>CM072888.1:50898201-52184773 GCA_037013685.1 Acridotheres tristis
TTGTTACTCGTTGAAACATCAAATAATTTTAAAACCATGGAGTCATTAGTGTTGCAGCATCACTCTATTGTCACCAGAGAAACCACTCTAGTTTAAGCCTTGATATTTTTAATTATACATTCTGAATTATATCACAAATGTGCTATGTAACATCTAGTTTAAAAAATATTATTCAAAATAATGGAATGATTTGCTAGTTTCCTAATAAGTTTAAGAGTTGAGAGTGAATTTACAAAAAAGAATCTTTGTAGTAAATATATATATATATATTTTTTTTTTTGTCACAGAAGTTTTGGCTACCAACAGGTTAAATGTTCCATAATGTCTCAGTACTCCTTGGTAATATGAAAAAAGCTATATTCAAAATTCTTGAGTAACATCCAGAGTAAAATTTATAGATAATATGCACATCGACTGTCATTCGTTTATCTATTCAATGTGTCCATCTATTCAGTTAAGTACATCTTTAATATTTTTGTGGTTTTAATTAGTACTATTACCAAACAGGACCAGATTCATTTTTAGCATTTAAAAAAATCTTCTTTAAACAAAGAGTAAGTGTGAGAATTTTCTGCCTCAAACAAAAGGCAAGAGAAAAATGATAAGAAACTTAAAACTGAAATTTTAAGAGATTTATAGCTGAAATTTTTAAATAGCTTTAACTGCCACTGCCACCATGTATTCCAGATAAATAAGCACTTATATAAATAAGGATATAGATAAACTCAGATTATGTTTGCCAAAGAAAAGGAATAAAAAGAAAACTTATTTGATTTCAAGAACAGTTCAGGTGCATGTAAAACAGAACCCCTTTTTTAAAAATTTCTTTTTTGATGTCTTTTAAATACTTGGTACATATGTGTCAAACACTTTTATAGAGTGGGTAGATCATAATTTGAGCTGTCAAAGGGTGAAATTATTTTGAGAGGTTTCATCAGCAGGGGGTTGGAAACAGTTTAATGTAAGAGTGCCTGCAATTAATAGAGTTATATCTAGCCAGAGGGTTGATTTATTGTCTACTGTTGTCTTTCTTTCTCTTTTCCCCCCAGCTCCACCTCCACTTTTAGAAAATTCCCTTCATGAATTCTATGTGTCCTCAATAACATAAATTGTCAAGAAGAGTTTACAGCATTCTTAGGTATACCTTCTTATTTTATTTCCAGGTATTACTATATTAAGGCTTTCAGGTCAAATACGTTTAATTTAATCTCAAGAGTGTGAATTTGGCAGCAAATGAAGACCATTTATATTGTATTTCTGATGATTTAAATGATTTTAAAATTGTTTTTGCATATGAACCTTGAGAACTTGTCTCTCAAACAAACCCATTCTTTTCCTGTACCAGGTGGTGCTCAATTTTGTATAGACAAGATTTTTTTGCACTGCACAGGTAATAGGTTTTTTATCAAATTAATCAAACCCAGAGAGATGAAGAAAGAGTCTCAATGGAGTTTTCATTAAGAGATTGTGCCAGTTAAAATTCTTATATGAGAGATTTTTAAATATAAATTAGGTTCCCCAAATCTCTCCAGCATATTAATGTACTTCGTATTACTTATTAAGCACAGCTTCATTAGGATAATGGAGTCAGGTGAGTAGCTCTGGAAGAATAAGTATCTGAAAACTTAGATTTCTGAAAGACATGCTTTAAGCCATTTCACATTCTACGCTATTTTTGCGTCTGCTAGAAAAAGTGCCTTTAACATGGCACCATTGATTTAGTTTCCTTGTGTTGAAAACAGGAGTACTGACAGCAAATGTCTGCTGGATTTCCTGCACACTTCACCACTTTCATCTCATTTCTAAAGGACAGTCCAGAATTTTCCTCCTGAGAAGATACTTTCTATTTTCAATCAGCAAGTACACAGTGATGCAGAATTGTCAGCTTTCAGCCACAACACGAGAAATGGATCTATCCTACACACCATACCTACTGGACCTTTTGTTTTTTCCTTTTTCTTCTTTCTTTGTTTGAGTATAACACTGCATCCTGCCATAGAGTGCAATCCTGAAGTAGGAGCTAGACACTAAACTCAATATTTCAGCATTTTCTAGTTTTATGCTAAGGGCTTAATTGAGGAGGTCACCCAGTCTTCCTGCTGTTAGAAGGAACCTTAGCATGCTTACATTACTTCTTGTCTTATGCCTTTTATAATTAATAATGAGTAACAGTATTAAATACTATGGCCAACGCTTTTATTTGTCAATAGATTCTATTAATCATGGTTATTATTTAGATCTGTGAGACATCTTGGAAAGAATGGACTGTGGAACTAGGGAAAATACATTAAGATCAGAGACAAAAATATTGGTCTGGTTGAATAGGATCTAAATTTTTTTATTACTTCACCTTGCAGTAAGACAGCTTGATATTTTTCTGTGATGCATTTAAACAGGGGCTTTTTGAGTAACAATTTAGTTAGCTGATCCTTTTGCTCACTTGCATGAATTAAAACAGAACTTCAGAAACTCAGGATATGATAATAGAGCTCATTGTTCCATAGACCACAACCAGCAGCTTGGTTGAACAACTAGAACTGAGAGACTAGCAATGAGATAACAATAATAACCATAACAACAACAACTGATAATACCCTAGAAAATTATATTGCATTCATACCACCTAAAAAGAGCTACCAAAATCATACATTAAATTTTTTTACTTTTGGATGAAGACAATTCAGAAACAAGTGAGAAGGAAGAAAAGAAAAAAAAGACAAAAGTGAGTTGAATGAAACACAGAGAATGCCTTCAAATGGAAGCAAAATTATTTGATGTTGAAAAAATATAAAAAACACATATAGTCATCTTAAAATTTTAGGAATGCATTCATCTAATGAGGCAGAGGATGTTAGTGTGTTTTTATAGTCTTAAAACATTTTCGTTTCCAAATACAAAGAATAACTGGGACAAGTCTGATTATTATCAAAAGAGTAAAACCTTGGTGGAAAGTGAGATTGTTTTATTTCTCGAGCTTTTAGTGAGGACTTCTTTATCACTTTACTAGAAAGGCCAAGTAATTTCATACTGCAGGGCCTTTCTGCTAATGCTTCTTTACTATTCTGCCAGACAGCAACAAGAAACAAGACACCTTTTTAAAGCAAGTGAGGATCAGAAAAATGAAAATACATTTATATCCACAATATCTGAATGAAACATGACAAAAGTTATCATCCTATATTTTGTTTGGTTGGTTCTTCTTGGTTTTGGGTAGTGTTTTGTGGGGATAGAAAAAACAGGTCTATCTTTTTGTTTCTTTTTATTCAGTGCCAGATAGTGATGTAGGTGGAGAAAATCCCAAGCAGATGGAAAGCACTGCTAAAAATACCTTATAAGGCCAATCCATTAAATATAATTACAAGTATAAACTAATTTTCTTCTATATACTATATTCTATGTACTACATACTGTGTTCTATGTTTTATGAAATTTCTATGTACCCCAGATCCTCCAATAAGTTTGATTCTCAAATGGTTTGTTATCAGCACTAATAGTGTTTTGGTGTTTCTGCTTCTCCCCTGCCCCTCCCTCCTTGCCCCCAGTCTCTGATAGAGAAGATTTAATTTTCCATTTTCTATGGGGAAAAACCCCCACGGTTTTGAAAGTTTCACTGTTCGAAAATAGATACTGAAACTTAAAGTGTTTTGTTTTTTTTACTGCAGTACTCCACCAAATTGCAACAACCCTCTTGCAGTTTCCATCAAAAAGCTCAGTCTTAGTATCTCATACTCGGCATGTGAATGTAAACTCTTGTTTATAAGGATTATATATTAAAAATTCCTGCCATTAATATTGTAGTCATTACTATTGTAGCAGTGATTAGTAAAACTCAATCCTCTTATGATACTGTTAGAAACAACATATAATATTTACATAATCAATTATTAAATCCACAAATCAAGATTTTAAATTATTTGAAATATGACTAATTCTTCTTGAAGTATTGTATTTAAAATCCTGTGTCTTTTAGTAGAGGAGGTTTTTGGCTTATTATTTACAATAGCAATAATAAATTATATCTAGTCACACAGTTGCTAAAGTTATTTTTATACACCCATTATTTAAATAAAAATATTTAAGAATAAACTTTTATAACTCTTTCATAAAGACAAAGAATAGGTTATTTGTAAAAAAAGTTTTAAATTTAAAAAAACGCATTAACTTAAAATGTGATGGTTTTAGTAGCCTTTTGATTAAGAATGATACTTGACTGATTGATGAATTATGGTCCATTGTATGAGAAATGGAGCTTAAGACTTTGAAAGATGTATAGAACTCACCATAATTATATTCTAGATTTTTACTTTTTCATTTGTCGTGTCTACAAATATGTTGCTAATTGAATGAAAATTTTGCAATTTATTTATTAAATTATTTTAAAAATTTTTATGGCATTAGTCCATAGTGGTAATATCAATACTTTTAAAGTAGGAAAAATAATTATTTTGAAAGCAAAAGTAATATTTTTCATAAGCATAATCTTTTCATAAAAATACTTGTGTTTATGTATATTTCTGAAGAAAACTTGTATTTTATACTACTGTTTTCTTCAAAAATTGTGGATGGCATAAACAAACTTTACATTGTGTAGCAATTCTTACTGCAAATCAAAATTTTGCCCAATTGGCTCTATCATTCTGGGTTATATAATGCTATCGAAATACTGTAAACTGCTATTTGAATTCTGCCTGTATTAGCTGCCAACTTTTGTTTAAGCTTCACTGCCTCATAACAGCGTCCAACAGCAAGGGGAGCTCTAAGACAAGTTGGAGTAAACTGAGAAACTTTTGAGAGAAGATTAGAAACACTGTCAGGAAAATATAGAGTTTGGAGAAAAGATTTGGAATGGGGGAGGGACATAGCTGTTATTCACCATAAGTGAGGCAGCCAGAGGTGTTTACAAAGTACATGAGAAAGATTAAAAAAGTGTGGGAGATTACAAGAAGCAGCCAAGAGACTAAATAGAAATGATCCAAGCACTTTGAAAAAAATAAAACTTGCATCTCAAGTGAGATGTGCCAAATAGCTAAGAAAATCCCCTAGATATGATATAGTGGTTAGAGTGGTTGAAATACCAAATCAGATGTAGATTGATCTGTCCAGGATATAATAGGACCTATGAATTACAAATATAATTTACCTTCAAGTAAGAGAAAAGAGAAAAAAGCTATATGAAGGGTTATTATATTGACTTTCAGTGAAAGGCATGAATATTGTACTGAGTGATTTTGTCTACAAAGAAATATTTTGTTATAAACATACCAAACTAGTCCATTTTTCCAGCATTCTTTTTATTAAATTCGAGATGGTAACTTCTGACCCAAATAAGCAAAAGTCTGTGATCCAGCAAGCACCAGATTTGTAATAGCTCATTAATTGCCATTGACATTAAGGTTCTAACTGAAAGATTTTAAGAATGCTTCCTGTTACTTAAATGTGTATCTAGCATTTAGATAAATGAATAGTAGAGCACTATGAAATACTGATTGTACAAAATTATGTGACCTGTACTGAATTTGAATTTATTTTGCACATACAGCATATTTTGCCCATCCAGCATCATTTCCAGTCACCATAACCTGTATTGTCAGATGTAGCAAGGATGTCTTTCCTGACCAAAGACTGCATAGTTCACAAAGACCTCATATTTTGGCATATAAGAAATATATGTGTAGAGACACTTATTATTTGACTGTAATGGTAGACAATAATTGCTATTCCAATGTATTATATATACTGTGGATGCAAGAGGCAATTTTTGTTAAGGCAAGTAAGAAAAGGAATGGCCAAACCAGAAGCAGAAATGAATATATAGCTTGTAACATATGAAACTTCTGAATTTGATGCAGCCTAATCATCCTGAACTAAAAATCTAAGAATTGTTTTCATAAAGTGAAATTTTTTAGTCCGTATGTAGATTATTAGAATACTTACCAACCTTGCCCATGAGCTAAAAAAATATTATGATAGATGTACTAAAATTAGTTGAACATACTACTATTGTTAATGCCCAAACTTGTCCTTCTTATATTATTTGTGCTATTTACATTAAAGGATTTTTTTTTTTTGTCCGAGAGAGGGATTATTAGTTTGGTATCTGAAAATTACATAAATTCATAAATTTTATTTTCTTTTTATTTCTTGGTTATGGAATCTCAAGTTTGGCAGAGTGAGAAAGCAATTTTGGTTAGAAAGTAAAGTTGCAAGTAATGAGCAACAAGGAAAAACAACAAATATTAATCGAAATTAATTTGTCTCATGTTCAAGTCAAACATTTATTTAGGAAGCCCAACATCCTCTGGAAAATATTGTGTACAGTGCTGTTTAAAGAAAAAGAGCCATGCTGTCACAAGGCAGGAAGGACTTCAGAGCAAAGATAAGAATTAATTTTAAACTGTGGGAATTATTAAATAGAAATGACTAGCACTAATCTTACAGTACAGAAGCGTGAGTCGTGAGCAGGATAGAAAGATTCAAAGAGCTGATTTTTTTTTCCCACAATGAAACACGTTATATGAAAATGTATATTCAAATGTATGTAGGAAACTATGCCTCCTTCCTACAGTTAAACAGGAATATAACACTGGGCTAATGCTTCTAGTCACTAGAAGTTTCTTGGCTATTGGCAGTATCTGATATATACTGTGGATTGTAGCATAAGGAAAATGCTTAGGGTGAGTTTATCTGAAATTTTATTGCGTTTAGAAGGTATATACCACAAAAAATAATTAGATCCATTCAAATCTTTACCACATGGGAGTTTGCCTGTGGATCCCAGTTCAGGATGATAAAGTATATATGTTATGTAGCCATCAGCTCAATAGCAGTCCAAGCTAGGGGATGATGTCCCAGTCACAATGAACTGGCTTGATACAATAAAATAATCCGTGAGACATCTCTAGGAAAATGCATTCTTGGTGTTCTGAGGTGTCAATTGATAAAGATCTTACCATCTCCTCTGCAGGTCTGACTTACCACAGAGTTAAGTTTCGCCTTCATGAAGCTGTGGTGATTGTATGAAAAATACTCTCTTAGACCAAGGTTGCTTGCTTTGATTGTGTTCTTTGATTTTTTTGTTGGTTTGGGGATTTTGTGGAGATCATATTTCTGTTATCTTGTTTTATCATTTTGTAATCTATCTTGAGAATAACAGAAAAGGTAAAAATTCTTGAACATTTCTAGGTGATATTTCAATTCAACTAGATTTTGGAATATATAAGGATTTACTTTATCGTCTCCTGATGCTTTTACGGACCCTAGAATGGGGTTTTTCACCCTTCCTCCGGGCTAGCTCAGGTGTTAGGGTAAATTTTCCCCGGGTCCAAGCCTCATGGACATAGATAAGATATCAAAAGAGGCCCTTTTTCCAGATAAGGTTACAGGATTTATTTCTTGTGGTTAGTGAGGGAATGGAAGGGAGAAGAGGGGCAAAGAGAGGGAAAAGATCTGGGAAAGAGCGGGGAAAAAAGGGGAAAGAGCAGGGAAAAAGAGAAAAAGAGAGAGAGGCCGGGGCGTACTGATCTTTTCTAGGGTCTGGAAAGGGGGGTGGGGAGAAATTGGATCCCAGCCAGCCCTGTATGGCCAGGAGGGGAAAGGGGACAAGATACAGGGCACAGCAGGGGTCACAGAATGTACCATTTACAATGTATCTAGGAAATGCAACAGTCTCCTTTTTTTCCTGATCATAAGAAATATTCTTATGAATAGAAGTAGTAGCAAATGTAATTTACCAACTTAATAAGAAACTCTCATCACTCTGGTCTGTTTATTTAAGACATTTCCAAAAATCAAAGGACTCAACACTCTTGTCTTATTAAATGCCAGCAATCTGATGATTTCATAAATATTTTTTAAATTTATTTTAGATTTCCATTGATGTTATTTAGCATGTAATTCTATTTCAGAAGGAATGCACAGAGAAGGGACTGATATTTTTGACAAATTTTTTTTGTGTAACAGACAGAGAAAATTGAAAATGATCTTTCCGTCATGGTTAGGTACCTAATCTGACACTTAAGCATAGATACATTTATAATGTATCTATCACAGCACTGTGACCTGTCCTTCATTGAGGCAGTTAAAGGTTATCAAAATGTTGATAAATATTTTGGTTATGAAAAAGAAACTGAATGTGATAAAGAGTGAATTTAATCAAAATTAAGGAAGTTAAAAAGGAATATATCTGCCAATGAACTGGGTTACTAGGCTGAACCATGCCTGGTTTTAAAATTCAATGTAAGAGGGAGGGAAAAAAACTAATGGGTACTTTCAATTTTCACTTGAGCATTTTAAGCTTTATTCAAGCCTTTTAATTTCCACAGTGTGTTAGTGTGCTAATTTAACTGACAAATTAAAACGTCCAGATATTTTTCTCACAACCTGATTGTGTTATTCACAACCAAGAGAGAATAATTGGTTGTAAATTTCTATGTCCTTTTAGATATACTTTTTACAGAAGCATGTAGTAATAGGACAAGGGCTAATGGCTTGAAATGGCAAGAGTAAATTTAGATGTGATATTAGGAGGAAATTCTTTACTGTGAGGGTGGTGAGACACTAAAACAGGTTTCTCAGAGAAGCTGTGGATGTCTCATCCCTGGATGTGTTCCTAGCTGGGTTGAATGGACTCCTGAGCAACCTGGTGCAGTGAAGGATGTCCGTGCTCGTGACAGGGGGCTTTGAACTAGAGGGTCACTTCCAATGTCACTTCCAATACACACCATTCTGTGGTGATTCAATATCATAAGCTATTTGGAAAATGAAATTATTTTAAAAGATAAGGCATGAAAAAATTGTTTGACAGATCTGCTTTTAATAAATTCCATCATTCCTACTCTCAGTTGCTGCAGTGAAGATTTTTTCTTTTCCTTAGAGTCTTTAACTGACATAAAATCCCATTATATGTGAAAGAACTACTTTAAAAAGGTATATATCTTGAGGTTATTTCCTCATATATTTCTGTAAGTAGGGGGTTGGGTTTTCTTTTTTCTTTTCTTCTTCTTTTTTTTTTTTTTTTAATTTATTTAAACCTGATGCATTTTATTTTCAAAACAGGATTCATTTAAGACCTGATGAAAAGCATATTTTTTGTCTTTACTGCCCCATGTAAGCAAGTAATCTCCTGTTTCAGTAACTATAAAGCAAGAGAAAATACTGCAGTCTAGATAGCTGTAACTGAATCCTAACTTTGCTTTATTGATCTTGGAAAATGCTACCTTAGGCCTCTCTTCTTTCCTGCAGGAGGTTCTTCTACCTCCTCTCTCTGAATCCTGTTTCTCTTGAATCTTTTCAGGATTCTTCTATCTTCTCCTACAATATGCCTTTCCAGTTAGCTCAAGTGATGGATTCAGCCTCTTGTCCTCTTGTAAATTTCTTGCTTGGTAATGTATGTCAGCAGAGACTTCTCTGACCAAACCAGTTCTTATGGCTGTCAGTTTAGACTCACTGACTTTTGAGTCTGCTGAGTTTGAGCACTCCTTGGAGACTAAACCAGCAGGCTCATTTAGCATTCCTGATACATGTAATTTATTTCAAAAGGTCTGTACTACCAGTCATAATAGTCATAGGTTCTGTTAAGGAAATGGTTACTAGATTTGAAAACAGAAATTAATGCAAACAGCTCAGTCTGTGTAGATGAGTAGCTGATAGAAAAGAGAAAACTGGGATGTGCATATATGTTATGTATCTAGGCAGAATCTTCCCGCAGAAGAATAATTTCTTAGAGCAGCATTCCAGAATGCAGTTTTATTCTGTGATGAAGCTGTTGTCAGTCTCTGAAAACATTCCTAGCCTGGCTCGGAGATTTTCCTCCTTTTGGCCACTGTTTCCACAACTACTTGCAAAGCCACACTGTAATATTCCATAATATGGGAACGCTACCTCTTCCCACTCTCAATGCAGAGTTATTTTTAAACTGAATCAGAGCAGACTTCCAAAAACATGTTATACACAGAGGACAGTGAAGCTAGAGGTGTAAGTAGAAGTCACTGGGAATGGAAAGGCTGAGAACTTTTAAAGAGGGCTACTCATTAAAGACAACTTATTGATAAATCAACGTTCCAAAATGTCTCGTCTTTATCATTTTTACTCCCTAGAGGCTACTGAATGCAAGTGTACTTCTGTATCTTTCCCTCTGCTTTCCTCTGCACAGCTGGAATACAGTGTCTAGTACTGGGTTCCCTAACACAAGAAAGATATGTATATACTGGAGCAAGTCCAGGACAGGACCACAAATATGATTAAGGATCTGAAGCATCTTTCATAAAGGGAAAGGCTGGAAGAAGTGAAACTGTTCAGGTAAAAAGAATGGTCTCAAGGAGAATTCTATAAATGTGTTCAATTCATTGAAGTAAGAGATTTTTCAGTACAATAATAGGCAAATTTAACCATTGTATTGTGCAAGAGGAGAAGTAAACCTAAATACTTTTTTTTTATGTGTTTCCTACCTCCAGTAGTAAATGAAGTGTCATGAATTTGATTTCAGTTTCCAGTAATTTCAATTTTTATTTTTGAATGTTACATATTTATGAAAGTTGCAGAATCGTACCCAAAATTTCAACAGTTTAGTATGTAGCAATGCTAGCTTTTTCAGTGTAATGACTGGGAATTTAAAAGAATTTTATGCATTCACTACCTGTATGCCAAATTCAAGTGTCTCTTGAGAGAATAGTAAATCGATCTGTTTTATCCAGTGGGATGTGTAACCAAACAAGGACAAGCAGTCCTTAACTTATAGTTAAGTGACTAATAATCTGAATTACTACTGTCAGCTTACTGCAATAATATTGACCTCATATAGTCTGTGTCCCTAACTCTGAGATTGTGGAAAAAAAAGAATAATTAGAGTGAAGAAACATGTTTACTTTAATAATGAAATTCACCTCAGATACATTCGTATCAAACATTTTGCACCTGAATCTAAGCCTTGTTAGCATAAATTTCATTAAGTGCTCTTCTGCTTTTGTGCCAAAGAGAAGCAGAACATATTTCAGATATAACAGTAAGTTTGTACTGGCAATTCATAGTAGATAATTAAAATGCTGAAAATAAGCAAGTGTGGAATCAACAACTGGGAAAAGTATATAACTTTGATGAAAAAATTGAGAACAATGATGACAAGCTTTTATATACAACTTCATGCTTCCACATCACAGAAGATCAAGAAATATTAAAGAAACAGGGATTAACATCAGTGGAACAAAAGTAATCAAAATAATTACTTAGTAAGCTTATACTAGTGGTTGTTTTTGTCTGTTTTTTTTGTTTTATAATAGCTGTGTTTTTTTCTCCAGTCTCCTGAAAATTAATGGCAAGTTGTTTTCTAAGCTAGAATTACCAACTGTGTGGACAGCTAACTGAATCTTAAAGTGCTTTGTAGGACTTTCCAGTTGTCAGTGCTGGAATTTTTTGTTTGGTTTATCTTTTTCTGTAAATGTTTACTTTATATTTTCCTAAAGTTTGTGTTATGAATAAAATTTCTCAGGCATTTGAAGAAAATTTCTTGAATTCAAACAAAGGCAGCAGGAGACCTGTTTTAATGAGCAAGAAACTCCTGACTGAACTCAGATGTATGAAGTAAGATGCAGGAGTCAAAAGCAGGGGCAAGTGACACAAGAGAAGTCTAGAGATGGTGTCCTGTCCTGTAGGGATAGAACTGAAAAAAGCCAAGGCTAATCTGAAGTTAAATCTTGCAAAAAAAGATAGAAAAAGGACTCTACAAGTTTCAAACATCCAATTTTATTAAAATAATTGAAAATATAGGGGATAAAAGACCATGACAACAATATTATTCTGAGGACATAATTGAACCACTTCTTTCCTTCTCTTTTTCAAATTGTCTTAAACAAATTGCTTCTGCTTTGTTCCTGAATTAATTCCTATGCTTGCCAAGCCTACTGGGAGTCTAAGAATTGAGTCAGATTTTCAAAAGACTTTTGAAAGTGAAGAAGGAATGTTGTCCTACAAGATAAGCTCAGTGAAGATAGATTTTTTTTTTTAAGGATATCATCTAGAGATGTACCAGACTGAGAAATTACCATGTATTTGATTCTGTGTTGGATATGCATTTAGAAAAAAATAGTAATTTCAAATTAGTAAAACCTGATAATTTGAGAAGCACAAAATATTATTTGTAGTTGTGATAAACTCAGTTTTTACTGATTGTTTTTACAGAGAAAAGATCTAGAGAAAAGCTTGAAATAAGGCAAACAGGTAGCCCAAAATTAAGAGGAGTATTTCCTTGTTGATAGGATGACAGGCTAATTTGTTTTAAGGGATCTGGGATCATCTAATCTAACCTTCTCCTCATATTGGGTTTATCTGAAGCAGGTGCTCAGGGTCATGTCTAGAAATTGAGATCCGGAAACCTCACAGAATTCCCTGTTCTAGGGTTTGGTAGGCATCAGGGAGAAAAAGTTTCATCACAGAACTTCTGCTGCCCATTGACCTTTTGTAATATATTCCCGTCCTTGCTAACGTGTTGGGAAATGCAGACAAGTTCTAGTAACAGAAGAGGAAACTTGGTCTGATCTGGAGCCTTCTTATAAGTGTGCACTTGTGTAAGAGGAAGAGAGAGCAGTGAGAAAGAGGCAGAAGAGAGTGGTGTCATTAAAGAAAAAATGGTAGAATTTAGAAGGATTCAAATATATTCAGAACATATAATGGCTTATTCCTCTGGAAACCCTACAGTTGTCTAACTATACTTTTGAATAATCACTTTATTCTTTCTGGAAAGAACTCTGTTATTTTTTAAAGTTATCTCAAGAGAGAACTGGGTGTTTCTCTTTGTCCTGTCACTATTAATTACATGGTAAGAAGAAACTTCATTGCAGTCAATGCACCAAGAATGCAGCTCTGTAACATTTGCTCAGTCATGTATGCTTCTTCCTAAAAGTCAGTACATTAAAGTAAAGAATAAGATGTAGAAATGTCCTTTTTTTTTCAGAGATTCCACTTCAGGAGCAAGCAGTAAAACATATTTAGTGGCATTCCTCAACAGCAATTTGTTGTATAAGGAAACTGGCATTGATTTTTCTGACAAGTATGCTTCTCTCTCTCTTTCTCTCCAGTCTTCCATAAAAATCAGTACTACTAGCAAAAGGATTGAAGATGCAAAGCAGAACATACACAAGTGTAAAATAGGTTAGCCCTTCAGTACCAATTTCCTTTTGATTAAGGTATGGAACCGTTTACTTTCTGTGAGAGGTGATAGAATCTGGAGTTCTTAATGGAAAATATGTACTGTATTAATTTGGAATCTCCATTGTCAAAACAATTTGTTGCTGGCTTTATGTATTTAATATTTTCAGCATGAATTTTTTTTTGCTGACATGTAACTTTTTGATAAAACTAAAATGCAAAGCCTGAAGAGAACAGTATATTTTAGTAATATTTACATAACTTGTGACTTTCAAGATTCAAATTTTTAATGACAAAATTTTAACAGACAAAATTTTTAATTCTTTTTTGTATTGCAAAATAGTAATATTTTGTTAAGAAACTAAAAGAAGAAATATATTTTTTGTTCCAAATTGAATTTATCTTGTTCTAGCCATAAAATATTTTTAAGCGGTTCAGTAAAGCATTAGACTGCATTTACCTTTTACCATGTACTTTCAAATATTTCAAGTCTGTCTTTCCATTCTCCCCTGACTTATGTTTTCTGATGAAAAATACTCATAGTGAGTTTCCAGTTGATAAATATGAGCTAGACATCTAGTCATAAATGTGTGTATATAAGAATATATTTTATCCCTGAATGGGGAATTGAAAAAGAAATCTAGGGTTTAAACTGCAACCAACAAGATTCTGTCTTACTCTTTCAAGGGTAAATGAGGGTAATATTTGTAGCCGGAGGGAGGTCTTTGGTAGACCCCAAAACTGCCTGCTCGAGCCAGAGTGTTATCCCATAAGGAACAGCTTTCCCTGGAGTCCCAGGCAGTTCTCAGCTACAAGGTACAATTGCAAGCAATGCCTGGAGTCAGGCTTTCAGCTCTTTTGTGAAGTCAGGCTTGCAAGGACCTCTTAGCCAGCAGTGAAAGAGATCAAGAGATGCCGTCGAGGAGATTCCATTGAATCTTCATTTCTTCTACGAAGGGGGTCTTTTCCAACAATTCCAATGGGTGGGGTCCTAAGGGGACTTTTATAGGGTTTAGGGGTCTTGGATTTGGATCAGTAATATGAGGGATTCTATAACTAATCAATCTACAAAAGATTTTAGGAAAAAGAACCAATTATCTAAGAGAAAAATGGACCACTAGAATTACAGAAAGATAAAATTGGGGTCTACAGAGGGGTGAGATACTTCTTGGTATTAGTCATTCTAAATAAACAATTTCTTTTCTAAGGTATCATGTTCCACAGGGGACTCTCTTGGGGGTTTGCCTTTTCTTCACAGATGATCTCTGCTCCCTCCACAAATAATGAAAATTACTTAATAAATTTTGAGCACTTTAACAAATGAAACTGAAGAACCGACTGCACCTAGGTTATTCTACACCACTCATACCATCTCCAGGGGGTGAAAATAAGGGATTCTCACTCCCAAGAAGGAAGGGAGTGTAGAAGGCCCAGGGTGTTCTTTGTCTTGGAAAGTCGTGTGTGGCCCTGGTCAGACTCTGTGAGCATTTCTCCCTCTTCTATACACTGCTGTGATTAGGACTGCTGCTGCTCTCCATTTTCCTAGCTCATTGCTGTTTCCAGTATTTTAGCTATATTTACATTAAGTTTATTTAATATTAATTGGTAAACACAAAACTGATCTATGTCACATACTAAAACAAGTGTCAAATCTCTATAAAATAATATAATCTTATTTTAGAACCTTTCTGGAATGGGATGTGTTCTTATAGATCAGATGAAATGGAAAAGGAGCTAATTCAGCATTTACAGTTGGGAGAGACGTTTTACTCTCAGGAGAGTATTGTCACTGAAGGACAAAGGTAGAGGTACAAGGCAGATATACTCCCCACATTGCACCTTTCCAGATTCTTACCATCTTTGTCTTAATTACTTCTTCAACAGAGATTATTGCTTTCTGTTTGAATAGCCCTTGATGGACTTTTTTTAAATAAGTGTCTAATTCATGTGAAGCCCATTGATACTTTAGGTCTGTGACATCCAATGACAATTAATTCTGCAGTGTAGTAATAAAAAAAATATCTTTGTTTCTTTTAGACTTCTATTGAAAATTTCATTTAAGGACCACCCTTCTAATTTTCTAAGAAATAAAATTATGTCAGATTCCACAATTATGTATGTGTCCTCATTCAGCCCTTTCCTTTTATTATTCAGGTGAATGCTCCTAGATTTTTATCAACTTTCTCTTCCAATATCCATTTTTTATCATTTCTAGCTTCTTTTGTTGAACCATGTCCTTCTTTTGGTGACCAGAATTGCATGTAATGTGATTATGAATCCACACATTTTACTTATGTTTCTTATTCTGCATTCTGTTCCATTCTTGAGGCTTCCTGACATTCTGTTTGCCCTAGAGGCTCCTTAAGCAGAGAGAAATTTGCTTGACATAACTCATAGAGAATGGTGGCTCTGTATTTCAAATACTTCTCTCTGAAATGAAACATCTTCTTTTGATGAGTATGAAATAAAGGCAAGCAAGTATTTTAGTGGTTTCAATACAGTTGTGTATATATACATATCTATATTTCTATAGAGAGATATAGAAAAGATATATAGCATTTATACAAAGATGCATAGCATATATAGCACTAGGTATCCACAGTACAAAAATCCTGAATGAAAGAATTTATGCTACTGGACCTTTGACAGTGTAATGAAAAGGAAGCAGTTTGGCTAAACCATAATTTCCAAAACTTGCAATTCTTCTATTAAACTCTATTCCCAAAATATTAAATATTAGAAATGGATAACAATTTTGAAATGGTGTTTAGATACTAAATTTCTGTTTAATGAGAAAAATAATGTATAATTTAGGACAGAAACTTCCACCTGTGTGACAAAGGTTGTTGCCAGTATTTTCATTTAGAATTACTGTTGTAAAATATCTCCTGCTAAAACACAGTTGTAGCTTGCTGATTCTGTGTTGAAATGCTTTAAAGCTAATCCTTTGACACAGAACAAAAAATTAATTCCTCAGTATCTAGGTCATCTCCATAATCTTTTATCAGTAGTATAATTATTTTTATGCTTATATAACACATGTTAAGGGTACCAAGCGTAAATAGCAGTTTCTGAGATCTACATTGTAACGTAAAATTGATTTCATCACTGAAGACCCATTAAGATTTGCAGTTGGGTTTTTTAACATCATGAACCCCTTCCTCTTGTTAGATAATGTTACTCGTTTTTATTATCGTTGTATATATTTTTGAGGAATATTTCTACCCAAGGGTATAAACTTTATGCATTAAATTGCATATATACCATCTGAAATTATTCTTCTGTGATGTATTAAGATTGCAGTTCCAGTCTCCTAAATCACAATCAAGAAACTTATGCAACATAATTATGTAACTTGTCATATCCTGCAAAGTTCCTGATCCACTACAGTATAGGTTTGTCTAAATAATTATTTATAATGTTAGAAATTATTATTGTACCATTATTTTTTATCTTTCTAACACACATAAAATTAATATCTTTTGGACAGACTTTTATATTTAATTTTGTTCTGAAATTTATTGATTAACCGAAGTCTAAAACATGTCTATATTAATTCCTGTGAAATTTTGTCTGAAGATTTTGGAAAACCCAAACCAAGAGTAGAAAATTCTGAAATGAGAGTGTGATTTAAAATGTTAGTTAATTCACATCAATGATGTCTTTTCGGAAGTTGTTTCTTAGGAATTGGTACTATAAGATACTCACGATTTTCAAAGAGATTTCCTACAGATTCTTTGTGGTTTGGATTATTTTAATTCTTTGTCTTCTCTTCTCTCTTCCCATGTAGCTATGTAAAGTCACAGTGTTAGGAATGGGGAAAAGCTACCTTGATACATTGCATGAGTTAATATGGATGTGTTTGAGTTTTCAAAACTTTTTAGGTTGAATTTGAGAACAAAAGTGAAGAGAATAAAATACGATGAAATTACATATACCGTCCTTAAGGGGTTGGTGTTGGGATCAGTGGTTTTCAATATCTTTCCTGGTGACTTGGACAGTGGCATTGAGTGCATCCTTGTCAAGTCTGCCAGTGTCAAACTGTGTGGTGTACCTGACATGCTGGAGGGAAGGGATGTCATCCACAGGGACCTTGATGGGACCTGAGAGGTGGGCCTGTAGAAATCTCATGAACTTCAAAGAAACCAAATGCAGAGTCCTGCACATGGGACACGGAAATTACAAATAGATTCTCAGAGGAGAACGGATTGAGAGTAGCCCCGAGAGAAGGACTTTAGGGTGTTGGTGGATGTTGGCAGCTCTGCATCTGACAATGTGCACTTGCAACCCAGAAAGCCAACCATGTCCTGGGCTGCATTAAAAGAAGACTGAACAGAGGGAGGTGATTCTGCCCCTCCACTCCACTCTTGTTAGACTCCACCTGAAGTGCTGTGCTCAGCTCTGGGATCTTCAGCACAAGTGGGACATCAACGTGCTAGGGCCCAGAGGAGGGCTACAAATATGATCAGAGGGCTGGAACATCTCTTCCATGAAACAGGCTGAGCTGGCTGGAACTTTCAGCCTGCAGAAGAGAAAGCTTGAGGGAGACCTCATGTCAGTCTTCCAGTAGCTAAAGGCCTTCAAGAAGGCTGGAGAGGGACTTTTCACAATGACATAATGATATAGTGATAGGATAAGAGGGAAAGGCTTTAAACCAACAGAGGGTAGATATAGATTAGATATTAAGAATAAATACAATTTTGTGACAATGGTGAGACACTACAACAGGTCACCCAGAGAAGTTGTGGAATCCCCATCCCTGGAAGTGTTCAAGGCCAGGCTGGATAGGGCTTTGGGCAACATGCTCAGTGACCTTGTCCATGGCAGGGGGATTTGAACTAGATCATCTTTAAGGTCCTTTCCAACCCAAACCCTGAGAGTCCAAGGATCAAGGAATATATAAACATTCTAAATTATTGGATATTATAGATTAATTTCACAAGAAAGCGTCTTATAATACTAATACTATAATAATAAAATACTTTTAAATTAATTTCAATTTTCCCCCCACGTTGATACTCCAGTGGTAATTTATCATCTTGTATATGAAAAACCTGAAATTAAAGAAGCAAGAAAATAATTCAAAATATGACGTAGTTAAAAGTGGCTTCTAAAAATGAATTCTAACTTTTGATGGATAAACAAGACATGTAGTCAGTTTTTGTCTTTTTCTAAAGCACAACTACTTAAAATTGATTCTAGGCATCTTCAATCATATTTTTGGCCTTCAGTTCAGATACTCTGAAGCTAAAATGAAAGTACTATAATGTCGAAGCCAGACTATTTAGTTTGTTTGTTGTCTTACTTTTTAAAATGCCAGCTTATAAGGCAATTTAAATACAAAATCACAGCAAGCATGAAACAATTTCAGGATTAGTAGCTTAGTCAAAGAAATATTAAAAATGCATTTCTCATTATTTGGTCATGAGAATAATAGGAATCTACTCCATCTGAGATGACTGATGTGGGTTTCTCCAAATGATATCTATATAGTAATTTTATTTTCCACAAATTATGATGTCATCTTCCTCTATGCTTCTCGGTCCTTTTTACAAACAAACAAAAAAAAAGTAGTGATCTTATTGGTTCTTTGCATTTGTTCTTAATTTTATTTTTGTGTTCAGGACATGTCTTGTTTTCTCCAGACATCTCTCTTGCTTATTCTTCGGGATTATTCTGTCTGAATCAGTCAGCTACTCACTTGCTCAATCTTACACATATTACTGCATTTTCCTGTACCCTTTTTATACAACTGCAGGTTTCCCTTTTCTCCTTTGGGACTAGGGACATTTTAAGTATATTTATGCTCAGCTGTTACAAAAGATTATTAGTGTTAAACAATAGTTACTGGTTACAATGTTATTGTAATGTTACAAAGTGGTTATATTAACTGAGTGCTTAAGTCAAACACATGATAAAATTTTTTACTGTGCTTCTGTTTTGTCAGAGCACTAAGCCTTAGCTTTGGCCACAATCACCTGCTGCATGATCTTGAACAAAACACTGCATATTTGTCTCTTTGCTGTATCAGTTTCTATGTATAATTCACAGGCACATTACAACTTACATCAAATTTCTGGGGCAGACTCAGTCAGAAGTTGCTTGCAGAGTGTCTGTTGAAGTCATGCAGTCCAAGCATTCCTTATACTTCTGATATTGGTATTTATATAGTTAATACATTCTTTAACCTCATAAAAATCTATTGATTTTGCTTTATGTACTTGGCTATTTAATTTTATTTAATGCTTTCAAAAGATTTTAATCCCCTTCATGTTGTCCTTTCTTCAGTAATTGAGAACCCATTTCTACTCCCAAATGAGAGGCTCAATTATATTTCAGTCAAGTATGAAGGACAGAACATGGAAACGTCATGCTTTGCTTATTATTTGGGATATTTCATATCTAGCCTCATAACAGTCTTTGATCTTGCAAGTGTAATATTCTTGCACTATATTGGAGATGTGATGAAACAGAATCACCTAATTTAAAATAAGTGGCTCCCAATGCACAGGTAATTGGGTCTAAATAATTTCAGACCCACTTACACCTTGCAGCTACATCTATCAAAATGACTCAGGAGACTTGCATACAGTACTGAATAAAACTAAACTCTCCTAGTGCACTGGTTAGCAGTACTACCAGAAAAAGAAGATTGCTAGAATGTATTAGTTATGTCTCATCATCGATCAAAAATATGCAGGTTTATGAATTAAATAGCACATAAAATATAATCTCTTTAAAAATAAGAAGAAAAGAAGTGAAGTCTGAGAATCATTAAGTAAAAAGTGTACATCACAGAAAAAAAAGTATATTTTCTTCTAGTTGACCTAATCTGATCTTTCTCAGTCCACAAAATAAAATAAAATAGAATAACATAAAGTAAAATAAACCAAAATAACTTCTTAGATTCTTGTTTTACTTTTTATCTAGTTCAAATCTACTTTTTGCCTTTTGAGTGCTGACACATTCATCTGAGTCAGCAGATGTTTGTGCAATTTCATTATTTTTCATTCTTTTGCTCCATCTTTCTTGTATATATAATAATATTCTTCACCTGGCATATTATGTTTTTCTTTGCCCTTTCTATCACCTTCTGCCTATCTCTGTATTGCAGAATTCTAATTACCTCCTTGCCTATCATGCTGTCCTAATTTCTTACACCTTACGTCTCCATCTTATTTCTTAAGTGCACTCCCGTCCTTCAGTTCTGCCTTCATTTGAATATTTGTGTTATTAATTTTTTCCCCACCCTGAGTTTGGGATTGAAAATAGGCTGAAAAATAAGGATATAGCCAGTGGAAGTTCATGCTAAAATTAAACCTTCTATGAAATCACAATATTTCTGAAGTTTTACTACTGCATTTAATATATTACTAATTTTGAAGGCATAAAAGAAAGAAAACTGTATAACGAATCCTAGCAAGATACGGACTCTCTAGCATGATTCACTTCCCTAGAGGATTATGCTATCAATGCAGTGCAATCAGCTTTCTAAAGAGTATGAAAATAAAAAAATACTGCATTTGCTTTTTGTGTATGACACTAGGTAACCTATACAAAAGTAATGAAAATTAGAGTTCAAGTCCTGAAAACACCTTTAGATACACTAAATAAACATTTTTCTTAGACCTGCAGGGAATCTATGGTTCTGCTGTTCATATCATTAGGCTTTTAGTAGTACCATTGAGACGAAAAAGTGGAAAACAATTAAAACCATCATAAATGACCTCAGTGATTTCTAAGTTAAATATAAGTGTAACTAGGTCTATGTTTGAAGAAAGAAGTCCATGGAAATTACATGTTGAAACACTAAGCTTAGTTTTCTGAGCAGGATCTTAATAGACTATGTATGCAAAAGTTGAAAAGAAAAGCTTATCAACATAAAACAATACTTTGATAAATTGCTTTCCTGAAGTAGAGGTCGTGAGATGACCATCTTTTATTAACTGTGATAGTCAGTCAAGGTCAATTTACTTAGGTGGAGACTCAGGGTCTCAGGTAATAAAGATACTCAGCTAATTTGCTTCTGTGGTGGAAAAAAAAGAGGGGGAAAATTATCTACTATAATATCAAATTTTTCTTAAAAGCCAACTGACGATTTTTATTGTGTTCCAACGATCTAGCCAATACTAATAGTTGCTAGCATATGAACAACAAATCTAATGGTTTTGCAAAGTGGACAGTAATTTTTTTACTGGAAGGGAAAATCAACTTTTCAGTTGGAGAAAGTGGCATGAATTCATCCATAGGATAAAGGATTGGCCTTGAGTAAATCTAGTAAATTAATATTTTCATAGCTTTTTGCATGCTTTGCAAATTTTATCATGACTGCATTCAAACACAGTAGCTTAACTTTTCGGAAAATAGCCATACAAAAACTCTTCAGAATACTCTGACTGACAGGAATACGTGGATTGATGCATCTTTCAAACACTAAAAATAGATTTGTCCATAATTGTAGATTAATGAGTCCTTTTTTATTAAAACATGTGCAGTTTTAATCTAAGAAAATGGAAACTGTATCATAACTGTGTTATATGACAAACTTACTGATAAACTAATACAAGTGTTCATAATGCCAACATGATACACCCTTGCTAAAGTTCTTTCTTTGGCTGGAAAGTGCTTCTCTGTGGCAATTACTGCCTCAGGGAATGTGTACAGCAGTTGTATTTATCGATTAAAAGACAAATCTTACTCACTGAAATACAAATCAGGTCTTTTATATCTATCAAAGACACTTAATATAATAAAATTTCTTCAGGGCACATATTATTTCATATACTTCTACACTCTTCACCAATTTAATAAACTGATCCTCCACAATTTTTTCAGGACTACAATAATTCTTTTCAGACTGTGTTCAAAACTAGAAAGATCTTCACATGTATATTTAATGAAGAAATAAAATCGTTTTTAGAGAAAAGCATATATTTAATTCCTTTTTATTCCTTTTTTTATTTTTATGAATAAGGGTAATTACAGTTAATTCTACTTCCTCTTTCTGCTCTCTCTATCCTACTCTATATGAATCCGTAATGCCTCATTATAAAAGGTTATAGGATGAAAACTTACATGCTGAAAAGTCTTGAAAAAAATTAGCAAGGCTATATACAACTAAACTTATTGCTGTTTTTAATTCAGATACTGGAATTGCAATGTCTTCACACGTTTCTTCCTATTAGTTGTTAACACTTGAAATTTTGGATTTTTTTTGCTTAAATTCCTGCATCAAAGACCTATTTTGTTATTCCGTTTACAGGTATTATTTTTTGCAATTATGGAAAAATTTGCTATTTCTCAAGACAGTTTTAAAACTACAGACAAATTTATTCAAATGTTGACTTTAAATTTGGGAGATTCTCTTTGTAGATTTAAAACTCCTCATCAATTTGAAAGGACAGTAAAAGTACGATCTGAGATTAATTTCTGTATTATGGGCATCATACATGCTGTTGATCTTATTAATTTAAATTTCTATTAAATTATTAATTAAAATTGTTGAAAATGTAAGACTTCTACCAAACTCCTGCGTACTTGCAACACTATTGAAGTGCCCAATGTTATTAGACCACAGCTTCTGAGTGGAGCAGTCTGTGATAAGGTTGTTTCTGAACAGGTGAATCTTTTACAACATTAATGTTATCTTTTCTGAATTATGGATCCATGAAAGCCTCAGCTTTTCACATTTTAAAAATATTTGGGGTTTTCTACTAAAATAATGTCCTCTTTACTATCATGCTCCTGTTAAGATGTGCTATTCGGAATATAGAATTTTCTAACATAACTCCATGATAAAACTCCATAGGCTGCTGAAAGGGTCTGACAAGCCTGTGCTGTAACATTATGGAGCAAAGGTTTGTGGAAAGCAAGTTAAAAGGTCGAATAGGGAATTATGTGTCTCCAAACAGATTGGTACATTTTGATGTCTCTTTTTTATGTAGAATAACATATTTTTCTATAAATTTGGATCATTGTGCATTAATTAAATGTGAGGTGTGATTTAACATTACAATGAAAAACTGTAAACTTTATAAATTATGACTGATATACTGAAAACCAATGTCGAAACCCCCCCAAAACAAGTGAATATAATTATTGGGATAAACAGCTATTTAAAATGCCTAAATTGTATTAAGTTGGAAAAATACATTAATGATTTAGTGGTCAATGAAAATTATATTCTTCATTATTGAAATATTGATTCTGATAACAGGAGTATTTTCAGTGTATTTTTGTATAATATTAAAATTTTTGTAGACCAAAAGACTGAAAATCAAGCATAGGTTACATTTAGATGACGTTTAAATTTCTATCACTGTATGACAGAATACAAAGTTATGAAGATCCACTTGCTACTTAGGACACTTTGGTTTATTTCTAAGATAAATACTATCTATATACTAATACTACTATAATACTAAACTAGAAGGTTTACTTCTGCCAGTGATTTAAATAGACAAACATAATTTCTGGAAATTTGTAGAATGCGAATTCAAGTCCAGAACTTTACTCAGAAATCAACTCTTTAAGACACATCCCTTCATTCAGCTTCATGAAATTTTGCTTTTTGATATTCTTCAGATAATTCCTTTCCTTGTCCCTAGTATAAGTTTGAATGAAGGTTCTATATATAGTGTCATTCATATGAAGACAAAGTGCCAAATCCTTTTTTAGAAATTAGTACTAGAAATAGTAATAAACTAAGCCTTAATGATAGAAAAATAAAGTGATTACAAGAAAAATAGTGAAACAAAGTAGAAAGGGATAATAGCATAGAAGGAGAAATAGTGGTTAGGAAATACTTAGTTTATATTAGCTGATAAAGTGAGCAAACAGAGGAACTTGTGATTAACTGAAGAAAGAAAACATGGTAAGAAATGTAGAAGTTTCTAATAATGAAGCACTCAAGGATGCTTAATGATTTTCAGCAGCTGTTCACAAACACTGTGCACTTTACAGTACTGTTATCTGTTCATGCAAGAGATGGATTCTTGTTTTACACATACATGCTGCTGCATTTGTTACCCTAGGGAAGAGAGAGACTTAACCCAGCAAAAAAATCCATCTGTAAATGCATATTCTAGTGATCCATTAGTAATGAACCTGCTCCATTCAATAATTTTAACCAAAGCAATCAATGTCTGAACCATTTTTTCTTTAATCATGACATAGCTCATGGAGAAGCCTGAGGGTATTCTGTTGTCTGAATTTAGGCCAAGGTTCTAAGCTAGGTTTTGTTTTGCCAGTATCCATTAAAGATTCAATTCAACCTAGACATTTCAATATAATGGTTAACAAGAGTTTAAACCATAGGAATTATATTTTCTGATTTTACAGCAGTCTATAAAAATGCAATCTAAACACTACATAATTTTTACCTGTATACAATTAATACTCACAGTACTCACCAGATCCAAATCCAGACATTTATTTTATACCTTCTATTCCAATCTAAATGTTCTGTTTTATAAAGTTGTGTCTTATCTTTCCAGAGAGTGTGCCAATTTCTTAAGGAAGTGTGTTTTTAACCATTCTAAACCTTTGTCTGAGTTAAAATGCCAATACGAAGTGCCCCTGCCTTTTAAAAGATGTGTTAACAAACACATTATGTTTCACTATTCAGTCTACATCTTTAGTTTCTAAACAGAATTAATAATAACAATAATAATTTACAATGCAAGAAAATGCTGAGTTACTAAATTATGTTCTGTTTCTCTTTCATGACCATCATCACATTCATCCCACTGTTCAGTTCCAGGTGTTTCATCATTTGTAACAGTAGGCTGTAAACCCTTCAGGCTGGTTCCCTGGGCATCTTCTCATGCAGGAACTTCTAAAGCACTCACCATTGCCCTAGATCTGCTTCTGTTGGTAGTGAAAGCTTCATTGACTTCAGAGCAGCAGCATTAGGTCAGAGACTTCTGAAATATCCCAGTGAACATTAACTTGGCAGGGACCTGACACAGTTTTTGATACAGGTAAACCATGAATAATAGTGAAAAATAAATAGTGACTTTTCAGTTTACAGTTAATTCTTCTGCATATATGAAAGGGGAAGACTTTCTCATATGATTTGCCCTTACTTTTAACAATAATGGGCCAACAATTTGTTGATTTGTACCACCTGAAACTGTATTTGTTACATCTTATAAATAGAAGATCTACATGATACATGAAGCACACATAATGCAGCAACCAGGCACCTGTGACCATCTCCACAGGTCAAGGGCACATGTCTGACATGGTCCTCAAGACAGAATGGCAATGCTCATCTGAGAGCAAAGGCTGCAGACCAGCTGCAGTACCCCACGAACCCCAGCTATTCATCATATCTAAGTAGCTGTGGCAGTCGAATGAATTTTTCACTGACTGAAAGGGGAAAAATGAGCCCCAGTTTTAAAACGGGAAAGAAAAGATCTTGGGAACTATAGGCAAATCAGTCTCATCTCTGTACTGCCCAAAAAGATCATGGAGCAGATCCTCCTGGAAACTGTGGTAATGCACATGAAAAATAAGAACTGGTGACAGTCAACAAGGATTCACTAAGGGTAAATCATGCCTCATCAAATTGTGGTTTAACAACAACAGAGTTACAGCTCTGGTACATAAGGAAGAGCAACTGATATAATCTTCCTGGACTTGTGTGAAGCATTTGACATTACCCTGCATGATATCCTTGTCCCAGATTGGTGAGGAAGAGATGTGACATGTGGCATTCCTCAGGGATCAGTATTGAGTCTGCAGCTCTTTCAAATCTTTGTCAGGTCCCTGAATGATGGGATTGAGTGCACCATTAGAAAGTTTGCTGACAGCACCAAGCTGTGTGGTCAGCTTAACACACTGGAGGGAAGGGATGCTATCCAGAGGCACCTTGACAGGCTTGACAGGTGGGCCTGTGTAAATTTCATCAATTTTAACAAGGGCAAATGTAAAAACATATGCCTAGATCAGGGCAATACCAAGCACAAATACAGGCTGGGCAGAGAATAGATTGAAAGCTGCCCTCTGGAGAAAGACTTGAGGGTTTTGGACAAGAACCTTGATATGATCCAGCAATGTGTGCCTGCAGCCCAGAAAGCCACCGTGTCTTGAGCTGCATCAAAAGAAGCATGGCCAGCAGGTTGGTGGAGGCACTTCCTCCCCTCCTCTCTCCTGAGAGCTGACTTGGAGAAGTGTGTCCAGCTCTGGGAGACCCAAGAAGGATGTGGAACTGTTGAATTGAGTCCAGAGGAGGGCCAGAAATATGATCAGAGCACCTCTCCTGTGAAGGCAGGCTAAGAGACTTGAGGTTGTTCAGCCTGCAGAAGAGAAAGCCCCAGGGAGTTACAATAGCAACTTTTCAGTACATAAAGGGGGTCTACAAGACAGCTTGAGAGGGGCTTTCCAAGAGGGCATGAAGTGATAGGACAAGAGGTTTTAGTTTAGATATTAGGAAAAAATTATTTACTCTGAGCATGGTGATGCACTGGAACAGGTTGCCCATAGAAATTGTGGATGCCTGGAAGTGTTCAAGGCCAGGCTGGATAGTCTTGAGGAACTTGTCCTAGTGGGAGGTTCCCTGCCCATGGCAGTGGGGTTGAAACTAGATGATCTTTAAAGTATTTTCCAACCCCAGCCATTCAAATTTTTCATGTGTGTCATAGTGCCTTACACAATAGAAAAAACGGACTATTACCATTAAAATATTGTCCCCATAATTTTAAGTACTTGTAAAGCCAATATAATTTTGCAGCAGCATTATGAGAAGAGCACTGTGGTTCTGGGAACAGCACTCAGTGCTGTTGTGGTGTCTGCTCTGGCTTTGGTTTCCATCCAGCTCCTCTCCCCGCCTCTACTAGTTCAGTCCTTTGAAACACACCTTTGGGGACCAAAAAAATAGAGATGACTATTTTTCACTTTGGATAATAACAAGCATAAATTGAGGGGTGGTGTAACTAGATGAAATATTTATTATCAGTCTAAATTGATGAGGCTCGTATCAACAATTACTAGTCTTGCAAAAAGTGATGCTTTTTAATCAGCTGTGGGAATTGATCAACAATGCTTACAATACTAATGATTAGTACCTAAATGATAATACTTACTTTATTGTTGTCTGTATATTTTTGATAATCTCATTGATAATAAAATTTTGTTTTAAAAAATTCATTAATACCTATAAAAATTTCATTTACCTTATGTTCCATATTGGCTACTTGTGTTGTGAGATAAATCTTGGTTTTTATTTTATAATATTATTTTATAGTTATCTAAGATAATTTGTACATGAACAAAAAAGTTATAAAATTCAAGGTTAAATGAAAAGAAAAATAAGTTTATAAAGACATATAATTAAATTATTTGAAATAAGAGCATTTATGATGCTTCTCTATTTTTAATTTTGTCACCTTTAAATTAACATCATGATACAGTTTTTAAATCACATCACCAAATGTTTCTTTCTACATGGACAAAACCAAATTTGTAGCAAATTCCAAAAGAATATGTTAATATACGGGAAATAAGGCTGTGAAATAATCTCATGGATGTAGAATAATCCACTGAACTGGATGTTGTATTAGCACTTATGACACAATTGTTTTGCAATGCTTAGCATATCACATATGAGAATAATTTCACAGCTTGCCAATAAGTGTGGATCTTTCTATTTTTAAAACACTGAACTGGTTTTGTAGAATGTGTGACTTGATTTGTAAAATCATTTAGTAGTTACAATCTCCTCTTGCTGGGAGGTAAAAGCTTACTTCACATTAGTGTCATGAAGATAAATCAAGTGATGTTTGCAAAACACTAAGGTATTGGAAGAATACCATTGGAAATCCGAAATTAAATTAATAGTTTTCCAAAAAGATCAAGATTTTGGTGACGTGCAATCAGTGAAGCCCGAGATCACAGAATTAAAGAAAAAGTACCAAAACCAAAAAACTTCCTGGACCATATTCAGAGTATTAAGACAGTTATCTTAAGGAGACATAATGAATGAAACAAAAACTGAATCAGAACATGTATTTTGAGGTATATTGCAGAGGAGTTAAATAAAATGAAACCAGAAATAATTGCTATTACTTAGTGTTAGCAAAATCCTTTCTTTTATTTTTTTGGATGCTTCAAGTGCATTAGTAAGTATCACACACATGGATACATGAATATTTATGAGAAATTTGAGGCAGAGCTGTGGCATCAATTTAATAATTATGTATAAAGTTTGAAAAAAACAATAGGTGCTGCTCTGTTTTGTTTTGATCTATCAACTCAGGCTCTCAGGAACATCAGGCATGCATGTTCTTTCTTGTGGCCATCAGTACTTAAGAGTAAAAATAGCTAATAAGCATAGGGCTTACTTTTAGCTTTGCTAAGACTAGAGGTTGCAGTACATACAATGAGAATTTCAGTTAGCTAGAAAACTTTTAGATTAAAACATGAGGTACTTGCAACATTTGGGCATTTCCAGGTTTAAGAATCAGCTGAGAATGCACTTTAAAGGTTTCAGTCTTACACTTGTGTTATTATTATATTTAACTTTATTCTTTTTACATGTATCTTTCTCAAAATACATCTAACTATTCTCTAAAATGCAAACTCTATACAGGTGAATTATACATAGTGGAATTCATAGTGAAGAAATAGGTGGCCTCAGTCCAAAGAGGAGCATTAAGGCAGTGGCTGCTGGAATAATAGAAATATTAATGATCCTGCAATCTTCTGCTGGACAAAGTTCTCTCTATATATTCAGAGGATCAAACCCAATTATGTGAAGAAATTTTTGTGTGATAGTTTGTTGTAAATCAGTTTTCAAGTTTCAACACTCAAGATGTAACTGAAAATTAATATAACAACCAAAATGTGGATCTCATTAATGAATATCAGATGAAACCAATCTGGTTTGACGTTTTTCTGTATGTATTTGAACATCGATGTTGATTTTAGAAATGGTCTGAAACAAATTAGCCTTTGGATTTTTTTTCTGCTAATATTATCTGTGAAAAAATGTAAAATTATAAAAGAAATTACTCTGAATTTTAAGGGATAAAATTAAAACAAGAAATATTAGGTTAAAAATGACTCATGGATACAGATACATCTGTCTTATCTCACACATCAAAATGATAGAAAATTAGTATAAAGCTTATCCATGTAACAAAGATGGAAGAATTCAATTGTGTTTCCTGCTACTACAAGAAATTTATAAAATTAGCTTGGTTTACATTTGATATTTGTCATTGTAGACTTAGACCTGGTAGAGCTACTAGTCTTTTTTAATGTACTACAACAGAGAAACAATGCTGTCAGTGGAACATCATATCCTGATATATCTAAACTAATGTACTGTTGGCATCTGTATGTAACTTTAAAATATAGTATAACACACTACAACACCGTCTATCATTCTCTGAATGTTAATCAATTCTTATTACTGCCCTTAGGCTTTTCAAAGATTGCTTTAATTACTAAGTCATTTTATTCCAAACTTACATGCCTAGATCAAAACAAACATAAGTAGGAAACAGAGTGTATACATTTTTTTTTTTCCCAGGATCAGACTGCTGTAAATTCTGCAGCCTATCAATATAAATACAGAAAGTATTTAGGTGAGTAGAGATAAATGGTGGCTGTCTTCTGGGTTCACTGCAGGTCTTGTTTTCTAGATATGTGCTGTCACATTCAGTATGATTGGGAAAAGTATTATAGTTTTTAAGAGAAAAAATGCTTTGCATAGTTATTTTGTTCTTTTAGTATCTTTTTCTAGTCTGATAATATTATTTTTTCCAAGTCTTTAAATCAATAAAATTTATTTAATTCGCTTAAGATGTCTCAGGCTTTGTACAATTTTTGTTTATTTATAACAAGGCTAGGTCCTCATAGACTACAGCAGCTCCACTAAAACAGATCAAGTGGTCAAACTGAAGACAGATAGATCACTCTTTTTGTGACTTTCTTTCGTTTTCCTTATACTTATTTTTTAAGTGTTTTCTGATTTTTCTACCATTGTAGAGTCAAAATCTGTTGCATGATCAAATGTCTTGAGCTTGAAAGGTCTCTTTAGATGATTATACCTTATGACAAATGCATTTTGCCACATAATCAAATTGAAGCAATTATCATTGTTTAATGAGATGCAAAAACTCTTGAAGATATATTTCCCACCCATATGTTAAGACATTAGTTTGATGCTGAGGGAACAGAGGTTCAGGTCTAACATCTTTTCTCAAAAGTTTATGTAACCCAAATTAAAAAGTAACCATCCTATAGATCAGATGTGTGGCTTGTGTTGTAGTAAAAATTTAAGATGTTTAAGATGTCACAACATTTAGTGATTTCAATATAATTATTGCACCAATAACTTCATATTAAAATGAATTTAGAGAAATTCAAGAATAAAATAATGAATCTCTCTCTAGTATGAAATGTATTTGTTATGAAAGGTCTGAATACTTAATGTACTTAATGTGAAAGAGCTTTCCACAATTAATGGTATTTTGGAAATGAGATACTTCGGATGAGCACTTTATGTTGTGTTTTGCCATTGACTCTAGTCAGATGAAAAAAAATCAGTATTACTCCTACTCTATAAAAATAAAAGAATTAATTTTGTTATCAGATATAATGTCTATAATGTTAGGCAAAAATCTTAGAGCCCGAGTATCCATCAAACTTGCCCTATTCTGAATTCTAGTGAATAGAAATATAGAAACAAGCCACATAGTAAATGAAGTTCTAACAGTGGATACTCCAACTTTTAATTAAATAGTTTTAATTACTTATTCTGTATTAATTTTATTTGGGCATAGAATACCACATTTAGGTATTGGAAAAATTATATTGTTCATCTCTACATTATTAAGATTTCCCTAAAATATTATATTTCTACAGTTCCAGCAAAAAGTACTGAAAGTGTATTGAACAATTTTTTGCACATAATAAACAACAAATACATAGTGGTTTCCATTATTTTCACAGTAATTCGACTGTGTAGTTCAGAATTTTTCAGCTGTGAAAGACAACAAAAAAAAGCAATGGGCAATAAATAACACTTCTGACTACCAATAAGACCCTTTCATTTTAAAAGAATATGCAAATAAAATCGAATGTGTTTCCTATCTCAGAACAACATCCATAGTATAGCAAAACTATTTGTTGGTCACAACAAACAAATTTATTTTTATTCCTTATTCAAGAGTAATAATGTGTCACTCAGCACACAGGCCCAGTGAAGAAACTGAGAAGAAGCCTTTCTTCATCCATGGGCTTTGAATTGAATCTTATATTCATACCTTGTCAAGGTTTTATTTTTTTCCATCTTCTTATTCTCTGGATGACTGACTGAGAGTATCTTCATAAATTTCCAGATATTCCGTGGAATAGAAGAACTTATTTTTATAAATCACAATTTGTTGTAAAAAACACTTAACATACATATGTATGATCCAGTATGCAAGGTTTATTTGTAATGTATTTCAGAATAAATTTTTAGAAAGGTCCTTAGGGTCATGATTTTTTTTCCCATTTTTGAGATTCAAATGGTAGCACTGAACTTTATTTCTGACATAACCTGTACAGTCAAATCACATAAGGATGACAATAATAGGATGTCTAGGAAATAAACAATTTTTTATACATATGTTTACAAGTATGGAAATGTACTATGAGGTAAGCCTTTGTTATGCTTCAGTTATTTCTTGAGTGTCAGCAGTTAAATATATTTCATCTGGCAGTGTAAATATGAAGCCTGAGACTTGAAACTGAATCATTCATCCCTTTACAGTTTCACATTGTCTATTTGTTTCTTTTCTGGGCTTTTATAGAGCAATTGAAGGGCAAACTGAGAGAAGATAATATAATTTCTAATCCCTTCCATGTTTATCAATATAACAGTGGAAATACGTACGAGATTTATCAACGTTGTTCAGTTTTAACTGATTTTTTTTTTCCTGTTTTGAGAAGGACAACTTACTTTTTCTCAATTTATCTCGAAGCACTAATTTCCAGCATTCCTATATTCATTAAAATACTGTATTTCAAATATGAATTAATCAACTAATTAAAAGATCAACTAAAAAAGAAGACTAACAGATCAGTTTATGAAAACTGAAAGATGCAATATATCCTGACATCTCTGCTTTACTCTTCTTCTGAATGCACCTGTACAGTATGGAATGAGAATGCTGATCTTGCAAGAAAATTCGCCTTCGAAATATTTTTACAGCTTAGACAGAAATCTGAGTACTCTAACAACCCCAGTTGTGTAGTAGAAGGTGAAGTGAATGAGCATGGGAAGCCAAAGTTAAAGAGCTCACCTACTGTAATACAAGAATACCATAGAAAATCACAAGACAGAAATCTCTGGACAACGAACAGAGAAAATTTTCAATTACATGATATTTCAATCATTTATTTATTCAGGTATTTGAGTCTGGATTGGTTTTGAAGTTATTTTTTATTATCCGTTTATTTAATGATAGTTCTGATATTTTTGAAATAATGAAGTTCTTCTCATCCCATCTCCAGACAATTAAAAAATGTCTTAATAAATTCATGCTATGGAGACTAAAAACTGTATCTGTGTCCATTAGATGAAGTACTTTACTACCAAGCTTTCCTTTAAGCATTAGGAAACAGTTTATTTTGAAATATATTGTAATTTAGGAGTAAGAATAATGGTTATTATGTGTACCTTAACATTCTTTCAAAACATATTAACTGGGCAATTTATGACATTACAATGGACCAGCATACACTCGATACATAGTTTCATATTAGATTACAGATCAAGTCTGTAATCTGATGAATTCTAAATTAAAAACCAACATGCATTTAAAAATGCACAAAACCTACGTAAGTTTTAGTACTGCAAGATAAGTATTAAAAAGTTGGACTGTTTTGGTTTTGTTTTTTCTGTAAAATTCTCAGCCAGTTTCAGACTGAGATTTCCATTTGCATTAGTGAGAAAAACATTTGTTTAATGCTAGCTGGCCAGGAAAGGGCAGGCAAACCAAGATCTACCATGTGTTGTGAATTCCATGGTAAGCTAGAAGGCTGAAGGAAGTCTCTCCTAAACGACAATTTGTTCTTTGCTCAGCTGCTGGGGAAGTGCCACATATACTGCTCATTACACAAGAAGATTTTATTGCTGTAACAGGGCACATCGAATTTAATGGTCACTGAGGACATCATGCAGTTCACAAGAGTGAGTCACACAAACTTTAGTCATTCTAGCCTTTTTTTTGAGCCAACTAGATAAAAAGAAGAAAAAATCTTCAGATATATGCTAGATCTTAGACTTATATAAAGGGGAACTCAGAAAAAAAAAAAAAACCCACACAAAACACTATCCTCTTAGAAAGGAACCTGAAACTGAAAGAAATAAAGTCAAATTCATGTATTAATGAGAACATTCAGTTTCTTGTCAGTCAAGTTTTCTAGCTGAGTACCATTCCTTATTGTATCAACTGCTGTGAACTGAAAAACGTGCTGGGAAAGTACTGAACTCACTGGGATCCTTCTGTTTGAGCTGCACTTACAGTACTGACTGATGACAGATACTGGTTCAGCACCATGAAAAATTTTCATTTTGAAGGACTAGCAAACTCAGGGAAATTCAATTTATATGGAAGTCTTCTGGTCAGGTTTAATTCATGTGTGTCTGACAGGATGTGTCTGCATATTATTGTGGTACCTCCGGCATTTTTTCTAAATACTTCTGGGATTTTTAGAAGGGGAAGGTAGGTAATCATGCAGTAAAGAAATATTAGGCAATTGCTCATCAGGCAGTATAACCTTCAGAATGTGATCAAAAGCATTCCTTCTGGTTTGCTCTTGCATGTTCTCTTTTTATTTTAACCTTTGATAAAAAAGGACAAAATGCAATCCAATAAATGCTTTCTAATTAAGTGCAAATACTTTTTCCCAGTAAGAGTCAGGCATCACTGAACTGTTTAATATTAAATAATACTTTCAATTAACTATTATGCTCTCAAATGTAAAAGAATAAATAACATGAAAAAATTTAAGTTCTCTGACACTCTGAGGTGAAAAATCCAGGATCTCAGGATAGTTTAATTGATATCAGTAACTCTAAATGAATGTAAAAAACACAGAGGAGTAGTCAGTAATGAGATGTTAATGCAATAACAAAGGAAATACAAAAATGTAGTAATGATACTTGAGTGTCTTTACTGGGTTTTTTTCAGCTGCTAAATTAACTCCATGAAAAAAGACAATGTCTTTTTCTCTAGTTCTACGCATGTATAGAGAAAGTGAAATGTAAGTTCCTTGTTATATCATTTCTTTGTTTTTCTGTATCCAAATACAAACATAAGATTGAGTAATATTTCAATTATTAATTTGTTTCTATTAGTCAATCAACCAAATACTCATGTCAATAAAAAGAAAGTCTGACAATTAGTCTTACTATTTATAATATGTTCCTTCTTTTTACTTTGTCTAGACCTATGTTTGTGCATCTTTTTACTAACTGTATATCCTTAAGTAGTAAATTCTATCAAAGCATGTATTATCTCAGGCCTATTGCAAATCTGAGGTTGCTACTTAATCACCTGCTTAGGACCCACACACTGGTCAGGAACCACACATTCCACCACATTTATAATGGTTTCACGTATATAAGGCACAGTTTATTTAAAGTACTGGTACATGGAAACAAATCCTCCGAAAATCCACACTCTTAATAAATCTTTTTGATTTTTATAATATCCTGATTGCAGGACAGTGCAGATGCCAATCCTATCTTCTCAGCAACAAGCCTGATTTAATTCTCCACAGTTCTTTCCATGCTTCCATAACATTTTCTTAATGAAAAAAAGAGAAATCTGAACATTACAGAGATTCTGCTGATTATTTTGTTATGGGTGTGACATACTCAATGATTAGATAGGCAATCCAAAATCACAACTAATGAGATTCCAATTAGAAAGGAAATATCCTGCTAGTACTGTGACTTTCAGCCTTTCCACTTACCAGAGGGTATAGGGTTTTGTCTTTTCTGAGTCAAAGGTTGGTAGGGTATGAATTATGAGATGTCATCTAGAGCTGCCTAACAGAAAATACGTTTCAAAATAAATTGTTTCCACCAAAAAACCCAACAACAACCAACCAAACCCCCAAACAAACAAACAAAATCCATTGTTCCACCTCCACCCCCAAAACCTGAAAAAAAACAAGTTTGTGAAATTTTTAGCCAAAGTAGAAGGTGGCCAAATAAGAGACGAATGAAACGCAAGACAACTTTATTGCAAGAGGTAGATGATGAATATTTAGGAAAGCAGCCTGTAATATGGTGTGTATTTTTTATATATTCTCGACTATAGCTGTTATACTAGTTAAAAACTGTTAAAAGTATAATAATAAAAAAGGAAAGTTCTAGGACAAAGTTTGACTGCATTTATAATGAATTAATATATCTTTAAAAGGACACTGGCAGAAGTTCTGAGAGATAAAGAATGTGCTTCTTTACCCCCTACTTCTTTCCCCCAGGATGTCTTAAGAACAAATTTCTTCACTGAAGGAGGCTGAGAAGAAAGAATCAGAAAAGTGTAAAACAAGCTCATTGCTCCTAGCAATAATGATAAAATCGTGCAGAAAACATAGGGGGCACACTCCTGAAACTGCAAATAAATGTAAAGAGAGAAAAAGCTGTGATTCATGTTAAAATAGTGTGATGCACATGTTCTCTATATAGTCAATGCAGTTTCTTAGATAAATGCATCAATACTATAATGTTATATTAGCATCGAGTACAGGATGTTTCATCATTTCTACATTGTAAAAATGGTAGTATCCTGGATGATAATTCTTTGGTTCCCCTATTAAGCATGAGCAATGACACAATTTCATTTGATTTTCTACTCTAAATCTATGTCTAGGGTGACTACTTAAATGAACTACTCGCTCTATTTTCTATAGAGGAAGGCTAGAGTGATGCAACCTATGGCTGAGACACATTAGTGATACGTTCAGATATAATGGAATTTTGTTCATTAATCTGTCCTGAATGACCAATCACAACAGAAAATATTTAAGTCAGGAACTAAATGAACTGAACGGACATTTGAATGGGAATAGACATTAGACTAACAGAATATTATCTGTGTATATGTCAAAGGACAGAAGAGGGGTTTGATGTGGCTGATAAAAATATATTGAATAATGTAGGGCCTGAGCATGATGTAAGTGGTGTGGAAAAAGGCAGAGAGATTGTAATGAATTTGGCTGGGAGGAAGTTAATTTTCTTCATAGCAGTCTGTATTTAGATTGGCAACTTAGTATTTTAGGTCGATGAGCAAAACTGTTGATAGCACACCAGTTGTACCTATTCTTGAATAGTGCTGCACGGTGCTAAGATGTTGTCTGATTCTTTTTCTGCCTCTGTCAGCAAGTATGCTAGGGGTGGACAAGAAACAAATTCTAGAGAAAGGTGTCCTGGTCCATGGCAGCAGGGTTGGAACTAGGTGATCTCTAAGTTCCCTTCTAAACAACATCTCTCTGTGATTTCATGATTACAAAGAGATACAGCCAGAGCACCTCAAGCCAGCTGGCCAAAGGGACATTTCATACTCTGTGATGCCATGGTAAGCAATAAAATTGGGGCTGCAGTATTTCCAAAGTAGCCACTGCCCAAGGACTGGCTGGCCATTGCTCTGCAGGTGGCAATAACTGCTTTTGCACCACTTGGGTTTGAGAGTTTCTTCTGTTTGCTTGGTTGGGGGGAGTTGTTTTGATTTGCGATTTTTTCCCCATAATGTATTAGACTGCCTTTATTTCAGCCCAGAAGTTTGGGTTTTTTCCCCCTGCTTTTGCATTTCCAATTCTCTCCCTCATCTGACTGGGTGGGGTCTTACCTGCCACCTGGGGTCAACACACCATATAGAAGAAATTGAAGTATAAATACAATTAAAATTGGTAATAGCCCTTTTGCTTCTACCCCTTTTCCTGGTGCTGTTCTCTCACTTACTGTACTCTTCTGTGTTCAAAGGCTGATGGCTGTGTGAAGATGGTGGGGATAGGGGGTGTTATAGCAAATTATCAGTGTCTGCAGTCACCTATTGGAGAAATATCATGGTCATGTTAATGGTTTCTTTTTTCCGCTCCAGGAACAACATTTAGAAGTTTGATAGCACAGTTTTACAGCTTGGATCTTTCTTCATTGGTCCGCAGCACCACATTACTCCAAATTCATGATATATGTGCTTTTTATGTCTTTTAGATAGTTTTGCCCAGATCTGTATTTCTTTAATTGACCATGGATGAGCTGATTATAGCCCTGAGGTCTCTTGTGCCAGACCAAAATTCCATCCCTTACCCCATAGCTGCACTCTTCTACAGTGTTTTCTTTGTCTGAACTTCTGAAAGCACCTGTTATTCAATTAAACTAGTAATTCTCTACATTGTCATATTACGGTTATAAATATCTAATTCTGAATAGAATAGTTGCTACTTGTTACTAATGTCTATATAAAATTTGTGTTATGTGTTATATCATACACAGATAAAAACAATTAAATCACAATGGTCAAAGACTGCTGGTGTCTTAGAGAAGATGCTGATAGAGCTAAACCAAGCAAAAACAAAACTAGAGCAAAGTTGAGAAAAGTTCCAACAGAGCAAATCTGAAAAGTAGTAATTGTGACACCTTTGACTTTAGTACAAGGCCCACAGCCCATTATTGGCAATATAGGGCTGCATGTTAAAATTAATACAAAGAGGAAGAGAATAAGAGTTAATATTTCTGAAATAAAATTATTCACTTATAGTGAGAGGGAAAGTGTCAAGTACCTGAATGCAGAGTAGCAAGTGCCTGCTTCCATTTCTTACTGCAGGCTAGGTTACAGTATTCATGGGTTATTTCTTTATATAGAACTCTATTCACAGCAAATATTCAAAAATATTCAAGGAGAATTTTCTATTAATTTCATCTGAATATATGGCTGCCTTTAACTGCAGCTTATTCAGGTAGTGGTGAAAATATTTATATTTGCATGTCGATAAATACATGCCTACCTAACAAGACCTTCTGTAAGTTATGGTCAGAGTTTTATTGCACATAATTAATATAGTGTTGCTATTACTATAGTCAAATATTTGGAAAAGTTCAATTTGACAAAAGTGGAAAAACCAGTGAGGGTCACAAAGAAGTACAAGTGACTGTGGATTGATTTTTGAGAAATAGTGGTGCTCATTTTATGACCCAAAGACAAGCTGGTTGTGTCTGAGGACATTAGTATGGAGTATGTTAAATCAGAGACCAATAACAGAGTTTTATAAAGTCTCATTTGTTCATTTGACTGTTGCTGTTGAAGCCAGAAAGACTGAACTGGAATAAAATCCAAAACTAAATTAATTTCATAAATTTTAAAATACTCAGCAAATTCTAAAGTACATTATATAACCAACTATTCAGGTTCCTAATTTAGGCTCACAGATCTCAAAATCTTGGCTTGACTGTGAATAAGAGTCATATTATAATGGATTGTTATGAGATGCAATCTGCCAGTTAAATTTTAAATTTTTTTGCCTTCTTAATCCTTTTTTACTTCAAAAGAGAATAGAAGAGAATAACTTCAGACGAAAAGAATTGGGGTATAATACTAAAAATAATACACTGGCTCTTCTGAAAGAAATTTAACTTTTTGTTTGGTACTTCCGATTCGGTGGATGTGTCTGGTATGTAGAAAGAAGTGAAGATAAAGTGAAGTATAAGGGTAAATATTTGGAACGATAAGTAAACAGAAGAATGAAAGGAAAGAAAAGCAGCTTGAGGAGCAGTGGCAATACAAAGATCAAGGCGCTAATTAACCAAGGAAGGATTAAAAATAAGATTACTTCATTTATTCCTCTGGGAGACAGAAGAGTTGTTAATTCATATTTTCTTTAGACAATTGGTAGTTGGTTAACAGCCTGAGAGGCAGTAAATCACCCATCGGTCACAGAAAGTGCTCTCCAGGCTGCAGACTCCCTCTTCCACCACAAAAGCATCCTCCTGATTGAGTAAATCCCTGTTGCTGACACATGACCACTGGTGCTTGTATGCCACTGACCCATGAACTTCACTGCACTATTGCACTGTCTTGTCGACTGAATCATCGCAGCACAAAATGCTCCAAGGCAACGAGGGACATAGAGAACTCTCAAGTAATTCAACGTGTCATACTCTGTTTTCAAGCCAAAGTAAATCTAGTAAAGGCCAAATGGACAAATTAGATTTATCGTTCAGACTTTAATTCAATATTAATAACTCAATATGAATAATGTTATTTAGCACCATGCTAAAATTTGTTATGCTGTATGATGTGGTTTATTCTTTAGAGTACAATACCCAAGCATCAGCAAGTTTGATTTCTTTTTGTTTAAATTGTTTAAAATAATCTCTTAAAATCAATTATATAAGAAACTGGAAAATCTAGATGAAGATAATTAGAATAGCAATATTATCTTTATATTTTTTAGTTTTTTCTTTAGTAAAAGAAAGTGGAAGGAAATAGCATATGCATTAGTTGTAAATATCAAGGACATTGATCTGGATTGGTCTGCTATTTGCATTTCTATGCAACTCTTGATATTCATGGTTAATCTTTAGAAAACAGATAAAATAGGAGAATTTAGTAGCTTCCAAACAGAAGTCTGGCAGAGACTGACAACACTATTGTATTCTGAATGCTTCTGAAAAAGCTTTGAAAACTTAAAAGAAAAAAATCAACAACGAAACAAAAACAATTAACAGAGAAATTAGAGGCGTACTGGGGGAAAAAGAAGTGTACCTGTCTCCTGCATGTCTCAAAACTAAATATATAACTTCAAAAACACAGGGTACACATAACACTACCAGTTTACTATGGCAATCAGAAACTATAAAAGTAACTGTATTACCTATAAAAAATCTGAAATTTTTAAAATCCACCACTATGCTTTCATAACTACCACTTGCTCTACAAAAATTGCCTCCAATTTTAATACCTAAGAGTGTGACTGCTAATATTAATTTCTGTATATTCCATTATAAAAAAATATTTTGTTTATCTCAACCATTAACTATGTTAACAGTATGAATAGTCATATATGTAAGTTTCAGTTTTATGATTTACATATATTAAAAGCCATTTTCATTTACAGTTTTAAAAATACTTTTAATAATCTTGATTAAAATACAAAAAATAATCCTCTGGAACATTAAAAAGATAAATTAAAAGTAATTACTGTTTAACATTTGTTTTTATTTATGATTGCTATTTTGTCACTTGTGTTGCTTTTGTTGAAACAAACAAGAAAATACTGAGTCTAGCTGAGGTTGTTAGACTAGGATGTTGATGCTATTATGACATTTCCAGCAAGATTTTAAATCACATTTTTATTATGTCCATATGGACACATTCTGTTACACTTCTACCAGAGTCCCCAAGTCTGTATGACTCTTTTGTTATATTATATAAAAAGAGGTTGTTTTAGATAGTCTACATGTAGTGTGTCATTTAGTAGCAAATTTACTTATGAAAAATACTCGATTTTGCATGAGATTTACAAATTAGCAGAGTGATGCAAACTATATTGCATGACAAAATAAGAATATAAGTTACATCTAACAGAATACATAGCAATTGCAACACACACAGTTCAATGCCACTGTCATTCTAAAAATCAGGTCTATAATGTGCTCACCACCACAATGCTGAGCATCCCCAGCCCCCACATAGGAAAACACAAGTTGAAGCCAGCTGCTCCCTTCAAAATACTTTTGATTTTCTCTAGTTTCCATAAACTATGTTGGGCTGAGCCACATATTCACTCCTCCCTCTCCCATGCTTGTCTAGCTAAATTAGGGGCACACTTGCACTATTTTATTCAGGGGTAAACATTTACACTACTTGTTGATCCACTCTGAAGCCCTTTACTCTGAGATACAATCAGCCTCTATGTCAGCTGTGGGCAGTCACAGACTGCATTCCTCCCAAAGCTTTATATGCTCATCTCCCTCACCATTTTCCTCTGAGCATTCTGTCATTGTCGGAATCTGTTGGTCCTATTCAAAATATTTTGATGTCAGGAACTGAAATTTTTTGCTAAAAGGGCAAGGTTAAAAAAATTCATTTTGTGCTTGAAGCAAAAAGTGATGAAATTTGAAGTTAACTCAGCATTATAGATAAGGAAAATATGTAAGACTGCTTAGTACAGCTATTATTGGCAACTCATTTTTATTAGTATTTATATTTTGAATGCTATAAATATTATTTGTATTTTTTTTTATATTCCAATATTAGTACTGGAATATCAAGCACGCCTTGAATTTAAAACTCTTAAGCTGCCTTGATATCTGTCTGTATATGTTTTAACTGAAGAGTTCCTCTTGCCTGGCCAGCATTATCAGTGTCAGCACTGCTGGCAGGATATAAGATCAAGAGTTGTTTTCACACCAAAACCAATTTGAGCTGTTATAGCTAAAGAAAGTTTTTACATAATAAAATCTATTCTGAGAAGCAAGATACATGAACTCTGTTTCTCATTAGACTATACACCCCAGTATTTACCCAAGTAAATTCCTGAGACATGAAATTATAAATAATTCCAGAAAATTAACTATAAATGCATTTTCCCTACCTAGGGACATTGTGATATTTCCATTTTGAAAATATTTAGAAGATACTCAGATGCTTGGGACTGACAGAATTTGTTTCATATTTCTCTATTTCGCAGGTATGTTGTCTTTGAAATATTTCACTCTGCTTTCCTTTGCTAACCATCTAGCTAACATCCACTGTGTACTCTGTTATCCCTGTGTTGTTTACATTTTCAGTAATTTGAATTTCTATTTAAATGCTTGCAACACAGATACAGTGTGTGGAAGCATAATTTCCTATTTCATTTACATGCTTGGCTCATAATTGCATAAACAAACAAAGAGAAAAAAAAAACAAAACAGAAAAATCCTGACTATTTTGTTATCCTGTTTTGTAGATACTTTCTCTTGTGGGCTATTTTGACTATTGTTTAGATTCATTTTTTCATGGCAAACTGATAGCTACATTCAGCATTCTTTGTCTAAATAATGACCAAAATATTCTAACCAAAAATGGTAACTAACAATTGCATATAAAAATAAAATAGCAAAAGCAAAGCATGCAGAAGCTACAGTATGGAATAAATATACAAACTTAGAAAATATATAGATACTGAAATAGAGGAAGTTCCATCTGAGCATCAGGAAATAGTTTTTTTAAGTACTGGCAAATGTTGCCCATAGAGGCTGCAGAATGTTAGATGGTAGAGGAGTAGTGGTGGTACAGCATGGAGATTGCTGGAAGGTACTCAAAAGTCATTTGGACATGGGCCTGGGCAAAATATTGCACCTGACCCTGCCTGAGCAGGGGGACTAGGCAAGGTGACCACCACATGTCTGTTCCTACACCAACCTTTACTTGATTTAAGTTTCCTTTCAGATATAATTTATAGCAGGAGAAGGAAGGCAATGAATTTGACAATGCTAGCGAACCTCTAATGAACCTCACAGAAAAGACTACAACAACCTATTAAATCGATGCAGAAGTAAAAGTGATTTTATTGATAAACAGTGAGCTAATTTAGAATTTTTTTTTTCTGTCTTACACCTTTATGCTCCAGGGTTTTTAAACATAGAAATCAGTCTTGTCATGTTGCCTGTTGTATTCCACTGGGACAGATTTTAAGATGTTTCAGGTTACACTCTACAGAAGACATTAAAATCCATTTTTTCATCCTCAGCTTTATACTGTGATGTGCAGTCCCTTTTTCATTTCTTTACTGAGGCTTTTATTTATGAAGAGGAATGAAGACCTGAAGATTGTGAAAATTCTTTCTGTTATTATGTCAGTCAGGAGTTGTATCTCCAAAACTGTAGGTAAGTCATTCAATGGATACAGTAACCCTCTGTGTTGAGTCCCTCTGACATGAGAAAAAATCATAACTTGTGGTGCATTTTTGTCTAGGCCACTAGTTAATATGCTGCTGAAAAAAAATCTATTATGCCTTCAATTACCTGAGTCTCTTTTAATTATATCTGCTGTTGCTCTAGAGTTCTTCGAGAGTTTTACACTGCAAATAAGTAGAAGTTTGCAAGACATATGAATATTAAAATCCTGCATTTGGCAGGATTATATGGAATTATGATAGTAAATATTTATTTGTGGCCGACAGAGCTAGATTTACCTATAAAGAAAAATGTGTGATAACTGTTTTTATGTGACCTGTCATGCCAGTTTTTTCTAAAGTAATCGAGAGGTTACATCATTTTCTTTTTCATGTTATTTAAGATCATGTCACCAAGACAAGGCATCTATAACTTTGAAAATTCTAGTAGAGCGTATAGCAAAGTATCTTTTCAGAAGACCTTAAAATTTTTTAAAATAAGACTGAAATTATTTGGAAACTGTAAATGAAATTTATAGATAACTTTTATTAGCATTAAACTGAGTATAAACCCTACCACATTTGGTCTTAAGTATAGAAATCATATTTAGAATCTAAAAAACCCTTTGCATGAATCTTAAAGAAAACTCAGATAATTATGACTCAAATATAAAGCCATGTCGTGAGCAAAGAGCAGTTCGTTCAGATGCTTCCAGTGTTCACAAATTTTTCAGGAGTTCTGAGGAAGCCTAATCAATTTACTGCTACTTAAAGGCAACAGTTGTTCAACAAATCATATCAGTTCTGCCTTAGGCCAGTAATAAAGATAAATAACTTCTCCAACAGAAATATCAAGATATTGTTAAAAGTTCAAAAGGTAGATGACCCAACATAAATTTGGCCAGAAGACTAGAGTTAATAATCTATATTTCATTATTCTAGGATCTTAAAAGAGGTTTCTTGTTACATTTGAAAAGTATCACCACCAGCAAGAATTTCTTGTATCAGTAGAAATTTTGTAAAAAATAGCCTGGCTGAAAAAGAGAGGAAAAAAATAGAGGCAGTTCTCTCCATAAACATGAAAGACATGTAAAGGATAATAAATAACAGTTCACCCTGGATTTGAGAGTACTATAGATATAGGAATCACAGAGTAGATACCATTTCTGTAATAAAAGATCCTAAAAGATTTCTCAACATTTTTTTTTAGTTAATGCAGTAGCATCACTGTCTTATTCAATAAAATAATAGATTACCTTCAGCTTTTTCTCTTTCCCATATAGAATACCATATTTTCCTGCCTGAATTCAAATACAGTCTCTTTCTGATGATCTGACAATTATTTAAAGAAAAATTATTAATTTTTATTTAATCCCAATTTTGATGATAATTCTTTTTACTAAAGCCTTGAAGAAAAATCAGTAAGCTCGGCAGCAAATCTTTTTTAAATGTAAAAAAAAAATTACTCATTGTTTAGAAATTGAACAAAAAACAAAATACATCAGAATAAAAAAATTAAACACGATCAAAAACAAACACCAAAACCAACCAACTAAAAACCCAAAAAAACAACAAAAAGCCCCCAAAATAACAAAAACACAAAAAACCCACCAAAACCAGCAACAATAATTCGTACTATATTTGGCATTATATAAGTTAAACCCAACCACATGAGATTAAAATTGGGTATGCTAGACAGCCACCTGAAAAAAATGGAGACAAGAATAAAGCTTGTAGACTGTACTAGAGAGAAAAAAAGAATACTAACACTCAGGCTTCCATATGTGGGAAAAGAAATAAGAAATTGAGTCAATTACCTACATTTTTTAATGTATAGCTGGAGAATGTTAGTAAATAATGTTAACTAAACAGTTAATTTTCATTATAATAATCAAGATTATTACAAAAATATCAAAAATCATGCCTTAATTTACTTTAATGTGCAGTACTTTGAAACAAGCATTTTGCACAAACCTAACATCTGCTTGAAACAAAGGTGTAGTTACTAATAAGAAAATAAAAAGAAGGTTAAGTAAGTAACCCTGTTAAACATTACTCTCTGTCAAACCTGAAAATTGGATAAATAAAGACTCGTACTGAATTTGGATTTAGATTTGAAAGCACTGCTTCCAGCTATATTTTAAAGCTTAAGAATGCACTGGTTTTTAATTACCTGAAAATTAGATTTTTGACAGTACTTAGCTCAACTCAATTGCATACATATTATTTACCAGGAATTATTGTTTTACCATCATTCTCTCATAGTGGTAAAAGTAGGATCTGGTGTTTTAGATGCAGAAAAGCGCTGAGATATTGAAAAAAACAAATTGGAGTAAATAAAGCCAAGGCAAAATTATCACTAAATAACTAACGTAGGATTAAATCACAATCAAAGTAGAAGAAGCTAAAGAATGTGCTGCAGTAGAACATGTAAAGTGTAACTTTTCTCCTAGTGCTCTTTGTAAGATATATCCCAATTTATTTGTGTGCCTTGAAAAGGGCAAGTAAAGAATTCTTATGGATTTGCTCCTGGACTGTTATTTTTCAATATATACTGCCTTACTTCTAGAATAAATAAGAAGAGTCAGAAAGAAATCTTAAGAACAGAATCTCATTCAATGCTGTATGCATCAAAAAAACAGTCATAAACAGTGATAAAAGTTACAAACAGCATAATTACTCTCTTTTTCTAGAAGGTACAATTAAAATTGAAGAAAATTTAAGTTCACAAGGCTTTATTAGTGGGGTCTATATTTGATGGCATACTCGGACTTCAAAGTTACGTTAGGAAAAAAAAATTAAATTATGAGGGTAGTGGGGGAAACAGAAGGGAAAAAAATCTTTCTCCCAATTCATGTATGCTTTTATAGTGTACTAATAGCAATTGTCTATTATGTTACCTACTAGGTCTTCAAGTTACAAACTGAAATATAGGAGAGGATGGATGATGAGTTTTTATTATGGAGTTAGACAATAATATCTATAAGGCAAGAGTGAGTAAATAGAAGAAGAAAAGAGTGTTTTAAGCAATAATGGTATTAACTTTCTACAAGGAACCTGATCTAACAGACATTACTGTCCTTCAGAGTCTGACGCTGTAAGATTGTGAGGGTAGCAGTTCCTGAGGTACTGGTAAAGACACTGTCATAGCAGCTTCAAGATGTGTAATGAAAGGTTGCACGAGTATAAGTGAGAAGCAGGCTACAGAACAGAAAGAGGAAGGTCCTCACTATAACAAAAGTTAAAGAATCTACAGCACTGTGCAATACAGTAGAAATTTTATTGGGCCAGAAAGTTCGCTAAATTAGTCTCTAAATTTGATGATCCTGCTTGTGTTTTTGTTGTTTTGCTATCTCAGTGGGTTGGTTGCTCCACATTAAGAGTAAATCCTGAGAAATGCTGAGCTCATGAGAGCTGTTTCAGATTTTGCAAAATAAGCAGGAAGTAGTTTCTTCTGTCTTTGATACACTGGATTAATTCTGCATTAACACTGTCAGCCTGTTCTGCATGCAGAGTACCTCTGTATGGTGCATTATCAGTGAACAAACTTATTTTGAGCATATTAGAATTGCTGTGTATCTGACAGAGAAGAAAATGTGGGTAGAAACGTGATTCATGACCTTCATTAACTAATACACTTTAACAATGCTTCAAAAATAGTCAATGAATATTTAGTAGCTAATTTGTTTTTCCTTTAAAGGATGTTTGTAGTATTAAAAAGCATGTATGATAAAAGTGGCGTGGGAATCTGTTTCGTGCATACAGAAAAGTTAAGCATGGAATTTGCCAGGAAACATTACAATTGTAGTTGAGAAACTTTTTCAGTCACTGGATCTTCAGAGTCATAGCATGAACTGTTATCCCAGGTTTACATACATGATTAATCTAATACCATGTAATGATCATGTGACATCAGAGAATCTATGAGGTTATTGAAATGAACATTAGAATTATTTCAAAATAATAGAAACATGAATTAAAAAGAACAGCAGCTACATAGACAAACAGCAATTTTGTTGAATTGCTTATAAAACATTGCAGATTCCTAGCAGAAGGTTATTAAGGAGTTAAAGAGCCAAAATCTTAAAAGGTTAGGAGAAGCTATGACTAACATAATTAATCATTACTTAATAAGACCTGTTTATGTGCACACCTTCTGTTACAGTTTTACTTATGACCCAACTTTTATACTATGGATTCCCTGATCCATTAAGTTTACAAAATACATGATTCTGAGAATAAATCCCAGTTGTCAGAGGAAAATATTTCATGCTGGACTTGACAGCCTGAGTGAGGCAAGGCTTCTAGAGCTCCTTGCCTCCATGTGCAATTTGAAGTGAGGCTGAAAATATGTTCCCAGCTGACACATACAAACAGTGAACATTTATATGTACACTTATATGAAAGGCTGTCCACACAGAGAGAGACACACACAGAACATTCACATGAACACAACATCAACAGGCTCATCCTGCTGCCCTTTCTGGTTGAGCCAGAACAGAGTTCATTCGTGGAAATAAATATACCTATGAAATATGTTTATCCCTGAAGCAGCTGGGTTCAGACACCCAGTGGTTGTGCCTGGATCCCAGCATCCCCAGTTGCTGACTTCCATATTTTCAAGTGCCCAAGGCCACAGTGCTACTCCATTTGTTGATACAGATCATTTCACTCACACAGAGAGATGTCCAGGAGTTCCCTGGTCCCATAGCCAACCTGCTGTGCTCTCACCCTTAGACACACACAAATGCTTTCACACCCAGAGCAAATCCTTGGTCCCAGGACACTTCACCAATAGGATATTGATAATAGGATTACTGGATAATCTGGATTGGCCTCATTTGCATCCCAACAGTCATTTCAATTCCTGTACCTGAGATCCTCATACACAGAATTATAGAACATCCTGAGTTGAAAGGGACTCAAAAGGATCACCAAAGTCCCACTCCTGACCCTGCAAAAAAACCCCTCAAAAATCAAACCATATGTCTTCAAGTGTTGTCCAAAACTTTCTTGCACTCTGGCAGGCTTGGAGTTGAAACAGCTTCCCTGAGGGGCCTGGTCTACTGCCCAAGCACCCTATGTGTGGAGGACTGTTTTCTAATATTCAACCTAAAAATCGCCTAACACAACTTGAGACCACACCCTCAAGTATTGTCACTGGTCACCACAGAGAAAAACTGTCCCTCCTCTTTCCCTCACGAGGAAGCTGTAGACTAGACTTCAATGAGGTCTATCCATGGTCTCTTCTGCTCCAGGCTGAACAGACCAAGTGACCTCAGCTGCTCCTCATAGGGCTTTCCCTCTAAACTTTTCACCATCTTCATAGCCCTTCTTTGAATGATCTTATATTGTGATGCCCAAAACTGCACACAATATTTAAGGTGAGGCTGCCCCAGCTCAGAGCAGAGCAGGACAATCCCCTCCCTTGCCTGGCTGGTGATGCTGTGCCTGATGCAACCCAGGACAAGCTTTGCCATCCTGGATACTGGGACACTGCTAACTCATATTCCATTTGCCATCAACCAGGATCCCCCTGAATACTTTTCCATGGCACTGCACTCCAGCCTTGCATTACATTCAGGGCTGCCTCAAGTACAGAATCCAGCTCTTGCACTTGTTAGACTGCATATGTGCACAGAGTAAAGAGATCCTTACCAGAATATAATTGATGGAGGAGTTCAGTAAATTATAGAACAGACCACAGTGATTGAGGTACAAGGCACGGCCAAATAAGCCCCTGCTTACATGAGAAGGGGCAATTTTATTCTCTTATCCTTATAATTCCCACATTTATTCCTCCTCAAAGCACAAAAACCCTTTTCCTTTCCCATTTTTGATTTCTCTTCTAAATACCTCATGAAAAATCCTGTGGAATTGCAAAATGCTCTTCCTGTGTATCCCGCAGCATTTCCTCCATTTTTAGGCAGCAAATAATCTAAAAGGTGATCAGGAGAGCCAGTCCTATTCATGGATTCCATGTCTCGAGAATGGGACTGATGACAGGGCTTGGACCGTGTGTTCCATCCTTAATCTTTATTGTGGCTTCCTGTCTGTCACCATACTCCTGTGTTTCTCTGGTGCTGCAGAGATGGCCTTTGGAGGGCTGATGGCTCTTCTGGGATGTGATGGGAGCTCCTAGGCAGGGTATGATTTCCCTGGTCTAACCCAGAGCTTGCTGCTGTCTCTGTGCTCCCTTTAACCACATATCCTAAACCTGGACATATAAGGGAGTCTGCTCTCTGCAGGACTCCTGCTTCAATTGTTCTAAACATTGGAAACCATTAGGTAAATGAGGCAGAGGCCTGCAGGTGTTATAGAGAAGGCAGCTGAGAATGCCCAAAGAAATGATCTGGTTTGAGGTCTCTGCTCAGCTTTCCTGTGTAAGTCTGGATCAGTCACTTAAAGCACATTTTCACAGGTGGACAATGATTATGTATTCTTCATTTTCTGGGTGACTGACTTTATTCCCTCTGGTCTGATTTGCAAAACAACTGGGTACTCATAACTGCAGCATAAGCTAGTTAGAGTTGTGCTTTGAATACATAAACTGTAATATAAAAATCAGATCCAGGTTATGTGAAATGGGGCACATAAAATTAGTGACTCTTTTTGACCTTATTATCTCAATGTCTTTGTTCTCAACCTATGTTTTATTAATTAAATAAGACATAAATAATAACGATATCCTTCCTCATATAATGATACTGCAAAAATCAATTTGTGTTGGGGAAGCTGCCAGTTACTGTTACTATTAAGTCTTCTGTATTATTGATACAAAACCAAAATATTTTGTGGTGGAATAAAATATTGTTGGAGCATAGAAGCTTTCTTCACATATCTTTTCTTATCCTTCATTTTCAGATACTACTTATGCTACCTCATTTTAGGGATCTCCCTGTCTAAAAGATCTCAAGAAATTGTGTTTCTCCCTAGAACATTCTGACCTTGTCCCTAAAGCTGTTTGGATTTATTCCCACACATATGTGGCAGCTCTACTTTACTAAGGTTCTTTACTAAGAAGATAGTTGCATGTGATTTTAAATACATTTTTGACCAAGTCAGATGAATGTCTGAGTAGTAGTGTTGCTACATCGCATATTAGCAAATGTTGTTGCAATGAACACCATGCAGAAGTTGGTGAACAAACGTTTTGTACTCAGAGAAGGTTTAAAATATTGTAGAAAAACAGTGATAGAGGAAATAACTGTAAACTCTATGAGCACCACGCATTCCACATAGCAGAAAAATATTTACAGTGTGATGCTAATGTTAATACTGAAGTGCATTTGCATAACACAATGAGATTCATCCTGCAGTATTATTTCTTTTGGTTATTCAGCTTTGCAAACTTAAGAACTTTAAAGTTTTTCTTGTGTTTAATAAATACAGGTGCATGAGATTCTTATTAATTGAATCACAATTGAATATATTTTAATCTGTTGTTGAAAAGCTGTCAGCTTTCAGAAAGAGACAAATGCTAAGAAAATTGTCTATACTATGTTAACACTGATTTAACTATGTGAATGAAAAGAAGAAATATTCAGTTGACTTTTATGCTTTTGAATTATGATAATGAAAAATAATTAGTCACATAATAGCAAGAAAAATAAGGATAGAGAGAAATATGATAAAAGTAAAACTGAAAATGTGTTTCACAATTTGATTTAAGCAGACAGACTTTTCTACAGAACTGTGTAGAATGTGATTTTATTATTTTCTCGAAACTATTGCAAAATAACTTAGGACAGATTGAAATCACTCTCTATGATCAGTATTGAAAGATGGAAGCATTTTGGAAGCTAAGTTTTAAACTTAGAAAAATATTTAATTATTTTATTTGCATCCTGATTTTTTTTTCAAACATATCCAAGAATATCCATACTTTATTTAATTCATATTGTGCTCCTCAAGAATACGAAAAAATATCTCCAAACTTTGGTCAGCTATAATATTTCAGAAATATCAGCTGAAGTGTTTGACCATATAATAGGAGAAAAGAAAAAATGAAATAAATATCTAATGTACAAAAAATGGCAATTTTCAGGCACTGTATAATTCTATTGATGACATAAAATGTACAGCACAGAGAGTCATCCTTTAGAAGTGTAGGGATAAGTAAGACTCAGAAAGATGTCTCTTGGTCTTGTATTATTTTGACGATGCAGGGTAGGGTCCAAGGGGTGTTTATAATTTTTGTAACTTATTTTTGCTGTCCATTTCTATATGTTTAGGAGGTATTTTTGAGACATGTATGATGTAATATTTGGGAGCCAGTAAATACTGAAAAATTCTGTAGAAAACATTGTCTTTTTTGGAGTGCTACTCAGTTCTCTGTGATGAATTTATAAAAAATCTTTCCTTAGGCATGGAAATTCCACTTCAACTTAATTTCATGCATGAGTCATTCATAACAAAGACCCATGTTCAGCCTTCCAAAGCATCCCTATATTGTCTCCCATAATTCTTGCTTTACTCTGTCCAGCTGTATTAGTCCCATCCCAGTTCTCTTTTAGAAATTGTTTACCCATTAAGTTGTGTAAGTCCTACTTCTTTCAGTAAAGCCTTCTGTTCCATGGCTTTGCCATTTAATTTTTATGCTCTTGATAAATAACTCTTGATAAATAAATAGGTGTATATAATTTTATTAAACAGGGTTTTCATTGTTTGTTGTGCCTGGATTAATATAAGTGAAACTACTTTAAGTCATAAGAAAAACATCTAAATTGTCAGTTTTACTTAGTTAAATCATGTTGTCAAGGAAACAAGGATGACCTTATGAAGAGAGAAAAAGTATTTTTTGTTTATGAGGATTTCAGTAGTTCATCTATTTTTTTTCATTAAAAGAGACTAATTTTAATCCCTACAGCATGCAGTTATACAGATTAAACTCCCGTAGTCAATTTGCATGAGATATAAGAAATAAATTTTTAATGATTTGCAGCTTATTTGATAGTGGTTGTTTTATATTTGATTACAAGTAAAACTTTTTTGTCATCTACTTTACAAAGCTTTTCTACTCACAAATACCCATAATGCTTGAATTTTACTTTTTCTACTTCACAGAGTTTTTATATTCCTTCAAAGAATGTCTTTAAAGATGTTGTCAGTGTGCCTTGAATCTCATGAGCCATCCTTGTAGCCAGTGAACTTGGAAGCCTTTCTTGTAACTGAAAATTACATACTACTTAATGTGTGATGTGAGTAGATTGAGGAACACATGAAGTTTTGTAACAGCCACAAAATTCTAGTTAAGTTCAATATTGTCATGTTTCTGAGATTTTCAGAAAACAGACCTTTTCTCCCTTTTATCTGAGTTTTAAAAAAAGATGTAAAAACAAAGATGTTGCAAAGACTAGATGTCATGGTCAAGGACTATCATGTCACTTCTGTAGCTGTTCTTCATCAGACTGCAAGATAAATACTTTTGTTTCATCTTGAGATAATAATCGTCCCTACTTTGACTTAATTACTCTAGTATAAAAACTAATAATGCTGAAACTTGCTTTGAATTTAGCCCTACATGTTCGCTACAGTAGAAGTTGTGCTGTTAGAAAAACTACTTAATGACTCAGACATCTCTTCAGTCTACATATGCAGTTATGATCAGGAGATGTGTCTAACACTTAGCTCAATGAATATCGTTAACTCCCAGCTTATTATCTGGCCCCCTCTGTGAACCATCTCAAATTTTAAGGGTTGTCTATGCAGGGAAAAAAAGCCCAGAAAAACAAATAGCTAAACTGTTAAGAAGACAAATCAAAACTCTTTGATTCAAGACAACTCTCAAGAAGGCCAGCACATTAAAGGAAAACTTTTGTTACTGTGTTGTTAGCATTAGCAACTGATGTGCAGAACAGGTTTTTTGAAGACAGAAAGGATGAATGAAAATAAGTAGAGGAAGTAGATTTAGATTAACCTGTAAAAATACAAAAGGGTGAAAACTTCAGAATATTTTTTCTCTGTCCTAAGGATACGCTTAAATATTTTCGTCTTTTATATCTGTGTTGACAGCATTTTGGGGGAAAAACTCTGTGATATTCCTTTTCATGTTTTCCTTTGAAAAAATGGGTGCACGAATTTCTCTGTTTGAAATAACAAAAATGTAAATAGAAGAAATTGAAAGAAAGGAAATGGATATCAGCTCTTTACTTTCCTAAGTTACCTTAAAGGCCAGAAATAGCACAAAGCATCAGTCATTCCTTTAATTTCCATATGTACTCTCTTAGGTTTCATGGCTTGGGAATCCTAATCTCACAGTTTGGACACAAATTTTATGTGACATCAATGTCCTGATAGAGAGAAAGTTCAGCTCCATTACAGGTGATCCCATAGCTCTGTGAAACTGCTGACTAAGAGCAGAAAATTGGCTGCTGTATTCATTTGACCATTATGAAGTTTCCTCGGAGGAAGTGATGTGTAGAAGTTGTAAAAAATCTACTCCAAATATAAAAAGAAAATTACTTCGGTCCTTGTAAATTACTTTCTGAAAAGGAATATTTCTCAGCTTCTCTTCATGGTATTGAACAGCACCCAAACAATCTACACAGTGTGAACACTGTATAGAGTTAAGGTTGAAGAGTATCACAAACTATGGATGAATAGACATCATGAGATATCAGGTTGATCTGACATAATATGAGAGATTCATTGTTTTCATGATTATAGAATCATAGAATCCTTAAGGTTGAAAAAGACCTCCAAGAGCATCAAGTCCAACCTTAAACTGAAAACCAGCCTTATTATCTTTTGCAATCTGTATTTTAGACCTGCATTTACCTTTGTTTCTATCTTCTCATAAAAATAACTCTACCCTGACTACTTTCCAATGCACTTTTGTTGCATGTAACATGGTACATGTAAAATGCCTGTGGAACCAGGTATATGATGATGAATGCCTGTGTGTATTCATACATATTGTATACACTCACATATTTGGAAATACCACAAATGTCTAAATATTCAAGCATCTCTCTGCTTATTAGAATATCAACATTACTGTTTTGCTAGACAAAGTGTAATCAAACTGTCTGTTACTTTAATCAATATGGTTGTTGCTCAGTCTCTTGCAGTTCATTTTTCTATTCCTTTTTCCTTTACCTTCAACCATCTTATTTTCCTTTCCCTGTGTACCTGTCCAGATACATATACTACCCCATATATTCTGCCTTCTCCAAACATGTATCTCCTTTTTTCCTTCTTCTTATATCTCCTTTTTTTTTATCATGCTACCTGACTCTCAAACTTACCTTCATGTTTCTTATATATTGATAGAAATTAATGCCTTCATTAAGAATGCATCTCTGTTTCTACTAATGAGTTTCGAGTAATGTCATACAAATACTGTGTGACAAGATTTATTTTCGTTAAAACTTGGTAATAAATACTGTTTGCCTTTGAAAATTATGTTTTATATTTCTGTTTTCATCATTCTGAACCTTCAGTTCAGACAGACACTTCAAATTGATTGGTTTTGAACAATAATAAAAAGAAAATATATATACTAATGATTCACAGTTCAGTAAACTGGCCTTAGAAGGATTGTTTCAGGGCGACCTCTGCTTTTTCAGACACAATTAGCTACCAGACAGAAAATGTAATGAAAGAACTTACAGGAATTGTAACTTTTAAGCCCATTGTTTTTCTCTCTGCCATCACAATATCATTATTATTTGCAAAACTTGTATCAGGAAGCATGTTGGTACTTTTTGATCATAAACATTTTTAATGTATTTGTATATTTCTCTCTTCAGCATCTTTAGCTGAAAACAGTTATTTTTTATTGCTCTACTATAAAATAATATTTTTCCTTAACAAATCTCTAGTTAATAAGAAGAGAATCCCAGATTTAACTGAGTAATTATGCTCAATAGAACAAGGAACTTTTACACTAATGATAGTTCATTCATAAGAAAGACTTATCTCAGCAATTATGCATTTTAGATTAATAGAAATTGCTTTTGTCAGAGACTTGCTTATATGTTTAAACAGTATCTTTTTTCTTAAACTCCTTCCTTAATTGTGCTGCTACTGTGGACTTTTAGAAATATAGCCTTAATGTTTTACTTCATTAACTTTTATAGAGCTAAAGACACTATCATTGAGGATTGTCTCCTATGTATTTTTGTCTCACAAAGTGCACTTAAAACCGCAATAAACAGGCAGCTAAAATTTGTCCCAGTTTGGAAGGGTTTGTAATTATCAGTACAAACATACCCGACCAATGGGATGTACTTCATTTATTTTACCTCTGTATCTCCATAGTTTATTTCATTATTAAAAGAAACCTCAACAGAGGCTTGAAGAAAACTCATTTTACGTAGGTTTGACTAGAGTTACTTATTTTTATTTCAATAAACATTGTATTTTCTAATAGTATTTTCATTAGGTTAGCATAGCAGAAGTACTTTTGGTGAAAGAAAGTTTACTTTTTATCTCAATGTGTTGACTGCTAGTGAATAAATAAAAAACGCCCAGTATCTATGGATTCTGACAGATATTTTTACGGTAGGCTGAAAAATCTTCTCTGTAGTTTGCATGATATATTCCTATTTAATATCAGTCTAACAATGTAACGAAAACTAAAGTAGAAATTAAACTTTTAAACAATTTGACTCAGAAATTACATGCATATCCATTATAAGGCAGGAAGATGAAAATACTGGGGAACATTGATGAATATATTGAGGAATATTGAGGAACTTGTTAGAGGTGTTAGGTAATGATAGATATAAATAAATAATAGGAATTTCAAAAGCATAATTAAATGAGGGTCTTTCAGAGAACCAGAAATTGACAGAAATACCATTGCAGTCTTTTTTCATGTCAAAGTAATACTGAAAAAAGACAAGATGATAGCAGAAAAATTAATTTAATTCTTTGCATGGATGTATACTGTGGGAAACCTAAGGTTTATTCCTGCATCAAAACCTTCATAAGACATATGTCTGAAATGACATGATAAAGCTTTAGAACCATTTGATACAGTGAGAAATAACAGGATGCTAGAAATCAGATATAGAGCTCCTGAATGAGTTTCTGTGTGTAATATGTTGTCTGAATGAGCCTCCTCACCAGAAACAAGTACCAACAGTCGTAACAAAATAAAAGGAATGTGTCAGCAAGTCAGAGATATGTATATTGTGCCTCAAAGTTCTCTTGCAGTTTTTTCAAAGGAATAAATTAAATGATGCAGGTATACAGGTATCACATCCTTCTTCAAAGAGTTTGATTAATTCCTTTAAGTTGTTATATAGGGTAAAAAGAAATATAGTCTTATAAATTACAAATGCCAGTGAAATACAGTAAGGGAAGAGTAACCATATGGATCAATTTTTGCAATGGCTGATGGTCTCCAATGGAACCTCTTAGAAATCAGTCATGGAATTAGAATTGCTGTAGAAATTCATAAACTATCTGCAATGGGTGTGAATAGCGAACTTTGTTACCAATATAAAGTATTTGGGGCTTTACAAAAATAAAATGAACAGAGGAGAATTAGAGCAAGATCTCACATAGGAGTAATTGCTCAGTGAAGCAGTAGATGAAATTCAACATTCTGAAGTAAAATGGGGGGAAAAAAGCCAGTCCTTGCTGTCTGCATACAGCAGCTGGCATGAAATTAGATGTTTCTTCTCAAGCATAATATTATTAAATCATTGCAGATAGATCATTGAAATCCTCAAAGCCCAGGTGCAGTCAAGCACAAGTAGAATTTAGGAAATCAAAAGGAAAATAAATATTACTACTACTACTACTACTAATAATAATAATAATAAAAAGCCAGGAGAAGTACAAGAGTTTTAAATGTTCTAAGACCATAACAGCCTCTTAGTGAGGTGACTGAGGAAAGTCCAGGTCTGAGGGTGAGACTGAGCTGTGCAGGGGGGTCCCTGAGCTTAGGGACACTGAGCAGCAACCCGGAGCCCTGCCTGGAGCGGGAAGCTGTCAGGTGAGGAGTGGGTGCAGCCGGGATCAGGATGGGAGCGTGGTGATCAGGGCAGGAACCCTGTGTGTGTCCCCGGGCAGCTCGTGTGGGCAGGGTGTGCAATCTGCACGCAGCTCTGGTGAATTCTAGGACTCTGCCCTAATGGTGGGCCCTTGCCTCAGACCCCGAACCTGTGGCTCCTGACGCAGTCCCTGAGAAGTTTGTTGCTTCCACCCGGATGCAGCTGCTGAGGCAGGAGACGCCAGTAGAGGTGGCAGCTTGCAGGGGAAGCCCATGCCCATGTTGGGAGCAGGCTCCTGGCCAGACCTGTGCCCTTATGGAAAAAGGAGCCCACACTGGAGGTTTGCTGGCAGGGTCTATGCCCCTGTGGGGGACATACACTGGAGCACAGAAGGACTGCACTCCATGGAAAAGATCCACTTTGCAGCAGTTCATGAAGAACTACAGCCTGTGGGAAGGATTCAGAGTGAAACAATTCATGGAAGACTTTCCTGCGGGAGGGACCCTGGGCTGAAGCATGGCAAGGAGCCCTCACCCTGAGGAGGAAGAAGTGGCAGAAACCATGTGGGATGATCCCATTGTAGCCCCCATTCCCATTCCTGGGCACCACTGAGGAGAAGGAGGTAGAGAATAAAGAATAAATTTAAGCTGGAGGCAGAGAGAAGCGGGAGAAAGGTATTATTAAGATTTGGGTTTACTTCTCGTTATCATGCTCTGATAAGATTTACAACAAATTCAAGAAATTTCCCCAAGTGTTTTACCCATGATGATAATTTTTGAGTGTCTCTTCCTCTCCTTATCTCGACCCATGAGAGTTTCATTATATATTCTCTCTCCTGTCCAGCTGATGACGGGAGCTGTAGAGTAGCTTTATTAGACATCTGGCATTCAGCCAACATCACAACATAGACAAAAATGTTGTCTGTCTAATCTGAAAAACTGAACTCAATATGGTAGTTTCCAATTTACTGATTTCCATATACAATCCCTTTCTGCAGTTTTCAGTTTAATTCCAAGATCCCTCAACTTCTAATATTAAAAATTCAGTTTTAACAAATAAGAAGCTTATTTGTTTGGGGATTTTTTTTAAGGGTGAAGGGAATAGAAGAATATTTTCAAGAACCTTTTAAAACTTGCCTTATAGAGGAAACCTTATATGTAACTTTGTGGGGTTTGTTTTTTTTTTCTTCAGGGAGTCAAGAAGAGGTGATAGCTTCCCAAGCATGCCCAGCTAATTTATTCATACCTAAGGCAGAAAAGTACATTTTGAATTCTCTTACAAATCGGAATTATTTTCCTGCATGTAATGGATTACATCATTTATCATGAGCAGATAACAGCTGAGAGCTGTAGTTCTTGTGCAGACTCACACCACATAATTATATATGCTGCAGGTTGCTGTTCTGTGTCACAAATATCTTTGCAGTCTGCAGTTAGTGTTGAGACTTAACATAATGGATTTCATATATTTCTTTCCTTTTCAGAAGAAATGCAAAGAGAAGCATGCAAGTGATAAATGTGTCAGACCTGAATATAATTTTTTTAGTAGTTTCTCACCATCTGTAAAGCTGTTATCAGTCTTTTCCAGTTTTGAGCTGCCACAGAAACTCACAGTTCAGTTGTTGTCCCTCCTACATATCATTGCATATGGATCATATGTCAGGTTGGATTTCGTGCCCAATCTATGGTGATATTGAAAAAAAAAAAAAAAATTATTTCATTTCAGAATTGCTATAATTCCCAAATTTTGCCAATCCATCCAATTTTGCATTGATATAATTACCTACTTAAAAATGGTAAACAGTTGCAACAGTTGCATTTCTCAATTTCTGATGCTGGTCTTTTTATGAGATTTTAGGAAAAGGTATCTTCTTTATTTCTTAGTTATATCGTTTATTATAACCCTCAGATTCTGTTGTAGGTCTTATGACAGTACTTCATTACAATAGCTATCTGCAGTGTGTATCTAAAATTCACAGGTATGAGCCATAAGGTAGCTTTTAGACAAATAGGTGACCACAACAATTGTGTATAATGGTGTGCCATTAACTCTTTAGGACTTACAAGATGTCTATGAATGTCAGCAGTGACATAAGCCCACTGTTAAAATAAACATTATTTACTCCAGTATGTTACTTTGAAAAAACAATTTTAACCTAGTTAGAAAAATTTCAAGCATTATGGGATATCTACCATATTAGATAAACTGGGACAGCTACTCTTTCATTACTTGGATTTTCTTAGAGAAGAAATTGTAGAAGCTTTTTAGAAAAGCTTGTCAAGATATACAATGTAAGGAAATTAAAATTGTTATTACTTCAGTACAGAAAATTAATATTTTCAGGTTAGATTCATTTACACTTATGATATAGCCATAACAGACCAAACACGTCTTTACAGTTTTTCCAACACTAGAGTGAAAAGCTCTATTTGGATTACTAAAGTAAAACATATCTATTTTCATTCTGTTTGTGACTGAGCTAGATCTTTACTGGACATCAAAATGATCTATAAGTGCCTCAAGTAGTTCTTGTAGATGACCTTTTATAGGTATTGAAATCTTGTACTTTGTTCTAATTCTGTGAAGTCTGCATAGGGCTGGGAGTGTACACATACAATCTCTCACGTAGTTGTAAGAATGTGCAAGAAACTCACCAGATGTGGTATTAAATTGCTCAATCTAGTCTCCCATTGAGTCTAAATGTAGTTTTTTGCAGAAAGTAGCAGGAAAATGACCCAATTTAGCTGGAAAAAAGTCCTAAAAATCTTAAATTTTTAAAGTATATTATAAGATTTGTTTACTTTTGTTAGCTATCTTACCACTAGTTATTTTTCTTTTAAGTTCAAAGTACAAAACACACACGTGAAATTACTATAAAACTAAAACACATTTCTCCTATATGAAAAAACCCATAAATCATTAGAGGCAAATAAGGTCTATATAGGCAAACATTTATTGTATAAATTCAAAACCATAATACAAAAAAACAGTATTGCTTTTTATCTGCTTATTTCTGGTACCTCCATTTGAGAAATTTCTTCAGCTTATTTTTCTGAACATGAAAGTCACTGACAGATCAGCTGGGCAGTAAGATCTTTTGGGATTCAGAGAACACCGTCAATAGAATCTATATTCCTAGACTGTATAAAATAACAAAGTGTGTTATACTCTCCAATAGCATTCAAAGTTAAAGGCATCTTAAGCCATAATGTCAGCAGCAGTACTGTCCTGTCATTTTAACAGGATATGAGCTGAATAACTTATAGTCATGTACTTTCTGAAGACCTGTTAAAATTTGTTTCGTGGTTCAGTGCCCTAGAAAACACTCAAAAGTAAACAGGAGGGATGATTGTTATCACATGAAAGGAATAAACTGCTTAATGTTTAAATATTTCCACATTTCAAGATACACATTTATTTAGGTTTACTGGTCTCAAAAGTCTACTGGATTATTTTCTATTACCAATTTTTTTCCTTTTTATTTCTCTTCTTTTAGGTTGTAAGAATGGAGAAGAAGGGAAAAAGGGAAGAAAGGAAGAAGGGAAGGAGGGAACATATCTATTTGATCTATATTTAAGATTAAGTGGGTGTGGATGAATGGAAGATTGGTTGCTAGTGGTAAAATTGGACACAAATATCTGGCTTTCAAGTATGAAAAAGTTAGAAATATTGCTCTTAGCCCTCTATGTGGCCTTTATGTTTTGTTAGTATTTCATTTCATAATTGAGCTGAATGGTCTTCCACTGTGATGTACTCTGAACTGACAAAAGATAATTATAAGTTTATTAAAATATACTTGTGGTATCACTTTTACAGATGGATGTAATTAATTTTGGACATATGCACAAAAAGAGTCCAAGTTGAGGGTTAATATCATGTTGCTCATATCCTTATTTTGACCCTCAGTACCAACGATGCTTCTTATTGTTACCAAGGAAAAAAATTTAGCAGATAAAAAGTGGACACAAAGGGGAACATTTTAAAGAGTAACAGGGAGAGAGCAGCACTGAAGTATGAAAAGTGAGAAAAAAACACAAAACAACCAAAGCCAGAAAGTATAATCTGATTGCAGCCCGTGAGTAGCTTAATAAAATTACTTAATTGCTTAATAAAAATCTCAGGCATAGGAAAAGACTGCATAAACTGATAATACATTAGGAAGCAGTGGGTAGCAGAGTAAGATGTTTTATCTCCATTTTAATTGTTCTAAACTTGCATGCATACATATAAAAGCTGGTAACTGAGCAGGAACTTTTGGAATTTAAACCAGATATAATTTTTTTATCAAGGCTTTTAGCAGCTTATATGTCTCGTTATCTTGACTGTCCTGTCAGATCATCAAGCCTGAGGCAAGTGCATACAGCTATACACTTTTACCAGGTTAAAACCCAGGAATTAAATAAATAAATTTAGAAATAAATAAATAAATTATCAGAAACACTTTGAAATCTTTTTTATTTTCTTCCAAGTCCATCTTTGACTTAATACAGTTCAGAAGAAGATGTCTTTCCAGAAGGCATTTAGCAAAGTGCCTTGACAGTAGAAAAGACCTCTCATACTCCATTGTTCTCCATTTTAGGAAACAGTTAATGTACTGCTTCTATTTGTGTTTCGTTTTTGTCTGTTTCTTGACACTAGAGTAATATATTGAGTGTGCATTCCCCTTATCCTGTTTTTCTGCCATTTATAAAAGGCCAACTATTGTAAGTAGTTATTACAGATGTTATTTGAGTTGTATTGGGCATTGCTAATGAAAACTGTTGCATTACAATTTTTTTTTACATTTCTGGCAGACCACATTGAACAAAAGCTGTTTTTAAACAACTAATCAAAATAGCTAATTCCCCCCTCCCCCCTCAAATCTGTCTAATGACTTTCCATTAACTGGTTTTTTTGTTGTTGTTGTTTTTGGTTTTGGTTGGTTTTTTGTCTGTTTTGTTTTGGGTTTTTTTTGTTGTTGTTTTGTTTTGTTTTTTGTTTGTTTTTTTTGTTTTGTTTGGGGTTTTTTTTGGTAGGTTTTTTGTTTTGTTTTGTTTTCTGAAGGAAACAAGGGCTTTACTAAGATTAAGATTTATTCTACATTTAGTTCATGAGTTGTATTTAACTCCCAGCCTTTAATCAGAAAGTATTCTTTCTACTAAGTTTCTAAATCCATTTCCCTGAGACAGTTCTAATTTGTTGGTTGTATTTCTGGATGCAAATAAGCTGCTGAGTAGTTCATTACATTACTTTTTCTACAGATGGGTTATATGTCCATTACATTATGTGTATATTGTATCTGCTGCTCACAAAGTCTAGTGTCTGCCATATCATTATTTTGGTTTAATTACAGTATGAATCAGATTTGTTGTTCTCTTATCATTCATGCAACAGCTACAGGGTGTCAAAGCTGGAAAACTATTGCCAGAACTTCCATCATTGTCAGTGGTTGGATGATGTTATTTCTGACATCTCCAGCCCTTACCTGGTGAATAAGTTATACCACTAAGGAGCTGATATAAAACATACTACAACAAATATATATGTGACTATGAAGCTTAAACAAAGATTTTTTAATCCTAAAAGCAGGGAAGTTTGGGATGGGGCTAAAATAGAGCAGGATTTACTATGCAAAGAGTTTGCTGCAAAAAAAGTCAATTCTTTTAAGAAGTGCTGAGCTGAGTGTAAGGGACAAGCTTTGGGGCATAAAGCCATTTAATCTATTGTGACAAAGGAGGAAAAGAACTTCTTAAGCAACAAAAGGCCAGGCCACAGGTTTGGCATTTCAGGATAAGAAGCTAAGGATAACATTTCCCACTTCAGAACTTTGCCCTTTTGATTCATAAGAGCTCTCTTTTTTTGTTTCACTGACAGTAAAGTTCACTGCAAGCCAAGGGGGAGGTGTTACCACTTTTCAGGTGCTAATGTAGTCACACACTTGCATTTATGATTAGAAATCCGTCAAAGATTTGTTTCACTATAATGCTTTTCTAAGCTTAGTTAATACTAATTTATTTTCTTGATTGCTACCTAAATTAATGCTTCTCGCCCAATGAGGATCTCTTACACTGCTTAAAAATTACTAGAGAATTTCTCTTCTTTTATGTGCACACATTCAATACTGCATTAGCAACATGCTACTTTACTAAATTAGTACAAAGTTATTTCATTATCCTTTTTTAATTCTAATTCTCCACAGTTTTATATAATACTTAATCCATATAGACAATGCTACAGGAAAATGTAGAGTTCTCATTTTCAAAATCCTATTTCAAGGGAAATAGGACATATACCCTTACAGTCTTATAGATATGGAAATAACTTTGCAGTCTTATGGAAAGGAGACTTGATTGAGATTTAAACTGCTTACAGGTTCCTATGCAGTTTACATTTTGTCTAACAACACCACAGAAAAAAGAGCAACAGCCAAAAGTCCTTGCTTAAACCTGTGTTCTTTCCAGTGTCGTTCACACCAAGAAAAAGTCTTTATATTTTTAAAAACACTTGAGCATTCAATCTCTCACTGTCTAACATCTTTGTTGACTCACTTGCTGTATTTTCAGATTTCATGCCTACATTTCTTTCCTTCGTGTTTGCCTAGCAGGCATATGCCTACACCCCCACTTCTCTCACAAGGAGCTAGCTTGTGCCTGGTGTATTCCAGCAGCTGTGGTAGCTTTGGGAATACCTCTGATGGAAATAGCTGTGATAAACAGGACTTCTTTTACTACAGAAAACTCTTATTCTATCACAATATATTTAGAAAGTCTGTAATTTGAAAACTATTTCACTTGCATTTGAATATACACAATAGCTGTGAATAAAAATGGACCTTCTGTTTTTCTGTAAATGTCATGCATAATGATAGCAGGAAAAGAGGCAACCTCGTGAGTTCAAATAGAGACTCTTCACACTTAAATACACAGCTCAGTAATATGAATCATTGAGTTAAATAAAGTACAGACAGGTGTGTATCTCTACATCTAAGGTCTGAAGAGTTAATAGAATGATGGTAAAAGTTTAAAGGCAGTATCATTATGCAAGTTGGTCCAGGGCGAATTTAATCTAAAACTTTTTTAAGACAAGAGTTATTGACCTGATTCCTCAATACCCCATAGACTCTTCTCTAAAGCTTAGTTTCTATATTACCTTTTGAAGTTGTTGAAGGATAGGTGAGCGATTTGCACTACCAACAGCCTAATTAGGAAGAATGATGTCCCTCGGGACAAGAAAACCTTCTTCATATTCAATCATCCAGTCCAAAAATATACAGGGTGGGGTAATGAGTCTTAAAAATGCCAATTTAGTGAGTTTCTAATCACAGATACTTCATCAGCTGACAAAATAAAAACCTCAGTAGGTATAGCACTTCAAAATCTCGGACAATTTACATGTAATTTCAAGAATCAGCAGGGATACGCAGCTGGATAAAAATAAAAAGCTTGCTGTAATTGAAAATTGCCTTGCAGCTTGTTTGTGATTAAAATGAAGTTTGGTACCTTGAAATCTTGTTTAGCAATTAAATCTGTTTTACTTAGGCAATGAAATATTGTCTATTGTCCTTGAGTGATTAAACCAGCACAGGCATGCTTTAATATTTCATGCTAATTGAACATGTGAACATACAGAAAATTTCTAAAGTCCATGTTCAACAACTTGGCTCTTATTTGAACATATACAAGAAATTATCTCTGTCACTAGAATGGGCTGTGGTCATCTATCTTATTTATAAAGACTCTCAGTGACAGACTCCTGTGTTTTGCAGAAGAAAAAAAAAGTCTGCACTCTACATTTAGCATAGAAGTTCTCTCCAAAAGCCAGGGTGATAATTTGATAACTTTATGTACAATATGATTGAGTTTAAAATTTGATATAAATTTAGAGTTAACCTATAAAAAGAATTCTTGTTTATTTTGAATTTCAATTTCTGTGTATGTTTGTTTGGTGTGTTGAATAGCAAAAGAAGTGTGAGAGTTGATTCTCTTACAATAAAACAGCCTTCAAGAGACCTCATGTCTTTTGTTTGCTTGTTTGATTTTTGTTTGTTTTCTTGAATGATTTTATTAGTTTTTGAGTTAAAATAATATATTAAAAACAGTTGCAAATGAAACTTGAGATCTTACAATTCTTCAAGCCATTTTCAACATAAGGATAATTTGTTTTGTTCATTTGTGTTTTACATTCAGATGTAATGAGTCCCCAGGCCTCAAGAGGTTTATGTAGGAGGGATAAAACTTGAATTAATAAGGTTAAAAATTAAATAATAATTACAATTATTGAATCAGAAAGAAAATGTTTGTAGCATTATATATATATTAAAAAAAACCTGCAAAAGCCACAGGGAAGTTAATAATGTAACTTCTAATCCTCAGTAGACAAATCACGTTCCTTATGCATATCCTATCCTAGAATATGCACATAGACATACTCATACCCCAACACTCATTTTATTATTTTTCTTACGTGCATTTCTTCAGTATATACTTTCATAATTAGGATTTAGCTAATACTAAAATTTTAATAAGGTATATATTCAGAAGATATAATTCATGTTGAAATGATTTAAAGTATTTAAATTTATAATTGAGTTAGTAGATAAAGAGTTGGATTTTTTTTAACCTTTTGTTTGAATCTCTTTCTAGGATGTGTTTAGCTCCAGATAATTGACATGTCATTCTAATACTTCTTCAGAGTATTATTAGAACCAGAAGACCAACCCATAAAAGAGAGTTTCCTGGCAAAGAGCAGTTAACCTATGGTGTTGCTACACTGACTGAACTAATAATTATGACCTGAGAGGACAAGACAGCGTTTTTACCTTAAAGACAGTTAATTTTCACTCCAAACTTGGAATTAGAAAAAAAAAAAGTCAAATAAGTGTGGAAAGGTTATTAAAGACAGCCTGATTGGAATGCACTCTAAGAGATGAAACATTGCTTGATAGACTCAAGTAAAAACCAAGGATGCAAAGGGAGACCAAATTAGAAAACAGAAATCACTTAGTTTATCAAAACTGGGATGAGAAAAAATATTTAAAGAATTATCCAAAAAGGAAGATACAAAGATACAAAAGAGAGAAAAAATGGAGGCGCTTAAAAAAAAAAAAAAAAAAAAAAAAAAAAAGTAAATGCACATCCAAAAAGTTATTGGGGAAAAAAGGGTCACTAGCTGGAAAACAAAGCATTCATTGCCACCATATTAAAAGCAAACAAACAAGCAAAAGCCAAACTGAACCACAAAAAACCCCCCAAAACCAAAAGAAAAAAAATCTTTTTTCTGGAAAATTTGAGGAAAAACGTCTACAATCTTAAATCGAGTGAGTAACACTGAAAGTACAGATTAGTATATATTCCTAGCACAAATAAAATGTGAAAATTGATGAGTGAACATGTTAACTAATACTTAGTTTCTTTATAGTTGTTCATTCTTAAATTTGAAAAAAATTGTCCTTCACTAATGAGATTTTGGTATGAATAACAAATACAACCAGTGGCTCTAGGAATGACAAAAAGCTGAAAAAAGATAAAGTCTAAAGAATACATCCAGATCTAGAAAATAATTCGGGCTATTGAGGGATGCTCAGCTGATATTTGGCTACATGATGGAGCGTGCTAACCTTAACTGCATTTACCTGATGAAAATGTAATGTTTCATATTTTTCTCCATTTCATATATATATATATATTCATGACAAAATTATTAAGCCATGTTCCTAGATGTACCAGAGAGACATTGCCCCAGGAAATTAGGAGTATTTTCGTTACATAATATGTTGGGATAAAAACTAATCCTTTGGTGGGAGGTAACACATTATTACAGTTGCATTGGAGCAGAGAATCTCAGCTTTTAATATAATGGTTAAGATCTTCAGAATATGCTTAAAATATTCAGTAGTTCTGCAAGAGTTTCAGTAGCTTTATGTAGAATATATTCTCCTTGGTATTTTTAAAGTGATTGTCCTTTCAATTTTCAACAGTTTTTTGTTCTGCTCATGTCCACAGATTATTCCCACAGCCAATAAAAGAATGCAATATTATGTCTTGAAAATTACTAATTGTACATATTATTTTGCATTTCATATATAATATTTACACAGTTTTTTATCTGAAGGGAAGGTTGAATATTAACAGGTTCTTTTCTTCTGTAAGGTACTGAAAAGAAAGCTACAGAATGGTGTTTATATGCATTTGCGAGAATGGGTGGGAAAAAGGCATGCCATGGGAGGAAATCGTGTACAGAAGACCCAACATTTATGGGATGAGTCATGACCAGAATGTCATAAATAGCATGAGGTCCTGACTTATTTGAAGGTGAGGAGACTTGCATTTGACTTCCAAAATTGTCTGGCAGAGATGAGAAGCATTCTGAATGGGCTGTAAGATAAGACCATGGTAGTTTTCAAACAGCATATTGGAGGCCTAGACATGCTGTTTGTAAGGAAATACTAATCATGAATCACAATAACATACCCGAGGATGAACTTTTCTGCCTCAGCTGTTGCAATCACCTGTTTTAGCATTGTGACACACTGCTTAGATGTAACTCCTGAGGATGGATTTCACCATCGAGGTATTAGAAAATAGGAAGAGCTGTTGGGAGTCAGTAAGTCAGGAGTCTCTAATTTCTTCAGAGAGAAATCAGAGTGCAGGGATTGAATTAAAGTCTTTGAATGGAATGAGTAAGTGAATAGATGGAGTGAATAAGTAAGTAAGTAAATGGAATAAGTTTTAAGTGCTTTTAGTGAGTAAAAGGTCTTAGATGCCTGAGAAATAGTACATTTTTTAGTGAAGGTTGAAAAACATACTAGTGTTTCCTTAGAGGCTCCAAGAACCTAGCTTCAGACATAACAGAGTTAGAGTTAAGAATATTGCTTACATTTTTCATTTAGAACAAGATAGGCCATGAACGTAGTCTATATGTAGCCTGGCGTGCTAAGAAACTAGAATTCTAATAGGTTAAGAAGTAGTGGTCCGAGTTTGTGTGTTAGCTTGTTGGAAAGTTTCTATAAAATAACGTGTATTAGGGAGAGCTGGTGCTCTATGCCATGCCTTTATGCCATGCGCATTTTGCCACTGCTTTTTGCCATTGCTTTTACGCCACTGCTTTTGCTCTGCTTTTGTTCCTGCTTTGGCCGCTGATACCAGCACCCAAGAAGAAGACAGGAGCTGCCCGGCTCCTCCGGCCCTGCTGGGACCACGGGGAGCTTCTGCTTCTGTTTGGGACTTTGAACTAGAACTTAGCATGGACTTTGTGACTTTTGCTTTTGAGACTGATGTGCTTCTACAATAAATAACTTTACAGCAACTATTAGCTGCTTTGCTTTTTACACAAAGGAGAATAAGCCTGACAGTGTGGGTGCCCAAGAGGCATCTGGAGGTTTTCCTAAACCTCACATTTGGTGCCCCATGTGAGGATCGAACTCACGACCTTCAGATTATGAGACTCTTTGTTGGAGATTGATGTGGTAAGAGTGTTCCATCCTCAGGAAGATATGATCTGGTAGATATGGCATAGTGGAAAGTGAGGAAGATATATGAGAAAGGGAACAACCTTCTTTGGATCAGGAATGATAGACAAGAACAAAAGACATTCTCAAAGGTTCTGCGGTGCAAGAGTCTAGGACCACAGATGTGAAGTTTGGTATGGTCACTGCTGAACTGGAAAGGAGAGGACATGAACTGCCTGATGCATGGAAACTAGAAGCTTGGGATTTGTGGCAGAAGCAAGTCCTCATCTCCCCCTACAAGTGTTTAAAACCACGGCCTTGACAAGAAGGCACAAAAAAATAAATTCAGACATAAGGACCCTGGGCCAGACTTCAAGTTAGGATCAGTCCACAGAAAAGGAAGTGAAAGGTGCCAGTGACTGCTGATGACCTCTTGCCCATGACAAAAGCATTCATTTTCCAGGTATGTCTGGCATTACTTGAAGCAGCAAGGTATCTCCATCAGGACATGTAGCATTATATAAGACACTGTTTTGTGTGCTTATGACTACTCTGCCTTGCTTCTCAACCATGGCACAAATGATGCAGTCAGAGGGTCCCAACATGACCAGAGTTGTGTCAGGGCTTTGTGGGTGAGAGTAGGGGTACAGAGTAATATTTTCATCAGCCCTCTTGATCAAAACCAAAGACAGATGTATCCAAGTACTTGACTATGCATCTAATGCCACAACTAACTTTATTTTTCCATGATGACACCTTGTTTATAACGAAGAGCCTAATCATGATTGTAGGACATGATATTGATGATGATGTCATGATTGCAATCATCATGTCCTGATATTCATGACTAATGTCATGGAGACTTGGAGGGACAACGCAAGTATTTGAAGCAGGGATATTTAAATAGGTGTTTTGGTTCAGCCCACCCAAGAACTAAGTCCCATATGGCCACTTACTCATACTCTCTGGTAGGACTGGGAAGAATAAAAAGGAGTAAATTTGTGCTTTCTGATAAAGTCAGTTTAATAGGTAAACAGGTAAAAGCCATGTATGCAAGCAAGGCAAAACAAAGAATTCATTCACTACTGCAAATTGCAAATTGCAAATTGCAAGAAGATGTTCAGCCACTTTCAGGAAAACAGTGCTCTGTTATTTGTGAAAGGGTATTTTGGAAGACAAACACCATCCCTGTAAAGTCCCTCATTTCCTCCTCCTTTTCCCAGCTTTACAGGCTGAGCACAAGCCCATATTGTATGGGATATCTCTTGGGTCAGCTGTCCTGGCTGTGTCCCCTTCCAGCTCCTTGTGCACCTCCAGCCTCCTCCCTGTTGTACTGAAATGTGGTGTGGAGCAGAAAAGCCTTGACTCTGTCAGCACAGATCAGCAATAACAAAAGCATCCCTGTGTTATCAGCACTGTTTTCTGCACAAACCCAAAATACAGCCCCATACTAGATACTGTGAAAAAAAAAAAAAAAACAACTCTATCACAGCCAAAAGCAGTAGAATAGGAAAGAAAAAGAGAATGGATCTCATAACTCCTTCCCTATGCAGAATTAAATACAAAGTCAGAGCTTTGGTCTCTTGAATCTCTTCAAATTGTAATCAGGTGAAGAAACACTTGGGAAGTCATAGCAGATCACCCGAGAAGGAGAATATAGGAGGAGGTAGTACATGAGACTTTCATGAAAAAAGTAGCAAAAGTCTTATACTCAAAGGAATTAATTGCCATGGTATACTTTACTGGCACGTACTTTTCCTGTGAAGATAACTGCAATGCAGCTATGATGCTCTAGATACCTTTGGTGATGATTCCTTAATGTAAATGCTACAGAGATTGACCAGGGAAAATGGTCTGTTTGATTCTGCTCACAAATAGGAATGAAATGACTAAATATGTAGCCACAAAATGGTGACATACAATTTCAAGATCAACATGAAGACTCAGAAGGTAATCTGGAGAATAAGGACTCTGGACTTGTGGAGAACAGACTTTAGTTTATTCAGGGAATTGCTAGGCAGAATACCCTGCCAAGTCTTGATGAAGTTGAAGGAATCCCAAGCAAGTAGATTCCTGATGATTTGAAATGCAAAACAATGAAGGACTTTTACAAGGAATAGGGTGAATAGGCAAGAAAGTAAAGTATGAAAGTTGCTCAAGCACCAAATAACAAAATCAGAAAGGTCAAATTTCTAGCTAAAACTAGCAAAAGATTATTATCTTTTTTGCTTGTTAATTAATTGTTTTGCTTTGAACTCTTTTCAAGCAAAAATAATCACAGTAACCTGCACTGGTATAACAGGTTGTTAATTATATATTACACTTACTATGCCAGGTTCCTATGCATCTGATAGGGTGACTAAATTTTTTACCCTGTGGTAAAGTATTGCAACATTACATTTCTAGCTAGATTATTGAACACAAGAAAATCAGGAGGAGAAAACAGAGATGTGGCAACTATTATGTAGTCTTAATTCCTGTACAGAATTAATGATCCTGCCCTTAAGCTTATTATATTTGATATTGAGCAAAACTAATCTTAAGGATAGATGAACCCATGGTCTACATTCCTACTTTTTCTCAGTATCTATTAAGCTAAGCTGAGAGAAAGGGCTCAGCATTGAGAATAGTTGTTATTATGCCTGAATGATTGTCTGGCATTATTAAAAAATGTGAATTTTAGCCCATCTGCAGTGCATTTTATGACTTTGTTAGGCACTCAGCAAATTTTCAGTGCTAGTTTTGAGCTAAAAATAATGCCACAAGGCAGTTTAAAGCTGAAGATTTAAGTTAGTTGAAAAATACAACTTGCTGAAAAACAAGTCTGCTTGTAACAGACTCAAGAAAATTGCTGTTCTCAGTTTATAAAATGGAGTACCTGGCTAATGTAAGCGATAGAGTATTTCTCCTTGCAATGCTAGTACACCACCCAGAAATGCAAACCCTGATTATTCCTGATTCAGTTAATGAGCTTTATTTCTTGTCTGGTCTCATTAGGGAGCTATCAACCCTGATGTAAAACAGTTCTCACAGCATTTTCTTTGCCTCAACTTTGCATAAATAACAAGTAGATATCTGTTGGGTTCATTTCTAGGCTGCTACTAAAGTAGTTTGCTCGAAAGGCAAATTAAGAATAAAACTCTCCCCACCATAGCATGGCTGACTGCAAGTCATCCAAGGTACTGTGAACTAAAGTACCACTACATAAGCTAAGCCAGAAAAGGAATAATACATTCTTTACTGAATTGAGTGTTCTGGCTTTTAGGGAAAATTGTCTTGTTCTCTTGGAATTAAAATTTCATGGAGACAAAAAAAGGTGATTGCAAATTTCAGATGTTTATCAATAATGTTCAATGACAGTTCAAGAATTAGGCTTATGTATAATTACAAGTGTGTCTAAGTGACTGGTAATTGTTAATACTAGAGAGGAAAACGAAGAGTGGTGATGACTTTCAAAACACTAATTTCCCTGGGGAAATATTTTCTGTCTTACCTTCAAGTAATTTGAGTTACACTGAGGACAGACATGGACTTGAGTAGTGCTTTTCAAATAATAGGTTGAAGTCTAAATAGATTTGAGCTGTGAACATATAGCATGGCATAAGAGGACCTAAAGAAAAAAGTCAAAGGAGAGAAATGGTGTGTTGCCCTTGTGTTTCAGCCTTCTGATTGTTGACAAATTCCTTTTGCAGTTTCTCACAATCTGGTCTTGTAAATAATGAATGTTTTGCATTCCTCTTTGGAGGAAGAGAGAATTGATGGACTGTTGATGGGACTTATGGGGTGAGGAGGTAGGATCCTCACTGTCCAATCCATGGTCACTGTTGGAATTCTGTAAATAGACATGAAATGTAAAAAAAGTGCTACTTTTCCTGCTTGATTCCTTGGAGTCAGTGAGTGTGAGTTTCTCTCTCTCTGTGTCATTCCGTGACAATAGTGTTGTTTTTAAAACAGTGACCTCTTCTGGAATGGACATATGCTTTCTGAATAAAATGGCAAAACATAGCAAAGTCAACATCCTTGGTATATGCAACATTATATCTGGTAAATGTAAAATGGATATCCTAAAATGCAGCTGCCAAGAGGGAATATTGTACAGTGTTGTAAAACGACTGAATAAAAATAAATTTTTATATGAATAATTATAAGGATATTTTCATTACCCTTCTGTGTCTTTTGTAGATATCCTGTTTCTAGCTCTGGTAATTTGGAGTCATAAATAGATAGGATTCAATCACAAAAGAACTGATAAAATTACATTTAAAACATAGCAATTCAACCATACACTTTCTTTTAATTCTTAAAAAATTAGTAGGGCCATTTTAAATTCTTTTTCCTGAAAATAATTTCCTAGATAATTGCAGGTTTTCTGATATTCTCTTTGAAATGGAAGCAACTCCAGGTACAACAGTACATTCATGAAGAGCTTGAAGTTGCTGTGAAACGATTAATAAATCCCATATATTATTCTAATTTGTTGCAGTGTTTTCTATGTGATTACATTATTTTGAAGTATCAGAACATATGAAGGCTCCCTTTCAGGCATCTCTGGATTTTTCTTGTTCCTGGATTTATACATTGCACAAAGGATGCTGCACAAGTGGTGTGACCCATTGCTTCCTTATTATACTTAGAAGAAATCTATGTAAGGGATGTGACATTCTGCTCTTCCTTTGCATAAGGGAGACTTAGATACACTCCTTTGCTTTCAAGAATGCATTATTTAATATTCTGTTTATGCTGTTTAGTGTAGCTGTTTTAAATTAGATGGACCAGATGTCTGTTCTGGCCTTCAGCTGGAATAACCTGCTTAACATAAATCAGTAAGAGTCACAAATCAAGTTATTACTGTTAATTTTTATTTGTGTATTTTTATCCAGAAAAGATCTGGTCCTTATTTTTTGCTGCATTACCTTTGATCATAGCTTTTTAGAAAGTAAGGCCAAGATTGATTCTCTAGTGATTCATTCCATTAAGTGGAAAGATGTTTTGTGTAAAATTTGTAAGTATAATATTTTATTTAATAATTTAATCTTAATTCAGCTTTTATTTCTATTTAAGCAAAATGAGAATTGTGTTTGTCCTCAAAATCTAGAAAGTCCTGATGTGTAACTCTGCTACATCTCCTATTATATAAATATACTTTATACATATAGAGGCAATATGGGTCTGTTGCTACATTTACTTAATTAGATAATAATGAAAATAATTTTCTTGGAATAAACCCTATCTCTTAGTTTAATGTTAACTTTTTGCAAGCAAATATTGAAGTTTAAAGCTAATTCTGAATTATCCAGAGGCTTGACTTGTATGGACATACTTACATAAAATATTAGGAACCAAATTTTGTTACATTCTTTTGTAAGTTTACTGATGAATAGTCACAACCCAGATACTATTAGATAATGAGAGATGCTTCTGCAGAACCAGAGTAAGTCACATAAAAAGTGAAACATGGTATCCATCCTGATGGCTGTACCCTCATGTTTATGCTGCTATTTATTTAATTTCCTCAAGAGGTTTAAGTCCTGTGTCAGACCCAGAAAATGTGGTGGTAAAGAGAGTAATCTGTCTTTGCTTTTAAACAGCATAATTTTCTTTTTTCCAGTTTGTTTTTTGCTTGTTTGTTTTTGTTTGGTCGTTTAGTTTTTGTTTGTTTGTTTGAATTTTTAAAGTTTTGTTGGTGAACTATAGTTCAGTATCATAATTTGCATTATTTTTCTCTTAGGAAATTCTTCAATGAGTTTACATTAAAAACACAGTCAGAATGAGTAATTGAACTGAACAGTTAAATAAGAAAATTATTCTTAGTTTATGTAAATGATACTTTCTTGAACAGCTTAGGAGCATGGATGGAAGGGCAAATATAGACTCTTTAGAAAATAGTATTTCCTTATTAATTTTTAAAAAATTAATCTACTTTTTGTTCTTTCAGATCCATTTTATGTTATTGATTATATTTATTCTAATATTGTTCTTTCTATGCTTGAATGAAATCTTCTACATTTCCATTTGTAAGAAGGCAGTAAAGAATGGGATATATCCAGGAGTCCACAAAAGATAGATGTGCATTCTAGATGTGTCTGTGTCCATATGACAAATTTGTTCTGCTCAGATATTCTAGTTAAATTCATAGTTAGTTATTTATATCAGGTTTTTAATCTTGGGCAATCCTAAGCAACCATTTTCTCATGGTAATCATCATTGCTGTGCTTCAGATTCCTGCTTTGAATTAGAAGAACATTAGTTTTGGAGGCAAATTCTTCAGCCACAATCTACAGTCTCTTCTGGGACTTCATTTTTCTCTTTTAAACAGAAAAATCTTCAGTAGACTTTGGAAGAAGATACATTTGCATTTCAGTGAAGACAATGTAATCACCTGATATTCAAATATTTGCCAAATGATGCTAAATTGCTCAAGACAGGTATGATTTGGGGTCTTTTACAGGAGGAGATTTTCTAAATTTCCAAAGCAACTGCAAAATATGAGAATTTAATGGGAGGCTACACCCTTTGTCTCATATGCAGGATAGATCAATTAGTCCCCTTTACAATCATGATATTTTGTGGACAGACTGAGGTGAAGATGACTAGTAGTCTTTTTCTTTTTTAAACTTGCTGAAAGAATTCTAATAATAGCTTACCATAGAGTAAAATGCCTAGCTATTTATATTTTTTTTCCAAATAATCCTTATACCTTCATAGGTTGAAATTATTCATATTCATAAAATTTGAAAACAGGGGTTAGGAAAGACTTTATTTCTCGAACTGACCTGAATTTCAGCCCAATTTAGTTAATAGTAAATCTGAGAAGCTTTTCAAACTATGCCACAAAGGCATAAGCAATATTCTACTTTCTCAAACTTATACTGGGCGTTCAAACCTGATTATGGCATATTTTGCACCTGTATGATCTGGAAGTTCTATGACAGCTGTCATACTTTACATTCACAGCTACTACAAAGCTGCTCAATTCTGAATCCAAAAATTATGCCGAGTTGAGTTCTCTGAAATCTATTTATAAAGATTTTTTTAAAGATTCAGTGCAGATACCAATTGCATGTCTTGATGCCAATGCAAATATTGAGAATATTGCTTTAAAAATACTCTAAAGATTTAGTTTAATTCAATTAGATAAATTTTAAAAAAAGAATAGAATATTTATTTTGTTATTTTCAAACTCAGTGTCAGAATTGTTTGGAAATTTTGTCCATAGTTCAATCCACTATAAATTATCCTATTGATACTTATGTTTCTTAAATATCAGAATGTGAGAGAAGTACAACAAGATTGAAATTGAAACAATATTGGTTGCAAGTGTGGATATAATTAAAGTCACATAGCTATAAGTATCTCTCTGAGATTTTTCATTTGCTGTGAATAGTCTCTCAAACTGGAACTTCAGAGAAACCAGTGACTGTTGTCAGAATAAAAGGAAATTAGTAGTGGAGAATTCATGTTCACTGCAAGGATTCAGTAAATAGAAAGATGCTTGTTATACCTGTGGTCATTTCAGCTGTTCAATTGAAATTATTATTTCAATTTATAAAGGTGAAATAAATATTAAATTTTAATAATAATTTATTAATAATTACTTAAAAATTATTAATACTGAGTTTTCAAAGAAATTCTTGAACATACAATGATTTCAGTTTTAATGTTTGTTGCATGTTTACAAAAAATATTCAGAAGTCAATTTTATGCTTAATTTATTAGCATATGGGATATAATAGCTCTTTTTGAAAAAAGTTGCATGATGCACAACATTTAAACTCCCTTTTATATTTCTTTCCCCTACTTGACATTTATGGAGAAAATGTCATTCCAGCTTTTCATTTTCCTTTGAAACACAAACAGGCTGCTTTTGTGAGTTTTAAATAAGTTTTAGATAATGGGGCTTAGTAAATATTTGCAATACTTTAGATGAACTATCCTAAAAGGCATATAATTAACAAATTAAGAGATATTGCAATTCTGCTGTAATGATTACCAGTAAATGTATATTAATACTTTGTAATTAATATTAATAGAGATGAATAAAACCCAACCAAATACCACTTTTTTTACTGAACTTTAATCTGGATTTCAAAATTATTGAATTTTATCAAAACAGATAACAGATATTTACCTGTAGATTCTTCTGTAAATTCTCTAGAATTAATTTAAATTCACAACTGTGAATGAAGATTAATTAGGATTAATCCTATTAGAGTTTTATAAAATATTAATATTTTTTCATAATCATTGCATCATGAGCACATGAATAAAGGAAAGGAATTTAATTTGTGAGATAGGAAACAAAAAAATGTTCACTACTGCTAAATACAGGGTGTGTAGAATACAGCATGAAATGCTAGTTAATTTGCAGTAACTTGGCAGTATTGTGTTCCATAATTATATTGAGTAAGTGGAGATATGAGACTGTTTATGTCTGCATGTTTGTATGTTTGTATTTACACACACATTTCTGAGACAGACAGAACCATGAAAAATATTAAGAATACCTGACTGCTATGATTTTCCATAAGGATGCATTTTTAGATACATACATTTTATGTAAATATGTACTTACAAACATATAACTGCAGTTTCTTTTTAGAATTTTAATTAGCTTTTATGCTGACAATTATAGAACAAAATGAGAAAGACATGTCTCACTTTCACTTCTCCTTAGACCAAGAAAACACTGTAGAACAATAAAAGACAACATCTCACAACATGCCCATTAAACAGAATTGTTGGAAAACTCATAACATTTCATTTGCTTTTGTCAAAAGTCAGCAAGAACCACTCCGGAAGTTTACAAAATAAAGGATTTTAAATTGAGAGAGCACTTGGCTGCATTTTTTTTTTTGCTGAAGAGAATCGTATAAGTGATAGAAAGAATTGTTCCTATTATAAATTCATAATGACATTTTTTAGATAGAGGATATGAGGTCTCATTATTCCTACAGTAATTGGCATCGATCTAATCTCACTTCTAATAGAATGGAATTAAAATAAATTTCATCAAAGTCCTACAAGTAATTTGGGTTTCAGTTTCTCTGGATTTTTTTCTTCTTTCACAGAATAGTCTTCAGATGCTCTGTAGTTTTCTACACAGATGTCACACACAGAAATATGACCTTCCCTGCTCATTCAACTTAGAAGGAACCTCGGGAGGACGCTACTCCTACTCGTACCTCTTGCTCAAAGCAGGTCAGTTGTGAATCAGACCAGGTTGCCCAGGGTTTTGTTCAATCAGGTCTCAAAATCTCCCAGGGATAGAGACTGCTCCACCTTTCCAAAGCCACCTGTTCTAGCTCCTGACTGTCTTCATGAGGAAAAATGCTTCTCCCGTATGTCTATCGTTTAAACTTATGGTCACTATATCTTATCTTCCTGCCATACACCACTGGGATGGGATTAGTCCATTTTGCCTTCTCAAAGTGTGTTACTGTTAGGTTCCCTCAAATTCAGCTCTTCTCCAGGTTGAACCAGCTGCACTCTGCCACCAGCTTCGTGGCTTCCTGCTGAACACACTCCAGTTAACCAATATTTTTATTGAGTACAGGGTCACAACACTGACAGCCCAATGACCGATGAGGAGAGGGGAATAATCATTCCTCTGCACCTCCTGACCATGCTAGTCAAGCCCTGGTTGCTCTTGGCCTTTTTGCTCCCAGGCCACACTGCTGGCCCATGCCCAACCTCTAATCAAGCAGCATCCCCTTAGAGCCCTCTCTGCCCAGCTGCCCCCCAGGTGGTGTGGTGCCAGACCCTGTCATGCCCAGAGCAAGAGCTGGAATTTGTTCTTGATGAATTTCATGATGTTTCTGGCAGCCCATCCCTTCCCCATCTTGTCCAGGTCTCTCTGGTTTTGCAGCTGCAGCAGAAAATATAAACTGTTCTGTATCACTTGATGCCATCTGCACACTCAGTGAATGTTGTTGCATTCTCAGCTAATCTCTTTGTTTAACAGTCATTCAGAGGAAAAAGCTTACTCTTAGTAAGAACAGAATGAAGATTGTGTCTGGTTATTGTCGTTTAATGTGCCTGTTTATGGGGAATTTATATTTTGATCAGCCTGGGGAATGTTCTTCTAATTATTTTTCTTGGAGAATGTTGCAGGAAAACTGTCTGTATACTAATTATTTTGTTATAAAATTCAATATGTTTGTGTATTTGACAGAAGAGTCTTCTAAGCATTGATCAGAAAACTATGTAGCAATATTATCTCTGATGAAAATATGTCTTTTTACCCTGAGTCGTCAATATTTAGGTTCATGGATCAAATTTTTATTCATCGATTTCAGCACTTGAGTGGTACAAGTAATTGTGTTGCAGTTAAGTCTGTATCTCTTTATCTCTAGATCATCTATACATATATTGATATTTATCTATATCAGTGATTTAGATGTCAGTGTGATGAGAGTGTTTAGAAGACTGGTAACACAGGCCAGTTTTTGCTTTAAAGTCACGCTTTACTAATTCCATTCATTAACTACACACTTCATGATAATATTTGATTTTTATGCAATAAAAAAATTCATTACAAATACAAAGCTGCCAATTCTTAAAAAAAGAGAAAAATACCAATTTAGCTGTGAGCTTCTGTTGACATATAGTTAGTATTGATGTCTGTAGTCCTTGATAATGTTCAGTATGGAGGTCAAGGTGATCAGATTTGACAGCTCCTTTGCCAAACTGATTGGAGCTGAAACAGACTTGTCTTCTTTCTTCTCCATTGCATCATGTTTGATATTCTCATGATGTTCCTCCCTCTCTGTTTAAAGAGGGATCTCTGCTGTTCATTATACTTCTTTTGGTTTCTCTCCACTTGAATAAGACCAATTGAAATAAGATAATATATTATTATTATGTCATAATAAATTATGTAGTTTAGTTTTTATTTAAGTGAATAAGTTCCTTATTAAATGATAAGTATAGATATTTGTATGGCACACCTATACTTTGGTATTTGGTCTGAATATATAATTCACAGCTTGTAAAACGGAAAGTGCATACAAAAAAGGGCAGAAATATTTTTAACATTGTGGTTCAGCACAGGTCACCGTGCTTTTCACTATGGATTCATGCCATCATCGAGCACCTTTTCTTTCTTGTCATATTTGTGCTTGCTAAGTTTACAAAAGCTGTATGACACATGACACTGATGTATTCCTCCAGAGATACTGACAAGTACATGTTTTTTCAACCACTCAAAAGTTAAAACATCTCACACTTCTGCATCCAGATGTGGTATGGTATCGCTGATTTAAGCTTAAACCTGTGAGGAGGGGTTTAGTAATCTGATTTCTGCTATCTTTTTTCTTACCAGCTGGTATAATGTTGTCAAAATCAAAGGTAATTTAAATAGAAAACTTTCAAAATATAAAGGTAGGCATATATCCCTCCAGTATTCAGAAAAATTCACAAAACTTTTAGCAGTTTTTTCACAGATAAAACCACAAATTTAGATTCTGTAGCAAAGCTTTTTTTCCTTTTCTTGTCATGCTTAGGGATATTTTCTATACTCTCAATGTAGGGAAATGTGCTACAAAGCCAACCATTCTCATCTTCTGTATGTCTTCCAGGTAGATAAGTCAAAAACAGGAATTTAAAAATTGAACCTCTTGTATTCACTATCCTCAATTCTATTCAGTTTGCGTTCTAACTTCTTTTCTTTTTTCTTGACTTAAATTTTGGTCCATCATGTGTCTTTACCTATGTAGATCAATTTTAATCTGACAGCACAAAATTTTCTTGTTCTCAAGATAATCATTAATTGGATTATTTCAAGATTAAGAATTATATTTCTGACAATGTAGATCTAAATTGAATTTCACCACTTTATTATTGATCCTGGAATTAATGCAAACTGAACCATAGATGACATTGTTGAATGTATATAAAACAGATTTAGATGTATGAAAAATAAACATACTTAATGGTTTTGAAGGTGAAAATCAAGTTAGTATATCTCTTAAAAGATTTTGAAAGTTTTGTTCTGAAACATTTTCAGGCGTTGGGTACTCTGTAAATGCTTTAAAATAAATTTTTAAGCACTTCATTGTACATTCCCTAATTGTGAGGTACCTTGACTGTCTAAAAATCCCATTGAAACCAACGCAAGTTAGATAGACAGAAATATGAAGAAATTTAATTCTAGATATTTAAAATTTAGCTTCCTTCCCTCTTATATATAAATTTATATAATTTTTTTCTGCATTTATAAGAATATTTATGTCTGGTTCATAAAAAGAGACTATATATACTGATTTTTCATATGAAATTATCTACAGTGAGAGAGGCCAGATTTTTTAGCATTGTCCCAATACTGATTTGAAACCAGCTTTCAGAGCACAAGTGTCTTGCTTATTGGATTTTGCTGTTAATTAGAAGTCTCAGAAATCAGAAGTCCCTAATCAACCAAAGCTTAGTCACTCATAACTTTATTCATTAATGGTTGTAAGGTAATTCCTAACTCAGCTCATGAGGCTTTATCAGTGTTAATCTACTATTCCTTCTATTCAACTTGCAATATATTGAGAAATTCTAATGTGTGTTAATTAACCTCCAGTGTATTGCAAATTCCACGTAACCAGATTCATTCACCCAACATGTCTACCAGAAGTCTACTGTCTACTTTTCAGTGCAGTTTTTATTTATTTTTTATTTTTTTCAATTTTTTTTATTTTTTAATTTTCATTTTTAATGGCTTTTAAGATTGTGGAAACATTAGAACATTGATGATATTATGATATTCAGTAAAAATGAGGTTGCTGGGGTTATCTCAGATAATTCATGCAGAATTATTCAGAAGTCAAGAATGAAAAATTAATGATTTCAGTTGAAATAAGAGTATGTTGTAAAAAAATAATTTTCCCCAATATTTTTCATAAGTTGCCTCTTTAAAAAAAAACTTAACATGAGGCGCAGACAAGATTGATTTCAGATTATGTTTATTTTACAGGATCTAGAAGATTAGTGATAGAACTAGATTCACATGAAGACAAAAGGGTTTATGTATTTGTATTTTGTGCAGGGGGAAATAATTACACAGTTAGTACCACCTGAACACAAGGTAGGATATAATGACTGAAATTACCTTTGAATTAAGCACCAGGAGACTCAAGAAATGCATAGATCAGAATGAAAATAAAGTGCCTGACAGATAATTAAAATATGGATTACAATTCCTCTGTACATATAGAAAAATGAAACTTATAAAAATCTTAAACTGAAGTCATAGATAAGAACTAGAGTGTGCTTAAAAAATGGTAATTAAAATAATAATATAACAAGCCTACAAAACTTCATCATTGCATTCTTACACAATAGCTTTTCAATATCACAACCTGATTAGAAACATTTTATATCATAGGAGTATGGATGTCTCCTTTATTAAAATTCTAACATCTCCTTGAATCCAGACCCCCAAGATAATATAAATACAGATAAATTACTGAAGTATTTCAGAGTTTGCATAATTACAGGACTGCTGCTCTTAATAGCAATAAGAAAATTAATGGAAATGTATCTTTTCAACAATTCTTCGATGTAATTTCTTTGTGGAAAATTTCAGCCGTATTCCAGCGTTTCAGTCAAAAGATACTTCTTAAAACAGGTAACCAAGTACTAATTTATCTTGCTATACTGTACAAATACTGCGTCAAAAATTAGTTAAACTGATGTGCACTAATAAAATATTGCATCATCTTACCAAATTCAGAAAATATCACCAAAGAGATTAGTTCTACTAACAGGTTAACATTAAGAGATAGTTTGAAAGGCAAATAATTTGTCATTCAGAATCTCTGTTATACTACTGGGAACCTTTGCATTTTTTCAAATTGATCAAAAGTTGCCATTTGCAACATTGATTAAGTTCTTAGGTACCAAAATAATTCTGATTCAACCTTTTCCTCCAAGAATATATTTGCCTGAAGGCAGTATTAAATCAATTTATGTTTTCTTAGACAACTTATATTATTCTCTATTCATATAAATCTTATGATACATTATTTCACTGGTGTTTGGAGTTTTAGATTGCAGTAGTCATAATGTCTATTCTCATTAGAACTTTCTCATATAATTGAAGAAAAAAGAAAAAAGCTGCTGAGAATATATAAGCATATCCCCTGATAATGAGGCATTATTGTTAAGAATGTTAAAACTCTAGACTATAAGGAAGTGTTACATTTTAAAAAATCTGTACAGAAATAAGCAAGAATTGATTACAACTGAATTATCCTTTTATTTCATTTTTATTTATATATTTCTAGTTATGTTTGCATTAAAATCATGTTTATCTACTGATGACATAAATTTGTTATGAGGTGTAAGATATATGAACAGCTTTCTTTGAAGGCAGTGTCTTTGCTATTGACAGATGTGTGACACTCCCTGTCATGACATCTGCTACCTTTCTTCAGCAGTGTGCTGAAACAGATGGAAATATCAGCGTTCTCTGCCTATCCCTAAAATGGCAGGAGAGTATTATTGTTATTTGAGGAAATTATATTTAATCTTTTCACATACTGTCTGTATTGAAAGGTTCCACAGTTGCCAATTTTTCTCTTTTATCCTTAAAATTTTTATTACAGACTGTAGTTACCATCCACAATATTTCTTGGCACAGATCTGAACATAAACTTTTCCTCACATTAGTGGTACAGTTTTTATAGTTCCACAAAAGAATCATAAAGTGATACAAACACAATATTTTGTATTATATTTTTAGGTATTTTCGAAACCATCCGTTTAGCTGTATTGTTCACTACTCATTAATGATAGCTAGAAAGGTTAACAACTTTCTGGGAAAAAAAGATAAATAATAATAGATTTGTATTTCACTTGAGTTATTAGGAAGAAATATCAAAAAGGGACTCACAAGGCTTGTACATTCCAATCAACTGAGAAGATTCTTCTTGCTGAAAAGTGAAATAATTTGTTTAATTTAGGGCTTACGTCTTGATAATCTTGAAACTATGCCTGGTATATTTCATTCTTATTATCATCCACTCCCTGCCTCATCTTCAAACCTAAAAAGTACTATGCAGCTTTTGTTGCTGGTTAGTCCATTTCCTTTTTTAGCTCTCTTCTGATTCCCAATATACTTCCTAATTGTGGCCGTTTCTCTATTTTTGTCTGTGGATTTTTTTCTCTTAGATTAATTCTTCCTCATTTTATATTGGCACAAATTTCGGATCTTTTTGCTTTTGTGTTTTTCTTTTCTTCAGGTAAAATATTGCTTAATTCCTTAAGCAGTGCTTTTCATTTTGAAATTTTGCCATTTGGAAAATAAAATCCTATTTTCAGCAGACTATAACAGTTTGGATTATAGACTTACCTCACTTTGCTGCACCTGTTTCCTTGCATTTAGCTTACATTTATTGTAATAGACTGTCTTTTATTACCCAACTATCTGTTAAAATTAAAAAATAAGATAATTTCACACATTTCTCTGACTATTTTAGTGAACCTGTATTTAATTAAGCATAAATTCCACTGTTTGAGCCTGGGAGGCAGTCATGGACAGTGATGGGTGATGCTTGAAGACACTAAAGGAGCTGGTAATCTGTATCATTAGCAGCCTGTATCTACAACCCCAACTACACTCTCATAATATGCAAAATATGCACACAATGGTATTCCAAGCTGCATGTACCCCCACAGTAGAATAAAATGTTCATATTTTTCTGCAATACTGGCTTACACTAATTTCTTGAATACAAAGAACTGTAAAAAAAAAATATAATGATTGCTTTCTGAATTTCTATTAAGTGCATGAAGAATTAAGTTTTAATCATCCTAATAGATTCAGGCACATTGACTTATTTAGGTTCTATAGGGTTTAATGCCCCAAAACATGCATTTTGTATCTAGCTTTTAGTCTATTGAAATGCCTTCTCTACGGGATGTATATACAAAGGTCTAACATAGGACAAGCATAACTTTTTTACTACATTTTAGATCATGGGTTTTATACATCTTAGAGACTTTTTTTTTTTTTTTTTTTTTTGCCTACTGCTAGGTCAATTAAATCAAGGTTATTGTATTCTTCTACCATTATTAAATGTAGTCATTTTAACTTGAAGCAGTTAATATGTTCCTACTTCAAATTTATTGTTTTTTCTGCCTAGCTTCATTTTGTCCAGACAGTGCTTCCTGACCTTTCCCTAATCTGAAATCTAGAACTCAAACTCTCTTCAAAGATTTGATGACATAGCTCTGAGATCTTGAGCTATTGTGATAATACAACCTAGAAAGCAGAGATCAAACCTGACAATTTTATTTAAGATATCTATCCAGATGCACCCGAAATATGGTTGACTAAATGAGGTGAAAAGAAATATCTGAGGAGAAAACAATCAGAGAAAGAGTTGTTAATTTTCTTTGTGCTTTATGTAATCTAATAAAGTCAGGGGTAATTATTATTAGGTTTGTAGGACTAATACTCCAAGATGCAAAATAATCCCTTTGCCACACTCTACCAAATGTGTTTTAAAAATCAATAAAACATTATGTAGTTCCCTTATCTTTATGCTCAAGTAATTTCTCAGTTAGTTGTCATAGAGTAAACATCTGCTCGAATCTCCTTGGCACAAACCCCCACTTGTTATTCTGCCAGTTGATTCCTGATGTGTGGTTTGAGTCCACATTGTATCACTCTTAGGAATCATTTTGCTGGCATAGCTTAATAGATGCACATTATTTAATGTTGTGGGGTTTTGTTGGTTTTTTTTTATTATAGATATTTCACAATGACATAGAATAATAGAGTTCTCCAACTTTCACCAGATGTGACATGTATATTTTAATCCTCACAGAGCACTGCCTTCTGGGATATTTGTATTACCACACTATTATATTTAAGATGGATTAAATCGTATCTCCCTATCTTTATAACTGTGTCCTGGGATTTATGCTATTGCAGTTGTGAAAATATTTATATTTTATTCTAAAATATTTCTCACCTTTTAAGCTTCTACTTTTCAGACTTGGTTTTACTGATCTCTTTTACAGCAATATCTACATAAGCAAATTTCTTGCGGCCATACTCTATTTACAGCATCACAGAATCAACTAGGTTGGAAAAGACCTCTAAGAACAGTCTATGACCAATCTATGACCAAACACCACTATGTCAGCTAGACCATGGCACTATGTCCAGTCTTTCCATCCAGAGATGGTGACTCCACCACCACCCTGGAAAGTTCATTCCAATGTCTAATCACCCTGTCTGTGAAGAATTTCTTCCTAACATCCAACCTAGACCTCCCTTGGTGTAGCTTAAGACTATGTTCTGCCCTCCTGTCATTTGTTACCTGTGAGAAAAGACCAGCCCCAACCCGACTACAATTTCATTTCAGGTATTTGTAGAGTGATAAGTCTCCCCTGAGCCTCCCTTTCTCCAGACTAAGTAACCCCAGCCCCCTCAGCTGCTCCTCATAGGACATGTGCTCCAGACCCTTACACCAGTTCTGTTGCTCTTCTCTGGATCCACTCCAGAACCTCCATGTCCTTCCTGATGAGGGGCTCAGAACTGGACACAGGATCTGAGGTGTGGTGTCACCAGTGCTGAGTCTTGTCCACCTGGGCACACCTTGGCTCATGTTCAACTGCTGTCAACCAACACCTCTAGGTCCTTTTCACTTTCCAGCCACTCTTCCTTCACCCTGTATTCATTCATAATGTTAAAGTCATAGTGCTCAAAAATTACTAAATTGAAGAATCAGATGTTTCCCTTAAAAATACAGAAAAATTAGTTTCTTTAATATGTTTTATCTATGTTTTGTAAAAAAAAGTCTGCTTAGTTACAAGGAAATATAAAACTCTGCCTTCAAAACATATTCTTAGAAAAAACCATTTTATTGCACTATATATGCACAATATAAGTGAAAAATTTCAGTCTGTTGAAAATAACAGGCATGTCAACACCCATGGACATCATTAATGTGCACCTGGACATATGCACCTAATGTATAACATCTCTCTTTCCTCCATAAAGATATTTTAAAAAGTTTCATGCTGAAACCTACAAGGATATTAAAAACCACCTTTTCCCCTTCTTATTAGGACCCCTCTTCTAATTCATAGCTTCTCATAAACAAAAGTAAACAGATTTTGAAAGAGGGACACAATAGCACTCCAGTATCAAACAGCTTCACTTTTAGAGGAATAGAATTTTCAAAGTAAATATACTGACTGTGATGGAATTTCAACTATGATTCCAGGCATCTGCTTTCCTCATCAGACCAATTAGTTTATGTCATTCAAAGAATTATAGTCAACAGGCTCTTTGGAGACAAAGTGTCACTGCACCATAGAGACTGCATTTATCTTGTTGAAATTGGATAAAATATTGAAATACTGTTTTTTCAATGTATTCCTGTGTGCAAACAATTTAGGAAACGTATCTTCCTCTGTTAAAAAGCCTTAGAGTATTATTCAGACTGCTAAATTTCACAGTCTCAGATAGGAATGGTAGTTTGGGGCAAAAGTTCATCTATCGTCCTGAGATCACACTTTTTTAATAATAATTCCTCTACCAGTTACTTAACTGCCAAAAACATATGAACATGTTTTCATGCATAACTATAGTTTTAGGATTCTGGGCATTATGGTACAGGTGTCTTGGGCTTGGATTATTTTATATATTTGAGCACAACTCTGTTCGCAAAAAATTTGAATGTGTAATGCATCGCTGACTGAGTCAAGAACTTAACAGTTTTGAATCATTACAACTGACACAATGGAAACTAATTGTTTCATAGCTCAAAAGATATACACAGGCATAATTATAAATGGGAGAATGTTAAATGAGATGAAGCTCCCTACGTTATTACTGATGATCAGTTCCAAAAGAAGGAAATCCTTCATTATATGCATCTTTGCTCTTGAAATTAAGTTCATTCTGATAGCATTTGAAATGATAGTGGAGGTGAAAGCTTTAAGTAGTCATTTTAGCTTATTGTGCAAGTTAATGAATGTCTCCTGATTTAGTCCAGATTTTTAGTTTCTCATCATGCGAAAGAAGGAAGAAAAGTACCTGCAATAATTGCACAGAGTATATTATTTGTTAGCCTGAAAAATCATCAGGGAGAATGTGTTTCCAAACCACAATGTCTGATTCCTAATTCAGAACCACTTGCTCCAGAGGAAGTCTTAAAATACTTACAAATTTTCTGTGTACTGTAATTTTTCATATCAGGGGAAAATTGTCCTATCAAAAGGATTGTGGACATGGAGATGTGTACATGCACTTATTCTCAAAAGCAGAGTATCTTTATAGCTAGAGAATTTTATATAGAGTTTGTTTCTGGAAGAAATGTCAAAATGTTGTAGCCCTCTCTAAATGCTATTTCTACTACTGATTTCTGTGGCAGAAACACCACTTCTCAAAGGATAAGTAATGCCAATTATGGGATTACACAGAATCAAACAGACTCCTATTTACTCATTCTGCTTTTAGAATCATCAGGTTTTGTTATTCAGGTTTATGTTCTAAAATCAATTGTTGTATTGCGTTATTTTATTGTTATTAGATGGTTTGTTCTATTGTTTGTAACCCCCCCCGTTATAATTCAGTTGCCCTAATTCCCGCCTACCCTTGATCAATTAACCCAAGCCCCAACCCACCTTCCAGAACCTTCCCTGTCCCTCACTCTAGTCCCTGCCCCGAAGACTGTCAATCCCTCCTAGCCCCCCCCCATCCTTCTAGTATCTTCTGTATCAGTCATCCCCTTCTTAGCATATGATTTGATGTTACATGTATTTCCCCGCCTATGTTTCCCCCTATTCGTTGTATGTACAATCAGCCCTGCCTTATGTTACACCCCCAAACTGTAGCCATTGGTGCTGTATTGTACCCTCCCTTGGGGGAGGGCCCCTATTTAAGTTGCTGTGCACCTGTGTTCCCTGCCTTCTGCGGTTCCCTTCCCCTGGTCCCGGTTGTCCTCCCTCCCTCAATAAATCCCGCTTCCCCGGAACCTCAGAAGGACTCTGTCTCGATCCTTTGCTCCTCCCCGGACGCGTGTACGCCCGTGAGGGTTCAGAGCCCTACCCACATTCCGGGTTCCCCTGAATCCTGGAAGTGGGCCACTCTCGGCACCGGTCTCGCCTTCAGGAGCTGGCTGGGCGAGTCGGTGCGGGGTGGAGAAGGCGGGCCGTGTCAATCAATGAACTGTGGTCTCATGATTTCGGTTGCAACATCACCGAGATATAAAGGTATATTACCTGATTTTAAAAGGTCAGTATGCTTAAATGCCAAAACCTCATACACCTGAAAGTGATTTTTTTTGGCTCTTAAAGGATCTCCATTTCTTATAATAATGCTTATCAAATAAGAATCTGAAAACAAAATCAATTAGGTTTAGATTAATGATCATTTTCCCTTCTGTGTTATTGAATCGTTGGTCTGTATTTCTTAATGGTGGATACTATTGAAATGGTATAACTGGGTTTAAAGAGTTGCTCAGGGTCTTTTACAGCTTTTCCAAAATAAGAATTTTTATATATAATGTTAACCTTATAGTCTCTGTTTTGTCAGTTTGCCACTTTTGCTATCTCCAGGGGTATACTATAGTAATTTATTATATTGAGAAACAGATTCTGGGGGGAAAACAGTAGTCATTGCTATTCTGTAGTGTTTAAAAGTTCTTGCATCAAATTCCAAGCATATATTATTTAACCACATTCTTTGTAGTACACGGTTTAATCAAAGCATACTGACCATGAGAAACATAAATGTAAGCATTCACAATGTTCACAATTTATCAATGTATTTGAATATGATATTTCCATTTGCTATTTTCTCTGCTACATAAAAAATATTTTCCAATAGTGAATGATTTTGCAAAAAAATCTCCATCATGACTTTGGAAACATTCTTTTCAAGTCCTGTTCAGACAAAAAACTATGACAAGCACTTGCAACAGCATATATTAAGGACATGTTTGAATATCGTATCCTTTGCTCATAGAACGGTGCTTCAGGCAGGATAAAGCCTTTCTGTAACTGCAGTTAGAACATTGTATGGTGCAACAGGTATGGTTTCCTGAGATTATGTAGATCTCAAATCAACCTCATAAGGTTACCAGCAATGCCAACCTCTTAAAAAATTTTCTGTAGAGCATGTCTCCTAACAGAAGATAAGGATAAATATAAATAATGTTTGCTGATTTTAAGAGGTGTATGGATGAATCTGAGATAAAAAATATTTAAATATGACATAATTTGAAGAATTTAAATTTTAAAGTCCAGATGTTCACAGTGAGAGTTTTTTTTTAATGTGGCTGGGCATAACAGGAAAGGTATGTTACCAAACAAGTAATATCTCTTTTAAAAGAAAGGTGTTCATACAGCACCATGCAGGGGAAGGATATAGGAGACTGCTTCTAACTTTAGCACAATAGTGTCTGATTCTTATATCTGTGATTAACACTTCACTTTGTACCATAAAGTGCTTAGTACTAATGCCAGAGATCATTGTAATTTTGTGTTAACTCCCTACATCTGTGTCAACAAGTACTTTTCTGTTTACCTGTACCAGTGTTTAATATGTACAAGCAGATTTAAGTTTTAAGAATAAAAATTTTGTGTTAGACCAAAGATGATAAGCATTTCATAACCTGGCACCATATTTGGGATATTATCAAGGAGAAAAGATTAATTAGAAGATCCTCTACCATAAAAGAAAAACTTGAGGAATAGGAATGTTCCCCAAATTATAATCAGAGACCTTTAAAAGTCCCCTACTCATATCCAAAAAAGTCTTCAGAAATCATTAGCATATATGTATATATTCAGGAAATGTAATGAATATGCATTAGTTTCATGAACATAACCTGGTTTATTAGGCTGCTGGGTGTGCATATTAGGTGAGGCAATACTCTTTGCAGTCAGTGTTGCAATAAACTAATGTCAGCTTTTTAACCTAATGAACCAGTTGGAGAGTTTATTTCCTGGTTTTTGGTCACAGGTACACGAAAAGACTTTTTTTCAGGAGAGAATAAATGATTCCTAACCATTATCAGCTACGACTAGAAAGAGAAATGTGTCTTGCAGAATACTTTCAAGTTGTATTATGAAGATTATGACTCATGATTATGATTACAGCTATATTATTATAATGTAGTATGTGACTTACTCTTAAAGAGAATTTTGAAAGATATTTATGATTTTATTTCTGCTTTTATTGGGAAGAGGAGTTCTGCAGAGGGGGTGGGAAGCAAGGAAGAGCTATGGTGCAGGATTCTTTCTGGATCTTGAAAAAAAATTCCAACAACAAATAGTGTCATAAAACAGCTGCTTTAGTAAGATACAATAAAAGGAGGAATATAGAAAACACATAAATATTTCTTCAGATGGTGAGAATCCCACTTTTGTGCCACTCTGGATGCACTCTAAATAGTTTTTCTGATGGCATGCTGTAGAGAATGGAGGCAGGGAGATAACGTCATTATTTTTGGCCACTCCAGCCATTATAAAATTTTCTTAAAAGGAAAAAATTCCATTGCTAATGGCTGGTCTCTGTTTTAGATAAAGGCAAGGCCACATAGATGGCATAATTGCCAGTAACAAGTGGGAGCTGTTTACAGGCTATTTTTTTCCAAAGAGCTGTCTGAGGTTTTCCTGTGGCCAAGTGACCTGTGCAGCAAAAGGCCATAATGAATGTGCAGCACAGCACAGGCCAGAGACTAATCACTCTGGTTAAATGGTGCAGCATCAGCAGCTCCCATGAACAATGGTCTCCCAGTCAGGACCAACTAATTATGCCCCTTCCATGCAGCTGACTCTTACCAAAGACATTATCCACATGCATCTGACTTTTACCAAAGATATTATAAATTAGCAATTGTGTTAGTATACAGACTTCTCATGCCCTAAGCACAGCCCTAATAGAACACACCTAGACTGATCTAGTTCATTGACTCCTTAAATACAATGTCTTCTGCATGGATCCCAGTGCAGTATCATTGCACTGAAACAGTAAATTAATTTACCATTTTTGACAGATCTGCTCATTGAATGTGCTGGGTTTGGCTGTGATAGAGTTAATTTTCTACACTATGCCTAGTGTGTGGCTATGTTTTGGATCTGATCACTGAACATGCCTCTCTGAATAAAGAAATACCTTTAAGTTGTTTCATGATTCTATGATTTCAGTTAAGCTGAAAAATAGATACTGACATCAGACTGGATAGAATTGAATGGTTTGTTATTGAATCAAAGTGAAAAACCAGGAAGAAATAACACATTATGTTTTTCTCAGCCCAGACTAGAATTGAGGATCTACTGTTATATAACTACTAATACCTAAATGTAAAGTTGTTATAAATTATATTTGATGAAACATGCAGATTCAGTCCTATGCTATATAAATTCACATTAAAATAATATCTAACGTTTTTAGAAAGAAATACTGCCCATTAGTTATATAGTAGTCTATATATAGAGAGAGAATCTGTGTAGTCTGGTATAAACTTTTCTTTAATTATTCCCATTAAAGTTCTATTTGATATTTTTTAAACTCAGAGTAGACCATAAAGCTTTAGGTTATTCAAAGGTGTTTGTTGTGGTCTTCCTGTATTTTCACTGCTAATGATGGCAAAACTCCCCCTGACTTCAGTGCAAGATCAAAAGTCACTTGCCCCTAAAAAATCCCTCACTTGATGCTATCTAATTTAAAAACTCTTATTCAGTATAGTAAAAATTTCAGCTAATTGCTGCAGGTCATGCATTAAAACTACTAGCATGGATTCAAAGTGTTGAGAATCTCTTTTCTCCAGGTCTTTATTAATAATTGCGAAATTTCCCTAGTCCTGCTCTTCTCCACAATGATTAAATCTACCATTCTGCAGACCTTTTTTTTTCCCTTATGGATTTCTTTTGTGGTGGTCACTCTTTGGACATTCTACTATTGAGAGACAATGCAGAAAAAGCTTCTGCTACTCTTTTACTTAGGTGACATCACAGCTGTGTGTTGCCTATTTCTACTGCAGCACTCAATTTGTTTTCCATTTCAGGAGGTTTTGTTCCACTCCAACTCTATGTAAATTTCTCTGAGTCTTGTAATTTCTATTAATTTTGTTTGTTGGCCATGAATTTTGCCTGTAAACCTGATACTTAAGGCTAAGAAACCTATTATTTTATTGTATATTCAGATTTTAATGATGCAGCTATACTGATAAAGAGCCTTGAGTGACTACACCAATTAATTTGGAGAGGATAACCTTCAGGTTATCTACAGACTTAACTGAAAATCTCTGTGCTGGCTTTGAGTAATATACTCCATTTCCATTGCTGTCTTTCAAAATCCAGAAGTGAGCCATGTGACACCTGTTTTTTTAAGGTGATATTTAAGAGGTTATTTTTCTTCCAGTCTCCTAAGAAATAAAATTATTGGATGTGAATTCTCAAAGAAAGACTAATTACTTATTATTTCTTCAAATTCTTATTCCCTCTCGGAAAAGTACAATTTCTATTAAATTTCTATTGGAACTTGTTGGCAGTAAGTGGACTTTCTCTATGTTTTAATTTTTTACTATCATTTTCCACTGATAAATAGTCTTCAAAAGACTCATTATGGAAGTAACCAGCACCATGAGATTGTAAGGCAATATTTCTTTTTCAGTCATTGTTATTGCTCCTATTTGGTTTAGAAAGAAGAATGCACTGTCATATGTACTGAATCTTCCCATAAATGAGAGCTCCTCTTCACATTCTTTAGAGAAAGTTGTGATTCAGTTATTGAAGTGATCAAGTAACCTTTTATTAATTATATCCAAACAAACTTAGGGAAAAGATGTTTTTCAGTCCTACAGCTTCAATATCCAAAGAGGAAAAAAAGGTGAATTTATTTTCTTTAGTTTGGCCCAAAAAAAGAAAAATAAGGGACCATATTAAAGCATATTTATTGTAGTTTGTCATTATAAAAAGCAAAAGCTAAACTTTGATATCTGAAAGCAGCCAGGAAATAAAAAATTAAGATATTGACTTTCCAAAAACTGCTCAATAAATGTTCCCTCCATCTATATCTGGCTACATTTTTAAGGACTTGTTTTGAAGACTGAAGATCAAATGCAACTCTTACAGATTAAAAGCTTCAAAAATGCTCTGAATTTCACTTCAGTAGCTTTTGTATTTCTGTGTTTGTTTTTCTTTTGGCATAAATGTCTTTGGCAATTATACTATTTAGAGAAATTTACTTCTACAGAAACAAAAACTGATCACCAAACTTCAGGTGTTATGCATTCAAATGTAAGGATTTTCATAATGTCATAGTATCTTCCAGGTTTCAAAACAATAACAGAGGAACCTTTTGTAAAATGTTTGTTTTCTTATGCTTTCATTTCTACATAAACTAGTAAAAATAATTAAGTCCTTCCTGAAATAATTTATACAGTACTACTTAGCAGATATCTGCTGTCTTGTTTATGTCTCTTACTGTCTGTACTTCTGCTGTCTCTTTTATATCTCCTACTTGCTGAAGAGGTGCACAAAGCATACCTGAGGTGATTCATGTGCCACAGCTTCTTATATGCTATATAATTATATTGTATAATAACATATGTATTTATTACAATGCCTCACGCATGATATTTTAAAATATTACTTATTTAAATATTAATTTAAAGATCTATAAAAATATTATGTTATTTTTAAATAACACATCTCTCATTTTAAAAGTCATATTAGAAATGAAGCTCAATGCCTTGGCAAGGACTTAAATCACAGACAGCCTTCAAATTCTACTGACTACAGTGGATGAATTTGACTTGGTGGAAACTATTGCACAATCCAGAAATAGAAAAATATGTATTTGAATATATACGTCTTTTTATGACACTAAGAACTGTGTAATTACATTTGAAAGACCCTGAGTCTCATATTCAGTCCACAGAAAGATAATCCTTTTCTCTTTCTTTACAGGAAAAAGGCAGTTCCAGAACTCAATATTAGGAAATATCATCATGCAAACATATTTGGCAACTAGTTTTTAGAGTTACACGTCCAGGGAAAGATGATCTAAGAATCACAGAGAGGTTTATGAAGTTTATTTTCTATGATTCAGCAACAATAATAATTTTGATTTCCCACTCACCTCAAAGCTGCATACAATGCTATGAGCTGCCTCAGGGTGGTTTGGTAGGTCCCAGGAGATTATAAAAAGCTATGCAGAAAGAATTCGGTGAGGCTGAGCATGAAAGTGGCAAAGAGGGTAGAAAAGATCTTAAATGTGCCAAACACTGAGTAGAAACATGAATGTTTGGGGGTTTTTAGGGATGTTTTTTCACTCTTGTTTATGAAAGGGGCATTTAGGCATTGTCAGGGGCAGGATATTGCTGATATATATGATTTTTGGCTTAGGACATTACTGCTGTTGTTATAAACTCAGATTGTTAGGGCATTTCCAAAAAATACTTTCTAAATTGTCAGTGCCTAAGGTTTTATTCCCACTGGAACAAATTCTGAATCTCACAGTGCAAGCCATACAAGTTCAAAATCCTCTCCCTTTATTATACTATAAATCTGCAGTGATTATGGAGGGGAAGAACAATAAATACAGATTTCACAGTATACTATGTCTTTCTTAAATCACATAATAAAAACCTTGATTAAAATGCTAAATTAAGACACTGAACGTGGCAGTTCAAAATATTTTGAAAAGATGGAAAGATAAGAATACAAAAATCATATCGTGTGCTTATGGTCCTGATCCTTCTTTTCATTTTACTCAATGATAATAATCTGCAGACTTCAACAGAAGCAGGATCAAACCTCTCAAGAGCAGTGGCGTTTTGATGTATTACACTAATACATCACCCTGTGCAGCCCCTTGATGATGTATTGCCCTAGTGCTTTATCAAAGTGTCACTGCTCCGATGAAGGCATAGCACCTTCTAGCAGAGCCCTGGATAAGAAGTTATGTCGGAGAAGAGGCTCTGTTCTGTTATTTGCTACGCTATACTAAGGTATGTTTTATGCTGGTATAAGGAGCAATATCAAAAGAAAGAGAGATGAGGTTCCAGGATTAAGTAGCAGAGGTGGATACACCCATCAATTGGACAAAATTCACACAAATAAGTTTCGATAGGATTTTTGGCTGCTAATGGAATGCTGTTTGAAAATTGTGCCCTTTATTTTCTTTTTAATATCTTGATTTTTTGTTTTGATTAAAAAAACCCTCTAAAATATGAAAAGCAGTGTTGAAAATTTTCCCACAAAAATAGTGTCTAAGTAAAGGGGAATCTTTACATTTAGCTCAATTCCTTATCCTGAATCATCAAGACACTTATTGACTGCAGACAGGTGACTGTACAAAATAGTTTGATAAAATTAAATCCTCATCTTCACTCTCAACATAGTAAGAATTTTCTCAAATCATTTTACTCATATTGTACATAAAAATCTAAAACAGTTTAAAAGATCCAGTAAGATAACAGCAAAGATAGCAAAATTGTTCGGTACAGCTCTAATATTTCCATTGCAATGGAGGTATCAAAAATAACACATAATGTAAAAATGAAAGCAAAATCTATTAAAATGAAAATAACATTTTTGATGAGAGATGCATTATAAATGTCTTATAATATCCTTATTGTTACAATTCAGAATACAAAAGGAGGAAAGATGCCGAATAATTTTTTTCAAAGTTTCAGTCCATTTGGGTGATCATGTAAGACCTGCTTCTGCCACATGATGCATACTGATTTTTGCTTTATTTGAGCACTATTCATTCTGTTATATAAAAGTGATGCTACAAATGGCTTCAGAAAGAATAAAGTCAAGTATAAAAATAGTTGAAAACTAGGTGATACTTTGCCTTAATTTGGATTAGGTGTTTGTGAGCTCTGTTTCCTTGAGCATCATAAAAATCACCTTTTGGGATAAAGATAAATTTTCTCTCCTTGTATCTAGGACACCTCAATTATACTGCTTTACATATTATGAATATGTTTGGGTCTCTCTATTCAAACTGCTTTTCCTGAGATGCAATGTTCTCTAAATGAAACAGAATATAATCTGGATAAACTGTTACTGGACAGACCTTGATTAAATATTTTCTAGGAATACAGCTTAAAGATCTGCACCCAAGGATCTTGCCTATCATACAGCAATGTCAGGGGAAATACAAGTACAAGAAAAGAATTATGTATTCTCTTATTAATGAAGATTTTCCTTCTAATTTTCTTGAAAAAATAGTGTATTCCATGAAAAAATATTTGTTATCCCAAAGATACTACTAATAGGCTTGGATTTGTTTAATTATTTACACATTCCTAGGAAAAAAGTCTAATAAAATGAAATAAGTAATAATTATTTATTATGTGTAATTACTTTTAGACTACATTTTTCTGCATTTGTAGAATTTTGCTAAGAAATAATGTTCTAATGGTATTGTTCAGAGTAGAGTTTGGATATTATCCTCTATTGTGTATGTTGATGAACAATGGATTTAGACTAATTTTGTCAGACTTCAGAGAACTATTTAATCATATTTTTCTTTTAGTGTCTATTGTCTTACCTTCTAGCACTTATTGCTCATGTTTTTAAGGAGAGATGAGAATGAGACTTGTAAGAATACAGAGTAATACTGTGATGTTGCATAAGATCATTATATTTACTGTACATCCCACAGACATTCATGGAAATATGATATCTTGAACATTCCTAACTTTCTCTGAAATAGCAGAACTTTAGAGAATTAATAGTTTTATTACAACAAAATACAAAACATATGATCTGTCAAAATAGCAAATTGGGTATCTGTGGGTGGACATATCACACGGTTCTTACTATGTTTCATTACCTCAATACTACATTTATAAACAGGTGAAAACTATGGAAAAATAAATAAATGGCATTTATGATGGGCTCTGTCAAGTTCAAATATGAGCTACCATAGTGCACATTATCATTTCATACTTAGGAAAATCAATTTCCTCTTCTACTGACAAGTACCAAATAAATACCATTATGATCCAGAATCTGCAGGATTTATTAATTTTTACTTGACATTTGTAACAAACAATACTGCAAAGCACTGATATATTTTATAGGTATAGTTAACTTTTCTTCCTTTTGCCATAGTTCCATTATATCAGTTTATGTTGGCCATTATTTGTTAGCAAGGTTCAATAATAGTCTGAAAGACTTTGCTGTACTAACAGAGCTACAAAAGCTAGTTCACTCAGTATGACACAATAATAGTAATATCATATAATTATATAATATAATTGTATATATAATTGTATAATAATGATAATATTGTAGTGTGTGTAAACTACATTGCATGTTATACTAAAAACTGATCTCAATTTTAATTTTTTTAAAATTAGAGTACTTATATAAGAGACATAAAGGTCTCAGTTGTCTCAAACACCGTTAAGACCCACTAAAGGACTTTGCCAACTGTGGCAAACTGTGTAGAGAAGAAACAGCTCATGTCCCTGAATATGCCTCTGTGGATTCCTGGAATCTGGACTGTAAATTGAGCCACCTAATGGGAACTTGAGATATGATAAAGGTGGTACTATTGTCCAAATATGTAAGGCCTAAGGGGAGGTAAGCAAGATCTGGGGAGAATAACATATCACTGCAAAGAATGCACAAGGAAAGCCGTCTCAGCAGCTGAGCTGAAAAGCGGCTCTGACTGGGTCCACCATGAAGAACCACAACTCACAGACTCAAAAAAAGAGAAATACTAGAATGGGAATAAAGATGTATAAAGAGTGGAAAGTTTTGGATGACTTTGAGACTCTCACCACTGATAAGCCCAGGGTAGAGAGGAACAAAGGGATGACATCTGGATCCATGGTTGGTGAAGCCCAGGGTAGAGAGGAACAAAGGGATGACATCTGGATCCATGGTTGGTGATATCCTCCTGCTTACCCTGTCTCACTTTCTTCTTCTTCCTTCTCTTTTTTTCCTATCTCTTTCTATCTCTCTATACCTCACACTTACTGTTAAATAAAATCTGCACTATTGACTTTGGCATATGGTCTTGTTTGCACATTAATTCGGGTAGAGGCATCTCTCAATAATTGGATCCTAACAACTGGATAACAGGAAAAGTGAGTCAGCTGCTTTTCTTGTCCTTTACCCAAAATTCTTTTTTTTCTCTTACTCTTTCATTCTCTGAGTGGAAAGCAGCTCCCCACTGCTACATAATGTTATATATTCTGTTCTACCACAGGCATTTCATTGCCACTGCATAGAAATTACAATTGCATCTTATACTTCCTCTCCTTGTCTGTAACATTTGTCTTCTGATTGTAAACCTGAGAAGAAAATAACACAAGACACAGTGTTTCTTCTAATAATTGTCTTTCAACTTAGTATACATTTTTCATTTTAAATGTCATTTTCATAGTAATAATTTTTCTTGGTGGATTTTTTAAAAATTTAAAATAAAATGAAAATAATATTAAACTTAATTTTATGGAAACAACCATTTGTTTCTGTAAATCTATGAGTTATATGTGGCAAGTAAGCTGTCATGTTTTTGCAAAGATTGTATTGAGTTCGGCTGTTAAGAAATAACTTCCTAAAAGAAGGTTATTTTGACACTGAAACCAACATAATTGTATAAATCAGATTCTGCAGTAAATGTTTTTCATTTGATGGGCTTAGATTCCTGCATGTATCAAGAAGCCTGTGTCCAGACTGTGACATGGCCAGAGACAGACAGAGTGAAAGGCACTGCACCAACAGTGAGGGACAGTCCCCAGTAAGGCTGGTCATGACTATCAACTCATTGGTGAATTTAGACCTGACATTTCCTAAGTATGCCTCATAAGAAGCAATTCTATAAAAGTTTATTTTTATGCCAATCTGCTAATGCTCAGTCATCCCTGAAAAGACACCTCCTTGCTTTCAACTCTCCAAGGGTGAGATCTGATTTACAAAAATTATTGTGGTAAAGACAAAATTACTTCCTGTAAATATTTTCTCTCCACCTGTAAACTATAATGGATTGAGGGTGACCTGCCCTTCCCCACTGAGATGGTGACTGTTTGCATATTTTCCCTCAGCTTATTTTTCGCTTAAAAAGGTAGCTGAAAAAGAAAGTCAATATTTTGGGCAGACTCTGTCAAGGTATGAAATGTAAGGATTATCTAATGTAGGAAAAGAGCAAATTCACATATATATATATATATATATATATATATATATTTATATATATATAATCACTTGGCTTTACCCAAGCTGTCTGACAACAGTGGTTATAGATATTTATGTTTGTGAGTGCACATAGATCTCCTTTCTTTTTAGGGTCGTGTAGGGTAATAGCAGAACAACAATCAACTCTGCAAGTTATTCTACAATGTCTTTTTATTTATTGTAGATTCACAGACTATAAACCATAAACAGTCAAACTTATAACTTGAATAATACAGGTGATAGTGCTTTCATGAATTTATTTCTATGTGACACAGGACTAGATCTTTTTGAAAAGTCTAATTTAATACCCTCAATATATGTTAAGAGCTCAGGGTAACTTTTCAATTCATTAAAAGTTATAACCATTAATAAACTACTCATATCAGAAGATTTTATTTTTAGTGTTTGAAATCCTGATTTCTTTGCCTTACTTTTCTATTGTGCTCATTTCTTCCTACTTAGTAGAACTGGAGAAACTTCAGATGCAAATTTATTCTGTTTTGCATGTACTTTTAAATAATATGAATGATGAAACACAAATGTTTTACATAACATGATGCACTTATTTATCAACATATTATTTAACAGTTAAATTTTCATTTAAAAATGTCAGACATTCTTACTTCACAAACATTTTGAAATACATGTGTCTAAATGAGTTTAGAAGGCATAAAAATTTCAAATTAAATTAGAAAAATATCTTCAGAAAAAAAAGAAAAATACCACTAGAAATCTTTTTTCAGCCTGATCTGACACTTCCTCTTTTTTTTCCTGAGTGTCTACATTCAGTTCTTATCACTACTAAACTGCTCTAGAATCATATTTTCTGGTTACTCAGAGTCCAGTGTCAACCCAGGTGCTGAAAGAGCATGTCTGTATAACATTCAAGTATAGCTTTCAATTCTCAAAATAATATGCTTTTAGCAGTTTTTTGCCCCTTTCTCTTTACTCCCCCATTAGATCTTTCTAGAACCTTCATATGTTTATGTGCTGATACAATTTCTGCCTTGTGTAACAAGGGGTCTTTTCTGTTACAGACCTTGACCAGAAAAATGCAATCTTTTTGCATATTTTTATCAATAAATACCAATATTTTTCTGGATTTACTGGTTTTAGAGCCAATTTCTTATTTACCATATTAAAAGAAGAACGACTACATTTATTGTCTGACCATCTGCCCATTTACATATCCTGGCCATTTATTTTAGTATGTTTTGTTAACTGTCGTCAGAAATTATTTTGGAAGTTCGTTATCTAATGGAGATGGACTAAAATCCCACCAAAAGCCATCCAAATTCCTTAAGCGCAAGTGGATAATTAACACCACAAAACACACAAGAAAATAGCAGGAAATGAGAAAACATATATTAGTACATGCAAAATAGATAAACAGCTACTAAATTAATGAAGTGATATATAATCTAAGAGACTGTCTTGCCATATAATACTTTATCTCTTGTGACTATACGACATTCCCATAGCAACCATTTATGATATTACAAATAAAGACTTAAAACTTGAAGGGAAATAAGCAGTGCATGAAGATTAACTTGAAAGAGAAAAAATACTTTCACGTGAATATGCTTAGTACACTAACAAAGATAGGAAAGAAAAGTTAAAAATATGGGGAGCTTAATTCAGAATTTTATGCTTTCTTAGGCATTCTTTTTATTTCGACTCACAAATTCCTGGACTTTAGAATTTACAGTGCACCTTTGAATTATAAAGAGGCAACTGTTGCAACACTAAGTATGAAATGGTTGTTTATATATGGAAAATCTAAACTCCAAAACTTGCTACTAAACAAAATGGTTAATTCCACGGAGTCTGCTGCTTTGCATCTCTAATTAAGAAACATACAACAGTCTGGCAATGTCCTATACTTTGCTGAAGAATCTAAAGAAAGTATAAGCATACAACCTTTTTTATATTGTGACCTGTCTGGTACCCTGAAATTTTATTTTCTATTGTCGTCTCTCAAACTTCATCCCTTCACTGAATAGACTGAACAGACTGAACTCATAATGATTCCTTATGACATTTCAGTGTACATTCAGAGGATCAAAAGTTTTAAATACGAGGAACTTCAGAGAATTAATGTTATAATGGAAATAATGATTCAAATTAATTTCTATATGAAATTATGTTTAAAACATGAACATGATTGCATCATTTTACCTTGGGTGGAGCTTAGAAATGTCTCTCTCAAAATCTGTTAAGTTCTTCTAGCTAGATGCTTACGCTGAACTTCCCAGACATACTGGACTAAGAAATAATTTTAAGCAAAGTTTATAACTTCATATTTTAGTGACATTGCTTTCAGTATTACCTATTGAATTGTAAGTGGGAAAAATGAAAATGAAGACCATGTTTGAATTGTTCTTTGATATTAGTATTCATAATGTTTAAGTTGATTAGAAACCTGCTATTTGCTGAAAGTATCAGTAATTCTAAACAAGACGATTTTGCCTTTCTTAAATTCAGTGTTTGTGGGACTGGTTTCTGATGTATTTCATAAAACAGAATAATGAGGTTACCAAATACAAAAACCTAGATATCAAGAAGCTGTGAAACCAATAGGTTCTGGAACTCCTACACTGTATACTTTTCCTATTCCAGTCCTTGTGTTATCTTTGAAAAGGAATTGGTAGTTTGTGGGACTGAAGTTTACATTTTTATACTACTCTTACTATTCTTCTCCTTCCTATACTACTTTAATTTAGACATTCAGGGGATATTCAGATGAACATTTACAACACAAAATATATCATTGTCCTTCTATGGAAATGTATTTTCCACGATGGCATTAGTGAGTTAAGTAAAATCCTCCTAAAAAGTAGTGGAGTACAATTTCCAAAAATCACTAAGATAATTTCTAGTGATATTTTCTACACTTAATCAGGTCAGAAATAAGCAATAACTATTCAAAGTTTTCAAGAAGTCTTGAGAAGTCCTGTAAAAAGAGAAAAAATATTATAATAATTTCATATTATATATTAATATCACATCAAAATGCCCATGAGGTGAACCTAACTCTCATGTTAAGCTTTGACATTTAATATAGCTCTAGATAGCACTTAGGTTTTTGTAAACTGATTTTCTTTACAACAGAGGCGTTCTAATTCCCTCTCAAATAAACTAAAAGTAATTTAGTGCAATTTAGATGTATTCAACTGTGTAGCTACATTTTGATTAAACTTATTGTTGGTCTATGTATAATCACATGTTGATTTTTTTTTTCTTCTCTATCTCTTTAGAGTAAAGGATCAGTTGCATTATTTTTATCAGCTTACATTTTAGACACCCATCAACAGTTAACATTCTGTTTCCCTAGATTTTATTTACAAGTCTATGACTCAGAGGGGAAAACCACAAAGAAATTCTCCTAATTCTATGAAACATCACTACATTACAATATAGCAATGAAAGGCTATTATGTTTCAGATTGGTCTATATATTCAAGCTCCTGAAAGAAATGGGTTGCTGAATTGATTATAATTTGTGTGGAATGGACTGTATATGCATGTTAAGCAATTTTCTACAAAATTACACAGAATTGGAGCATCACCATAGCAATATTCTATTGTATGCAATTTTAACTAAATATTATAATCTTAAATAGAAACTTTTTTATATGTATCATGCTCTGTAAATATCAGTTTTACTGAAAAGAATTTTTAGAAAGAGTGCAAATACTTATGCAAAATAAGTTTTGTAGAATTTGCTAGGAATACAAAAAAGAGTCCAAGCAAGTTCAAGTGAGTGTTTAGTGAAAACACTTAAAGGTAATGTGTTTAAGGGCAGTAGTAGAGAAGATGAAGTGAATTTTTTTGTTCTCTTCCAGAAGCATGGTACCTTTTCTCCTAGTCGCCATGGAACCCAGCAGTGCTTTATACAGATGCACTCAGCCTTTCATGGCCAGCTGCAGGATCTTAGCCACACATTTCAAACAAGAATTATGAAAAGGTTCATTCAGCTTCCTTGATCCTGCATTGTCAAAACTTTTTAAAGTTAGTATTTTTTGCTTCTTTCCATTAAAAAAAAAATTCTTAAATAGGAGCTCTTCCATTATCCCAAAATAGAAAGTCAACAATACTTCAGCTCACTCCAAACCATCTGTTTACACTCATTTCTATCACAAACCTCTCAGTCATTCGCATTTTGCTCAAGCTGTCAGTTCTTCCTTTGCCAATATTAAATAACATCCCACAGTTGTGGTATGTCTTTTCAGTCATAGTGCTAGAATAAATTTTCATCAACAGAGGGAACATCCTAAGATAGCTAGTATTCATATCTGAAAATTATGTAAAAAGCAAATAGTGCAGAAAGGTTATGTTGTTTAATTCACTTTTTAAAATTTATGGCATTAACCATATGCACGTAATATAATGCAAATAGAGACATTTATTTAGTATAATTTTACCTGGTAAATAATCTATCTGTATTCTCCACACAGCATGAATTTATCATTCCCCACTCAATTTGTTAGAAAAAGAGGTCAATTACCATTGTGAGCTAGATAGAACTGATATCATTAGCATCTATAACCAGATTAAAATCTCTTATCTTTCCTGGTTTAAATTTTTTAAGTAGTTTCCCTGTTTCTCATGGGGATATGCTAAATAAATTTAAAAAAATATCAAGCAATGAAAATCCTCTCATCAAATGATATATATATTCTTTTTTCATGTGTTTTCAAAAACATCTCCTCCCTTTTGACTTCAGACACACTGAAGTATCTTGTATTACTTTTCAGTATCATTAATGTCCCCTTATGCATACTGTGCAGTGAAAAGAGGTATATGAAGAAACAGGAAGAAAGATAAATGACCCTATATAATGGAAAGATACTTTGCTAGTCACTTAAGAGCAATAGGTCTCTTGAAGATTGTTTAAAAAAAAGCTGATTTTTGACCACTTTTTGTTGTAGACCTTTGAAACCTGGGGATGACAATATCAGGGCTTGATGATGATAAATAAATGAAGCTGTGCCCAGAAATATTTGTCCTAATAACTAATTTTAAAAATTGACAAACTTGAAAGGATTTACAATGTAATCAAATATGTTTTCCCATTCATGCTCCATCTACCATCTGTTGTCTACAGTAGTTTAAAGATTACAGAATTAAGTTGACACATTTGGCTGTATTCATTTAAAATCCAAATCACTAAGAAATTAGAGGATTTTTTAGTCTTTCCTTTTTCAAAACATGATCTAAAAATCACCAAACCCCTCTTCATAGCAAGTTCTGAATTGTTGGCTGAAGTAAGTGAAGTAATTTCTTAAGCAGATAATAGAGTGACAGAGACAGCTGCAATGCAGTTTCTGAACGCTGCCTTACCAGTGTGTGTGTGATCTCACAAGTACCTCTTTTGGGAAAAGAGCTCACTCCTTTTCTATTAATGATAAATTTTGCCATTCTAAAGGATTTCCTAAAATAGATGTTTCTTAATGTGGTGTTGGTTTAAGGAAAACAAGATTGAAAACATACATATCAGCATACATCTAGAATAACTTAGTAGGTTTCAGTGCTGTGATTTCATGCTTCAACAACAGAATAAAATATATGGTTTAAGATGCATTTTATGGGAACATTGTCAGGGAATGTGTGCCAGAAATGTATAATGATTACAAAAGAGTTTAGCAAAGGGATAAGAAAGTGAGAAAAGAGAGTATAAAAACCAACAAATACTCAAAACAATGAAAGGCAGGGGAAAATCACCAATCATAATTTGCTGTTGACTCATTCAGAAATCAGTAAAAAATTCCAGTGTACATCTAGTCATGAGCTGTAAACTGTTGTTGGAAACAGTCTGGTCGTCTAAGGAGGCAATTTAAAGCATCTTGGTCATTAGCCTGTGTGACTTGTGCTAGTAGTCTGCTGCATTTTCTCAAGATTAGATATTTAAAAATTTTAAGCATTATATGTTCAAGTATCAAAAACTTCAGCATATTTAGCCCCACTTTGCACTTTTTCCATATTCCAAGAAATGGTAGTCTACCTTTTATTTCAGTAGTGATCTGATTGTGATTTATGAAAATTTTATTTCTACTAGCTTAAAAACCAAAAAAGGGAGAATTATTTTTGTATGTAGTGTTCTGGCTTGTAGCTTTGCAAAACAACTGTCTACTGTAGATTCAGTTCTATAGTCTTTTATCTATACATATTGCTTAATGACAGAAACAAAAGACAGAGGGTTTTTTTGTTTGTTTTTGTTTTTGTTTTTTTTTATTAGAAATACCTTTCTCTATTTAAATCTTAGAAACTAGAAATCAGCCTTGAGTTACAAGGTAAAAAATTTGTCTTCTCAAAAATTTAATATTTAAAAAACTCACCTGAGTTTAAATCATATAATTAATATGCAATCATCCTATCTGAAATGCTTAATACAGGCAATACAGAGCATCTGAACCTTTCAGTTGGAATTTCCAAAGTTTGTAATTTTTTAGAGTCATGTGGGTCAGTGGTCTGAACACAGAATTTTACAGTGCACACAAAATTAATTAGTTCATTAAATATGGAAAGTGACTGTGGAAGCTAAAATGCAGGTCACCTATTTTTAAAAATAAATTCTTGCCCTTAAGTTGCTGTTGCAGCAGCTCTTCCTACATTTGTGTCTGTTATTCATGTAAAGAAAGTTTAGTATCAGGGCCAATATAGCAGTCAATGTGTGTGTGTGTATATACATAAAATTGATATAGGAAGACCTATTTTAATTTAGTTTTAATTATTTGAATCGCTCAAGCTAATGTTAGCTTGACTAAATTGATAATTCTGAAGGAAATCAACTCAGCTCAACAGAATTCAAAGCAAATGTCTATAGTATTTTGGTTTGCAGTTTATCAGATTGATAAAATGTGAGGGCTTATAATACCCTCTGATAATACCCTTTGAATTTACTAGATTTTGAGGAATCTAGTAATGGTCACAAAAATGGAGACTTACTCCTTTTCTTTATTAAGACTCTACTTCACAGAGAAAGAAAAGAAAGAAAAAAAAATAAAACCCTTGTCTTTAAAATGGCCTAGTTAAATGGACAACAGAGATAAGACATAGCAAAGGAGACCTCTTGAACAAGAAGAAAGATAGGAAAGCCATAATCAGTAATTCCAGAAAGATATTTTTCCATTTCCTTCATTCAGTTCAGTGAAGGAGAAGCAGCAAGCAAAATCTGTACTCAAATCCACGTGGTATTTCTAATTTGTCGAGCCAAAGTACAAGGCAGCCTTATGCTGAGATCCAATTATTAGAGAGACGCCTCTACCCGAATTAAGGTGCAAATGAGGCCATATGCTGAAGTCAACAGTACAGATTTTAGTTATAAATGCCAAGGAGAGAGAAAGAGAAAGAGAGAGAGACAGAGAGAGAGAGAGAGAGGAAAAGGAGAAGGGGAGCAGAGAGAAAGAGAACGATAGAGACAGATAAGAAAGATACTCACCACTCCTCTGGATCCAGCTGTTGGTCTTCTGGTCTTCTCAGTGGAGAGGGGTGGTGAGGGTCCCATGAAACATAGAGTCCAATGGGTTAATATATGATCAGATACATGTGGGAATGCCCAAGCACCTCCTGTGCAGGGAGGGGGGAAGTTCCACAGACCCTGCATCTGTTGCAAAACTTGTGGATCACATGCAGTCCTCTGGTGGAAGGCCTCAGAAAGGAGTCTGGGGGTGCTTCGGGGGTCTTTGATGGTTTAGGACTCCTAAGACATGACAGGTGCCTGTCATCTGAATGTCCTCTGGGAATGACCTCGGGAGAGGGGTCTAGTTTTATAATTGAGCCAGTTTGAGTAAGGGAGGGCTCTCTGCAGGATGTGTCCTTTATCTGACTTGTAGCCTCCAGTGCTGGGTGTTCAGTCCCTCTGGTTTCACCATCATCCCCCAAAATTTCTCCTCCTTCCCCTCATTTATGGGAAGTGTGTGCAAACCGGCCTAGGCAAATGAGCCTGTGGGCTCTGACCTCCCCCAGCCAAAGCCAACCAGAGATGATTTTCAGGACAGCTGATGGGTTTGGCTTTTCTTATGGATACATCACCCCACCCTTGTTTGCTTCACCTTAAACCTGAGATAACTGGACAACAAGAAAGGCACAGACCTGTTAGAGTGAGTCCAGAGGAAGGATATCCTTGAAGATGATGAGTGCACCCCTCCTAAGAAAACAAGCTGAGAGATTGGATGCAGCCATGAGCAACCTGACCTAACAGTGGCACCCTTCCCTATGGTGGGGGGTTGGAACTAGACCATCTTAAGGTCCCTTCCAACCCCAGCCTTTCTACAATACTCTTATTTGCACATGCACATATTTTATATATATCTCTAGAAATCTCATGTCTAATCTATACATAGAATAGTTTTAGTAGTCATGTTTCTTCTAAAGATATTTTCTGTATCATATAATATTCAGATTGATTTGCATATGGATATCAGAAGCTAACTCCACATAAGCTTAAAAGTGAGAACATGAAATAACAATTGTTCATACTGCTAGTGGAACACAGAATCCAAAGCTGTGAATCACACTGTGAATGCTTCAGAAGATTCACGGCATGTTAAAAGTTTTAAACTGGGTCTTAATTTGTTTTCTGTTGCTTTAGTGAGAAGATACATCTTCTAACCTTATTCAGTGAAAAAGATCTGGCAGGTTTTCAAAACTGTTAGATCTTTTATCTCAACTTCATATTTTGTTTATCTAAGCAGGCATTTTTGAGAGGAAGCGCTGGTTTTACAACTTTGTTGTCAGACTGTGTTGCATCTGCCATCTAATCATTAGAATGTTTTTCAAAAAGACTAAAGATAGTTCATCAAATAAGAAAAGAAAATACTAATTTCCATTAGAGGCAGTTGAACGAAAAAGGAAAGGACATCATTATTGCAAACACTTTAGTGAATTTTTTCTTGTTTCATTTTCTACCAGCTGTGATGTCAATGAATATCTAGTCCTGCAAAATTTCACACACATGAGTAGCTCTCATTGCTTTTCAATTAATTACTATCATGATAAAACTATCAGCAAGAGACAGGCTATTTGGGACGGAATCTGTACCTGTTTAATTTCTTCCAGGAAATGTAACCTCCAGCTGGCTATGTGAAATGGAGCTTAAGCCTCTTTTAGAATCTAAAAGTTAGCAGACTATTTTGTGTTTATTTTGAACTTCTTAAATATTATAATTATGTTCTTATTTGTTTCTGTTCCCTCTTAGTCCTAAATGAATTTTACATCTGTGATATTTCAGCTTTCATTCCCAAAAGAAGAGATAAATTGCATAAAATGGTAGGAGAAAAAGACTAAAAGCTGAAAAAATACTTTTCAGCAATGTTACCAAATTGGGTAAGAGTAGACTTGAGTGTCAAATATTTAGGAAGTGAACAACTCTTACCCTATTGTGTCCTCCCTTAATATAAGAAGTTAATTTATCTTAACAATTTTCTGCAGGTTTTTTATACAAACTCAGGCTCTCTGCATACCTAAAACTGCCAGTGGGTTGTGGGTTTTTTTTCTGAAGAATACCTCTGACACTGTCTATTCAGATATGAGGTACGAAACAATTTAGAAAACAATCTTTTGAAGTTTTTTGCTTTCTTTTTTGCAAAGTTCACATCATCCAAATTCTGTAAATACATAAACTGATGATTTCTAGTGTGCTTGATTTCAGTACAGCTATGAAGTTTTACAGTAGACAAAGACTTGATGAGTTTGGTACGCCTATATTCTTCTTGCTTAGGAAATACATTTTTCTCTGTAGTAGTCTGAACAACATGCTGTACTTTTGGGAACTGATGGATGTATTTTTCAATCTGTGAATCTGATTCCTTGTAAATCCCTCAAAATTAAAATTATGTGCAGTCATGAAACTGCTTATGTCTTTTGAAAAGGACTTTTCTTTTTGTAATACTATTAAAAGGAGTTGAAACTCAAGAAAGTGAATAACATCCTCTGATCTGATGTGACTTTTCGCAGCACAATTCCAGGTTGGTTATGCTCAACAGGAGAAAAAGTGCAAGTGAATAGGGTTTATTTCACTCTGAATTGTAAAAAGGATTTAGGACTGCAAAACTGAATGTTTTGCTGCTGATAAAATAACAAAAAAAAAAAAAAGCAAAACAAAACAAAACAAAAAACCAACCAAAGGAAAAAAAAACCCCAACAACAAAATACACACACACACAAAACAAACAAACAAACAAACAAACAAACAAACAAAACAAAAAAAAACCAAAAAAAACCAAAGAAACAAAAAATGAGAAATTCTTCAAGATTCACTTATGTTGCACCAGGAAGCTCAGTCTTGGTGCCTAGTTTACAAGGGCAACCATTGCTTATGTTACTAGGGTCAGAAAGGAAAGCTAAAATTGAATTATTAGTGTCCTGTTTAAAAGAAGAGTGGTAATTAATTCTGGACCCCTTGTTTATAGAGAGTTTCTCAATGCAGGGGAATTTAATTGGAAAAAAAAAGGTAGTCTGTTTTTTTTACAGTTTCTCTGTCATTTTTAATAATGGCATATGTACTATGCGTCCATGGCTAATTTAATCATCCCATAAATTCCAAAAATAAGCAAACCTGTGAGTGCCCAGAAATCATGTCACTATCTGTATTCTTCAGACCTCCATCAGTAAGAAACCAATAATATGATGTGTGGTAGATGCTACACTGGAAAGTAAGAACACAAATAGCATAGCATTGACAACGTGAAGATTTTTCATGTGTTTGGAAAGTTACTGCAGGAACAGAGTCAAAGAGAGGTGACTCAACGTGCTCCTCTGCCTGTATATCTGAAGTAGATATTTCTGTGTTCCTTTTGGCATGACAACCTGAGAAAGAAAGGCATGTTTAAAGAATAAAACAAATAGAAATGAAAAAGAAATCAAATGCTGTTTATAAAAGATATCTAAATATAGACAGTGGCTACCTGCTCTGTGTTCCAATATCCCTTATGAAAAATAATTTTATTTTATTCTTTTAAAATTATTTCTAAAAGTGAGCTCAGAAATTTATTGCAATATATGGATTCAAGGAAAACAAAATATATGACAAAGCAATGATAAAGCCTTCTTTTTTGAGCTGAAAGGAACTATGAATTTTGAAAGGGCTAGGGAGAATGCATTTGTTATTTTCTTTTCTGAGATGTACTATCATAGTAATCTCAGAAGTTGAGGTCAAATATTTCTTCTTTGACACTGATCTTTCCCCTTCATCTCCATATATGAATTAACTATTTATGTCTTAAGAATTTTCAAAACTATAATGATTTGCTTTGCTAACAAAAACACAACAAGAAACAAGGTAGTTTTTGTTTGCCACATCTCTGTGTAGAAGGGACCAGGAAGGATCTATTTGATATAATTTACATCTTTATAAGAATTTCCACCTTACAGTAATTATTTGAAAATTAGAGCATTTCAAACTTTGTTTAGACCTCAGACATTCTTAAATGTTATACAAAATATTATTTATTTTCTGAAACAAAAATACTATGACCTTAATAATAATTTGTAGGGGGAAAAGGAAAAAATATGAAAATATAGTTTTAAACATGAGAAACGCAATTTAGTCCAGGTGAAATCTGTCTTTTAGAAGTTACACAGAGTAAAGACTACGAATGGCAAAACAATACAACTGCAAAGGACTATTTTTAATCAGTTTCCTTTATACCTACAACTTATGGTGTAAAAGTCTTCCCACATACTATTTTTTTATTTGTTTGTGGTTTGTTTCAGATGTTCAGTGCCATAATAATGATAATATTCTTCTCTTTTTCAAAGGGACTTTGAAAGTTTTCTTGGACACATCTGCTCCATTACAGAATTTGGAAGACTGGTATGTGAAGTGGATCATTTTTTCTACGACTGCTGTAGAAGTATGTATCAAAGTTTTTGACAACATGACTATACAAGAGAGTTCTTTTTTTCTAAAGAAATAGTAGAAAAGAAAGAAGGAAAAGGTTCTGCTTCAAATTACAGAACTTTCCATATCCCATCCCATATCAGGAAGACTTATGAAGCTAAATAAAGGATCTAGTTGAAATGAAAACTGATGTTAAAAGTACAGATAAATTTAAGATGAGAACATTTGAGAATCATGTGTTTAGTGATTATCATTGTTATACACACATTATTAAATCCAGTGGGAAGACAGAAGTGTGACCTTCCCTTCCCTTCCCTTCCCTTCCCTTCCCTTCCCTTCCCTTCCCTTCCCTTCCCTTCCCTTCCCTTCCCTTCCCTTCCCTTCCCTTCCCTTCCCTTCCCTTCCCTTCCCTTCCCTTCCCTTCCCTTCCCTTCCCTTCCCTTCCCTTCCCTTCCCTTCCCTTCCCTTCCCTTCCCTTCCCTTCCCTTCCCTTCCCTTCCCTTCCCTTCCCTTCCCTTTCCCCTGCCTTGGAAGAGTGGTATTTGCACCGTGTCATTTTTTCCTATGTGATTATTGTAGGAAGTACATTTCCTGTAGAAACAAAGATGGCACACTAGTAAATAAATGTCTGTCAGAAAGAGAATTTACATTCACTTCTTGCATATCTAGAAATACTTCATTTTTAAAATACCTGTGGGTACCTGAGAGTCTTTCACAGACCCTAAGTAACAAAATATGCAAAAATATTTTCAAGATCAGCATCCAAAGACTACTTCTCCAAAGTAAATATGTTTTGAATTGAAAAAGTACTGCGAGAAAGACTGATAATTTTCAGTTAAAGAAAGAAGCAATGAGGTTGTCAGAGAGCAGAAGTGTTATAGTCCCTGTTCTTATACATGCAAAAATAGCACTGCATTTTTTCACAGGCTGGTGTCTGCAGAGTTGAAAGTTGGAAAGGTCACAGAGAAACACTTTTCTAAAAAGTTACATCTCCTTTCTTAATGGGATATCAGGCTGTCAGTATGCCACCTTACTTCTAATGTCTACGCCACAGTATCCCTATTTTCTTTCAGTAGCTTATAATTACTAGGGAAGGTAAAAAATCTCAGTGTAGATGCTGTTCCTTTTTCTAATGCATTTGGCAACTTTCAGAATGCTTTCTTCAGGGTCTGAAATCTCATCAAGGTTATTTGTGATTTCGAACTCATTTCCCTTTGGACGCCTGAACCCTTTTTGTTCACAAACATATTTCTTCCACCTCTCAATTCCTTCTTCTGTGAAAGCTCTCTTCTCTCTTCTTGAAAATAATGTGATTTCCTGTGACTGCTAAACATCTGCAGAGGCAAATCAGCTGCCACAATGCTTCCACAAGGAGAAAGCTAAAAATCCCCTAAACCCCAGAAACTGTCTTGCTTGAATGCACCTACTACCTATATCTTGATTCTCTTTCTTTCTCTCCCTCCTTGAATTCTCCTTGAGAAAATTGCCTGAGAACTTACCTTGATTTTGATGAAGTAGTCTGCAACGAGGGATTTGCTAATCTGTTCTTTTACAGTTTCCTCACTCTTGTCATTAGTTAATATAGCCCTTCCAGGTCTAGAGCAAGTTTCTGTACTTTTGTTCTGAATAACTTACAGCTGTTCTCAAATTCAGTTCCTCTCTTTCATTTTCCGCAAAAGAAGCAGAATATTAAACCAAGGTGAGCACTGTGCCATAATTAATATGCAGGTGGCATTCACAGGAAGCTGCCAAGCTGGAACATATAAGACTTCATACAGTACAGTTTTCCCATTAAGTTATGTAATTGTAATAACTATCAATTAAGCAGCAGAACTAATTTCCTTTAAAGATTCTACCCGTTATTTCCTTTCCTAGGAGTAGAATGTATTATCAAAGCCCAACAGCTTCTGCTCAAGAGAAAATCAAGCAGGTTTCAAAGCCAGGAAGTCTCACTGTAATGAAAAGTAGAATGATGTAAATGGATTCTCTAGTACTGTCACTCTCATAAAACTAACAACCAGGGAGAGCAAACAAGCAGCAGATACCATGCAGGTTTAGCTCTGTAAGTTGAGGTCACATTTTTCTTGGAAGCGTTTTTGGTAACTGTTTTTCATTAACTTTAAATGCATGACACATTTATGCAACACGGTTACAAGAGATCCCTTAAGTTGGCTATGGTAGCAAAGCAGTCTGGAAAACTATACACTGAAGAGATAGTTAAAATAAATTGGGTTTTTATTCTGGAGGGGACTAATAATCTGGGGGGGAAAGGGAAGAAATTTGTCTGGGTTTTTTGGGGGGGAATTTTGTTTTTGTTTTGTTTGTTTGTTTTGGTTTTGGTTTAGTTTTTGGTTTCGTTTTGTTTTTTTTTCATTAGGTTGGAAAGCAGAAAGTTTTGAAAACTCTTACAACAATATAGTACTTAGCATTTTTCAACATTTTGTCAGAACCATTCTGAGGCCTCAAAAGAATAAGATTTTATAGTCACATCCTAAATGCCTAGTCCCATGTTCATTCTTTGAAATTTACTGTGCATAAATTAAATTACTAATTTTATTAACTAAATTGTTCTTATATTGTTTAATTTCATATAATCAGGTAAGGTAGTGCTGCAATAGGGGAAAGAAAAATATCACTAGGCATGAATACACTTATAATAGAGTAGATATTTGAAGTAGATTGTATGGATCACTGCCTAAAATTGTAGGTCCACTTACTGCATCAATTACAGACCTTTCTGCTCAGTTATGTACTTCAATTGAGATTATTTAAATTTCACATATTTAAGCAGAGCAAGTATTAATTGTCAGAAAAATTTGTTGCGCTTATGATAGTGTTCAGTATTTGTATATGCTTTTTCTTATCTAGATTAACTCAATTTTAATAAGCATTTCAGACACTAACAATACATATTGTTAACATTAGTGGAAATATTTATTAGAGAGTGATCATGGATTTTTTGGTTCATTTTAATGATAAGAATAAGACGAAAAGGAGTGTGTCTTAAAAATGGGTATATTTTTATCATAATATTATTAGGACATGAAGTAATTTTTTTTTATGGAATGCTATGCTCTTGCTAGATCTTATTAGGTTCCAGCTTGGTACCAGAAAAATTCCCTAAAAACACATTTACATTTAATTAGAAGTTTAGGCAACTAGATACTGTTGAAGGAAATCCGGGTTACAAATATATTAAAAATGCAATTATATTCTGATATATAATACATTGAAGTAAAATTATTTCTGACCATATTATGAAGTCTAGTGAAAAACCTCTTAAACACAGAAATACCAGGTAATTTATTTTTCATACTCTGAATGCAAGAGCCCTAAATTAATTAAATTATCTTGTTTGTTGTTAATGTCGTTAATGTTAATGTAGCATCCAGAGAGAGATTAAAAATGCCTTCCAGAGGTAAGAAGACCTTTTCTTTATATAGTATTTGGAATTAGATTATTATTTATTTAATCCATATGAGTACAAATGTCCACATATGCAAGATCAAAAGCCTGAGGTCATATTCTGTACACATCATTTTTAAGAAGAATGTATTAATGCCTGTGTTCATTTTTTCCCACCACTTTGTGTAAGATGAAAGAAAAAAAGAACAAAACAGTCTGCCCCTCTAGTCTGCATTTGTAGAGGCTTGTGCTTATATCCAAAGTGACAGAATGCTGCATGAAGAATTATGTTGAACAGCTTCAATTTTTGTCACTTTTATTGTCTATTACCACAGCAGAATTTGGGAGTTTGCCCAAGAGGGTAAGGACAACACTACCAGTGTAACATAATCATAAAACTGAGGTGTTGGTCTGTAAAGCAAGGAGTTTCCTTTGCATTAGTGTCATATGTGGGAATTTTGTTTATTTTATTGTCTATTGTTGGGTTTTGCTGTGTTATCTATAAAGAAAATGTTTCTGTCTCTCTTCCTTGGGTGTTGAATAACTCACTCTAGGAGGAGAAAAATGTGGCAAGAGAATTAGGGGCCACAGGGAAAGACATCAAGTCAGCCATTCACAGGGATCCAACTAATTGCTTTTACCTGTTATGATGATGATAAAAAAGGCAAAATGAGTCTGGGAACATTCTGGATCACTGAGATAAAATAGCTAAAAGTTTAACCTGCTGGTACCAAAATGATCCTAGGATAATTTGGGTTGGAAGGGAGCTCAGCAGGTCCAGCCCCCTGCCTAAGAAGGGTCAGAGGACAGACCATGTTATCCAGGATTTGATCTAGTTATGTCTCAAAAACCTCTAGTAAAATTATAGCATATATTGGATAATCCAGAAGGAAAGGGGTATTCAAAAATTACTAATCTAACTCCTACCTTTACAATACAATATTGTAAAATAAAACACTATTTAAAAGCAACATACAATATTGCATTAATATTCTGTCATTTACAAGGTGGTTAAATCCTTTCTTTTTAAAAAAAAACAGAACAAAAGGTTTTGCAAGTGCATATTTTGTCAATGATTTTAGTATCTTCAGTATTTGATGTTACTGCAACACTATTAGGCAGTATTATTTCTTTGATAATTTTTACCCCACAGGATCTTATAATCAGGGAACATGATTCTTTTTGACATATTATCATTTTCCACAATAGCAGTTTTGGTTCAATATTTATATATTATCAGGTGGATCTATGCATAATTTGGGCCTGTTGAGCTTTGGGGCTTTTTATCCTTTTAATATTCAGAGACAGGAGCACAGAAGTGTATTTTCAGGGAGAGCTGATGATTATTTATTAATGACGAAGTGGGATTTCTTTCCATTGGTCAGAAATATAGACATGCAAAAATACTTAAACCACTGGACAGACATGTTCTGAGTGTATTGAATCTTGCCAATATAGTGATCATGATGGTTGCCTTTGTTTTGTAGGAAAAATAAAAACAGATTTAGATATGGAAGAATAAAAGATTACCTTAAAAAAATGGGGAAAAAAGCAATCTAATTAAAAAAATTTAAGAAAATTGTTTCCTAAACTTATTTTTACGAATGCATCTTCATTTCACTCAACTCTGTACTTTTTAAACCTAAAAAACATTTTTTATTAAAAAATAAAGTATATTTTTTATATATATGGAATTGAAGTTTAACAGGAAGCAGATTCTTAATAAGACCAATATTTTAGCAGATTTATGCAAGCTTGTAGTCTGGCATAAATAATATAAAGAAGGAAAGAATTTACATATTTCATAAGTATTGAAAAACAAGAATGTCTTGTGTGATTCTAATAAATTTCAATAAGTTAACAAAACTGGAAAAACTATGTATAATAGTTCCTTAGTGTTTTGCTGCTGTTCAAAGTTTTTATTTTCATATTTTAAGTACTTTCCCATCATCATCATGATCTTCTGTTCATTTTCTGCACTGTAAAGATATATGAAAAAAAATCTTACTAGACATCAAAATTATGACAGAATTTTTAGAACTCTGATATATAAATCATACCCATTCTGAGGGATGTACTTCTGTTTAAAAAAAAAAAAAGAAAAAAAAAGTAAAACTATTTGATTTTGTTTGTTTGCTTACTTTGGTTTGGTTTCTTTATTTTAATAAGAAAATTAAAGTTTATGGCAGGATACTGAAACATAATATAGCTGTAAAAATAGAATAAATTATTCAAAAGATATGCTCGTTGCATAGTATTCCCAATAGAAATTCTGTATGGAACCTTGTACATTAAAAAACAAAATACAGAAAACAAAAATCAAAGCAAACAAAGAAAAACAGTGTTTCACCTTGAGAAAATAATCAAGGTCAAGTCAATGCTGCAAACCTGAATATGTTATGATGTTCACTGTAACTACAATTATATTCTGATCAAAACATCAGGGGAGCTCTCTCCATTGAATTCAATGTGTATTCACATAGCATGGATAGACACCATGATGAAATGAAAAATCACAAAGTTTGTATTACTTATTTAGGTTACAAATCACTCTAGGGCTAAAGGTGATGTTATGCTCTTTGTTCTGTTCCCTTTTCTTAGGGAATGGGATGAAAAGAAATGCAGAGCTGGTGTCCTATGTATATTTCCTAACTGTAAAAGCATATGGACGACTAGAATTTTACAGACTTTGAGAGTAGTCTCTGAAATCTGGCAGGACTATAAGTACAAAACTTTTGCCACAAAACACCTGCAAAAATGGATGGATTATTTGTGCTTTTTATTCTGAGAAAAGCATTGAGTTAACAAAGAACAGCCAAGTCTTGCTTGGCATCTGGATGCGGTGGCAGATTTCTACTCTGCTAAACCAGGCTAATTCAGGAGAAGGAGAATATCCCATTTGCCATGCTTCCATGAGAACAGAACTGCTGCACTATTATACACAGGATAGCTCAACATCAGAAATTCTACTGACAATGTTACTAGCTCTACATTTCAAAAGAAAATTCAGCCATGACAGAGCTGCCTTCCTTCAACCCACAACAAGGTTTCATAAAAATCAGGAAGCAACACACATGGAAAGAGACAAATAAACAAGCAGAATGCATGAACTTGAAGGTGAAATGATTTTAATAGGAGGAAGACAGAAAAAAAATTTCTTTTGAATTAGTCTCTCTATATATTTTTCTTCTTCATGCCCATGACACTTAGGCTGTGCTGCATTGGAGAGTAGAAGGCTGACAGAATAGAGGAAAGGGATGAATTTTGGTAATGTGTCAGCCAGAATACATCAAAACATCATTTCCTGCTGCAGACTTTAGATGAAGAAAGTAAAACTAATGCTGAATTTTACTCCCTGTCACAGTAGATTCCTTTGAAACAGAATATTTTTCTTGTTTTGCGCATTTTCCAATTAATTCAGCTCTTATGTTTCTTTAGTATTGCTTATATTCAAAGTCAGAAGTTCCCTATGTCATCAGCCAATTCCTCATTCAATAATAAATAAAAAAATCCATATCTCTCCAATTTGGAGATAAGGAAGTCATCAAATCACAGGCATACATATATTATTTTCCAGATATTCTCTATTTTTTAAAATAAAAATAGTAATTCACTCTTTGGAGTAAGTATTCTATCAGAAAAGTTTAGGGAGGGCTTAAAAGCAATCTTGATTCATTCTTGTCAGTAATAAAATTGATAACAAAGGTCTATGTATATAATCTGTCTGACACTAAATGTAGTACATGGAATTTCATCTAGAAAACTGATGCAGAATAATTCAGATGAGACAGGTGAAGGACAGTGAAAGAATATGGAATAACAGCATTTCAGATTTAAAATTATTGTCCAAAAATATAATTGAATAATGTGGGTTTTATACTCTTAAAAGGACTGAATTAGAAAGCTCTTCTATCTCTATAATATTAATTCATTACACAATCATCAACAATGCCCTAACAACATAAGATTCATCAAAGCATAATTCATCAACCTCTTGGATGCTTTGACAAGGCAGAGACCATTTTCTAGCTGAAAAGTTATAGATAGCCTTTAGAAGTGGAAGAATCCTAATTAGCAAGACCAGAGCCTGAACTTTTTTCCAAAGTATGTGTTTTGTCTTTGAAACACTGATGTTTGAAAAGTTGTGCTAAAAAAAACTCCCACAACCCACAAAATCAATCCAACTAAAGCCCACCACAGAACCCCAAACAAAATCACCACCACAAAAAAGAAAGCAACACAAAACCCTCATACAAAAAAACCCAAAAAAACAAAAAAAACCCCAAAAATCAAAACAAAAGCCAAAACCAAAACAAAAACAAAACAAACAAAAAAAATAAAACAAAACAAAACAAAAAACAAAACAAAAAAAAAACAACAAACAAACAAAAAACCCAACACGAACTAAAAAGCATCCCCAAAACTTCCAAAACCGAACCATTGTATATACTTGGTAAAGTACAAAAAAGGTAAATATTCACCACAGACCTCAGAGAGCACTAGGAAGGGTCTTCTCGTCCTGAGAAGGTGAGTTAGGAGGTGAGGGCAGCAATGAGACTGGCAGGGGCAGCCCCAGACTCACTGCAAGCTGTGTAGCCACAGAACCCAAGCAAGAAGGGCACGTCTGTTGTAGGAATTCTGGTTTATCAAAGACTTCACACCACCAGACAAGGCCACAGTGATGAGGAAGGTCTGAGCTCAAGATATCAGGCTCTGGATCAGAAAGGTAAATGGAACCAGACATGACTGCTAAATAGCTCAAGCAGAATCTAGTAAAGAGGATCGTCCCAAATTAACTTCGTGCATGTGTGCAGTTGAAGATTTTAAACAAGTTCAGCTCACAGACACTTTTGTACATGAAAGATTGACTAAACAAAAAATGGCATATATTTCATGAGCTAAGTGGGGAAATCTCACAAGTGATGCAAATATGCAGCAGTAAATAATACAGATTATTTCAGATGCTTAATTTATCCAATCAGGAGGATAAATGAAATGCATTGTTACTCAAGTTATCTGTTATATGAACAGGCGACAAATAATTGACAGGTAAGTAAGTCTTCCATTAAAAAGTTTAGAGCTGAGTTATAAATTCCTAAAATATACTATAGACTAATAATTTGTATAAATAAAAATAAAAATAAGAATAGTTAGATTATTATTTGCTAGCAAAAATGGGTAATACTGCTAACATTTTTTTAATAAGGAATTCTTTACCTAGCTGTTGCAAAATATTTCAGAAGAAAATATGGGGTTTTTTCACAGGTTTTGTACTATAGATCCCAACAAAGTTCCTAACAAAGCTTTTCAATTTCTTGATGCCTTAAACAATGCTTTGCAGGTGCATACTAATGGTAGAAAAATAAGAGATTTTCTGTGCACATGTACATTGTTTAGAGCAAGTGTTTTCTTCGTGAAATTATAAATGTCTGCTATGCCAGGGATGAGAAGTGAGATTGTTTAAACAATTAAACATGTAATTTATAGTCTCTAAAGTAGGATTATAGATGTTTGAATAATATTCTAATCAATGATGAAATTAAGTAACACCATTTTAAAACCATCACCTTATTTGCCAGAGGCTCATCCATTGGCAGGGGACATTTCACTTAGTTTTGTTACATATAGATCATATAAAAACATCAATTGCTACTGTGCCATTGCAGCAACAAAATATAACCCTTTTCTGAGCTGCATCAGCAAGAGTATAGTAAGTAGATCAGAGGATGTTATCATTCCTACTCTACTCTACTCTACAGTTATTGAATTACATATCAAATGTATCAGGATTTTTTATCTTGTCTATTCTATTAGGCTTTAGTTCTAGTTGAAGCAAAAAGTTGAAAAACATGAGAGGATTTTTGAAATGGTCACAGATAACTGGAGTGTTGGACAGCATGATGTATGAATAAAGGTAGAAGGCATTTTGCTTGTTAAACCAACACAATAGAACCCTAAGGGAATCCAATCACAGTTTTCCAATACTTAAAATCCACTGTGAAAAAGACTGTATAGCTTGTGTTTATAAATACCTCCCCATCCCTGCTACTCTATTTCTCAGAAGATATAGACATACCAACTAAACATGATAGTATCAAGATTCGCTCCCCTCAATTCATGCTGTCTTTAAGTACAATTTTGCTTTGTCCTCACAGATTCTAAAGGACATGTAGCTCAGTTTTCTATTTCTCACTTCTAATTCATGGATGGTCATTCTCAGTAATGAAAAACCCATTTAAATTCTATATTTCTTTTAATTTTTCTGTCAGTTCTAATAAAAATTTCCCTGTTGATGTTTTGGATTCAAAAAGTGGAACAATCTTAGCATATGATGAACTTCAGTGTATGTGAGCATAATCTAGGGAAGTATTTATTCAGAAAAATAAGCATAAAGTCAATTTATCTGAGATATATATATGCATATATATATATATATATATATATGCATAAATCAAGAGAACCTATTGGGCTACACTTCTGAATTAACTTTGGGACACTAACAGTTAATATTTGTCATTTAGCTAAAATTATGTATTTTTGTATAAAAGAAGAACATTTTTTACTATATTTTCTGTTGAATATTTACAGCATCAACCAACATGGATTTTAGACATACAAATTCAAATGCAAAAAAGAAATTACAAGAATAATGGAACAGAAATACTGCTGGATAATTTTAAATAGCTTCTAAATTGTTCATTTAAAATACATTTTGTTTCAATATGAAACAGTTCATTTCCCGGGAAGAAAGAGTGACTTTTTTCAGAAATTAATGTTCAGCCAACATTATGTCTTTTATAACCTTTCCAAAATATGCTGATTAATTCACAAGACATAGATCTTGAACTACCCTTCTAAACATCAAGAGCTTTCATTGAAGGCCAACCCGCAGCAGCTTATTCCAAAGAGACAAGCTTTGACTTTCAGATTTTCACGAGGTCTTTCAGTCTTTATTTATGCTTATGCTGTATTTAGTTTATCCCATCTGCTTTCAGTTATTGTGACTGCATGTGTTCTGGTTTGGAGGTTTTTAATTTTATTTTGGTGTGGTTCCCTGTTTTTAATAGGCCTGTCCTTTCAGATGAAGAAGAATTGATTCCCCTGGAATTAAACATCTTCCAAGGCAGAGCAGAAAAACTAAAAGCATAATTATATACAGCATGTAAATATAGGTCATAGCTAAAGAGTTTGTGCCTATACAGTATGCTAAACTTTAGATGTAGTGAAGGTTACTAGAAAACTTACTGTGTAAAATAACTAACTAAACATCCAACATATGTTTAAGATTTGGTTTAGGACAATAAAGTAGTTGTAAATTATTTTTTATAGGTAACATGTAGGTATATAAACTTAATATTCTCTGATTTCTTTTCCTACACTATATCTATATTAGCAAAGTTACTTTTTGCTTTTATTTTATAGTAAAGAACTTATCAGCTTTCTGAAGCTTATCATAAAATTAAATACTTTTATTCAAGAAAGGCTAATATTACCTGAAATAAAATGCTAAGAAGGCCACAAATGTAGAAAGTTATCTGTTTAATAATGTACTTTGCTACACTGGGGCCCCATATTGTCTGTTTACTCAAGCAGGTGGATTTGCTGAAGAAGTGCTGATGATGCAATGTGCTGACCCACATATCAGTTCCCAACGGAGTGCACCAGCTGGTATAGTTTATCCTTATGGTTTAAACAAAGCCAACATTTTTCACTTTCCATTGTCTCCTGCTGATGGAATAGGGAACAATAGAAATATTGTCAAGTTATCTTATAGGAAAAGGTTTATACTTACAGTTATTAATGGCCTGGGTCTTTTGTTTCTTAGTATATACTACTTCTTGTGAGAGTACAAAATAAAAATTTAGATCAGAGAAACATTGCTTATATACTTATGAAAGTGCTTACCTTATCCCTATATGATAAACACAAATCTTGAGATTATTAATCACTAATAATTGACATTATTCCTCGAACCTTACTCTACAAAGTTAAAGAAATTATTGCTCACTTTTTTATTGTTTTCTGTGGTTTCATTTTCACAGATGTCTAAAATGGTACAAAAGGAGTATTAAGCGATCTAAAGTTTAACCTCAAAATTAACACTGTATACCTTGATAGCTATCTCCTCTGAAGCTTTTGAAAATGTTACAAAAAACAATAATATGTTTAATGAAGTGTGAAGGTTAACTTCTGTCATATCTGAGATGCTTTATGTAATTGTGATGTTTGTTTAGTTAACAATAGCACTTTGACTGCTCATGTCTCTGCAAAAAAAAAAACCCAAAACCAGAATGTTTCTTTAAGAAGGAAAGTTGTTGAAGTGAGCGACTTTAAATTCAGTGTGAGTCAAATATTTCATGTGAAAATGTTCTCAGCATCCAGGAATATCAGTGGTCAATATTTGTTCATAAGAGAGATTTTGGCCTAATGATTTTTCATTTAAAATTAAAATATTGTCTCTAAGTTCCTGATAACAGAACCTTGTTAGGCTATTTGTGGCTCAAGCATAGTCTTTTGCTTTACCATACTACATCTGCTAAATTCTTTTATATTATATTAGAAATTGATCGTGACTGATCCTCACGTGTACAGTTAATGCCCATAAAAATTTTTTGTATACATTTATGCACTTGTAGGGAATACAATATATGAATAAGAAGACATAATATTTACTGAAAGATATAATTTCTTTATGTAAACCTAGTGGAAGTATCTCAGATATAAATAGCTTTGGAGTAGTTTTGCTGTAAAATTACATGAGGGCTTCTAGTCTTGTGTTGTGAAAGTTCTGGAACCTGCACTCATGTCTGCAGGACTTGTAATCAGATCATTGCCTACTGATAAATGTGATTCATGAGAGCACAGATGTGTCTTTGATGCAAATTGTGTTTTATGTTGATCATGAAATAACACTAGGAGAAAGCAAATGTTTAATTTGAGTGAATGGTGATGCACAAGGCTCAGTATAACAGGAGCCATGACCTAATCTTTGATGCTGAAAGTCACGTTATCTATTGGCTAGTTTTCAGGACCATGGTGAAACAATATTTATTGATTGCAATAAAACTTGAATGCTTATTCTGAACAATGCTTTTGCAAGTTGTGGAATTTTAATGAAATTTCCATTGTTTTTTCCAGGCAACTCCATAATGTCAAAAATTACCTTTAAAACAACAAAACAAAACAGTATTTTAATTTTTCAAATAGATCAGTGCTTGTGATTTTTCTTCTCATATTTTTCTCTTTTTTTTCATTCACTAGCTTGCTTCATTCTAAGAAGCATATAATCCTGGAAAAAATATAAGAAATATTAGTCTTTAGAAAAAGCATTTTGATATGAAATTCTCCATGTGGAAGAAGCAATTTAAATTTTGCTAGATAAAATGCCTTTATTTGTCACTTTGCACTGACATATTCAAATGAAAATGTGTACTCTCCTCTTTAATCCTTGAGATAATGTGTATTTTATTGTGCTTAGGAACCATGACAACACAGAGATGTTTCATATTTAAACCAGATACCACAGCAACATAAGAATATGAGTGCTAGCCTAGCTTTAGATGGAATAGAACTGAGTCACTGTAATTGTGTTTTAGAATTTATGAAATATTATTTTTCTTTGTATCTGTACTGGCAACAACATTATTCTGACATAGCCAAACTAATTTGTGGTAAAATCTGTAGATAAATCAGGCACTGTAAAATGCCACATATTGAGCTCCTTAATCATCAGGTATTTGATAAAGAAATAACAATAGTTTATTCATTCTTACCTATGCTGATGACACCAAGCTGAGTGGTGCATTGGCACACCTGAAGGATGGATGCCATACAGAGGGATCTGGACAAGCTCGAGAAGTGGGCACATGGGAATCTCACATGGTTCAACAAGGTGAAGTGCAAGGTAGGGTGGGGCAACCCCTGGTTGGGGTTTGAACAGACTGAGACCAGCCCTGGAAAAAAGGATTTGGAGATATTGGTGTATGAAAACCTGGACATGAATTGGCAATATGCACTTGTGGTATGGAAAGCCAACCACGTCATGGGCTGCAGGAAAAGGTTGAGAGAGGTGATTCTGCTCCTTTGCTCAGACCCCATGTGCAATACTGTGTCCAGATGTGGTGTCCTCAGCACAGAAAGAACACAAAATGTTGGAGAGGCTAGAGGGCCACAAAAATTATGAAACACTTCTTCAGGGAAAGGCTCAGCAGTCTGGGATTGTTCTGCCTGGAGAAGAGAAAGTTAAAGGGAGATTCTATCAGTACTTACACATGGCTTAAAAGAAACATGGGAATAAATTTTTATTAGGGCTTGTAGGCATTGAACAAGGAGTTGTGGTTTAAATGAAAGAGTAAGTTCACACTAAGTATGAAGAATGAAATTTCATGATGAGGGTGGTAAGACACAGAAACATGCTTCTCAGAGAGGTTGTAGATGTCCTATCCCTGGAAACATTCAAGGTCAGATTGGACTGGGCTTTGAGAACCCTGATCTAGTTGGAGATGTCTATGTTCATTGCAGGAAAGTTGGTCTATATGACCTTCAAAGTTCCCTTTCAACCCAGACAAGCTATGATTCTGTGGTTGTACTTTTTGTCAATCTGATATCACAGTATAAAAATGTCATGTGAATTGAAAAAGGAAAACACATTTCCTTAATGTATATATTTTGATTCTTGTAATTTTATTTTTTTGGGGGGGAATGCTATGCTTTTAATTTGTTCGGTACTTGGAAATGAAATTTCTTGAAATTTTCATATCAATATCTCAGTGTTCTGTTTTCTTTTCCCCTGGAAAAGAAAACAAGAGAACTTTTCCTAGAGTAATTATAAAAAGTTAATTCAGTCTTCTTCCAATGCCTTTTTAATATTAGTGTTTCCAGGTAAAATTGCAATGTTTTAGTTAGAAAGAAAGCATATTTTATATGTCAGTACATGCCGAACATTTATAAAGGGTACTTACAAGGATTTTTTTTATAATTCTTTTCAATTGTTGTACCATTCTGTCATTACAGCTCTTCTGTAAGGAAGGGAAAACTGTGTTTTTCCTCCTGAAGACAAAATTTGAATTAGTCATACCATGAGTTTGAAATAAAAAATTCATTAGTTGTTTTAAAATTCATAAAGCATCTAGAAAACAATCTCCATTACTGCTTCTTTATGGGTTAAATGTATTTTTATTAAACATGGGGGAAAAAAGATGGTTTCCCTCGTCCAGCTTCAGTGTACTTACCGAGATCTCATTAACCTGCAAGATATTTTCTAATTCAGTCACCGATGCAGTCATGAGTAGTCGGCTGGAAATGAGGTAATTGGGGTGTGACAGAAGTCTTAGTCTGAATTCATAATTCATTCTTCATAATAGAAGAAAATGTGAAGGTGCCCTATCAAGAAAAGTTTTTATGATAAGTTTAGTTTTATAAAAGGTGATAAAAATAATTGCTATTCTGGTTTTGATATGAATGAACCATTTTTCTGTACGAAGAGCAAAGCACACATTTCAACAATACAAGTATCCAGGAAAATGCAGGCTGGTGAGCCTCACTTGATACCTTAGAATGTTATGGATCTAATCCTAATTTCCAGGCACATGAAGGACAAGAAAATCTTCAGGAATAGTTAACATGAATTCATAAAGCAGATCAGGATATCATCAATCTAAGCTTGACCAGTTTGATACCTTGGTCACATCAAGCTGGGCAGGAGTGTTGATCAGCTTGACAGCAGGAAGGCTCTGCAGAGGAATCTGCACAGGCTGGATCAGCCGCCTGAGGCAAATTGTATGAAGTTCAGAAAAGCCAAGTGCTGTATCCTCCCCTTGAGTCACAACAACCCCAGGCAGTTCTACAGACTTGGGGAAGAGTGGCTGGAAAGCTGCTCAGAGGAAAAGGAGCTGGGGTTGCTTGTGTATATGTGGCTGAACGAGGCAGATGTGTGCCCAGGTGGCCAAGGAGGCCAATGGCATCCTGGCCAGTGTCAGCAGCACTGTGGCCAGTAGGACCAGGGCAGTGAGCGTCCTTCTGTACTCAGCAATGGTGAGGCTACAGCTCAAATCCAATGTCCATGTCTGGGCCCCTCACTGCAGAAGACATTGAGGGGCTGAAACAAGTCCAGAGAAGGGCAACGGAGCTGGGGAAGAGTCTTGAGCACAAATCTTAGGAGGAGTGGCTGAGGGAGCTGGGCTTGTTTAGCCTAGAGAAAAGTAGGCTCAGGGGAGACCTTATCACTCTTTACACTGAGATGATATGGTAGTGAGGTAGGCATTTATATCTTCTTCCATGTAACAAGTAAGAGGATGAAATGACCTCAAATTGCACCAAGGAGAGGTTTAGATTAGAGATTAGGGAAAAAAATTGTCACTGAAAAGATGGTCAGTCATTGAAACAGACTACCTAGGAGAGTGGTTGAAACACCATCCCTGGAGGTCATAAAAAAATGCATAGGTGTTTCACCCAGGGACACAGTCTATTTGTGGACTTGGCAGTGGTAGGTTGGACGTGATTATCTTTATGGTCTTTTCCCACCTAAATGATTCTATGATGCCCCAAGTTGTAGAGAGAAGTGGATTCTGACTACCCAGATTTCAGGAAGGTCTTTGACTCTGACTTCCATAACATCCTCATGGAAAAGCAGCTTAAATAAGGGCTGGATGAGCAGTCAGTGAAATGCATTGAAAACTGAATACCAATTTTTTTTTTAAATAATGTAGAATAACAATGCTACATTTTTTGAAAGAGTGTAGAATTTCTGTCACTTTTATAGAATCGCAAACATTTGGAAGTGCTTAACCTGAATTCTTATTCAGAATGGAACACAGTAGAATTAGAAAAGTTCTTTTTGTCCTTCAATATTGGATGCTTCCCAGTATACTGCCCAGATAGACTTGAAAATATTCAAGCAGAATATTCTTCTTTGCTTTGACAAAGGAGCTTTTTGCTGAAAAATATGGATTATTGTATCAGAAGTTTATTTTTGTTTTGTCTGACTCTATTCTTACGTCTCTGGATTATTACATTATAAGAATTTTAAAGCCATAATTATTCCTTTCTTTCATGTGCTATATTTCTATTTGAAAGTAGTTGATTCTATTTTCACCACCAAAAAATATCTTTAAACACCTATTGCAGCTTCAGTTTTGTTCATTTATACAAGTGGAGAAAATCAAAATGTTATCAGATCACAATGTGCATATACCCTGTATCAGTCTATAAGACCTTACTGACACGTCCTTCTTCATTTTCCATAATGTCTATGTTATGAAAAACACATTAAAAATATTCACAGCTCTCAACATATAATAATTAATAATACTGAAGAGAACTCACTTAAAAACCCCAAAGAAATAAACAAAATATTGTACTGTAGTAAGAGTGTTCTTAGGTGCAACTTTAGAAGTGCTGTCTTTCTTTCTGCCTAATAAACAAGACTCCTTAGCAGGAGAGCTGAGTGGCAGAACTGATAACAGCAAAAGCACGAGAGACTGTGGAAGAATTTCAAATAAAATAATTACCTTTACTAGCTCTGCAGAAGTTTCAGTAAATGCTGAAGAGGAGAAAATTGCAGGTGCTGACTTCAGAGAGTTGTAAAAAAGTCTCTGTAGAAAATATCCTAAACTATACATTTTAAGTTTCTGATTGTTTTTCTCATATATTGCCTCCTGCTGCTGGAAGCCCACCTGGTTTCTGTTACATATCCTATTCAGCATATTCAAAGTTTGCTAGAACTGCTTCAGGGTTGAATATTTTAGAATAATGTTAATATGGCATATTTTGACATTCTATTGTTCAAGTGGCAACAATCTTTTTTTCTAATTATTTTTTTACTTGGTTGAAATACAAACTCCCTTCAGAGCAGAGGATGCTAAACTCCAGACTAAAAGAACCTGCAAAGCAACAATTAATTTTTTTTTCCCCAGTTGCATCAAGTGGTGGAATAGGTGACTTTTGTATTTAAATCAGCAGAGTCACATGAAAGAAAGAGCAACATCTGGCCAAACACCTAGAAAAATGGTATTCATTAAATACTACCATCTTAAAAATCTGATAAACTATAGTGATAACTGGTTAAATTTTAAGAGCTTCATTTCTCAGAGGTGCTCTTATAGACAGTAACTGAACAGTACAAGTCTCAGAAGTGTTGAACACATCTCAACCGTCATTATATCCTATTCTCTATTCAAGATCAAAATACATTTTAGATTGGCTGTAACCTGCATATTCACTTAGAAGTCTGTCTTCAGAGATCTGTTTTAAAATCTTTGATATAGAAAAGAAATTACTACACAATGCAAAATATTTAAGAGAAATATATATTCAAGTTGGCTGATTTTCATAAAGAATTATAAATGTTTTAAATTTAGCCTAAAATTTCAGTCAATAACTCTCAGTGGTTTCTCCCTTCTTCCCCTCACCCACCCCAGAAATTTAAAGATAAATGAAACATATATGGAATACGGATCTTTAAAATCTTCAGAAACAATTTACTTTAAAGAATTCCTAAATTTGGATTTTCTGTAGACGGGTCAAGAGATGTAAATGATTTTCAAGATATATTTTTTTGGTCTTTGGAAGCACTAGGACTGTAGATAGGAACACTACATACCTTCTTCAAGCTTCAGAAATGTTGCTAAAAGGGATAGGATACAGCTGCTGACCCCATGTGTAATGGAGTAAGACTTGTTTTGCTATCAAAGCCGCACAGATGCTTTACAGATCATTAGCAACAAAGGTTTAGTAGGTCAGAGCTTTCTGGCTATTTATGATTTTCTGTTATGTAAAGAGTTAATTTTAGAATTCAATACATAGTCCAATGTAAATTTATTTTGAAACCCTTTACAAATAACAATAATGGATTAGGGTACCACTCAAAAATACTGCAAAATTTAAGTATCACCATTCTCTAATCTAGCATGCAGATCTCTAACAGATTAACAATGGTGTGAAGCATAATTGTTGTAGCTTACACAAGAAGTATAAATTGTTATTTGTCTGGAAGGAGAAAAAGCTGAGGGAAGGAGTTGCAATGTTCTGTTATTGAATTATGTGTTTGCAATTCATGGAATTGCTGAAGTGCTTGTGAGATTATTACTAAATTTTGTTATAGCCAAGCTAAAAAGTTTGGCTGAGACGCTCTCTACTATTTTCCACATTTCAAATCTCTTAATGGAAGTGCAATAACGTAATCTGAACAAAACTGTATAAAATATTAATTATTTCCATGAAAAATTCATAAAGCATTTTGGGGGGTTTATTGATTGCATTACCACAATTCATTGAGAGAAATATCGTATCAGCAACTTTGAAGTAACATACTAAAGGTAAACACATTCTTTATGATAGAACTGAAACTGGCAAAGTCACCCCTTTCATAATAGTGAAAAAAGTGAACAAAACTCCTGATTCATGAAGTTGAACCTTTTGCTGTCACAGAAGAGAACATCGCATAGCTCCCATTATAATTCTATTATATATATATATTATATATGTAATTTTGTTATTATAATATATATTATATATATTATTATATTATTCATTCCCTGCTATATTTGAGATTACTGTTCTAAAGCAAATTGAAATGGATTTATATGAAATGTTCTGTTTCACATAAAATGTTTCCAGACAACTGTATTTGCTTTCTTAATGATTTCAAATAGTTGAATTTATGTCATGCATTTGGTTCAGAATTGTAAGCAACACCCAAAATCAGGCAATATTTAAGGAGTTTTATTTTCTAAAAAGTTTTTAAACACCATATGAGAATATCAGTGCTCATGACTTCACTGAATGAGATATCCTATTTTATTTTATCTTTCATGGTGCTGTCACAATACAAAAATAAGGGGGCTTCAAATCAACATGTTGGAGGCCATTTGTTTTTGATAAAAGTCAGTTAATTTAAGAGGAGATATGCTTTGAACCGTATTCTTCAGTGCATGCTTAATTTAAACATTAGGGGTCATACAAGAGTATTTTTTTCATCCATTTAAATGTAGTCCTGAAAATAAAGAGTTCTGCTTGTGAATTACTTTATACAGCTGATTAGCCTCATTTAAGTCAACGAGATTACTGAGCTGTTTAAGTGCAAAAGTGTTTTCAGGATCCTGAGCTGTTAATCCTGTATCAATATACTTCTACTTATGCAACACAATTAAAAAACTCTTTCATGGTAATATTGTTTCAGTACTCCATTATGTAAATATCAAATGTCTCTATAAGTCTAAAAAACGGTGCCATTATATCACATATCATAAAGACAGACTGTGTCTAGAAGTGTTCATTCCCTCTTCCAAACATGAAATCAGCTATGCCTTTGCCATGGTGACAATTGTTTGCCTACACTGTAAATATTCTAATGTTTGTGACATGTGAAGTTCTGCTTGCAGTAACTTCATGATCAAACGGTAACTGGTAAAAAAACGGCACAGAAAGATTCTGGAAGCTATGGAAGGTAGCTGTCATGCAAGCTTAGTGATATTGTTAAGGCAAAAATAAATTTTAAATTTGAAAAAAATTTAAAAATGTAGATGAGAGTTACACTACTACTGTCCATAGTCCTATAACCTGTAGCTAACTTATATTCTTGTAAATGTGTAGTACTTGGGTAGAATAAAAATTAGAGAAATTGACAAGAATCGTCTTAAAAGGCAAAATAAGTGTACTAAAAGATGAGGACTTAATAAAATATTAATAAGGAATTTTTTTAACATAGATATCTTTCACCTCTTAGAACTAGAGAACTATAAGTTTTGCCACAGTTTGAATGGAAAATTGCATAAGTTTAATAAGAAACCTCCAAGTATGTCAGTTATAATCAGTTAAATTTTCAGACTTAAGAACAAGCAGTAGGTGTATACATGGTACAGATTCTGAAATGCATAATTAGGACAGATGGGAATAAGATCAGACGAATAACAGTATCTTTCAGCCTTATTTATATATTTATTAATATTACGGAAATTACTTTTTTACTTCCCTTTTTCCACTGAGAATGTAGACATCCGTGGATCACAAGTCTTAATTGCATCTGTCATTGACTTGAACAGTGACAGACTGCGAAGGATTTCTATGGATGCCGGATAAAACAATCTATGATAAATATTAAACAGATGGTCCATATTAAAAAAAATTAAGCTATTTTATTTTGCATTATTTCAGATTTCTCGAAAAGGGCAGATTGTTTAAGTGCAAGAGGAGGTACAATATGCATAACAAAGCAAATAATTTTGTATGGAAATTGCTGTCTTAGTCTTGTGATGGTAGTTTGACAAATATTGTTGCCACTAATGCTGACTCTGAGAGTCTAAGGTAGTCTTATCATTATTGTTGAGGCTTTGCTCTTCATTGGCTTAATCTTTAGGTCTATAAGGTTCTTCAGTTGATCAAATTTAAAAAAAAATGTATCTCAAACTGGTTGTGCGATGCTGCACAGAAAAAATGTAATTCATTACAGTGCTACATAAGTTAGGATTAAACTAGTGGAATCAATACTTTTGGGAATTATAATATATACTTACAAAAAATATACTGAAATATCTTTATATATTTCCTGCTTCTTAAGTAGCACCAAAAAGAAGAAATATTTGTTTTTCATTGTTGTCAAATCAAAAGAAGAGAAAAAAACATGGGGAAGACAAGTATTTTCCTTTAACTTTTCTTGATAGAATATGCATAAACACTGCATGTTATCTTTCAAGTTTAGTACGTTTTAAAAGGAAATAGAAAACAGCAATATAACAGGTATTTTAAAAAGTAATCCCTTGCTGGTTCATATGGAAGACAACAGTGTACTCATACAATATAGTTAGAGAATAATGAATGATTGAAGTTATGTTTTTAATAGGTGTATTTGATTTATTACAAATACAAATAATTTTCCTTTGTATTAAGGCAAAGATAGTTTCCTGTACAAAAATACATTTTGATATTTATTTCCTCTGTTTCTTCTATGTGTATATGTACACGCATATGAATATCTAAGCTCTTTTTAAAAATTTGAGCATCATTACTCCACTATTACAAAAACCTGAGAGGAATTGAAATTATTTACTAAAAATCATTATACAAGCTAGGGGTAGCCTATTACTATATTCCTGTATTGGAAAAAGTCCTAGACATCTGCTCTGCTGACTTAATAGAGTGGTTAGTAGTGTCTTCCTCTGTAAAATAGAAAAGGTCCATGAAATACATGAATTATTTAATATAAAACTATGTATTTATCAAGTGTCTAGCTAATTCCTTAAGTAGCAGTGGAGTTTAGTTAAAAAAAATGAAAATAAAATAAATATAATAATAACTATATTTAATGTCTACCAAGGTTCAGTGTACAATTAATAAGACTTCCTTCTTCTATAGAGGAACCATTCCAGTTAATGAACACTTGTCATCTTATGAAATAAATTCATTTATGACTACCTGAGCTAAGCAAAAAAGAGAGGTGAATCCTAACAATAAACTGAAACACAGACAAATGGCATAATTTAGAATGTTCATTAATGAATTCATAAAAATTGTCATTATTACGGAATATTGGTCTAATATTAGTAAATTTTTACTAAAAAGGCTGTTTTCTCTTCTTGGATAGATGTGTAGCTAAAAGGCAAAAATACCTGAGAAAAACAGGACAAACTAGCACTACCACTCCAATTCCACTTAAAATAAGGGTTTTGACAGGAGATGATGTGTGGTATAAGGATTTCTCAGAAGCTTTCTCAGAAATATCTCAGGAGACATAATTTTAGTGCAAGTCTAAAGAGGAAACCAACAGACAATGGTCCATGAATCTCAGAAATATTCAAGATTCTGTGAATGATAAGAAGTGTTATTCAGCTTCCCCTTTAATTTTTTTCAAGTACCACAGAGAAAGACTTCCCAAAGATTCATACATGAAGACCTCATGAGGACTCTGGTCTGCAAACCACTCTGGTGATGAAGATCGATTGTTCTTTTAAAATCACCTTGATATTAAAAGTCAAATTTATACTTTCTGTATTATGTTTTCTTTCCCTTTTTAGGCCAGCTAAGAATGATAATGGGTAAACTACATAGGATAATTAATATTCACTAAAACTGAGTAAATTATTTAGTAAATATTTAGATAAAACTGACATTATTTAAATATCTAGATACTGGTTGCAATATGTTGTTTTATGGCACAAGATGGTGATCATGAATCTTTCTGATAGGAGGCTATTACGATCAACTCCGTTTCAGATAGGGTATTTTCTGAAAATTTAATCATCAGCTTTGGGAGTGAGTTAATGGATCCTTTTCCTTTCTATAGAGCATATTATATTTAAAATTTCCTTTGCATATACAGAATTGAGAAGTTTGATTAAATATGCATGCAACAGAAGCTAGAAATAAAGAATTCAAAGGACAACCATGGGGAGATTTGATTGGGTTGAGCACTTCACAAGCATTTCTGTAGGGTACTGTAGGTACTCTTTCAGATTAGAAAACTTTGTGACTAGGGTATAATGACTTTTTATTCCCTGTGAAACTCTCTTTTTTTGTCTTAGTCACTTTTCTCTTATATGACTAATGATATCATTCAAATGAAAGTCATGAATCTTTCACTCAGTAAAGTTACAAAAAGAACAGTGTTTCAGGCTTTGAAATACTAACAGACTAAAGAAAAAGAAGGCGTAAGAATGTGGCCACTTTTCTCTCTTTGGTGACCAAATAATCACCTCAAAGTTAGTTATTCTAGCTATCTCAAAGGCTTGCTTCAAAGAAGTCTTTTTGAACCTTGAGAATTTTGTGACTGAGAACAGGATAGATGTGTGGAGCCTACAGTCAGGATGAGCAAGGATCAGAAAATAGCTGTCTGGATAGAAGCCTTCTATCAAAAGATTTATAGTTCTTACCTGGCTTCTTATTTCAGAATCTTTACTTTTGCAGGTATGAATATAGTTAATGGATTTGGAAAGCAAGGTGTTTAGCAAATGTTTTGTTTGAGAAGTGCATCCACCCACCACAGACCTAACAGAAATAGCAGCTGCATTCCAAAAACCTTGTAGATTATATTAAGACAGCTCCAGTCTAGAATAGTGCTTCATGCACTAGGTCTCTTTTTTTCTCTATTTTTATCATACCTGTACCCATATTTCAGGTATCTAGTAATATTTATGTCCCAGCTCCTTGAAACCATTGAATTTCAAGTTATGAACTTCTTACCCAGATATTTCAGTCAGTGAATCTGAGTCTATGCTGAAAGTCACAGGATAGAATGCTGATGCTATTCTATCCAAAGAACAATATTAAGATGAATTATTTAAATTAGAAAATATTAAACTAAAGAAAGTAATAATGTGGTACTCAGTATTTTAAATATTGTAATCAAATCCTGATGCAGAAAAAAGAGTTATAGAATCATAGCACCATTTGGATTGGAAGGGACATTCAAAGACTGTCTAGCCACACTCCCTGCCTTTGACATCGACATCATCCACTATATTAGACTCTTCAAAGCCCCACCCAACCTGGTCTTAAACCTTGATCACTTCCAGAAATGTGGAATCCACAGTATCTCTGGGAAACCTGCTCCAGTGCCTCTCCACACCCATAAAGAATTTCTTTCTAACATTCAGTCTAAACCTACCCTCTTTCATTTTGAAACTATCATTTGTTATAATGTCACTCAAGGCCTTGTAAAAAGTCCCTCATCTTTCTTATAAGCCCCCTTTATGTATTGAAAAGCTGCTGTAAGGTCTCCTGAGAGCCTTCTCTTCTCCAGGCTGAACACCAAATGTTTCAGCCTTTTTCATAGGAGAAATAATTTTTGTGGCCCTCTTCTGGACTCACTATGTCCTTGTTATGATGGGGGGCCCAGAGCTGGGTGCAGTACTCCACATGGGGTCTCAAAAGAGCAGAGTAGAAGAGAGAGCCACCTCCATGAACCTGCCAGCCACGGAAGGGCAGTGATTGAAAAATTGTTTTCCCTATTGTCTTGAAGAAAGAGAATGATTTTAACTTCTGTGTGAAGGTCATAAGTCTTGTTATATTTTAGAAATAAAAAAAAAAAATCTATATCTATATCTATATCTGTATCTATATCTATATCTATATCTATATCTATATCTATATCTATATCTATATCTATATCTATATCTATATCTATATCTATATCTATATCTATATCTATATCTATCTATGTCTATATCTATATCTATATCTATATCTATATCTAATCTATATCTATATCTATATCTATCTATATCTATATCTATATCATCATCTATATCTATATCATCATCTATATCATCATCTATATAATCATCTATATCTATATCATCATCTATATCATCATCTATATCATCATCTATATCTATCTATATCATCTATATCCATATAAAATCTATATAATGTTTGCATGTTTAAGAATGGTTTGCAGCCTGGACTTCACAGCACAGTCATATGGAGATTTAATTTCTGTTCCCACCTTCAAAGAATGCCACAGTGTGAATGGAAATAGTCACATGCTTAGACTTCAGTTTAAATCTGAAGTATCTGATAGTCTCCAACACTAAGAATATGAAAGATTATATTCTGGAGTGAATGAACTATTGCTTTGCATCGCCTTGATAACCTTAAAAGTGATAAATCTTTCATAGTCAAATTCAAAATATCTCTTCATTAAATATTTTCAGCATTTTCAAGCTAAACAGAAATCATCAGCCTAGAGGCTTTTTCTGTGTCCTATTACTACACCCACTGAATACTAAAGATTTTGTAAATCTTGAAGGAATTTTTTTATTTCACCTGTAGAATGCAACATTGGTAACATTTTAAAGATTTAATTAAAGAATACTTATAGTAGAATTCCATAAGAAGTGCTGGGTGACAAAACCCCAGTGTTGTGAAATTAATTGTACCATTAATATATAGCTGAAACAAGTGGAAAGCTTGAACTCAATGAAACAACTCATTAATCTTCAAGCAGCTGTACTGTGCTAGGTGAATCATTTCTGTATTCACATCAAGTTATCTTAAAAAGAAAAAGAATTCCAAGAGCTAAGGTATATTTTAAGCAGGAAAATTATTTTGCATATAATATATTGCATAGACATGTTTATCACTAGAATTTTTTTCTGAATTAAGTCTTCAAAAACCTTTAAAATTAGTTTTAAAAATACATTGTTTTCTTATATTAAAAAAAATAGAAATTATTTCTTTTCTCTCTTTCTTCAAAAACTATTTTTTTAAGGAATTAAATTTTTAAAAAAGGAAGAAGTTGCAAGTGTTTTCCTGTGGGCATACTTATAAGAACTTAAAAATATTGTGTATTTTAATACCATATTTTCTTTATGGATTATATGATTTGTACAGTATTTCCTGAAGAATGCCAAATAAGTTTATTGGCCAGTATTTTGATTGCCAGAGATAATGACACATTTGGCATATAAGCCTGTTTTTCTTAATTTCATTATTATTGTAAGTTTTAATATATTCTTCAGAAAATAAATTGTAGATTAAAAAGAGATAAAAGCTCTTGACTTTGACCACTTCATTTACATGTCTCAGTTGAATCTGACACACAAAGGAGAAAAAATGTTGCCAAGAACTCAGATGCTTGTCATGATATGAAAAAAGAAATATCTTGACATAGCTCAAACATTTAAAACACAACTCCTAATAACTATAATTGTAGTTACAACTGTGACCAATTGGTTATAATAACATCTTAAGATCTATCCAGGACTCTGTCACTGTTGCAAAAGTCAAGGTTTTTAAAAAGTCTTTCAATTGAAAGTCTTAATAGACTCGAATTTCTGAGACTGAAATTAAGATTTTAATCCATACTTTAAAATACCAGTTTGATCATCAAAAATTTGAAGTACAATATCTCTAACTACATTTAAGAATTCCCATTCAGAAAATGAACTCTCAATCTTGCATAATTCAACTTCCTATTTTAAAGTTATTGCGCATATATATATATATATATATGCATATACTATGCATATATATGTATGCAACAACAAGCATGACAAATAAGGAATAGTAAAGAGGGAGAAGACACAAGGAATCACATTTGATGACTCCAGATTATCAGGAAAATTTTGAAAGTTATTAATCAGATAAGAAAGAAATCTATTATGAGTAACTATGTAGCCTTTTGAGAACTTCTTGGACAAGCAATTCATCAAATGCTAAGAGACTTGGAATTTATGTGTGGAATGAGGATGAGGAGATGTGGCAGATAAAAGGAAGGAGTCTATGTGTAGGATGGCAGTAGTCACAGAGGAATCCTTAAAGTATGAGTGTTTGTTGTCTCTAATGTTTTAAAACAGATACTTCTGAACTTACTTAGCTGGCTCTGAATGGATGTTTTGGAGCACCAGACAAGGGATAAAAAGAAATGTGTAGGTCTTGAAGGGAGAGCAAAACTGAAGCAATTGCAGAACCGATCTTTTGTAGGGGTGCCATCACTCTGAATAACCTGAATAAGAAATAAGAGTAAAACAGGAAGCTAATAAGAACAAAGATAATGCAAGGGAAGTGCACCATAGACCAGAAGGACCCCCAGCCTGTTGACCTGAGGGCTCTAAGATTCATCAATATAACTCAAAATGAGGATTAGAGTACAAGACTAATGGCTCAAGAATTCTGTCTTAGTATGTCCCCTGAACAAATTTGAGATTATATTCTTGGAAGAAAGAATTTTTAATTTCAGTAATTACCAATTGAATTAGAATTTACTGTACAATCAGAGCAATTTACTGAAACGATGCATTGTTTTCTTTCTGCCTTCCTCAGTGGTATAGTTGTTGTGCCTTTACAATAATCAGTATTTGATTGCTTAACAAATAATTGCCAAAGATGCTGACTTAACACTAATTTTATTTATTTGAAAGTCAATCTTTTTTTTCATTCCTCCTTTAGTAATTCTGCCTTTTTACATGTGAGTACACTGCAGAGTACCCCAGTCAATATTCTATCAAAATATAGGAGTACACAGCCTTTTAATAGCATTGACCAGGCAGTTTCTGGGGATGTCTGGGCTTGCTTTGGCCTGAGCTGGTTTTAGCTTGTTTGAACAGGCTGGAGGCCAAGTGACCACTGTCCTGCTTTTTTGAGATGAAGGTCTCTGAATGACTGTGGCTGAGTCATGGCACAGCCAACCATTGCACCTTTCTCTCTGTGGCTATTCATCAGCTTCCAGACTTAAACTGGGAGAAAACTGGTAATCTGTGTGAGAACTCCAGACTAAGGAGAAAGAGGGTGGAGCTCCCTCCATGAGCACTGACCTTCCTCCCACTGCTGATTCCTGAGTCTGCTGACAACTTGCTGAGTTCTGGTGCCCCATTTTGCTTGGGCAGAGCCACCTCCACTGCCTCAAGTCCCTGGGGGCTTCTGGAATAAGTAGATTAACTTGAGAAAAAAGGGACAGCTGGACTAAGGATAACTGTTTCTTTTATTTTGATTAGATTACTCAGATCTTCAGTTAGGGTAACAACAAATAATGTTTGACCTCACATCTGAGCAATGAGGAGTAGGTTAAATAGAGAAGTTAATGGAATTATCAGGACTAAAGATTTTTCTATATAATAAGATATTTCAGGAATCTGAATAAAGATATTTCAGGAAACTAGATGAGAACTTCTGAAAGAAAAATATGAATTCCTGTGGTCTTCAAATGGATACTCATGTAGACAAAAGTATGGACTGCTAATGAAAAAGACAGAAATATAATTGGAATACCTCTCTTCACTGTTTGAGGAGTGAGAAATAAAATGAGCGATAGCAAATGATGGAGATGATTTTCAATTCCTGATCACTTCAGAACATTCACTATTTTTAGTTCAAATGGAAAACTCAACTGTCTCAAGCACTGGAAAATGGAAGCAGAGCTTCAACTGACACAAAAAGAAGTAGCTTTCCATACATGGGCACACAGGCTGAAGCAGTGTGAGGGCAGCTGGAACGTGACAGTGATGGGAACTGAATCAGTAAGACAGAAGGTAAGTAGGGAAGTTGAGAGAGATTTTACCTAATTCTCAAATAAAATGTCTCAGGTTTCTTCTAGCTTTCTTCCTTTCACTTGATATGCAAGCAAACACTTATCTTTAGACTAATATAGTAAGAAGACTTCCTAACAATAAATCAAACTTAAAAGATGATAACATGAGAAACTCACAGATCATAGAAGGGGAAAATTGCTTGGCCAAAACTGGCCTGGGACTAAACTAGTAAGACAAAATCAGAAGAAACTATCAAACTTCATAGAGAGTGAACTGGAATACTTGGGAGAAGGATGTGAAAGATAGGGCATGATGGAATGCTGCCTTACTAGGAATTTAGGACTAATGCTGGATATAAAATCAGTAAAACAAAGGTCAGTGGACAGAGTGAATCAGCTCTTTAGTTAGGATTGGGGGAGGGTAAAGCAAACCACATAATTGAAGCTGCTCAGTGCTTCCTCTCAAGCAGTTCTGCTTCTGATCATAGCAGTTTTGAGCAGGAAGATAAATGTGTAGCTGATCTGATCATCGATGTGGCTAACTTTATTCTGTGACCAGGAGAGAGCCGAGATGATTTTCCTGCCACCAGAGAGAGATCATTCAACAGAAACAAATAAGATAATTTGAGACCCTAACAGAATGCAGACAATTCCATCAGAAAAAAATACATCTCTATCATGTATAATGCAATGCTAATTGCCAAACACTTTTCCTTTAATGGACCTATTATTTCTTTCAATTGCTAAATTAAATTACTCTCTGTCTGTTGCAAGGAATATAATTTCTCTTATGTGTTTCTCCTGAATACAAGAGTTTGAACTGGGTCACCATGATAGTGATGAATCAGTCAAACCATTGTAGTGCAGTATTAGCTGTCAATAGAAAATTTCAGTGTAGAATTCATCCTGATTTAGCAAAAGTGAATGACAGTGCCCCAGATTTTTTTCCTTCTGTATTTTTCTAATGAGGAGTTATTGAATTGCTTACAAATGAGACCTGATTGGTGTTTCATGTTTGAACTATTGACTTTTAAAATATATAATGACTGCAGGTTTACTATTGACCTTTGAAACCAGGATAAGTAAAAGAATACAAGAAGAAATGATTCACTAAATGGCTGCAGAGGATTGACCCTGGCAGGATGTCAGGTGGCCACCAAAGCTGCTCTATTACTTCCCTTGTCAACTGGATAAGGGAGAGAAAATGTAAGGAGAGATAGGGCAAGGAGAAATCATTTGTCACTTACTGTCAGGCAAAAGAGACCTGACTTGAGGAAAGTATTAGAATTTAGTACCAATCAAATCAACAAAGTGTATTGAGAAAATAAAACCAAATCTTAAATTCCCTCTACCCCTCCTTTCTTATTACTCTTGATTATTGTGCTCCTTCTCCAAAACAGTGCAAGGGGACTAGGAATGGGGTTGCATTCTGTTCTTCACCCATTGTTTTTGCCACATCCTCCTTAGGGGTTGGACTCCCCACACTCTTCCCCTGCTCCAGTGTGGGGGTTCCTCTCATGGGAGACGTTCTTCAGAGAGTTCTCTATTGTGGGTCCTTCACATGGGCTTGCAGCTCTTCACAAACTGCCCCACCATGGGCTCTCCCACAGGATGCAGTGCTTCAGGGGCATGGCTCCCATGGGATCACACAAAACCTGCCTGAAAACCTGCCCCAACATGGGCTTTTCTCTCCATGGGGCCACAGCTCCTGTCAGGAGCCTGCTCCAGCATGGCCTTCCCTTGGAGTGACAGGCTCCTTTGGGAATACACTTGTTCTGGTGGGGGATCATCCAGGGGCTGCAGGTGGATCTCAGCATCCCCGTGTTCCTCCATGAGTGCAGGGGCACAGCTCCTCACCACGGGCTGCAGGGGAATCTGGCTCTGTCAGCATGTGGGAAGCTCCTCAGGGAAATCACCCCTTGCAGCCCTGCACTACTAAACCTTGTCAGCCAAACACAATGCAGCGACCCACTCACAATATATTGAAAATATTGACCATGCATAGAGTGAATATTCTTTGCTTCAGAGGTACAATCGCTATGTATACAGTATAAACCTATATGCACTCGGATAAGTAGACATCTCACAATTTTCTAAACCCTCTTGTGAGAGTAGCAAAAAAAAAAAAAAAACCTTGACAGACTGATGTAAAGCTCTGAGAATAACTGAAAGAGTAGTTGTGAGTGTTCAGTCCTGAACAGGCATTGCTGAGACACACAGCTCTCTATATTTGCAGGTGTTTCATTTCACCAAAAGCATGTTGTTTAAGATGAATATGTAATCACAAACACCAGTCGCATTTTATAATGTATTTAAAATCTAAAAAAAGAAAACTATTTATCTTGCTCAATTAGGTTCTAGGGTTTTAGAGTTTTAGGGTTTTTTTCTTGTTTTCCAAAATATTTAATCTTATATATATTATAAACATGTAATATAAGAAATATGTAATATAGAGAGAATTGTGTAATATATTATTACATGTAATATATTTTAGGAATCATTAAGATATATATATATTTAATTAAACATTGAAATTCAAAAAAGTACTTTGAAAGATACATTTGTATAGCAGCTGTGGTTTAGTTAAGTATTTTATAGTTGGATTGCAATATAGCTACAATCTTTTAAAGTAAGCAATAGTGTTCAGGTATATTGAGTATGGGTGCAGAATAAGAAGTATCTACAGCATGAAGTGGGAAATTACAATAATAAATGAGCATCTTTCTTAGTCATTAATGACTGCAATAGTAATGCTCTTTTCAAAATTTAGTTACAATGTCCAGAAATTTAATGTATTTTTTCCAGGTGATTTGTTGTTATTTTGTTTGTTTTGTTGGTTTGTTTTCTGGTTTGTTTTTTTTTCCATAACCTTTCCATGAATAAAAAGGATTTTACATGGCTTAATAATTTTCATGAACATAGCTCTAAGAGGAAATTTCTATACTATTCATAGTGACTGTCGTGTATAAGACAATATAGAGACAAAAAGGATGTCAAAAATAATTTTAGCATGGTTTTCAGAAATAATACTGTGTTGTTTAGGCTGGCTGATTTGTGCTGAACATAGTGACAATAATATAGAGATGTTTTTGTTCTTGCTGAGCAGGGCTTACCCAGAGCCAAGGCCTTTTCTGCTTTCTGTACTGCCCTGCTGGTGAGAAGGCTGAGGGTGCCTGGGAGGCTGGCAGGAGACACAGCCAGGACAGGTGACCCAAACTGACCCACGGGATATTCCAGACCATGTGACATCATGGTCTGCATATAAGGTGTTGGGGGAAGAAGGAGTAAGGGGCTGACATTTGGAGTGATGGCATTTGTAGTGTCATCTTTTCTACTCTGGTCTGTCAGTGGAGCTCAGGAATAAAGTATTTTTCATAAACATGTGTTCTTTATGTAGGAAACAGATTTCTGTCAGGCAGGAACAAGACAGAATGCAAGGGAATTCTATTCCTGGATGTTGTTTGCAGATGCTTAGCAGAAATGGTGGCTTTCTACACCACAGCAGAAGCGATTTGCCTTAAGGTATCAGGCTGCACCCTACTTCTTCCCCTGCAGAATTTGCAAATGTACATTATATCGGATATTTCTGAAATATCTCCTTTTAGAAACATCTCCTTCAAAATATAATATTTCATAGTATATATTTCTGCCTTAACTGGAAATCAGTATATTTGTTAGGGGACATTTCAGTGTCCTTTCCCTTTAGGATTTTTCCATCTGTTTTGTGCATTAAAAGTAAATATCCAGCCTGAAATAATATAGCCTTTTAATTTCTCACAAATGTTAACTATTTTGGTCATTACTGCAACTGTATAGAACTGATCAATAATTTGATTGATTGTTTGATCTGGCTGACTGGCTGTCTATGTCATAAGCTATTACTTAATGGCCTGAATAAAATTTCTTCTTTGAATCATGCCCTTAGACTTCTGTACCATGGAAATATCTTTTTATTTTTTAAGGTGTGAAATATCTACTTGCCTAGATCCTGTCCCCAGGTAATACTTAACTAGTCTTGGACTAACTAATACTTAGTTAATTCTTAACCACTTACTTGTAGTTACTTACTGCCTGATCTTGTGCTACTCTGTTTTTCACATGACCACAGCCAGTTACTAAATGTGTGCAGTGGCATTCGATAAACAGGATTTTTACCACAATAGATTAAACATTATGTACTGAAAATTTATATGATAGATATTCTTAAAAAGGAATGTACTGATTGTTTATATGTACATATGTATATATGTATGTGTATATATGCAGAATATTCTTTACAGTCATGATAAAAACCCCAATGACAACAACTTGCAGATGTGACAATGTTCATTCCAATTGTAGTTCTTTAATTTTGATAATATTAAAGAAACCTCAGTGCTTATTGATATGAATTGCAGGCTGGGAACTGATGCCCATTTCATTTTGTTATGCCAGCTCTGCATTTGTTCCTTACACTTCTGTCATCTATTAAAAGAGATTAAAAGCCGAATAGAAAATATTTCACAAGTAACTATGCATTTCACAATTATGTTATTTGTTAAAGTACTTGTGACTCTGAAAAAGAACAAATCCCATGTTTGAGAGATAAACGAGGTTTTTGAACATATATACTAGGTATTTTATCTATACTTTTCTGTGCACTGTGCTGATTTTTTTTCATCTGGAAAATTCTTAAGTCCAGTAAGTACAAAGAAAACTTCAAAATTTACTTGCAGATTTTAAGCCTCATGTGATATTTTTTAAAAAATATTTTAAATATCTTCTATTTTTTGGTTTATTTTTAATTATTTTTGGCTGTAAAATTACTGAAAAATGAAAGAAATTAACTGAAGTTATTTATTTGGCTCTATCTCCTGTTATGATATTTTTCTGTGAGCAACATGAGTCTAATTCAGAATCTTTAGCAAATTGATGTCTATTCTTTTCTTCCACATGGTTTTACTTTGTGACCTAAAGACACAGTAGGAACATGTCTGTGTTGGGTTTTGAACTTATGTGACAGAGAATGAGGTACAAATAAAGTAATACTTTTAGTGGTGTGAGGGTTAAGTGACATACAGGAAAAGCCCTAGTTCAGCAAATTCATTTTCCTTCCATCCATTCTTGTTTCCATTACATTCTGAGGAATGTACTGTTCAACTGCAGATCAGAATCACTTCTATGCTTCTAGCACTAATAATTTAAAACCTTACATCTTTGATATTGGTTCCCTGCTAAGCCTCTTCCCTTTCAATTATAATATTGATTTTTCTTTATAGTTTCTTGCAATACTTCTAGTTTTGTTATTGGTACGAATGTTCATACCTAAAAAGATAAAAGGAACACTGCAATGTACTTCTCAGCCTTTATACAGGGGATTGTAAGCTTGTGAAAAGTGACTTTTACTTTCTTTTTCTCTTGAAAATAACAAAAAATCCTAACTCCGATTTTTTACCAAGTGTGCTGAAAAGATGTATTTCTGTGTATTTGCTAAGTAGTCATGTTCTTCATAGGCCAGTTATCTGAAAGATGCATCATAATGTCTGCAGCTGGCAGAATATGGCCATGAGCAATGTGCATGTGCTAAAGAAAGGCCTTTCCAAACTATTGCAATTATAGCAATATATATAGCAATTATAACTATACTGAGACTTTTTTCTCTGGGGAAAAAAAAAAAAAAGCTTGTTATTTGCTAACATTTGAGATAAATTAACTTGGTGATGTGTTAATGTGTGTTTCTCTAGCACTTCCCCTGTCCTCCTTACTTCCCCAGAAGCAAATGCTAGCTCCTTGCCCTTGTGGACCAAAGTTTAATGGATGGCATGTCAAAATGCAAGTAGCAGGTGGTGTACAAGTAAGCATTTCTGCAATACTATTGAGAAACAGAAATGTGAAATAATTACACAAAAACTAATATTTTATTTAACGTTTTCAGACATCAGCAGAAATTTATTACCTATCAAGCAGACCTAATTTCAGGCACAACTGAATACCAACAAGAATGTGGCCTTCAAGTTTCTCTTCAATTTTTTTACACATGTTTTGAAGATATCAAGGGATGCAGATTAATCTGCTCTGCACAGAACCAGCTGCTACTGTCTGCATCATTACATTTCAAAGTGTATTCCAAAAGCAAAACTGTTTTTTCTTTCAACTTTAGGTTCTTTCTTTGTCTTCTTATAGGTTTTGTTGCTGTTTTCTTACTTCATAATCCACTTTTAAAGTATAATTTCTTTTTTTTTTTCTCCTGTGTGATTTCATTATTGACTACATTCACAAGCACGTATGGACCAAAAAATTTCTGGTCTGGGCTAGGCTGTAACTTTTCAATTTGTCTTTCTTATAGCAGGGCAACATGCTTCTCTCAACTGCACAGTGTTTCATGGTATGGCATCTCCACAGCTGCAGGAAGAACACTAACTTCAGTCATGACTGGAGAGGAGACTCCCCTTTCTTCCCTCCTTTATCAATCTCTTTTGAAGCAATGGTACAGAAGCAGTATTTCTTTCTTTTGAGAAAAAACAAAGAATAATACTTAGAAAAAATATTTTACTTACCCTGTTTTTGTGTCTAACACTTCACTGTCTGTTATTCATCACAATTTGTTTTCTTCTGTACAGAGGATGCACCTAAGATATTGTTCACTTAACATGATTGATTATCTATCTCAAATTATACAGCTATGAAGATCACAAACCATTTCACATGCTAACCTATCAATAATTGACATAAGATAGTACTGATACTTTATTGTTTATGCCACATATAGTACTTCTAGTATTTCTGGCATTAGCTTTAATGTTCTGTGTGAACACTAAGAACAGAACTTTTGGTGGGCTGATGACTTTAACATTTAAGTAGTTCAAATTTTCCAAGTATCTTTAAAAATATTTCTATTCTTTATTTTACGCATACTTAGTCTTTAAAACAAATAGGTTGATTAACCAGGGTGCACAGTGCAGCCCTTTGAAAGGGGAGATGAATGAGGAAGTGCAAGGGAGTGCAGCCATAGCATGGTAATAGAAGGGGCACGGGATAGCAGTGAATGGCACTGAGAATATAAACAGCCATCAGTTAAAAATAAGAGATGTGGACAAAATGATTTTAAGGGTAACAAAATGAACAAAGAGCAAGTATCTAACACATAAAATATATGTGTTCAAAATAAATAAATAGTAACTTAAACTGTAATGTAGACTTGCAGACTTATATAGAAAAAGCAAGGTGTAAAGCTGTGTCAGAAAATACACATGAATAGTCCCAAGTGAATCCCAGTCTAAGGAAAAGAAAATGCCACCATCAGCACCACACACATATGGTGATGAATTTGAGAAGCTGTCACTTTGATGTAATACTTCATTCTTTCTTCCTGAGGAATACTGGTATTGTGTCTCTGAACTGTAAGAGTAACATGAAAGAAAAACAATACTGTAGGAAAATTTTGTGCAACAGTTATTAATTGCATTAATATTCACATTTATTTTGCTTTGATTGGATATTTTGAGTTGTGAGTGTCAGCGTCACTGTGTCAGACTAGCTGTTATAAATGTCGTGGTTAATTTAGATTTTTAAGATTGAAGTTAAACTAAACTTCTTGAATTTCTATAAAAGATGTGTGTCCCTTTTTCCCCCATTACAAAACGTGAAATGCAACATAACCAGCAGAGCCTAGGATGAACGCAGCCTTCCAGAACAGCTCACAGAGACTCTACCATTTCCTGCACCTCGGGAGTTGCCTGAGTAGGTCAGGAGTCATGGTTTTATTATGTGCTCAAGGCTGAGTAATGGAAACTTGTGAATTTCTTAGTCATACAGGGTGTGCCATCTGTCATTTGTCAGGGAATGTGCATACAGCACATAGAAGGTTGGTTCACAGACCATGTGTTCTACCCCATCCTATATTGGGGTTGATGTGATCTGGGGGCTGACCTGGTGGTTGGCTTGTTTCTTGTCATTTACAGTTACTGGGAATGTTGGGAGCAATAAGAGAATATGTAAGCATGGAAACTAGCACAGATTTTACACATCATAAGAGAATATTTTTTGTGTCTAACAAGTTCTGTAAATGTAGCCTTGATTTTTCTGAGATCTGTATGACAGAATTTATCATGATAAATTGAAAAGACTGCATAAAGATTGCCATATCAGCTAGTACTCTGCCAAGACAAACATTATTTGTTTACTTTCTGTCTGACTGTTATTGCCTGCCACACAGTCTGCCTTTTTATCACCTATTTAATGAACTGCAGAACTATCTTTCATTTGTGCTTGTTATTCATCTTGGCACAAAGTTTCTCAACGGGTGTGTTAATAGAATTAATGCACAGCAGTAAAAAAGAGTAGAATCCTGAAACAGAATTAACAATCTAATTTACTTTCACCAAACAACTACTGAGTGAACACATATGCCACTGAAACAGATTAGCACAACTGTGGCAGCTAAAACATTAATGAACTGTAGTGGACGTGAGTGCCTGCTCTGGACACTGAAACCTGCACATGTGAATTGCAAGAAGCAGGTTATACAACATCTGCCATTAAAATTTGAACTAGATAATTTAACATATGTTTTAAATAATTAAATGATATGATTTTACACACAGCATTCAAACAGTTTTGAAATGCAATTATTCACATAAGACATATGCTTCTGTTCTACCACACATGCTTCTGGTTAGAAGTGAAGTCCATGAAGAAGCAGAATCTGACAGGCAAACACAGTGCTCGTACATTTGACATGAAACATATGGTCTGCAGTCAAGCACAGAAAGTATCATATAAGGTGAAAGCCAGTGCAGCAAATCACAAAAACAGAATAGCACATGATAAATACTTTTGAAAACTACTTCTTGAAAGCCATTGTATCTGTTTGCTTAATTTATTGAGAATATTCTTTATAACTTTCATGCTATGAGCATTGCTCTTCAGTAATAGCATTTTAATATCCTTCCAGAAACCAAGCAGCAAAGAAGTAACTCTACTCTTGTATCTCTGAGGTAAATATATAAAAGTCAACATTATTTAATGTATCTCTTCATCAGAGACATGGTAAAAAGAAAGGGTGAGTTAAGTGCTATTTCCTCAAAATCCATTATTTTTTTTTATGATGTTGTTGTTGTTGTTGCTGTTGTTTAGGACTTTCCAGTGTGTACTAATTTAATTCAGGATTACCATTGGAATGTCTCAGAGCTGGAGAAGAACATCAGCTAACTGCAGGCTGAGGGCTCACTTTAATAGGTTCGGTCAGTCAGATGAAAAACCTTCCATTATAACCATCTCCTAAACCTAATCTGTTACGTGAAAGATACTAAAGCTCTTGCATTTCTTTGTGATAGAAAATACATTATGTGTCTTCACGAATTATACACAAAAGGAGTTAGATTCTGTTTGTAAAACAAGCATGCCTGCTGGGTTTAATCACCACAAGCAAAAATCACTTTAAATCTGCTACTAACAGCACTTTGGCATCTTTTATTACTGAGTATATAAAAGCATCTTTGATTTTTTAAAATACATTGGAGCAGTTTTCTTTATAAGTGGTGGTACAACAATATTCTAACTGACCTTCATCCTTGCTATTGCTTTTGTGCTCTGCAGATTCACTTCTAATATTAAAAAAAGCAAACAAACAAACTCAGGCTCTGAGATGATTAGTCACTTGCCTTTCATCTCTGAGGCTACAGTCAAAGGTGCTTTCAACAGCAGTATCTTATTATCTTCAGATCAGATGCCTTTAGGTCTACAGTGTAATATGTTTTGATGATGTTGGATTCTAGGCCAAAAAAAAAAAGGAACAAACATTTTCTTCTTTCTATTTGAATACTAAAAATTTCATATTCTCCTAATTGATTAGAGGACAAAACTTTCTTCTGATTCAAAGACAACTGAGAGAAGAGTACAAAATGGAGTTGTACCTGCCATCATTCTATGTCACCTCCACTTAAGAAGAAAAACTTCATATAATGATATATCAAATATAATTTCCATATTAACTTTGAATCCACTACAAACAAGTTTTAGTTATACCTCTAGAAATAAGTAATTAATATCCTTACACTAATTTCAACCAAAGGATAATTAGACATTGAGTGTGGGAGGTATCCTCTCAGTTCATCAGTCTGCAGAATGGCTTTATATCACAATTTAAGAGATCCAAGAGACGTGCTCTAATACCAGTAGCACAATGCAGTCATGTAGAGATGATCTTTTACCCAAATTATAAATAGTGGCTGAGCTTGTCCTGATATGGAAAAAAATACTAAAACTAAGCTGTAAATAAATTTTACTTCATTTAGACTTACATTAAATTGTTTGTTTCTTTCTCACAAGTGCATTCCCGCATACTTGTCACAGAATCACAGAGTGGTTCAGGTTGGAAGGGACATCAATGGTCATTGAGTTCCACTCCTTGTCATGAACACGGACATCTTTCACTAAACCAGACTCCTCAGGGCTCCATCCAACCTGACCTTGACAGATTTCACAGCATGCTTTTTTGAGAAGAATCTTACTCAATATATGGCATTATCTTTCACCCTTTGTTTTCATGCTATGAATATTTTTGAGCAGAAACCTGGTGAAATGATCTCTTCAGAGACAGTAAGTGAATAGTAGTGGTTTTAGTAGAGTTTCAGAGATATAAGTAAAAGGTTAATTATCTCATGTTAGGGTCTTTACAACTGTGTATATTAGTCTATTATACATCATATCATTTAGATTCAAACAGTATTATTCCCTAAAACCCATCTACAAAAATTTATGCATATTGTATATGGCAGCTACTCTTAATTGTAAAGAACTGATCTATTGACTTCTGTTGCCTTATGTTAATTTTCATTTCTGACAACATAATCAATAAGAGGCCAAAGAAATTCTCTTAAAAACCCCGAAACATCTGTCACTTGATGTATAGATTAATCATTCAAACAGCTGAAGTCTACAAACCTCATTTATTCTATTCAGTTACCTAATTATGGCAGTAATCCAGGAACAATCTTAACACCTCCAGTACACAGAACCAGTTAAACTGGTTTTTACTAAGGATCCACCACTATCCTAGACTGTAACAAGCCACAGGAAAAAAAACTTTAGCTGTCCATTATTCTTAAAAACATAGACTGTACAGTCTGATAGTCTAACTATCCTAGAACTTTGTGTTTTACCTTTTTTTTCTTCATCTTACCAAAGAGGTAACATCTGAGGATGATGGCTTTTCCTGTAGTGCCTGACTGCAGTGGTGCTTCTGGAAGCCTGTGATAGGAGGAGTTAGTGATCCACATACTTGATTTTATATGCAGATGCATGGTGACCATTTACCAACGAGCTCCCAAGGAAAATGGGGAGTGAGGGGCAGTGGTTAGTTTGTAACAGTTCATCCCTCCTGCTGCCTTGTTCCATGTGGAGTCCCTTCCATGGGTGCAGTCCTTCACCAGTCACTCCAGTATGGGTTTCTCCCACAGCCTGTTGTTCTGCAAGAAGGGCTCTAGCATGAGTCCCAGCAGAGGCTGTTCCCAACCCACTCAAAATTTTCCTTTTAAACCCAAGACATACTTATTCTAGGTTTTCTCCTTATTCTTGAAGAACGTATCTGAAAGCCAAAGCAGACATAAAATTCTATTAAACGTTTGGGGTTTTTTTTCTGTAGCACAGAAGCAATGCTCAGGCATTAATTTTTTTAAAAAATATAGTGTGTTAGAGACTAATTCATATCCCTCTCCTTGAATTTATAAAAAGTCTGATAAACTGCAAAAATGTGGCATGTAAACTCTATTTCATAGGCACAAATACAGAGCAATGATTCTTTATTTACATTCTCATCAAAATAATTTTCCTGTGTTTTTGAGCATAAATATTTTTGCTTCTTGTATCCCAGCTGAATGCTAAAAGTCACATGCTGAAAGTGTCTTTTAGAGAAAAGGAGTAAGTTGCTACCTAAAATGAAAATTATTTTGCTTGAAACAGAAGCTTATTTAAACACATAGATTTCCATACTTTGGATACAGGACTTGCCTATAGGCAAATCACATAGAATTGCATGACAAGTAGTGGAAGGAACAAAAGCAAAGAAAACAATATGCTGTAAATAATTTCATAACGGACCAGGTCAACTTTTAGTTACAAAAGCACCATGGGATTCAACTATCAGCTATATTCTTTATTCTAAAACATGAATCTTATATGTTGCTAATACAGTATTAATAACTTATTTATTTTTAAATGAATTTCAAAAAAGATAAATCAGTAATAAAATATTTTTATCAAAGAATATATATATAGCTGCAGTGATGTTAAACATACCTCATAATGTGAAATTCAAGAAAATGAATTATGATAAGGACCTTGATAAAATATTCAGAGAAGCTGGAACCTGCAGCAGAAATTGTACACAGAGTACTGCTCCTTGTCCATACATTTTTGGCAGACAATAAATAGTGATGTTACAGGAACCCAGAAGCTGAACCATTTCTTCCTAAGAGAACTGTTTCCTAATACTGGCACACAGTATAAGCATATGAAGGAACTGTCTCAGGTTAGCTTACAGAGGATTCCAAAACAAAGCTTTCTTAAAATTACCTTTACACTTGAAATTTACCTTGACATTAGACCTTTTTAGCCAATACTTTGTCCCTTAAAGACAACATGTGGTGAGGAATCAATAAATGAGGGATTGTATTTTGTTGATCTTAAAGAGGAAGAACTGAATCCTTTTCCTCTTTTCTGGGTCTTGAAAAAGACACAATTACCAGAGCTCATAAAATCATGTATAATGAAGTCATCTGAAGATATAGCCACTCTTTCATGTACCGTTTGACAAGTAAGTGAATTCAATTAGGATCAAAGATGCAACTAGCTGTCAATAAATTGTTAGTATTTATCAGCCTTGGCTTTATACTCTATTAATTAAAAAGCTAGAAGAGATGCTTATTTAATATGCTGTTCTGAATATCCCACATCTTTCTGCTTCACTAGACAAATTCCAGTTTCTTTTTGAATTAAAGTCCCTTTTAAATATATGCAGTCAAAGCTAAAAGGTTCCTTTGGTAAAGATGAACCGTTTTTAAGGTGGTAAAGTGGTTCAAGTTTGATCTTAGAGTCAGCACATCTTTCAGCTGAACTTACTGATTTCCCAGACAGTGGATTTTTGGGAACTTTTGACACAAATAAAGAAAGTTAAGATTTATTATAACTCTCTCTGCTGACTATTATAACCTTCACCTACTAGCTCATTAAGAAAAAGAATTAACTCATTGAACCTCAACTTCCAAATATTTTCTGTGGTTCTTATATTAAATTGTTCTTGAACTGAGGACATCAGAGACAGCCACAAGGTCCAGTGACAGTGTCTCTTGAACTGAATAAAAGTGATAATTTTTTCTTAGTTATAGACTTCTCAATAAATATATTTTACTGCAAGTATATACTTTAAATGTGCCTTTTAAATGTTTATTATGTTTTTTCTAGGTATTGCTAGAAATAATCAAACAGCATCAAACAGAAATGCATGGTTGTCTAAGAGACACATTCATTCAGAAAAAAACTGCACGTTAATAAAGTATTCTTGAATTTATTTAATATATTAATATATATGTTGATTTTGTGTCACATATCTTTAGAGTCTATATAAAATTTTCAACATGACCTTTGGCTACCAAGCCTATTATATCATTAAAATACAATCATGAAACAAAAATGCCCTAAAAAATATATTCTAAGTAGTTTTGCTGTCAGGGAACTACCATTTAATACAATGTGTTGGAGTATAATATTGTGTCAACAAGCATAATTTCAATGATATACATGTCATGTATAGAGAAAAATTTAAAAATTACCTTACTTTTAAAACCCAAATGAAGTAGTTGATAATTGTAACATAGAAAGTGATGCTGAGCACCTACTAAGCTAATGAAATATGATTGACATTCTGTAATGAGAGGTTAGCACAATGCCATTAATATGTCAGAGTAAAAGTAATTTCTAGATGATTTGTCTTCGTGCCTTCTGAAGTTTTACTTAGGTCTCGAAATTTTTGATCCTTTTTCCAGAGTCTGCAAAATTGGTCAGATTGTTCAAAATTTATTATATGTAGGTAATTAGCCCTGACAATTGGGTTAGTTTCAAAAGGGCTTTCAATACAAAGAAAGGATTTCCTTATGAATTATCAAGAAATTCCAGGTGGGTATTCTCACAAAAAGTTTTGTTTCAAATATGTTGGAGAACCAAGGCAACTATTTTTAAATTCAGTCTATTTTTTTTCCTCTTAGTTTTTAAAAGAATTTTACTTATATGATATCTGAAGAGGAAAAGAATCTCAATCAATTATTAATTTCCACTCAAAGGTTTTGGTTTTTTTTTCTGACATCAAAAAATTGTATCATTAGAAGAAATCGGAATCATTTTACAGCCATTATTTTAGGAAGATTATATTCAGAAGCATTTTTGATACTGGATTTTAAGTAATACCAAAATTTCATTTTTAATGAACAGACGTTGAGCATTCTTAACAATACAGATATCTTGCATGCTGAGTCGACAAACACAAAACCCCCGTTACTTTTGTAAACCTATGTCTGTATTCCTAATTGTCTCTTTTTGTTTGTTTCACTGGTTTTATTATCTCATCTTTGACTTTCTTTCACAATTTTTCCATGCAGAAAAAAACCACAGTAATAGATCAGTTGTATCTGGGAAGAAATTGTATGGGAAGCTTCATCCAATGTGATTACAGAAATACAGTTTTAGGATTTTATGTGTTAGCATAAGTGGTTCCTCTTGACAGTAAGATTTTAGGAGTCATGCAAGAAGATAATCTCTTTCATACTTTCTCAGCATAGATATAAATTTTTGTTGCAGACAACATAAAGTAATACCATTAAAGAAATCTTGTCTGCTACTTGAAAGCATTAAATAATGCCTTCAAGAATAAATTTATGTATTGTAAGTCCCAGGATCACCCCAATATGTCACATTACATTCCCTTTTAACTGAAGGTGTTCTCACACACAATATCACTTGTTCTCTCTTACATTTCTTTATGGATATGTATGCGTAGATTTCTGTGTGCCTACACACATACACATAGATATAGAAATGGAAGCAAACAAAATCCAATTTCAGATGAAACATAAGACATTCAGGAACCATGTTGCAGACCAAACATATCCATCAATATTTCAGCTAAGGTAAAATGTTTAATCCTGATAGTTTCTCTTGGTGATAGATTATAGAGCAAGTTCAGATAGGTGTCAAGGACAACATGAGACCCGGGTACCACGCCGTTTGCCTTTGCTATTGTGAGACATGAAAACAAATCATTGCAAGTAACAGTGTTGGCTTTAATACACCTTCTATTGATAAGTCATATCAATAAAAATATCCCCCAAATCTTCATCTTTTACTGAGCTAGCTGGAGAAGAAGTTCCAGGAGTTAAATAGAAGTACTGCTTTCTGTTTTGTTCTGCTTTCTTTTCAGCTTGCCTTACTGAGTGGGTAGAATTAATGACAGCATGAACATAATGACTGAGAGAAATTAAGTAGTTGAGAAGTAGAAATCACATGACATAAGACATTTTAATAGTCAGCACTAGTTGAAAAGAATAAATCATAGCTCATAATCTCTGTTTTGTTTTGTTTGGTTTTCTTTTCCAGCACAGTAGTGCTTTTATTTTGATACAGTTCTGGCTGTCAAAAAGTGATCTGACGGATCAAAACTCAAAAGCATGGTGTACCAGAACTTCAGAGATCAGAGCCACTGTCAGTAGGATTTTGCTACCAGCTATTAGAGATGGCAAAATGGAGAGAAGCAAAGGAGTGAAAACTGATCTTTCTCATGCTGAAATCAATAAGAGATTTGCCACTGACTTCAAAAGAAGAAGCAGGGCAAAATACACAACCAAGGAGAGAACAGTCAGAGGAGTATCTAGAAAGAAGAGGGAAAAAAAGAACAAAGCAAGAAATTTAGGGAATGAGGAAGATTATTTGAGAAAAGGCAAAAATTCAACAAAATTAGAAAGAAATTAGGTTAGAAAATAGGGAGAAAAAGTCTTGAATTAGAAACGTTTTCACAAATTCTAGAAGTACCTCCTTATCATGTTTCAAATGCTATTTTGATCTTTTAGTTTTTTATATCCTATCTATCCTAGAAGTGAAGGTGAACAGACAGTTCCTAAAGCCGGTTAGACAAGTGACTTTATGTGTACAGACACATGCGTGCATATATATGAATTTTAGGAATACTTGTGTACTGCTCATGGTTTCATTAGATTTGAATTCCAGAGAAACAAAGACCGTCTGTAGGCTGAGGTCAGGCTGCAACCATATTTAACACACAGAGAACCTGCAGAAATTTTGAGAGACCTTGGGCTATTTCCCCAGTGCTCCCAGGCTGGAGGCTTTATGACAGGTCTGTATACTATTGTTGTTCCATCAGCCAGTCTGCCCTGTTTCCAAGCCTTAAACACATGTCTTGCAGCATGAATTGTGCTATGAAATAACAGTCAAAACAAGTAAAAAAGAAAACAGTATCTCGATCTGTTTTGGAAAAATAATTTCATCCAGTTGAAAGCTTCTCTTAGGACTCTAATCTGAATTTGTTGTTCAGATTTCTCTATATATTCAATGTAGAAGGAGAGTTTTCTCCAGAGACAGATTTTGCAACATCTATTTTAGAATCGTGGCATTCTTTACTCTGCATTTTTTTCCCTCCTTGTGGGATGATTTTTATTTTTCATTGATGATCTAGCAATCCTTAATGACTCATTTAGACTAAACAATTTGCTTTTAAGATTACAGTCAGATGACTGAATCTTTCATAATATTTATCAATTCTAATTTATATATTAAAATTGTGCATTATGATAGAAAGCCCAGTTAAAGACGATATCACTTGAAATACGACAATATTTCAAACCTGAGCAAATTCATTTATATTAATGATAGATGGTTTAAAATCCACTCATTTAATTCTTGCAACTGGGATGAACAAACATAATATAATTAAAAAAATACATATAAATGACATATTGAAACATTTTGAAATTAAGAAACTGTTTATCCTAAATAAATCGATTACATTAGTAATGAAAATAAGATTAATAAATTTTTCCGATTTGATAAGTCTTGTGCATCACCTAAATGACCTTAAAATTCAATAAGGACAGTGCTCCATTGAAAAAATACCCATATGAATGTGTGGGGTTTTTTTATGTGGGCATGTATTGTTTTATTTCCTTTGTACATTATTTATTATCTGAAAAGTAAGATGTCTCTGAAGAAATTCATCATAAAGTGTAAACACACCAGGTAACAAATCAATGGTTCTTTAAATGATTGTGCTTTCTGAAGGAAAATATATTTCAGTTTGGGGCCCTAAATTCATTATGCCTCAGTGCATACTGAGTGAAAAACAGTATCGCTGTCATTAATGGGTTTATAAAAGGGTCTTGTCTTCAACACCAAAGAGTTAGTTTTCTTGCTTGCTATTTTATGCATTCTTTGATGTGTTGTTTGACTTTAGAAGCTAATGCACACAGAATTTTTCAAAGACTTCTAATGGATTTTAAAATTTAAGCAATTTTTTGAACAGGAAATAACTACATTATTAGCTTTTAAGAATTACTGCAATACCTCTGTGAGAAATTTAAATTCAATAAAAATTATATTTTAGAAAATTCTTCAAACTTCAGTTTCATGAAATCAATTTTAACGATTTAGCTTTTCCATAGTGGTGATCTACATCTGAAATTTTCAAGCCTTGCTGAGTTTTTGTGTTCCTTCTATTTTTATTTGCCAAATATTTCTTCTAAAGGGAAAAGACGGAGACAAAACAATTTAACTAATTTAAGCCACATAATACAAAAGTAAGCAAACAAAGGCAGGTCTGTATTCAGCAGATTTTTAGAATACCATAAGCTTGTTTTATTGGTCTTCTCTAATGGTATGACAAAGAAGAATCACAAGAGAAATTTATCATGTATAGGAATTTTATTTCCAAAGATTATGTGTTAGCTGCATAGGAATACCAAAGTCATAATGAAATATGAAACATTATAAAACTCCTAATAGATATAAATTTCTGGCTTTTTTGTCATGCATCAAGCTACCCTGCTTCACATTTTCGTCTGTGTATCTTCCTAATCAAAATGGGAACAGGTGTAAAGTTTTTCTGGAGCAATATAAAGGTAAGGAAAACTCTTAAGGGTGGAGATTCTCTCTTCCACACAGGACACAGAGAAATAAATAGAGGAACTATGATTGTTCTGCTTCCCTAAGTCACTGTAAGGTGGCACTAGTTCTCTTGAAGCAGGGCAGCTCCTTTCCAATTACCTTACCACAGGTAGGGGGGAGTTATCTGACACTCATCAGTGCTAACTAAAACAATTTTGCTCACCCAACTATACTGTTCACACTGCTGAAACATTTTTATGGTCAAGAAGCAGAATGTAGGCACATTCTTCAGCAAATGATCTCAGAGCACTTACTGCCCATGATATTAATGAACTTACTTCATGTAATTTAATGAGAGTTACTTGTATTTTTTCTCATTCAGTTCAACTCAAAATCCAAATGTTGATTACCATGAGCTTACAGTATTATTAGTTCGGCTTCCAGTTACTAGGTAAAGAACTAAACTAATTTTTTATTACTCTTGATTTTTTAGACTAGACTTTTCAGACTGTCAGTGCAAGTAATTTTTTTGGGGAGGGGGACAAAATTTACAAAGAGAACTTGGATTTTCCTGGATATATATTTGAATTGAAAAATATGCATTTATTTCAAGGGAGGAAACATTTATATTGTTTTTGCTTTCTAATTTACTAGAAATACTTTTCCCCTGAGCTAAAAAAATATGCTACTAATAAAACACTTTCACTAAGTTGAGATTATTTTATGAATGCATTTCACTATTCACTAGTGAACAGCAATGCTTAGAATGTTCTTATACCACTGTTAGGTGTTCTCCATTTAATAACTCTAATTGTAATATCTCATGTAACAGAGTCTATCATTGCAGAAATGAATTTTGTGTTGACATAAAGATTCTCTGGTCTATACCTCTAGATATATTTAAGGGGTTAGATAAGATGTTGCCATAAATCTCCTGAAAAACTCTCAATCCCTGTTTGCTTGAATTTTGACATAGTTGTATTTCTTTCCTCTCTCTGTGAATAAGGAAACAGAATTAAAATGCATTAGTATTTTGATAATCTTTGATTTAGGAGCTGCAAAGACTATTACAGAGGTCAAAGAAAGGAAAGGCTATGTTTTTAAATCAACAACAAAAGAGAAAGATAATTGGCAGAGATTGACTTCTTTGTTCCTTTTCCTGCAGACAATAATTTCTTATTAATTTTCAAGATATGAGAATTTCATACTTGTCTTCTTAAAAAGTTCTTTTTACAATTTCAGCTGAGTCCCTGGTGAATTCATCTTCAGTAAGAATTTTTCAGTATAGAGGACAGTATTTCTTTCAATTTCTGCTCCTGACAGCTACGGGTAATAATACAGCTACTAGGTGAAGAGATGAGATCTTCTGCATTCAGAACACTTCCTGATAAAGTCAGGTAAAACGTGGGAGGAAAATACATCGCTCTAAGTTAGAGGAAAAAGTACTGAACTTCAAGTGACATCTGGAACTGAATAGGTGATGGCAGTTTCCAAGCGAGAGGAGTGTATAAAATCAGGAAACCCAGGGTGGGGACCACTGACCCTAAAAATGAAAAGCAAGTACAGGAGAGCAGGACTTGAGTGGTCTGGTCAGATCTCCTCTTTTATTTGGACAGATTAAGCACATTGTAATATTTTTAAAACTAATATTATTCTAACTTAAATGAAAGCATGGATAGCTACAAAAGGAATGAAAGTACAGTGGTAACTTGGCTTTTCCACAGAACATAACAGGCATATTTTTGATGTTTGAATCACTGAAGAGGGTTATGCCTTTTTTCAGGTTTTGTGATAGTAAAGAGTGCAGATATTCAGTTAATTCACTTATCCTATGTAAGCGAAGGCATAGGAAACTGGAGAAAACCAAAACTTTCTTCAGCAGACCATCATAGGCACAGCAGGCAACACAGAGGAAGCAGGGCCAAATGGAGCTGAAATTTGTTGAAAGTCTCTCAGTTAAACTACAGAATATGGGTTTGCACGCATGTAGCTTGAACAATAGGTATAGCTGCAACCTATCTGTAAAGAGGTATTTTCCTGAAGGATTGGTTAATTTACATGCAAGGGCTGTTCTCAGGGTACACAAACACATTGAACAAGAACTATGAGGGCAGCATATAAAGCCCAAACCAAACAAAATAATATGATTCTTAGGGAAAAAAAATGAATAAAAATAAAAATAATAATGAAAAAAAGATGGAAACTGCAACCAGAATACAGAAGCAAATAAATCAAAATACAGAGGTGCAACTTAGAGAATGTGGGATTTCCAGACAAAAGCTTGGTAACTATAGGGAGGTAGTAGAAAAAAGACATGAACTAAAAAAATGAAAAAATATGAAAAATTCAGGGGAAAGAAAAGTATTATTTTTATACAGATTCACTGGAGGGAAAGAATAATAAATTACTGATCTAGTTATGTCAGTAATAACACCAGTAATACTATAGCTTCCATTAATTTTACTTTTTTAAATATTGGATAAGAAAATATAGAGACATCATTTTAAGAAAAAACAAAGTAATAGGAGATATATATACTTCACATACAGTGCAGGTAGAATAAAAATTTCCCCATTTAGAATTTGATGGTGGCTGGAAGGATGCAATTCCTGTTTAAAGGAGAACCATCAAGAAAATAGTAAACAAATCCTTCTGAATAGCAGGACAGTGCAAGACTTGGATTGGATTGCACTGTGATACTGGACTGTTCACAACATGAAGGTAGGATGGAGTGTCTACTGATTTTACAGAACATAAGGATATTTTAGCGAGGTGATTATCTAGAAGACAAGTTACAGCTACAAACACATCTCTGCTTACAGTTGTGGACTGAATTCTATTAGCCCAGGTGGAAGATGGAGAAAGTAAGGTTGCAAAAAGATTGAACACATGAACACAGTCTCTGAAAGTAGCACAGACTGAATGAAAAGCCAAATTGTGATAAGAAAGCCTCCCAATGAAGGAAAGACCTTCTTTGATCGAAAAACCACTTAACAGGACACTGAAGGAAGTCACAGTCTATTAGAACTAACTGAAGACATGCTGACCAGTTTATTCAGTGAAGGGTGTTCACTGTGACGACAGCAATGATTTTAGTTGTGTTTGGATAAATATCCTTTCCCTTCATAGTAGCAGTTTTCCACGTGAAAGAGACAATTGGAGCCTGAGTGAAAAGATAAAAAAACTATTGAACTCTTGAATTTCCATTGTTCTTTCCAATGTGTGCTTTCAGTGACTTTTTTTGTTTGGTTTCACAAATAATTCAAGCATGCTCTCTTCTAAGAGAAATCACAGTAATTTTCACTTGAAATAAAGACTCATTTTACAAAAAATTTAAGAGTGCCACTTGTTAGAATTACCTGGCACATCTAATTACAAGCCAACTTTCTAGAAAATAGCCAATGTTCTGACAAATACAGTTTGTGTGGTAGAATATTTCCCTTTTGGTTGAGAAGCAGGCATATATGCACTTAAAAAAGAACAGAGAACACAAAGTATGAATCCATGTTAGAAGCCAACTACCATCCTGGGAAACTGACTATCTGCTAAACATTTCAATATAGTGATAAATATGAAAATTAAACTGATGTCATGCATAAATACATGCAAAATGATATGTTTCATTCCAATTCAGATATCAGTTCAAAGTTGAAAATACATTATGTTAATTGAATGGTGTAAAAGGATATTCATCATTAAATCTGCAACTTCAGATTTTTGATGCTTTGAATTAGTTTCCAAGATAAGTATTCAAGCTTTTAAACTAGTTTATCACTGTTCCATTTTACATTATTTTATAGTACACTAAATGCTGTACTAAATAAATAATATTATTAAAAACAATTACATCTAATAAACATATACTATATATTAAATATATATGCATATAGTACAGCATATTTAGTATTATGGAAGTATGTTCATTAACAGTTGTCAGTCATTCAAATGATGCAGTGATAACTATGGCAGAGGAGTCCATGAAGAGATTGATTCTCCATTCAGGTTTGACTGATACTGTACAATAAACGAGGCCAAATCACAGACAAGAGAAAATGATTCTTTAGGTGAATCAGATCTCTTCATATCTCTTTTAAAAGGGTACATTGAATTTGTATCACTGTATGGGATGGGACTTCAGATAATACACCAGTGTTTTCACTATGACTGACAGTTCTTGCACAGTATAAAAGGTTTCTCTTTTTTCTGCTCTGCCCCCACAGGAAGTGTGCTGGAGGTGGACAAGAACTTTGGAAGGACAAAACTGGGACAGGTGACCCAAACTGTCTAGAAAAAGAGGAAGGAAGGATATTCACGGTTATGGCATTTGTTTTCCTAAGGAATCATTACGTGTGGTGAGGCCCAGTTTCCCAGAAAACAACAAAACATCTACCTGCAAATGGAAAACAGTGAATAAATTATTTTGCTTTGCTTATGCACAGAAATTTTGATTTACCTATTAAACTTCTTTTATCTTGATCCACGTCTACTCACCTTCATTCTACTTCTCATCCCATGGGAAAGGAGGGTGAACAAAGAGCTGTGTGGATGCTTGGCTGCGGGCTAAGTTCAGCCCAGAGAAATCACATATTCTACACAATAAGCAAAAGAAGATTGATACTGATGCTTGTATAACGTGAAAAAAATTCTTTACATTCAACACATGAATTGAAAAATATGTCTGAAATGAAGACTGATTCAGATTTACAGTCTAACAATGCAGTGCTTTCCCTTCACACAGTTTCCAAACCCAAAAGGGTTAAATATAGCAGTTGATCAAGCCACTGCAAAGCCTACTATTTGCCAAATGAATGATACAAAACCGGCAATGATCAGATCATTGTGTGAATATTTTGAATAATGTGGATAATAAGAGTGTCATTGATATCAGTAATTCAGGCAAGATTTTTGTAGAGACAGCAGTAAATGCTAAACAAAACTAAATGTCAGCATAACTAAAATAAATAAATTCCACTCTTCTAAGTTTTCAGTGATCATTAGAGCACTAGCTGAAATGTTCAAAGAATTAATGCTGAGTGCTGAAAAGAGAGACACATAAAAAGAAAATAAGCAGAAAAAAACCTCAGACTTTACAGACTTATTACAGGCAAAGAATGTGTCAATTTCCTGAGGGAAAAAAGGAACATAGTAAAGACACAGTTTTCAGAAGTAGCAAGGAAAATAAATTCTTCATGAGCTAAAAAATGTTTATCACCTAGCTATATTATAATGAAGGGAAGAAAAACCAAAGTAGTAGAGAGAATGTGGAGAAAAAGAGCATAGGCAAATCTTGAAGTCCCCAGCTGTACATTCTTAGGAAATGCTTCTCTCTCAAAGTAGATGCTAAAGCAGGAACTTACTAAAGTACATGGAACTACAGTACTCAAGGCAGGAAGGATAATACTGTGAATGAAGTTGAAAAAGAGTCTCTAGTCCATTCCAACAGGCAATAGAAAATAGAAAGGGAACGCTCCTTCTCCAAGTTCAGTAAGTAAACCAGAAAATATGACACTTCCATAGGGACAAATATCTAAAAATTTATGCTATGCTTTTTGGATAAGTAAGAACCTGCAGATGTACTCGAAGATGATGCCCATAACTTGACCATTCTTTAATGAAATCTTAATCACAACTACACAGCTGAGTGTATTGGCCCTGCCTTCGCCTATATTAGACTTCCAAAATCCCAGTCAGTGCTGGCTTCAAGCCATAGTAATTACATCAGTATAGAATTATGTCTGACTGAATGAATGTTTATTGTTTTCACTAAACATTTTACAACCAGCTAATTTAGTGGGTATAAATCTAAATAGTTTCAGGGAATTACAGGGTTTGATATATAACCATTATCATCTGGCATATTAGTGGAAAGTAGTTCAAAATGTTTAAAATACATTGTTACATTAAGCTGTTAAAGGAAGAGAAGCACTTTTAAGCCACACGGTTTGAATCGATTTCTCCTTTATTATGCAGGAACATTTAATATGTAATCCTGATCACATAAAGGCAAAATGAAAGGTTAACCTTGATTCTGGAAATTGCTGGGATAGAAGCTTTGCAAGGAGTATGGTGTAGATGTCATTGTGTCTTTTCTTTGTACAGGATGTATATAAAGAGCACTAATCTCAGATCTTAAATGTTTTGGTGGTCTGAGAGAAATCAGTTGTATAAAATATTATTATTTTTCCTACATTAAAATCCTCACAGGCTGGTTTAAGTTTTGTCCTGGAATATCACCATATAAATTTCCTGGACAAGTCGAAGCACATGTCATTTACAGTTACACTATATGATATAGGGATGAAATAATATAAACTTCCACTATTCAAGCAATGTTATGTGTAGCGTCTAGTAAATTTAAAAAGATATTTTTATCCAGTAAAACACAAAACTATACGGAATGGAGAATTATTTCTTTTTTAATCAATAGCAGAAAAATGAATGTTGGTGAAAAAAAATCATAGCAATAATTATGTTTATTAGCAATTTTGTTTCATCATACATTGCTATTTCTCTTGAGAGAAAATGGGGAGAATATATACTAAGTGTCCATATTTCCAGAACTGATAAATAGAAAGATATTAATTCCCTGAACACCAAGTTGTCAGACACTTGTTAGAGAAAGATATTCTGAGTATCTGTTGCTAAATCTTCACTCACATTTTCATATGCTTTCTTCAACATCTTAAAATACCGGTCTAAATACTTTTGTATAACTCTTCCAGGACTTTTGACCTTTTCCTGAAGCATACTTCCAAAAATAGGGTAGAAGTCACAGAATTATGACTTATAATTTAGGTTAGATGTTAGTATAGACAGTCTTCCAAAGTTCTCTTGTGTTTTCTAAATTATTGACTGGGAGGAAAAAAACCCCACAACAACAACAAAAGACGTAATTGCCAAAAATCACTATCAAAGCTAGGAGCAGAACATAATTTTCACATATCAACATAGTTCCTTCTATCACATGGTAATACTAACAAGTTTGATGTCCTACATTAACATATACAAAACCCAAGTTGTAATAATATTTGCATGTACAAAATTTCTTAAGTAATTAATGAGAGTCCATCTAATTAGACACTAAATTACCCTGCTTCAAGTAATTATCAGTTTTGCTGTTTCTGGGGAAAACTCTCATCTGAGTCTGATCTGATGTTGTAAACTTGATTGCACTGTCTTCACTGGAATTAACACTAATAGACACCAGAGCGATTCTCAGGTTATGAAAATATTTCAGTACTTCCTTAATTTTTAGCAAATTAATAACCCTTTTAACTTTGCTATATTGTACTTCTACAGGACTTGAGATTGTTGCCATGATGGATATTAATGTCTTCCTGCACTCTGCAATCAGAAAACTTGGACTTTGTCACTAATCTTGGGAGATACTGTAAGTGACGGGTCCAACTTGGCACTTGTTGGAAAACATCCTGAGGGGTATGGGTCAGGCAAAGAACAAAATCAGGACCCAACATTTTAGGAAAACCAATTTTCATCTATTCAAAGAAAAAGTTAATAGGAAACTGCCTTCAGGGACAAGGGAGCAGAACAGAGATAGCATATCTTTAAGGACATTTCATAGACAACAAAAGCTCTAAGCCCCAGCTATAAGAAATAAGGAAAGGAAGACAAGAGATCAGTATGACTGAGTCAAGACCTGCTGGTCAAACTAAAGGCCAGAAAGGAAATTCACAGGTAGTGGAGGCAGGGCCAGGTAACCTGGGAAGAGTATAGGGATACTGCCCAGTTGTGGTTCAGAAAGGCCAAAGTACAGCTGGAGCTGAAGTTGGCAAGGGATGCAAAGAATAATAATGGCTTCTTACAGATATGTCATCCAGAACAGGAAGGCCAAAGAAAACTGACAAAATTGGCAATAGTGCAAGAGAAGACTGACATACCTCTGCCTCAGTCTTTATTGGCTACTTTTCTTCCCATACCACTTGAGTGGGTGGGCTGTAAGGCAGGCACTGTTGGGAACAAAGTCCTTTCCACTTTAAGAGAAGATCAGGTCTGTGACTACCTGAGGATCCTGAATATACACAAGTCTATGAGACCTTATGAGATAGGTTCCAAGAGTCATGAGGGATTGGGTAATGGAGCTGCCAAGCCACTTTGAAAAGTCATGGCAGTCAGATAAACCCTGGTGCTTGGAAAAAGGAAGACATTGCACCTATTTTTAAAACAGGTTGAAAGGAGGACCCTGGTAACTACTGACCTGTCAGCCTCACCTCTGTGCGTGGGAAGATAGTGGAAGGATATGTTGAGGCATAATGGAGGAGAGGCAGGTGGTTCAAGACAGCCAGCACAGCCTCACCAAGGTAAAATTTTGCCTAAACAGCCTATTCACCTTCTGTGATGAGTGACTAAATCAGTGGACAAGGGAAAAGCTACAGATGTCGCATGTCTGGACTTCTGTAAGGCCTTCATGGTGCCCGACCATATATTTTTTTAAGTTAGACAGAGATTAACTTGATAGGTAGACTTTTCAGTGGATGAGGAATTGGTTGTGTGGTAACATTCAGAAGGTAGTGGTGAATGGCTAGGAGTCTTGATGGACATCAGTGACAAGAGGTGCCACTCAGAGGTCCAAACTGGAACCTTTTTACTGTTCATTATCTTTGTCAAGGTCATGATGGGATCAAGTGTATAGTCAGCAAGTTTGTGGATGATACCAAATTCTGTCCTTCTATTCTCCCCTGGTAAAACCCTAACTGGAGCACTGTATCCAGCTCTGGAGTCCTCAACAAAGAAAAGATGGACCTGTTGGAGCAGACTCAGAGGAGGACAACAAAAATGATTAGAGGAATGGAGCACCTCTTTACAAGGAAAGGCTAAGAAAATTGGAATTGTTCAGTCTGAAGAAGAGAAGGCTTAGGAGTGACCAAATTGTGGCCAATACATAAAGAGAGCTTGTAAGAAAGTTGGGTACAAACCTCTCAGTAGGAACTGCAGTGATAGGAAAAGGAGGAATGCCTTTAAACTTAGAGATAATAGATTTATACTAGATAGACATTTTTACATTGAGGTAGGTGAAACAGATTGCCCAGAGAGGTGGTGGATGCTCCATCTCTGGAAGCATTCACAGTCAGGTTGGAGGGGCTCCATCTGAGCAGCCTGATCTAGCTGGAGATATCCCTGATCACTGCAGAAGGAGCTGAAGTAGACGATCCTTAAAGATACTTTCAAAACAAACTATTTTATGATTCTATATTTCTATTAATTATTGTCCTAATGTTACTTATTTTATCCTGTATACTCTAAAATGCTTACTCTCAAGATTTACTGCAGATTTACTTCTTTTCAAGAAGAAACCTTTTCAAAATGAACTTAAACTCATAAATGAAAGCCTATATTTTTAAGGGAAATGCATAAGATGTTTTTTTATCTCACTGCTTAGTTAAAGAAAAGTTTGGATTGATTCCACAGTTTTCATTAATTTTCTTCAATATTCCTATAAAAGAGAAATTTGAAGATTAGAGCAAGAACTTAGCAACTAGAAGTACATAAGCTTTGTGTTTCCCTTTAACAACAAGTTGTTTCTGTATCTATGAACATATAAGCAGTATTGTTTTCTAAATCAGCAGGTCTTAGAAATATAATTTAAGAAAATAAATAAATAATGCTTCCTCAGGCCAGAATATATATTGCTCACTATTCTTAGAAATACACCAACCATCTGTGGTCTAATTTTTCTTGACCTCAATACATTATGCATGACAATGCTAGATAAATATTTTTGTTAAGAAATCCATAAGAAAATCACTTGGGATTTAGCTTCATGGCTCACAAATCTCTTCACAGGTTGTTGTGTTTTTTATCTGCTGGTTTTTAATCTGTTTTTATTACACATTTATGCATATTTTAAAACCAGGTACTAATACAAATAGGAAACTAAATATATAAGATGATATCTTTGCTTTTTTTCCTACAGCTCTAAGATAATGTGTAGAGTCTCTTCCATTTTCTATCAACTCAGTTCTTTTCTATAATGAAAAATTAATCCTGGTGAAATGTTAAAGAACTCACTTTGTTCTTCTTGCTGCCATAATCCTTTTAAGAACATTGGGATAGATGAGATTTCTTATCATGAGACTTCATTGAGAAAAGATGGGTTTTGCTCACCACAAGGTAGTTTAGTCAATTATTTATAGCCTTTGCTCATATACTTCCACCTGTCTCATGCCTCTACAGAAGTTAATCTTGATTATTAGACAGAAAGAAGTCTTAAAGGAAATAATGAACTCTTGTTTTGTCTTTAGATTTTTCTGAATTCTATTATATGCAGGCTATGTTTTGCAGTGACAGTGGACTTCGGGAGGTTTGGGGTTTTTTGTACTGTATGCACATACTAGCTATTGCATAATTTTTACCTGGTCTTCTTGTGGACCTCATAGATTTATCCCTACAGGCATTTATCCTGATTCAGTTTTGCAAGGTTCCTAAAACCCATTCCTTCAGCCTGTCGAGGTCCATCTGGATAGCAGTCATTATCCCAGTCATATTGACTCATTACTCTATTTGGCACTATCTGCAAACTTGATAATCACCTCCTTCAGATCATTAAAAAGTATGCAGATCCCACTACAGACTCCTAGAGTACTTCCCTTGCTACTGCTCCTGAGATAGAGAGAGACATTTGAATCATGATATTTTGTGGCCAATCTTCCACCCTGTTCTGAAAACCATTTAGTCTTTCTCCAATCTAGGCCATATAAATCTAATTTTTATACAAGATGACTGTTAAGACTGTTACATGCTGGAATTAAATGTTTTGAATCAGTGACTTCTGTAGTGGATACACTTTTGCTTTACACCACGTGCCCACCAAATCACTCTACCACTCCTCTCCACACTGGACTGGGGAAGAACATAAAATGTAAAACAACTCATATGTTGAGATAAGGCAGTTTATTGAAACAAAAGAAAACGTTTGTGCATGCATAAGCAAAGAGAAAAAATAGTTTAATTCTACTTCCCAAGAAGCACACTCGTTGAATGCCTCAGTACAATGTTGGTCCAGAAGGCAAACCTTGCAAATAAAAAATGGCTGCTCCTCTCCCCCTCATTCCACCTCTTTCCCTTAGCTTTTTATATCTGAACTGGTCTCACATGGTATGGAATATCCCTTTGGTCACTTTGGGCCAGCCTGGTTGTGTCCCCTCCCAGGATCTTGCCCACTCCCAGCCCTGTGATGGGGGGAATGTTGAGAGGCAGCGCTGATGCTGTGCCAGCCCTGCCCAGCAGTGCCCAAACCACTGCTGTGTTAGCAACACCTTTCCAGATACCACTGCACTGCACTGTGAGGGCTGCTGTGAGAAAATGGACTCCAGCTCAGCCAGACTCCATACTAGTCCAAATTAGGTTCTCTAAGATTTTTAGTTTGGTAAGAGAAGAAGGAAGAATATAAAACTGGTAAATTGATGTTATCCAATTACAAAATGTGTACAGTTAATACTGCACTAAAATCATAGTCTCTTTAGAAATGTTACATTGACTTCCACAACATTAAAGTTAAGATACATCTATAAATTCAAAATTCTGATTTTGGTACGATTGATCTTTACACATACTCTTAAAATAGGACTATTTCTTACATAAGATTATTCATTCTCCCAAGAGTCTTCAATATACTAAACACTCTGGCTTTCCTCCAACAAAGCACTTAATCACATAATTTTCTATTCATTTCAGTCTTATGTTTTGGAGGCTTGAATTTAAGCTTTAGTGCTTGTTTGGACTTGGGTCAAACTGTTCAACAGCAAGCAGGAATGATTCTGCATTAGGTTATTAAGGAGGAAAAAAATAGTGATATTTGGACATAAATTATAAAGTTAAGCAAGAGTTGTTTTCTGTAGGAGACATGAAAGAGGCAGAGCAGTAAAGAAAATGCATTTCAACTGGTTCAAAGAAAAAAATTATATTCAAATAATTAATCTCTTGTTACTTGTAAAGATTGTATCTAAAGAAGAAAAAACTGTCTCTTAGATTTTAATTTATCCAGTTTCCTTGCTATTACTTTATAAGCTCTTTCTTTCACTGAGAAGGTCTTGTATCACACTTTAAAAGACACAACAATATATGATAATGAAAATTCTGTTGCAGTTGTGCTCCATTAAGTAGAAGCTTGTACAATTTAAAATTGAAACTTTGAAGTACTCAAGTATATAATTGCTATTTCTCTGACACGTATATATATATTTTTACTTAACTTAGTGTTGAAAAGCAAGTTTTCCCCATTAACATGCAATGTATATATATTATTGTATAACCTGCTCTGTGAAAGAACACATGAAGAAAGAAGATAAAGCTATATGATTATACCTAAAAATACTTATAAAATTCACTAATTTCTTTGTACTTATGAAACACAAATACACCAATTGTCCTTACTTAGAGTCATGGAATGATTTGTGTGGGAAAAAACATATCACCAATCCAAATGTCAACCCTGTACCACCACCATGTCCTCAAGTGCTACATCCAAAAGTTTTTTGAAGACTTCCAGAGATGAAGACTCTACCACTTCTCTGGAAAGCCTGTTACCAATGCTTGACAACAATTCATGCAAAGAAATTTTTCTTTATATTTAATCTAAACCTGTTCAAGTACTCCTAGCACCAAGAAGTCCACATTTAAATTCTGATGCTAAGATAAACAAGTTAACAGATAATAAACATGAAAAGCTTGGCAGCAATAAATGTATGTTTAGCTTTTCTTTTGAGCTTCCTAATGATGGTGTCATTAGAAACACCTGCTTAGGCTTGCAGATAAAGAGCAGATGTTTGGGAGAGACCTTCCTTAAGGGATAAGTAAAGTATACATAAGATCCTTGTAAGTAAGCATAAATCATATCTGATGATTTGCTGAGCCTTGAAACAACGTTGTCAGTAAGAGATGATGTTAACAAAACTGCAATTCTTTAGCATGACAGTACACACAGCATCCAAACTTTATATGTTATAATTAAAGAAGACAAAACATGATCAGACTTTGGTGACAAAAATACAAAAATGTGGTCTATTCTGGTATATTGGTGATTAGTGCAAATATACTGAAGAGACTATGACCAAGTATGCTCCAAGCTTGATGTACTTTTCCATCAAATGATGTCAAGTTCTACAGAGAGCTGAAATCTATGATCTTTCCAGCTCTAAGGTAATTTTACCAACTGTATTTTTCAGGTCACTTGGAGTTTACTTCAAAGATGTTTCACTACCTGATTGCTTGTTACAGCATTGAAAAAGGTTTCTCACAGACAGTTTTTGGAAATAAGTTACATTTACTAGGAACTGTGAGGTATGCACTTCCTGAAAAGTAAATGTTGAGGAGGACAACATGATGGAAGTAGAATAGTGCAGAAAGTAGTAATTTCTTTTATTAGAAGAAATAAAATACAATGTGTGGATTTAATAAGCAAGAGATTTACATTTAAGTAGCAGTCATGTCCTGTCACAAATATTCTCTATTAGGAGTCTATAGGTGTGTATATATATACATATATATAAATATAATGGTCTTCCAGGAAAATGTAACAGTTTTCTGAGTAATTTTCTACATAAGTATTAATTTAAATAAACCACTAAATATATGCAATTTATTTACTGTCTTTAAAGAAAAGTTTAGCCTCTATTGATGCATAATTCAGTTAATACTGGAAATGGGAGTTAATACTGTAAATGGGAATTTTTAGTGAAGATATTATATAAGTACCACGAACAAAATACTAAGGAAAAAATCCATGTTTATGCTGCCTCAAAGAAGATACAGAAGAATAAGCCTCTGAATTTTCTAAACAACTCATGAAGCAGTGTGAAGACAACACACCATACCACAGAATTTCATTACATTCTGCTACTTTCATTTATGTCTTAAATCAGAAATTATCAAATGTTATCAAAAAGTGAAAAAGTCAAGTTTTTTTTTCTCTTCTATCAATTTGAAAGGAACATCAGCCTCTGGATAATTGCTTTGGTTTTGTTTTCCCAGATGATGTGTTTCACTCTATTTTATGTCAAAGAAAGCTTAAGGACTTATTCTTCATGCACCAGAGTATCAAGATTATTAATAAAAACATGGAAATTTTTCCTACAGTTCAAAAAGGGTTTTCCCACCATTTTGTCATTTAATTAATTTCCCTTAGTCCTAAACAATTTATATGTTTTAAATTATTTTTTTCTGGTAGAAATAAATGGTTCCTAGATTGATCAGACTAATAATCTACTATATCTAAATCCAGACCCCATTCTCCAAATGCCTATATAACTATTACTTGCATTCATCTTCCTGATGCATTTGACTTCAAAGGGATGAAACATGAAAGTAAAATTCATCAACTGCAGTAATATTTGCGGAATTGGGCCCTTAGAGAACATGTTATTCAGTCTATAAATGCATAAAGCACTAAAGAGACAATATTGTAAATAATAGTATTCCTTTATGTGATATATTTTGAGAAAATGTAAACATGAGTTCTCTCAGTCTAGAGGATACTCTGGGTAAAGTGAATTTCTTGAAAGTCTGTCCTCTTTGCACAGAATATTCAAACTACCAACATGCAACAGTCTTTTCTTCTCCGGGGTTATTTAACTGTATGTATTAAGTGGGGGTATTTCAAACATTATTGGCAATTTATCTACTTCTAACACAACACCAGGATGGATAGAAGACAGCCAGACAATGAGAAATGTAGCTGAGTTTGTAAATGTAGAAAATCTATTCAGATTTTTCCATAGCTTGAGTAAACAGCTCCTGCTTTAGCATAAACACCTCTCAGTTTAAGGAAAGTTTAAGGAAACAGCCTTCCTGCTCCTTCTCCCTATGTCGTTAATTGGCCCTTTGGTTTCTTTGCTGTTATAACAAGTTTTTATATTGATACTAGAACAATTTTCTTAAGCAAAGATTACGTTTAATAAAAAGATTGATAGAAATTATTATTATTGGGGTTTTCTTTTTCTGTTTCAGTTTGCCTCTGATAAATAGATTTACACCTCTGTCAGGGGGAAAAATTAAGAATTTCATATCTCTTACATTTTTCCAAGTTTTTAACATCATCTACTTTTTACACTTAGCACGTTATATTTACTTTTGTTTCGTTTTATTTTTTTTTTTTAAATAAATGTGTTATCGTCATCTTAATTATATATTTTATTGATCCATGCGTTTTCTGAAGGGGTTGCATGAGCTGGCCGTGAGGGGGCACTAACAGAGCATCCAGCTTCTCATCTCCTCCTGCCAGGATATAAGGTCACCTGTGTGGCCATCCTAGTTTCAGATCCCCTTAAGTGTCTTATGCTTGAAGCTACAAATCAATCTCGTAAGCACTGAGGGTGTGCACAGATCCCTGAAGGTAGCTTTTCAGAGATACAGTCAATGCCTACTTCAGCAACTTGGATTTACAGTAAATTTAAGCCTAAAGGCAGCCAGTGCAGAAGTAAACAGAGCAACATAAGCCAGTAACACACTATAAAAATAACACTAAAATATTTTTGACTTTTTTATCCATAGCACTATATGTTAGAAAAAAATGTTTTATATGTTCCTTTTATTTCTTATTTGTACTTTTCTCGATATTCTTTTTGCTTTTCATGTCTTTCATCTCTTAATCAAACATTCTCAGGTGAATTAATTTGAACTTCACTTAGGTGGCACTGGTAAATTTTTCTGAGATCTAAAATAATGTAAAGTACATCACAGCTATCCCATAAGATACCGTGTTTACTGGAAGAGATGCTAGATATTATGTCTTCACCCTGCAATATTTATTTGAATTATGGATACAATTTTAACTCCAAGTATTGTAAACCTCTGTTTTATATTTCATAGAAAAGGCCCCTTAAAATACAGGTGCTTTAAAGCAATGAAAGAAATTTAATGAGAAGTAGAACTTTCACATGTATAAAATACTTTATACAAAAATACAAAAGGGTTGATTTTATTAATATGTGTATTTTGTTAGTTTCATTGCTGGCATTGTTGTTAGAACTCTGCATGTAATGAATACTGTCTTTACTGCTGTTGAGAAATGATAATGAAAGCAAAAACTACACCAAAAATTTGAGTTTAACTATTAAATAAAACTCTAAGAAGAAAAAAATATCTGACTTCTGAAACAATTGTAGGAAAGCTTACTTTGAAATGAATATCCATTACTTGTGAGTATATTTTTTGAAGCTCTGCAAAAAACATTTTAGTTTGGTTTCCAGAGATAGTACATGTCATGCAAGCAAGTGGTAAAAAAAAAAAAAAAAAAAAAAAAGGAAGTTAGTAACAAACAGACCTAAGAAAACAAATCTCAGAAAAGGCAAAGATTTTACAAGCAAACCTGAATGTTTTTCTTCTGAAGTAGTAGTATGTTTTTTGAGATTGCTAGAAACTGGATGACCATCCACAAGGAAACTCAGTCCATTATGGAACTGTATAAGAAAAATACATTTATCTTACGATCTTCCCTTTTGAAACTATGATAAGGAAGAGGGTGGCTAAATCTCTTCACTTGCTTAAATACATGCACAACTTGATAGTTCATTATTTTCAATCGCCTTTTTTTCTTGGCTGTAGTCTTGGATGTAAATGAGAACACTGCAGTTAGAATTGTTGTTGATATAAAATTCCTAATAGGAAAATTGAATCCATAATATATTTCTAATAATAAATTTTACTTGTTTGATTTTTCTTATTTATTTTCTTGGAATGTATTATTAAGATTATTAAAATGTATGTTGCCAAGAAGTATTCACTATTGAAAAGAAACTGGGGTTGATACTTCTTTTTTAACATTCATGCATATGAAAAGACAGTATTTACTTTGTGCTCAAATTCATAGTATTGCATATGTATTAAGATGCTATACTGTCTCTTATTGTGAATGAATGAAAAAGAATAAAGAAGAAAAATGTAAAAAAAATGCAGCACATCTGATTTCTAGAGGTATTTACTACCTTAACCTTCAGCTATCAGCAAGAGTTTTATGATAATTATCTGTATGAAAAAACCCACAATTTATAAGTACTTCATTTGTAAAATCATAAAATCTTACAAAGGTTTTTCAGAAGCCTGAAAAAAAAAATGTCTTCTATCTCTGAATTCCTCTTTCTGTAAGGATTGAGCATAAAGAATATAGAGACCAAATTTGGTTCTCTACTTGTGACTTTAATAAAGCCATATGATACAAAAAAAATTTCCATCACATATGCACATGGTTGCATTTGATTAGCATGAATCATCTTTTGAAGGCATCCATCTCTTTATTAACTATGAATGGAGTAGTGATCCATCACAAATAGTTTTCTAAGTTTAAATATTAAGGCGATAATAAAATATATTTTTACTGCTGTGTTGGTTTTAGCTGCACGAGAGTTGATTTTCTTCACAGTAGCCATTATGGGGCTATGTGTTGGGTTTGTGCTGAAAACAGGGTTGATGACACAGGGATGTTTTCATTACTGCTGATCAATTCTTATAAAACATCAATGGCTTTCCTGCTGCTCACCCCACTTCACCAGCAAGTTGTCTGAGGCTGAACAAGAAGTTGGGAAGGGACATAGCTGGGACAGCTGATCCCAACTGACCCAAGGAATATTCTGTACCATTTGGCATCATGCTCAGCATATAGAGCTGAAAAAGAAGAAGGTGGAAGGACAAGAGTAGTTTGTAGTGATGGTGTTTGTCTGCTCACTATTACATGTGACAGAGCCCTGCTTTCCTGGGAACAGCTGAACACCTTCCTGCCCTTGGGAAGTGCTGAATGAATTCCTTGTTTTGCTCTGCTTGTGTGCACAGCTTTTCCTTTACCTTAAACTGTTTTGTCTCAACCCACGTGTTCTCACTTTTACCCTTCTGATGCTCTCCCCCCTCCCGCTGAGAGGGAGTGAGCAAGCAGCTCTGGGGGTAGTTGCCAGCTGATGTTAAACTATGACAGCAGGTTTTCTTCTATTGTTTCTGTTGAGATTATTCATGTCATTTGTTTTAGATACACTCCTAAGTAGGCCTGATTGTGGATTTTTATTATGCAGTTCTATGCAGGGATGCTAGAGAAAAATGTATTAGTAACTAAAGTAAAGCACATAAGATACATGTCATCTGACATCCAATGTTCTATGTCTGCTATAATCTAGTTGTCTATATTTTCTCCATAGCTAACAGGCAAAACTAGTTAACTTCATACAGTCTTTCACAGGTAGCTCTTTTGAGCTTGAATTTATTATCTTTAAGATGTTGTTTGTTGCCAATAAACATAGCCAAGCAATTAACTTTGGGCACATAGTTAGTGTTATGTGAAATGGTTTAAAACCCCAAATAAACAGACAACTAAACCAAAAAATCCAGAGGTCTATCAATTTTCACCAATTTTTCAAAATTTACAGATGAACCCCATTTCTATGTGCAATTGAATTAAAGCTTCACATCTTAACAAACAACTTTGTTGATGATCCTTCTGCATTTCAATATTTAAAATTGGTGTATTCTAATATAATTGGATATTTATGTATTGTTTCACCCATTAAAATCTTATAAAAATTATCGGTAATTGATTGCATTAAAACCAGAGAGAAGAAAAAGACGTCTTTTTACTTACTATAATGTAAAAATTCTACAATTTTAATTTTGTGTGTTATTATGCCTGACTTTGAATCAATCAATGAACTATAATGCAGTACATTGCAGCCTAATCTGCAAGCATCTGGAAACAAACTGTATCACATCATTAAATATACAGGTTAGTTAAAGTGTCTCATAACAGAGGAGCTGCCTTATAGAGTTAGTGAATTACTTCATTTGCTCCAACCTCTTGTTTCTAGATCTGGCTAGTAGTCAGTGTTTCTTAGCAAAAACTTCTTGCTATGTGAAGAAAACACCTTCTTTCATCTTATAGCAGGGAAACTTAGAGACTGATTTAGGTTTATCCCTCCTGCTATGGAGAAGCAATGAATAGTCTAGTAGCAGGGTAGCCAGTGCCAGAAGCACATAAGGGAAAGCCCTCTACAGTCACAATTACATAATAAAATGGGAGAACATAAAAAATTTACAAACCCCATCTTTTATTCACAATTTACATGCATTTTTGTAGTTCTGATTATTAAATCCTTTCTCAGCTCACCTTCAGCTTATACAGAAAAAAATATACTTTTTTAATGCAAAATGCACTGTCCAAATGTATTACTTAGAGTGACAGCATATTTTTTCCTTGGTATTACCTTTCCTCTTTTTTGAGTATGTTTTCATTCCCTTTTTAGATCATGAATTTCAGTGTCAGGAATACTGTGCGAATTGCAAGAGGTAATCTGAGCTGTTAACCTCTTATTAGAATACAAAATCTATATGCAGTGTCACCCATAGGCCACTGTTTGAATTTTAAACATTCATAGTCATTTATCTCATACCCTTTAGGTTTTCAGTGTTTAAGAGTCAAAAATAAAAACCCTTGCAGAAGTTTAAAAAAAAAAGAGAAGAAAACCATGTCTTTCAAAAGAATAAAGGATAATCTTACATTCCCATTTAGACTTATTTTGTAGGTAGATTGAATAAACTGAGGGAACAATAGTTTGAAGACTGGCTTTCTTACACAGCCACTCAAATGAAGAATGTAAGCAGAAAAATATTGGGGAAATTTGGTAAGAGGCGTCTTCCAGAAACTCTGATTATGAACATAGTATGTTATGAATGATGTTCTATTTTTCCAATTTATCAAGCAACAAAATTAAATGTAGCAGCAAATTTTTAAAGTAACAATTATAAATGGATACAATTAAAGTATTAGAGATGAACGCAATCAAAATATTAGAGATGAATACAATCAAAGTATTGAATACATATATTTCAGGATAAGTAAAATTTGGCAGCAAGTAATTTAGTATGATTGAGGTTTGTATAAAGCATAAACAAAGCCAACCAGGGAGGGCCCCCACTCCCCGACCAGGGGTATTACGGGGGTACCTCGCCATTCCTCATGTACCAAAGCATCAAGGCTAACAATCCCACTTCTATACTATATGCTACAGAAGTTTCTAGAAAACTCCTCCTAGTTTCTATTCCTAAAATCTATGTCATTATGTTGTATGGCACATGCTCTGCTAATGGGTTAGGGGGGTCTCATCCTTTTGAGGGTCTTATTTCCGATGCAGGCTCATCGTCTTCCTCAGTGACCGAGGTGTGACCTGCAGGTAGCACATGTGTCCTATGTAACTGAGCAGATGTTTTCCATAACAAGACTCTAATTAAATCCCATGCTTGGAATTGCCCCATTTTGGCCCATTTCAAGGTCGAAACTCTATTTCTAGATGCTACTTATCAGACCTACATCCTTCTACTATTCCCTTCCAACATCCTTCTTTGACTCCCAACATCTGGAAGATGTCCTTTGCCCTGTCTCAGCCATCTCCCCCTTCACTCTGTAACAATTGTCTTCTATTGATCTAAATACAATTTTGTTAATATAGTTACAATTTAATTAGCACAAATCACATTTATCACATAATGTAAATACATTTCCATTTGCCAGAAGGTCTCTATGTGGAAAGCCTGAAATAAAGGGCTCTGTATTCTTTTAGATTTTCTGTTGGTTTTTGGTTGTAAAAGTGTCCTAGTTACAGGGATAGGAGGCAGAGTTTAGCATTATACAGGTGTGACCAAAATTGTGTATTTTACACCTCTCTAGGTCATCGCTAGTGGACTATATTTTTAAGGCAGCAGGGGAAACAGAAAGGTGACCATTCTACTCTGGCCCAGTGCTGGGAAGGGGAAGGAGCTGCCTGGACTGCATCACCATCACCACAGGTTCCCTGATCATCAATTTCCCATCCCCATGGAGGCCAAACCTTGAAAAGCTCCCATGCAGGAGGTTCCCACTGGAAGCAGGAGGTGAGGGTAATCCCTGGACCAGCTGAGCCACGTGCAGCCAAAAGCCCTCTCCTGACCCAGCCACACATGGCTTGCTGGCTTGTGACTCCTTCCCCTGGGACAGAGACCCAGCAGCCACACGGGCCCTGCCGCTGGCCCAGGGCACCCAGAGCCGCCCATCCCAGCAGAGGCTGGGGCCGCTCAGAACAGTGCTGGCCATGGTGGCTGCCACGGGCAGGGAGCACGCCCAGCACCACACACCCAGCAAAATGGCTCCTGGTCCAAACCTGCTCTCCAGGTTTTGTTCTGTCCCTGTTTTTGCATTCTTCCTGGGCTGGGAGGAGTAGGTTGAGCGGCAAAAAGAACCTCTCTGGCATGCTATCCTTTGCTCTCTTCAGCAGTGGCAGACGGCATGGGAGCAGCCCCAATTTTGGTTTTGCCTTGGGTGGGTGGGGTATGTGATACCTTGCCTTAGTTGCTTAAACCATTCTCTTTTTTGGACTCATTTATTATTATTGTTGTGTTTATTACAAGCCTCTTTAGAAAATTGTGACTCCGACTTCGGTCTCCCTCAGCATTTGTTTCTCCTTTATAGAAAAGGGGATGGCTTGAGTGGCCTTAATTTCCCCATTGAGTTCTTAAACCCAGGACAAAAACTAAATTAAAAAGTGAAACTAATCCATTTCCATTTGTCCTTCATAAGTTACTTGACTTCCCACAGTATTCTTTTTTCCTATCACTTTGTCACTGTAACCTCTCATATTATGTAAATCCTACCTTATCATTAATCGTTTTTGTCTCCTTTGCATGAATCTCATTAATCTCTGGTACATCTTTACTGAGATGAAGCAACTGAACTCAAAATAAGGTCATATGAGAACTTTCTAAAACATAATATTTTCCATATATATTTGTATTTCTTTTTATCTGATTTATTTTATCTTGCCTTAAGAGACTTCTTTGGAATAGTTCGTTAATTTGTTTGCAAGAAAAATGTTTATTTTTCTGTTTCTTCTGAATTTGCTTGATTAAAGAAGTAAAAAGCTCCCCTTCAAATAACCTTTACTGATAGCCAACAAAGTAGTTATTGATGTATGATACACTTCAACATCTGCAAGCCTAAACTATAAATAATGCATTATACTGAATAATAATTTTTGTGGTGCAATATCATTCAACACAGCATTACATGAGATATTGTACAACCACACACAATGCTGTAATTTTAAGTCAGGCGTTTTCTTTTTCTGGAAGAATTTAGCAGTTCAGAAATTATATAGACACAAAAAGTAGATATCAGAACCAAACTGTGGAAAGAGTTTATATTCTTTATATAAATATATTTATATTTGACCATTTGAAGTTATAGCAACAATAAGTTCTACATAAGTGTAGATTTTATGTTACTATGCAAATAAAAATAATCTGATTCATTTATTGTCTATAAACAATATCGTAGATTAATTATTATTACAATTCATTGGACTAAATTTTGTTTCTACATTGACCTCACTGCCCCAATAATATTTGAGTCACTTGGAAAATGAAACCCCTGTTGATGTCAAATTGGTTTATTTTTAACAGAAAGAGTATTTTCCATTTAAATTGGAAAAGACTTCTGTGATAATTTAGTCCAATCTTTTACCAATCAATACCTTGTCAACTCGACCATAGCATTAAATGCCATGTCCACTTGTTTCTTGAACACCTCCAAGGATGGTGACACTACTGCCTCCCTAGGCAACCCGTTTCAACACCTAACAACTCTTTACATAAAGAAATTCTTCCTGTTGTCAGACCTGACCCTTCCCTGGCTCTGCTTAAGGCTCTGTTCTCTTGTCCTGTCACTAGCTACCTGGGAGAGAAAGCTGACGCTATCCTTTCCATGGCTCCCTTTCAGGCAGCTGTAGAGAGTGATAATGTTTCCTTGAGACTCCCTTTCTCCAGGCTAAGCAACCCCAGCTCCCTCAGCTGCTCCTCATATGACTTACCCTCAAGATCCTTCCCCAGCTCTTTTGCCCTTGTCTGGACTCACTCCAGCCCCTAAATGTCTTTCTTCCAGTGAGGGGCCCAGAACTGGACACAGGATTTGAGGTGTGGCCTCACCAGCACCAGGTACAGGGGGACAATCCCTGGTCCTGCTGGCCATGCTATTGCTGACACAGGCCAGGATGCCATTGGCCTTCTTGACCACCTGGGCACACCCTGGCTCATGTTCAGCAGCTGTTGACCAGCTGTCATGATCTGCTGTCAATACAGAGCAGGAGTCGTGATAGTTCGTTTGATCTCAAAGGTGCAAACAGCCAAATAGCAGGGGACAAAATCAGTTTATTCAACAACAGCAATGCATTTTTATTAAATGCCAACAATTCGGTTGTGATACAGGGGAGAGATATAGGAAACAAAGTGTAGAGAGCAAAAGAGGAGGATGGGAAAATAGCTACCAACGAGACGAGACGGATGTCCTCGTGGACCAGCAAATAGACAAATCTTCATCTGTGGGGAGTACTCAAGGGTCTTCTCCAGAGGGTTGCTCTTTTATAGTCCTTCTCCAAAGTGAGTGGCTTCTGGCCAAGAGGTGGGAAGATTTATGGACCATTGTGAGGGCTGCTCCAAGAAACAGGTATACAGAACCTGCCGTCCAGCTAGTGCCTGCTCGAGAGCAGTGGACCATGGAGCACAGCGAGCACCTGCAAGCAGTCCCTTGGCAAACATCCACCTTGGTCAGGCCAGAAAAACATTGTCCAGAGTCAACCTGGGTGGGGGTCCTCGGGGTCTTCTTGCTATGGTCATGAGGCTAAAACAAGGGAAACTTCGGAGCCACCCTTACAGCAGCACCCCGTTTTTGTCTGGGCATCTTTCCAGCCGTGGTCCCCGCAGCCTGCAGCACTGCAGTCACTGCTGCGACTGGAGCACTGAGCCTTGGTGCTCCACATGCACTTGGCCTCAGCCCACCTGTCCAGCCTGAATACCTGTACTGACAAAACACACATAACCACAGCTTTTTCTTTTTGATTTTTACCTTCATGTAAGATGTTGCATTGACTCCTTTTGTTTTCTTCGTGCATCTCACATTTTTTCCATTACTTAATTAACTTCTTTCCCCCTTTGACAGTTGCTTGTCTTTCTTCTCATTATTTTGTTACTGCTGAGATCTGAGCTGTAAAATACAGATTTTAATTTCCCTAAACAATTGTCTATTGTACTAGTTTATGAAATACAGTGTTTCTCACTTTAAATTACTTTAAATTATTTCTTAGCTATTTCAGAAATTGTATATGTTAATATAAAGTGAATACAAAAAATAATATATAATGAAATGTCAAGACTGACTGTGCACAAGAGTAGAACCATATTGATTTTTTTTCTGAATGCACACCTATTTTTTATCATTTTACCTCTTCCCATAGTTTTCATTGCTAACAAACTAAAAAGGATTTTCTATGAAGATTATTTTGTCATTTTTTACTCTGCATTGGACTCTGACTTTTGTGTCTCTATTGATAATGAAGATACAAAAGAAGTTGTAGAACTAAGATGGTAAAACTAATATCACAAAGTGTATTCTAATAGAGTCTCCTTTGCAAGTTGTGTTATCTGTAGGTAGGAAATTATCCACCTTATAAAGTGTGATTGTGTTAGCAAGGTTTAAGATTTGCAAATATAATTAAATTTAAAAACTACTTCTGGAAGTACTTTTAATGCAATATAATTAAATAATTTCAAAAGTATTTCAAAATAGTTCTTGAGGGTTATAATCACAATTATTTGATGAAATTTTACAGAAATCTAACTGATAATATTATAGCATTTCTGAATGAAAATTTGCCAGAATAAGCTAATGGGTGATTTGATCAATCAATGGTTATCATAGTCACAGGTAAATCCAGCATGCTTTGCACAGGTGGAACTCCTGATGAAATTTACTGAAGACAATGGTGAATATTTCTGTTCTTGCTTTTTACCATGTTCACAAATTGTATAATGTTCAGTGAAGCTGAAATATTCAGTGAGCAGGAGCTAGGGTTGATCACTGAGATGAGAAACACAAAGTATTTCCCCACTGGATTGCACAAAGTGGGCCTCAGATACCAAGACAGAAGTCAAATGGATCCTGTAAAATTATTCTGTATTATATGGATCCCAACATAATATCAAAAGAGACCTTTTTTATACACTTGAAAAAACTCAATTATAATTTGGATATAACTTGTTTTTAACTGCATGACCTCATCACAGGAGATAAAGGAAGCAAATCACTATATATACTTGTGGAGGGTAAACGTGCTTTCTTTAAGCCGTCTCATACACAATAATGGCAAATTTTCACCAGAACTGTGAAGGAATGCAGACAGTTGGACAATGAAACTTTCCAAATTACTCTGTCCCTCCATATCTACTTATATTCTCACTTGACCAGTTTCTTTCTCACATAGTTTACAACTTCTACTTCAAGAAGTTTAAATGAGGACGTGTTTTTTTTTTTACAGAGTAATTTAAAAAAAAATCACATTCTTCTTCAAATTAATCCAATCTGATGCAGAGCACACTTAAATTTACTCAGTACTTTTAGCTCAGATATGTGTGATTTTTATCTTCTGGTAGTCCATGATTTTTGAATTTTTAAGTGTCAGAAATTCTTAAAAGTGTGAAGTATAATATAGGTTTATGTCCAATCAAAATCATGTTTTGAAAACAGAAGTTTATGGGTTTTTCCTCTGAAAATGAAGAAAACCTATAGCTAGAGAAATTTTGTCTCCAAGGCAAAAAAAGTAAAGGGGAAAACATGGAAAATGTGGAAAAAGTAGAAAAAGTCTGACTCATTATGTCATGAGCATATATTTTGACAGTTCACTAGATCAAGAGAAAGTGGGGGGAAAATTAATTTCAAATTATGCATGGTTTCTATTTATTTAAATTTTCGGGTTACGGCTTAAATTGCAAAGTGGAAATGAATACAATAATGAATGTTTTTCATAAGACTGTACTGTTTATCTGCTTAATTGAAGACTTTCCAGTGCAAAGACAGTCTGTTTTTATATGCTGGAAGGGAAAATCAGGGGCAAACAGGAAGCAGACATTAAAAAATATATTCTAACTATTTTAAATTGGTAAATGAATCCCTAAGAATAGAATAGCTCTTATATTCTGAAGCATTTTGAAGGAGAAGAGATTGAGAACAGTGTTGGCAAAATATAAGGATACGATTGTGACTGAAAAGTATTCTGCTAACTCTCATGTGCAATCAATCGAAAGAACCACAAGAATTTCAATGTTTCTACTGTCATTTTAAGAAACTCCTAAGATTATAAAAGAAATATCAGAAAGCTCCCTCCAAAAAAAAAAGGAATATAATGAAGGTGAAAAATCAAGCTTCTGCTGCTATTCAGTCAGGATGACAAATAGTAGGCAGTGTTACTAGCTGGTATAAAGAATTCTTGTAGCATTTTCTAAATCTTCTGAGTCACTGGATAGATCTTGAAATACGTTTGAGAAATATTAATATAATGATGTTATCTCTTGCCTTGTATTCTGCATCAGCTGTGAATTGTATGTGTGGAGACTGAAAGTGACTTCATGAGCTGGAAATAGATTCATTAGAACATTGGTCCATGCTGGTACAGTGTAAGCAAGCTACTACAAAAGGAAGAGGACATAAGCACTAATACTTTAAGCCCTAATACTTTATTGCTGCGACTTCTTTATGTACTGAGCCGGATATATAGCATCTTCATTTTGAAAATACTTAGCAACCTTTCCTATGAACATTTCTTTAATTTTCTTACATCAGGAAGAACTATATATATCCATGCTATTTATATACCCAGTAAGAACTGACAAATCTGAAAAATTTAGCACATGAAAGTGAAAATAGCTATGCCTCATCTCAGTTCATTATTACTCTTGTATGTTTTTCCTTTTGAAGCTAATAATTTTCATTTCCTTTTATAACTGCAGTAAAACACAAGACCAAATGTAAAAATCACACTTCTCTGCCATCCCTTATCACTTGATGCTCACTTCAGCCAGTTGGATATTAATTTGTCTTAACACATGCCACGCTTACTCCTTTTCTCTCTGGGAGTTATGCAAATGACTGACAGCAACAACCAGAGGAGGATGAATATATTGGAATATATGGGTCCGACATCACATTGAAACATTTGTAAAGATTAACAACAGAATTACTGATTTATTACCTGTTTGACCTTAAAATAGGATGTGGGCGTTTGTAGGTGTTTGGCTTTTTGTAAATTGTTGTTTTTAATTTGACAGTCATACTGGTACTTTGTATAGCCAGCCACATCTGAGAAAACTTACACTTTATTTTATGCATTGCTGTTTAACTCATGCCCAGTAGAGATGTCATGAGTAGCAGATGAGTGTAACATCCCATATTAATTTCATAACAATGAACTTTATAATTTATATATATATATATACACTATATACTGATTTATGGAGAGTCTTAACTCTTCTCTGTGCTGAAGAGACTTCCAATTAGACTCTGAGCATTAATTTTTTATTGTGATCCAAAGGGAAAATTCTTTTACCAAGGCTAACATTCTGATTACCATAATTTCTCTGTCACAGCAGTGAACTTCAAATTAGTTCATATATAAAAGTAAGTTTAATGGGAAGTAATATAAATTACTCAGAAATTTTTGAGATAAATAAAACAGAATTCATAAGAATAAGAATTCATAAGAAATATACTTTATATTTAGAAATATTCTATGGCATAAAAGGAGAATTCATCTATCTGCAAATCTGAATGTTTACACTTGTACCATACAGCAGCATAAATTCAAAGAGCTCTAAACACTTACAGACATCTGAAACTCCTTTCCCAAACTTTTAAATATCTTAAAAATTTGAAGTGGATTATTTTTAAAACAGACAGATGTAACCAAGAATATTGTCTTTTCCAACATGGAACAAGAGCTTTAACACTATTCTTGCCTCTACTAATAAATTTTCTACTAAAAAATTTCATTTTTCTCATTATCAATTACACGTGATATTACTCTTTGTAGGTTTGGTTTTCAAAAAGGGAAAAGGGAATAAATGGACTAATGTCCATTGTATCTTGGTATTATTCTTACATCAATTGCTTGTTAATTTTTTTTTTTTTAAGAAATATTACACATTTCAAAAGTGGAATAGAAGGACATATATAGATGGAACAAGTAGAGTCTGCCTTACAAATATTAAAATCCCAAACAGAACATAGGCACTAGCCACTAAAATATCTCCTTTTCACACTAAGATTTTACTTTTGTCTTTCCTTGTTGTAGACAATTCAAAATACATTGGTGCATATCATTTTCTCATTCAGCTTGATGGTGCATTTACTTATATGTGCAAGATAAATACGATTATTACCATTAAAGTATTTTTTTCAAAAGGAAACAACTTAGGAAGGGAGAATGTCAAGAAGATGGAGCCAGGCTCTTAGAAGTGCCAAGCAGTAGCACAACAGAGAGCAAGCAGCAGCTGATGCACCACCTGATGATTAAAAAGAACTTTACTGTGCAGGTGGCCAAGCACTGGAACAGGTTGATCACGGAGGTTGTGGAATCTCCCTCACTGGAGATATTCAAGAACCATGTGGACAGAATCCTGTGCCCTGTGCTCTGGGGTGACCCTGCTTGAGCAGGGAGCCTGGACCAGATGAGCCACTGTGGGTCTTTAAAAGCTCAACTCATTTGGTGACTCTGTGATTTTGTGAATTTTTATTTATTTAAGGCAAGGTAGGATTCTTACCAAACTGATGTGCAGACTTGCCAGGAAGTTAAAGCTGCAGTTGATAAACTTCTCCACATTCAAATTTCTAAGTAAGGACTGAAGAGAAACATGTAGGTAGTAGATTGCATAAAATTCTTATATATTCTATTCTTAAGCTATTTCTAGTATTAAAAAAAAAGAAACAGCTGAAATACATTTTCTGTCACAGGTATAGTGCTAGAGGGAGGCTGGGGGAGAAGTGGTATTTTTTTAAGAGTTTTTTTTAGTATTTTGACAGTGAGTAGTCCATTGGAACATCCTGTAGTCAAAACCAATTCATTTTGACAAAAATCTTTTTAGAGAGTTGGTTTTGCTTTCTTCTGTTATATTTTTTATATTTGATAACTACAGTTGACCCTCACTCAGTTGGACTATTCACAGTGAAATGACCTTTACTTATAATTTTTATATTACCTTTTACCTTTTTAATACTGTAATTGTGTATGGTAATATTCAGGAAAATAACAATTTAAATATTTACTTCATTATAAATATATGTAAATGTAGAATATTCCTCTGGATAATTTCTGATCCATTCTGCCTACTCTATTTGTAGGTATGTGTGCCGAGGTTTGAGTGACAATAACTGGAGAGGAGACTATGCCTCTCCATGACAAGGGCCTTTAGGCCAGGGTTTTGACAACAGCAGAGGCCAGGATATCTGTTTCCCTAGAAAACTGCAGTTTTCTTCAAATTCACATGTTTGTATGTAGGCACTGAGAGCATCAACAGTATAATGCCAGGGTATGGAATAAGACAACATTCTCATTTGGACCATGATCTTTTGTCCAGCCTGATGGAGAATGTATCAGATCTTTTTACCCTCATGGCTTAATTTTCTTTTGTACTACATTGGATTTGTGACTGTCAGCAATGGGATTTGCCAAATCTTTTAAGGTGAAGTTTGGCATATATACACACATAGTCATATACATACATATGTAAGTATATACATTCATACAGCAATCATAACTTTTTTATCATTTTACTCTTTGATCACAGTCATCTAATCAACTTTAGGTAATATACTTATTCTCCTCTCTCTTTCATATCTATTAAATACAAAGAAATACTGCTGTAAAATATAACATATAATAGTTTATAATATTTTTATTCAAATGAAATAGAAATTAAAAAAAAATCACAGAGGAACTGTACTTCATATATTATGGCTTTTTCTTGCCTGAAGAAAAGGAGACTATTATCATTTGCTACCTGAAAGGAGGTTATAGCAAGGTGGGGATCATCCTCTTCTTCCCGGCAGCTAGAGACAGGATGAGACAGCACAGCTCCAGCTGTGCCAGAGGAGGTTCAGGTTGGACATCAGGAAGAATTTTTTCATGGAAAGTTTTGTTAAATATTGGAATGAACTGCTCAGAACCATTTCTGGAGGTGCTCATGTTATGATTGGCTGTGGCACTTATTGCCATGGTCTAGTTAACAAGGGAGTGACCGGTCAAAGGTTGGACTTGAAGATCTTAGAGGACTTTTCCAACCTATATGATTCTGTGATTATGTGAATATCTAGAAATCTTAATGCCAAATCACTTCGGTAATTCTGAATAGCACATACAAGGTGAATAGTGTACACGGGAGAAGAAATCATAACAAGTTATTGTGAGAATACTGTGATTAATTTAACTTCATGACTCTTAGTCATATGGTTCTAAATTAATTTTTAGGCTTTAGTTAGTTATTACTTGCTTAGAAATTAAATGCTTGCAGATGCTTAAGTTGGGTCTATTATGTTGCATCGCTTGAAATATATGTACTACGCATTGACCTGTGATAATTAGGGAGCTATAGCTCTTTTAGCCTCTTTTGAATTCTCACCCTTTACAAGCTGGTTACGAAAATGTTTCTTTCAAATATACTTCAGAAGTTAATAGATGGAGTAGTAAATTTTTTCAAAATCCAGTCTCCTTTTGAGAAGTGACAGTCTAAAATATTGCTTTCTTACCTTGTAGTCCATCCCTCTGTGCCTAAGATGTTCATATACCTGCACTATTACCTTCTATTTGATTTAATCATAGTAATTTGGTTTGTCTTCTTCAAACCAAAAGCTACTGTTGGCTACTGTTCTAGTAATGATGTGTATTGTGATAAGCAAATGGTAAAGAAAAAATGTGCTCCAAATATTTTACAAGCTACTACTAATTAACATTAATTAGTATTGTATTGTTCATGGAATTAAAGGAAAAGGATTGTCCCTTACCAGTGACAATATTTAAGTAAGATGCATTTTTCTTTTGCCAGCAAACAAGGGAAGTCTGGTAGATTTAGAGCTCAGATTTGTCTCTTCTCCTGCAGTTGAAGAGTGCTGAAATGCATACCTTAACTAGCTTTTAACCAAATACATGTATAATTTACAAGTTCCTCACTATGAGGAGAATAGAGGTTTTATTATTTTGCTATTTCCAGATTCTGCTGTTTCTGATGCCACGATTTGCCATCTTCCGCTTCTCTGTCCAAAGAATGTTTTTTTTTCTTAGTGCCATTTGCTATGTACAAAATTCTACTAAAATTCCTCAAAATTATTACAAGATATTTGTGTAAAAAATCATCATAATTATACCATCATTAAACAGAGTTAGAATTGCAGCAACAAGTCCTCAATGCTAATGTGCTGATATCTTTTGTCAAGCAAGAATCGTGCAAAGTCCTTGGCATATGTTCTATGCTACATGCAAATAATGACATATTTATCTAGAATACTTCCAAGAAACCTCAAAGCTGATCTACAGACAGAAATTAGACTTTTCTTTGAAGTTCAATAGCTGTATATGTTTATAAATTGACTTTTTATCTCTCATAAAGAAATTGCAGGAGACAGAAAAAGAACACATCTCAACTGGGATCCACGTTTTTAGATCCTTAGGATTGTGAGGGCCTGAAATGTTAAATGTTAATGATTCAAAAAGTTGGCTATTTGCAAAAGCAGTAGTTGATTTGCTGAGACCAGGTTTTCACCCCTCAACATAAAGAGAGTGGGAGAGGATGACCCTCTGATGTGTGTAAGAATAGCCCAGGTGTAGGGGGTGAGCATCCACCTCTGGACAACGACTACAATAAACCAACTTTTTGTTTAGATAAAGCAGTTTAGTCCTGCAATTGATTGTGTTCTTGATAACCTGGGACTGACTGATAAGCCTGAAAGTATTCATCCCGTCTGATAAGGCATAACTCTTTCAACTATACTGGTGTGAGAAACAACTGTCATGTGTTAGAAAGTGTTATAAACCAGCTGTCATGTTTTAGAAGGTGTTATAAATCATCAAAAACCCCTGAAGCACCCCCAGACTCATTTTTTGGGCCTTCCACCAGAGAACTGCCCTTGTGTTGTACCAGACAGTTAAAAATCAGGGACTTAAAACTCCCTCACAGGTGAGTTCTTGGATGTTCCCACTTGAAACCGTTGAGCTTTTTTTTTCAGGAGTTCCCCTCACCCCTCATGGATCAAGACTGCTATCATGACTTTGATCAATTAGACATTGAAATTTGAACAAGTCCCATTGCTCAATCCATGGGTGGTGACATCTTTGCTCTTCACTATTTACTCTTATCCTTTCTCTTTCTTTCTTTTCCTTATTTATTTTCTTAATTCATATTTTTATACTTTCATATTGTTATATTTCTATAGATGATAACCAAAATGGCTACATACCTCCTTTGTAAATTGCAACCAAATTGTTCTAAAATAAACCTGCCATATATACACTGGTCATTCAGTGTCATTTCACTCTAAGCTGCCACAGGGGATCTATTATCAATAACCTCAGTTACCCCTCCTTCAGGAGCAGGGTGTGACCAGGATAGATCGAAGGAAAGTACCCAGTGGACTTGTTGTTGTCATTGTCAGTGACCTATTATTGTCATTCTTTTTGGCAGAAAGCCTTGATTTTTAAAACATCTTTGTGAATCTACAAAATTTTATTTTCCAGGTAAAATGGTGCTTTTGATTGTTTTTATGATTCAGTCAGTGATTTTCAGTCATAGGTTTGCTGTTTGGGAAGAAGGGTGGCAGATTCACTGGTATCACAATTGCAAATTGTTGTCTCTTTTTGGTACTTGATTGTTAAATTGCCTTTGGAAAGACAGTAGTTTGTTGATAGCATATATATATTCATCCCTCCTCTAGAATCCTCCTTAGAGTTCCACCTACCCACAACAAGAAAACCCAAATTTTTGTGCATTTCTTTGTCACATTTGAGAAAAAACAAAAACTCTTAATTGCAGATCCTCTTGTAAACGTCAAGATTAAAATATTGTATGGCTTTGTTCTGCTTCTCACTTGTAAATGAATTCTCAGATTGAAAAAAATAGAACGAGGAAGTGTCAAAATGCAAAAATTAATCTTGAAGAGAAGATGGAAAAACTTAAGGAACCGAAAGCAGCTGGAAGTACAAATATATACATATCTCTTTAAATTTATTTAAAAGAATAAAAAAGTAATAAAAAATAGAATCTTTTATTTTCTAACATTCACTCCAGAGATTTGTAAACTCATGCATATTATATGATAACACAGATTTTATGCAAATATGTTCTCTGCAATCTGAACAATAACAATAAATATTTTCTGGGCCAGTGTGAAATACCTGATGTTGTGTAAGCACTTGTTCTATTCAGTTTTCTTTCTGACTCATAAGATTGGATCTGGTTTCTATTACAGCTTAATTTGCATAATTCACCTCAAATCCCTGGTCACAAATATTTCTGCAAACAACACAATATGCAGTGTCTGGTATGAGTTTTAGTGAATTGAAATTCAGGCACTATTTTCTTCCATAGTAAGATCACAACTAAAAGGACTTAATTTTCCAAGGAAAACAAATCATCAGGGAAATATTTGCATTTTACAGTTTATGTAAACTACTTTTTGCCCCAGAGATAACAGAGTACTCTTCTTCCCCACAAGTCTTTAAAATTCTGACATATAACCCTATAATTTGAGAAAGAATAGATCATTGCCAATGATGATTCATAAGTGTATGTATCATTCAGCATCATAGCTCATCAAAATTTAATTCCCAATTTTACATGGAGTTGAAACTGCCTAAATGTTCATGCTTAAAAAATGTGTTTATCCTGAGTTTTTCATTAAATATTATGAAGGGGAAAGATATGAACATCACTTTACACTATAGAAGACTTGCATAAGAAAGAATTGGATTGATGGAAATGTAGTACATATTTGTTCTGATTTGACAAAAAACAGAAAAAAACTTGGAAAAGAAAGCAATGCAACTATGTCCTAAAAGGAAAAGAAATAAAATTTTTAAAAAGTAATCAATAGTACTATATGCTTACTGTTAAGTTTACTTACTGTAACCTTTATTAGGAAAAGCTATGGGGTTTTGTATTTCCTCTTTTTTTCTTGAGATCAGTAGTAATTTGATATATGCATTACATGAAAGCTTCTTCATAAAAGGTATAATAAGATCATACTAAGCCCACACACAAAAAGGAGGAGAAAAAAATTGGCAAAGGTTAATGAATTACACAATTGATGTAACACATATTTCTATTTCTGTGAGTAATCTATTGATTTTAAACAGGTTAAAACCTCTGCCACACTTGAAAAAGTTTTGAAAGATAAAAAATACTTTTTATTGTTTTTAAGTTATTAGTAACTGCATTAATGCCCAGTATTTCACAAACAACATTTTAAAGTGAATAAAGAATCACACACCATCTACACATTTCTTCCTGAAGAAATTGCTATACATATACTAAAGTTTCTCTCTATCCTTAATTCTTGTTGTTTAGCCTTGTAAGCTGAGGCAGGAGAAATTACTGCAATAATAATTTCAAAAAAGATTTCAATAAAAAGGTCTTGTTTTCATTTGTTTATAATCATAATTTAACCATTTAAACTATATGTCTTTTGAGGATAAACTGTTTTTTTTTTTTTCCTACGGAGAAGTAAAACTGCTGTTCCTCAGAAAAATCTGTTGTTTTGACAGTGTTAAAAATAGCTATGGAGCCAAGCTATTGGCAGATGTCTATATGGCAGACTATATTAGCACAGTTATGAGAGCAGAGAAGTATTTGGCATTTGTATCCCTGATTGATGTTCACAAACAAACCAAATATTGGGTAACTTCTTAAGTGTATGGCAACAATTAAAAGGTCATTGAACCTGAGTCAGCCTGGGTGGTAACAAATATTTTCACAGTATTGTTCCTCCTAGAACAGCTTGTCTTGCTGGTCACAAGAAAGTCTTAAGTGGTTTTGATGTTAATGTATAAGCCTCTGAAATAATTTCTGAAATCGAAACAGACTTAATATAAAAGAGAAGGGAAGACAGGTGGTAAAAGACAAGAGAAACAAAGCTAAAGGATAACTTAAATGATGGAGAAAAATTAGAGATAAGATAAAAATACTACAATAAAGATAAATAGATTTTGCTAGCAAATGTGTTGTGTGGTGTTTCAAAAGCTCTTCATCCTGATGAGATAAATAGGACCCTTACACAAAGCATGAGGTGGCTTATTGGGGGTTACCTACCCACAGAAACAAGGATTCAGAAATTATGGTTTATACCTATCATTGATCTTGGCACAAAGTCAAGATAAGTTAAGGGTGCACTTTGAAAGCCCTCCACGTAATAGCTACAGACAAATCAATATCTTCAGTCCATTCAACATGAAAAGATCAGTTGTGACTAAAAAGAAAATAATTTTATAGGAAATATTCAGCTAGGCCCACTCAGAATCTGTACTTTTGCTGTCAACAGATATTTACAGAGATCTCTCAGAAGAAATCAGTGTCATCTTTTACCCATATTTTAGCCTAGTTTTCAGAGTTATTTTTGCTATGTAAATAAATTACATAGTGTTTAAAACTTGTCAACACAACAAACCCATTGTTTTTACTAGATTATAATTTGCACATGTTGTCTAACAGAGCTGACATGCTTTCCTGGGATCTGAAGGAATTGCTTTGAGGTTTATCTTGCTTGGAACACTTGTTCTCAATTCTGTCAGTACAAAAATAAACCAACATCAAAATAGCTGTCATGTTTGTTCCTCAAATTATGTAAGTCAACTGACAATTGCTGAAGCCATCATTTACATCAATATGAAATGCTACTGTAGTGAGTGGTTAGAAACCACTGGTATTGTTGAACATTAAGAATCCATGAGGCAGTTATCACAGAGAAGTTAAAATAACTAACTAAAGTGAATACTAATAGTCTGTGGCTATCTAAATATCTATTTTAAGTATTTTTAAAGACTAATTTGGTCTCTTAGTTACAGCATCTTTTATAGCTGTACACTGGATTTGGATTTAAATCCTAATTCCTACTTTCATACTTTGTTTTGCTAGTTGGAAAACTTTTGAAGTGTTTACAAGTGGCTTTCCCACTTGTTTTGACCAGGAAGCAACCAAGAAAGATGGCAGTCAGCTTGTTTTCTCTTTGGCAGCTGCTTTTAAAATCCTTAGCTCTGTACTTGTATCATGAGGGAAAACAGGCAACAACCTAATAGAGGGAATAAGAAGAATATAATAATGAAGCATTTTGATAAATAAACTACGTTAAAGCTTTTTGTTTGCTGAGTCTTTCAGAAGAACTGATTTTTTCATAAAGAGTAAATGTCATTGATCTGTTAAGGCCTCAGCTCACCAAAACAATCTAATTTCAAGCTGTGGCCCTTAGCTTGACAAAGAAGGTCATGATATGGGGGTTAAGGCAGTAGAAAAAAAAATAAAAGTGTGGCAAATATCCTAGAAAATCTTAAATAAGTCTGTAAGAGACTGGATGAAAGGAAAATAAGAAAAGGCAGTGAAGACATGGTCATGCTCATGTTTTATTAGAGGGAGAAAATCAAAACATAAACATTATTCCCTCTTTGAAAAAAATATTAATTATTTCTCTTGAGTGAATTTTTTTGTCAAATTTGTCAATAACATAAAAAAGTGTCAACAAAAGGATTATAGCACTGATTAGAACCCTCAACTACTACTTATTTATATTGGTATAGAAAATTAAACTGGAACAAGCACTTCCTTCCTTCTCCGTTTACAAAGTGATTATTTTTTCTACTTTGCCTCTCAGGCTTATCTTAAAATCTTTGAGCCTTCACAAATTAATGTAACAGTCTGCACATGAAGCTATGTGTTACATTATAAAGAATCACAATGGAGAACTAAATGGTGTAGTAGATCTGGGAATAGGGTTTGCATGTATAAGATCCCTATGGAATAGTACATTGTTTTCTTGGTTGTAGTTACAGAGAAATACAATCACATGACCTTCTTCAGAACACTGTTTTTGTCACTGCCTAATGAGAAGTAACAAAATTTTAAATTTTCCTACTCCTTGTTGTACAGTTGATGTGTATAGTTAAAGATTTAGATTTTGTTTTCACTTTCCAATTTTGTCTTTCACAGATACTAAGGATTGCTTTTAATTTCCCTTTCTTTATATTATACAGTCTTACTGGGATGAAGAATTTTTGTCCTAAAGCAATTAAAAATACAAAGTAATATTGATAGTTTTGTATTTTGAACAGAAGATGCAATCTTTTATTTCTTTAAATGATTTTAATGACAGTAAATTTACAGAGAACATGTCAAAAGGGGTCAAAGTCATTGTCATATCAGTGAAAAGCATTACAGAAAAAGGGGTTTTTTGGTACTTATAAATTTAACATGCTTAATATCAACAGATCATATAAAATAAAAGTGCGACTCCTTATCCCAGCATACTTATTCCAATCCACCCACAAATTACCACAACTTGATCTAGCTTTCAATAAAATAAGACAGTGTGAGATATGTTAGAATGGGTTGTGGCTATTTTATTTTATTTTATTTTACTATTCATTCCACAGTATTTTTTTTTTTTATTTTAAAGTAGCATGGTAGAAATTTAAAATGAAAAGGACGGATTAAAAAAAATTTCTTTTTTGATGCAATGTTAAAAAGCTTATGCTTTTTCCCCTTCCCTTCCCTTCCCTTCCCTTCCCTTCCCTTCCCTTCCCTTCCCTTCCCTTCCCTTCCCTTCCCTTCCCTTCCCTTCCCTTCCCTTCCCTTCCCTTCCCTTCTTTCCCTTTTCTTTACAAGCTTTCCAGGAACATTTTCCAGGATACTTTCCAAAAAATTACTTTTTTTTTTTTTTTAATCTAATCTTTAGAGTTTGATTTTGCTCCTGACTGACCAAATATGTTTTGGTCTTGATTTGGTCTATTTTATAAAATAACAGGAATTTGCATAATAGAGCTGTTTGCAGCAAAGATAGATCTACAGATATCTAATGCATATTTTCTCTGCAAACACAATATAATTATTTAGGAATCTAAAACCAAATATGTAATTTGTTTGTGTTTTTTCTAAATATCAATAGAATTTTTAAAGTAGCCCAGTAACTGACTGAAATGCAAGACATTATTGGAATAAATATTTCCGTTTTTAGCCACAGAATCCCAAGATGGAGTACAGTTTTGGAATTTACTATTCAGGCCCTTTCTAAGCCTTCAAAGAAATCTTGTCATGTATTAAAAGATGTCATATCTTGTCATGTCTGTAAGACATAATACTTCATCCGAAGTACCTTTGGTTCTATAATGCTTGTGGAAACATTACTTTATATAACATGGCTTCTTAGCATTCAGGGTATAGAATTTATTTATTTTAAATTATTTTTCAATATATACTGATAGAATCCTTTCACAACCTTTTGGTTTTGGTTTGTTTTTGTTTTGTATTTTGAAACCATTATTTTTGCTTTATCATTTTGAACTACAGAAACAGATTCTGAAGATTTTTCCTGGCTCGGGAAATACAATTCTATCAGAAGTTTGATGGATATTGTTACTGCTCAAAAACACTCATCTAGAAGGGGAAAAAATGGCCAAAAGATAAATGAGAAACCAGTCCAGAGAAGGTTTGGGATAGGATTAAAATAGGGATTGAAGGGAAAAGATGATATGACTTTGAAAAATTGCTATCTAAATGACCATAATATAATGGCATACTGTTAATTGTCAAAGAATATGCTTGACTGAAATAGACTTCTAAACTTAGTAAACTGACTGTTATGAATTAATGAACTGTCATAAAACCAGACTTCAATAATTCATTTAAACTTTAAAGATTCCAGAAATTTTTATTAGCTGGGATTGCCTAATAGGAACATGTCCTATCTGGTAAACAACTGCTTTAGAATTTATTTCTTGTAGCTTTTACCAAAGAAACCAAAAAAACTCTACTCTTCTTTTATTTTTTTTTCTAACTGTAATAATGGAGGATAAACTCCCCTATGTCCGTCTCCAATCTACCTTTGTTCCCCTCTATCCTGTTCTATCCTCTAATGATAGATGGTTGTTTAGAATAGATGTTTCTTTCCAGTAAAAAGCAAACCAAAATACTGCAAACAAAGAATGTCCATTTTCAAATTCAGAGTAGCTCAAATGCATTTGTCTGCTGAAGAGCTCCTTACCCTCAAACTTGAACTCCTTTTTGAGCAGAAATACTTTCTAGCATGACCCATTTTGGCACTGACATGTCACTTAGGCTCTTTGAAATGACAGTTTCTATATGCCCTTCACACTGAAGTTATTGCGAAGATCTTTTATTTTATTCAGAGCCCCAATCATTGTTTTGATATATTTTTATCACTACTGGCCATCCCTGTCAAAACTTCCTAGGCCTAAAAGTAATCTTAGGAGGACTGGCAGAAGTAAGATTGAAGTCTCATACGACTTTGATCTTCACTTTAAAGTATTTGGTCATTCGCTTGGGATGCATGATTACCTAAAAATTCTTCATGCAAATACAGACTGAATTCACAGAGTAGCTGGCATTTTCAAATTTACTAGTAAGCCATTTTTACAGAGAACATACAGAAGTAGATGAAAAAGCAGAAAAAATATTTTGTAGAATTTTAATTCTGTTGAGGATACTTCTACTGTCATGTGACAGATAAAACATTCAGGTGTTGAATAGATTGGATATGGGTGTGCATGCAAATACTTTCACATACTTAAAGATTAACTGTCTCGATATGAGTGTTAGAGTAGATATTGTATCAGGAATATCTTTGCACTTTAAAACTTCCTAGCCTGAAGCAAAAGTTTCAGAGAACACCTGATCCTGTATTCATCCAAGAAGCTCAAGCCTATTTACATATTATAAGAAGTTATGATAGTAATCCTTAGTAGGAACAAAACCAGTTGAAAGTGCAGGATGTTCACAATTCATAAGTGTTAATACAGATAAAGACACATGCTAACAACACAAATTAAAAAAAAAGAAAAATGGACTCAAAATAATAGGTTTTAATTTTCCTGGTGATCTAGGGTGATAGAATGCTTTGGGTTGGAATAGACCTTAAAGATCATCCAGTTCCAATCACCCTGTCATAGAAAGAGCACCTTTTACTGCACCAGATTGCTCAAAGCCCTGTCCAACTTGGCCTTGGACACTTCCAGTGATTTTACTGGTACTCTCCATACGATATACACACATACACACCAAAGAAAAAAATTCTTCCACTCAGAAAGCCATTAAGAACTTGATCAATTTCAAGTATATGTACAAGTCAAAATTGGATGCTTGCCCAAATGTGTGAATAAATATAAATTATGTTCTTTAAAAGGAAATGCTTTTTAAATGTAAAGAACTCAGGTCAATGAAACAAGACAGAGAATTTTAGTGCATTTAAGTACTTATTCTGATTTAGTTATGAAACATTAAATTTACAAGGAAATAACAGTTAAAGTGGTTAATATTTCATTAAAATATATTACATTCTTCCAGTAAAATATTATGAAGTAGTTGGATACTGTGTCTAACTTTTAATGAGACAACAGGTCTTTCATCTTACTGCCAGTAAAAGATGCAGACTTGTAAGTAGCATTTTTCATTTTTAACTTTTTTCCCCTTACAATTACTCATAGATTTCTTACCTTCTGCTATCATCATGTTAGAACAAAGATGAGGGGAAAAAAAAAATTGAATGTGACAGCTCTTCATCTGTTTGGAGCTAATAATGCCTTCACAGCAAACAGTTGTTTTGGTACATGCTGGATACTGATGTAAAATAACAGTGGATGAAAACATATGGAATAGTACCTAATTTGTGTGTGCATTTCCTGACATAATTGGGTCATTCCTGCAAGTTTTCCAGAATGAATTAATTCAGAGGGAAACAGTCAGATAATTTTTTAATATTTTCTCCATAAGCCACGAAATAGAAATACAATATTTAGTTTGTTTGAATAAAATTGTCACAGTGGAATGATACTTTAGTCTTTTTATTACTGTCATTTTATTAACTTTCTATGTTCTAGAAACATATTCAGTTCTCAGTAGGAAGCAGTTTTATGGAAACGTATTTCATAAAAACTAGCCAAAACCTCCTATCCAGCTCCCAAATATGAAATATTATAAATTAGGACTGTAAATTTTCACCTAGGCAGGGAGACCCCACCACCTCCATTGCTGTGCTTTCTCATAGAGTTTCTTTGGCCCCTCCACACAAGCTGCCCCTTTAACAACTAAGTCTGCTTGTTGTGCTCCTGCTCCCAGCTCTACAGAGGTGTCCACCTCAGCAGATATCTAATAACCCAATCTGCCTTAATCAGAAGTCCGAAAAATATAACTACTAAGCAATTGGACAAGAAACACTGAAGGTTCTTCCATCACAAGGCACTGTTTACAGAGACCTGTGTCCATGAGGTGGGAACAAATGCACAAACACTGATGGCACTATTCAGCACATGTGAACCTAGACAAATGGCTTATGCACAGAATAAGTATGTCCCCACGTTCCTAATACTGTCAGGATTCAGGTGGTTGTGTATAACCGGAATACTTTAGGAGATTGTAAAAACTATGGTTTGCATTAAGAAATGTAATACTGTGCTCTGAAGCGAAGGAGAGTAACAGTAAACTTTCCTCTAAGGGAGGTCACATTTTCCAGGTAACATAGGCATATTTTAAGTACATGCTCTTAAGGGTGAAAAGAACATTTTAGCAAATATAAAATTATTCTGTACTCCACACTCATGCAAATGAAAACATTTGTAAGATGAATAGACAAATATCATAGATTTCTTAATTGATAAACTTATTAAATTCATTTACAGTTCTAGCTAGCAAACAAACAGGTAAAAAAACCTAATTCTTTTCTCTATTTAATTAATTTTTCATTTAATTTGTTAAACGTGATAAAAGATGCAATAAATACATTATAAATAAAGATATTATTAGTAACTACCAGAGAGTTGAAAGAAATAGCCCAGTCTAAAAACCTGAGCTTATTGTCTAAAGCAACAAATTAAAATAGTTTTGAATACCTTGAAATGTCAAAATGAAACTAAAGGAATTTTGGTTACTGTCTTTGCTATTTATGACCAAATAAATAGTGAATGCATAAAGATACATTAGGAAATACATTATGACCCATTATTTTCTGATGTTTTCAGTGTGGTAAGTCTTCTGCATTTTTTTCTGAAGTGAGCAAATAGCTTATCTTGTGTCACTTAGTTTGGGATTTAATAACCATGTTGTTATAAAACAATGGCAGATAATGTTCAGGGCCAAAGAAAAAGAGTCATAATTTTATTCTTTGCAGATAAATATGTGTGTGTACATATACATATACATATACATATACATATACATATACATATACATATACATATACATATACATATGCATATATCAGTTAGGGAATTCTAAATCTGAAATGGAAGTGTTCAGAAGAGTGATAAATAGTGGCCAATTTTAAATTTTTAAAATTGACTTCAGTAAATTATTTTATTATTAACACTTTTCATGATAGTGGTTTTCTTACACATTTTAAATTATTGTCACTTTGTGGTCAAAAGTATTAATCCTCAGCAACCACATCTAAAATTTACTCAATTTATACTATTATTATAATGCCCTCAGTCCACTGTACTATGGAAAAACTGAAACAAGTCCCTGGGTCACAAATAAATCATCCTAAACATCAGTCATTTTGTAGAAAAGTGCTGCTTTCCAATGCTTTAATCAATTTTTCTCCCTATTAAGAAATAATTTCCTGAAATGTTTGAGAATAAGTGTCCAGTTACTGATATTATCTTAGGGAGGAAGAAAATTAAGAGCATTCCTAATATTTTGCTGTGAGATAAAGATCTTTTTATCTCTACAGGCATGTTAGACCAGAAAAAAAAAAATAAACATAGAGGGAAAACAAGAAACCCTGATAAAACTCAAAACAACACACCCGTGATAGGAAGGGTTCAGTATCTACTGCTTGTATTTTTGATTGGAGTAAGATTCCAGATACTCTGATAACTAGGCTTCAAAATATAGAGAGAAATTGTGTTATCATTTTCTTTCCTACACAGGAAAATTCCTAAGCACTTCATTAAAGGTAGCAGTGAACACTTCATTAATAATAACACATTGCATGTTGTTTGAGGAAAGGTTTTGTCATTTGCTGTTTTGGGTGAAAGGCTTGTTTGGTTCAGGTGGGAGGGCCAAGGTCCCTCCCTTGGGGGCAGATTTAAGACTGTGGATCATGCACAGTCCTCTGGTGGAAGGCCCCAGAAATTAGTCTCGGGGTGCTTCAGTGGTCACTGATGGGTGTTATCTGTGTGTGACCAGTGATAGCTGAGCCAGCCAACTGTGCTCTTTACGAACTCAGAGAGACAGTGACCATGGATATGAATGTGAAAGCTACAGAACAGTCATTTCCATCCTAGGTATATATCAAACAGCACATTGCTCAACGTGGAAATATAAGGATACTTATTTTCTATCTCGAGAAGATCAGGATACACTAAGAGAAATTTCATAACTGCACTTTTTTAATATAATGTGCGCAGACTAAAGCCAATGTGAATATGTTAGATTATTTCAGAAGTGGAATATGCTTCTTCATGGGTTCCGTTTCATCTATGGATTTTTTTGAATGTCTAATGCTTTCTGGACACTTCTGATGAGTGAGTGTGTATGAAGAAATAAATAGATATATATATATGAAAAACTGTCTTGTCGTCACTGCACTTCACCTAAGCAATTACAAGTCTTATTTCTTCAATCATGGATTTTAAAAAAGTGTAAAATTGCATAAAACTTCCAAAGCTGTAATGAATTATAATCTAAATAACATATACAGGTTCTTTGTGACACGAAGGGAGAAATACAGAATTGAAACATGAAGGATACCAGACATTTTGTAAGTATACTCAAGGAATTAGTGTCTCTAGGGTTGGAAGACATCGGAAACTGTGTAAGTGAAGTATCTTAGTGGTTATTTGAACTTTTTATTTCATATATGATGGGAAGAGTTATGATATGTTGAAAGTGCTAAATTTAGAAGGGAAGTTAAAATTAGCCCTAGGCTATGCCTAGAGCTTGTAATATCATAGACTACCTTTACAGCACCCACAAAGTTTCTAGACCTCAGAATTGTGAAGAAAGTTTTCTAAGTGTTAAATGACTGCAATACAACTTTATAGTGGGTCAACTGCAGACTGAGAGCCTGGGGCTCGGTTTATATTACAAAGTTTTGCTGCCAGAGCTATATCAGCCTCCGCTACCACAACAACAAAGAAAACAGCAGAAACCCTCTGTGGCACCTGCAGGCTGGCAAGTCCTCCACATAATTCTGTCCACAGAAGAGAATTTATGGCTGCCCACAGCAATGCATTGCAAGGCATCTCAGAAGGTAGAAATGATATAGTTCAGTGACAGGAATGTAGTGATGATTGTTGAATTGTAAACATGTAGAAAAATCTAGATTGGTGTGGACACAGGGTGACCTGGCCCCCCGGGACCCACTTAAGATTTGCTGCCCATAGGGTTTCCAAAATTCACTCTGAAAACAGTTTCTAACTGGGAAGTGAAGTTTTTCCACAGCTGCTGTAGTTGCAAGTTCAGACACCTGCCCAAAGCAACCCTTTCCAAAGTGGAGCCTCTATGTTGAGCAAACGGTGCCAGGCCAAAGAGGGAATCTGCTCAGGTGCCCTGACCTTCCACAGGGATGGGCACCTCCCAACTACCCCACAATTCCAGTTCTGATCACGCTGACGAGTGTTGAAGGGACAGTGACAATTTTGGGGCACAGATAGACATGGAATACAATAACATTTTGGGTTACCCAGGACATCCTGAGATCTGGTTTGCTTCTACAATAACACATATTTAAAAAATGAATTTTGCTAAAAATCGTCTCAGAGTTGACTCAAGCTGTTATACAAATGAAAACTCTGACATTTGTATTTCCCAATATTTGATAAATTTGGAGATAATTATAGGGAAACCCCACGTGTTTATTTTTAATGAAACTTTTATGTATTTTTCAGTACACCCCGAGCTTAATTACACACTTCATTTTAGCTACTTTACAGTAATTGAGCTATAAGCAAAGCAAAGAGTCCCTTATGCTGTGATTACTTCCATATAGCAAATAACAAAATACATCTCTGGCAAATATTAAAATACATCTATGGCCAATATTAAAATACATTCTGTTAAATTTGAAGTTTAACAATAATAAGAATAAACAACAGATAAAAAAAAAGAGAGAGATAAAAATTTTCAGTTACCTTCATATCTTACTGTGATTGCTAAGAAGTCGAACTATCATTTGCTATTATAATATAAACTGTATATAAAATAAAATCCATAGGGATAATGAAGGAAATTAAGAAATTAATATGACTGATGCTTCCTACAGTAGAGAAATTACAGACTTTTTGAAAAACAATTGTGATATCAAGTGTTTGGGTTTGATGGGAGTGAGGCAGGGGCAGGAAATTCTGTGGAGAAATCACAAGTTTCATTAGATCTTTAAAATTTATTCTTTCAATTATTCTTATTAACTTTCAGTTGCAGTGACCCTAATCAGCATATCATTGTACATGAGGAGCCAGTGATCCACACAGTGGGGAACCTGAGTAGGCAAAGGCCTGTGCTCTGTACGTGTATGTCTTGGCTGTCATACATACATGTAGCTCTTTACTTCGAGATAGCAAATCCTAGTGGAGAAGCCCATAGCTGTTCCCATTGGAACAGTGATTATGTCACCTCTGTACCTCTTAAAGAAAAGCAGCATTTTCTCATATGGACATTTTTACTTGACAGTAAGAATTATTGATAAAATTGTTTTCTACTAAGAAAATCCTAGAAGAGGTTCTAAGTACCAAAATGCTGTTGAACCTCTCTGTGGAGAGGATCAGGGCAGCCTTGCTCTGATCAGAGGTGCCTTGCCACTTGCTGCTGGGTTCAGGGTTCCCAGAATATGAAGCAACATAGGATTATCTATGCTATTCCTTTTTCATTCTAGTGTTAACTGTCATAGAAGTTATCAATATATTTTGGAATCTACAATCTGTCATTTTTATTCATAACAGATAATAACCATAGTGTATAACAATAATCATAGCGAATTAATTCACCTTTAATATACTTTTTTGCAACTAAAAGGAATGAGAAAATGTGGTTAGTACATTTTGCTGTGCAAGTGAGATATAGAATAAAAAATATAGCCTTAATATTGAGTTTACACTTTTAATGTATCTTATGATAAGTGATTTAAAGCACATTGATAGTGAACATCATCATTCTTACTTTTGCAATAATTGAAGGTGGGTGGAAGAGAAAACAATTTTTGGTTTAGCAGCCTTGGGAAAATCTCCTATCCTCAAAAATATATTTTCTGGTCATACTCACTTTCTGAAGAACTCCATTTCAGTATCACTTCAAGGCACTTAAAATCATATTTTTCTTACTGTCTTCTAGTTTCCAGTCAGAAGATATCTTTCAGCCTTATTTTTCATGATATAAGAAATATGAAAAAGTTATCTCTCTTAGTTTTCAAGCACTTCATCATGTGAACATGTTAGTCAGGTAAGCATTTTGGTTTTAATCTGCACATAGTAAAGTTAATAACAGCAATAAAATCTATAGCTGGCTAAAAAAAACCCCAAAAATTTAAAAAAAAAAAAACCCTTGAACTCAAATAAAATTTAACAAATATTAGTGGGAAAGATAATTATTAATTACCATCAGTTGAACTTTGAAGATTGTATCTTGAATAAAAACAGTCAAAATCAGACAAGGTTATTCAGTGTAAGTTCAATAACAGATATCTAGAAAAGGCAAAATGCAAACGAAACATGACACCCTACTTCCCCATTAGTTAGCATGGGTATTTTCTTCTCTATCTCTACTTAGTAGATTGGCAAAAATATAGACTATAATAAACTTTATGACGCTTGCCTAGGAAGCTGAAAAAAATCCCACACTACACTGATGAATTTCACTTGTCAAATTATCACTATTTCTCTTTGGAAAATGAGTAAGAGACTCGGGAAATCTCATGTCCCGTTTGAGGAGAAGCATTATTGTTTCATTTCAGTTTCCTTATCTGCAACAGTATACAAACACCTATCCAAAGCCTTGAGTATCTGTTATGCAGTAATAAAACCTCTTTAAACCTTTACAAAATTAAAGGTGAAAGTCAATCTAAGATCTCATGAAATAAGACAATATAGTCAGAATATTTAATAATTTGATAATATTATTTCCTAACAATTTTCCTAAATATTACTAATTTACGTAAGTGACAATGGACAACTTGTTCTATTTTGCATTTCCAGGCTGGACAGACTGTTTGGTCTAGGAGCCTTATAATTTGTTGGAACTGTACTCTGCTGATACTGCTTCTTATCTTGACTCTTCTTTCATTGAATTATAATATAGCTAAATATAAACCAATCTGTGTCTGAAAAACTAATAAGAATCTTAACCCTGGAAGACATGCCAAAGACATTCTAGGTCAGATTGAGTGAAGGGTATGCATTTAACCTACACGTTATGTAATTATATTAATAATTGGCACAGATGGCAGTATAAATGTTGCTACTGCAATATAAAAGTCTCTGCAAAGAATGGAAGGAGGAATAACAATAATAATAATAGTAATAATAATTTTGAAATTGAATATATTCATATGTAAAATCATAAAATAATTAAATTTAAGAATAGAATGTTACTCTTAGTTCTTTGTAAGGTCATATCAGGGCAATGAAATATTTACTAAAATTTAGCCTACCTGCTTTCTAGTCTCTATATTTTTTGAAAATGCATCATGAGATATAAGACAGCAGCATGGAGAATAGCTCTGATTTGCAGAGATATCAGAGACACTTTCTGATAGAGAGGATAAAAGTAATGTTGATGCCTACAGGGGAAACTAGAGGGAAGAAAACAAGACAACCTTTTTTATAAAAATTAGATATTAGAATTGTAATTTTTGTCTGTATTAAAAGAAATAATTAAGATTTAGAATTTTTTCAGAGAAATTGAGATTAGCTACAGCTCTGAGCATAAAAGTGAAGCATTAAATATTCTATTGTTTGAGTTTTTTGGGAAAAACTGTTTAACTATAACTTTGATCAGAGTCATAGATATGGTAATTGTTCAGAGAATGGAGGAGATCTAGAAAACAGAGTGGTTTTTTACCTACTTCATAATTAATTTTGTTGAATTTTCTATCAGTTTAAGAATGCTGTAAGTAAAGAAGCGGAATGTGTAGCACATGTATATGAATATATATACATGAACATGAACGTCTGCTTACTGATATTGTCTCAATAAATTAGATGGCTAGCTTTAATCTACATGTTTAATAACAGTCCAGTTTCAAAGTTTATGGATAAAAGTACAATGACCGAAGGGAAATCTAGAATTATTTCCGAATTTTTTCACATGGTCCCATTTCTTTCATAATGGCTACTCTGCTATATTGAGACTAATTAGTCAAGAACATCATGTACATATCAGAACAGACACTAAAACACATTTTACTCACAGCAACAAGAGTCCCCCTGAGGACAGTAGACATTTTTTATTAAGTATTCCATGCCAAATCCCAAAAATTCTGATAAAATGAAAGACATTCCTGGGTAAGGAGAAAAGAATGAATATGTGATTTTTAATTTTAAGAAGGCTTTAACACTGTCTTTAAATATGGCCCAGGTGAAATCAGTCCACATTTTCAATCATTTCAAATTAAAAAAAAAAAAAATAGAAGCAGAAGAAGATACATGAAATATAAGGGATCATTAAATAAGACACCTTTGTAAGGCTAGTCATATTTTATGATGGGTTAATAGTAGCATCATATAAGAGATACAAGAGGTAAATAAACTGTTATATTCTCTAGTGTTGATTAAAAAAAAACAAAGGTTGAGGTTTTTCTCCAATATAAAAGTTTTTCAAAAGATGAAGAAATTAGAGAGTAAAATGACTGAAAAAAAATTAGAAAATATGATGCATGATGAAAAGGTGAAGAAGATGTTGACCAGAGGAAAGAAAGAGCAGGGTGAATATTTTGAAAATGTAAAAAGTTAATGTAAAGAAAGTAATCACTCATTTGTCATACCCGCTGCGTGGGTAGGACACAAGGAAACAGCTTAATTTTCAAACCCATAAAATTTATATTATCAACTCCAACTATAAGGAATGTCTAGTGATCTAGGGAGGCTGGGAAATTCCCCATTGAGATATTTTTAAAAGCATGCCAGACAAACGTGTACCATTGATTTTTTATCTAAAGTACCAAAAGAGTTTCCACAAGACACTTCTCATCAGAAAACATATAAACATTAAGATCTCTCTTTATGTTGTAGTTTTATTTTGTTTCGCATCATGGAAGACAGATATTCATCACTTCCATATCCTCTGGAAGTGAGAAGAATTTCTTGGAAATGTGTTATGAAAATGTATTGGCTTCATGCTGATCTTTTGTTTCCAGTGGAAGTTGCCTACCTAATTAATTATTTTGTAAAATATGTTCTTCCTCCTGAGTGGACTTGAAAATAAAATGATTATACAGTCATTCATATAGAAACAGTTCAGAAGAATCAGTGCCTATGCATACGGTCAGTTATGATAAAGCCTTGAAAAGATATTCCAGGCAGATAAACAGTCACAAACCCTCGAAAGTCAAAAATGACAAAACCACTTTGGCATCTCCATGTTGAGACTTAAGTTAGAAAGTTAGAAAATTAAGTTAGAAAGTCTTAACGTTTCACAAAAATTCTCTAGAAACTCTAGGCTAGTTTTGAAACCCTACAGCAATGGCCAGAGCAATGTAGTGAAGTGTCCCCAGGACTGGAATGTTACGTGAAGAGACCCTGTGAACAATGAATTGTTTGAAGAGGTTCAAGCAGAAGCTGTATTAGGGTATAATGTTAAATAATAAATTCGTGACAGCTAAGAAGATGAAAATATAACCCAGAGTAATCTCCAATGATTAGACAAAAAAACCACAAACCTAGGAGAATTTGTATAGATATATGTATGCTACTATAATGAACTGGACAAAGATCAGTACATGTGCACTAGGAATTTTGTCATAGGCATGATCATAGGCGACCAATCACCTCCGTTAGTATTATTCTTTACTTCTTACCTTTTTGTGTAAAAGAATGTGCTTGTTTCCTAGAAGGTGAGCCAGCTGTATTACATGCCTGGCATCCTGTTCTGAGGAATTGTAATAAAATAAAACATTTTTTCTTGGCGTGTTGATCAGCTCTTGCAAGCCAGGGGAAAGAATCCTGCTTTAGGATTAACAGGTTGAAAACAGACCATAAATTTGGCAGGAGCACCTCCCCTTTGGCTGATATCTGTCAGGCTCTAGCCTCTTGTGCCCTTATTTTCATGCCTTACAGCACAGCACCTTGGCTGCAGAAGGTACATCATTACCTTCCCCACTGGCTTCAGGGAAGACTTGGTCAACTGCCAGTCACTTCTGTGTGTAGGGATGAAAGGGTGAGAGTGAGTAAAGGACTCTTTGCTGGAGTTGTGAATACTGGAAGCTGGAGTGGGTCTGCAGCCTTGGCAGATTGTATATACAAGTGGTACCAACAGGGGAGCCTGGCATTCAAGGGCAGCTACTGGGTAGATGAGCTACTGGAGTGTCTGAGGCCAGCTACTGGAGGGTTATATATATATATACACACATATATATATGTGTGTGTGTGTATATGCACACCCTTTTTTTTCTTTTTTTTTTGAAGACTAAAATCGTCAGAAAGCAGAGATTCAACAAACTCCCTAGATATCTTAAATAAATCAACAGAGCAGGAAAACATTCTATACCATAAAATGATCTAAACTTGAAAATTCTTATAATCAAATTCTGAGTATCATTGTAGAGAAATACGTTAATTTCTAAACTACTTAGTATCCCATCTTTTTTCTTGAAATTGAAAGACTATGATGTTTATCAACATGCAATGGTGTTTGTTCATTATGTTGATTTTTATTACAGGATCCCACAATTCAAAATAATTATGAAAGAAACAACAGAAACAGATTTTTGATTGTTCATTGTTTGTGGCATCTGTAGGAAATATGTCGGCTTGACATCAACTGTTAACAAGCTTTATTTAAAATTTACGGAAAAACAGTTGTAAATTATAAACATTGTCTATAATAGAGCTTTGTGGTTTACATAATTATATTCTGTGAAAGAAGGGAGGCAAGCTTGGTCTGACTTCATTTTTCCATTAGAAAAGATTCAACTGTCTCCATCCCATGATACCAGCTGCACTGCGCTTTGTATGAGATCACTGTGCTTAATTTCAATAGCCTGCAGAAAGAGTTTATTTTTTAAGTCCCGTCTTTTGCAGATGTGCCAAGGGAAAGATAATTTTGGTTTCTCTAATCATATGCAGAAAGCTTGCCCTGTTCTTAAGCTTTATTTTGCATGGTGGTTCCAGAATAGTCCGCATAGAAATCATAGTTTCAAATTGAAGTGCATTTAAGTCAGTCTGTTTCCCAAAAGGATTCTCCTAAAGTACTTGGAATTTGTAATAAATATGAATATTTTTTTTTTACTCACGGGTATAATAAATGCTATTTTTAAAGAATGTGTGTATAAAGATTTTAAGAATATAGGACCAATATTTAAAGAAAATGTATTAAAGGGTGATGACAGGAACATTTTGTCTTAACAAAACTTTTAGATACAACACTCCTTGCACTTTCATTAAGAACTTTCATTGGGGCACTGAATGCAGGTTTATGGTCAATACAGCAGAACAAATTATTGTTTTTCAAGATTAATTTTCATCTTGCTGCTCTAATTTAGGCTAAATGCTTATGAAAAAAAGTCTATGAATTTGAAAACTTTTAACTCCTTTTAATTATCTGAAGGTATAGTGTATGTATATCCCTCTTCACAAATACATAAAAATAAGCCCATAGTTTTATTTCATATTTCTGTTAGACAAGGGATAATATTTAAAGTAATATTAGTCTCTTGGAACTGCAACTCTGTCCTGTGAACGTTAAATGAAAGTTTTAAACTTCTGTCTTGGCAATACAGATGCTCAATTAAATAATTTTTTGCTCACAAACTTTACTCACTTTAACTGAATATCAACTATGGATGAGTTTTTTCCTAGACTTTGGTGAAAATTGGTAGTGTTAATTAATTAACTAAATTGCCCAATTGTCAAAGTATTTAAGATATTTAAAATGTAAAATTATCACATCTTATGTGAATAAATTAATAATCAGTAACAATGTTAAATGTACTTAGATTGAAATAATCTCTGTGATTTTTTTCTGTATGGCAAATAAATATGTCTATGTATTTTTTTATTGAAGGCAAATTCATTACTGTTTTTATTAACAACAATCAACTTTGAGTGCATGTGCATGTGCTTGGAAATATTTTGAAATGATCTGATTAAGAAAAGGAAAACACATTTGCTTAAAGAAAGGGAGAGCAATGGAACATCCAGTCAATTTTATTGTGTGGCTCAGACAGCAAGAAAGACTTGCACCTAGTGGCAAAAAACTCCAAAGAATTCACAACAAATATGAATAGCAGCAGAAAATGCATCTACATATAAAATACACTACAATAATAAAATTATTATGTGGAAATACTACATTAGCTTGTGCAACATCAAGGACAAAGTAAGCTTTCTAATCTTCAAATATTATTTGTGCCTTGAAATGAAGGAGCAGAGAAATAATGAGACCATTTTTTAATGTTAATCCTTTCTTAGAAGATTAGAAAGCAAAACTAGCCAAGCAGACCCTGACTATTTCTTAGAGCAAGCCTTTAATCACATTATAATGTAGCTGAGCACAGCTTGGTCTGGTGCTTATTTAATTATAACTAAATTCTTGCAACACATGTGTCAGTGACAGTATCCCTATTGATAGACATCAGCACTAGGATATATGTCTAATGATGATTCCACACTGAAGCTGTTGAGAAGTGTCTTGAACATTGTCTCCAATGAACTATATCTGAGAAAAGAGATTGCAAGGGAAAAAAACTCAAAACAACCCTAGTATTGTGTAACCAGTGATTGGGAAAAGGGCTGGAGTAACAGCCTGAGACACCTACAGACTTTATTAGTACATGGATCTATCACTGAGAAATTTTCTCTAAATTGAAATGTTCTCTGCATTTTAAGTTATTACTCTCAAAAGTTCAAAGCTCTAGTCTAGTTTATGTAGAATAGGTATTCCACTCTGAATCCTATAGGGATATCACATTTACTGTTGGATTTTTCACCATCCTATGATATAGGTACTTTCATTTTTATTCAGAAAAATAAATTGAAATATCTAGCTTAATCCAAGTTTTAAATACGAATATTTGAAGTTCTGCATATGATTCTCTTCCAGCTTCAGTAATAACCTAGAGAAGTTTTTATAAAATCATTTTACTTCCCCCTGGGAACTAAACTGTTGCTCTGCCACAAGGAGATCTTTGATTTCAGTGGGTTTATACTGACATAAATAAAGTTAGTGAAACAGCAAAGAAATTGAACAAAATCTGGCACATCAGACAAATGTATGTGTAAATAGCCTATATATATCAACTGTAATCAATATACAGAACTATTTGAATTAACTGTCTATTCACCATTGCTCAGTGCACCCAAGACATGGTCCATGCCAAAATGTCTAATGGTGTAGACACCTCTTTCAGAAAAGTCTGTGCAGAACTTCCTGAAGGCTAGCAGATGTATTAAAGCCTTACTCTGAAGGTGACATCTGGTAGTCACTGATCTACCACAGTTCAACACCTGCTATTGAATTCTGGATGTTCCCTAATTATGTGACTGACACTGTAAATACTGTGTGTGCCTTCAGATAAACAAAAAAGGGGAAAGTTTCATTCCAAAGAAAAAGTTTCTTTTCACATTTCTGAATTGCCTCACTGCAGCATCATTCAACCCTACTTAGAATAGTGTAAACAGGTGGTAGTCTGCAAACTTTACCAGGCCTGCCACCTTCTGTGATGTCACATATGCAAGCTCCCAGGAGGCTTTAATTTTCTCTAAAGGCATTATCTGGGCAATAAATAGGCTCTTAGGTGCCTCTTGGCAAAGAGTGTCCAGTTAGAGAACTACTAACATACAGTTCTGCTGACAGTAGTTATATAGCAGGTTAGACCAGTTTTATATGGCTAGTTTTCTTGGTTCTAGCCTGATGCTAACTCTCATTCTGCAACCTCAAGGCATCTTATCTGTTACGTACTGGCATTTCAGGAGGAAGGGGAGGATTCTTCTTCCTATGAGCAGAGACAAGATTTGTCTCCTTTGTCTTGTAAATGGTTGAGTGTGTCACCTCAGGTTTAGAAACAATCTTGCCATCCCTTTGCAAAGTCTGAAGTCCAGGTTCTCACTCAGTTTCTGACATTTGTGGATTTGACAGGTGGAAAAGGAAATGGCAGGATGGTCACACTCAAAAGAGTTGCAGTCTGCGGCTTAACATCTGGGAGGATGTCAGTGACAAGTGTTGTTCCTCAGAGGCCTGACTGGGACAAGAATTATTTGAATTTTTGTTAGGGGCAGTAGGATTCAGTGCACTCTCAGCAGGTTTGTGGATGGCGCAAACCTGTGTGGTGAGGTTGATACTCTAGAGGGAAGTTGGGGAAGTGATACCATCCAGAGGGATCTTGACAGGCTGGATAGGTGGGCTCATGCAAACCTCATGAAGTTAGCAAGGCCAAGCACAAGATCCTGCACCTGGGTTGGGACATGCCCAAGCACAAGTACAGACAGGCCAATAACTGGGTTGAGAACAGAGGACTTGGAGATATTAGTGGCTAAAAAATTGTATATGGGCTGGCAATATGTGCTTGCAGCTCAGAAGGCCAACTATATCCTGAGTTGCTTCAAAAGAAGCATGGCCAGCAGGTTGAGGGAGGTGATTTTCCCCCTCTACTCCCTTCTCACCATGCCACCTGGAATACTTGATCCAGCTCTGAGGTCCGTAACATAAGAAAGATATAAACCTGTTGGAACAAGTCCAGAAGAAAGCCACAAGATCAGTAGAGGACTGGAGTACCTCTTCTATCAAACCTCAAGGTTTTGTTCAGCCTAAAGAGAGGGTCTGAGAACACTCTCTAGAACCTTCCAGTGCCTAAAGGGAGCCTAGACGAAAGCTGGAGAGGGACCATTTACAAGGGCATGTAGTGATGAGAAAAGGGTGATGGCCTTAAACTGAAAGAGGGGAGGTTTTGATAGGATATCAGGAAGACATTCTTTATTGTGAGGATGGTGAGGCACTGAAACAGGGTGCTCAGAGAAGCTGTGGATGTCCCATCCATTGCAATGTGCCTGAACTTTAACTTTGTATGTCTTGGCTCTCAGGAGGGTCTTCAAGCACACTGCTATGGTTACAAAGCAAGGAGGAGGATCTTCAATGTTGAATATTCAATACCAATTTTTTATGGAATTGTGAGCGTGGCAGTGTTGGAGGCTGAGGAGGTTAAGTTTTGGATAGGGAACACCGAGACACAGGAAGTGGAACTTTTTTTGTTTTGCTCCATTTGCAGAAGGGGAGTGGTGTTGTGTCCTTTAAAAACAGGGAGCAGAAAGGCAGGGAGCTATTCCTGGCTGCAAGGACCCAAAAAGCTTTCTTGATGAGACTATTACAAGAGCTTACGGTTTTTATGTACTCTGAGTTAGACGCATGGAATAAATATTCTCAAGAGGTCAAAACAATATCTTGCTTTTTTTCCAAGGGGAGCACATGCAGTTTCTTAGGAACAGCAGCCATCTTGTTTTGTCTGTGCCTTTTTTGGTTAAATGATGCCCTCTTTTTTGCAATTTTCTCTTTATTGCTGTGTTTATTGCTATCTTCTTTAGTAAGAAATTGCTATCTTCTTTTGCAATTCTGATATTTTTAACTTGTAGCTTGTTTTTCTTTGTATTTCCCCTTCACAGTTGTGGAGGAGGGAGGAGAATGTTCAAGCAGTCTTACGCTTTTCCCTACTGAGGTTTTTATTCCTTTAAAACCACTACATACACACTACCTTCTGGAGGGAAAATTCAGCCAAACATAAGCAGGCCAGGAAGTTCCTGAAGTGCACTGGTGATAAATTCCTCCTCCAGCCACTCAGTTTTGCATTTTCTGCAAACTTGATGAGAATGCCCCCGTCACAATATCTAGCTCATTACTGAAGAACTGAACAGTAATCGACCCAGTACTCACTCTTGGGATACACCACTATTTATTTGTCCCCAGCTGGACTTTATGCAACTGTTCACAACACTGGGGGTGCTGTCAAACAGCCAATTTTCTGTTCACCTCACTGTCCACTTACCCAAGCAATACTTTCTCAGCATAGCTAAAATTCATAGTTATAAGAAGGAGAAATAGAGCAGTGACATGGTTATCTTAATTCTTTCTTTCTTCTTCTGAAGCAGTTACAGAATTTGGATTTCATATTTAGAAGAGCTTTTTTTTCTCCTTTTCTTGATTAAAGAATTCTCTTCATTAAGTGTTTTCTCTCAGGTAGTTGTAATTTTGGAGTCAATCCATAAAGAGGTGTTAATGATTTGATTTGACAGTCCCACACATACAAGAAAAAAAAAAAAAAAACCGAAAAAAATATCATCTACATGAGTCTAAAAATAATAACCTTGGGTATTATTCTATACTTATAAATCAAGAGCTATAGTATAACCTTGGAGCAAGCACGAATAATGCTTTAGCCTTTTTTTTCTACCCCACGTTTATAGAAGTGCAGTTTCTTGTCCCTTGGCTTTTTATTTCCTTAAAGGACAAAGACAAGTAACCGAAGACATAAATCCATTGTACATTGATCTCATAGTAGAAGAAGAAAAAGCTTTCTAATAGTCTGTAGCATTTTTGGTATATCTTTAAAACAAAAAATAGACTATTATTTGATGCTTTTCAACTAGTTACATTTTCACACATTTCAAGGCTTATCACTTGTTTACATTTTCAGTTTTTGTTATAATGAGTGCTGGACAAATGATTAACCTGTGTTTGAAAAAAAGAAAAAAAAGAATAAAGGGTTTACTTGGGGTAAATGATAGTCTAGAGCATTTTAAAAGGGTTGTCTGCATCCTCATTCTGCAGATCTATTATGACAGACTGATGCCAGTACCTCACATTTGGCTCAGAGGTACATGTAAGCAAAAAAAGTAAACCAATCTGGCTTCAGACTGATTGTTTCAATCACCAGCTGGCTAAGAATACTAAACTATACATTTCCCTGGGAAAGATTATAGAGTAGGAAGCCCTAATCCCCATACCACCTCCAGATTCTCATGAATTAATGCATTAGTTCATAAATAAATTACATACTCAAACCTCTGTCTAAGCCATGTTCAGTCATTTCCTTACATCCCTATGGGTAGCTGAGTGTTCACTCAGATTTCTTTAATTACTAGTTGACATTAGAAGGAACGTTGAACTTTCTCTCTTCCCTCACCCCATATGTATACTACACACTGATATCTTTTTAGTAAAACCAAAAGAATGGATGGATAGTAATGAAAGGGCTACATTTTTACTATTTCCTGAAATAACATTTATTAATTATTAAGATATAAATGTTAAAGATCATATTCTTATGGCAAATAGATAATGATACTTAGGATATCACAAGTTTTAAATGGTATTTTTCTTTTTTCTCCATCTTTTTAGGGATCAGTAGGGCAATATTTTCTACTATTTTTCATACTTTACACTATCTGCTATTTAAGGACAAGTCTGTTGGTATTCAGTTACTCAATTGTCTGGAAGAGTTAATAGAATAGACAGCCTATGATACTGGTATGCACCATTTCATTCACTGAATGTCATAAGAAAGAGTAACAAGACTAATTCTTTGTACCCTTTTGTATTGTCAAAGGCTGGAAGACATTTGACGATTTAAACAACAGTTTTACTGTGGCTCTCAATTTCAGGTTCTGTGGAGAAGTTGAATTTCATGTGTTTTCCTTTCATTACATCTACTATGTGACTTAGGCACTTCTACATGGTTGGTGTTTTTTCCAGGCATCAAATACTTATTCATTTACCAGGTAGCCTGAACAAGAAAATTAAGTAAATAAAGGTCTTCTTTTTTCCAAGAAAGCTCAAGAAATGCTTCTGGTTTATTTGGTTTGGGTTTTTTTTTCAGCAGAATAAATTAGTAGAAAAACAGTACTAAGAATTTATTATTATGTCTTAGATTATCCAGCCAGTTTCATTTTGAACCACAAATAACTATATTTTATTGGATGAAGCTGAAGAAAGTAAGTCAGTGGATACTTAAAGATATTTTTTTCAGAAAGAAAAGTAAAATAGGTAACATTTACACCGGCATTCAGGCTTCCAATCTACAAAATTAAGATGATCTGAGGACTGGATCACCTCTCCTACCAAGATGGGCTGAGAGAATTGGGGTTGTTCAAGGTGGGGAAGAGAAGGCTCTGTGGAGCCCTTACAGCAGCCTTTCAGTACTGCCTAGAGGGGCCTTTAGGAATGAGGCCTACAGACATAAGATTCCATGAAATGAATGGCAAAGGGATTTCCATGGGCACGCTGGTCTGTTGCTAGGTTTTCAGTCATGCCAGATGGCCATTATCACTGCAGTCAGCCAGCTGGAAGATGGAGCGATGCTAAGGTGGTGTCACAGTTCTGTTCTGCCCTTCCACAAGACCCACAGTCTTTATAATCTCTCTCTTTATAACTCTCAACGTCTCTCATTTGCATATAAAGTGGCTGATCCACTACCAGCAGCAGTAACAGATTATTTGACTACAATTCTCCAAAAAGTATAAATTGGCATTTGAAATCCTCCATGGCAAAGGATGAGGAAACAAGCACCTTGCAAACAAATTGACATGCTTGTTCTTCACTCTTCCCCAAAGCAAGAACAACTCTTTGGTAATATTTGAGTCTGACTGCATTGTGCTATACCTGGGAATACCTGCTAGTTTTGGACCTAGCACTGTGCACAACTGACTGCACTCATGGTGGAGTGGATGCAACTTGATGATCTTTAAAATTACCCCTTCCAACCTAAACCATTCTATGATTTTATGATTTAGAAGTAGACTTAATAGTGGTACATTCAAAGGCTCTGAGCAGCAAGGAGTCAGTTAATAAGAATCTGAACTTCTGTTACAAGGATGATGCAGATATGATGCAGATGATATGTAGAGAGATTTTGTACTAATATCTACTTGAACATTCTTCCTGTATTCCTCCAAGACTACCTGCCATTCCTTCCACCCTCTGTAGACGTCTTTTTTCTGCTTGAGTTTATCCAGGAAGTGCTTGTTCATCCATGTAGACTTACCATTTTTGCCTGAGTTCTTCTGTTGGAATGCATCACTCCTGAGCACAGAGGAGGTGATCTTGGAATATCAGCCTGCTTTCTTGGGACCTCTTCCTTCCAGGCTGTCTCATGGCACTCTACCAAGCAGAGCCCCATAGAGGCCAAATTCTGCTCTTCTGAAATCCAGGATAGCAAGCTTGCTGTGTCTTCTCCTTGCTGCCCTAAAGATTTTGAACTCTGTCATTCCATGCTCGCTGCAGCCAAGGCTGCCCTCAGGTAATGGACTTTAAACAATTTTTCACATTTGCATGGCGGATGAACATCAACGGCTGTGACACTCATCAAAAAACCCAATAGTGACAAAATACTGAATGCCATATGTTTTCTAGAAATTTCTTCATTAAAATTCTACAGAGGCTGTGTAATTAATGAGATTTAACTTTTAGATACAAATTCACAAATTCAGTCTGATATTCTGTTAAACAGAGATCCCCATTTGTTATATGTGATCTCTGATAAAGATCCTGCAGATCAAGTTTAAGCCCTGGGCTTAAATCCACCTTTTGCTGGTAGTGATGTAGCAATACTAGTATTAACATTTAAAAAAACCCAAGCTTTTCAAAAGTTGCCTTGTCAGACCATGACTCAATATATAAACATATGCACAACTATAGCTTATTTAGTCCTTTATCAGAGCTCAAGTAATACTGCAACATAGGTAGGCTGACAGATATTATCTGATTAACTAAAATTTCGCACAATTAATTCCAAATTTATTATTTTAATTTACATTTTTAATATATAAACATTTAAAAGAACATTGATAGAACTTATATTTTTAGTTATTTAGTTATTTAAAGGTAGCATCTATGTGCTGTGATTAAAATAATGACTAAATATGTTTCCCTAACATCACTGAAATTTAAGCATCACATAAGTTCAAGTTACATACTGTGTATGATAATGATATTGAATATCAATTGTATTGATTTTCATTTTATTATTCTGGCTTTATTGTCATGTAAATGGAACTACAGATGGACCCGCAACTTATAATGTTTAAATCTAGATTATATCATGAGAATTCTTATTTTTCAAAAAGAATATTAGTGCATTTCAAATCCTTGAAGCATGGGAATTGTACTTTTATTTCCTTTAATTTTCCAATTAAATAAATTAATCAAATTCTCAGTCCCCATGGGAATACATTTGTTAGCTATAGTACTGCATATTTTTTCTTGTCTCTTAGGAGGTAGAAATTTTGAGCTATCTTCATTTATATTCACAAAATTCAGTAGCTTCCTGGATCCATATCATATAAAAAGCATAAGGAAGGTCAAACAGGGAGGTGAAGCAGAGAAAATTAATTTCTTGTGAAGAAAAGGAAAAAAAACCACTGCTTCTGCATCGGGTCTTCAAAATCATTTCTAGAAAATACTTAGTTTTACATTGAACAAGTGGCTTCACAAGTCATTTTATAAAGCAAGAGTGAAGTATTAATGTTTATTATTAAACAGCCAGGAAAATATACTTCCTAAATGTTTTGCATTTTCCCAGAATAGTTTATTAGATTTCATACAGAAAATGATAATTAATCTGTGGAACAGTTTTATAGAACTTAAAGATATAAAGTAGAACTAACACAAAAATAGTGACATATATGACTTACTGATATGGCCAGCATACAAATAATGAACTGTGGTAGTCTAAACTTGGCTGGCTGTTGTACACTCACCCACCCTCAACAAGAGAATGTAAGATAGAAAAGCTCATAGGTAATGATAAAAACAGGGAAATCACTTACAAATTACTCTTACAGGAAACCTGAATTAATGCAGGGAAAATTAATTTGATTTATTGGCAATAAAAATTAAATTTGGATGGCGAGGAAAAAATGCAAAACCTTGACACGTTCACCCACCACTTCCTTTCCCCAGCCTCAATTTCAATCTTTCACTTTCAACTCCCCTGGGAATGAAGAGTTCTGGTCAGCTCATAACAGTAGGTCTCTGCCACTCCTTCTGTCATGTCTGCTCTAACATGGGTCATTCCCATGGACTGCAGTCCTTCAGGATAGATTTGCTCAAGTATGGGCATGGACAGCAGTTTATCAGGGAATATCTGCATGCTCTGGTCCTCCACAAGCTGCAGGCTGAACATGAGCTTCACCATGCTCCATGTGATGGAAAACAGTCATTATGAATAGATTAACATAATTACACATTTACATTGTAAGTCATTTGTTTGATAGAATTAGATGTCTAGCCTAAGATTACTTCTGTAGTCAATAGCATCTCCAAGAGTAACTACTGAACTACTGCTATTCTAGATGTAAGGGTCAGATAGGTAGGCTTTAGAAAAATGCTAAATGAATTGGAGATGTTAGTGAAGGCAGCTGTATTTCTCATCTACAAACATAATTGTATGTAGCTAAATTCAGGTAAAGTTAATAAATAATTGCATTAGAATAAACAGGAAGATGTTCACTGTATTTTATGGACTGTATCATATGCTAACATGAACAGCATGTTACAACGGGTTTTTGAAGCTATTTATTAAGTGCTATCTTATAGTTATTATCATAGTTATTTTGGAGTCTGCTTTTAAACTTGACAGATTCTCTGTGAGCAATGTCATGACTGATGATAAAAAAAAACCCAGAATAGTTAGAAAGCTCACATTAATTTTTACTGTCAATTCATACTGTAAAGGAAAATTCAGATACCTTAGATAATTTCCTCATAATTACTACATGAAAAATGCTTTATTATAATACATTCAACAAAGGTTACATCTAGTTTAAGTAGTTTTTTGTTTTGTCCTCTCAAGTGGAGAATAGTGTCATTTGCCATTATTGCATTTGTAATTCATTATCATTATGTATAGTGTGCACAGAATTTGTAAGAGGGTATCAAAAATACAATTGACATAGAATCACAGGTTTTAAACTTTGCATGTAACACAAAATTAGTAGATAACTACACAAATTTAATAAAATAATTTTTTTAGGTGTTTTGCTTTCCTAAAATTGCAATGACAAATAAGGAATCAAAATTATATGCTGATAAATATATGAATCAATAAAACATTAAGATCTAGACATGTATAAATTCTAATGAAAATTTATTTTCTATTAAAACACAATTTATAACGGAGATAACTGTATTGATTGTTAAGACTCATTCTCTGCTATTATTTAATTATATTAATGTAAATAGAAGAAAAAAACTCACCTCTTGGTGAGGCCAATGATATTAGAGACTGTTTTGTTAGAGAAAAATTATTAGATATAACTCTCGTAGTGCATTGCAGAAATACTTACCCTTAAATGTAGCAACTTTCCTGCAGCAAGAATCTCTCCCCAATCCATATGTTGTGCCATTTGACCACTGAGAAAAGCTTCTTATTTGTTATAGCTGAAAGCATTTTGAATGGACGGAAAATGAGTTGGTCAGAACTCCTTGGAGGAGGAATACAGTCATATCTTGAGCTTCCAGTTGTCTGCAGCAAACTGCCTATAAGCTACCGTGAAAACTCTAAATAACTAATCTTCAGAAAGCTAAAGCCCTTGGCTCCAATCATTTTACCTAGTTAATGAAATTTTATAAAGAAAACATTTAATTTATAATCTATTTCGTCTCTGTTAGACTCTTTCACTTTTTAAAAAGTGATTGAGTGATGAGTTTTCATGTAAACATCTCTGTCAAAATAATAGATTAGAGATAGCACATCCCCTCAACCACAAGTTGATAACCTTAGGACAGGCAGATGTTTGGGTGTCGTCTAATGGGACTCATGCTCTCAGTAAATACATATGATGTTCATTCATGGTTTTGATTTCCACACACTCAACCATCTGTTAGAATGGCAGTTTGCCTGTTAAGAAGCTAGTTATATTGTTCTCAATATATATTAAAATCAAATAAAGATAGTGGGAGGTGGAATACCTCAAAAAGATAAAAATGGCTGCTTCCACTAAAAGTCTCTCCATTTAAACTATATTGGGTCATATTCATCTATAACTCTCTAAACCCCTTAAAAAGAGGAATTGAATAAAACAATCATCTCTGTAGTCTTTGTTTTATTGAAAAAATATTTTATCATATCCTAATTTTGTGCATATCCTGTGCTTTTGAACAGCATTTAGAATTTATAATCTCTTAAGTTAATATCAATAGCTTCCTTATGTGCATTGCTGTTTTAACAGAACTTGTGCATTTGACACTAAATAAATATTGTATTTAAAATACTGTTTGTATTTTGACTTAAGGAAATCTTATCAACATTTACATATTAAAATTCAAATCACATTATTCTCTAGAATATTTAATATTAAAGAAATGAAGGGAAAAAAATCAATAATAACTAAAGACTTTACATCTCTTTTACCATTTGTTGACAAGACAGTGATTTCTCCTGTGAGATTCATGTTTCACCATGTTAAAATCCAGTCATGATCTAGAGACCTGACCACTGACATTCTTCAAAGCTAAATATGGAAATGTAAACCTAAAAAAAAAAGTGGAAGGCTTAGAATATAATAGTTTATGCATCTGGGTACCCTTGTAGGGTTATCTTATTATCTGGAAATTTTCAAACTTGATTAGACAAGCCCTTTGTGATATGATTTTCCTTGAAAGTTATTCCTAAAAGGCATCCAGAGGCCCCTTTCTGACTTCAATTTTTCTGTGAAGAACAATTCTGAGAAGATAATGTTAGAATAACCTTGAAAAGTTTACTTTTCTGTTATTATTACTACTGGTTGTGTTTGATTTTTTTTTTATTATGTGGTAGATACATCCCTTAATAATTATATTACACTAATTATTAAAAATTAGCGCTTCACCTGGGAAACTTGTTTGCTCAAGGTATCAGAATCAAGCAGTAATTAGACAATATATATGTATTTTGGACACCTTTAGTCAATAGATTTCAAACAGCTCATAACATTATAGTGAAAGAAAGAAGTGAACTATTCAGAATTTCACTTTTTTCAGTATACTGAACATGTCATGAGCAAAAAATTTAATAAAATTCATCTTGTGGAAGTTTGTTACGAGAAGAACAATGGACACGAATATGTGAGGAAAGATAAACTATCTTCTGCTAGAAAGGAAGGAGACTGGCTAGATAAAAATTTTTAGTTATGTGGGAACAGTAAGAGGGAAAGACTGAGAAAATATATGTCAAGGCATAAGTAGGTTCAAGATAAAGAAAGAGTATACACACAATTTTGGAATTAATATCTGTGCAACATATGAACAGCTGAGATCTACTTTCAGATTTATATTTTACTTCATTCACTGAAAAGAAAAACGGCATTTAACATATCTCCTGTATTTCTGAAAACTACCCATCCTTGGTCTCAAATATATTTATTAAAAAATATACTATTAATAAGAGAACTCACTTCTCATGGTACCAATCTGAAAATTTTGTGAGGTGATAATGATTATGAACTTGTTTTGGATGAAAAAATCTACATTAGAGACGTATGAAATCAGAAGTTCAGAGAAGATGCTAAAAGGTTTAAGGACAGGAATATTCCTTTGGCTAAAACTTTTATTTAACAGTTTGTCTTAACCAACTGTGTGTTTGATGCAATAATATTGATACATAAGGAGATGATGAAATTATAGATTATTAAAATTACTAAAATATTTATATCCATTAACACCTATTTGCATCCTGCATATATAATTTTTTAGTATCTGATAAATTTCCCTAGTAATTTTTGTTCTTCACAGAATGTGAGAACTATATTTTTAACACTTTGCTAAAGGAAACAGATTAAAAAAAATATCTATATGGTAACTTGCGTTTCTCAGATATATAAATTTCAGGAGTAGTTGATGTCTTCCACATGAAAAAAAGAAAGTATTTTGCATTCTGAATATAATCTATCTTACTTAAAACTGTGTCACTACTGTACTACTAACTCATTTCTCATCCTGCAAACCTTTTGCTTTGTGTTATTTTGACAACAGTCTGGACCTAGAAAACATTCTATTGAAAAGAAGTAGAATTGCCACAATGATTTGTTCTGCATTTTATTATTTTTGAGTCAGTAATAACCCATAAGAGAATGCTTTTGAATATATTTGTCACTTGTACTTCAATGTAAAGGATTTTTTAAACTATCTATTTTGTCTTGTATTTGTTATACATAAATCACATTGATTTTCAAAGTCATGTGGTACTGTCTCTTCTCCCAGAGTAAGAACTTCATATTAACTGACTTTTATCAAAGGAAATATTAGCCATTCCAAGGACTAGAAATTCTTGAAAATTCTTAACAATGTTACTTAGAAATATCTTTCAATAGTTTCCAGTGGACAACATGACCAGTAAAACATATTTTTAAACATAGAGACTGTAGATTTATCTTTCAGAATAGATCCTTTTTTTAATTTTTCAATCCTCACATCTTTCACATCACCATGCAATTTTCTTTTAGGACTGGTTTTGAAATATATTTATTCTAACATAATACATATAAGATGGCTTTGTAAGATGCAATCTTCCTATAATGTTTTATTAGCTTCTTTTTAAGTCTTTATTTTAAATATTTGCCTTAGTTATTAAAAGTTATTATGCTGAAAACATTGTATTATACTTTAAAAGTATAATTACTAGAATTGTAAAATCAGCGAGCAGAAACAATCATACAGCATATTCTCATCAGGATTCATTATTGTGTCTTTTTCTCTTATTTGCTATATACACAGCATTTTCTAGCAGAGATCAGTCTTTCCTCATGTCAGGTCTATATGCAAAATAATGGAGTTAATCCCTGCCTGGACTTCCTAGGAAAGGGTTCAATTAAGATTAATTAAAATGCTAATATCAACTTATTAATATGATTATTATTATGATGATTCTTTTTATTACTATTATTTTTTAAAATATTGACTTTTAGTGAATATTTAACATAATGGAAATCAACCTAAATAGCAGCCACCAAAAAGAGCAGGCATTCCAATGAAATGCCATCAACAGTCATGTTTTGTTATTACTGCTATTAACTTAATGACAAGCAACATCAGCAAAACCAACACTGAAATAGTAAACATACTACTTGACTTGCTCTGTATAAAATGTTTGGATTTGGACCAAATAACTTCTTATTTTAGGAATATTTTTAGAAATCCTCAAGTCCAAAGTTTCTACCATTCAAAAATAATAACCACTGAACAGTATTTCTACAATGATTAAAATCTGAGAAAAGGCGGATACTTAATTTTGGCACTTTTTGCCTTGTTTTAATAAACACGTTTTCTACCTATGAGTCCATGTAGTTAAAGCAGAGCAGGAAGCAGAAAGGTTTCCCTCATACAGGTAGAATAAAAAACCTCCTCTATTTACGATATTTACAATAGATGAAAGAGAATCAATACAAAACTTAAAGCCATACGATGAATGTGATCTTTTTTCATTTTCTCAATGAGACAAAAATATCATACTGTTTTACATATAAATCATTAAGAAACTGAGACATTAATTCATAGTAGAATAAACTAAATCAAATCACAGTAAAATTAGCACAACATATTTCCTTCAAATTATTTTCAGATTACACTTTTGTGTAACCTGACAACTGTAGTTGAAAGATGAAACTAAATTACTACTATAGCTATACTTTTTTATCTAGGAAATAAAAATCTGATTATAAATCTTCTAATGTCTTCATTAAACATCAGAGAAATATCAACGTAGAGAAATATAAACAGAAACTAAGCCAAGTTCAACAATAGAAGCACCCTTGAAAATATGCATACTTCAATGTCAGAAAAAAAGTCAACATATAAATTAAACATTTAAAGGGATCATTCTGAAAAACAAAGCAATTTTATGAAACTATATGACAGACGTCTACAGCTAAGCAGTTTAATTTATATAGCATTTGCACTTTTTTAAATTGAAAATATTATTAATTTCATCATATTTTTTAATGATTATTTTCTAATTATAGAGGCAACCCATCTGATATATTTATTTATCTGACACTGGAAGGATTCCTCATGCTGATTCAATTCTTCAAAAAGTGAATTCCTGAGAGTGATAAAAATTATCTATTTCTTTTCTCTGTAAGATGCTGATTATTGCTCTCCCACTTTCTTTCTTTTCTCATCTCTTTCCATATTGCTTGCCAAGGAATTTATGCTACAGCCCTAGATGTGTCAGGCTAATGTTAGGGAAAGAGTCAAAGTCCATTATTTTGTATTAAATTGAGATAATTGCCCTGTTGTCCTGCACTAAACTGTAATGAGTGTCCTGTCTCCTCCAATATTGGGAACCAAAGCTTTAGCCTGATAATCTAAGAAAAAGCACATTGTGCCTTAGCTTTACACACAGTCTTTCTCCATCTGTCTGCTTCCCTGTCTTGTGAGGATTGATAGAACCTGAAGGAATAGCTTTGTGGCTTCAGTCTTTTTGCAAAATGGAGTTATGGCAGGTAAAATAAATGTTGGTCCTGCCGAGGAGAGTGAAGAGAAAAAGAGCAGTGCAGAGAAGAAAGAGAAGAAGAAAGGACTCAGGAATGTAGGCTAAACAGATTGGGCCAAAAGTACAATGAATATATGCCCTAAATACAGCTTATCTGGTATAAAAGGAAACTGATTAAATTATATGGGGAAATTTATTCAGACCTTTAGAGCCATTGGTCTATATGAATTGTTTTTTTATCTAGAGAGGAGACTTACCTATCTTCAAAGAATCAGCCTAGAGAAGAACTACGTATGGATAGTCTTATCAGCTACAGGAAAGTCAGAGAAGAGTAATTATTAATTTGAGGGAAGAAGCTCTGTTCAAAGTTACTGCTTATCTTTCTGGAAAGCTGCAATGTTATTTTCCAAAGATTGTGACAGCCTTCTCTGGATCTAACAAAACTTATAACTGGACAGCTGCTCAGACATTCTTCTTTTCTTGCCCTTTTTTCTTTTTTTTTCTTTTTTTTTTTTTTTGAGATATATACTCTTTATAAAACGACTTGCGTCAATATTAATATTATTACACTAGCTCAGTTAGAGCATTATGCTAATAACACCAAGAGATTTGGTTTGATCCCCCTATGGCCTATTCACTTTAGAGTTGGACTCAAGGATCCTTGTGGGTCCCTTCCAACTCAATTCTGTGATCATCACTCAAGAAACTGCAATACAGGACTAGTTCAGCCCAGGTTTTCTTCTGTTAGCATTGTTGCTCTGAATGTAAGCTCAATACACAGTGTGCAGTGCCAATTCACACATCAGGATGAGGCATTTCTATTCTTTTAATCTATTTTGCACAAAGTAGGGATTTTGTGGTACCCCACAAAAGATGGCTCCCTGATCATCAAAAATTTACACTATTTATAAATTTTAACAACCAAAAGCATCAGCATTCATTGGTTACAGAGTAGATAATGAGTCAGTAGTCATGATCTGCCACACCAATTACTTTTTCACCAAGTACTGCTCAGTTCTGCTGACTTCATTCCTGGTGGCTATTGTCCAAACAGCCCATTCATCTTGGGATTGACTTCCCTACTCCTTAAAAGACTAGCCAAGTGTGAAACATTGACAATGCAATTGCTTAATCATAACCAGGTACAGCTACTGATTAACAACTAAAAAATTTGAAAAGTTTGATTCAAATCCTGAGGGACTCAAATTTTGAGAGGATCAATATAAACCTGACAGGTAAAAGCCATGATACAACATGTAAATTGCTGTGCTTTCTAAAATTAGAAATCAGTCACAATCAGGTAATGGTTTGTAAATCTTGAGCTAATGAGGAGATACTATAAAAGAAATAGCCAAACCTACATATGGGATAAATAGTAATTTTGTAGAATAGGGGTCTGACCCTTAACCTACTAAGCAACAACACAGTCCCTTACAATTAGTATTGAATTTGTCATCCAGTATAATAGAAACATTCTGTGTAGCATTTAAGTGTATATTTAACATTAAATTTTCCCTTGATTATGGATTGACTTAAATAAATGGTTAGTGTTTTCTTACATGGTTTCCTAGGCCTACAAACCAAACTGTGCAGGATATTTTAGGAAATATTGCATAATATATTCCCACACATTTGCAGAAGAACATCCTCTGAATAGGGCTCTTGATACAAATCAGTGTATCTTTTACTAATGCACCAATATTTAATTCATACTTACATGAAAAATTGACTGAAAGACTGACATGCTGGAGAGAATTATCATAGCTGTTTGTTTGAATAACATATGTCTGATTATATTATAGCTGATAAGCTTTTGTATTGGGGGATTTTTCAATCTTATGACGAGGTCACTACATCATTTTTTACATAAGGTGCACACTACTATGCTCAGTGAAACTTATTATACACATAAGGTGAATACTTATAAAAACTCTCCTACTATAAAATATAAAATGCTTGTAAAACTTCTATTTTGTTGCATTTTGACAATATAAATTAGATACAATAAATAAAACCAATATTTATATTTCCTTATTTTTTTGTAAATTTCTCAAACCTTTTCAGTATATGAAAATTTGTGATTGTTCTTTCCAATTTCTTTTTTAAAGCAGTACCCATGAAAGGTAAGTGATGAATCCACTGGAAGAACTGAGCTTTTTGCTCCAGTCTATTTCAGTGCTCAACCTGATTGAAAAGGGTAAGCAAGTAAATGCTGCCATGCATTTTGCACCCCAAAAACCTCTTCAAATCACAGAGGAACTAATCAATTAAAACCTTTTAGAGGCTTTATCAGTTTCACTCTTTAAAAATTTAAATTTTCATCCACGTTCCTTATTTAAGAAATTTTGAGGGGAGGGAGGTAGGAAATTAAACTGAATTTTGAAAGTTGTTTGCATCATAATAACAGTTTCTCAACAGTAATCTCATATTCTCTCATTGCTTTCTAATTACTACTTAGCAAGCAGATTAAGTTCCATTGTGTTCCAAAGTAGCTTTAACTTGCTGTATTGCTTATCAGTATAACCAGCTGTTCAGTGGTAGATTCAGTGATGACGGCATTTTTAATTGCTTTTTTCGTTTGGCTAAGTAAGTTCAGATGGTCACTAATTAGTTCTGTCATGCTGAGGTAGTTTTGTTATGAACAATGCAATCAGTGTTTCATTGAAAAGACAATTTTCCTGAGATCAACACTGCTTAATTATCCCTAGGAATCTGTCCTCAGTTTCTTTTTTTTGTTATCACTGTCATGAGAAAGGTGATATGAATTAAACAGAACTGCCACTTAAAAGAAAGCTTCTACTAGTGCACATAATGATTTCTCATTTTCCTCTGCTCAAAAGCAATCAACTGAAACAGTCATAAAGACTTATTCTTTATTAAGGTCTATGCCTTTCTTTAGGGCAACCCAAGTTATTTCAAAATTATAAGGCATTGAAGCAGTTTATGATATTCACACTTGTGTCTGTGTATCTCTTCTATAAAGCATCATGAGATGACTGGCTTTTTCTTAGGTATTTTCATCTTATTTTATGTAAGAAAATAGTCTTCCTGAAATACCAGAAGAAAGTATTAACAGCTCTTTTCTTCAAGGTGAATAAAAAGAAATTTAAAAATAAACTAATGTTATTGAAAAATCATGAATATTGGTTAATTTTTCAATGTTGTTTTTACTAAAAATCTAGCGGTTTGTTTTGTTTCTGTTTTTTTTAATTATATAATAGTGAGTTTGTATTTTATAGTACAAAACACTCAGTTGGAGACTAAAGGAACAATGGAAGTCCTTACAGAAGTTTTACTTGAAGCTTTTTCAATACCTGTTTTGTTGGGGTTTTGTTCCTAATTTTTATTAGAGATCCTCTTTCACAGATGTTTTATAATGCCTGTTGGTTGCGAAAGCAAATGCTTACTGATTGAATTGTTACTAAAGATTTACTTGTAATGTATCAATACTATGGCCAAGGTGGCCAAGATATGTAAAACTTTTTGGTAAACTCTGAAACACCAAGTATCTAAAATTGACTCTGGAGAGGGTAGCAGGGTTTTTTTTATTAATTTCTTAATTCCTTAGCAGTTTGTGTAACTTTAACATGGGAGAGTGTCTCTTGACATTCTCACAAAGCTGTATCTCTTACAGTTTTATGTTTATAAATATGTGGAAATGCTCTATGGCATTTTGATAAGACTATTTATGTACTTGGGTTAACAACTGTTTCTGTTGACTGTGGGATCAATTCACTAGAGGATTCTTGATGAAAGATGTGAAAAAAATTGAGCTAAAAATTGTATCATGCAGGAAAATAGGTTGTAAGGGAGGCTGGGAAAAATATACTGTCATGATTTGCTTAGGGAATATTCAGCTGCATTTAGTAATTTTGAGTTCAGTATTTCATGGAAACTCCGTAACAGCAATTTCCATCTGAAGAGTCAGTTGTGAAGGTAGGACAGAAAACTCAGTAATGATTATGCAGCACTCAAGAATGACTACACCAGTAGTTCACAAAAATGGGTTTATACCCGCTCATTGAGAAGGTAACAGAAAAATCCAGTTTTACAGGCTGTGACTCCATCCATTTCAAAGCATTATTCTTTCTTGCTTTCCATCAGCTCTTATCTACAGCTCAAGAATACTGAAATCTGATTTATTAGGTATAATACATTTATGCTTGAGAAAGCAATCAAAAACCCTCTTGACATTTGTTCCATATAAATATTTGATTACTCAACATTTGTCTGATTGTACAATAATTGTTCCCTGTAGACAAAAATGATGAAAGTATAAATCAAGAGTACCAATAACAAACAGATAGCAGGAATAGAAACATATAAAAGGTACCTGAAAACAGTTCTTGTCTATATATATTACATATATATATAACATATTTACCTATATGAAAAAAATGGAGAAACTGAGTTTCACATAAACTATTTATAAATTCAGATCATGAAATAAGTGAACTTTAAGTGACACAACTACTTCAGAATTCCTATGCTTTTACTTTGACTTAGAAGAATGCTAAAACTTGGAATACATCTTTGAGTACTATAAGACTGTGATGCTTGTCTTTGTGAAGATATTGTCCTGATTTAGGGCAAATTCTGGAGAAAACTTCCAAAGGGCACCCCCTAGGAAGCAAACCCAAGCTCCCCTCCCCCAGCCGGTTTGGGAAGAAATTTCCTCAGAGAGAAGTGGGAAATCCTGTTTATTCAACAGGCAAAGCACTATCCAGCACAAAAAAATGAACGATATCAAAAAACAAAATCTCTCAATGCTCTGAAGAGATGACAAACTCAGAAAGTCTCTCTCCTGTGGTGGTAGCTCGGGTCAGTCTGTTCTCAGTCCCTCTGGCACTGGCAAATGCCGCTGCCCAGGCCTGGCCCCGGTGGCCGCAGGTGCGAGCTCCTGGTGCTCCCCCGGGCCCCCAGTCCAGAGCAGGTTCAAATAATTCCAGGGAAAAGGGAAAAAAAAAACCAACTTTCCGGGGAACTTCTCTGCTTTAGTTAGTCAAAAACTAACAAAAAGCAAAGGAGAGCTCTCTCCACTATCCACCACGGTGACACAGTCCAGGAGATGAGATGATGAAACTCCTATTTCCATATTTTGAAAACAACTGCCTCAGACATTCCATCACTTCTCCTCCCCTTCTTCACTCTCAAATCCAGCCTTAAATGCACAAAACTTATTTCTAGGCTAAACAGACGAATGGGGATACAATTCAACATGACAAAGTCATGCTAGGACTGATATATAAGATAAACTTCTTCTAAATAAGTTTAATTTTTCAATCTACATTAACCCTAATCAGAATGCAGCTTCTTTGTGGTTCTGAATTTGCTGTAGGATGAGTGAGATGTGATTTTTCTAAAATAATAAGCCACAGGATCATAGTATGCTGAGGGGTCTGAATGGACCTTAAAGATCATCTAGTTCCAATGCCCTCTGCCATAGGCAAGGACATCTACCTCTACATCAGGTTGCTCAAGGTGTTACCCAGCCTTGCCTTGAGCACTGCCAAGGTTGAAGTGTCCACAGCCTCCCTGGGCAATTTCTTCCAGTGTCTAACCAAGCACATAGTACAGAATCTCTTCTAGGTTATCTAACCTAAGTTTCCCATCTTTCAATTTGCACCCATTACTCCTTGTCCTATCACTATAATTCCCAACAAAGAGTCCCTCTCCAGATTTCTTGCAGGCCCCTTCAGATACTGGCAGGTTGCTGTGAGATCTCCATGCAACCTGTTGTTCTATAGGCTGAAGAGCCCAAACTTTTCAGCCACACGTCAGGAGGCTTTCTGAGCCCATGTCAGAGCACCCCTGAGACCATCACAGATGACAACACCAGCCTTTTATCCAAAGCCAGTGACATAGGAAGGTTTTATAGAGAGTTGGTTGTCTCAGAATCAAATCTTAATCTCTTTATATCTAATTGACGCAACTGCTTAGATCTGGGGAAGAATTAATTTTATGAGACACTATTCTTATACTAGAAATTAAGCAGAGACAATATCTTAGCTCACATATTGATCTGCAATTATCTATACGTTGTAGTTAATTTAATTGACATTTCCCTTAAATGTGTTCCCTTTTGCCAACTGGCATTTTCACAGAAAATCCTAGGCACACTTCAGGGCACATATATCACATGTACCTTTCCCATGGGTACTTTGAATGTGGCAGTCTGTCTTCGACTAAAGTGTTGCCCTTGTGTTTCAGCCTTCTGATTGTTGACAAATTCCTTTTGCAGTTTCTCACATTCTGTTCTTGCAAACAATGAATGTTTTGCATTCCTCTTTGGAGGAAGAGAGAATTGATGGACTGTTGATGGGACTTATGGGGTCAGGAGGTAGGATCCTCACTGTCCAATCCATGGTCACTGTTGGAATTCTGTAAATAGACATGAAATGTAAATAAAATGGTTCTTTTTCCTGCTTGATTCCTTGGAGTCATCGAATGTGAGTGCCTTTCCTTCTGTGTCATTCAGTGACACTAAAGCAAAGTTTAGTGACTTTACTACAAACCAGGTAGTTCTACTTGGACTCAGAATCACTGAACATTTCCTCTCAGTAACACATGCCTTGCCTAAATGCTGTACTAATTCTATACTAAGGAGTGTAGAGAAGCACATCGGTCACTTACTGTTCAGAGCATGAAAACAATCATTTGCACTTTTAGAACACAGTAAATTTTTAAAAAACCTCTTCATGACAAAAAAAAAAAAAAAATGGGAAATCTGCTCAGAATCATAGCACCAAGGATTTGGCTTTCTTCTTTCCCTAAGAATACCAAAGGGATGGCAGCATTAGTCCTTAGTATCCAAATACCTCAGCAAGAGGGGTATGATATTGATAGATTCTTCTTCCTCACATTGGGATCTGCTTGGAAGAGGTTTTGTGCTTGCTTGCATGTTTCTACCCTTTTTTTTTTTTTGTCCATTATCTGCAATTCCATATTAACTTTGATTTTATCATTTATAGCTTAGTTTATATATATTTGTCCAGCATACTGGGGAGGGGGAGGGGGGCGTGTTTAGTCATGGAGTCTTTGGTATGTGCTTGAGCCTCGTCTCTCACTATCTCATGCCTGTGGTCCAGCATACTATATGTTCTCTATCATCACTTCTTAATGTCTCTACTGTCATGCCAGGGATGATCACTGTACTTGCTTGACTAACATCACATACTGCGTCATTACTCTGCAGTCCAAATCACCTTATTCTACACCTAAATACTTTTGATATTAATTATATATTAAAAGAATATAGTTTTACCATAGTAAAGTAAGTAAAAGGAATTAGCCATAATCACCTGGTCATTAGGTTAATTGTCATTACAGGTAAACCAAGTGAAAACATAGCTCCAGATAGGTCACAACAAGCTTAAATTGAGTAAATGTGTCTCCATCCTGAGATTTAGCAAAATCCGCACAAAACCTGGGGCTTCATAGTATCTGTGGCAGAACTGTGTTACTGGGTTACAGGGCTATATTTATGGGATGTAGAAGGCACAGAGTGAATGGCAGTCCTCTATAATCACAGGAATTTGTATCATTGTAGAGAAAGTAATCCAAGACGGACTGTGACAGTAGGAATAGAATTCTTAGCTCCTTATAGCAAGAAAAATATCTGCAGGGTAATTAAATCTTTGTCCTGTCCCAGAATTATTTCTGCTATTTCTTTTTTCTTATTGGATGAATAGTTATACCATCTTCTCAAGGGGTAGGAGATATGGGATAGAAATCCTTGTCTATGTTTAGAAGTACCTTGATGTCTCTAGGACTTTTCATGATAATATCTTCATGCCTCTGGAATTTGCTTTCAGTCAGGTGAGAATCTTCAGTATTACAACTTTAAAAGCTGCATCTGTCCTACATTGAGGAAAAAAATCCATGAAAATAAGACACAGCTTTCTATACATTTCATAACAGAAATCCAACACACCAGGCTAATTTCAGATACCAGTAAGGATAACAATCAATCAGAGCACAAAGGAGCATTGACACCTCTCGAAACATAGTAGTTTTAAGAAAGACTATTTGTTTTTGAGAATAAACTGTATCCACATATCTGTAATTTACTTCCAATAGTGACTTGATCATATGAGAAAAGTGAAAGAGCTTGTCAAATTTTCACTATATGTATTGATATGACCCAAATTGCTGTCTATTTATGCAATATTACATCAGTAAGAAACTTATGTTCAAATATTACATCAGTAAGAAACTTATGTTCATTATGTCTGGATTTCAACAATTAAGTGATTAGCCAAATGTATCACATTTTAAAATTTTATTTTCAGAATGTATTAAACCATAATATAAAACATTCTAAAATTGTTAAGGTTTTTTGCATCAATTTTGGTAATGCTTTGGTGTACACCTTTTTCTGAGCTTTAACAATGTATAGTACTGTACAGGAGCTCAGCAGTGACATCAGTCACTGGAAAAACATGCACAGATTTCTACAAGTAAGTTAGAGATGGAAATCAAACTGGCTACTCAATATAAAAACCTCCCAAATACATTTAATCAGTTTCTATCACCTTCCCTTGCAAAAAGACATTTCAGTAAGCATTGTGACAGAGTAAGACAATGGCTTTAATGTACTTCATTGAAGAAATATCTTTTGAACTGTGTAAGAAAATATGCTATGATGTTGAACCCTGAAGCTGTAGATGGAAAAACAACTCAAGCATTCTCTGCACAACCCGTTGCAAGCCTGACAGTACTACTCTTTAATGTGTACTATTTTCTGGGTACTTCAAAGAAAAAATACGTGACAAACCATGATAAATTAATATATTTTAAAGTCCTTTGTTGAACCCCAAGAACTGATTGTTGTTATTACTGAAATTGGATTATTGCTGTTGTAGGAACCACATGGTAACAGTCACCCCAGAGGCTTGTTCCATTTACCTCTCTGAACAGCGAATTAGCAAATTTTGACACCTTAAACACAAACTCATTTGTTACACTTTCTATAATTATTATTTTCTGAACTGAGATCAAGGTTCTCGGGACAGACACTGTGTTGTTTTCACATCTTGGTATTTATTTCAAGCATGCTGTGGGGCTGGAGGCTGTCCCGAGGTGAGGTGTGATGAGGGGAAGCAGGGCTATGGGGCTGGACATGGCCGTGGGGCTGGGCATGGCTGTGGGTGAGGCTGGGCATGGCTGTGGATGAGGCTGGGCATGGCTGTGGGTGAGGCTAGGCATGGCTGTGGGTGAGGCTAGGCATGGCTGTGGGTGAGGCTGGGCATGGCCACAGGTGAGGCTGGCTTAGCTGTGGGTGAGACTGACTTGGCAGTGCCCATGGCCAGTCTGGGCAGGGCTGTTGGGGCTGGGCATGGCCGTGGGTGAGGCTGGGCATGGCTGTGGGTGAGGCTGGGCATGGCTGCGGGTGAGGCTGGGCATGGCTGTGGGTGAGGCTGGGCATGGCTGTGGATGAGGCTGGGCATGGCTGTGGGTGAGGCTGGGCATGGCTGTGGATGAGGCTGGGCATGGCTGTGGGTGAGGCTGGGCATGGCTGTGGATGAGGCTGGATATGGCTGTGGGTGAGGCTGGGCATGGCCATGGGGCTGGGCATGGCCGTGGGTGAGGCTGGGCATGGCCATGGGGCTGGGCATGGCCGTGGGTGAGGCTGGGCATGGCCATGGGGCTGGGCATGGCCGTGGGTGAGGCTGGGCATGGCCATGGGGCTGGGCATGGCTGTGGGTGAGGCTGGGCATGGCCATGGGGCTGGGCATGGCTGTGGGTGAGGCTGGGCATGGCCATGGGGCTGGGCATGGCTGTGGGTGAGGCTGGGCATGGCCATGGGGCTGGGCATGGCCGCAGGTGAGTCTGGCTTGGCAGTGCCCAGGGCCAGTCTGGGCAGGGCTGTTGGGGCTGGGGACAGCTGCAGTGGGGGCTGATGGGCACGGATGTGAGGGAGCACTGAACATGGGGGGTCCTGGGCCATGGGCCGGGTGGAGAAGGCCCAGGTGATGGTCAGGGACCTGGTGGTGCTCTCTGGGCCTCTCAACCATTTTACCTCACCTGCCTCACCTGCTTTGGCCAGAACTGTATGAATCCCTTCAGTAAGAAAGTCATGTGCAGCAGCTATCCATTCTGCCAGCTGAAACTGGGGGAGGATCATGTGTTACTGCAGAACCTCAGCAGTGATACGGTGAGATTAAAGCATTTTGTACATAAGAAAATATGTTTAAAGTACTCTAAGCAAACATCAAGACTTGAGAGAAAGACATGAGGCGTGTTGGTGATTTTTTAGAAAGCTCTTTCTCCTTCCTTCCATGAAGACTGTAGGATCCAGAGGGTCTTTGGAAGGAAGAGGAAAATGCTAGAAGGAAATGATCTATACCAAAATAATTTTGTATACTAGTTTTAAAGCTATGATAAAAGGTTTTTTTCTTTATTAATAGGGTAGTTTGAGCAATAGTGTTAGTATCATAACTTCTTTAATTAAAGGTGGGGTTTTGTATCTTTTAAGTTGACAGCAAAAATATTAGCCAATCTGAGAATAAATTCTTGGCTTAAGAAAAATTCAGGACGAAAATCCAGTAAAAAAAATTATTTTTTTCATTCCAGATGTTATAATTCTAAGAATCTGTTGCAAAAAAATCTTTCTATGACATAAACAGCAATAAATGCTGCAATACACATGGAGGGAAAAAAATAGCTTTGCTAAATTGAACTTCCATGAAGACAAGAATTATATAGTGCACCTATAAATAGAAACAGGGAAGGAAGAAGCCTTACTCTTCAGGGTGTGTATCATCAGTCTCAGCTAAAATCAAGAAGATCACAGATCTTCAGGGTTGCTCTGAAGATAATTCCTCTATTTGATCTGGTTTATGATATTCAGTGCTTTAAAAATTACAAGCTTTAAATTATATTTTTGGATAAGTGTGCACTACTAGTTATGGTATTTCCTAAAAAATACTTGAGTCTGAGCAACTGAACATCTTTTGCAGATTACTTAGAATCAGTTTATATCACTACCAATAATATCTAAAGATTACAAAAAGTTTTGGGACATGATTGAATAAAACAAGATACAGGGGCAAATTCATCTGGTTATTGATACACTCATACATGTTAATAATATATCTTGCAATAAGAGTAAAATCAGGACTTGGACACATAAACACATTCTTGTCAGGTGACCTGTGGCAGTTTGTATATATGTTTTTCCTGTGTGGTAACCACTGTGTAAATAAAAAGTAGTTTGAAATACTATATTCTTCTGTCTTTGAAAGGAAGCTAGTTTGCATTTATAAATAAGTATCAATATAGTTCCATGGAAAGTTATCACTCAGTGGATGAACACATGGTAACTTCTAATACAAATTTATATTTTACATTGTTTAGATGCTAGTGAGTAAGAATACAGGCCATATTTGGAAGATAATTTTGTATTTTGACAAAGCACGACATTCCTTATATACATTGAATAAATTAATGAGTTAATGAACATAAACCTGCAAGTGTTGTACTACAAGCTAAGAGAAACCAATACAAAAAAAAGTTGCAATAGATAAATGTCATTATTTACACTGGCCAGTTAGGTTCTGTGACACTTTCTACTATTATTCAATAAACAGTCAAAGAGCAGAATGTTGAGAATGATAACAAACTGCAGGAAGATCTTTCACTGAGAGCCACAATGAACTCATTTTTTCACTTACGAAATTTTTGCACAGAACTTAGCTATCCACATACACATGGGTGTGGACAAACAGGAATTCTATATACAAGATAGCACCTGGCAGGCAAAATATGACTTGGTAGTGTTTGATGTTGAAGAAATTCTGACTGCACAAGGTATTTCTCATGTGAGGAGCAGGCAGATAGATATACTTGATGATCCCTTTCAATTTGAGACATTCTGTGATTCTATGACATATTGCTGGGATTATTTTCCCTACAAAATCTCCATGATTTAATGGGAATTAGGAACTTTAAATTACTTAATTTCTAAGTAACTTGTGATTTTTTGCAGGAGAATAAAGTAGATTGTCACAGTGATGCTCCCTGGCCCTATAATTTACAAATATATAAAGAATAAATATTAATAGGTGTAAAATTAAAATCAGACTTCAAGAGTTTTGTTGCTCTTACAGATCATAAAACATTCATAGGTGTATCTATAAAAATAGCTGTTAGTGTCTGAAAATAGCCATTAATTTCTGAAGCATTTGGAAACCCCAGATTAGTGTTTCTTAAAGCATGTAAATTCTTGGTTTTAGATTTGTCTTCCCTGTCCCAGAGGAACAGAATTTGTTTAAATATTTGTCTTTCACACTTTTCAATATTTAGCTGCTTAACATTGCATTAGAATGATGGAAAAAAAGCCACAGTACAGAGTACAGCCACAGTAGAAAGCTTTGCAGAAAAAAAAGAGCTTTGCACTGGGCAGAGAGTTAATTTACTTGTCCTAACCTCTAAATTTCATATTCTGTGTTCAGATTGGTGAGCAGTAGTGATGTGCTATTATGTCCTATATTTTATCTTGGTATGACAACAAATGCCAGTGATGATACTTTAAAGTGTATCACAATACCTGCATAAAAAATTCCAGACCCCTAGTACTTTTTCTGGCATTCGTCTTAATACTATTCTGTAATAGGGCTGCACTGGCATTTTAACACAATCACTTCAAACCTAATTAAATTATGGATGAGTATCTGATTATTTTCCAAGAAAAGTGTATTCATGAGAGCATGGGAAGTATACTTATTTAGTGTGCATGCTCTTGCTCTCAAAAGCATACACATTTGAGAATCTGGAACTTACAAACTACAGACTATAAATGTGCTATGAACGGTTATTGTGTATACTAGGAACAGAAATGGACCTTTAAGGTGCAGAAGACATTCAGTTGTATTTAATGTACCAGTTGTCAACAATAATTGCTGCATAAGGAAATGTGCAATACTTTGAGAAATGCCTGAAATGTAGGAGCTTAACTTTGTGGTGTAAAGCATTTTACAGCATGGTGATAAACTTTGTAGAAAATAGTAAAGTTAGTAGTTGTAGTATAGGAAAAATGTTTTATAATTGTATGTTCATTCTTATCTTGACCTAGCACCTGATGCCGTTGATAGAGTCTGCTCATATTTGCTTTCCAGGATGTAATGTAAATTTTATCTTATAAAAAAATATAAAATAGACACATTACTAATAGGACTGAGGTGAGTTGAACTTCTCTGACCATCAGGTGTCAAGTAAGATGTCCTCCCACTCACCTCATCAACAGGACAGGGGAAGAAAATAAGATTAAAAACTTGCTGGTTGAGATAAAAGCATTTTAATAAAGAGAAGCAAAGACTGCACACAGAAGCAAATTATAACAAAAATATTTATTCTGTACTTCTTAGCAAGAAATGTCGAGCCACTTCCTGGGGAGTAGGATCTCAGTATGCATAGCAGTTACTAAGGAGACAATCTTCATGCTTGTGCAAACACTGCTAAGCCATAGTCAAGACATTGGTGTGTACCATCAGAGCTACACAGCACCTCTCTATAAGGACTTCTTAAAAATATAAATATGGAACATAATTTACAAAAGCAAATTAAATATATTCCTAAAATTTCAAACATTTTAATAAGTTTATTATTATAATCACTGGGTATCTAGTATTAACAATCTAATATTAACTGCTGTAGAAGTTTATCTTGCTTTGGGCAACAAACATTAAATATTATTTTTCATTTTCATTACTGTTGGTACATTGAAACACTGTGTTTTGCATAGATGCTAAGTCACAGCTACAATGAAAACAGATATTTTATCATCTCCAGTGGTGCTATTCCAGTGACTGACTATAGTCCTCCTCCAACATTCTTCTAATTATCTATCTGCATCATCATTTATTTTGAGTAGCTCTCCTGGCAGGTAAACTCTATCTGAAAATCACTGCTTGTGGGAATAAATCAGCAAAGACAGCAAGATATAGACCCCCTCATTACCATGATATTGATTTCAAGTGAACATTTGTCTTGTTAGTGTTCTTTTAATTGGAATTAGCATCATTACAATCCTGATCAATTACTGTATTGTAATTTCAAATTCTGTTCTCTCCATCTGCCCAATTAACGTGGAAGTGTGTTTTTGTTTTGTTTTTCTAATCTTAGATGCTAAGTTGAAACAGATGCTTAGTTTCTAGAAATTAATCCATCAGACAAAAATATTTTCAGTATGTGTTATTTCAAATATTAAAATCAGTTCTATTGTACTGCAATCAAATTTTACATGGCTTGATATTTAGTAGGAATAATTGAAAATAATTTTTAGAGATGTGCAATTCCAAGATTTTTATAGTATATAATTTTTTTATTTTTATTTAGTTGTATGTTCTGGGTGGTCACTCCAACAACTACACAGGATTCTGAAACGCTAAAAAAGACAATTGAGAAACAGAACAGGAGGTGTTGTGGAGAATCTTAGTTGATGCTTTCACCGTTTGAGAAATCATGCATTCAACAGATCCCCAGGAAACAGCTGATTCTTTAGATCTCTGAGTCACAATGCATACAGTTTTGAGTTCAAGGATGTTTTCCATACAGTGAGAAATATCTATTGTTAAACACTACCCATTTCAAATTTTAGGGCTACAGTAGTTTCATGACATCCTGATACATTTTCAAGACTGATTTTCCTGCTTTCCTTCATTTTCTTTTCACTTGTTTCATCAGTACATATTAAGTGTTGACTCAAATATTTGATGCATTCATTCAGAGAAATATAACTTTCAGATGAAATTACATTCCCAAAATGTTTTTTTCTGAAAGTCTGAAAACCATATGTTCCCCTTTTTAATCTCAAAGTGCATCCATTACAAAAAGGATGGAATACAATGGAAGTCTTAATGCCTTCCAAGGAAGGCTCCAAAAGACTGTGGTGAGAGTTTATAACAACAGAAACAATGACACTGGTTTTCAACTCGAGAAGAAGAAAAACAGCATCCAGTTGAGGAAAATGTTGGCTTCTTTGTTGAAATTACTGAAAAATTCACTGTGATTTTAGTCAAGCAAAAAACTCTTTGAAGAATTTTTGGCCATCTTATGGGATTCATTTTCCTTTTCAAATTCGATGCTGTATTTAGTAAACAGAACAAGAATCAATTTCCGTACTTTCATAGCGATTAATGATTGTTATGATCTGCCCCTGAAGGCTAGGGTAGCTCAGGTTCTTTTTAATAGATCCCTTGGGACAGAGTAGAGTGAAATAGCACTGAATTATTTGTGTTTATAAAAACATATATATATATAAGTAGAGTTTCTTTTAGAACAATTTGGTTACAGTGGAAAGGAGGTATTGATCATTATTAATAGTAATATGTAATAGTAATATAAGAGCATGAAAATAACACTTAGGAAAATGTGTAAGGAAAAGAAAGAGGAAGAATGAATCAGAGTAGAAAGATATCACTACACATGGATGAGACTTGATTGTTGCAATTCAGATGTCCATTTGTCAAAATGATGGTCACAGTCTTGATTCACTGGGGATAGGGGAAGCCCAGGGAACACAAAGTTCAGTGGGTTGATGTATGCTTAGATTCACATGGGAACACCCAGGTACCTCCCCTGGAGGGGAGTTTTGCATTGTCTGTCACAACACTGTGGACTGTGCTGTTGGAAGGCCCCCAAAATAAGTTTTGTGGAGTCATTGGGCATCTTTGGTGGTTTATGACACCTTCTAAGACATAACACCTCTCATGTCACTGCAATTGAGCCATTCATGAAAACCATCAGATGGGATGAGCAGTGTGAATGTCCCAATACCTTTCCCTGAAGGAGAAGTTTTACAAGTGAGCCAATTGTGTAAGGGAAGACATTGGCAAATGTGAAAATATAGAAATTTTCTTTTACGTTTGAGAAGCTGGAGATGATTTTCAAGACTCTCAATTGTTTTTGAAACATTATGTCAAAATATTTTAATTTCATTAGTCATAAAGATATTGTGTTCAAGAATCAGCAGTGAGGATTATTTAAAAAAATAACACATATATTTGAAACATTAAATTCAATAATTGTTTTATTTAATAATTTTCAAACATTAAGTTCAGTAATTTGTTTTCCGTTTTAAAAAATCCTCTTCCTCAGTCGATATTTTAAATCAAATTTTAGCATATTTAAAATATGCTGTTCTGTCTGTGGTTAAAAAACTAATATATATAAGCATGTACATAGATGTATATAATATAGAATCAAATTGATTTAATTAACTTTAATATATATATATATATGTATTTAGAACAAAATCTAAAAACATAATGATAATTTAGATGTGTATGAATATAGTCTGAATTTTATGAAGTTAAGGAGCTAAAGTTTTATGTGAATAATTAAATTGTTACTAAGGAGACAATTCTGCACACCAGTGTCTGTTTTGAAAGTTACAGTTTTCAATTAGCAATTTTTTTCTTACCTTTATCTTATTCCATCACAACTCCATGACTTCTTATACAGGATTTGCCAGAGTGCAACAAAAGCAAGGAGATGGTTTTGGATTTTTTTATATAACACACTATTTGACTGTTAGTTCATAGAAGAGACACATAAGGATCCATGTGAGCTGCTTAACATAAAATGCCTTTATTTTTTATTTTCTGATATACTTTTTCCACTTTTTGAGTTTATAAGTTGAAGCACAGTCATTGAGCAATAAAATATTTTAGAATTCACAGAACAACATTTGAAGCTGTACTTTCAAATTTGCACAGTCATTTGGAAGAGTTTTTGTAACCTGTTTTCATCCCATGAACATTTTTTCTCTATCAGCTAGACATCAAAGCATTTGAACTGATTCTACAAAGCAAGTTTTTTCTTCCCTCTTCACTTCTCAATCTGTCATTTGCATTTTGAGTCTACTTCAGATATCCTAGTTTTGGCAAATATACCCTCAGAACTAATGAAACTGACAAAAGTAGTGTACATAATGTGAAATTTCATGTCCCTTTGAATTAATTTTTGTGAAAGTTAAGGCATTTTTCAAATATGGATCTTGAAGTGAAAATTGGTTATTTCAGGCAAAATTCTTGACACAACAAAAATAGCTCATCTATATCACATTTGACTTCAAGAAGGAGATCTTTATTAATATTGTCCTAGAATTTCCCATGGCATAATTAAAGTTCTAGAATGTTGAATAAGTCTCACTGGTATTTGGGGATGTACATATATTTATTTCTTTGTTTTTACTAATGGTTCTCTTAAACAGGCGTGCAAAGAAAAAAAATTGCTCTAGCAATCTTAAGTTGTTCTAAAAAACACAATCAATATGGAAGCATATAGAAAGCTTTTGTAAATTGATAATGTTGTGTGTTGCAAAGATGAACAGAGAGTATATATACATCATTATGAAACAAATTCAAACAATATATTTTCTCTTGGCAATTATGCCAGATCTCTGAAAGTAGATAAATATATATGCAATGGGGCATGTTTCTCTTTTCTTTCTTTTTTTCCTTTTTTTTTTTTTGTCTGTGCATGCAGGTATCAAAAATGACTGGCACTATTGGTCATAGTGAAGCTGGTGTTTATGTTTGCAACTCACTTACATGGAAATGTGTACGGTCTCTAAAGGTGTCTTAGCATTATTTGCTTAATAATTCTATGAGGCTCAAGAATCAATTTTGGAGCCTTAAGATATCCTATATTTGGCATTGCACAGATCAGGAAATATTTTTTACCCTTAAATGAAGTCTGGTTCAATATTTCTTTGGGCATAAAAATATACCTCTATAGCCAAGGAATGGCCACTGAGGTTTAAAGGAATTGTTTTAGAGATATTGAAGTATTAACTATTCCAAAAAAGCTATCTTTTCAAGTGAAAATAAATCATCCATTCTGAGGAAAATGGGGAAGAAATATATTTGTTCCTCAGTTTCTTTAATTCCATCACTTAAAAAAACACAGAACATTAAAAAAAAACCCCAAAACCATTCCCAAATGAAAGACACTTAATCAAATACTCAGAATTCCTGATAAGAAGTCTTTTTTGAATAAAAGTGTTGAGAAGTCTACCCCTCGTGCAGAGAAGCAGCATTCACAATTTAAACAATTTCCATTAAGAAGTAAAAATCTTTTATGGTTTGAATCTGTGTTTTTGATATTGTATGCATACACAGCCAGCAGAGAAATTTATAGTACCATATCTTGTTGTTGTTAAGATCTTCTTATTTCTTTCCTTATCTCCCTGGTATACACAGTAAAATGTCATCACACTTTTATTTATCATCTCTTGTTTATTGCCAGAGCAAAGTTAATATCCCAGGGGGAAAAGATCTCACAACATTCATATTTACTTGGTCAATATATACAATTATTTTGGTTCTGTCTACAAGGAAGGAGATATTTGCATACTTGTAAACTCTGATAAATAACAACCTGAATTAGCATCAGTATCAGTAACATTTTTAAATTTACTTGCAAAATGCTGTTTGCCAATGCTCTGTATTGACTGTTGAATATATAGTGTTCAGCTTGGTTTAGGTTGAACTGATGAGGGGAGAGAAGACTCTACAGTCTAGGAATTATTTTCAGTACAGTGTATGAGCAAGGTCAAGGCAGTTTGGTGTTTTACTTCTGTCACGGTCTGTTAGTGTTGCCTTTGAATACTCAGGATCTGGCCTAGTAGTGCCTTATTCTACAAAAGTTCTATTCTAGAGGATGAGTGGGGAACGAAATCCTCTTATTACTTCCTGGGACCCACAATCTGAAGGGCTGAGTTGACAAAGAGGAGTTAACTGAGTCACCTAGAAAGTTATGTCACACATTAAAGGCTGCAAGCTTTAGAAGCAGATTATCTTCAGTCAGATCTCCATTGCTACCATGGACTACTCTAGTCTTAGGTACTTTATTTCTAATCAAGAAGCAATAAAAAAGATAGATAGGAAGAATTATCTTATTATTTGATATTCAGCAGGAAAAAGTAGCATTAATTCTGCATTACTGTTATGGATGAAGGACACAGAAAAATGTAATGTAAAGAGAAAACTACTAATAATATAAAAAAAATCATTAGGTAGATTTCATAAGTTTGCATGAAAATAATTACAAGATTACAGTCGCCTCATATTATTTTTCTCACATAAGATAGACCAATTTAGGCAGATATTTGTGTTAAAAATACAAACTGAGCAACAAGAATTCCTTCAAAAAGAGGTAAAGAATATGAAGACAGTGATGTATTCCCTGAATCATGTCTCCAAGTGCCACATTCACAAGCTTTTTGAACACTTCCAGAGTTAGTAATTCTACTGTTTCCCTAGGCAGCTTGTTCCAAATAATATGTCAAAAAAGATTTCTCCCTTTTTTAATAGCATAACGCTAATTTAAATATCCCAAATTAGTAAACAGCTTAAGTAGCAAACAAGATATTAAAGCAGTTTCAAATCCACATTTGTTTTTTAACAATACCTTGGCTCATTATTATACTTCAAACTTCAATAAAACGTTTTGTAAAGTTACTAAAAGGCTAGTTATAAAAGATTTCAAAATTATACCTACCCCGGAGACTACTGAGTGGAGTATTTTGGGTGAATAGATTAACAGCATTCTGGTATGTGGTGCCATACTCAATCAAGCCAGAGGGATCTAAATTTAGTATGGAAGCAGGACCAGCCTTTGCTAAACTTACTTAAATCAATGGAGAGATATATGCCAATGCCAATGATTGTTGAATAAGTCCTATTGCGTCATGAAGGTCATGTTTTTGTCATTGAATGTCCACTAAAATAATTGAAAATATTTAAATTTATCTATCTTCATAGGATTTTGAGTCAATATATAATTTTCAGTAGTAATAAGATTTTGGTGTCTGGTGTTGATTTAAACAAAACCAAAGCTACAAATATTTTTTGTATCCATCATTTCTAGTTATTAATTTAGGTTATTTATATAATGACTTTCTCTAAATTGTCTTTAGTGTTTCTTACAGTTTTTTTTTTTAATTTAAATTGTGATAGTCTAAGTTACAAATATGTAACTATACATGCTTAGTTTCTCATTTTGCTTTTTCACATCATGTAAATTTAAAAATAACTAGTACATGAGACAAAAGCTAGTGCATAATTAATCTTTGCTGGTAGGTTGGAGTTTTGTTGTCACAAACTGCAGTTTTTTTAAAAGCTTGTTGGCAAAAGACAGGGAAGCGAAAAATATGAAACTCATAATTTTTCAGTGTTTCTTCAGAGGAATAAATTTGTCTAATTTTGACTGTCTAGTTTGTGATCTGTTCATATTAGGTTTTATTAAGTTTTTTTCTTTTCATAATTTGTCACATTTCTGTCATTTTTGGGAAGGTTATGTTCGTGAAGATTAAAGAACTGGCATCCTGTTTTCTCTTTAACACTTTTTCCCTGACATAATGAACATCTTTTCTCAACTTTTGCTATAGTCAGCACTGACCGAGATCCAATAAAACAAGGTCTTTAACAGCTCAAACCTGTCCCTGACGTTGTCTTGTCAGTTGGATTAGACCTTGAATGGTACAGACTATGAAAATCTTTCAAAGACATTTTGACAGAATGGCAGAATGTTTATAAAACTAACAAAATTTTACATCACTTTAAGATACATAAACTATCATGAAAACTACTTGCCAGACTATTAGATCATATGTTCTACAATATTTATTTCCAAGGTTAATGCTCGTTGACTTTGCAATATAATATGTATTGACAGTGAGGGTTCATTGCCATACAACAGCTTAAAGAATATCTCATACAGTTTTGGATCAGCAACTTTTTGTCTGCTTTTTGTATGCTTTCTAATCAAGTGTATTATATTCATGAGCACAGTATTTGTCAGCTAAGTTCTGTAAAGCCTAAGGATGTGTATAAATTTAAAAGCACTGACATGAGATATTTTTAATGTGCCACAGAAAATGTATATAAAATACATCTTTATGTACGCATTGTTTGTACAAGAACACAATTAAAATTAAACATTTACCAAATTTTAAAAAGAAAATATTATGTTGAGAACCGTGGGAGAAAAGGCAGATTTTCCAAACTTGTTGCTAAAATTTCAAATTAATATCAGTTTGAAATAACTATGAGCAAGTTACTTATGTTCTAAAAACATGAAACCAGTTTCTGTAAATTAAACACTGAATTCAATAGTATCAAGTCAATTTGCATCAGTGGATGTTCATGATTTTAATTTTTTTACTTTATGTAAATTCTGATTTGGACATTTGTCCAAAAGAGAAATCACTCAGATTTTATTCTGTGGTAGTAATTTCTTCTGCTACTGAAAACAGAGTCTACCATACAGGACAAAAGAAAAGCAGTTTCTAACTTTAATTTCTATTTCCTATGAAAAGGAAAGATGAAAAATATGTATCTCAGTTTGCTTTGCATTTTTGCAGGAATATTATATGAAGAAGGGAAGAAATGCAGTTATCAATAATAAAACTGAAAATTGTTTGAGGGAAACCAAAAGTGTCAGTGTCCAAAAACAACAAACATACCAATCATCTCTATCATCATCATCATCATCATCACTAAAAAAGTGGGGAAAGAAAATATTTCTGATCCTTCATTCTAGAAGGCTGCATAAAATTTTACATGGGTAAATTATTCTTTAGCTTAGTTAAAATAATATTTTCAAAGATGGATATTTTCTTAGAAGTCTAAACAAAGCTATAAAATATTTAGAATGTGTCCAGGCTATTAAGGTTATGGGTCCAAAGAATGTATGAGTACAGAAAATACTATGCCATTTTGTGATATGGTACTTTTTCATTCCTTGTCACTAACTATACTTGAAAATTTAATGGCACACAGCATCACAACCAGACTCCCATTGAAAGGCATGCTGGGAATTTTAACATTTTTGTTGCAATATTTACAAGTAGTTGAAATCTAAAAGAGCAGAATTTCTTATTCATTTATTAAAGACCTCCATCATTCTCATCCATTCCATTCAACATGGAAGTTCGCCTCATGGGAGTTTTACCAACAAAATTTCTGGGAAATTTTACTAAGTATCCCTTAAGTTTCCTTTCTGTTGCCTAAAAATTAACCTTTCACTTATATACGAGAGAACATACTTTTAAAAAAAGTATATAAATGTATCTAAAAAATAAATAAAATAATGTATTTTCCATCATCAGTCATTAAGTAATTTCGTTAATGTTAAGGATTTTATCTAGTCAAAAGTGGGATTAAGAATGGTATATTCCAATAGTTGCATTTCTATAACCTCAGGACAGACAACCATCTGGTACTTCCTGGCTAAACTTGTGCCCTTCACAAACACAGTTTGTGATTATAGATGGTGTCTTAGATGTTTGTACTCATGTCCATCTGCTCACATGGCACTATGCCTACATGCAAGTCAGCCTTTTCACTAATTCACTGGTGCCGGACATGGGCGAGTTTAGATTGGCCATCTGGATAAAATTGCAGTTGCCATATTTTTTAGCTGCACATTTCTGCCTCAGTGTCATCAGTTTTATGATGGACTGACATACTGCTGGACATACAATTACAGAGTGAAGAAATTACACCCTCAAATCAGGAGATTAATACTCATGAAATTCTTAAAAGGAGTAATAAATCCCTCTAAAATAGAATAATCTGGTAATCAAAAGAATTCACTTCCTCCTATAATTCACTCAACACCATGAGAAGTTATTATTAGCTGGAATCAAGTGTAGGCCAAATGAGAAGTATTTTGAAAGAATGCTTGTACTTGGTCTTTCTGGGATGCAGTTATGAAGTTAAGTTTCTTCGTAACAGTTCATACAGTGCAGCATTTTGCATTTGCTGCTCAGTGTCAGTCACCACCATTGTTTTAGTTACTGCTGTGCCTGCAGAAGATCAAGACTCTCTCTTCCCCTCCTCCCTTAAGTGAGTATGCTGGGTAAGAGCTTGGGAGGCAGCACAGCTAGGACAGATGAGCTGAGCTTAGAGGGGTACATATAAACATACACGATGCTCAACAATAAAAGCTCAGGGAAAGGAGGAAGAGATGTTGTTGTTATCGTGGTTGTGCCTGTTATGTCCTGTTTCCTATGGGAAGGAGTGAATTAATTTCTAATCTTGTTTTGCTTGCACATGCAGCTTTTGCTTTTCTTATTATACTGTTTCTATCTCGATTCATCAGTGTTTTCACCTTCCTTCTATCTTCTTTCCATCCATTGAGAGAAGGGAATGAGTGAAAATCAGGGTGGTTATTCTGGCTGCTGGCTGGGGCCAACCTAGCACAATTCTGAAATAGCATTTATAGCAGAAATTTTCTTTGGAAAATAAAAACTTGAAGACGTTTGAAGTCCTCACATGTCAGTAGACCGTGTCTGATTCAGGAAAGTTAACATGTCCAATAAAACAGTCTTTTTTGAGAAAACAACTGATTTTTGACTTGTAAGGACTCTTCTGAAGATGTGGACCCTTGGTTTTCAGCAGCAGTACAGAAATAACTAATACAAAATATGAAAACTGCTAATGCAGAATTTTTGTAGTTTTTTAGCTACCTGAGTGAAGAGAAAATACGCCTTCAAGCACAAGTGGGTTGACATCTTATATTCTTGGAGTTGTGATTGAATACATATACATATAAATCTACTGTTTCTCCTTCTATCCAGTGCATTTTTTCCCATTATTTTCTGATAAGTTCGGAGATGAGCTATATGCATTATCCAAAAGAGACTTTTTGAATAATTTATAATTAATTATCAGTAATGAAACAGAAAATATTAAAAAAAATCAAACTTAGGAGTGACCTGGATAAGTCCATGACTCCTGGAAATGAAAAAAAAAAAAAAAGGGAAAAGCTACAGCATTAAAACAAATGATCATTATGATTACAATGAAATCTCTATATTCTGAATTTTAATTTAACATATTTACTCTTCAGATCTACATAGCAAGACCATTTTCTTCATGGATTTATCTTTTAATAGTAATAATTAAATTCATCTTATGTTTCTTAAGTTTTTGTATAAAGGTTCAGAAGATTAAAGGAAAATGGATCAATCTTTTTTTCTCTATATATAATCATGATAATCAAACCAACTAAATTTTTTCTTCATTGCTTCTAGTGATAGTATAAATAAAACAATGGTGTGGTCATCTCAAACTCTAAGCTCAAACATAACAATATTAAGAAGAAAAAAAGTGCAGATAAATGTCCAACTAAATCTCAAGCTTATTATGCACAGTGAAATAGCATAACATCACATATATGAAAAAACCTGAAAAATAAAGCTGTATCATTTGTATGTAAGCCATGTAAAGAACCTTGCAATATCAATTTACTCAGAAATCTACATCTACCTCTCACTCATAAACATGTATATTAAATGCATGGCATTAATACCCATTTGTCTTATATTGTTGACTCCGATATTTAAACTCAGTGCAGCCTTCAAGAGGAATATCTAGATGAAATTTAGTCCTCTTACAGCATTCCTCCAGGCTTGCAACATCTACTACACATTTCCTCTTGCTGCTGTTAAGACCTTTGTGTTTAGGAACTATTTAAACATTTGTGACATTTATGTCCTTCATCCACTTGTAGTAAAATTCTGAAGCATAACTTCAGAATTTTACTACAAATGGATGAAGGAAATTATTACTGATGTGGCATTCATTGCAAATATTTAGTTGGAATTACCTAAACTATATCAGAAAAGGAGTTTGAAGCACATGTGAAAGAAGAAAGGAAGGAAGACATTATAATTGTTTCTGCTACTCCAAAAAATAATAAAAAAAATTTTTACAAGAAAATGCAAAAATTTATTTTTTACATGTTTTTAATCAGTTAACTCCAAATATATTATTCTAAAACCAATGTTTTATGACTGAGAAACATCTGAATTTATGTAGAGAATGAGTTGTAAGAGAGATTGTGATTGGTATTAAAAACAAATAGTGCAAAAGACATTTGGAAAATGGATTGTTAGAGTAAGGGTTAATGGATATTAGCTTGCATTAAAGTATTATGAGTCATGAAAATTTTGTGATATTCTGAATATAAAGGTATATCCAGGCTGAAGTATGCTTAATATTATTAAGAGTAAAGCATGTTACAGCAGTAATAATATTATTAAGAGTAAAGCATGTTACAGCAGTAATAAACCTCCACTAAAACATGCATCAAAAATATCTGTCTATTCAAGTATTCAGAGGACTCCATTAACCTTCAAAGTTGCAGATACCTTCAGGTGTCTTTAAATTAATTTATTTTTCTGGCAAAGATGAAAAATGGAAGCATATCCAAGGTTCTACTATATGGAAATTGCAAAGTGTTGTCAAGTTATTATTTCAGTGACAGGTGATTTTTTTGGCAGAAAATAGTTTCTTCCACAAGAATTCTGCAAGCATATAAATGATTGTCAAAATTTGCTTGGTGTCCAAGATGATGGGTCAGCAAATAGACTTTCTAGCTCCAGAAGGAATTAAATATAGGTTCATTAAAGGATGGGAATGGAAGGCCAGAAGGACATGATGAAATGGTACTAAAGGAGAAAATACACGTAAGTGAAGGTTGCAAGGAGATTTTGGCATGACTGCTTAGAAGGGTATGTGCTGAAAGACTTGCCTGATTGTCTGTATACTAATGGACAGAATTTGGATAACCAACAGCAACTGTAAGTGCAGGGCCATGACATTGTTAGAAAAACAAAAAATTGGTGAGATAACACATAATTCAGGCATTGTCATAGGTAATTAAATGTGATTAAAGGAAAAACAGGATAATTCTAATTTAAAGTTTTCTGTAGATGATAAAATAGACTGAAGGTCTGATTTGCATAGTCTTAGAACGTAACAGAGGTCACCGTCATTTATAATTGAATTATCACAGCGGATTTGCAAAGTATGGGTCAGAACAATGATGCTTTTGGTTTGCAAAAATCTGCTATGTAAAACACTGTTTTAAGTAATTTCATGTTATTTTTCATGCATTCAATTCTTGGGCACGTTTTTCCTAGCAGTGGGATATCTGTTAGAAAATGATGGTCTAAAATGTTCAGAATAGTATATAAAGAATTAAAAACTTTGGTCCAAGAGAATACTGATGAAAAAATGCAAATATGACTAGCAATGAAATGCTATGATGCTATTGAATTCTACTAAAAATGATAATTTTATCTAAAAAGTTTAATTATTTACAAGCATTTAAAAATAGATATTAGCTTGCATTTTTATATTTGTATGAAACTATGAACCCTTTGCAAAGCGATGGAATTCCAGAAGATTAATGTCCCAGAAAGGAGGAAAATTGTGGAATTTTAAATAAATTCTGCTTTTTTATACCAAAGCAACATTGATTTCAATATATTTTACATCTGCAAAACATGAGAGGGTTTTCCTACATTTCTCTTGAATTATAAAAGGTAATTTAAGGATGACAATGAAAATTCTCTTGTTCTCTTTCTTTTCTCTTCCTTTCCAAAATTTCATTCTGAAGAATCAATTCTTTAATTATTTTACAGAAGGTAAGCTTTAGTCCATAAAATCAGTGCTCTAAACACAATAGTAATTACCATAAGTATTCTCCTGTGAGGTTCTTACACACTTCATCCTTGGTGTATTACATAGCAAAGATAGAGTTGGAAACACTGTACTTAGATTCAACTGGATACTTTTCTTACACATCCCTTTTGTGCATATCAAATTTTGTCAGACTCAGTGATATTAATACAGGAGCTCTTGGATCATAGTTTTTGCATTCCTGTAATCCTTTTCTTTCTCAACACATTAGAATGGTAAGGGCAAATCTGAGTCTATGGAGAAAAGATATGTGTGTGTATGAAGGTGCTGTGCAGTTAATCCAAGTGAAGGAAGAAATTAATATTTTCTAACTAAGTAATAGCCATTTCTAGAAAGTGATTTATTCAGGCTAATCTTCCTTCCAATCAGGGGGATTTCAAGCTAAATTGGTTTAGTTTCAAACGATGGGTTAGTTATTAAATACCCATACAACTAAAATTGAGGGACATGAATCAAAGTCCAAGAAGTTGCAAAAGGCAGAAGTAATATTCTTGTGCCCAGATACGGGCAAAGGGCCTGATATGAACCAAGCAGATACAAAAAGTTGGGGAGATCACTGTTAGGGGGTTAAGTATTGTTCTCTCTGCATCATAATTTCAATCCATGTTTCACCAAAGTGTACCTTTTCTCAAAATAAAATTTAGTACAGTGATCTACATAGAAATTCTCTCAGTAGGGCAGAAATAAATTCATGATGTTTGATTTCCTTTAAGTATTAAACAGTTTGATTGCTTGTCTGAAATGATTTTGATATTTAATGAAAAAATCCAAGTTTGTTATTTTGTTTTCCATGATACTGCAGCAAAGTCAGTGGACAGCTTTCCACTGATGCCAACAGTCTTTGCAAACAATATCAATGACCAGATCATCTGGGCCATTTCACATATGAAAGCATATTGTCTTCAAGGAAAGTTCTGCGTATAGAAATATTTGAGAATTGAGTTTGAAATTGAAAAATTACTTCAGATTTCCAGCATACTTATTTTCATAATTCACAGAAGAAATTGAGATGGAAGGGACCCACAAAGATCATCAAGCTCCTGCTCCTGCAGAGCATCATTTCAGAGTCACATCATGTGTCTGAGAGCATTGTCCAAACACTTCTTGAACTATGTCTCTCCTGGTGCTGTGATCACTTCTCTGGGGAGCCTGTTCCCTCTGGGTGGAGAACCCTTTTCTAATATCCGACCTAAACTTCCCTTGACAACTTTAGGATATTCTCTCGGGTCCTGTCACTGGTCACTACAGAGAAGAGATCAGCACCTGCCCCTCCGCTTCCCCTCATGAGGAAGTTGTAGACTGCAAGGAGATCTTCCCTCAGTCTCCTCTTCCCCAGATTGAACAGACCAAGTGTATTCAGCTGTTCCTCATACAGCTTCCCCTCAAGGCCCTTTACCATCTTTGTAGCCCTCCTTTGGATGTTCCCTAATGGCTTTGTATCCTTACACTACAGTGCCCAAAACTGCACACAATATTCAAGGTGAGGCTGCCCCAGCTCAGAGCAGAGCAGGACAATCCCCTCCCTTGCCTGGCTGGTGATGCTGTGCCTGATGCACCCCAGGACAGGGTTGGCTGCCAAGGCACTGCTGACTCATATTCATTCAACTTGTCATGGACCAGGACCCTCGGGTCCCTTCCCATGGCACTGCTTTCAATTATCACGTTCCCCAGTCTGTACATATATCCAGGATTATCCCATTCCAGTTGCAGAATCCCTTTGCACTTTCCCTTGTTGAACCTCTTATGGGTGGTGATTGCCCAGTCCCCTAGTTTGTCGAGGTCTTTCTGCAGGGCCTCTGAGGGATTCAGCTGGAGCAGCAGATTACACACAATTTCATGGTCAGCTGGGAGTTGATCATTCTTGCAGTCACAGTCCTCTGGCTCAGGGTCCTGAGACCCCTTCAGTCTGTCATCTGTGTTGTAAACAGGGGTAAAGAATGCATTAAACATCTCTGCCTTGTCCACATCTGTGTTTGTGAGGCGACCATTCCCATCCTCTAATGGGCTGATGTTATTTTTACACTGCCTATTGCCACTAATAAAGAGTTGAAAGAACTCTTCATATTGTTGCCCATAGCTCCAGCCAGTTTCAACTCCAACTGAGCTTTGGATGCACAACTTTTCTCCTTAAAGTGGCAAGCAGCATCTCTGTATTTTTCCCGTCACCTCACCTTGCTTCCATTGGGCATGCACCTTCCTCTTTTGCCTTATTTCCAAGAGAGGATCTCTATTCAGCCAGGGCAGCCTTCTGCCTCATCTGCTTGACTTGTGACATTTGGAAATTAACTGTTTCTGTGCCCCTAGGTTGTGATGTTTAAAAGGTGACCAGCACTGATGGACCCCAGCACCTGCAAAAACATTTTACCTGGGCACTTTATTTACCAGTTCCTTGAGCATAAGGAGAAGTCTGCTCTCCTCATGTCCAGAGTTGAGGTTTTACTCGCACTTTTCCTCCTGTCAACACAGATTTTCAACTTGATTGCTTTGTAGTCACCATGGCCAAGATGGCCTCCAATGTCCACTTCTCTCATGAGATCCTCTCTGTTGCCAAACAGGAGATCAAGGAGAGCATTTTTCCAAGTTGGCTTCCTTAGGACCTGTTCCATAAAGTTGTCATTCAGATTTTTCAGGATTCTTCTGGCCTGTAGTTTACACAGCTGAGCAGCAGCTGTGTGATGCTCCCAGTTGATTTCTGGCATGTTGAAGTGCTCCATAAGGACAAGGGCAGTTGACTTGGAAGCTTCCCTTAGTTCTGCAAGTAATAATTCATCTGCATCATTGTCCTGGCTAGGAGGTCTATAGTAGACTCCCAATGTTTATGACAATTTTTCAGGCTAAAGGTGAATTTTTCATGTTGTATAGAATTAGCTAGTGGAGCAGAAGCACTAGTTATAAAATTGGTCCTACTACATGTGGATGGGGTTGAGAGAGAACCTTATTAACATACCTCCTCAACAACCCATTCAAACATAATGTAGTGTGCAAAGGTAATCAATTTATCAATTTTACTATGGCACCTGAAGACACCCTTGAGATTTGGCTGCTGGGGTTCCCTTCTATGGAATTTAAAAATCAGAAGCTGCTGTATAATTCTATGGCTAATTTCAAGACATTGGGCCCACATCCAAGAGATACAGTATTGTGGAATCCCACACACCTACTGCCCTTTAAAGAAGACTCCAGTCTTTGATAGTTATGAGCTGGGGGGCTGTGGCTAATGAGAATTGGATTTGTGTCAGTATTAAATCCTGAATTTTGTGTTTGTAATTTTGTTAATATTGAAGGATGTGATTTTATTCAGATCCAATTATATCTTATCAATTTTTATAATCTAATCACACCCTATGATTATACTCCTGATGCCCACTGTTTTATTTTTCATTTCAGTAACCATACTGTATTGGACATGATTCGTGTTGTCTTTCCTCTTTCTTCTCTCTTTTGTCTTGTGGTCTGCTATGTGAAAATGATTTGGAGTGAACAGCAAAAGAGGAGAAATGAGCAAATGTTTTGAGTCACTGAGGTGGTGTGAGAGACTAGATTATTAATCATCAGTGATTCAAAACATTTACCAGTTTGTGGAGATGCCAGGGTACTTTGCTGAGCACCAAGTTGTGCCCTCCAGGGGAGCAGGTGATGTTTTGGGTGTGTAATAACTAATACAGAGGGGCTTGAACTATCATCACCAGGAGGCTACAAAGCGGGATTTGAGGCAGGTAAGAGGCAAATCTTGTGAGGTAAGGATGTTTTGCTACTCTTAATCATACAGGTTTTCCCTCGGATTACTGCTCTGTCCAGTAAAATTTAATATAGTAGTGTCATTTTCACAGATATGAAGGGAACTTTTGATATGTACTTACAGTTTATTCATCTAAACTTAAAATGCCTTAGTAATGAAGAATTCTATATAGAAATTAATGTTTGCCATCCTGTATTCCAAACATAAACAATCATGTGTTGTATTTATAGCTTTAAAAAATACTTTCATATTCGTATTAGTTTTTCTATTTTTTATGCATTTATTGAAATCAGTTACTTAAGTAAAAGAGTACTTAGTAAAAATATATAGCGCAGATTTAAATAATTACTCTGAGGAAATATTGCCATTTTCTTTTTCAAAGTAAATCAAAACGTCAAACTAATTTGTGATAAAAAATTATTTGCTTTATTCATGTGGTAGTCCATGAAAAAAAAGACAGTAAGAATATAAAAAACCCATGAACTGCATTTCAGTTTTAAAATCAATTCTGGTATGTTCCAAGTGGAAAAAGGAAATCTGAGCATAGAACTTAACCTTTAGCCCAAAGAATATTTAAGGGGTCCAAACTATTAATACTGAAAAATATTAAAAAAAATGCTGCTATAATGCTGCTATTAAAGTTTCCTTGTATCCTTGCTTTACACATGCTTTCAGTATTTCTCTGGGCTCACCCCCAAGCATTTCCTCTGAAGATTAGGGTGGGGAAAAATTGCCGATTAGCCTTTAGTGTACTGGGATCTTTGCTAGAAGATGGAGGAAGGATCTATCCTGCAGTTGTGAAAACTGAATAGTGAGAAAATGGGCATTGCTAAATAAGGTGAACTGCCAGCAGGGTAGCTGGCCTACACTCCTTGGCCTATGACTTTAGATGGGATCTGCTCAAAATGTAACTTCTATTCCCTCATGATGCCTTTTTGGCCTATTAGTTACTCATAATTTTTGTAATCATATCTTCTTTACAAATACCTTGGAAGATCAAATATCTTTTTAGTTTAGAATAATAAAAGACTTGGACACAATATTCTTACATAAAAGTCTTCATAGACGAAATTCATAGGTGTTGCAAAGAGACATTAGCTGTGTTTTAGAATTCATAAACACATGTTTATTATGAAGAGGTAAGACGTAAACTGCTAATATTAAAACATTTCACCAAAAACGGAAATGGTTCAGTTTCAGGTGAAATAAAGTAGTAGTGTTCTGATAGAAATTTCCACCTTCTTGTTTTTGGCCCAACATATTTTTTATGAATTATTCTTTGTTTTATTCACTCTTTATATGTTTTACCTTTTTATACCACACCATTTGACTAGAATAAGTATTTGAAGATATAATAGTCAAAATTCTTCATTGATATTTCCCTTATTTTTTGCATAAGACTACACCTATGATGCTGCAGATGATTTGCAAGATTCCTTGTATTAGATCCTGCCTAAAGCCATTGCAGGTGATGCTTGTTCTTACAAAATAAACAAAGAAGAAAATAAAAGCAAGAGCATGAGAAATTAAGTTCAGTGACCAAAGTCACTGAAGAATTAGCCTAGATCAATAAAAGAAGCTAGATTTCTTGTTGCTCAAGTTAATGTTTTAGCATTGAATCACAATGCCATTGTTCATTACAGTTTTTTTTATAATAGATTTTTTCAGTATGGTATAAATAATTTTGTTTACAGGAGCACAACTCTCACCCTCTCACAACATCAATGTGAAGACTATTTCAGACCCTCTGCATCCTGACATTTCCATGAAAATGCATAAATCTTTGGAAAAAGTGTCCCTAATTCAGTTACATAGCTGTCAAACCTTTCCCTTCTCCTAGAGAAAGAGCTCCTTTATTAAAACCTTGGCTGTTCTCAGAGCATTTTAGAATGATGTCAGTGTCCCAGCTGAGTATAAGACATCTTTCTTTGATGATTTAAAGCCAACTAATCATTGAATCAACAATTCTGAGACACCTCATGGATAATGTCTTTTTAGGACTCAGTCTTGGAAATCTGAGTGAGTGTTTTTCTTTGAATTTGAAGGCTGGTGCAAGCACAACTGGAAACATCCTAAAAATATATTTTTAAAATGTTTATATCACATTTTCTGATCTTCATCCTGCTTTGCTTTGAAAACTAAAGTTTCTAGGAGACAATCTAAACCTTTGAAGTGGATATATTTGGAAATCTTTTCAGTTTTCTCAATTTTTATTTTCAATTTTCATTCTGTTTTTTAGCCTTATGTTCAGAAGTTAATAACACAATTATCATTGCTAATTGTGAAGGAAGAAAACACACCTTACTCCAGTCATTTCAATGTTTAAAAAGTGGATTAAGCATCAGAGTAACTAGAGAAGGAACTCTAATACCTACTAAAATCTGTATTTGATTTTAATTTTATACATTCATGTGCATAGCCAGTGATTGATCCAAAGACATCAAAACAAACTAAAAGAAAACAGATTGCTTTTCATATGTACTAATAGCTAGATGTGACTATTAATGACTGGAAATGTTTTGCAGGTCTGGGTTATGAAGGTCTCTACTATTTTATTTGTTTATAGATATATGCTTGTGCAGAGTGGAAACTCATGGAAAAAATTAATTGAAATCAATAAAGAAAGAAAACAACAAACTGGAAAAGATGGCAAACAAGAAAATTTAGAAACATTGATAAAGTGTCAACAGCAATCAGCATCAAGATCAAGTCTTCACAAAGTTACAATGTCCTTGTTTTGGCTGATTTACGTTCACTCCATTTGGGATTAACTTAAAGACATTTTGGCTCAATTGACTTAAATTGACTCAAAGGCAAACACTGAATGAAGTATTAATCTGTTACCTCTAACTCCATAAAAAGCTGTATTATCATTTGAGTACAAAAGAAAATTTCCAGAATTTTAATGCATTCTTTTCAAAGGACTTTAGAAATATGATTCTAGTTCCTAGTATTTCTAAATAGTAGTCAAGAACCTCCTTTTTCAAGTTCTTTAAATAATGTCCTTATTATCCTTCAATTAGTGTGCATTAAAAAAAAAATTAAAAATCAAGAGAAATCAAATATATACCTAGCAATCCTTATCATTTTTTCACTAAGTTAACTTAAGTTTCACAGAACCTTTGATAATGAATATTTCCCTCACTGACTTTTTGGTCAGTCTTTTGAGAACGAAGATAACTGTCCACTAGAATACAAAATCATTTTCCCAGGAGACATACCAATTAATCCCTTGTTCCAGACCTGTCAGCTGTTTATAGCCAGTAATATTTAAAAATTTTAAATAATTTTCTTTGTGGCATGATTGTAGATGGATATGGAAAAATGCATTGCAGCTCTCAAGTCTAGCTTGTCTTTATAGACTTTTCAGAAAAATAGTGTGTACGTCAAGCTGCTTGAAATTGTTTGCTTATCTTGAAGATTTAAAGATGAAGGATTCAGCTAAACCTGGCTAATGTTGATCCTGTGAGCTCCAGGGATACTAAAGAATTCAAGCTACTTGCTCACACTGCTAAGCTATCACCCCCCAGGAAAGGCTAAATACTCTACGATTGAGGTATCTGTCTGACTACTCACTTCTCTTAAAATGCAATTTTATACCTGAAGGAAAAGCTTTCTGCTAATCATTATAAGTATCCCAGCCTTTTGGAATGTCTCCTTATTTCACAGTTTTTGTCAGAGACTAAAATGAGAGTAAAGAAAAAGGCAGGTAACTCCTATCTCTATTCTTCAATATATTAAATTCATGGCATGAATTATGATTACACAATACTATATATTTACAGAGAATACATAATTCTCTATGACTGTTGTGGTCTAACATCAGCTGGAAATTAGACTCCAAATAAGCCACTCCCCTTTTCACGCCCTTTCTGGTATGAGAGGAACAAATGCAAAGACTGTGCGTTGAGTTAGCAATTTATTGAAAGCAAAAGGCAATTGAATAAGAAATGCACAGTAACAGCAGCCGTATTAACAACAAAATTACACCAAAAAAATATGCTTTACCCAGGAAGAAGGACTTCACCATCTTGATTTAGTTCCACGTGGCTGATGAGACAAAGCAGCTTCCTGTAGGTCTTGTGTGGAGAGAGATAAAATAGAATTGAGCTACAGGCTGTGAGACGTGCCTGCCTGCAGAAGGTGATGGCAGCACCGAGAAGCTTGTCTCCACCTGGGTTTTTTTTGTTTGTTTGTTTTTTCTGGGGATTTTTTTGTTTGTTTGTTTGGTTTTGTTTTCACTTTTGGAAGAATACAGGATATTTTTTTCCCAGTCTGTTAATTTAAAACAGCTCTTATTTTACTGGGGTTTCTGAAAGCAAGTTTTGTTGTATTGCGTTACTTTATTGTTATTAGATGTTTTGTTCTATTGTTTGTACCCCCCCCGTTATAATTCAGTTGCCCTAATTCCCGCCTACCCTTGAACAATCAACCCAAGCCCCAACCCACCTTCCAGTACCTTCCCTGTCCCTCACTCTAGTCCCTGCCCCGAAGACTGTCAATCCCTCCTAGCCCCCCCATCCTTCTAGTATCTTCTGTATCAGTCATCCCCTTCTTAGCATATGATTTGATGTTACATGTATTTCCCCGCCTATGTTTCCCCCAATTCGTTGTATGTATAATCAGCCCTGCCTTATGTTACACCCCCAAACTGTAGCCATTGGTGCTGTATTGTACCCTCCCTTGGGGGAGGGCCCCTATTTAAGTTGCTGTACACCTGTGTTCCCTGTCTTCTGCGGTTCCCTTCCCCCGATCCGGATTGTCCTCCGTTCCTCAATAAATCCCGCTTCCCCGGAACCTCAGAAGGACTCTGTCTCGATCCTTTGCTCCTCCCCGGACACGTGTACGGCCGTGAGGGTTCAGAGCCCTACCCACATTCCGGGTTCCCCTGAATCCTGGAAGTGGGCCACTCTCGGCGCTGGTCTCGCCTTCAGGAGCCAGCTGGGCGAGTTCAGTGCAGGGTGGAGAAGGCGGGCCGTGTCAGCTGACGCCCGACGCGGGGCCATTCGACGGAGTGACCCCACGAAGAGCTTCCAAGGATCCGAGGATCTGGAAGTCTTGGCCGTTAGCTACCCCGGTGACAGCAGGCTGATTCCGGCAGCATTCCCGGGGGTGAGGACAACAACCTTCCAGCACCAGGAGGGCTGTCCTCGGGGGAGGAGACCTTGTCTGCAGCACCACGCTCGGGACCACGGCAGTGTAAGTATCCCCCAGGGACCTTAGGGGTGAAAGGGACTTACCGGGACTGGCCATCCCATGGTGAGGGCAGGGAGCATTGCCCCAGGAGGGAGCAACGGGCTCTAGCCCTAGGTGGTTCCCCGAGCCCTTATTTTTAGTTTTTTAAGTTGTCCTTTGCTGCAGGCAGGGGTGGATTTTGCTGTGCCGACCAGTAAGATCAGAGTATGGGTGCTAAATTGTCGGTGCAGCAGAGAGAGATTTACAACCAAGTTGTGGGTACCCTGGTGGGAGGGAAGAAAAATTTTTCTAAGGGAAGTTTAAAAAAGTTCGTTAGATGGCTTACTTTGAATTTTCCTGAAGTGTCCCCTCAAAGTGTAAAAACTGTCCCCTTTTGGGATGCGGTGGGCTTGAGGTTATCAGAGTTAGGGGCCCAGGGGGACTATTCAGTTGGAAAATTCATTGTGTTGTTTTTTACAATTCGGTCTGTTCTAAAGGAGAATAAGGGAGTGGACAGTAAGCCAAAGCGAACCTCCCCAGTTTACCCTGTCTCTCCTTTCCCTTTTCCCGACCCCTCAATCCCTATACCGGGGGATCTGGGCGGGGCAGCCCGGCAACGATCGCAGGCGAGCCTGGCCAGGGAAACCAGCCACTGCTCGCCTGGCCCCCCGCAGGCTCCCCAGTTCCCTAGCCCTGGCTGCAAGGGCCCTGCTGCCAGGGATCCTTTCCTAAATCCCTCTGCCCTGAAACCTCTTTCCCCAGTTTCCCCAGTTATTACCCCAGTTCCATCTCCGGTTTTCACCCCTATCCTCACACCTGCTCCTACCCCGGGACCCACCCTTGCATCTTATCCTGAGCCACGAAATGGCGCCCCTATCCCTGGAGCACAAGAGGGCATCGACCATGTGGCGTGGTCGTCCCCTTGTGCTCCTCCTCCTGGCCCGTCCCTTTCTTCTCCCTCGGATTCTCCCCTTGATCCTTATCCCAGTCCATTCCCTTCCCCAGTTACCACCCTCTGTCCTTTCCCCATGTCAGAGTCCACCCAGTTGTGTCATTCAGCTCCGCCCCCAGCAGGCCCCTCCTGTTGTGATCCTGAAGGAGGGTCATCTCGGGAGGAACAAAAAAGAGCGGAGCTCAGTGCTGCCTCATGTGAGGAGGAAAATGAGGCAGGCTGCCGTGGGGACTCGGGGGAGGACGTTTACTGGAGGCGACAGAGGATCCAAGAATGGGATCCACATCCCCCCTTGGGCTTGGCTCTGGCTGACAGCATACACAGGTCTCAGCCGGGGCCAATCCTAAAGGACGTAAAGGTCACCTCCTTGCGTCGTCGAAGACGCTCCTCCATTTGACATCAACAGTCCTCAGCTGGCTCAGACACCCCCCTGTCAGAATCCTTTCCTAAACCCTTTTTCCCCAATTCCCTAAAGTGTTATGTGAATTATGTTGCCTCTTTTCTTTTAGAAGGATAACCTCCCCTTTCCTTCAAAATACCCTAAGCGCCCCTGGGGTTCCCCCTGCAAACCCTTCCCCATCCCCATGACCTCCTCGGGATGCTCCCTGTACTTGGAGCACCCCGTGGAGGATGCAACCCTGTCTCCGGTGGACCCTAAGGATATCTGTGGGCAGCACAAAAGTCGTCTTCACCATCACCGACATCAAGACACTCAGGCGAAGTCAGCAGAAGCAAATCTGAAACACTAAAGGACTTTATCGGGATGGTTGACTTCTACATTTTGAACAGTTCTGTTAATGATGTCAGTCTTGTTTCCTATTTCCCCTACCATTTCAGTTTTTAAGATTGCTTTCAAAGGTGTCTCCCCCACACTGGTACCATCAACTTAATCTTCTTAAAAAGAAAAGGGGGAGATGTTGTATTGCGTTACTTTATTGTTATTAGATGTTTTGTTCTATTGTTTGTACCCCCCCCCGTTATAATTCAGTTGCCCTAATTCCCGCCTACCCTTGAACAATCAACCCAAGCCCCAACCCACCTTCCAGTACCTTCCCTGTCCCTCACTCTAGTCCCTGCCCCGAAGACTGTCAATCCCTCCTAGCCCCCCCCATCCTTCTAGTATCTTCTGTATCAGTCATCCCCTTCTTAGCATATGATTTGATGTTACATGTATTTCCCCGCCTATGTTTCCCCCAATTCGTTGTATGTATAATCAGCCCTGCCTTATGTTACACCCCCAAACTGTAGCCATTGGTGCTGTATTGTACCCTCCCTTGGGGGAGGGCCCCTATTTAAGTTGCTGTACACCTGTGTTCCCTGTCTTCTGCGGTTCCCTTCCCCCGATCCTGGTTGTGCTCTCTCCCGCAATAAATCCCGCTTCCCCGGAACCTCAGAAGGACTCTGTCTCGATCCTTTGCTCCTCCCCGGACACGTGTACGGCCGTGAGGGTTCAGAGCCCTACCCACATTCCGGGTTCCCCTGAATCCTGGAAGTGGGCCACTCTCGGCACTGGTCTCGCCTTCAGGAGCTAGCTGGGCGAGTTCGGTGCAGGGTGGAGAAGGCGGGCCGTGTCAAAGTTTCTTTCTAGCTTGTTCTTTTTATTTTTCCGTGAAAGCTTCATTTTTTTTTCTATTTGGATTTTTAAAAACAGAAGAAAGAAAATACAAGTAAAGGATATGCCTTGCAAAATTACTCCAATTAATAGAGCCCTTCTCATTTATAAACTGAATAATCAGTTTTGTACATTATATCCATATGTCACAGGTAGATCAATTACCCCATTACTACTTTGAGAGAGAAGAAAAATCTATTAAAAACCACATAACAGCACAATAAAAATCCATTCTAAATAACCTCATCTCTATTTGCTAAAACATCAGGAAAATGAACATAAAACCCCAAACAAGATGATCTTCAAACAAATGTTTTTTCTTATAGCTTTTCAAATAAGTTAATGTATGTATCTAATTATTGCAAAATAAAGTCACTCGATTCCTACAGAAAATAAAATCATAGGGTACAATCTTTCTGCATCTCATACGGCACTGTGTATTGGGGAGAATTCTCTTCATTATGTTCATATATGTTCATGCCTTTACCTTACCTTTACTTTAGACATACAAAGCTGTAGACACAGCTGGATCAAGGGGAAAGTACACTAAACAATAGCATAGTTATGTTGCGTGAAAGCACATATGAGTAGTTTAATGATTTTACAATCCATTCTGCTTGTAAATGTCTATTAATTGCCCTTATTGCATTATGTTTTTCCTAATTTGTCTCTGCTTCTGCTTCTAAATTGCTTGTGTATGCATGAAATTTTGATCCTGGTAAACCAAGTGTAAGCTTCTTTAAATACTGCTAGGGCATATAGAGATTCAACATGTGTCTAAGAATAGTAGTCTTTTTTTCTGTGTTCTTTTGTGTTGCAGAACACAGATAACCAAAGAGAAAAATGAACCAAGTGGGTTTGGTGTTCCAAGACCAGCAATTCCACCTGATGGGTAAAAATAGTGGGGCAGAGCAAAGAGTGAAGATGAAAATAAAATATATTTTAAAAAAGAAATTACAAAAAAAAAAAAAAAGAGGAAAAAACAGCACAGGAGGCTTGGAGAGTTAGTGCAGCTGAATATTTTTCAAAAAAAAGTGAAATGAAAGACAAGAGTTATTGCTTTAAAATAGATATGTGGTAGTAGAGAAGAAATATTTTTTCTGCACACTACTTATTCCGTGGCTTGAGATTTCATGGTTTCGCACAGCTTCATGAATATTTCTGAAGTTCACCACTTCAAACATATGTTTTTCTGTCTTCTATATCTTTTAAATGCTGCAGTTCTAGAGGAGATTAAAGTCCTGAAACATAGATTATTAGATTAATAGATTAGCACATCCGATTTTATTAGGAAAATAAAAGGTCTTTACTCACTCAGGGAAAAAAGATAGATGAAAAGTTGTGTCTATGCTTTCACACAAGTATAAATAGAAGTCAAGACATTTTCCCTTGCTATAGAGTAATGTTCTCTCAGTTTGACCAGAGTGTCACTCTCAGCCTGCCATCTAAAGAGCAGCTGATTTGATTATACATTTTGAATGTAAGTTCAGAATTGAAAACAAAGTCCATCAGCTAAGTTTGATCTAGATACATATGCCATTTTAAATGTCTTTGAAAACAGTTTATGCAGATATTGTTTCCTTCTCTGTTTATTTGAGACTCTGAAGTGCTTGTCTCTTTTGTTAAGGGTTAATTAAACAGTCCATGTGGGAAATGACTGAACTAGAGATCCATTAAAACTGCTAATTGTGTAGCAGATAATTGTACAAAGTTACGACTTTGTTTTGACATTAAATTTTCAACATTTTACAGTAGGTGGAATTACTACTACCTACCTCATGGGACTTGCTATTTATGGCATTCTCCTGTGGTTGAAAAGAAACCTGGTGGCAGAAAGAAAACAATTTTGCATTCAGAGTGTGAATTCAGATTGGGTTTTTTTGGTTTTTTTTTTTAATGTGGGTCAAGGAAAAGTTTACACAGCCTGGGAATATACTTAAGGAACTTAAAATTTTCTTAGTGGGATTTTTCCTGTTCTCAGATTATAGAAGAATGAGAGGTTTGGCAAAATACAGGAGGCAACAAATGGTCGAAAAACAAAGCCACTTATTTTTTCCCCTCATGTAGTTATCCTGAAGATATTAATTTTGCCAAAAACTGAACTCCAAGTGCGTAGATAGAACAAATATCCTCAGGAATCAATCTAGAGGTTAAAAATAAAAACAACAGTAAAAAACCCCACATCACAAAACAAAAACAAAAACCAAGGAAACATAGATGAAAAGACAATAGAATTTTAAGGGGAAAGACTGAAAATTATAAACACAAATAAGGAAGACATTTCATCCAGTAAACTGGGAACGTGAGATTAGATGTTTCTATCCTGGTTTGAGAAATAAAATGGAGAATTAGAAATTATGATTCAAGATATAAAGAGACTCTACAGAAAATACTAATAACAGCAACTATAGTTGGACCAGAGATGTTGAAGGCTCAACTTTTTAGTAAGAGAAATAAGGGGAATAGAAATGTACATGAAAGAAGTGTCTCAAAGTTAAAGAAAAAAAAGGTAACAAGAATAGAAGCAAAACTGTGTGAAACGCCTATTATGTGACAGCAAAAATTTAAAAATTCCAAGACAGAAAATCTGCTTTAGATCTCCAGTATTGGCTATAAACAATATCTATGCGAGAAAGAAGCAAAAAGTAAGTGAAAATATATGAAAGTTGAAAACTTTTATTTCTTATAGAAAGCAACCTCTAATTGATAGATAGTTCTGGAAAACAGTCTTTAACAGCTTTTTCTGTCTAAAACAACCAGCAGACCAACTGCAAGGCTTGCAATTTTTACCTTAGTGTTGAGTATCCGATGAAAACACTACTCACTTCTACCAAAGCTGAAAAACATAGTGATTGTGATGATAACGAAATTCTCATTTTAGTCCAACATAAATATATAATTTATTACTTCTATTAGCAGTGTTGTACAAAGGAAAATTTAGACTACTCTAGGAAACAAGTAGCAAGGCTGACAGAAATTGAGAATGATTAACATGATTCCTTTTGAAAGAAATAGAACAGTGCAAATGAAGCTTCAAAAACTGTTTCTCTTTCTAAAAATTAAAGGAGATCTGGTCTTTGAGGGTATGCTATATATTAGTCATAACTTTTTATCTGTCCAATTCTTTAATTTTTTTTTCTTTTTAATCCTTTAAAAATACATGTATTTCAACATAAAGGAAGGAGGACAAATTGATCTTTGGTATCACTAAAATTGTGTTTCTGAAGTTTGGTAATAAAGTTTGCTTTATTTTTCATCAGTCATAAACATCTGAAATAACTATGACATTGCCATACCTTAGATTAGAGTAAATTGCTACAGATAAGAAATAAAAATAAAGAAGAGGTAAGTATTGAAAAAATGTAGAAAAACAGATTTCTTACTTTCTAGCATCATCCAGATTTAGTTTTATGAAATTAAGATTATGACACTAAGGAAAATATCAGTAGTTGAGGTTTTTTTAAATCTTTTATCTTTAAAAATCTCCTTGTTGCTTATAGTTCTGGATGGCTGGTCATCTCTTATGTAGGTTAAAAATTATTAGCTATTTCCTTGTGATTCAAAAAATTGGTTTCATAACTCAGATAGCTTCTCTTAATCTCATGTTCTACATAAAAAAGGTGTTCTGCTAAAACACACAAATCCCACTCCTCAAAATAATACACTACAGAAATGTTGCACTTTGTTTGACAGCAATTTATAAATTGCATTAAAAATTCCAGAATTTAAGTCATCTGAGGCGCTATAAGAAATTAATAGAAGAAGGAGGAGCTAGTGCTTTAATTCAGGTGTTACTTCATGTTATTTTGAAATATTATTTTTAAATTATTTGACAGAAAGAACAGGAAAACTTCCTGTCTCAGATGAAGCAGGAAGAGCAAATGCTGCAAAGTAACTGCTCATGTAATATCAAAATGTAGCTAACATTCAAGGCTGAATCTTGTGAAAATGCAGAACAATTTTATTTTAGAACTTAAAAAGAGTGCCAGGCATGCATAAACCATGATTCTTATGAAGTATTTAAATATTAAAAAGTCAAAATCCTTCATTTGACAGTGTCTGACCTTTAAGCTTATCTGCTTTTAAAATACATCTTACCTATCTACCAAAACTTTAATCACCTTCTCATTTCAGATATTGAAAGAAAGATTCCATTTAAATCAAGCAAAGGTCATCCTTCTTTGAAATATAGATTACTTACCAGCAGTTTTTAAAAAAGGGAAGATTGGAGAACAAACTGAGGAGAAACAGCTTTCTCTCCACACTGTGAGAGTACTGAGTCAGCAGTGGAAAGGATTAAACATAATTATGTGTAACTCCCAGAGACTGTAAGGTCCAGACAAGAAATAAAATGCAATTCAGTTTCAAAATGTATGAACTTCTTATAGTTACAAAATTAAGAAATGAGATGTTATGTTATCACCTCTTTTTGAACTACTTAAACAGTGGTTAGTTTAAAATGGGACCAGAAGCATCAAGAGATAAAACCAAATGGGTAATCTGTCTGAAACCATTGAGATTGAAGTTTTGAGGTCGAAATTTTCAACCTCTGTCTGATTATTTAGAAGCTAAATAAATTATCAATTTCTCTTACCTGATAAATATATAATTTCTTTTACTAAAATATTTCATTGTATTGTAATGCTTGTCCTCAAGTAGCAGCAAAATTTGAATATTTAAGATATAATCACAATATGATTTCTAAGTCTCCAAATGACTGAACATTTCATAGAGAAAAACAACTTCTGCTATCTGGTCTTCTAAAATAAAATATAGCAGAAGAGCTAACTCCAGGATTTACCCACACATGAGGATCTGAGTTTGTAGTTTATCTGATTTCATATACATGAACATGAAATTCTTTTGAACACAAAAATGTCTAACATTAGGCTATTTAGAAGTCTAATATATTTGAAATAACAATTGGCTTTTGGCCAAAAAATAATTTTACATTGTAAAATATAGATATATGTATTTTTTTTTTTTTAAGAAGAGGTCTTCTTTTCAGAATCAAAGCATCAATTAAGTTGGAAAAAATCTCTGAGATCATTGAGTCCAACTTGCAACCCAACACCACCTTGTCAATCAGACCATGGCACTGGGTGCTTCATCCAGTCTTTCCTTAAACACCAGGGATGGTGACTCCACCATCTCACTGGGAAGCCAATTCCAATAGCTTGGAATAGCTTTCAGTCATCCTTTCTGTGAAGAATTACTTCATAATGTCCAACCTAAACCTCCCCTTGTGCAGTTTACAACTGTGTCCTTGTCCTTTTACTAATTGCCTGGGAGAAGCAGCTGATCCCCACCTGGCTACAGCCTCCTTTCAGGCAGCTGTAGAGAGTGACAAGGTCACTCCTGAGCCTCCTTTTCTCCAGGCATAACAGCCCGGCTCCTCAGCCACTTCTCATAGGATATAAACTCCCGACTCTTCACCAGTGTTTCTGCCCTTCTCTAGACCTGCTCCAGCACCTCAGAGTCCTTTCTGATCGAGGTGCCCAGAACAGGGTGCAGTACTCAAGGAATGGCATCATCAGTGCTCCTCCAGGGGAAGAATCACTTCCCTCTTCCTGTTGGCCACAGTACTCTTGATATTGGCCAGGATGCCATTGATCTTCTTGGCCACCTGGGCACAGCTGGCTCATGTTCAGCCAACTGTCTGCCAGCACTTCCACATGCTTTTCTGCTCGGCAGCTTTCCTGCCACTCTGCCCCCAGCCTGTAGCACTGCACGGGTTTGTTTTGGCCAAAGTCTAGGACCTGACACTTGATCTTGTTGAGCCTCAAGCTGTTGTTCTCATCCCATCCATGTAGCCTGGCCAGATCCCTTTGATTTTCTCATAGAGTTTACAACTCTAATAACCTTTAGTACTTTTTAAATATAATTTATTGGATTCATGTAATGCTGGGGTACCTAAAAATGCACATTGTATCTTCAAATGTGTAGGTTTTAATATTTTAATTGTAGGTTAAAAAAAGTCAGTGCAGAAATGTCTGTAAAATTAATAAAGCCACCAGTAATAGATCATTAATGGACATTTTTAGACAAGAATGGCAATTTTAACAGGTATTTTTGCATTGATATTAAAGCTTCTCAAATCATGACCCATACAAAGCAAAATATCTTTGATCTAACTTTCATAGACTAAATCAGTAACCACAAAAACATTCTGTTTCCAAGGCAGATTTTAACTAAGAAAAAAAGAAAATCATTAAAACCTTCTTTCAGAGAAAATTTTATCTTCTCTACTGTGATTAATAATTAGTTCACTGCCATTGCCCTCTGGTAAGCATGACTTGAAATATGTGCTCTGTATTATTTAGAGTTAAACCATTTCAATATAAGTATATTGGCATTACTTTTTATTGCTATCCAATGTTTATCAGATAAGACATCATTTAAGACTCCATGACCATAAATTAATCTTATTATAATTCAGTGTTACGGATGGTCTAGGCACTGAGCATACATACATATATATATATATATATATATAATATATAAATGTATGTTTCCCAATAAATAAATCTGAACATTCTAAAATTTCCCAGACTCAAAAAAAAAAAATAGTTGATCAACATATTAATATCGGAACTTGGTCAAATGCTGTTTTGCACTCAGTGATCAGATGTGCATATGCACATAAAGTTTTAGAAATAAGGACTGAATATTATGTCCTGTTATGTGAATACCAATAGATTGTAATTTAATTATGGGCTAGTCATGAAGGCAATGACAAATGCCATTTTATATCTTGAATACAAAGCTATACAAGCTTATTGCTCTTTTCTTTGCATATTGTTTTAATAAAATATGTAAATAAAAAAATGCAAGTATTTGATGCATGAAATATTTTCAGCTTGCAAATTGTCCAATTTTTCATCATCCAAGAAATGTATAAGAAATCCGAAAATATTTAGTAAATAGAGCCATTAACTGTAGCCATGGGTTAGGGACTTAACCCTTTGGAAGCAGTGGAAATAAGACACACAGTACATGGTCCCTCTCATGATAGGAAAGAGACAACTTTATTGAGAGCAAGATTCGTATTTATAGAATGTTCCACAGAGCTAAGACAAGACAGTTGCTCATTGGATAATTGAGAGAATGCCTCTGGGACAGTAGGTCAGGATGAGTCCCATGGTTGGTACCAGGTGTTAATCTAACGTTGGTAATTCCATTCTATTGTGACCAAATTATCATCCTGGGAGAAAATCTCCCTATCGAAGCTGACACGTTATCTGCTTGGGAACCGAGCTGAGAGAACAGGAGAAACTCCAGCCTGAGAATGATTTTCCAGGCTGTAATTTTCCTAGATCTCTAACAGTGTGTCCACAATTAACTTTACAGAAAACAAACCTTTATCATGCCATGGAGCTCATGAAGTTCTCAGTATGTAGAATTCCTCTGTTAGCAATGATGAATTTTAGACTACTAATACTGGATTTTAGTCAACCACGGTAGCTGAATCAAAAATTAATTTAATCTAATTAAATATTGGTATAAGTTTTTTTTTCTTATGTATTTGTCAGTATATTTTTCTTTTCATTTTAAAGAATAATTGATAAAAAAAAATATGTTTTTGCCTTTCTCAGCAAAACATTAAATTTGTCATACTTTTGAAGACAGTTATAGGTAATGCTTCCTGTAGCTATAGGTAATAATGTAGTCCGATTTTTAAAAATATATGACCTATGAGTTACTCTAAAAGTGTAATTTTATAATTATCTAATTAGGTACAGGTAAATTAAAAAAGGTAACAATATAGCCTTATGTAGAGCTAGATGTCATTCATATAAAATTCTCAATTAAAAGTACAGTTAAGAAATATGAAAGTAGACCACACAAGGAAAATATGAACCATGTGTTGCTGATGTATTGAAAGTGTGACACAGTCTCCCCTTCAGTAACTACATAGTTGTTATTGTTAGCTAAATGGCTGAAAATAATCAACCTAACTGCCTGAGTTAGGTTGACCCTAACCAACAGCCAAACATCCATCCATCCATGTCCTCACTCCCTCCCTGCCTTGTCCTGCAAGTTGAGAAAAAAAAACTGTATGGAGAAGGCAAGAAGACTCATGGATCGGAATAAAGTTTAACAGCAAAATCTGTATGCAGAAGTAAAGCAAAACAAGGACATCCTCCACCACTTCCCATTAGCAGGCAGATGTGCCACTTACTGGAAGGCAGGGCCATAACATAGATTACAGTTGCTTGGGAGCACAAGCACCATAACCATTAATGTCTTATCTTCTTCCTTCTTTCCCAGAGCTTTTATTCCTGAGCTTGATGTCATGTAGTGTGGAACATCCCTTTAGTCAACTTTAGTCACTTTTCCTGGAGACATTTCTTCCCAGCCTCTAGTCTGACCTCAGCCAGAGGTTTTCTTGCTGAAAAGAACAGTGGCAGTGGAAGGCCAGAGCTGTGCAAGAAATGGTCTCAACACTGGGGTATTATGAACACTATCTTAGACCCAGATCCAAAGTGCAGCATCACAAGGGCTGCTATAAACAAAATCAAATCCATTCCAGGCAGACCTAGTGCATTCATGAGTGAGGTGGGAAAGGGCAGAAACATTTTTCCTTATAAGCTTCAAGTCAAATTTCTGTTTCGTTTCAAGGGAATGTAAGAGGGATTAATCTTTTGAACCATCTTTGCCTATTTAATCTCAGTCCAAATCACAGCTAATAAACAAATTACTTCCACAGGGCTCTAGCTACTTCAATCTGTCAGTCAGCATTGGTTATCAAGTGAGTAATGCTGAGTAAAACATGTTCCAGTCATGGTCTAGCTCCCCAAATGTAAAGAATGATAAGTTTTTTACTTCATAAGTTTTTTACTAGGCAGAGATAAGAGAATGTCAGCAAAATGTTTTATATAGGCATCTCAAATTATCTGAAAAAGCAAACAATCCATGACAAATAAGAAACTGTAATATGCTTAAGAGTCAAGAAATCTGAGTTCTGATTATACCGATGCTAACATTCTAAGACTGATTTTCGGTATCATTGATCAAAGCATTCAATTCTATCAGAATTTAGATTATTGGAATACCTCATTAAATATTTAAACTCATGGTAAATAAATTATTACTTAAGGAAGTCAAAGTTATAATTATCAAAGGTAAATAACCTTTCTATTATACCAATACTTTTGTTATAATATTAAAATCTGGTTACCTTGGATAAATATTTTATATATACAATATATATATTATATATATAATATATATATTGTACATGTAATATAATGAAAAATAATATGTAGGTTACTTATATAGAAATCTAACACAATTATATCAACTCTAATTAATTATATATTTATAAGTTAAATATATATATATATATATATACATATATATATATTCTGTGCTTGATAAGATTATCCCTGAATTCAGTCAGTCTTGCTCTCCAAGAACTTTCTACCTCCTAAGGTATCCTACAAAGAAAATGAATATGTATCAGAACTTATCTTACAGATATATATATATATCTCAGAACGTATCTATGTACTGAACAGGATCAAGTTATTTCCAGGACTTGAATAGTTCTGAAATACCCACCATTTTTCTCTTTATCCACTTGCACACAAGTATCTAAGTTTTATCATGATTTCATATTTAAAATTTTTAAAATCTTTGATTTGTCTGTATTTTCGTTTTTTTTCCATTTTTTATTAGCATTTCAATGTAACATGAAAATATTTTTGTACTAAAAGATGACAAGAAATTTCCAATAAATTATTTGTTTCCATATTCTTACTTTAGACAGTATAAATAATGTTTTGTCATGTTAGATGTAAATAGGATATATCTAAAAAAGTGATCAAAATTTTTTAGACTGTATGTTTCTATGAGGGAAAAAAAAGAAAAGCTGTAACAAACTGATGTATTTTATTATCTATACAATTATTGTGAATTCTATAACAGGAATAGAGGAAAATAGAAGATAACTGAAGTTTTCTTCAGTGATTACATTTATTCAACACGTCCTCCTCCTTACTTCCCCCCCTCCCCGTGAAACCTAGTATGAAACCAGACTCAATTCAGTTAAAATAGTTTATTGTCAATTAGCAAAGTATGAATTTATGATTTGGGTATTGAAGGGATACATAAGTCATTTAAATAAACAGATAGGGAGACTGTTTTCTGCCTGTGCCCATGTTCAGCTCAGTGAACCCATCTCCTCACCTGTGCCTGCTGTCAACTCTGCTTGTTTTCATCGTGTCATGCTCAGTCCCTCCAAGATTCTTTGGTGAATAATGGGACATGCAGAGGGTTGATATTGGGTTCTAGTGGTTTCTTTCTGCTGCTCCCCACTTCTTGCTTCTTTTCCTCAACCCCTTCTTAGTTCTCCTCTGCTCAGCATGGACTTCTCGTGGCTGTTGACCCTCACCAAGCACTAAAAATAGCTGATGCCTTCTTCATACAAGCAAAAAGTCTCATGTTCACAGGCTCTGGTCTTCATGGGGGATATCTGCTGAAACAACAACCTAACAGTGTACAAACAATCATGGAAATTTATGGACTACTCTAACAACTTCCTGACAGACGTGATTGTGGTAGAACTGCACATGGATATGAAAGTAGTAGGAAGATTTGGGCGCAGTGACCACAGAATTTGAAATCTTGAAAGCAGGCAGCAGGACAAAATGCAAGATTTCAGGACTTTCAGCAGTCTTTAATCACTTCAGAGACCTATTTCAAATATTCTTTGGGTAATTTCTCAGAAGTTCAAGAAAGGGAAATGGGAAGTTCTGGATCTGCGGAGAAATATTCCCAGATAATGGTACACACTGGGGGGCAAACTGTCTGGAAATCTACTTTTCTTGGAAAGACCTGTGGGTCTTGGTGGACACAAAATTTGACATATAGGCTTGCAGAAAGCATTATCATGAAAACAGTGCCAACATCTCAAGGAAGGTGATACTTGCCCTTTATTCAGCATGGTGAAATCACAGAAGTACTATGTCTAGTTTCAGGCCCTACATTAAAAGAAAAAGTATAGACTTCCTGTAACACACTCAGCACAAGGCCAGAAAGATGATGACAGGACTGGAGTACCTCACATATGGGGAAAGACTGAGAGAACTGGAATTGTTTAGCCTGGAGAAAGCTCAGGGGGAATCTCATCAGTGCATGCATATATCTGCAGGGAGAGTGTAAAGCATATGGAGCCAGACTCATTTCTTTATCACACTGTGACAAGACAAGAAGAAATGGGCACCAACTGAAAGACTGGATGTCCAGTCTGAACATCAAGGAACAGTTTTTACTGTTTTACTGTTTCACCATTAGAGTGACTGACAACTGGAAAAGGTTTCTGTGGGAAGTTGTAGAGTCTCCATGTTTGGAGTTGTTTGAGCTCTGTACAATCTGCTATAGCTGAACTTTGCTTAAATTAGACAGTAGACCAGATGACATTCAAAGGTCCATTCAGGTGTAAAACATTTTGTGACTCTGTGAAATAATTCTATTTAGCACTGTTTGTGAGTTACATGAATAATTTCAAACAAATTATATCACTACACTATTTTCAGTGCACAAAATATTCCTGTTCTCTTTCTTATTGAAATTATGCTAATAAAAATTTCTTAAAGGGAAGCAATTTAAAATGAAGTTTCAGTTAACAGAAGACGCAAAAATATCTTGAGCTTTGGTCCTTTAAAGTCTGAGTCATAAAGTCATTAATTGAAATATATATTAAATCAGTTTAGAAAAGAAATGTATTTCCAGTTGTGTAGTAAAATAATATTTTCAAAGCCACAATTTATGAAGACTATTTTCTTCAGAAATTATGTCTTTCTGAAGGAATGTTTGTAAACTATTACTGCTGCCCGAAACTCCAAGTAAAACACAAACCAAAAGAGTGTCAGTTTATGCGGTGCTTTATTCAGGGCCCGGGGACCTGCGGACTCGCGTCCAAAGTCAGGATCCCACTGGTTCCCTTTTTCAGAGGGTTTTTATACCCTTTTTACAAACGGTTTTCATGCAGAGGTACATATTCGTCTAAACAATATAGATACATTCACTTTGTAGATAACATTTTACGTCATAAATCCTTCAAGGTTGCTTATCCTAGGACTATAGTGTTCTCCCCCTTAATCTCTCTCTCGCCACTACCCACCACCAGTACTTTATTTATGATTATACCTTAACCTTATCACTAGCAGTTCTGCATTCTCTGCTAATTGTTTTCTCAGCACAGCACATTCCTAAGTTGGTTTCCCAGGGCCTACTCTGCAGTCTCCAAGCCTTAGCATTACTACTACTATTATGGTTTATACACTTTATATTTTAATATTCAGGATTTCTAGTCCATACGGTAACATTACTGCCCTGCTTTTCTTCATTTTTCTTAGATACAAAACTTCTGAAAACTGCTAATGTATCTTAACAGTAAATGGCCTTGAGACGTGAGAAAAATGGGATATATTAGGTGAGTGCTCATTACACCACCTCTACAAGCAGCTTGTAACAGAGCTTTTGAAGGAGAGAATTACACTAATCCCAATAAAAAGAACAGGAAAAAAGGAGTAATAGCACCACATATCAGTAGGCTAGCATCGTATTCAAGTGATACCCTATGTGAAGAATGCAAAGTGATGGTATTTTCTTCAAGCAGCACGTATCTCAGTTGCATTCTTTCTTCTTGTTTTTATAAAAGTCTTTATTTTGCTGTAATAGTTGTGATTATAATGTAATTTTTATAGTGATTCGTTAGGATACACAATATAATTTTCCATATTATCAAGCAATAATGTGAAACTTGCCTGGTACTGATGCAAAATATAAATGAGCACCTATGTCAGAACTCTATTGAATTGAGTGTGGAACATAAAGTACTCTCTAGAGAATCAAAAGTTCCTAAATTCAATATCAAAAAGCAAATCAAAAGCAAAATCATTGAAAACAGCCAGGTGTGAAGTGAATGAAAAGTTCCATTAAATGTAAGAATTTTAATCCATTCCTGAATGTGTCTGAGCAACGTGCAAGCATTTACAAAATACTGTAGGAAAAAGCTGAGAATTGTGACTGAACTATTACTGAACAAGACTGAAATCTTAACCAAAGACATTTGCCACAACCACTGCAGAAGTCTGCTTTATTCCCCTGTCTTAACAACAGAGGACTGCACAGCTAGTCATTAAAATTTCCAGAAAACAGACTGAAGAACAGTCCAACTAAAAGTTAAATTTATTCTGTTAGAAAATAGAGGTCTTTACCAATGAGCATGTGCATGGTGCAAAAGGTTCACCCTTCCAAACTAAGCTTATAATCTAAAATCTGAAAAAACCCACAAATTAATTACAAGCTAAGCTACATAATCCTAGTTTTCTCTGTCCAGAATCAAGATAAAAAATAAAACATATTTGGTGGCACTAGGGGAGGGTAGGGGAGGCCTTTTATTTTATATTTGTAAATATTCCACCTAAACTCTTTGCTTTGGGCAACATGTTACCTTGTCATTGCACTTTTTCTCTTTCCTGTACTTTTTTCTCACCCCATTTCCAAAAGAGAAATTTTCTCAGTTACTCAAATTACTAGGGATACAGCTCTCTATTTTGCAAACCACGTACTTTAATATTTATCACAAAATCAGCTAAGGGACTCAGAAAAATATAATTGGAAGCAAATGAACTTGTGCAGCCAAGTTTCTGTAGGACTACAAATTGAAGGGCAGGCCCATCAAAATATTTGAGGGCAAGTCTGCCATCCAGAGGGATCTAAATGGGCCAAAGGAATGAGCCACGAGGTTTACAAGTGGATTACAAGCTGGGTTTGATCCAGCAGTGTACCCTGGTACTAAAGAAGGTCAAGAGCAACCCAGGCTGCAGTAATGGGAACATAGGCAGTAGATCAAGGCAAGCTCCATAGCACTTAGACCACATTTAGATTCCTAAATTCAGTTTTGGGAGGCCCCTAACAGAGAAAATACACTTACAAACATAGGTGAATTTGGTGGAAAGACCATGCTGGTTAGGGACTGGAGAATCTGCCCTTTGAGGAGGAAGCTGGGCTTGTTCAGCCTGGAGAAAAGACCAACAGCAGGATCTAACAGCAGTCCTCCAGATAGGGAGAATGTCATTAAGAAGACCTTATCAAGACAGAGAGAGGGTCTCTACCTTAGTGCATGGTGAAAAAATGGGAAATAACAGTTATAGACTGAAACAAGTGAAATTGAGCCTGGATCTAAAGAGAAACTTGTCTCTATGAGAACAGTCAAGCACCAGAAGAGGTTTTCAGAAGATATGTGCAATCTTTATCTTTGAAGGTTTTCAAGACCTAGACAGATCAAACGCTAAGCAGCCCAATTCTGACCTCAGAGGTGACTGTGTTTTGGGAAGCCTGAGGCCCTGTCCAACTTGAATTTTCCCATGAACCAATGTTATTTCCAGAATTTGCCCTGGAATGCAATAAAGGAATAGACCCTTCTAGTGATTGTTTGTATCACCTCAGTGAGATAAATTGCAATATCATTCCAGAATAAAATATAACCATTCATCATACTGATGAGGTTATATGAGAGACCATTCTTCTTCCTGAGTGGTGGAATAAAATTAGGGGTTAATTTAAACAACAGAGCCTGGATAAAATGGAAATGCAATTCCAAATTTCCCATTGGCTTCAATGGAATATTCTTTTATTTTTCACATCTAAATTATCATAATTCATGTAGAGTCCAACTGAGAAACCTAAATATGAGAACGATTCTAACTTGCATTCATTTCCCCACAGTTTATGTATGCATGATGTTCATTGCAAATGACCTTATAAAACATGAAGAACATTTTATTCTTGATGGAAAAACTTCAGCAAAGCAATTATTTAAATAGTGTGTGTGGGGGGGTGGTTGTTGTGCAAATAGGTTGCTTCCTTCATTCCTGTATTTCTGTAAAATTATGTAACTGTTCTCCAGTCTACATTTGTAAAAAAACACAATAAATACATACAGAATATCTTCTAATTTATGTCTCATTCTTGAAATCAATTGATTTGAGAAAACCTGTGTAAGATTTTAGGTACTATTTGTAAATACTCAAATCTTCCAAAAATATTTTATTGCTTTTATGACTTTGAAGGTCATGAAGTTATTTTACGATATAAAACATTTTGCATGTTAGTCATGACAAAGCTATCTATGTCAGAGTTCATGCTTATTTTCACCTTCTAAATATACTTTGTAACAAAGTCACAACAAACAGATAAGTCACAGAACAAATAGCAAGCATAATTTACTTTCTTCTCAAAGCTTCATTGTGATTATTCAATCATTGCAAAATATATGTGATGTCTCTATTTACTTTACAATTGCATAATTATGCAAATGAGAAAGTTTCCATATTAAAATAATTCCTATTATTAATAGTTCTATTACTCTGTCCATTTATAACAGACATAGCATGAAGTAAAATATTTCTTTACAAAATGTTTGTTTTCAGAAATTTTCTTTGAGAACATGGATTGACTGAACTGTCTTCAGTAGTTCCAGATTTCCATTCATACCTTGAAGCTCTGACCCGTCTTTAAGAGAGATAGGATGATTTAAATTGCACTGGTGGTTTTGACTAGTGCTGAATATCTAATAGAATACTTAAAAGCCTATGCTACGAATAAATCTAAATGCTGATAATATTATTTTTCTCTTGCTTCTACCATGTTTTGATTGAGAATAATGATGACAAATATTTTTTTTAAAAATGTTATTAAAAATAATAAAAACCCAACTAAACCCCAGGTCACTAGTACCTGGAAAGCTGAAACCAATTAAGATTAAAAGGTGTTAGATTGCCAAGAACATTATCATCACTGCTGTTTAAAAATAACAGTATGGTACCATGGGATAGGAAAAGTATTTCAAACAACTCTAGATATCAAGAAAAATTCTTCAAAGATAAAAGGACATATTTTGCAAATATACATGAATGCAAAAACGCTTTTAACATGAAGATTAGTTCTGTTAAAACATGTAATTTCAAAGAATTTCAGACAATATGCTGTTATACTGTTGAAGAAAAAACACTGAGATTTTCTGTGTTCTCTTTCTCCCCTTCCCAGTTCACCCAACAGTCTCTTATTACTATGTTACTCTTACTCATTCACTCATTCACAGAAAAATCAAGTCCAAGCCCTCCAAATCATTTGAGTATGGTAGAAGAGAGAGGCTGGGAGAGTTGGGCTTGTCCATCCTGGAGAAAAGAAGGTTCTGGAAAGACATAATTGTGGCCTTTCAATAATTCAAGGTGGCTTCTAAGAAACTATACAGTAGGACCTGTAGTGATGGGGTAATGATTTTAAACTAAAAGAGGGTAGATTTAGACTAGATATGAGGGGGAAAATATCAATAAAGAGGGTGGTGAAACACTGGAGCAGTTGTATTTCTTCAACATGTACACAATATAACTTGAAAATTCTGAACAAAGTCAAAATAAGATTATTTCCAGATTCTTTTTGAAATGTTTTTTTGAGGAACAAAAGAACCAAAGACCACCAAAGAAAAAAACCCAGAAATTCTGTATTATCTTTCTCCTTACCCCCTCCTTGCACATATTTGCATTTTTATTTGTTGTCTGGTATTTTCACTGGAACTCAAAGATCTGATTCTGGATATCTGCCAAAAAAAGACATACAAAAGCCTAATTCTCCTTTCACGTCCATCAGTGCAGTGAATGTTGTTATATTAAATTTGCTACCTATGCAGAAGGTAATAATTTTGCAACATATAAATAGTAAAAATTTTCTTCTTGCTAGAAATTCCTTCAAATATTGATACCACAAATACTGTGCAATGCAAATACACATCATCACAGTTCACTAAAATCACATAAAAATATTGCTGTGAATTTATAGTGCAAAGATATCATAAAAGAAAAAAAGACAAATACATGTCCCCACACTCCCATCCCCTTCCTGGGAATACAAAGGGAAAAAGCTGTTTGACTTTGCTAGCTCTTACCCTGAAAATCTGCAGGGTATGCTTCAACACACTATTTTTTATTAATCTTTTGCCCAGAACTCTACCAGGTAATTATGACTCCAGAGAATTAATGTTATTTTAGTACTCAGTTCTTAAGAAAGTGTTCTAAAGATCTATAGATCTTTAAACAGCAGTAGAGTACAGAAAGGATACCTAATTCAGAAAGACGTAGAGCACAAACCCAACCAAATGCTTTCAAACTCTTGGAAAGCCCCTCAGAAGTTAAATCTGAGAATAGGAAAAAAAAACAACAAACCAACCCCCACATTCTTTATTAGTACAAAAGTTTTAGACCATCACTATTGGCAATTACACATATTTATATTAATGTGAAGAAAGAATTGTATAAAATATTCACAAATTTTCTGGACTTTATGCCAATCCATAAGCCTTAAATAAGACAATAACATATGCATGAACAAAAATAAAGAAAACCATACGCCAAGGTACAATTTCTTTTACATTAAGGTATGATTCACTTCAGCAGTCTAACATCCAGTTAATCCAAGTCTGTGAATGAGTGGCTTTGACCAGCCTGTGGGTTTCATTGATGAAAGGACTAGGGTCAAAGCACACATAAACAGGTCCCTCTATTGACTAGGAGATCAGTGATCTGATTTAGACTTCTTGGCTACTCTCCTAACCAACTCCCAGGCTTTATTCTCTCCAGTATCCAACACAGATTTAGAAATATTTCAATGCGACATCTCTTATCCTATATCCAAGGCCTCTTATCCTATTTGTCATCTATCATGGTGTTTTTTACTAGTGAACATGCACTGATGTCTACCTATGCAGTATGTGCATACTCTGATCTCTGGCACTAGAGACACACAAGGCCTCTGACCTGTGCTCTGTTAGCTGGCACTGACTCTCAGACACCCACAGAGGCATCTGCATACACAAAAGAGATCCCTTGATACAGACAAACAGTAATGAATCGAGGACAGATTTTGATGAAAGGTGCAGGCATGGCCAGACAGCCATTCTGATCAGCAGCATTTACATGCAGCCCAGTCCCTTTTATCTCCTCATCCATGTGTTTCACCGCCTGTATTCCTCCCCAAACCACTTTTTCCCATCTTTGGTTTATCTTCTAAACCTCCCACAATAAGTCTTATGCAATCCCAGGACCGCCTTCCCTTGCATCTCATAAAATATCCCATACTGCCAGGAAATGACCACCCTCATTTTGAAAGGAGACCCTGAGAGCTGCTCCCTTTGATTCACCCTGTGGCTCTCATTTCCAGCCCATGGGGATCTTGGCTCCAGTGTGACTGACACTGCTCTAATTGCTCTGATTAGGTTTTTGGGTTTCTTTGATCTGCTATGGGTCTTTTGCATATTTGTAGGATTTGGGTTTTGGGGGTTTTGTTTGGGGTTTATTTTATGTTGTTGTTTATGTGTACAAGTCTTTAATTACATAAGCAAACAGAAATATTTTATTTTATAAACATTATTTTGAATAAGCATATTGAAGTAGTTTTTTTTGTAAACTATTAAATTTGATCACAAGTATCATACATTGAAAAGATTCAAAACAAGTAAAAGAATTTGAGTTAATGACAAAAAACCTCATTGGAAATACATTATGGTTTCTTTGTTCTTAATTTTCACTGTCGAAATAAAAATCCCAAACAACCAAATATTTTAGATATTGAGTAATTTAATAATGCACAAATTACAAAATTAAAATACTGACAATGCACAAGGAATTTAGGCATGCAAAGAGTAACACAGATTTCAGTAGTACTAATGTACTTAATACATTAAAATTAAGTGCAGGTATCTTCTAGTGAATCTTTCTATTGCATTACTAGATATTTTTGCAGTGTGTCATATCAAATACAACTTTTTACTGGTGCTCTAGATGAATAATTCTCAGAAAGAGTAACAGAAAGATTTACTCATATTTTGGATCATAATACAGAAAAATAGTGACTATTATATGTTATATCTATAGAAGATAATGTTCTTTAAAATCATCTCTATGGATCACATAGCATCTGCAACAAACCTTAGCTATTAAGTAAGAAGACTATTGATGTCAAAAGACAATTCCAACGACTGCTTTTTAAAAAGGCATTTATCTGAGTTGTCCTTTCATAAATGCAAGACTTAAAAACTGAATTTTTGCAAATATGTTTTCCTCCTCTTTTTTCCTAGTCATCTTCTAGGAACAAATAACAACTCTCACAATGCAGAAACAGAAAAATATTGACAACACACAGAGGCAGCAAAGGTCATTGTGCTGAATACAATATTAGCTAAATTTAATAGAAGCTATAAAGACAATTTTAAACCAGTAAGGAGCAAACTAGTATATTCATATTAATGATTCCCTTTTTTATTCCATGTTGAGTCATACTTATTTGAAAACCCCCTTTGCACTTGCACACTTTGGATAATAGTCTCTTTTTTAATTCCTACCTGATCCTTTTTCCTGAAGTTAACAGGAAGCTACTGGTCTTTAGGGTGTGTGGCTTATTCTTGTGTACCTCAGGGAATGTGATTTTTGCTGCTTCTTGTGAAAGAGACAAGGCTTTACAGTGATTTAATAGCACCTGCAGGAGGACTGGAGCACCCAGAGGGACATTCCCATGGAATATTCCAAAACAGATTGTAAGAAGCTTTAGTATAACCATTTTGATGGCAGTAATGACAGTCTTCTACAGCACTATTAGAGCATTGTCTAGACTGAGTATATTCACTGCTCTGTACATGTGGTGTGTTCTCTTTTCCTGTACAATGGTTTTGAATGCAACACCAGTTACAGTGTAAGGATCCTAAACAATATAAGAATTCTCAAGCCAAGAAGAAGGAAAGGATTGATGAAAAAAAGATGCTGTTTAAAAAGACCCCATTATTTTTAATGTGGGGGGAGGAAAATACAGGGTAAAGATAAAAATTCAAACCCAAAGACATTTTAAAAATTACTTCTTATACATTTCATCTTGATGAAAAGCATTAACTAGAGACCCTTCTGTGAGATGATTCTGCTACACAGCAATGAAATCCTTAATTGGCAGAAGGAAAGTCTATCAGCATAGTGCTTCTTAAAAAAGCTAGTCACAGAAATTAACAAAGCTCTAGAAAACAGGTCTTTTTCTGGTTAAAAATTGCAATTATTATGATTATTTGTTTTTCCAAAAGATCACATTTCATAGAATTCCAACTCTGTTACAAATAATCTGCAAAGAGCAAAACGGTAAAATTATTTAAAGGTTGCGCACAAAATAAAAATATATGTACGTATCTCTCAAAATGTTTTCCTTGCCAATCTACTGCATTTATTAGGTGTAATATCAGGTCAAATTACTATTTAGAGAAAGGTGTTTTCTTAGTAATGAGTTTCAAATTTTCCTCTGGCTTTTATCATCTTTACTAACTTTTTGCTTCAATGTACAATGTATTTTTTCCCTCAGCAGACCTACCAACAATGTCTGGGTCAGAGAATTATAAAAATTTACCTATAACCCTGCTTTTCAGAATCAGAGAGTAAAGGGTAAAATCACAGTTTTTGAGAAGGAAACAGCTTAAAATGAACTTAGGAATGTCTTTCCTTTGCATAACTATTAGGATTGTAAAGGGAAAAAGTCAAACAACATAGAAAGAACTAATTGTTTATAACAGAACGTTGTTTGTAAGAATAAATAATTTTGGATCATGTAATTCTTTGTTATAAAAGGCAAGGTATAAAGTGAAGACAGATGTTCTATGATGGGAAAAGCAAAACAAAACCACCCCAAAAGATGAACAAAAAGGTAAAGGAAAAATATTTGGGCTCTTATCTGAGATGTAAGCTGGCACACTGGGACCTGGAATTGCAGATCATACTCTACCAATCTTGAGCACTGTGTTTATCATATCCATATATAACACTAAAAGGATAATTACCATTATTCAACGTATTAATAGTCTACAAAAATGTAGAACAGCATGACTACTGAAAGTGCTTAATGAATACTGATCACTTTGATGTTGCTTTTACATATCTCAGTACAGGTGATTTGGAAGGACCTGCTTATCAGAAGAAATGAGGACACTTTTTTGATGTTTAACTCATTAGCAAAAATGAGGCATTTGACAATATTGATCATTATGAGTACTTCAGAAGATACACTATCAGTTAATTTGGGAGGAACAAAAATAGATTTTAATTTTTTTTAATATCCTAAATGTAACATAGACATAGCAACATGGTTCCAATCCATAAGTCTTTAAAGGATTTTTATATAGCTTCTCTTTAATTCTTGCTTGTGTGTTCTCTGTCCTAAATTAGAGGCCTTTTTTTAATTATTTGCAAGCTGTCTGTTATGCCTACAATTTCTCTTCCAGTGTTTGTCTTTTATTAAAATAACATATATTCTGCACTTTACATTTTTTGGTTTTTTTGTTTGTTTGTTTGGATTTTTTGTTTGTTTCTGTCTTTTTTAAATTCTTTTAATTTTTTTTTTTTTTTTTTGGTAGGGTAGGGAAGCTGCAAAAAGATAAGATAGTTTTTCCAGTATCTGTGAGGAAGCCCTTTCATATTGTTTTAATCACTACTCATTTGTCTCCTGAATAATAGCTGTCTTCTCTAAAAACTTTCTGCAGATTGTCAGATTTATCGACTGTATCACTGTAATAGAGACCTCTTCAAAATAAAAAAAATATTCTCTGACTTTCAGAGCATTTCACTGCTTTCTTATTTATAAATTCTGTAGGTTCTTACCTGGAGAAAAAAAAATCTGAAAATAACTAAGCTGTTAATGAAGATCATGAAAGCTTATTGTTTTCAAAGAGATGCAGCAGAGTAATTTAAAATGGATTTTAAAACACTATAGTTTTAAGCCACTAATTTGAGGGATAATGTGGACACCATATTTCAGTATAGGTTAATTGGTTATAATTCTGAAAGAATAAAAAATAAAACCTACTCAAAATGAAACTTATCTACCTAGGGACCTGAACTCAATGAACCAACCTATTTTAAGTATCTGTAAATAAACATTACACACTTTCTCCATACAAAAAAAACAGGGAGAGGAGAAACTGATGTAACAGCTTTAATCAGAGAATCACAGAATGGTTTAGGTTGGAAGGGGCATTAGGGATCATCTAGTTCTGACCTCCCTGGTCAGAATGGTCAGGGGCAGGGATGCCGCCCACTGGATCAGATTGATCAAGGCTACACAGAATCTGGCCTTGATCAGTTCTGGAGCTGGGGCATACACAACATCTCTGGGAAACCTTTCCTCTTGTCTACCACACTCACAATAAAGAATTTCTTGCTGAAATCTAGTGTATGATATTTCTCCTATCCTAAGTGACCACCATAAAGATGAAGCTCAAGTCATGGACTAAATGGATTCAATTTCACATAAAAATTGAGGGGCAGACCACAAAGAAAATGATATCACATCAAAGACAGGGAAGATGGTAGTGGATCATGTATTAAACAGTGTAGGACCTGAAAATTATACAAACTACATGGAATAAAAGGTGTGGATTCACTGGATCAGAATAGGATTATATGTCTTTTTTACACCCTATATAGCTCTGTGTTTTGTATTTGTTAATAAAAATGTTGACAATAAATGCTTTTTACTTTTCCCGCTGTGGTTGCCCTCTCATCCAATAATTAGGGTGAGAGTGAACAACAAAGCAGCCAGGAGTCAGCCAGGAGAAGAGCCAGTGCTCCTTAACTGACCAAGGAGAATTTAATACCATATCTTATGCCCAGCAAAAGCTTGAGTAAGTGTGGACATTTATAGTTAACTGTTACGTGCACGGAAAGCCTGAATTTCCAGGATGTGGGTCACATCTGTCTACTGCTGGAAGTGATGAATAAATTCCTTCTTCACTTTGCTTACACATGTAGTTTTTGTTTCACCTTTTAAACTGTGTTTTTTATTTTTTTTTCACTCCATGAACCTTCTTGCCGTTTTGTTTCTAATTTCTCTTCATCTCACAGGAGAGGGAAGTGAGCCAGTCATTCTGTGGATGATCAGCTGCTGGGTGAGAAAAATCCACCACAGCACCTTAGTAATAAAAGTAGCAATTTTTTTTAAATATAAGAATATGGGATTTTGTTAATTATAGTTTCTGGTATAGAGAGACCTGAGAAATTAGAGGTTTTGCATTTATTCATGCAAAAGGCTGCTTAAATATTGCTGAACATTAGTCTTTGCAAGGACCTAATGAACACAGTTAACTCCTCGGGGCACTTCTAAGCACTGATGATGCTAAATCAATCAAACAGAACTCTTGTCTACAGCCCCTGTCCAGTTCGAGGACAAGGCAGGATAGAAAGTTACTTCAGGCAAATTTTTAATGAGTCAGATTTTGTAATTGTCTTCTGTTTTCAAGAAAATTGGATTTTTTAATATTATTACTGCTTTTTTTTTTTTTTTTTTTTTAGGTTGATTAGGTTTTCTATTAGAAAATAACATTAAAAGACACTTTTTTTTCCAGGTTTCTAGTAATAGACAGGATAAGACAGGATTGTACTATCCGAGTGAAGGACTAGTCTGGTAAAAAATCTGCTTTAGCAATCCTGAAAAACTGACCCATGTAAAAGAAAGACCTTATCTTCCTGTCCTCAGATTTTAATTTTTTTTTTTTATGTATTCATCTACTTAAGCAATGTGTCCTTTTGCTACCAGTAATATTACATGATCTGGTCATGTATTGGTCTTGTAGTAAAAAACTGAAAATAAAGTTGACACACTTATCACAAAACTAGCTTTCTTAATATGTTTTGAAACTCATCATCCTTCTCATCTGACTGCAGCTGGTTTGGGGCAGGCACTGAAACATTTTTTTATATAGCAGCAATATAAGGCAAAACTTCAAACAGCAAAAAAATAAGAGAAACAGAAGTTTAACTAAACAACTAATATTTGCACAACTATCAGATATAGTGTTTAGTAGTGTTTTCATGTTTTGCACTGGAACTGTAAAGATAATGAAGTTTAAAATATTGAAATTATAATGCAAACTAATATCCAGCAGTCTAACATAAATCTGTTTTATTATTTTCTCTGAAATCAATAAGAGCAAATGATAAAGAACTGGAAATTCAAATTCAAAAATGAAGATAAAACTTACAAGAATAAGTATCCAGGCATTCTTTTTTAAATTTAGTGCTCATGGGCATAGAGTAAAATAGCAGTTACTTATAGGAAGCACATTTGTTCTTCCTATCAGCTCACATAAATGAAAAAAAAAATAATAGCAAAGTTCAGACATAAAATTTTAAAAAACACGTATAATAAAGTTAACTAATTTGGTAGATTTTACATGAGGTGTCTGTACTGTAACATAAATTTGTACAAAATTAAGAATTTAAACACTATTTCATAAAATTACTCCTTTAAATTAGCATTTCCTATAATTTTGAAGTTCCTTTAGAAAACATTTTGAGATTATGTAAACTTTCTATTGGTTACTCATTGCAGTAATGTTCCTTTATGCTCAGGCCTTAGTGATCACTTTCCAGAGCAGTGGAATGCTTTTAGACTTGGTCTGATGAAGTTGTTGTTATAGTTTTGATTTGCCAATTTAAATATACTCATTTTTCTGTTGTGAGATAGAACTAGGACTAAAAGAGTAAGGCAGGCTTAAAACTTAAAAGGGTACAAAAAGAAATTTATTTACTACATAAAGAAAGAAACAAACAAATTTAGAATAAGATTTTTAGACTACTTTTTTTTCTCTTTCCCAACCTTCGTATCAACAAAATAAACATACGAAAAAACTACTTCAGTTAGTTCTTAACTTAAATTGTCTTTTTTAGATTACTTCGGAGAGAGAAGCTTCTTATTGTTGGATTATAAGGATTTTTTTACAAGGAGAGAAAAGGTAGTTTTTTCGTGGCTTTATTTTTCACGATTTGTATTTGTCTGGGAAAAAATTTACAAATCGTGAGGCTTTTTTATTTTCACAGCTTTCTTAGAGCTGTGCTTATGGGCTATGTTAAATTTATGGGGTATTTACTTTTAAGAATGAACTGTTTTAATCTGAAAAAAAAAAAAATAGCTCCTCAGGCTATCAATAACCAAACCAGCCTTCAATTGGTCCTGTCAACTCACAAAGGAAGTTCTCATAAAGAGAACCTCTCTCTGAGTCTGCCCTCCCCAGATGAAACCAGCACAGTTGCCCATGAAATTTCTTACATATGCTAGTTAGAAGATCAAGAAATGAAATTGTTTATAAGGGCACAGAACACAAATTGTCTTCATGAGTCATGTTCACATGAAAAAAACAGAATTAAAAATAAATATTCCGTGTCCCTCCAAAGTAGACAATATTTGAGCCTCTGCTTGAAGAGGAATTTCAAGACACTTGAGAGTTTCCAGTGAAGGATTGCCATGGTGGTCTCAGGGCCTTGATTTATTCATTCCAATGCAAAGGTTCAGAGCTCAAGAGCTGCTCTGAAACAGCGACAACAGTGTATGTAGGAGAAACATTTGTCAGGGCCAAAACGAGCAACAAGAAAAGGAACAAAAAACGTGAAAGTCACATCAGCATGGTCAGGGGCTTTCAGGCCATCACTGAGAACTAGAGAATGAGCCTGCTGGCCTTGATCAGTCAGAAGGAGATGAGGTTAAGGGGAACACTTCTTACAGCTATGTAACATCTCATGTTGACAACAATTCTATTAGAGGCTGGATGTAGGATCAAACAACTTCCAGAGATTTCTTTCAAACAATATTGCTGTGATTCTGTGAAGGATATAAAAAATAAAACAAACAAAAAAGGCAATGGATGGATAACTTAGCTGTAAATGAAAACAAAGGAGAACTCTCATTTCACAGATCTGACAGTGCAGGGCTTGCCTTGATTTCAGCTGGTTTTATGTAATTTGGGTTGGTGGCTGATGGCCAAATGATCAGTGAGGCTGCACCTGCTTCAGCTGAAACTCTGTAAATGCCATAGTAAAGATTTTACTAACATTTACTAGTCTGCCTGAGAGATGATGAGAAGTAAGCAGATTCATGAGAAAACATATGAAAAACTCTCAGGTGGAACCCCAGACTAAGGACAATGAACTCTGCTCCATAAATGCCATCCTCCTCCAGTTCCAAATGAGGGAGAGATGATGGCAATTTGCTGTAACTGGAAGCAAGCAGCAAGAGCTGGCTGCTCTGCATGGGAAGCTGAGGAGCTACACAAAAACACTACAGAGAACTGTCCTTGCTTGCAAAAAGGATCCAGGATCCAGAGCTAGGATCAGGTCTGGCAACAGTATCCATAAATTCCCCATTCTGCTCAATGACAATGATGTCTGGCTTAATCTGTATTTTCTTATAATTGGAGAGGGGTCGGAGGGATGTAGAAGAGGGATGGGGGGTGTGCTATTGTTCATGTGTAAAAGTATTTTTAACTGAATTTCATTTTAATAATTTATTGTTTAATTATGCATATGTGGTGAGTTGACCCTGGCTGGACATCAGGGACCCACCAAAGCTGCTCTATCACTGCCCTCCTCAGCTGGGCAGGGAAAGAAGATATAACAAAAGGGTCATTGGATGACATTCCTGGACAGGGAGAAATCACTCACCAATTACTGTCACAGGCAAAATAGACTCAAGTTGGGAAAATTAATTTAATTTATTGCAATCAAATCAGAGTAGGGTAATGAGAAATAAAGAATATTAAAATACGTTTTCTCCCATCCACTTCCTTTTCTCTCCAGCTCAATTTCCCTCCTGATTTTTCTGCTTCTTCCCCCCAAGTGGCTCAGCAGGGCAAGGACTGGTGGCTGTAGTCAGTTCATCGCATTCTGTCTCTACTGCTGCTCCGTCCTTACATTCTTCCCCTGCTCCAGAGTGGGTTTCCTCTCACAGAGGCAGTTCTCCATTAATTTCTCCAGTGTGAGTCCCTCCCACAGGAGACAGTTCTTTACACACTGCTCTAGCATGGATTCAGTCCACAAGGTGCAGTCCTTCAGGAACAGGCTGCTGCAGCATGGATTCCCTGCAAGGTCCCAAGTCCTGCCAGCAAGTCTGGTCCTCTCTCCAGGGACCCACAGGTCCTGCCAGGACACTGCTCCAGTGTGCACTTCCCACAAGGTCACTGTCCCCTTCGGGTTTCCACAGTCTCCAGCACAGGGATTTCTGCTCACTGTGTTCCTCCCTGGGCTGCAGGGGCACAGCTCCTCACCATGCTCTGCACCACGGGCTGCAGGGGAATCTCAGCTCTGGTGCCTGCAGCAGCTCCTGCCCCTCCTGCTCCACTGCCCTGGGTGTTTTCAGGATTGTTCCTCTCACATATTCTCACCCTGCTCTTCTCCGGCTGAAATTATATTGGTGCAATAGCTTTTATTCTCCTCTTAAATATGTTATCACAGAGTTTTTGCCAACATTTCTAATTGGCCCAGCCTTGGCCAGCAGCATACCTGTCCTGGATCTGACTGGTACTGGCTCTGCTGGACATGGTGAAACTTCTTGCAACTTCTCACAGAAGAAACCCCTGTATCCTCCTGCTACCAAAACCCGGCCACACAAACCCAATACACGTGGCGCCATGCTGATTGCTATAGAGTTAACTTCACAACTTCATTCCAGCCAGAACCAGAAGAATATGTTTACAGAGAGAGAACAGTCAATAAGAGACTGGAATGCTAAACCTTTAGGCATTTTTCTTTTACATCTGCTTTCAAAACACTTGTTTTCTACTGAAATTAATTGATCTAAGTTAAAAAATAAGTTAAAAATTGATCTATGTTAAGAACACCAGAAATTCCTTCTCATCTTCTAAACACATGAAAACCATTATCAAGTAGTGAGAACATCTCTGATCTTTTTCAGCAAGTGTGCTCTTTGCACCCTTAAGCACATATTAATATTGAGTTCTGAAAAAAAGTCATATAATACAGTTACAAGACAGTTCATAAAAGCAACCGTAATTTTTGTTTTGTTTCCAGTATGTTATTGACTTGAGCATTACAAAGGTACAAGATTACTTACACTGGTCCTTCTGCCACTTGCAATCCTGCATACTCTGCTTAAATAGCAACAGGGCATAGAAGTAGCATATCCACTATTTTAAAAATAAAAATAAATAGAAATAATATAAAATATAATATAAAAGAGTATATATAAAATATTTATTATGTTATATAAAAATATAAAAAAAAATATAATAATATGTTATTGGACATTAATAGAGATTTCTCTGTATATAGTGACAGCTCTCTAAACATTCTGAAGTATGTACAAGGTACATCTGAAATACCTATTGCACTAGTAGAAAACACTTTCAAGATGTAAACTGAATTTGGTCCATACTGATCATTCATCTTTTATTAAGGCATTTTAAGGCCTGGGTGTGTCTGGGTGTGTCTGGGTGTGTGTGTGAGTGTGTGAGTGTGCCTGGGTGTACCTGGGTGTGCCTGCACCACTCTCCCCCCTCTTCTCCACGGACTTTAGTGTCTGCAGAGTTGTTCCTCTCACATGTTCTCACTCTGCTCTCTGGCTGAGGTTGGGCAGCTGTTTTTCCCCTTAAATCTGTTATCCCAGAGGCACTACCATCATTGCTGATGGGCTCAACCTTGGCCAGCATCAGGTTCCTGTTAGAGACAGCTGGAATTGGCTTTGACACACAAGGGGGAAGCTTCTGGCTGCTTTGTACAGAAGCCAGCCCTGTAGCCTGCCCTGCTACCAAAATCTGTCCATACAGCATAGTATGAAAAGAGAAAACAATACTCTCAACGTTAAAAGACAAAATCAAAACAAACTTATCCACGAACAAGCATTCTGGAAACATTCTTTATAATCTTAGTTTCACTGGTTTTATGGATATTAGGGATCCACAGAACTACAGTGTGGGACTTATGCATTAACAGTGAACTAATGTAATTGTTTTAGTGAGAGTGACCTGATTAAATATATCTATATCCAAAAATTCTGTAGTACAGAGCCACAGCTATCAAAATTCAGGTTTCCCTTTGTAGATAATTGTATTTACTTGGTCCTTTGGTATTGAGTCATGCAAGAGAATCTGAAATAAAATAAATTCTGAAATGATGGTGTGATAGGTTGACTTAGGAGGAAGAAAGTCAGAAGAGGTTCTTCCTAAGGGAATTTCCTCTGTGGGGGGGGGTTTGGGATACCTGCAGCAGCCAATTAGAGAAAGTCAGTTCGCTCTGTGCACACACATTTTGAAGGAGGTAATCCGGAACTGGGGCTCTTTGTCTTTCCGGCGGCTGAGCAGGTAACACCAACCCGAGTCTCCCTCTCCCCCATGCGGGGGGGAGGCTCGGAGGCCGCTTGGGCCCCGTTTGCCAACGAGGGGGACCCGATGGCCGGGGGGAGGAAGAGTTGTGTGATAAAACCTTCACGGCTTCTTCCTCCACCGGCCGCTGCTCTGGCGTGGGGAAAGGCTGACTCTTTATGCTGCCGGCCGGGCCGGGCCTGCCCGGGTGGCCATGAGCAGTGTGGGGCTGCAGCCCAGCCCCACAAAGGCTGATTAACAACTCAGCCGCCCCCCCCAGCGCAGCCTGAGCCTGGCCCAACTTTTGTAGTTGTGTTAAACTTTAACTCTTTAGTGTTCAGATAAGATTTGCAAAGCCTCCAGCCTTTCCTTTGAATATGAAAGGGAATAAGAAGATTTCTGAAGTCAGTGATGTAAGAGCTAAGTTTTTTTTTAAGATGGAAGGAGAATGAGAAGATGCTGAAATGGCTGAAAATCTTTTTGGGAAATTGTAGGAATGAACTGATGTACTGAATATTCCTATAAACCATGGAAAGAGACATGGGGGGATGGAAATGTTCCATTTAATAGATGATTTGACTAAAAAAACACCTGTGTTGAGAATTTCTGCCCTGAGAAAAAGAAGGGGATTTCAGTTTTCTGAAGATGAAGCCTGAGCAGAGAGAAAGGAGACAGAGAGAATTGTTGCTGTCGAACATTTCATTCTTAAAAGTAATACCCCATGGAACAGACATGACCCACATCTACAACTTTGGGACAGCTGTAGAATTGGGAGAAGTGTCACGGTTGCAGATTCCCGGGCGGATGCAAATCGTGAAAGATAAAACCACAAGAGAACTTCTTTTTTCCTTCTTGTGGGAAACATCCCTGCAACTTCAACAAGAAGAGACTTCTCTCTCCAGAAGTGAACAGAGAAAGACTAAATTGGGCACTGACCGAAGTATTTGTTATATGTTTGTTTTGTTGTTATGAAGATTGGGAGAGGGAGGGAAGGAGTGAACTGGAAAATCTTATTCTGAATTGTTTTTTTTTTTCCCTTTTTTCCCCTTTTTTGTTTGTGTAATTAATAAATTTTCTTCTATACTCTTTCAAGTTTTGTGCTTGCCTTGCTCTTTTGCTCCTGGTTCTGTCTCGCAACAGAAAGAAATAAGTTTATTTAAATTGGCAACTCAAACCGAAGACATTAATTTGGTGCATTGGCCGGGAAAGTCAAAATTAAACCAAGACAGATGGTAACTTAACATTTTATTTGATCTTGCAAAATTACAATTCTTAGTGATAGCTTTATGAAAAGGAGGAAAAACATGCAAATAGAGCAAATCAAATGACATCATGTCAGAGTTCTGCACATTTATTTATTTTACACAGTATCTTATTATGTAGCATTATCTACAAGTAATATTTTCTTTATTTTTAATTTGAAGAATTTATGTTCCATTTGCATATTTATAGAATTCCTAAGACCATTTAAGAATATATGAAACTATTACTTCCAATATGGAAGAGCAGCAATTCATGAGCCTGAGAATTTCTTAACCTTCTTTTCAAATATGAAGCTACAATAAAATCGAAAATAGAATCTTCCCTGAGTCCATAGGACTAAGGAATATCCTCACTGCAAATGAGATTCAGAATATCATGCTCCACTCAGGAGCATGCTGCAGGAAAGTTCTACTTTTAGAAATCCCAGAAATAATTTTAGAGAAGTTTTTAAGAAAAAAAAAATCTATGAAATGAACAAATATTTCCCTCTGTCTTTTTACACATTAAACTCTGAATCAACTCATCGCTTTTTCTTTCCTAGTTTTTTTGCTGCCATTTTCTTCCAACTCTTTTCTATTAATCAATAAATATTTTTAGCAGAATCAACTCTGCAAGGAGTGTAATCAGTCTTGATAACAGCATCATTTACTGTGCCAGTATCTAATAAAAACAAGCAGACATTGCAGTACTGCTATTCAAAACAATGTCGGAATTATGATGTCCTTTTATTTTTGAGGGATTTCAGCAAACTTTTAATGATTATTAAGCTAGTAGTATGTTGTGTAACGCTTTGAAATGTCATGTTAAACTTTTTTGAACTGATGTGGAATGCTGTAAAAATTCTGAAGAGCTAGGTCTACTGACTAGTCTACAGCTATTAGATTTTCATTTGACATACATATATCATATTTCCATGCAACAACAGAATGAAATTAAGTTTGCTGCAGAATGCTAACTCTCATGATCTATTATAAGAACAGTAATTGATAAGAAATTAGGAACCTGATGACTGGAAATAGGAAAAATCTAGAAAATGACATTTACAAAATGTAAAGCTTTCTCTGAAACAGTGGGACCCTTTTATATTGTATTATATCCAAGAGATCCCTGCTTATATCTTTATTGATTGTCTGTGACTTTTAATATAATCCCTGTACAATTCAGTATAGCTATAAATTCCTTAACTGCAACTGTTATGATTTTTTCTCCATCTTCCTTCATGATACTCATTTTGCTGTGTTACAGCTGTCATTAAAAAAAAACCCAAACACATACATATATACACATATATATGTTTTTATATATGCATATAAAAACGTGCAGAAGCAGACAGTTTTTCATGTATATATGTTGAACTGTTTTACCAAAGAATAAAATACTGCTGAGATGACAGTTTTGCATCTTTCAAACCTTAAAGAGGGAGACTTGTCTTAAAACAAAGCAAACAAAAAATCAAATAAAGGTAGAGGGAGAATATTCCAGACCTGTATTTTTGTGACATAGAGCCCATTTGGGTGGGTCATTACAGCTCACTTGCCTGTAGAAACTTAGAGTGGTTTGGGTTAGAACTAGATATCATCTAGCTCCAACAGTCTTACCATGGGCAAGGATAACACTCACTAGACCAGGTTCCTCAAAGCCCCATCCAATTTGCACTTGACCACTTCCAGGGATGGGCATCCACAACTTCTCTGGTGAACCTATGCCAGTGCCTCACCTCCCTCACAGTAAAGAATTTCTTCTTAAACTCTAATCTAAATTTTTCCTCTTATAGTTTAAAACCATTAAACCAACAGTTTCATACCCTATTGTCTTATCACTATCTGCCCATGTACAAAAAAAAAAATGTCTCTCTTTTTTATAAGCTCCCTTTAAGTGCTAGAAGCCTATAAGATGTCCCCAGAGCCTTCTCTTCTGCAGGCTGAACAACCACAGCTACCTCAGCCTGCCTCCTTAGGAGAGGTGCTCCAACCCTCTGACCATCTTTGTGGCCCTCCTTCTTCGTGGCCCTCCTCTGGACTTGTTCCAACAGGTCCATGTCTTCCTCATGCTGAAGACCCAGAGCTGGGTGCAATACAACAGGTGGGATCTCATAAGTAGAGAGGAGAATCACCTCTCTCAACCTGTTGGCCATTCATCTCTTGATGGATTCCAGGATGAAGTTGGTTTTCTGGAGTGTGAGTTGGCATGTTTTCTGGCACGCTGTTGGCTCATGTTCAGCGTTTCATCCATGAGAACACTTAAATCCTTCTTCACAGAGCTGCTATCAATGAGTTCTTTCCCCATCCTGTGCTCATATCTAGGATTGCCCTGAACCAGGTGCAGCACATCTCACTTGGACTTCTTAAATTTCATGAAGTTCCCATAAGCCCACTTCTCAAGTTTGTCCAGGTCCCTCTGAAGGGTATCCTTTCCTTCCATTGTGTAAAGTGAACCATTCAGCTTTGGGTCACCTGCAAATCTGCTGAATGTGCACTCGATCTCGCTTCTATGTTGTTGATAAGGATATTAAAGAGCACCAACAGAGCCCATGGGGACACCACTTGTCACCAGCCTCCACCTAGATACAGAGCCATTGACCAATCTCACTGGCTGTGTCCATCCGGTCAAGTTCTTATGCACCAAATAGTCCACCTTACCAATGTATGTCTCTCCAACCTGCAGATAAGAATGTGAAGTGGGACCATGTCAATTGAAGACCTTACAGAATTTTAGTTTGGTCTTCTCTTGTCAAACATTGCAGTTACTGCATTGTGGAAGGCACCAGACTGGTCAGCACAATTTCCCCTTGATAAAGCCATGCTGGCTATCTCAGATCACCTCCTTGTCTTGGTTGTGCTTTAATATTTTTTCAGTGAAGATCTGCTTCATGATCTTAGCATGCACAGAGGTGAGCCTCACTGATTTGTAGTTCCCTGGATCTTCCCTTTTTACTTTTCTAAAAATAGGATGTATATTACCCTTTTTCCGGTCCTTGGGGACATTATCTTACTGCCATAACTTTTTAAATATGATGTTTGACAATAACATCAGCCAGTTCCATCAGATCCCCTGGATACGTGCATGCCATCAGGCCCCATAGACTTCTGGTTGTTCAGTTTCATTAGTCTCAAACCTGTTCTTCACTTACAGCGGCGTATGGCACAGTATGTGGGGCAAAAGTTCACCTAAACACCAGTATTTGCACAACTATCAGATATGGTGTTGGTTAGTAGTGCTTTCATGTTTTGCACTAGAATTCTAAATCAAAAGAGAGTAGCTACAGAAAGAGAGAATTTCAGTACTGTGTATCCAAGCAGCATAATTGTTCTGGGCTATATCCAAAATTTGCTAGTAAAATAGAGTTTAGATGTTTTGGGGAAATGATATTACAATAAAGATACAATGTTTTATCTATAAAAGAGATGCTGCCTAGTTATTTTTTTATTGGACTGTAAAATATGATTATATATCCTATCATTGCCTGAAAAGATTCCATAATTTTTTAAGCTATTTGATATCATGGCTTGATAATGATATCTTGCAGGGGAAAAAAAGTAGATTTATTGTAAGCTTTATGAGCTCATACAGGCAGAGAATAACAATTATAAATAAGCTTTCTTGCTACGACTGAAAAACATCTGCTAATTTCTTCAAGGATAAAAGAAACATTAATGGTTAAAGGTGTGATATATCTGTCTTAGTTAATGAAAAAATAAATGTTTACACATAATTTTTCTACTATGCTGGTGTTATCGAATTCAAATATATTTGAATATTAATAGAAACTAAAATTATTTCTTCTTGCACAAAGCCTTCAGTTCTAGATGAAATTTTCACTACTTGTGCTGATTCCAGTGAAAAATTTAGGACTTGATCTCACTACCCTCCTAAATCATGGGAAGAAACCCTACAGGATCAAAAAGTTTTGAGGTGAGCCTTCTTTTACTGAAACAGAGGTATTCCACTCAGATATGAAGGTTTTTGACAACTCTGATGCACACTAAATTTATCCTAATGAACTTTCTGAAAAGCAAATTTGGGGAAGTAGATTTTTTTCTGAGTAAGGAACAGAACAATCCAAAATATTCAACTAAAAATAAAATTTTATATTTAAAAAGCTTCTTTTCCCCCCTCACAGTTGAACTTGTAATATTTCATTTTACCTCAACCTATGAAAAAAAAAAAAAAATTTGTAATACACCGATGACACCCTCAGGCACTCCCCGAAGCTGGGCATTCCCAGCAGATGGAGATTTAGATAGCTGCATGTTTATGTTTTAGTTCTCTCTGGGTTGCCACTTTCCTTCTGATGACAGCTTTTCACCAGGTGAAAACAAAGCTAGGTATGTTCTAGGTGCGTGGGTAATGAGCACCAGTGGAGCTCGGGGCAGGGAGGATGCCTGTCCCCTCCTGTGAGAACTGCCACACAACACCCTGTTAGCCTGCCCTGCTCACAGTGCTCCCCGGAGACGCCCAAATCTCCCCTAAATCTCTCATTGCCCCTGGAATGCCCTCACCACATCAGCCTCCCTTGCTCGCACTGCTGACTCTTGGTGGGTTCTCCACTCAGGTTCCCCAATTTCCAGAACCTCGTGCCCAACCCGTCCTCATGTTCAGCCCCCAGAACTTACTGCAGCCGCTGCTGCTGGTGCTGCTGCTCACACTACTAACATTTTATATGGTCAATTCATTACTCAGTGTGATAGTTTCAAAGGGTGGGTTTTTTTTTTTCTGGTAATCTATTCATCTTTTCCCACATGTATATTTCCACAGTTGAGTTATCTAAAGGAATTTCATTTAAAATATTAATTATAATTTTTGGGTGTTATTAATTTATTTAATGAGCTTCTTTTTCCATGAAACCTGAATTCTGTCTATGCAAAGCCATTACTGAACCTATTGAAAATATATTTTACTTAACTTTAAATTTTGAAATGTGAGCAGCAGGAGAGACAGAGTGATGTCTATTGCTGAATATAGAATCTGAAGTCCTGACTCCAAGTAAACCACTTTCATGAACAAAAAACATGAAGAAAACAAGCCTCCTCCCTCCTTCTGCCAAGTACTTTGGAGTGTTTTCAATAGATAATCAATGCATATGTCAAAGGTACATAAAAGTTCTTTAATTACTGTGGGTTTTCTCCCTTAAATTGTCAATGATTTCACAATTACTTTGGTTTATTTACACTAAAGGTAACCTTTATAACTCTAAGCTGGTATCTGGTGAAGCATGAAAACTCTAAGCACCCATTCATTGTCTCATTTATTCTTCAAATTCAAGATTATTAAACTGACCTTTTGCTTTCATTAAAAATGGACTCTGGAAATAAGTTTAGAATAAAATTCAAACCATTAAATTACAGCTATTTCTAGGTAGTACTGATTTTTTTTTAAAAAACCACCACTAAAATTAATCCTGAACATCTGGTCCAAACCATTAAATTTCAATGTTTATCTCCTTTAAAATAGATGAGGATTTGACTAGATAGGTTGCTTTTCTTACTGTGTCTCTTGAATAGCTAATTATGTATTTTATAATTTGTGTGGTATTTATTCTAATATATTCTTCATTTTGATTATTCCCTACAGGCACCCAAACAAATATATCTTCATCACTCTTATTTCTTTCTAACTTTACACGACATATTTAATTAATTTCTTTTTCAATTGTGCCACAGTAAAATGATATGTAATTTCATTAATATGTTCCTAAGGAATATCAGTTTCTAAGGAAAACAACAGCACTTTTTATAAAGTGTTTCTATCATGGGCACACAATTCTAGGACTCTGTAAATAATTTGGGCTTTAGTTTGATTTTTTTTACTACATCAACATATGATGACAGATCAGTAAGAAATCTGCACCTAAAGAAATTTATGCAGGCTCAAGAATATTTCACTTTGAATGAAATTTGACTTCCAGAGAGCTTTCACTTCAATCTAGTTCTCTTATTACAACCTCAAACAAAATGGATAAATCAAGGGTCTGGAATCAGAGCACGTACAGCACCTCCAATTCGGGCATTGATGAGAGGATGGGGAATCTCCATCTGTGGAGACATTGAAAATCCAACTGAATTTGCTCCTTCTCCTTGTGCTAGCTGACTATTCTTTGAGCTGGGAGTCTGAACTATAAGGTTTAGCTTCCTGTCTCAAAGATGGTCCCTTGACAGGGTCCCTATCTATCTCAAAAGTTCTCTGTTATCTTGATTCTATGATCCTATAGTATGATCTAACATGACCATGGTTAATTTTAGTAGGTCAAAGTAATTTTCTATTTAATTTACAAAAAAATATTTTAAAATCTATTTTTTATCCTTAATAGCTACAATACTCTTTGCAGTGTTAAAACTTTGCATCAATTTTCAAGGATTTTAGGACATTTTATTCATAAATTTAATAGAACTTCTGTTGAACATTCTTTCTATGGAAAAAAAATCTCAAAATACAAAAGTATTTTTAATAATTCTGTATGGTTTTAAACAATATCATATACTGATGCCATGCTTTTCAGTACTGATATAAATTGAAATTGAGTAATTTGGATGAAGCTTCTAAATATAATTTCCTGAACAGGCATGTCTTTTTTTCCCCCTCCCATTTTTTCTGCAAACCCCTTTAAGTTTAAGGTAGGGCTCGTATGTCATCCTAGAATCCCATAGGATACCTGAGTGTGTACAGCACTAACAGACTCCCTTTATAGTGCTAAAATCTTTCTAATGTCATTGTCATACAAACTTTCCTCTGGTATAATTTCATCCAAGTGAATACCAAAGAAAATCATACTTGGATAGTTTGGACCCACCTCCATACATCATGTAAAATGGAAGTTTCTATACAATTTATACACGTAGGACACGAACCTGATTGTCATGTTATCACAGCAGCTGATCTGGATAGTTCCTGTATCTATATAGTACAACACACTCACTTTGTTTTCTGCTCTTTGCTAATTGATGTATGTCTGGAATTGTAGATGTGAGCCAAGAGCTGCATCCAAGAAAGCAAAGGATGCAAAACCCTAGTATTTTCTGCTACTTTGAAAAATCTGCAAACAAATGGCCTTAACTATTACCTTCAAGTCATGAAAGGAAACTATTCTGATATGAAAATATTCTTTCATAAAAGTAACTTCCACAGTTTTGTAAAATATCCTTAAAAAGCATACAAGAATGAGCTTTCAGGAACATACTCTCCTAATTCATACTTCTAATTGTGGCAAAATTTCTATTGAGAGTCCTTTAAAAATTTGTTTAAATTAAGTTGGTTTTGGCTTTGGAGATATAGTGTTTTCAAAATTTTTACTTATATATTTTTCTCATCAATCTAATATATTTATACAAATAAATATGCTTCTTTTTGCAATATATTTATATATTTATCTCTCATGTAACTCAGCATTCCTCACAGTGTAATAAGTATTACTTTATAATTTCCATGTTCCCTAACGCTGGCAATTGAGCAGATTAAGATGGTTCGTGCTTATCCTAGGAAAAGAAAAAAAAAAAATTCAGTGAGTGGGTTTGAATCTTATGGTAATGCTGCAGGAGGAATTCCAGCCCACCATTTGCCTTCTTCCTCATCCCCTGTTATTTTGTATCATAATGCATCATTACAGAATGATGTTTGCTTCTGTACAAGTCAGCAAAAAAGAAATTGCATAGCCCACTTTGGCTTCTTTTCTTTGCATTAACTATGTCAGTTTTGATTTGTTATTTTTCAGAATGTTTCAAGCACTGCCAACTTGAAGTATTTTATCCTTATAGAATTTTTTTTTTAATTTGGAAAAGCATATTAAAATTTTTCTATTACTTCTGCACAAGTGGAAAAAACAGATTAGGATTGTAATATTTATATTTATTGAGAATATTTTATGCAAGATACTGCGAAAAATCATGTCTTTTGTTTGTTTTTTTTCATGAGCCTATATTTAGCTTTTCTTATTATTAATAGATCAGTTAACAACCAGTTTGTTTACAAATAAATATTGGAATTTAGTGACATGGAATGTTAGCTGACAGAAATGCATATAGTAAAAAACCTCCTTAAAATATATTGTACACATATATGAAATATTTCATTTCAATCATGTTAATGAAACTGTCAGTGATACATTTCTTTGTTGTAGCTTGTGTAGGGTTTTTTTGTTAATTATCTGTGCTTCAAATAGTGTTGATAACAGTGTTGTATAAAGTTTCTTGTCACTAAAGATGTATTACCTGAATGTACCTCAGTACACTTTTTCAAGGTTTTATCCTTTCTACATTAGAAATCATCACTCATAGAACCTCTTCTATGCATTTTGGAATTGCTACATGATGAGAAAAATTTTGGTCAGAGAAGCATCTTCCAACAGCAGATAGAAGTGATTGAAACTCCTGATTATATCTGTAAGTTGATACAGATGTCTACTTGTTCTTTGATTTTGGGGCACCAAAACAGTATTTGAGTAAGTTGTTCAATAAACTTGCTCAGTGAATTTTACTCAGTTTTTTCTGACAATCCTGTCTTTTGATATAGATAGGAACGGTACCTCTATAACTGTGTAAAGCTTTTCAGTCCTGCAATTTGGTGGCTTACATCAAAAGAAATTCAATCACTTTATTATTCATAGCAGAAGTTGAATGGAAAATTTTATTTCTTGATGTCAGTACACTCATTTCATGCTTGAAGTACTCTATACTTTTATCTTTGAAATGAAGGTGGCAGACTTGGAGGAAACAACACAAGCTGAGTGGTTTTAAACTCACTAGTTAAGACTTGCTTATGCATACACTTAAAATTGTTAGTTCTTACCTAATGCAGTACAAGAGAAGTCCATCTGGATGTAAATCAGATATAAATGCTGTTACAAGGTTTGCTTTGTGTTTCCAGCCAGATGGACAGGCTTACACAGTCACTTTTCACCAACTGCTTCTGCTAAGCTCATTTTGAGACTGTCTGTTCATTCAAATGAACAATTTTGTAAGATAATAGATTTGAATTGAGACTTCGTGTTTCCTGTATAAAGCCATTGACCCATGGGTGAACAGAGAACAAACAAGTTCCTCTGTTTGTTATAAAGGGAGCAGCAAGTGTAATTGTAACAATGCTTTTCTTACCTTTGTAATGATTAACCTAGTAAGCAAGAATCACTGCCAAAGGGATACAATGATTTGTGTCAAATTGCCAAGGAAAAAAGTGAAATTCATTAGAAATAAAAGAAAAATCGGTTGGATCTTATAGAAGTTAATCATTTTAATGATAGTGATACTCCACTGTGCATTCTGTAACTGCCAGTAAAAAAGACAGAGACTGTCTGAAAATCAATGCCTACTGCCCAGCACAGATACAGAATAGATACTGCTGTTACTTGCTTTACTCCCTCACCTTTTTGAGAATTGAAAGAAATAGTCTAAGGACCTTAGAGGATTATAGATAAAATGCTGAAAATGCTGGCATCACTGATCACTTGGCCACCAGCCACCAATCCAAACAACATAAAACCAGCTGAAACCAAGGCAAGCCCAGACCAACCCTAACAACCTGTAGTCAGGTCTGTGAAATGAGTGATGTCTTCTTTGTTTTCAGTTACATGAAAATCTACATTTACACTTACTAAGTTGTCCATCCATGGCTTGCTTTGTTTGTTTTTTGTTTTTGATTTCCTTTACAGTATTGCAGCAATATTGTTTGAAAAAAATCTCTGGAAGTCGTTTGATCCTACATCCAGCCTCTAATAGAATTATTGTCAACATGAGATCTTGTCACTGTGATTTTGACTAGCTGAGTCTTAAAAACCTCAAAGGATTCCACACTCCCTGTGCCATGTGCTCTATTTTACCACCCCAATAAAAATCCATCTTTTCCTTCAAGGTAAACTGAGCTCTTAAAATGTAACCTGTGGCTATTGCCCCTGGCTTAAAACCATGTTGTGTTTGCAATTTCTCCTCACATAGCTGTAAGCAGTGTACCCCTCAACCTCCTCTCCTTCTGACTGATCAAGGCCCACAGTCCCTAGTAAAAGAAAGCCCTGACCAGATATCACCTTTACATTTCTTTTTTCCTTTTTTTGGTTCCTTTTGTGGCCCTGACAAATGTTTCTCTCACGTATAGTGTGGTCACTGTTTCAAGCAGCTCTAGAACTCTTAACACTTTGAATGAGACCTGTGTGCTGCTGAGGAGTTTCTTCCCTCAGGGCTCTCTAAAATATCTCACTTCAAGTTATGACACCCAGAACTGTATTCTTTGTATTTTTCTCCAGGATATCTGCTCAGTCTGTCATATTGCCTATCAGTTTAGAGATTTTAGGTAATGAAACAAAATACTATCTATTAAGTGCCTTAATAAATAAAAATACTCAAAACACATATCAGATTATAGGTATTCCTATTCCTGATTTTTCAAATGGAATTTAACACTGAGGCTTTGAATGTTTGTACTTAATTCCCCATTTCACTGTGGTGAATGGAGCGTAACCTCACAATGGTTGTTCAGATCATTAGGAATCAAATTATACAAGCTGTAGGAGAGTGTACATTTTAAAAATAAAAGCCACTTTGCTTCACAAACATCAATTTTCTGCCTTTCAGGACTATTTCAAATGTTGTTTTTTTTCTTTGAATAGGCTACTTACACTGCATACAATTTCTGACCAAATTTAAGAAATTTTGCCATTTGGAAAATATTTAATTGACTTTAACCCTCCAAATCTTTTCAGACTGAAAAAAATTTAACTGGCTTTTAAAAATAATATATATTGAAAAACAATCCAGCAAAATTCAAAAAAAATTTTAAAAAATATACACCCAAGTGTTATAGTAATTGTTTTGAGATAGGACAGACAAAATATTATCAGATATATCTTCTTTGTTGTAATGGAAATGGAAAAAATTAATTTTGTATATATCCTGTTAAAAGAGCTTTTCTTACCTTGTTGTTATAACAGTATAGTTGTCAAAATAAATTATGTATCAAAGCCTTTCACTTCTGAGCATAGCTTCATTTTTTTTTTTTGCTGTCTACACAAAAGCCAAAATGGAATAACATATTTTAATGAACTCTATCTTAAATGAATGCCCTAGGCAAAATGCAATTTAAGTACAAAGAATAAAATGAAATTCTAATATGTGTCACTAATCAAAAATGTACAAATGAATCCTGATTTTGACAAGAGTTGGTACAAACAGCCTGTTGCCTTAGGAAGACAGCACTCTAACCTAAATTATTATAGATAATTCTAGTATCAGCAACGTGTATTTTATTATATGTGTTTTCATTCTGATCTCTAGAAGCTCAGTTCAATAGTTAGGCTCTTGTACTGTCTATATCCACCCCCACCGCCCCCCCAGATTATGGGAGGAAAAAAAATAAAAGAAACCTTATACTTAAGTAGACTTGCATGTGTTTATTACTTAAATTCAATTACTTATTTGAAGATCTTGTAATTACTCTCCATGTTAAAGCCATGACCTCCAAAACTAGTCATGGATAGAGCTATGTATTAATTTCATTAATTGCCTTGACATTAGAATAGAGGTGTATTTTGAAGTGAGGTAATGGCTTTAAGCTTTAATTCTCTTTTTTTCTCAATGAGTTCTCATAGAATCATAGAATGGTTGCAGTAGGAAGGGACCTCTGGAGAGGTCCACAGGAGTTCAAATCACTTAAAGGAAGATCAGCTAAACCAGACTGCTAAAGACTGAGTTCAATTGGGTTTTGAAAATCAGCCCAGATGGAGACCCTTTACCCTCTCTGGGATATCAGTTCCAGTGTTCGACCATTCCTAGAGTGAAAACGTTGTTCTCTATTTAAGCACGTTTCAATTTATACCCATTATCTCTTGCCCTGACACTGAAATAGTCTGGCTCTATTTTTCTTACTCCCAGCCATCAGGGAGTTGATAGTCTGAAATACTCTCATGTTGCTTACCAGTGTAACATAAATGATATAAAATATGAGTAGTACAATATAGCCTTGAGAAAGCTATGTACTTATTTTATGATTATATTATTTTTTTTTGTTCCTGCAGATTTTTATGTCTCCTTTTAAAGAATATTATAACATATTTTATGTATTTTTCTTCTTCATTTTCTATATGTGGAAGAGCTCTTGTAATTTCTTATTGTTATAGTGGATTGCTGTACGTTATTGGGGAGCATTAAAAATGTAAATAGCTAAAAGCATGCTCAGTCATGAACAGACAATAGACTAATTACTATTTTGGATTATGTGGAGGTGTGCCTGGATTTTGGTTACTAACTTTTACTTATTTTATATACATTCCAGACCTAAAAGATTTTTAAGGCATTTTCTTACTCATAATTCTGTAACTTACTAATAATTCTGTAGAAGTACTTACATAGCTCTGTACTTACACAGCTGCTGTTAAGACAAGAGGTGCACCAATCTGACCTAAATTAACAGGCCTAAATATCATTATTTCTTGAAAAATTTGAACAAAATTTCCTAAATTAATTACAGCTTGTGTTGGAACAGGAACAAACTTTACCATAGATTTCAGATTGGTATTTAATCCTAAAAAAGACTGCAATCTGCTTTCAGTCTATGCATACAGTTCTGTTTGATGTCAGTGAGAGTTCCACTACAGTCTGGAGTCAGGTAATATGTCAAAAGTATTTGGAATGATAACTGCAACATACATTAAATGAGCTGTCATTTTTCTTAAACAGGATAGTAGAGTTAAAACAAAAAAATCTAAAAGTTGGTGTCCCTGATATAGGGTTTGCCCAAGATTTATCCAGACATATAACCATAAGCTTTTGAATAGACTGGTTTAAAAACAGTTGAAGACTAAAGCGAGATACCACAAATAAAGATCAAAAAGCTTGGTGAATTTAATAAGATCACTGGATTTAGAGAAGAATGTTTATATTCCCTGAAAAAGAAATAGAAGTGAGAGTAAAGAGGCCTGAGAGGCCTGAACTGGATTCTTGTTCAAGAGCCCTGCCTCTGCAGAAAAAGACTTTAAAGAACTGAAATCTTATCTAACATGAAGATGCAAAGCCCAGCACTTAGTAATTTTGTTTCTGGATTTTGTCTAAGAAAAGCTATTTGAAGACACTGATGGCTGGCATTTAAAAACAAATCAGGGCTTTGGTTTTGAGAGACTATTGTTAATTTCATAGATTCCACCTTGCTGCTAAGAAAATAAGAGGAAGGGAGAGAGGGAGTGAGGAAGGAAGAAAAGGAAGGAAAGGAAGGAAATAATTCTTTCTCTAAAAGCACAGCAGAGAGGGAGATGCATTACTGCATCCAGCCATATTAATTGAAGAGATATTGTCATTATATTATATTAGCAAAACCAATATTGGTTTGCAAAGTAATGTATTTGTAGCGTCTCTTGTATTGCACAGGAATAGGAAAAAAAATAATTAATCTGAAATTTCAGTTTGCCTCAGCTTATTGAATCTACTCAGAAGCAAGACACTGTGAGTGATATTGGGAGAGACTCTTGAAGTTATTGTCTTAAACTTAAAAGGCTAATGACCCAAATTAATACACTCAATGCATCTATTTAGGTGAAAACCAATTAAAAGTTTCTAATTAGAACCAGTTAGAGTATTAGCTCTTATTATCCTTTAGTACCAGCATGAAGAAAAGGAAGTGAGTCACTTTGTGGGGATATTCAATATATTTTCACTCGTTCTTCTATCCTTTTGGAAGTCAGAAATGTCTTTATACTGGAATGCAAAATTACTGTTATGTACTACAATGGCTGAAGATGTAAAAATAATTTGAATTCTTACATTTAAATATTCTTTTTAACCAATTGCATTTAAGGACGGGACGAGAAAGTACCTTGTCATGTTAATTCAGGCAGATTGCAATTAATTATTTATTAGAATAGAGTAGATAAAAATTACAGTTTGAACCATATATATTGTAGAAAAAGAAAATTTGCTATAATGTATCTAGTATATAATTCTGAAAATAGTTTTACAGGCTAAATAATGTCTCTGCTGGAAGAACAGTTGAAAGTACCATAATATACTTAAAATCCTGTTGTTTTGGGAGTGAAGGGAGAGCAGAGCAGACATGCTGCAGGAAATACATGAGAAAAAAAGTAAAAGGAATGTAGGACTTAGAAAAAGATAAAATGTCACTTGAATAGTTATTTACTAATTTAAAGTAATACCACGTGTTTATAATCTTCATGATCCTCTTTAAACATCTCCTTGACACTACAGATTAGTTCTCATCTTGAATAAATACCCAAAAGGTCAAAAATAATATGAGCATCTTATGCTTAATTAAAATATTGAAAACCCAAGAAAATTGTGTTGATACAGACCAAATACATCACATAACTTATCAATAAGGCCTACTAGTTAATTTTGTCTAAAAATATTTTTCTGCCAGAAATCATCAAATTATTATTTCTCTTATGCTTGTTCATAGACAGAAATCATCTGAAAGAGAGAATGAACATTTTTCCATTTCTACAAATAATATTTCTCAATCAACATTTTTGGTTACAGACATCATTATGAGTAAGTCACTGTCACATATTTGACTTGGAACAGGAATTAAAATAAAAAAAGAATTGAAGGAATGTAGGACTTGGAAATAGAAAAATATAAAATGCCATATGAATAATTGTTGACTAATTTAAAGTAATACCAGTAGTAAAAGTAATACTTTTAATTAATAATGTTTTAATTTTGGAAAAGCTATTATGACATACTACTTAAAAGAAATATATGCACATGTTGTAATAGAATCCCAAAAGAGTAAAGACACGTGAGATAAAAAACAGTTTTCCTCTTGCCACCCATGTGGGTCATTTCTTTCTAGGAAAGCAGAGTCAATTACTTCCCTTCATGAATAATCATAGGCATAAAGAAATAGTTTTGATGTATTTTCATAATATTTAAGGATGTTCTTCGGTCTAAATTTTATGTTATTCATGGTTTACTGTTCCTCATATTTTCAGCTGTATTTATGGATTTCAAACTTGCCTTTCTAGTCTGAAAAGGCTATCTTAGATAGAGATTAATTTTGAGAGTTTAACTATGTGCAGAAGAAAACTACATTTCGTATCACAAATGTCTGTTGATCTCTCAGTACTTTTGTTATACATTTCTCTATATGTTCAGAGAATGAATTTATAGACACACTTTATCAGGATGCAAGTTGTTAAGGCTAGACAAAATATTTATGTAGAATGATGGTACATTCTTTGCTGTTGTTAAAAAGACAATGTATTTAAACACCTTTTTCACTTAGAAGCAGTGCTTACAGAAGACATACATAGCCTAGTCGATATGTCAGTATGGAAAAAGTGATGAACCTCTTTCAACAAGTAAAATTTCTAATTTGATAAGAAAGTACTTTGGTTTACTACTTGATACATGGCATCTGTCTCAATATGAAATCTTCCTTATTTGCAGGTTTGAGTAGATGATGCATGTAGTATACAGTGTGATAATCAGCATATAGGTTTCAACAGGAAATAAAACAGAATCAAGTACAGCCTATCTGATTCAAGGGGAAGACCATCTCATGGGATGAATAATTTATAAATGTCTTTCAAAAGATCTATCTACAACCTGTACCAAATTTACTGAACATTGCTGGTTTTCGGTGTGGTTTGCAAAATTTCTTGATGTCAGTAATTCATGATTTATATTCCTGCTGATATTCTAATATATCCATATCACTTGTACTTTTGTAAGAGAACAAAAAATAGATGTCAAAAGAAGCATTACATCTGCAATAAATTCAAGCTCAACTACATTTCCAAATCAATTGTGATACTCCAATTTTTCAATTAACACCACATCATTGTATTACCTGAGTAAAAGCCCTAATCATATCTTTTCATGTTAAACATTTATCAAAACTTTGACTGGATATTGACGGTAATGTTTATATTAAATACTTCAGAAAAACAAGGGAAATTATGTTGTTAAAAATATACATACATTAAATCTACCTAATTCAACATGCTTTTGTTCATGTTCTCAAAACAGCCTTAGGCAGCCTTAATCTTTCTTCTACATGAAACTTGAACTCTCACAAGGTTATCATCTATTTGATCTTTTTTTTTTTTTCAGGTTGTGAAATTGGAATTAATTATTTCCTCTCTTTTGCATATTTACATATCTACATATACATCATTACTTCTTTCTTTTCTATCATTTTCTGTATGCTTCTCAGGAAAACTTATCTGAGTTTGTATTACTTAGTCACAATAAATAAATCCTCATTTTCATATCAATTTTAACTGATGTATTGCAGACAATTAAAACAGTATGTTTGTGGGGCTTTTTTAGAAACTTCAATTTTCTTTTTCTTTGTGTAATAATTATATAAACCCATTAATAATTCTTTTAAATTATGATTCTGTAATACTTTAATTTTAATTTGAAAAGAAATACATAGAGTAACATTATGTAAAAGTGACTTTTTACTGTTATTCAAGTAAGTATATGTGATATGTCCTATTCATGTTATGAAGAACATTTTAACTATTGCAGTGGAGATAAGAATTGTATAGTATTGTTTCATGCTTATGTATGCAATGGCTTGTTGTTTAATGAGCTCTGAAACCATCTGGCCAATTTAGTCTGCAGGTCAGCTCATTGATTGCACTACAGTCTGCAGGATTTTCATTTGTATCATATATGTGGTCATGAGAAGAACCATGCAGAAAATTGGAAAGATGCCATAATGTCTCAGATATATTGTGCTTCTTGCCTGTTCTTCTGCTTGTGATGGTAGCTGGCACTTTTTAGGAAGAACATGCCATCCTGTTCCCTAAGAGGTCTGTTACCCTCATTACCACTCCCTTTCCACTCCCTCCCCAGACTGTACACAATAGCTGAATTAGGGCAAATTTCCTTTCCTATCCTCTTCCTTTCTTTTCTGTCTTTTGTCTATGAATTTTTTTCAAATCCCTTTCAAATCCCAGATGCTATCTACTTTTATAGTCTCCTGCAGCAAAGGATTAAAAAAATTCACTAACAGCTGCGTAAAACTGGTATCTTACCTATTTTAAACAGATTTTGTACTACTTTAAAGTATTATCTCTTAGTTTCAGTATTGTGAGATTTTATTCTTAACTCAGTTTGTCTTTAATTCCATTCACCTCAGTCATATTCTCACCTTACCTATCTCCTCCAGAGTAGTCAGTCACAAGATTCTTAGTCACAAGCTCCTTACAGAGCAGCTACTGCATCCACATTTCCAATTGCCTTTCTCTGTACAATCTCAAATTCTACTACTTCTTTTAGATGCAAAGAACAACATTTTTTATAGTAATTGAGGATGTGAGTCTGTCAAGGTTTTCTCCAGAAAAATATGCTTTTTCTCAGTTCCTTTCACAATTATGCTTAATATGTTGGGTTTTTTTCTTTTTTTCTGTCTCTTTCAGAGACAGAACTGGTGTTTTCAGACGTATGTCAACAATGACACAAAGATTTATTTCCTACTCTGTTTCTGCCAGTTCCCAGTTCAGTATCACATGTAAGGGGATTTTATTACTTTTCCTGGATGCATTAAGTCCCATGTATCTACTTTGAAGCTGATTTGCCATCATTCTGCCCACTGATTCAAAACCAAAATTTTTAGAGACTTTCTTATAATTGGCACCATGTTTGACCATTCAAAAAAGTTCCTAATATGGGTCATATAAACTTTTGACATAACTTCTCAATACTATTTAAAGAGAAAAAAAAAAGTGCAGTGAAATCACATTATTTGCCTTACTGTGAATTGTGTTGTTAAGTCTTAAAAACAATCATTATAGCATAGTATGGTATTTTTCTTCAAGTTTCTCAAAATCAGTTTGCAAAGTAATTTTGAAGCATAATGAAAATGTCTTATGTTCTACTATTTTGCAGTAAAATTATTTGCCATTCTAAAGTTCAATGAAAAGCCTCTTCGAACTTTATTACATCTTTAAACTCTTTAAACACTTCTCTTTTTGCATTTTCCTTTCCCCTTTCTGAAGTTATACTGCCCTACGTTCAACATAATTTTTCAAAGCTCTTTTCATGTACCCAGTAAGCTTCCAAATATCTCCTTTTTAGTTCTCCTTAAAACTTAGTATGGTTCTGATGCCTACAAAAATTTAGGTAACGTCTAGTACCTCGTGGTGAGGTAGATTGCTCTATTGTTGCACTGTATTTTATTCTCTCTCTCTCTCTGAATCCATACTTCTCAGACTGCAAGTTTTTTGAAGATACTCTCTTTAGTAAAGTACCTACTCTGGAAATTTCTTCATAATTCAATGGTCTACAGCATTTTACTGTTGATGTTAGAAGTGTGATCTGATTGAACAAAGCCAAGATCCCAAGTGATGTATATAGAGACCCCAAAAATTTTGAAAGCAGAATATGGAGAAGTAATCTGTTTATATTTTAGGAAAAAGAAAATATATTTCTAAATTCTGTGGAAATATCTTCATCCATTGTTATTATTGAAATAATTTTGGGAATTTGAATCTCCCATGCACAACTTTGAAAAGAGATATAAAGAGCTTTTGTTTCTGTTAATGGCTGTTTTGATTTAATCAAGAAGAAATTATAGTTTGTAAAATAGTTTCATAAAATAATGAAAGTCCTAACTTTTCTTAGAGGAAATCAAATCCCTGAGTATTGATATGACAATCAGAAATATGAGATCTCACTTCCATTTGGAAATATGCTTGCTGAGTCTTTTTTTTTTGACTGCCTCATTATTCTGAGAATAAAAATACAGATAATTTTACTGAATTACAAATGATAGAATTACAACTTCTAATCAGAATTTTCTTTGTATTTTTTAAGCTTGTCTTAATATCAGGAAGAGATTTTTGAAACTGCAACTCATGCTAAAATCTTCATCAGCACTTTAGAAGTCACATCTACTCAAAGTTGTGCCCATAGAATACTTTAAAATCTTACCTTCTTTTTTTATGATTCAGTTTATTGATTCAATTGTGTAAGAACAGTTGAGGCTAAATTTGTATTAATTTAGTGGTGAATAAGAATTAAAAGATGAATGGTTAAAAATGTAGTTTTGATGGTTAATGAAATGAGTATTTAAATAAAATTGTTTTGCAAAGGAAATTATTTGTGACCAGGGTAAAAATACTAAATTGCAAGAGGATACAAATGAAAAGAAATTATTCAGAACATCATTGAAGAATTCCCTCCAAACCACTAAATAACTGGTGTTCTTGGAAGGAAATTATTTTTCCTTTGAAAAGTAGCAACTTTATCTGAAATATTTTATAGAATCATAGAATGGTTTGGGTTCTATATGACCTTAAAAATAATCTAGCTCCAACCTCCCTGCCATGCACAGGGAGCCTTCCATTAGTCTTGTTAACTCAAAGTTCCATCCAACTTTATCTTGAACACTTCCAGGGATGGGACAGCCACAACTTCTCTGGGAAACCTGTACCAGTGTAGCACCACTATCAAATTAAAAAATTTCTTCCTAATAAATTCTAAAATATCTAATCTAAACCTAAACTTCTCTCAGTTTAAGCCATTCTCCCTTGTCTTATCACTACATACCCTTGTGAAAAGTTCCTCTCCATCTTTCTTGTTGATGCCTTCAGGTACTGGAAGGCTACTCCAAGGTGTCCCCAGAGTCTTCTCTTTTCCAGGCTGCACAACCTCAACTCTGTCAGCTTGTGTTTGTAGGAAAGGTTCTCCATTCCCATGGTCCTCTTCCTCCTCTGGACTCGCCCCAGCCTGTCCACATCTATCTTGTGGGGACTCAGACCTGAACACACAACACCAGTGGGGTCTCACAGAGCAATGTAGGGGACAGAATCCCTTCCCTTGGCCAGCTGGTCATGCTGCTTTTGATGCAGCTCAGGACAGAGTCAGCATTTGGGACTGGAGGCACACATTGGTGGGTCATGTTGACCTTCTCATCAAGCAACATTCCCAAGGCCTGCTTCTCAGGGCTGCCCTCAATCCATTCTCCACCCAGTCTGGGCAGGGATTGTCCCTGCCCAGGTGCAAGATCTTACACTTGGCTTCAATAAGTACTTAACAGCACAGGGGAAGAAAATAAGAAAGGAAGCACATGTGTCAAAATAAACATGGACATTATTTATCAATTGCCACCATAGGCTAAACGGACTCAGCTTGGGGAAAGTAAGTTTAATTTATTGACAATTAAAAACAACTTAGAATGGTGAGGTACAAAGGCAAAAACCTGAACACCTTTCCCCTAGCAACCCTTCATCAAACTCCACTTTTTCATTCCTAACTCATCTGCCTCATCCCCCTGCCTCAACAGCTCAGGAGAAAGGACACTAATGGGTTGCAATCAGTACAGAACAGTGGAAGCCAAATATTTCTCTGCTGGCTTTCTAAGGTTGGAAAATGGGTGAGGTGGAAAACACTGTGCTGCAGCACCCTGAAGGCACAGTGACATCTGAGCCTCTTTTCATGGACTAGAGCAGCAACACATTGCCATAGACAAACTGTCTGAGATTGCTTGTGCCTCATGAAACTGCTCTGCTTCATGGGCAGCTCACATGGGCATCAACATGATGTAAGTGATAGCAGGAAAAAAAGAAAAAACACCCTACTATGAGTATCACCGGTATTTAGTACCAGGAAGTCTCTGGAGAAGAAATAGTTGCAATTATAAAATAAAACAAAGAGGACTCAAATGCAGAAATGTCCGTTTCTGTCTATGCCTTTTCTCAATGTATGCTATACTAGGAACTACACTAAATAAATCATCTAGACTTCTTGAGACTAAATATAGACTCTGCCATAAAAGATAAAAAATAATTTTTATTGAAAAAAAACCAAAAATAAATAATGCAAATAAAATATTTTGCATGAAATAGCCACTAAAAACGAGAAATCCTGCTATTGCTGTACTGACTATATAAGAAATCATATCCTTGAACAATCTGAGGTTTCAAATCAGGTTTCGTAATTATTCTTGTGTCAGCAAGAGCTTACCAGCCAAGGAGGAAAAACAACAAATTGAAGAGGTAACGGCTTTTTTACAATATTTCCTTCTCAAAGCAAAACAGAGAAAATTGATGAAGGTGTATTCTTTGTTCATCTAGGCTTTTTTTTTTTTTTATGATTGTTTTATTTGGTTTGAACAAAACAAAATGTTGTTTTGTTTCTAAAATATTGCCCAACCTGTGCCTTAACAGTTACAATGAATGAAATTTGGGTTTTTAAATCAAATAACTTGTCTCTTGTCACCCAAATCACTTTTTATACAACCTCTCTACATTACCTGCATTTACATAAGATTTATTGCCAACACTGCTACATCAATGGAAAATGCAGATATTTAAAATTAGGAGCAGCAGAGCTATCCTGCAGAGTAAACATGAGTGTATGTTCACTGTGCCACCTCTGATGAATGGGATTACAATTGTTTTGATAGATTGAGCTAACTACTTGTTTCTGCATATACACAAAACCTGTCTTGCATTTTTTTCTCATAAATTATGCAGGATTATCCTCTTGAAATGACTTTGCCTGTCTGACATACCCAACCTTTAATCTTCCTCAAATACATGGCATTGACTCACACTTCATAGGTCTGAAGTAAAAAGATCACTCTACTTTTCCATTCAGGCTTCCAATTTCTTGTAATAGTAAACAGTGTGTTGTTCAACCTGAAACAAAACCAAAACAAAACAAAATACAGAACAAAACAAAAAAACACAAAAAAAACACAAAAACCCACAACAAAACAAACAAAAAACCACAAAATACCCCAAACTCCCCCAAAAACCCCAAATCACAAAAGGAAACACAATGCATGGCTCCAGACATCAGAATCTATGCTTCCCTAAAAACACTATAAATGAGTAGAAATAGTCAATTTTGGTCTGTAAAGTCCTAAAGAAAATGCAGAATGTTCTAAAGTGACAAAAAGTAGTTAGGCTTGCAATCTTTTTTCGGTTTCAGTAAAAGACACTTTATGTGACTTTTAGCTCTTATAAAAATTAATAAAAACAGCTAGGGAGTTAAGTTACAAAATATTAACTTTTTCAAAATTAATTATGCAGTCTATGGTCTTCATAAACAGCAAGTTACCTGGTCCATAATAAAAAAATTGGAAAAAGTAAATACCTTAAACCAACTATAAACGCTTGCAAATAAAAGGTTTTAAACGGACACGTATCACCAATGATGTCTCAGTGTGCAGCCTTAACACATTTCAAGGGGTACATTTTTCTTTGAAGAATTTTTAAATGGACAATCCAAATTAAAGAAAAAGTATTGCAACATATCTAGTTGTCTTTTATATTTCTCTTGGAAGGAAATACTTTATAGTTTTAGCTGTGCAACATATAATTTAGATGTTCCTCTTTAACAGGAAACAATGCAATTTGGGATTAAATCTATCTTAGTGACAATACCTTTCTTAAAGTATTATTTTAAATCTTTGGTAAAGTTATCCGAGAGGAGGGAGAGGTGGAGCCTTCTGATTCAGTATGTCTATTCTGGCATGTTAAATTAATATAATCTTTTGGAAATTTCTAATGACCTTCTAGCTATGACATGTATAAAAAATAAATAGAAGTGTCACAAAAGCATTTAATCTGGAAACAGTCTTTATGATTTTTTTTTCTCCACCAATAAAGGTATCTTAAAAAAAACCCCTTTTTTGTGAGGCATGTTCACTGAACTGTGCTTCCCACATCAGAACTTGTGTCTACTATGATTATAGTCTTTGGAGCTCTTTGGATAATTTGCTGCCCAAACCTCCCTTGCTCCTGCTACTGACAATCACTATGATAGCATATGATATTTGACCTTTCCATTGATGTCACCCACAATAGACCTTACAGAATAACTATTAAAAAGAACCTCAAGCCCCACAATGCAATATATTTATGTGGAAATGAAAGATAAATCTCCAAGTTCCTTTTGCTAGATGCAGATGCTTTAGAAGTCCATGCAGAACTTCTGCTTTTGATGTGGAAAGCTTTTGTGCATATTTGCTCACTCAGCATGGAAGAACTGATGGAAGGATTTTATTGCATAGAATGCTTTCAGATGTGGAAAGCTCTTGTGGAAAAGGAGGGCAGTGTCCTGAATAACAGTTAGGTGACCAAATTACTCATAGTTTAGTCAGATCATGATAGATGAGGATAATTCTGTTTTCAAGGTAATAATGGCACTAGCAGAATGAAATGAGGTATTTTAAAGTTTCAATGTAGAGAACTATATAGAGGTGGATTCTTGACATTCTGTCTCTAAATACTACCCAGAAATTTTCAAACAAACTGAACATTCTGTCATTTAAATGATAAGAAAAACAATCAGTAAGAAAACCTGTAGAATTTATGAAGCACTTTATATTTTGAGCTTGGATACAGTAAAAATCTTTTTCTATTTTTAGAATTGTATGTTGTTGTAAACAATTTCCACTATATAATTTTTGAAGGCTTAGAAATATGGCATCGCAATTAACCGAGTTCAGTTCTTTATGATTTCTCTCAGTGAATACTTCATATGCTTAACAGTAATGATAGTCAGTCATGAACATGTAAAAATTCTTTGCTTGTTTTCCCCTACATTTAAATTATTTTAAGGATGGAGTGTTCCACATGGTAAGCGGACACAATAAAATGTCAGCCAGTAATGTACCCAGGTGGCAAAGAAGTCCAAAGTCATCCCAGCTAATATCAAAGACAGTGTGGACAGCAGGGCAATGATTATCTCCCTGTGCTCATCACTGGTGAGGCCACACCCTGAGAGCTGTGTCCAGTGTGCAGCTCTGGGCTCCTCACCTCAAGAAAGACACTGAGGTGCTGCAGCATTTCCAGAGAAGAGTGATGCATCTGGTGAAGGCTCCAGAGAGTGAGTCATACGAGGGATGGCTGAGGGAGCTGGGCTTGTTTAGCCTGAAAAACAGGAGGCTTAGGAGAGACATTTTAACTCTCTGCAGCTGCCTGAAGGGAGGGTGTAGGAAGGTGGGAGTGAGCTTCTTCTCCCAAGCAACCAGGGATAGGATGAAAGGAAATGGCCTCAAGCTGCACTGGGGGAGGTTCAGGTTGGACATCAGGAAGAATTTCTTTACTGAAATTATTGTCAAGCATTGGAATGTACTTCCCAGGGAAGTGGTGGAGTCACCATCCCTAAAAGAGTTCAAGAAATGACTGGTGTGACACTTAGCAGTATGATTTGGTTGACAGGATGGTTTTTGTAGAAGGCTGGACTCAGTTACCTTGGAGGCCTTTCCCAACCTATTACTAAGAAATACCTACATTGCATTTTTCTTCACTCTGCATGGAAGAACTGAGGAAAGGAATGTATTGCATAAAGTGCTTTCAAAGAATTGTAGTCATGCAGACAATGCATGACACAATTTTCTCTAACAACTTACAATTTATAATGTGGACATTTTAAATAATTCATTTTGGAGCTTTGCACTAAAACAATCCAGGACAATTTTGAAGCTGCAGGATATAAACAGCTGTTAATTAAAAATTCAGGTAATATAAGTTAGAAAAAATTCCCAAAACGAAATATTTAATAATAGAGTGTAGGTGCAGAACTTGGACAGATGTTCTTAAAGGGTCAAAGCAATTGATAAAAAAGGATTAATAAGTAACAAGTTTTGCTTTTAACCACTAAGAAATTTTTTCTCCAAAGTTCAAGTTCCTGCTGAGTCAAAAACAACCTCTTCCACTTTGCACATTTAGACATGATTTCAATTATAGATTGTGAATAAAGAAATATCTCTTTTAGCTTAGCTATTTGTATTCATATGTTAAATTCTGATTCCAGATATAAAGAGAAGTAAATTCCATGCATAAATGTGTGGTGGGAAAGTTTCAAAACATACACTCCTTAAATATGCCAGGGGTTTTTTTCTTTTTTGCCTTGGTTTTTTTTGTTTGCTTGTTTTTTATTTATATTTGTTTGTTTGTTTGTTTTCCCCTTAAAGCAGATTAAAACAAAAAAGGCTCAAATACAACAAAAGTCCCATGAAAAGATATTTCAATATCTTTTCCTGGCAAGTTCTTTAGATTTACTTCTCAGAAGAATTTTTTTTCACTTTCCAGTCAGGATAATAATTAAGAAAGCACACAGAGTTAATGCGCTTTCATGCTCCAGGCTGTACAAATTTTAATGCAGATCAATGGGAAAATAAGGTAACCAAGCAAGCAAGCAAGGAAACAAACTGCACTTTCCAATTTTTTTTTGGTTGGTTGGTTTTTTGGTTGGTTGATTTTGGTTTTTTGGTGGGGGGGCGGGTTTTGAGTTTTTTTGTTGGTTTTTTTTTTGTCTTGAGTGGGGAGGAGCGTTGATTGTTAGGGTTTTTTTGCTTAGAAAATTTACTTAACTAACATGCTGTTCAAAATGGTATGTATTAGAAAGTGACATTCTTTCAAAATGAAGATTTGATAGCATAAATTTAAAGAAATGCTTTTAAGTTACAGCTCTAACCAATGGTTTTCAGATGCAACTCTGTCAATTTTCACTCAAAGTTCATGCAAAATTTACACTTCAATAAATCAAACTCTAAATAGAAGACTAAAAAGCAAGCATGAAAATGAAGACTACACTGTTAAAAATGTCTTGAGTGACTTGACTAACATCATTGAGTTTCTGTAACAACTTCCAGGATAAAATCTATTCCATCAGGTATAAAGGGAAAGAAATAGTTCAATAAAGACAATTAGAATAAGGCTGAAAACTGCTTTCATTTGATAATACTTTTTTTCTCTTGACATCGTGATCTTGATTATGATGCATTTGTGATGAATTTGATTATGTCATAGAGATCAAGTCTGTAACACTTAGTCTCATTCCCCTTTTCACAGAGCTAGATTCATAGATTTAATCAACAGTAAACAAATAAACACAGATAAAAATTTAAAACACTACTTTACCAGCGAAAAATAACAGAATAATTTCTCATTCAAGAGAATCAGTTAATATTACACAGATTAGATCAATAACTTGACAATAGTGGTTTCCAAAAGAAATTGATATTTGAAAGTCACATTGTCCAGACAACATACAATCTCTATCCTAAGACGCCTTATTATATGTAGTTTGAAAATGTTTTAAATCCATGAAGCAGTAAAGTTTGAATATAGAACATTTCTAAACCACTTCACTGTTTAAAGTAAATCCTTTTCCCCTAGTATGCAACACCCTACAGTTTTGTTGCTTTCTTGTTTGGTTTGTTTTGATTTTTAGTTGGTTTGGAGGTTTTGTTTGTGTTTGTGTTTTTTGTTGTTTTTTAATCAAAAGAAAATTATAAGTATGCTACAATAACAAAACTTGTATGCAGTACCAATATCAGAAGACTAAAAGAATCTAAATCTTTCACCCTTTTTTCAAGTAAAGCAAAATTAATAGGACTCCTACATATGGCAAAAATTTAGATAACGATATTATATATAATTAATTCCATATTTCCCATTCTTATTTTACACTGCTTCTAGCTTTGAATGCCAGGTATTTGAGTCTATAATGTTATCAAGAGCTCTTGCAGAATACTTTCGAAAATATTCATAGCCATTGAGAAGTGTTCCACCTCTTTGTTCACTGACCTTCTCAAAGAAATAAATGTATATGGAAAATACTTTACCCAAAGTTTCTTTCTCTATCTACTTTGTCTATTTTTCTATGGTCAGTGAAGTTTCACATAGCTATGTATAAGAAAACTTTAAGCTGTTTTGCTTTGTGTGGTTCCCATTTTTATGAAAACCAGCAATAAAAAAGTATGGTATCTTTACGTTTGACTGTTTTGTTTGCCTATTCCTTCCATTATCTTCTTTTGTGAAATCCCTGTTATGGATTTCTATTGACTATAGCAGTTTTCTGATATTCTGCTAAAGTTACTAGGAAGTAACTTTAAATTATCAGAATATATTGTGGGTTTCTGCATCTCTTTCTTATTATCAGTTGCTGACATTCTTCTACTTTTCACTCACAATAGAATCTCACATGCATTTTGCAAAGATGAAATAAAAACAAAACAGAACCAACAGGGTTTGCACTTATGAGACTGGCAGCAAACATTTGATCTTTTTTTCTGTCTTTCATATGAATATTGACCTGAATAAAGAAGAAACCCTACACAAAGCTTGGACCACTCAGATCTCTGCAGTAGCCCTGTGTTGAGCTCCAATGAAAATAAATGCAGCTCACTGTTCTTGAATGTATCCTTCTGTATAGACTCCAAGATGAGACGATGAGCATCATTACAGGAAAAAACTGATAATTTATTGAGAGTGAAACTGACTCTTTGGATCTTAATAATCCTTAAATGGGATGTAATTTTTAATAAGTCTCAGCTGATCTCATGTCAGGTTAATTTACACTTCTTGCAAGACAAAGAGAGTATTAAAATCACATTAAAGTTATTATATTTTCAAGGATGGAAAATAGACACACTTTAGCTGTGCGTAGTTTGTGACAGATTTTTGTCAGAAGAGTTAGGCATTTGTTTTTCTCTTCAATAAATAGATACTGTGAATTAACAAAAAATTTCTTCACTGAGGCTAAAGAATTGTTCAGGTTTTGACTGGTGTAGAGTTGACTTCCTTCACACTGTCTTCACACTTTGGATTTGTGCTGTACCCAGGGCTGATTATACAGAGATGTTTGTGTTATTGCTGAACAAGGCTTACACAGAGCCAAGGCCTTTTCTGCTTTTCACACTGCCACACGGGCAAGGAAATTGGGGGTGCATGGGAGGCTGGGAGGAGACACAGCCAGGACAGGTGACCCAAACTGACCCAAGGGATATTCCAGCCCATGTGACATCACAGTGTATAAAGTGAGGGGAGAAGGAATAAGGGGGGGACATTTGGAGTGATGGTGTTGGTCTTCCAAAGTCACCATTACATGGGATGGGGATCTGCTCTCCTGGAGATGGCTGAACACCTGCCTGCCCTTGGGAAACAGTGAATTAATGCCTTGGTTTGCTTTGCTTGTGCACAACATTTTCTTTCCCTATTAAACTTTCTTCATCTCAACCCACAAGTTTTCTAGTTTTAACTCTTCCAGTTCTCTTCCCAGTCCTGCTGGGGGGGGGAGAAATAAGTGGCTATATAGGGCTTGGTTGTTGGCTGAGGTTAAACCACAAGAAGATTTTGTGTGGGGTGTCAAAGAAGATTTTTTTTTTAAACATTGACATTTTTAAGGCCTGCTTACTCTCTTATCATTAAATCAAGAAATCAATGCAATAATTTTCATTATTGTTTCTATTCTATTTCAACTGGGTCTTTTGCTATAAAGAAAGATAACCCCACAGCAGATAATCTTGAAGTCCAAGGAGCTTCCAAATTACTTAGTTAGTAGCATCTTTCAGATCATCAGACCAGCTTTAGTATCCCATGGCCTCTGTTGAATCAAAAATCTATTTGCCAGTTTTCCTGTTAACTCATAGAGGCCATCATCAGCCAACAGAACAATTAAAAAACAATTCATTAATAATTACTTTTTTGGGGGACTGCATATTCATTTTTGATTATAAAATTTTAACTCTGTGCTTTGAAATTTGTTTTTAAGAATTCTCAGAGATATATTCTATTAATTAGCTTCTGGCCAACATTATTGAAGAAGAAATTTGTATATATTTGATCCAGATATATTATTATTAATTTTAAGAAAGATCATTCTTTTTTAAAGTCTTTTGTCTCAAGTCCTCTCAGAGCTCACCATTTTGACAATGAAATGATAACATTTTTGTTTTGCAAGAGCTATCACAGGGTGATCCAGCATAGTGTAGATCACTGAGGGTCACTGATGCTTTCATCTTGTGATAAAGCTCTAAATCTGCCTGTCAAGACAAAGAACAAAAAGGTAACAACTGCTATTTAAATCAAATCACTTCCACAGTTTGGGCAAAATTGGTTTGCATGTGGTACACCTTAGCCCAGGCCCATGTCAGAAAGAATGATTGTGTTCAATCAAGGTTAAACTCATGGGTGCACAAAACACAGTCCAAGAATACAGAACATGCTGTCTGCTAGGATCTCTTTGCATGGACAAAAGGATATTACTCAGACTTGTGTACAGATATGGCTGGAAACAAGTGCTAAGATTTTAATGATAATCAGTCTTCAGGAAGAGTCTAAACCTAATAAATTAAATTTATGGTTATTTTAGGGATGAATTTCAGATTTTCAATATGTCCAGCTTTAATTTTTATTTTCAAGATATTTTAATTTTCTTTGAAAATCAGCTGTAATAGTAGCAGGAATACCCATTGCAGCAGGATCTGCGAATCAAAGGTTAGTTGTTTTTGATATAGGCTTTTAGTAAAAAACATTGCCTTCATCAGTACTTCTAATTTTATGAGTTTTTATGAGTATTATAATTCTTATAACTAGGTGATATATTGCTCACACTGAAAGATGGATGTCCCACTCTAAGACATGATCTGTTTAACAGACCAGTCATGCTTCACATCATTTTCCTATGGCACTAGAAAGAAATAAATGTAATAAATTTAACTCATATTATCAGGGAAATGTAGATAATTAAGCTTATCTGGTTTAATAAATTAAATTTAATTTAGACTTTTTATTTTTTTAGACTAAGGTTTTGAATTTATATATATCATTTATTTATAAACTGCATATTAGTACTTAAAAAAACTCAAAAGTAAAACAAAACAAAAAAATTAATCAGACATTTTAAAATCATGACCATGATTAATAATCTATTTTTTGTTACACTTTTTCTTCCAGTCTGGGCCTTAACAAAGCTCTGTTCTCTCTTGACTTTCTGTTTTGAGAGTACACAACCTCATGGCATGGCTCATTTATTATGTTTGGTGGACACAAGTCCTCCTGCATGAAATAAATAAAAATGCTAGAAGTCAGAAATACAGTTCTAATGCTATAGAGTTAACATTTTCACCTATGCAATATGATTAGCATGGTAGATTTCACAGCCTAGTATCAACTAATATGAAAATACATTCCTGCTGAATGTTAGAGGATCAAGATTACCATACATTTAATCTTTCCATCTTATTCATCTACGAGAACCTGCATGAGGTAAATAATAAAGAAAGTTAATAAATTAACTATTCAGGAAAGGATCATGCATTTTCCACACCAAAGAAGAGTGCTAATGAGTAGGTTGCAGCAAGTACCCTCCACACCTATGGCTTGAGGGTTTAATACTCTTGTAGAGTTAATACTTTTGTTAGCAGCCAAGAAATAAATAAACTTTAGCAGATCCTTTACCATTCCTAAAATCCTAAAGCATTTATAACACTACTGAACTTTTTCCCTGCTTTCTAATGGAGAAGATTCTCACATCTACTAATAGTGGCTTTAAGTGTCTTTTCTCCAAGACCACAGTTCAGCTACCTTCTAGATTATTGCTCTAACAGAAAGGTGGCAGCCACCTAGCAATTTTTGTAAGATCACAGTTTTGGTATCTCTGTGGGATAGGAAGAACACAGTCTTTCCTTGCGACCTAAGTCACAAGTATGTAACCTGATACATATTTTAGAAAAAAGGTAGTGAACATTTGGAAGTGTGTAGAAGACAGACTGCTGCCTGTTAAAACCAGCAGCTAAAGATAATGTATGTGAAAGTCCAATACCCAGTGAACAAATAATCTTATAAAATGTCACAGAAAACTGCAGTAGCAATTAGGGAAAACCAGGCTAGTTTTAATTTAAAGGCTATGAAATTGTGTATTGGGTGTCCATGGCAGTGGGGGGGGTGCAGAGCAGCCTCTGGGACGAAAGGCTGGGCTTGCCTGTGCCAGGCACAGCTGGTTCCAGGTGGCTCCAGCTGACCTCAAGAGACCCACAACAGGACCCAGATGAGCCCCTCAGCCAGGCTGGTGGTGGCTCTGTGAAAACATGTTACTAAGAAATCAAATATTTATCAATAAATCAAAAATCCATTATAAACAAAGCTTTAAGAACTGCCTGATTAGCAATTCTTGAGCAATCAATCAAGAGTATGTTTTGTTTTTAACTTGCTGCCCTATTTTGGAACTTTCAACACAGAGCCAGCAGAGATATTCCTCAGATGACCTCAGAGAACCTAGATTGTATAAGACTAGGTCCGTGACATGCTGGATGTTTTCTATGGACTGCTTGAGGAAACTGGTTACTTCTGAAACCCTTGTCTCTATAGTTATACTTCCTTTCCCTGTTCATTTCTTTTGAGGAAATTAGCTGTAGAAAATCTATGCAATGGCCAGTACACTTGCTATTTTTAGCTGATAATTGATAATAAATAAAGTATATATGCTGAAAAAACCTAACACTTGTTAAGTCGGAGATAAAGAAATAGGAACTGGCACCCACAGACACTTAGCATAAAAAAAAGAATAAAAATGACATGCTGACCTTTGGAGAAAGTTTTATTATATTTTTAAACTAGCTACAATGTTGCAACCTTTCAAAGAAAACAAACATTCATATAAATATTTAAAGAATATAAATAGGTTAGAAGTTTTCCAATATCAAAAAATAATATTTCCTGAATTGATGCTGGAGCAGCTAGCACATATGTCAGTGTATTAATCATAATTTTACCAATTCCTAAACATTGAAGAAGCTGTGCATATCGTAGATGTTATTTCAAATTATATTTTTAGATGCAGATTCAGCTATTCAAGCAAAATCATATTACAATGACACTGATTGATATTTGTGCATCAACTTAAATCTTTGAGAGCCTTTTTTTTTTCTTTCCTCTTTGGTATAAATGATGGGGCTTAATAAGACAGAAATAAAATACTTCTATATAAAGCCAATACATCCTGGTACAACCAAAGAGTATAGAATCAAAATAATCTGAAACTAAGTGTTTTCTTCCCATGTAGTTTTCTCCAAGGTTCAAGGAGAATGTCTTGTCAAATATCATCAATAAGACTGACATGGGCTAAAAAGCACTGTGACTCCCAAAGAAGAGAACAGATAAACTACTATTTCCATACGACATTTTTCAGAGAGTCTATTTCTCAAAGGAAACCTCTCAGCCTTTTAAACACTGTAGTTTTTGTTTTAAAATTTGTGATGATGTGTTAAGAACATGCTCTTGATGACAGCTATTACCAATACCTGTATATCTTCTGAGTATGTACTCCAACAAAATTCATAAACTGTTCTATATTTTATGAGATGAAACAAGGAAAAAATAAGTCCTTGCTGATGTCACAGTATGAGCAAAGCATAATATAAAAACATTTGGAAGTACAGTTGAAAAAAAAAGAAATACAAAGCCATTCTGCTAGACTCTAGATATCAAATACGCCCTGTATTTCATGCTAATTTACATAGGATAAGACTAAAACTTGAAATCTCTACATAATACCACTTAGCCTTGCTTAAACCAATAAACCAAACAGAACAATAAAATCCCAACAAATTTTATACCAAAAGTTTCTTAAGGATAACAGGTGTCACTCAATACATAAGTTTAATGACTCTATTTTTAAGGGTGTTGCAAACATATCCAATTATTTTTCCAAAAACTATAATTTAGGGATAGTTGAAAAATGTGTGGAAAAAACATATGTATGGTTTCGTCATTCATTGAATATCTTCCTTTTTTTTTTTTTTTTTTTTGCTTTGCTACAATATTGAGATCTTAATGTCTTCCAGACAGCTAGCAATTTTGAGGCAAATGTTAGTATAACTCAAGCACTTCAATTTAATATGAAAAATGAATTACTAAGGTCTATATTAGGCTATCATTTCAAATATAACAAAAGTTATTCCCTTTCTACAGCTTCTGTTTTAATTTAATTTTTTTTCCTTAAGTTTTTGTTATCTTTTTACTCACTGATTAGCTCTCTTTTGCCATATCCAAAACCATTTTTCTTCTCTATCAGCTTAACAATAAAGGAGTGCTATAAAAAGCAAGAAATTTTTCACATAAGGACACGGCTGCCATCTGACAAAAAGGTAGTCAGCCCTTTCCTTTTAAAAAATATCTGAAGGCAAATTGATCAAAACAACCTGATATATGCTAACAATTACTTTGTAGACATCCCCAGGAGACGATTCTATGCTATGAATTCTAAACGGACAGGAGTTTGCTACCTTGGTGCTTCAGGGTACATCAGCACAATCTAACTGTGGTCAGTGCAACTCAAAGCTCACAATAACAAGCCCTACTGAGAGACAGTGTAATTGCACAGGCTTGATACCAGCTTTATATGCAGACACAGTTTGCTTTGGAAGTCTAGACCGAGCTTTCTTCTGCCAGAAAACAACTCACAGAGCTTCCGTAAATGGAAAAGCCCCAGTTTTCGGAAGCTGGCTTGACTTTACACGCCTTACTGTGCAGGCACAGGCTGCCCACTGCCATGTGTACTGCATGCTTTGTGCTTCTATCAGGAATTGCTTAACTCCCCCCAAATCTAGTCCAAGCAATCCAGACACTTTTCTCCCACTCACTGAGCATTTTAAACACCAGACACACCTTCATAGAATAGAATACAACCTCAAAAGTGTGGAAACTAGGTAGGGGGAGAGCAGAAGGGAGCTCTCTCCATAAGACTGAGGGTGAAAACAGAAGGAACTCAGAAGAAATAAAATAAGTTATGAAAATAAATAAGTACAATAGTTTTAAACCAACAAAACCTAGATCTACCTTTACCAATTTTCATTAAAAATTACTCTCGTTATTTATCTTGTTTCTTGTGTACAGCATTCTGAGTGTACAGCATTATGGTTCTTGTGCTAAACCCAAGCAAAGATAAATCTTATTTCAAAAATAGGTTTTTAAACATGGATTAATGTTTTCTCTACAAATAAAATTCTTTATGATGACATATGTTCAATGTTACCAAGTTGATCAGCTGACTTATTAGCTAATTTACTAATAGTTTCTCAGCACAGCAAGACAAAAATGTGTATAAATTTAAATGCCTTTTTCTTGTACATGGAAATATGGAAGCTCTCTTACATTTTGCATCTTTAGAACTTACTGTCTTTTTTCCATGTTTTTTTTTCTCCCCCAAAGCCACCTCTGCATTGTCACTTTATGAATACTGAAACACAGCACTGAAGGAAGGAAACAGAGTTTAGCAAATGCTCCCTAACCACAGAGCCTGTCAAACATTTCTAATCACAGTTCTTGCTGGCAGTAAGCCTTCAGCTGTTTTAAGCAAGTGTGACACACAATTTTCCACTCTTCTTTGTAAAATCACATCACTTTTTAAGGTTAAGTTTGTAAGAGAATTATAAAAATTATTTGAAGATGATCCAGTCAGTTTGTTTCATGTAACTAACCCCCCACTGTCTTGCAAGGCCAAAGCCTAAGAAGAGAACTCTCTAAAGATGAAATAACTGCTATACGTGTTACTAAGGAAATTTCAGAAGATGCTGTCTCTTTTTAAGTAGATGTGGTCACAGTTCTTTCTGATGAATAAATTAGTCAGATTCTTTTCTTCACTATAAGGTTTAAATTACAGACTTTTTCTTTGGTGGAGAAATGAGGCTTTCAAATCACATTTGATAATACACAATTGCATCCTAAAAGAAAGTAAAAAATTAAGTATGTTAAAAAAGCCAAAAAACTTAGATTTTTCAGCAATTATTTTAAAGTTTGCTTAAGTTAATGAATATTAACTACCTTCAGAAAATCAGTTATTGTTACAAGAGAAGTATTTTTAAAAACGTAAATTCCTTTAAAACTCATGTCTTTTAATATTAAAATACTTTTTGAAATGTGCTTCTTGCCTCTGTATGTGTCCTCTTGGAATATTCAATGATTCAATTTTATTGAAATGTTCTTAAATATTTTTCTTATTTCCAATTTGACAGGCTGAGGAATAACTGTTTCATACTTTCAGTCTTATAACTTATTTTTTTCAAATAATGACTTTATTGTTGAGAAATTAAACTGAAGTGATGGTAAGAAATTAATATTTTTTTATTCCTTGTTTGTTTCTCTCTTTAAAAAAGAGCTTTGCTTAAAACAAAGGATATCTAATTACAGTCAAATTTGAATTAGCATTTCTTAATTGTAATGTTTTATTTGTTTCTGACTACCTTTAATATTGCAATTATTTACACTGGTTTAAAAACTAATGTAAAATTATAGAAAAAATATGTCGGTAATATTAATGTATAATCATTTAAGAATATTGTTTCCTCATAGTAGGTACAAGTGTAGAAAAATTTGTGTTGTATGTATGTTTTATTCTTTATGATTTTGTCCTTTTTGTCCATATTCCCTTAGACAAATACATATTGAGATGTTTGGGTTTTTTCTGTAGCCATATAACCAGATCTGATTATCAAAGAGGTCTTTAAGAGCAAAAGAGCAAATTTGATAAGCTAGTGAGCATTTATGCATGACCTGAGAGGGAATATTTAATCACAGAACAACTTATGTTGGAAAAGACATTTAAGACACCGAGTCCAACCAGTAACATAACATTGTCAAGTCCACCACTAAACCATGTCCCTACAGTCACATCTACACACCTTTTAAATATATCTGAGGATTGTAACTCGACCACTTTCCAATCACTCTGTTGCAATGCTTTATAAAGCTCTGGTGACGAATTTTTTTCTACAATCTAGTCTGATATTGAGAAGCCCACATGTTAGCCTGAGTAACTGATATTTATGTCCACGTATGCACCTCTGGAACATGCTAGAATACCCTGATGCCTAAAGATTTGAAGCCTATTTGTAGCTTTAGAGATTCTGAATATATAAATATCTTAATTTATAGTAATATAACTTCCAGTACTTTCCCTACCTTTTTTAACATCTAATTCCTTACTAACACATTTCTGAAATTCTGTTTAGGCTTATTTTCAAGAAGAGAACCTCTAATAAGGGCATTTTGTTTTTCAACCAGAATCTGAGAAGACATAACAAGAAATAGGGCAAAGAAGCCCCTGGAACTATTCCAAGGGGTAGACCCAAACGGGGACAACTGAATCTCCTCTCGGATGTACCTGCTAGATATAATAATTAATTAACCTTATAAAAAATTGTATTAATCTGATTTTCTGCATGCACAGTGCCATATTTTGTGCACCTGAAAGCTTTCATTAAATAATTGCTTTTTTATCCTACCACTTTAATTCTATTATAAGATTTTCCCCTTTTGTTACTAGGGAACAACCCCATAGTGGATGGACTGCAGTGCACTCGAGTGGATAGCACGAAAGAGAGAGCATTCCCACCTGTCTGGTTTGACTTGTTACACAAGATCACAGCCCAGGAGAGACAAAGAACCTTTCTATGGATAGGGTATGTAGAGTGTACCATGGGAATTCATTTGGATTCTGTCTGATGCTGGGAAACAATGGGGCTCTCAGCAATTGATGGCATGTGATTTACTCACTATCTATATATTTCTTCCAGCTTCCAATTCTACTTCACTATTTACTGCCCAGTTTTTCTTACTATGGTCTGAAAAAACCCCTACACTATACCCAACTCCCTGATGCAGCACACATACCTACAGTCAGAAATCATTTTACCCATTTTTTAAATCAATCATTAGAATGGGAACTCCATTCCGACCATACTGGGATTTTAAACCTTCAAGGTGCCCAAATCTATCAGAAATAGATAATTAAGCATTAGGCTAACATGTTCCTGAACATGTCAATTGCTCACTCAATTGCTTAACAACTGAAGTAGAATAAGAAAATCTGAGTTCTAATTTCACTTTTGAACCAGAATTTAAAAACATAATTTTTTTAAAATCTGAATCATTCAGAGAAAAATGTAATATTGCTAACATATGCCTTTGAATGTGGCAGTGTAGACAGGTATAAAAATTAATAACTACATATTTTACAATGTCATCTTGTATTCTCTGCATCAAAAGTGTAATGTTAACATGAAATGAAATAACGTGTGTGGACTATCTAATATTACTGTAAATAATATTTTCGTCTTAAAATAGGTCAGTATAGGTATATTTATACGTATTTGCATTTTGAAATGCTAAATTAAACTTGTTGATAAAGAGGAAAAAGTGGGGTTTGAGATATTTAATAAGTTTAGTCTTTGAATAATTTGCCAGTCTAGGATACTGCTATTTTGTATCAGTATCAAGTGTTCAGGATTACGGCAATGTTCTTGCAGGCTCAGCTCCATTGCTCTGGACATCTGGCACATGTGATGAACAACATGAATGCCTTTAAGCCTTTTCTTTATGCCCATTAAATGCATGGTGGATGGCTGACAGGTAGGCCATTGGAGTCTTGTAAGGACATGCTCAGGGCAAATCCTCCACTGTGGTACCAGCTCCACAGTGCAAAGTGCAAAGCTACAGCTAAAGACCATCTGTTATAGCAAGGGTTGTGCACCATTGCCTTGAGAGTCTTTGAGAAAACCTGGAGCAACAGTGACTCTGTGCTGTACTACTGCTCTGTACAAATAAAGGCACAGTGCACTTAGGAAAAAAAACCTTGGTGTATGTGACTGATAACATACTGTGTCAAACTGACTGATTTTTCATCAACCAAGCTACAAAACAGGGAAACATCAGCTATTAAAAAAAACCCATTCAATATATATTTTTACAAATATTTTCCCATCCTAAGCAGATTAAATTCTCATCCTCTACGTTACAATACAATCATAAATAGCAATCTTGCAAGCCTAACTCTTAGTATTATAAGTGAGTTCTAATCAAGAAGCCTGAATACAAACTGAAAGAGCTGAGGTTTAAATAACTGTGAGAAACACAAGTATTAGGCTAACGATCTTCAGCTAACCAGGATGTACAGTGACTTATGTTTACACTGAAATTTCATGGCAGTTTATATTCTAAAGTGTATTTTCAGATGTTATTATTTTTACTGTTGATTTCATTTATATAAGTTGCATTTCAAACAACCGAATATTCATTGACACACTGTAAAAATGTTTAAAATTTTGAACATCTTAAAACTAGATTTTATCTGAAGGAAGACACTGATTTATTTAATTTTATCTATGATTTCTGTTGCTCTTTCCTACATTAAATATTTTTCAGCAAAATCCAGAAGAGTGAGTAACCGTGGCAAGAGCAATATTTTCTTTACATTTAGGTTTAAATTTTCAGTCTTTTAGATCCCAGTGAGTAAAATAGACGAAATTTCCTCCTTATAGAGTCAATCATTGTCGTATGAAAACAAGAAAGAGAAAGGGAGGACGATAATTGCTACCATTCAAAAGGGGATGTAAGTATATGGTGGAAAACTAATCCTTGAGTACTGATTTTAATGTGATGCCTTTTCAGAAGAGAATGTGAGTCTAGTTGAGAAAAGACTGACTATCTTAGTGTGAAATTCTGGTAACCCTTTTTAATGCTGGTGTATTTTTCAGTCAGAAAGATTTCAAAATATATCTTTCACACCTCATTCATATCTCCTACTTAAAAATGGTCAAGATTCTCATTTAAGATTGAAATTTGACAGGAAAGTCTGTATTCATTAGATTACTAAAACTGATTCTCAGACTCTAAATCCTTAGATTTGGCTGAAGTATTTTATTGCAATCAGATATTAACTATTAGAAGGGTATCTTGCTTACAAACAAAAATTTCCTGGGGCATTTTGGCAGCTGAGGGCATACATATAAATTTTGAAATAAATTATATCATTAAAATACTTGCTTAAGTAATTCAAATGTAGTATTTAGGTTTTAGAAAGTTGATTTTTGTGTGAATAGTGACATATTTCTACCCCTTTACTCACCCAAAAAGAATTAGGTGTTGTCTCACTAATAGTAATGAGCTTGTAGTAGCTGAGGATGTAAAGAGGCAACAAGTAAGATTTAACAGGAAAGTATTTACAAGATTGGGCACTGGAACAGGCTCCCAGGTCACAGCACCAGCCTGACAGAGTTCAAGAAGCCTTTGGACAATTCTCTCAGGCACATGCTGTAACTCTTAGGAATGGTGTTGTGTGAGGCCAGGAGTTGTACTTGATCCCTGTGGGCCCCTTCCAGCTCAGCTTATTTGGTGATTCTGTGATCTTTTGAATGCAGCATCCTTTGTATGGGGTGTGCATGGCCACTTTTTGTCATCAGGGGGGCTACAGGCATGGCTGCTTTGAGAAGCTTCCCCCATCTCTGGCAGAGCCAGTGCCAGCCAGCTCCAAGACAGACGTGCTGCTTGGCCAAGGCTGAGGCAAATAAAAATGGTGGCAATGACTTTGTGATAACATATTTAAGAAGGAAAAAAAAGAAAGTTATTGTGCAAATGTAATTGCAGCCGGAGAAGCGCGGAGTGAGAATATGTGAGGTGAGCAACTCTGCAAACACCAAGGTCAATGGAGAAGGAAGGGCAGTAGGTGCTCCAGGTGATAAAGCTGATATTCCTCTGCAGCCCATGGTGCAGCCCATGGTGAGGCAGCTGTAATGGTGTAACCCATGGAGGAACATGGGGATTCAGAGATCTAGCCCATGGAGGAGACCCATGCCAGAACAGATGGATGCCTTAGAGGAGGCTGTGACCCCATGGGAGGCCCGTGCTAGAGCAAGGTCCTGGCAGGGATGTGCAGAGCCATGAAGAGAGGAGCCCACACTGGATCAGGTGTCCTGATAGGACTTGTGACCCTGTGGGGATCTATGCAGGAACAGCTTGTCCTTGAAGGACTGCACCTGGTAAAAACTGTCCCACGTTGCAGCAGTTTGTGGTGAACTGTTGCCCACGGGACAGACTCACACTAGAGAAGCTGATGGAGAACTGTCTCCCATAGGAGAGACTCTATGTCAGAGCAGGGGAAAGACTCCTCTCCCTGAGCAGCTGCAGAAACAACACGTGATGAATTGACCATAACCCACATTACCTGCCTTCCACTGGGGGCAGCTGTGAAGGAGGCACAGGTGAGGGGAAGGTCTTGCTTTTTAAGGTCTTATTTTACTTCCTATTATCTTGTTCTGATTTTGTTAGTAATAAATTGAGTAATTATCTCAAAATTTGAGCCTGCTTTGCCCATGATGCCATTTGGTGAGTGATGTCTCCTGGTCCTTATCTCAACCCATGAACCATTTTCTATATTTTTTCCTCCCTATCCAGCTGGGGAGGGGAGGGAGAGAGAGCTGGCATCCAGCCAGCTTCAACTCAATACAGCATCTGTGATGTGTCATAGAACTGTTCACCAAGGAGTATAATTTTGAGCTGTTTTGGAGTGTTTTTTTCTATTTTTTTTATTTCCCCTGTGATTTTTTTATGGCTTAAAGAAGGAAGCTTACCACTGCTTACAAAAGTACAGCTACTCTGGGTATGCCTATTTATTCCAAGTCAGTGTTAGACCAGGTAATTTCCACAGCACTTAATTTCTTTCAGCTTGTTTGTCACTAACCTCAAATTAGATTGATTCTTCCTTTAGAAAGCAAAGCTTTTTAACATTGCAGATCTCATCCCCTGAGTTAAAGCTCAAATGTTTTCCACAGAAGCAAAATTCTTTGGTAGGCTTCTTCCCCATAGAGAATCTGTGTGCTTCAAGAGCAGCACTCCAGACAAGTAATTTACTTACCTAAACCTTATAAATAATGCAGAAATAGAGGAAAATAGCTTAAAAAAACCCCTACAACGTCTTCCTTTATTGCACCCTGGTTGGTTTATTTTATTTCTTGCAGAAGGTCTACAAGCTGTTGCAGTTGGCTATCTGTGGAAGGCCCTCAAGCTGTTTACAAAAAATGGTTTATTTTCCTGCCCTTCTCAGTGATGGAGGTAAAAGTTAAGATGCTTCCAAAGATTTACTTAACCAATTCTGCATATTTTAAAATAATTTTTGGTGGATTTAGATACTTTTAAATAGTCTCTCCCATAAGAACACAAAAAGTTGTGTTTTGGATTCACCTATGTTTCCATTAAACCATATTCATTCATAAATATGTTTTCAGTAATTTTTTTTTTAATTAAGAATAAACAAAATACCCTTAAATATGTAGTTCTATAGCAATCAGCATAATTTCATACTGCTGCTATTTGGTTGGTGTCAATTATACATCCTGATCTCATATGGTAGAAGAGAAGATATTTTTGTTTATCTCTAATTTAAGTATATGAGAGAAAAGACAAAAGTTTGGGGAAAAAAGATACAAATCATTACAATCATTTGGATAACAAGGGACTGGATAAAAGCTTACATTCTATATACAGATTAGGTTGGCAATGGTAAGTATAGATATACTAAAGATGCACTTGTGATAATCTTTGACAGATTCATTGAAATCTGCTCTGTTTAGTGATTTGAAAAAATCATATCAACCAGATTAATAACAAGCTGACAGACTTACATTTAAGGGAGTGATTAATATGGAATCACATCTAAATAAGATGCTTCAAACAGAGTTCTGAGTGAATCAATAGTTAAGTAGTAGCTAGGAAAAACGTTTTTGATGTAATTCTACTTTATAATAGAATTTTGAATTTCAGACCCCTAAAGACCCCAAAAAATTACTTATCAGCTGCAAAAAAAGGTATAAGAAGGACAACAACTTATCATAAAGTAATGAAATTCAAAACTGATAAGAAATCAATTAATGCAGTAAAATAACCCCACATTAGATATGAATAGGGTCTTTAAATACCTTTTGCTTCCTTAAGAACCCTGTAACATGTCAACCATTGTATGGAGGGAGGATCCAAACTAATTTTCACATAAAATGTGCCACAGATTTTAAGTACTGAACAATGAAAATAAAGTTAAATGAAGTATTAATACAGTAACACCTTAATTGCTCATATATTCAAAGAAACATGAGCATTTTTCTAGAGCTTCACTGTCACAAAATATACTTTATTGAGCTCAGTACCAGTTGGAGAAATGCAATATCTTGTGATATGAGCTCTTCATATTGTGTGACCCAGTGTGATATTGTAGCTTTAAATTTTTAATTAAAGTAATGGCTTGGATATAGAGGAACAGGTAGTGATGCATGATATTTTAAAAATTACAACAAACAAACACACAAACAAACAAGAACAAAAAAACCCACAACAAAACAAAACAGTAAACTAACCCTTTAAAAAAGAAGGATGGTACACACTGACAATTAAGAATGTTGTCCATCGTGCATGTTGTGACATTACTTTTCAGTTGCTGGACTTCTTGACTATTAGATGTTCAGATTTTTCCAAGGTAGATAAATACAATTAATTAATTTACTTTCCTCTGAGTGAAAATCATGAGAATACATATCCCCATAAATATACCAAATAATTAAATATAAAATATTACTCTTTAAAGATAAATAATAAAATTGTTTAATCTTTAAGAAAAAGAACAAATTCATGAACTCAATTTGCACATGACCTTCAAACCTTAGAAATGTGCAAATAATCCTTTTGGACAAAAAATCCGATATAGAAAGAGATCTCTCTCAAACATCTGGTGCAAAATCAATGTTTATCAATGTGCTAATAAAGAATTGATGCTGTTAACAGCAAAATAATAAATAATAATACTGTAGATAATACTGTAGAATTGGGTTTTTAATTTGCAATAGTTTCTTTGTCATAGAAAATATGTAGAGCATTTCTGCATTTTTAAATTGCTGAAGATTTGTTGCTGATATGTTAGAAAAATGCTAATTTTTAAAAGAAAAATACGAAGTTTATTTTTTTAGTCTTTAATGGTTTAACAAGTTTGTATATCAGTGTCATTGGCTATAAAACATAAGCCATATATTGGGCCATATACACTGTATCACTCTTAGTTCCCATCTAACTTTCAAGTTAGATGGTGTTGATTGAACTCTTGCCTATACCACTCCAGTCATGCATTTATGAAGTCTGTGGAGAGGGATCATAAGGGCAGAGTTACACCTCCAGAATCCTGACATTTTTCAGACTGAGACAAAAGAAAGATTTGTATAAAACTTTTTGATAGAAATATGGAAAAAATATTTTAAGGTACCTATTAGTTTCAGCTAACTAAATGTTACAGGTATTTTTCATGTAGAGTAGAATTATAGCTGATTTGCAGCTTGGCTGTCTTCTTCTGCTCAAAATTTTAGCATTAATAATATTTACTTGTTTAGGAATCAGGCTAAAATGTTCATAAAACTATAGAACTAACTTTGTGGGTTTTCTCTTAAGTTTTTTTGATTGGTTCAAAATTTGCCGGGAACATGTGTCAAAGATCAAGTAATTTCTACTTCAACAAGTACACTGTATAATGGTTGCCATATTGTCAAAAGTTAAAAATACCTCACAGTCACAGAGGTTTTAGACTGGGTTCAGGAAGAGACTTATATTATCAAGTCAATATCTATCACTTTTGTACTAATTAGTTTACAGTCTCCCTTTTCCCCTTCTCTCTAGTTCCATTTGCCTTTTATTTCTACATATTTCCCTAGATAACTTTCTGTTGCTGATACAGCAATACATCTGCAATAGAGGGACTAAAATATAGATCAATCTCTTAAAAAAGTGAATCCTTCATATTACCCATTAAGTCAGAAGAAGAAAAACAGTATGGCACACAAGCACTTGAACTGAAAAGGCGTATGTTAGAAGGCATCAATCCAGTCAGCCTTCAGCAAAACGCAGTAGGCAGTGGTAGAATTAACTGGGCTTGACAAGGAGTTGGCTGATGTATTCTGAGGCTGCTCTTGGCCATCTTTGAAAGATCGTTCAAGTGTGAGATGTGCCTGAAAAATGGCTATATTGGGATTGTGTTCAAGACTTTTTCAGTGGAGGGTGGAGGAGCAACAGGGGTGGCTTCTGTGTTAAGGTGCCAGAAGCGTCCTCTGAATCCAAAAGAGCCAATTCCAGACAGCAAGTGTAGAGTGTGAAGAGGAAGGAGCAGCAGAGGCAAAGATGAGCTGACCACAGTCCCATTCCTCATCCCCTGTCCCACTTAGGGATAAGAGGTAGAGAAGCCAGCAGTGTAGCTGAACCCAGGAAGTCAAGATGTTTTAAGATTTGTCTTTCCTTCTCATTATCCTAGTCTGACATTCAAATGGCAATAAATTAAATTAATATCCCCCAAGTTGAGCCTGTTTTGCCCATTACAGCAATTGGTGAGTGATCTCTCCCTATCCTTATCTTATCCAGGAGTCTTTCATTATCCTTTCTCTTCCTTGTCCAGCTAAGAAGGGGGAGTGTTAGACTGGCTTGGTGGACACTTGGTGGCCAGACAAGGTTAACCACAACCTGGAGGAATGCAAAAGCCTTATCTCTTATATCTTCAAGAACAGCAAGAAGAAAGACCCATGAGAAATGCAGGTCAATCAGCCTCAACTCAATCCCTGTGAAAGTGATGTAGTAGCTAATCCTGGAAAACAATTCCATGCCAGTGAAAAAGACAATAGTAGTCAGCATGGATCCAAAAAGAGTCATGCTTAACCAACCTGCTAACATACAATGAAAAAATTGGCTCAGTAGATGATTGTTTACCTTGATTTCAGTAAAGCTTTTAGTATTTAATAATATTTTCATAGAGAAACTGATAAAGGATGGGCTGGGTGACCAAACGTGTGGTGTATTAAAAACTGGCTGAATGACCACATCCAGAAGGTGAGGATCAGTGATATAAAGTCTAGTTGGAGGCAATAACTATCAGCATATCTCAGAGTTAAACACTGGATCCTGTAGCTCGGTGGAGGCCTCCAAATATAGCCGTGGAAAGGGGTTTTAACCCTTTAAGTGCAGCGGAAATGAAATGCACAGCTACATAGTTGTCTTTCATGACAGGAAAGAAAGAGACAAGTTTATTCAGAAACACACTTGGTTTTATAGCATGACTCGCAACTCCAAGAGTAGAGAAAAGGTGATTGGTTCGGAGAGAAGACACCCCAGGGCCTGGTCACACACCACAACAGGTGTTCTACCTTTGTTATTAATTCCTTTTTATTTTGACCAAATTATCACCCTGGGAGAAATTCTCCCTAGCCTTGAGCTGGACCAGCTCATCGGCTGGGAACAGAGCTGAAAAGCTCCAGCCTGGAATATTTTTCAGGTTGTAATTTTCTTACTTTCTCAATATGTGTCCCACAGGATCCAATCCCATTCAAAATGCCTTCATTAACAGGTTGGATAATGAAGCAGAGTGTACCCTGATCAAGTTTCCTGAAGAAAAAAAACCTGTAAGTGGCTGATACACTAGAGGATTGTGCTACCATCCAGAGGCGGGCTGGAGAAATGGTCGGGCAGGAACCTCATGAAGTTATTGTGCATGGGAAGCTAAGTCCTGCTCTTGTGGAGGAAAAACACTATGCACTAATATATGCTGGGGACAGATTCGCTGGAAAGCAGCCTTTTAGGAAAGGATAGGGAGATTCTAGTGAACACAAAGTTGAACACAGGCTAGAAGTGTGCCCTTGCTGCAAAGGTGTCAAATGGTACACTGAGCTGCATTAAGAAGAGTGTTGCCACCAGGTCTAGTGAGATAATCCTTCCCCTCTACTCAGCACCAGTAAGCACCTGGAGTGCTGTGGTCTGGTCTGAGCTCCCCAGAACAAGAGACACGTGGCCATACTGGAGTACAGCAAAAGGCCACTAAGATGATGAGGGGACTGAAGCACTTATCAAATGAAGAGAGGCTGTGAGACCATTTAGCCTGGAGAAGAGGTAGATCAGGGTAGATCACATCAATGGATCCAAGTCCCTGACAGAGGAAGTAAAGATGATGGATCTAGGCTCTTTTCAGTTGTGGCCAGTGCCAAGGCAAGAAGCAATGGGTTCAAACTGAAATACAGGCAGTTCCATTTGAACATCAGGAGACACTCTCTTACCATGAGAATTACTGAGCACTGGCACATCTTTCCAGAGAGGTTCTGGAGTCTTACATGGCCACTATAAAATTGAAGTGACTTAATTATATTCAGTCAAGTTACTAATTTCTACTTCTTTGATTAGCTCAAAGATTTGAAGGAAAGTATTTAAGGACAAAATATTAATGCATCTATAACCTTTAACAGTAATAAGTGATGGCTTTTCTAGACTTTTGCATAAAACATATTGGATAGTTTCTTTACCTGAAAATAGGTAATTTACTTTCATTGTTTTAAGCTTATTACTTACTTTCTGTTCTACTTTTCTAGAAAGTACTTTCAGCCCTTATCCTGATTTATTAGAGGTTTGCTTTAGAGGCTTGCAGCAAACCTTGACAGAACACTCAATTTAAGCTCACTTGAACCCTGTCATACTTTCATGGCTTTCGATATTTCATCATTGTCAATGAATATATGATTTATTTCAGAAAAGTTGTTTTGGTTCATTAGAAATTTTAAAACCTTTTTTGAAAAATATTTTCTTTTGATACTTGGCAATGAGAGATTGAGCTCAATAAAACAGTCAAAACACAGGAGGAAAGTGAAAGTGACCTTTCTATGATTTAAATTTTTTAAAAAGCAACAAAACCCACAAACTATTACAAAAGAAAAACAGAACAAAACCTAATGAGAAGTTTTTAAATCAACCAAATTTAATATGTAAAATAGTTACTGAATAGCTCACTTTGTGGCTATTCACCATATTCATTCTCAGTGTCAGGCAAGAGTTAACAATGAGCTATTCAGACTAGTGGCTAGGGTGTTTTGGTGGTTTGGGAAACCTTGGATTTCCTCTCATTCTAACCTTTCACTCTCCTAGGCATGTCCCTTGATTATATTTACCAAGTGGGTAAATTAATTCTACAGTTATTGGACATTGCTGAAGGTAATACATTGTAATAGCTTTTCAACCAGCTCTCAAAAATAATTATTACTTCTGTCTTGTTTTCTTTTCTAAATTGTCCTGGTAATTCCCTCTTATGAAGTCTCATTCCTGTTTTAATTTTAATTTTTCATTTGGAGTCTTTCATCTAACAGCAAAAAGAAGAACTTGTATTTCTCTGCAAAAGATTTTGACCTTTATTATTCTGTCTTGTCATCTAAGGATAAAGACTACTTCTTCTCTAACAGCTCAACACTTCAAGGTGCTGTTATGGACTATTTTGTCAATGATTCACAAATTAAAGACTCTGGTAGAAGTCTTTGACATGATAAGATATAAAAGGTATAATAGAGATATTATGGGCAATCATGTCAGTGAACAGCGGTGCTCCACTAGGATTCCACTGGGTAAAAAAGCAGGAGTGAATCAAATGAAATAATATATTTGATAAGGAGCAAATAAAATAAGTAGAACTCATTTCTAGCTTCACAGGGAGGATATACTTGTCCTGATATCCTACACTTAAATAAAAAATATCTGAAATTTCATCATATAACTTTGTAATTTTTGCTGAAAAACTGGCTATGCAAAATCTCTCTGTAGAGAGTAACTGCAGGTAGTAATGAATACTCGAAAATCTGTGTCCCAAATTCTTTATTTATAAACCCAGACTTTTGCTCTTTGTTTATATGTTCTTATAGATAATCAGTTCACCCCAATTCTTTCCTCGGTGAAGAAGAGAGCAAACAGACAAAACTAAACCAGCACTTCCTTTTCGTATGTAGCTGAAATGTACAGTTCTTTTCCACATGGATGAGCAGCTTTTATTGAAGGACGTAAGCATTGGCTTTTTGGAATGACTTAGACCATAAAACTGTTCTCTGCAGCCTAGTGTAGGAAATACGATTCAGTGTGTAAGCAGCACATTTCTGCTCGCTTTTGTCACGCACCACTTTGTAATCAGCACATTCCAACAAGTGCTCACATGTGCAGCCGGTCTCCAAAGTGTTAAATATTTGATCAGTCTTTTTATTTGACACACACACAAATGTCTCCTTCTACACGTGTATGCAGAGACTTGTGCTTATATACACACATTCATCACGACACAGTCAATAATGCTTGCTTCAGGTATGTGGGAATTTTGAAAGCAATGTGTTTTCTTAATTTGTGGCAGGGAGGACTAAAAGAGACTGAGGAGGAAAGGAAAAGAGGTACTTGAATAAACAGTTTTTCAACATATGTTTGTCACATGTTTTAAAAGGCCTCAGCAGAAACCAAGAATTTTATCACCTGCTGACAGTATTTGTAAGAACATGTGAAGAGTGAGGATATTGAAGGATCGCTTCTAGAAAAAGAAGATTTTTGAATTCTATAATTTTCCCAAAGCTTTTTTTCTGTCTCATGGATCTAGACTCTTTCGGGTGGTGCCCAGAAACACAACTTCTTTTTATTCTACAGAAAAAAAGTTGTCTGTTCCCAGAAAAGAAAAATTCAGAGTTTTTATCATAACACCGATCTATGATTTTCTTATTTTTAAAAAAAAATTACATGGGAAAGTTGAAAACAGGAGGCCTTTTCTTTAGAAGGATTTATTAAATAAACAATTGTCTGCTTTTTTGGTAATTGTCTTAGCAATTTGCAGTTGTTAGATCCTACAGGATATTAGATATTAGATATATATTAAAGTTTCTGTAAGACATTTTCAGATTGTCCCAATTTTTTAGGTAAATATCGTAACTTACTGTTTATGAAAACTGTGACAATTTTTTGTTTTTTCAGGTTTATGAAACACTTGACAGTCTCTCTCCTTTCTTTACTGTCTACCGTCTTTATTAATATTGTATTGGAGTTTCATGGCCTGTTTTTGGTAGTAAGGGGCAAAAGGGGTGGAGTAGAAGCTGCCAGAATCTTCCCCCACGTCCAGCAGAGCCAATGCCAGCCGGCTCCATGATGGACATGCTGCTGGCTAAGGCTGGGCCAATCAGAAATGGTGCTAATGACTCTGTGATCGTACATTTAAAAAGGAGGAAAGAAGTTACTGTGCTCATGTAATTGCTGCCAGGGAAGAGCAGAGTGAGAACATGTGAGAGGAACAACTCTGCAGGCACCCGGGTCAGTGGAGAAGGTGGCAGAGGAGGTGCTGCAGGCACTGGAGCTGAGATTCCCCTGCAGCCCGGGGAGGAACACGGGGATGCTGAGATCCACCTGCAGCCCGTGGAGGAGACCCACGGCAGAGCTGGTGGATGCCTGAGAGGAGGCTGTGACCCTGTGGGAGGCCTGTCTGGAGCAGGGTCCTGGGAGGGTCTGCAGGCCCGTGGAGAGAGGAGCCCGTGCCACATCAGGTGTCCTTGTAGGACTTGTCACCCCTTGGGGACCCACACAGGCACAGCCTGTCCTTGAAGGACTGCACCCACGGAAAAGTGACCAACACCGCAGCAGTTTGTGGACAACTGTCGCCCATGGGATGGACTCACATGGAGAACTGTCTCCCATGGAGGGCCCCATGCTGGAGCAGCAGCAGCAGAAATAACTTGTGATGAGCAGATCGTAACCCCCATCTCCTGTCTCCCTGTGCTGCTGAGGGAGAAGGTAGAGCTGTGAAAAAGGAAGGGGTGAGGGGAAGGTGTTTTTAAAATCTTATTTTACTTCTCATCATCCTACTCTGATTTTGTCAGTAATAAATCCAGTCAATAACTGCTCCTACAAATAACCCCAATTCAAGCCTGTTTTTTCCTATGACGGTATTTGGTGAGCAATGTCTCCTGGTCCTTTTCTCAACTTGTAAACCCTTCATTATATTTTCTCCCCCTGACAGTGGTAGAGGTGCCTTGGTAGATGTCAGGTATCCAGCCAGGGTGAACTCACTACAGATGTAAAAGGATTCAAGGACTTTTGGAGATGAATTCCACTGAAATACCCATAAATTAAATCTGGTTAGTATTTTGCCATTTGTATGCTGAAAGAAGTCATCTGCAACTCTTAACATTTTCCCAGGGGAGAAAAACCCAACTGTCAGGGATACAAATTAAAAAAAAAATCAAATAACTGATTACTTAATATAATTAATTATATAATTTTAAAAAATTTAATAAAATTATGGGGAACATTTAAGCTTGTGAAAAGTGGGAGAACCCAGGATATTGCAGGACTAGGAACTGTGACTACAATACTCTTCTGCAAGGATATAATTATTGAACCCCAGAATACTACCTCCAAGGATCAAACGTTTGAGTCCTGTTTTGCTATATAAAATTTCCTGCTGTGGAGTGACAGAAGAGATGAGTTGAAGATGGACTCATTTTTCTCCAATACAGTATTTTGTGAAGATCTGTACTTCAACAGGGGAGATGTTATCAAAGACTGATTCTAGTTCAGTACAATTTTCATACTGCTGGATTTCCCCAACAACTTTGTCAGAATAGATTATGGGCTTTTTTATACTCTTAAAATGAATATTTATCAATAAATGAAAAATTATTAACATTTTTCCCTAGTCCATTCAAATAAATAATTTGTAAAATGTACCAGCCCTGTTTTCTATATATTTTTTTTAATTCCTATTATTTTTAATTCCTAAGAATTTACTCAGATGAAGATAGATCAATTTCCAGTGGTCTACACCTTCAATGCACAATATATTTAATCCTGAATGTTAGGTGTGTATGTGTATTTTTGCACCTATATATTTACATATTTAAAAAATCTGTTATAACATTCCATAGCTGTGAAAAGCTCAGGAAACAGATAAATTGACTTCTGAAGTAAATGAGGCTTCAATGTAAAGCCGTTTCCTATGGTCCTATATGCTCTAGTATATTAAGAAGCAAAGGAAAAAAACAAAGCTGTTAATTATTTCTCAGTACTCCAGTGCAATAGCAATGAGTCCTCCTTTATCCATTTTTGTCTAATGTGAATCCTAACATCACAAAGCAAGAAGGTTTTTTGGGATTAAACCTTTCAAATAATACACACAGATGTTCAAATTGCCTCCTACAATAACATCAGGTTGCATATGCTACAAAATACTAATTACAGCCAGAGGAATAATTCTTTAAAAATTGACCTCATAAATTTTTCTTAAGGGTTTGAAACTAACAATCCTTTGTAGTTTATGATTAACTGTATGCATAAATGAATAGTAATAAAATGGTTACATATTTTCTGAGGCCTACTAACGTTGCCACATGAAGAATAATCCATTATTCATCACTTCTATTCCAAAAACACAGGGACACTTAGGATAAAAAGTTTTAGTGCAGTACATATATTTAAAAGGAATAACGTATTTTTTAGAATTCTACAATGAACATAGAAAAATTCTGAGTTTTTTTATTCCTTTTGAAATAAGTACATATTAGCAGAAAGAAGATTATATGACCATTATATTCAAATTTTAAATAATTTTCTGTTTTAAATTCCTGGTTTTGAGAAAAGTGCAGATTCATATCAATACATTTTGTTATGGCATTTAAAATATTTAAAAAAACCCAAACATGAAGTAAAACCTTTCTGGTATCAAAATTTTTTCCTAAAAAATTGAAAAATGTCATTTCTGAAGTTGAGAGAAAATTCTGCTAAGGAAATTGTCCACTTTCTGCAAAACTGACAAGAAGAAATGATATTATACAGAAAAGAGAAAACTGATTTAATTAAATTCACAAAAAGCAAAGCAGAATTCTCATGAAAACTGTGCTTGAATCATAGCCAGCCACTTTTGAAAAGAGGTAGTTTTTTCTATAGAACGCTATGAATCAAAGAATTCTTTTCAGAAATAGGAAAAACTTTTAATTAATTAACTTTTAATATACTTAACTAATAAAATGAAATTGCATGTTATAGTTTTGAATATATATTAATTATTATTATTTATTTTTATTTAAAATATTGATTATATTAAATAGGGGACATGTAAAGGAGCTAAATGAACTTCAAGATGTGCAGGCAAAGTTGCAAAGTAACATTTTCTATTGTCTCCATTGGTAATATAATAATGTGACTATTCTAGCAAGTAAAATTGTAACAGAAAAATCTATTTAAATATGAAAATAATTTTAAATTGCATTCTAGAACTACATTCTGACAGCACAGACATCCAGACCCTACACAGATGGATTCTACATGTTTTTTAAGAATAAGTAAAAATTTCCCAGTGTGTTAAGTGTTTGTGAAAATAAAATCAGGCAATATTAGAAGAATGACTGCTTTATTGCACTTGCTAAACTTGAATATGTCAAATTCAATCATAAATGCGTGGTTGTCAAAGTGCTGCATCCCTTTACTTAGAGATCTCATTTCTAGACACCAATAAATATGGGCCATTTAAAATTTTGTTTTAGATATGCCAGATATCATGGGGGAAAAATTTCACTTTTTTTTTTTCCAGTTCTATTTTGACTACTTTTTGTCTGACCGCCAAGTCTCTGAAATTCAGAACTATGCAGTCAGGCCAAGTTTGGTGTCACAATTTTAGAACAAGAGATGTCACAATAAATTAAGGAATGCAAAGATAAGTTATAGCAGCATGTGTATATAAGAGAAAATAATCTAAATATAGGCTCTGTAGTTTCAAAAATCCTGAGGAGAAAGGAGATCTTTAAGTCTAAACATCCCAAACAAACAATCCAGATCATAACACAATTGTTATATCTATCATAGTTGTGGGATGTCATCCAGGTATTGAGACTCATTTTCCCTACCATTCAGTTTCTTATAATTTGAAGCTGGGGTAATACTCTTTTCACCTTTAACCATTTGATAATTATTTGCACTTTAATTTTCTTCCGCTAGCTTGAAGCTATTGTCAGTCATCTGTTTCAAAATATATTGCATAATGTTTACTCTTCAGATAATGAGGATTCCACATGGTCCACAGAAAACTGTTTGGCTGTGAAATTCATGGAATCATCACAGAATTATTTGGGATGTAAATGGCTTTAAAGATCCTCTAGTTCCTACCCCGCTGCCATAGGCAGGGACACTTTCCACTAGACCAGTTTGCTCAGATCCCCATCCAACCTGGCCTTCAACACTTCCAGGGACTAGGCCTCCACAACTTCTCTGGGCAACCTGTTCCACAGTCTTACCACCCTCATAGTAAAGAATTTCCTCCTTAGAACTCATCTAAGCCTACCGCCTTTCAGTTCAAAGCCATTACTCCTTGCTGTATCACTGCATGCCCTACATGAGGCCCAATTTATGTACTGGAAGTTGGCTTATGATAAAAGTAATATTCATTAGAGCACAGTTAAGGAAAAAGGTAAAAGCAATGTGAATGATCAAGACTGATAACTTCAATGATATAATTTATGTACTAAGTTAATTTATTGAGGAGTACTTAGGTATACAACAGTGAGGGAGAAGGAGAGAGAGGGAGAGAGACATTATTAAGAATGCTTACGTTAAGTTGCTGCTTTGTTCAAATGATTAAAATGGGCTTGTTTGAAAACTTTTCTCCTAATTCAGGCGTATAACTTAGGCATCTGGAATTATGTGGTATAAATATTCATGAATATATTCATCATGTAAATATGTCACCCTGCATATTTGTATTTTTTGGAATAAATTATTTATAAGCATTAAAGAAACAAAATGGGTAATGTATTACACTAATAGAAGTCTTAAAAAACACTCTTAGTTTTTTAACATAGAGATACTCTATGCCCACTCATGAAAATGGTAGCAGATCAGTGGCTTGATCAAGGGGTAAAAATACAGCAAAAACCCCCTCAATTGTCTCTTCAAGAAGGAATGGAAATCAGAGTAAAGAAATACACTAAAGAAAAACACTAAATGCTAAATATATATCAAGAAATATACCAAAATGTAGAATGGTGGTAGAGAATGAACACTATTTTTTCTTCCTTTTTCTTGGACTCAAATAGAAAAAAATGTTGTTCCTTTAGTGCTTTCTGGTACAGGAAAGAGCTTTATTTTGGCTTGTATTTTAGAGGAAGGGGGGATGTCACACTTTGTGTGTTCAACTGTTCTATTTCACTAACATTGTTTAGTTCAACCAGTTTTGACTGGAGTTGTCAATTTCTATTAATGTAGAAAAATTTTCCTGTGATATGATTTGAGAGAACTGTACTTTTTCTTGCACTTGCCTTTCCTGTACTCCTCACACATATTTTCGGTGAAACTTTTGTTACTACCTCTTTATCTCTTTTTTTTTTTTTTTTTAATATATGCAAGAAAACTTTTTACAGTGAAAGAAGCACTTGGTGCTTCAGATTAAAACATCAAAGGACATATACTGATAAACATCTTTCTTTCCTCCAGGAAATTAGCTTTATACTTGACCTAGCAACAGGACACCAAATTAATTGTTTTCCATAAGGGCTATTAATCACAATTGTGACAATTTTCCATAATATGCTACCACAGTAATTGAATATTGCCATTCACTTTGAATACAATTTTAGTCAGAGAGAAAAGTTAAATGCTGCAGACAGAAAAGTGTGTACGTTTTTGAAGATGATCCATGCACTAATTGCTAGGCTATGATGGCATTTTCATTTATTATAAGCTGCTCAACCATTAATTGTGTATGGTGATACAGATCACTGTTTTTTCCTCATTGAACAAGTTACAAAGGTTAATTGAACCTGAGTTAAAAAAAAAAAGTCAAGAATAAATAAATTGCACAACAATATGATTTTAACTCATTGACAAACTGTACTTTCTATAAAAAAACCCAAAGATTACTAAAGTCTCTGTAACTGGTTCAATTTTTAAAAATAAAGGTTTAGTATATCAGGCCACAAACAGGGAATAAATAAAGCTGATCCTTTAAGTATATCTGATATAATTAAAACTTTTGGTGATAAAAAGGATTTCTTTCACAAGTTAGTGCTCAGAACAAAGCTGCAGCTAGTCTTAAGATTTCTTTTAGTGAGTTACAGGACTCAAATGTACTACTTTGCTATATGTAATATATTTTCCTGGTTAATATTTATTATTAAACATAATAGCATAATAAAAACATATCGAGGTCCTGAATTTCAGGTACTTAAGGTACCCCAATACACTGGTATACTTTGAAATATTGAGCATCCTGTGATAGGCCAGCATTCTAGTTTTAAGAATTATTAGAGATAGCTGCTTTTCAAATAATTTAATCTGTTTAATATGGGACAAATTTCATGCCAAAACATGCTAATGTTTGAAATTCATGATGTAGTCTATTTGTAAGAGTGATACAAAATTTTGAAAGCATAACCATTGATTTTATTTATCAATACTTCAGTAAATATAACTTTGAGGAAATCAAATTCCATAAGTGACCAGAAGTACTGGTACATTGCTTTTTTACAAAATGCAGTTATATAGTTCTTTTTTTTTTTTTGTACAAAAAAAAAAAAAAAAAGAGTATTTCAGAGGCTTCTTAAAATATCATCTTGAATATGTTTTATGCTGAAAGAAAATATGTTCATTTCTAAGGTGATCATGTATCTTCAAATCTATTGATTTTAAAGAAATGCACACATCTAGGGAATTCATAAATACAGAGAAGCAAAACTGAAAATAAATTGTTTGCTGGAGTGAATGTCTGTGTCTGAAATTTAGACCAAAAGTAACGATGTGCAGACATGACTGAAGCATTAGAAAGATTCCAAGGAATTTCAATTTCAGTCCCAGCTTTGCAAATATTTCTTTAATCTATCATCTCTACAAGTTTTGCACTTCCTTTGCATATTTATATAACGAGCTTCAAAATGTCAGGATGACTTTTTTAAAAAAATATTTTTTTAGAATCCAACATGTTTGGATTCTAATATGTGATATGTGACTACATCCTACATATTTCTTAGTTTTCCCTGTTTTTCCACAACAGTCTGCTACATTGAACCTGTCTCTTGAATCCACTGACCTGAGCCATCATGTCTCTGCTGCCTTGTCACTGAAGCTGCTCTCTGCTCACCTTCATTTCAGTCCTAAGGGCTGTTATCTGAAAGCTCCTTGTAAAGCCTGCAGTGTACAACTGTATACCAGCTCATTCCATGAACCAACGCAAAAATCACAGAGTGCCAGAAGCCACGGCTATCAAAACATGATCTCAGCAAAATCACAAAACGCAGGAATCTGGTGATAGCTGTTGTGACAAGTTCATCTTGCTTGATTAGGAAGTTCTTTTTTACCTTTTTTTTAAATACTATTTACTCATAGATAGCTTTGAGTCTGTTATATACAGTATCTGTCATGAACTTTTGTGTGATGGGAATGAAATTAATTCTTATCACCCTATATGTAGTACTGTGGTTGATACTCAAACCTTACATGTTCCTCACCTGTCGATTATGGGCTGTTTAATATCTAGTAGTCACTTGTAGAAGATGCCTGGTTTATACTTTAGCCCTGCCTATCCTATCAACCTTAAATCCTATGCTACCTGCTTGCTGAGCAAAGTATTTTGAAGATGTTGCCCATTACAGCAAGACTTTCAAAAGGAGGCTGTTAACTACATAAAATTTATCATCACAGAAATGTCAGGTACTAAGTATGTGAAGAAATGGGTGTACATCTGGCAAATCTGTATTCAAATAAGGAGTAACATCCGTTTTCTAATTCAATTTTGTATTATATATTATCATCTGTTACTATAAACATGCCAATGATTTGCAGGAGGTCAGATTAACTAAATCATAATTAATCATCAGGTTATATCAAATAAGCTATACAACATATATATTTAGACACACCATTGCGAGGAATCTATTTTCATTGAGGAAAAAAATCTATGAGCAGTATGGTCAACTGCTTGTTCATTCCCTTGAAGACAATGTTTTTCCTTCTATCCAGCTGGACCACTTCTTTGTTTCAATTTATGCAATTTCTCATATCCTCTGGCCACCACTGTGAAGGAGCCTGGCTCTTTATTTGGATAGCCCTTCCATAGGTGCTGTCAGGTTTCTGCAGGGACCCCCCCAAACCTTTATCTTTTCCAGGCTAAACAATCCCATTTTGCTCAGCCTCTCCTGAAAAACTTCTACTGCATTCATCCATTGACACAATGATAGGCATTGACTATCATTATTGACTGGGGTGTCCAAAAACTGGGCACAAGACTTTAGATGCAGGCTAATGTTCTATGAGGAAAGTGAGTAATCACTCCTCTTAACCTCCTGGCTGGGACTTGTGACATTGCAAGGGAATTTCTGTGTATCCAGCAGCAGGATTTAGTATTAGTCTGGGTGTATTTCACGAGCTTACTTACTGGCAGCCCATGCTTTCAGCCTTTCTAGGTTCTCCCACACAGCAGACTTACCATAGAGAGTATTAACTGGTTCCCCTCCTTCTCTTTACCCCTTGCCTGACAATTTGGTGTTCATTTGGAAATTTTGTGTACATACTGTTACCTTTTCCACATTGTGGATAAAGACAGAACCCTCCAGTTTTTGGTGACCACTAGGTACAAAAACACTTACTAAAGACATGTCCTCCAAGCTACGTTTTATCTGTTAATAACTTCTTTAAGCTAAATATTTATCAATTGAAGCTAGCTAAAACTGCAGAAAAGATTAGCACAATGTAATAATGACAGGGAAGGAATGCTTGGAAAAAAAGATGAATTTCCTATCTGAAAATTTTGAATTGTATTATCTTAACTACGTAAAATCAGACCTAATGGCTTCAAAGTGTTTCAGGTTATTAGTATTTTATACAGAAGTTCCTTGCTAGTAAGCCATAGATTGTAATATATTTATTAAAACTTAACATTTATCAGACCAAGGTAAGTGTTCATTGATGAGGTATAGAGTAAGCAAGATGGTCACGTTCCTATGTTTCCTGTATCTCAGTGTCTATCTAAACCATACTTCTTTAGAGTTCAGCTGAAAATTACTTAGGAAGCTGAAACACTTTCTTCCATGCTATTGGAAAGAACAGAATATAACTATTACTGCCCTAAGATCAGTGGCATTCTAGCATCTCCTCTTTCTCCTAGTATTGCGTATACAACTGACACCATATTCACTAGATGCTAACTTTTTCTTTGCAGACATTTCACTACAAAAATTACCTGGCTGAATGTTTATTACATATTTTCTGAATCTGTGTTACTCTTACAGGATTATTTTTTTTGAAGTACATGTTTGTGACCTTTAAAGTGCCACTGCAAACATACAGAAATGCAAATATTTGGAAACACAGTCTTAGATCAGTTTGCAGTATGATATGTAATTTGGGTTTATATACATAGGGATTTACTGAATCTCGTTGCTTAGCATGTAGCTACTTCCAGTTTTGAAATAAAGTGAGATGATCTGTGGTTTCAGAAAAACATCAGGCATGCTTCAGAGTTTTGATATGCAATCAAAAGAGACTCAATGATTTTACTGATTTTCATTTTGCATTTTCTACTTTTTTGTGAATCCTTGAAGAAATAGTGGGACAGGAGGTGCCAACTGACATGGATCAGACCTGAAAAAAATATTCACATCAACATCTGTGAAAGAAACTCTGAAGTTTCACATACAGTAGTCTGCAGAATACATTTTGTCAAGGCACTGAAGCATCAAAAAAAAATTTGGAGACCACATTTACCATCTCTGTATCATCTTTGTACATTTCCTGTTAACCATTGCAGAAATTTAGGCAGACTCAGAGGATCCTTGATGTAGTTTTGAGAACACTATTTTATGAAAACCGAAATAATTAAATCTGATCAAGTTCACTCTGCATCTTTTAATGATAACTTGGCTTAAACATAACAATTGTGATATAGTTTTGAAATTCAGATGACATAATTGTATTTTTCATTCACAAAATCATTTCTCTAATATAGAAATATTGAGACATCTTACGCAATTGATATATAGCATTATTGTATTTTCAAAAACAAACTTTTCTGAAGAGTGTTGGAAGGTCACAATTGAGTGTATCATATGTATCACACACAAGGATATTCTCATACTCAAGCAAGTAGGTGCATTTACAGATACCACAGATAAAGCCAATTATAGTGCTGGGGTGTCGGGAAAGGCAGAAAAAACCTTTATAGATTGAGTTCAGATGTAAGAAAGAAAGGATGTGAACTAGAAATCACAGAGCTTTGGTAATCAAGGAGCTTACCTGCAAAAAATCTTGTCATCTTAAAAAAAGATTTGATTTCAATAAATAAAGGATGAAAAATCAAAGGAATCTAGTTCTGTCAAACAATAACTGAGATAATAGAAAATAAGTTAATTGCCTACAGTTTGTAATTATGAGCTTTAATTGCTTGCTGAACAAAGGCTGCAGTGAGTAGTCTCTTACTTTTTGTCATTTGCTATTTGATTTGGTCTCTTCAATAAAATTTTACTTAGAGAATTTGTGATGGAAAAAATGCAAGATTCTTGAGTTGAGAATCATTCTGTATTCTGTAAGTGAATAAAGCATAAAGTTTCCTATTTAGCAGTAAATCGAGATTGTTTTATTCATTTTCCTTAGTAATGCTATAATCTATGCACTTTCTTTGTCGTTAAATTGCTTCCATTTTATTTATCAAAGCACAAGAACATAGATCACTTCAAAATGATAAGTAAATAAAAAATGAAGTCTTAATTGTTCCAATGTTACTATACTTCGTATATGACAAGAATGGGATGAGTTTCACCACAGGTATTGCACCTTGCTGCAGATATTTAAAATAAATATTTTTAACAGTCTATTTGGTTCTTTCTCCTGTTTTAGCAGCTTATTACATGCATATATATATATGTACACACACCTATATAAATATTTTCTTAACAAATTCTACATGCAGGAACCAAGTATGCTCACAATATGATCTTGGCAATAGTCTGTGAGTTTGGAACACCACTTTATGAGACTCAGACTTCTTATTAAAGTTCGATTAGTTGGAATTTTTTTTTTCCTAATTGTTCAAATCTAATCAAAAAGGGGATTTATCAAAATCTGGAGCCCTGAAATGCTTATCTTTTAGAACAATACACAGATTTGAGTAAAGCCTTTAACAAGGCCTGATCAAAGCCTAGTGCTGAAGTTTGGACTTAAGAAACAAACAAGATAAAACCCAACACACACTAAGAAAAGACCCATAGAAGCTCTCTTCATGTAAAAAGTAATCATGTAAATAATTAGTTGTCTTCACTAGGAAGGCAATGTGAAATATTGTGGTTTAGGTCAGTCTTCTACCCTTTAACCTCTCTGTATGGGAAAGTTGCTACCATTTACTCATTATCATCAGAAGTTTAAGAGAATGAGGGAGTGTCTCAGGAAGACAAGACGTGTTGCTTTTTTCTGAAGGGATTATATCCACCACCTGTCATCTGCAAATTGTTGACTTAAAAAGAATTCTAGAAAAGAATTAATTTGTCAAGATAGTAAGCCTGAGACCAAAGGCTTAGTCACTGGATCATTGCTCAGCAGCATGAGGACGACATTATTCTAATCCATAGACTACTCTACATTTTTCTTTAAAACAGCATTAAATTAATTGAAATCAGATATTCAGAACTGGAATTGTCATCATTATCTTCTCTTTCAGAGTAATTTTTAAAGAATTTGATAACTATCATTGCATTTTTTATAGGTCCACCTCATTAGGCTACCCTGAACACTCATCACATCAAACATTTTAAAAAATAGAGAACTACTTGTTTCAAGAATTCAAGGAATATTTTACATGAATAAAGCACATGTTTGCTGAAATGTCTGTCAGAAAAGCATAAAAAAGCACCTAGGCTCTATGCCTATTTCTGTGAATAAGGCAATCACCATTAAAAGTGGTAGTTCCTGCCTTGACTCTACCAAGGACTGTAAAGAAAGAAAATCATTCAAGTTTGAAATCTACAAAGGTCACTAAATAAATTAAACCTAGGTTTTTCTCTCTGAGTAAACTAAGAGAGGAGCATTCAGATCACAGCTCTCTCCTAAAGCTAATGCTAATATAGGTGAATTATCCCTGAGAGATTCAAAGGAAAGTGATTTCACAAACTTTAGAACTAATGGGATGCATTCTTAATGCTGATATAAGCGTACCATCTTCCTGGTTCAGCTTTGCCCTTTTGCAATAGAAAGGTCCTTTTATCACCTTTTGGTCTCATAATCCCAAATCATGCTGAACACCTAAACTATTCCATTAATTCTTGCTATTCTTTAAAAACCTAAAATTACTGATTCCTAGTGTCCTTCAAACTCTTTACTAAAAAATTAAAAGGAACTAGGATGATTTGCCATTTTAAATGCAGAATTTTTTTGTTTGCTTTTTGTATGTGTATGTGTGTGTGTGTGTGTGAGTTTTTGTTTTGGTTGCTGCTGTTGTTTATTGGTTGGCTACACTGTTTACTTAAATTGTCTGACTGACAAAGTGGTAGATCTCCCTTAATTTTGTCAATTAAAAACAAACTCTCAAAAATTATTGTTGACTATTCAGCGAATAAAAATTAAAAACTAAATATCTACAACATTTTTCATTGCAAAATAAGAATTAATAAAACTTAGGAGATCCTGAAGTTATACCAATTCCTTGGAAAAAAAAAAAGTATTTCCCCACTGTATTAAAAGAAAAGCAGACTCAGATTCTGTATCAAATCTAGTCAAATTACCACTTATTAAATATATGGTTGATATACGCCCCTCTTATCCAACTTTCATAGTTTCTCAAAAAACCAGCATTTTCTAAATGAAATATTTCATTATTAATCTCTAGAAAATAAAGTAGAAATTTTTTTACACTTCAGATTTTTTTTTTTTTTAATGATTGAAATTTTAACAAATTCAGTGAATACATCTCATACACAGGCTGAAACACTGCGGTAAATTTCAGCATTGAAATTTTATTAAAGTATTAAAAGTCCTCTCATGATAGAGTTTCATAATGGGAGTAGTGTCAGATTCTGAATTATTACGGTGCTGTTTGGCTCACAATTAATGTATTCTGGAAACTGAGTAATGACAAATACACTAAGTAATGGAAGTTTCTATGAATACTAAGGTATCTATATAATGTGTAATGAACAGCTGTTAGTACAATGAAACTTAGATTACAAAATATGCTTAATCACCTTTTCTTATACTGAAATCTCATTGACCTGTGACCTCCTAAAACAAACCTAATGACAAATCCACGATAAAAAATAGAAAAACCCCAACTACATATGGAACGAACGCAGTTTTTTTGAGTTTTCCATACTATTACCCATTAATTTAATGGCATCCTGTAACCCAGTTTCAGTGCTATTAGATTCCGGCAGGGAGAGAGGTATAGGGAATAAAAACAATGTGGGTTTTTTTCTGTATCTCTGAGGCTGTTCAACTATATAAAGATATAGAGAAGTTTGCCATAAAGACCACAGACCATAGAAGTTGACCACAAAGAGAGTAAAGGTTTAAAACACTTAAACGGAGGTAATTCACTTATCATCTTTCTATTGTGCCTAAAGAATGCGCTGACAAACTAGGTCAGATGTGCTTCAAAGACTTCAGGAGTAAATGCTTGAAAGTGTCTCTGAATTGATCTTAATTTTTTTTTTTCTCATAAAAGTTGTAAAATTGAAGACACTTGTAAGGTAATGAGACTAAAAGTGTTTTTCTCCATGTATCCAGTTAGTTAAGAGCAAGCATGAAGTTCTTTACACCAGACTGATGTATTCCTGAAACTCAATCATAACCTACCATTATTATTGATTTATTCATTTATTTTATTAAGGGAGGTATGTTAGTACTTGCTTACCATTAAATTTATCCTAAATTTCTTTAAAGAAGGATAAGAGGAACAGATGCATAAAATGGAATGGATTTTTCATGAACCTGTGTAAAACTAAGAGAGCATTCAAAAGAATATTTATAGCCTGACATCCCACTTACATAATCTAAGAAATTTTATTCAGAAATAGTGTCTGAAGCATAGGCTTTTTGATAATATAACTTGTCCAAAATACTTAAGTTCCCACATGAGAAAAATGGAGTGGAATTTAAAAAAAAAAACTTACCAACCAACCACAGAACTGAGCACATTAAATATATGACATATACTCTTTCAGAGATAATATCTGAGAGTACTGTAGCCAGCGACCTAGGGATTTTCTGAGCTTAAGGTTTCACAGCTGCTAAATGAGATATTGTCATTGATGTTTTTATAATTATCTATGACAAGCAGTTCCCAGTTCAGAATATTTCCTTATTTTAAAATTTATTTCTAACCTAATTCCTGATAACTTCACTGAACTGAAATGTTTTTGAACTAGTTCTGGACAGATATTTTTTTATTCACCTCATTGCACAGTTGTATGCTCTCCTGGTATATCTGGTCTAATTTATCATTTTCACAATATGAAGAATTCAAATTTACTTAGTTTCTCTTTATCTGGAAGTCATTCCTGTGGGAATACTTTATAGAAACATGTATTCTTAGTTGCATCGTTATTTGTAATTATTATTTCAGGGTTTGCTGACTAAATTACACATAAAAAAGTAAAAACTATCATAGATATACATATTTTCCCTCCCACTTTTCATAATAATGTTGTTTTTCAAATAATTATTTTAAAGTGTTCATTTTCATCCACTGTGTCCTCTTTGCCCTTTGGTTCATTTCTTTGCATATCTCTTGCAGTGTCAGTAAGGACACAATAGGTTCCACTTTCACACCCCATTCCCTAACACATTTCAGAATGGGAATTGAAAAGGCAAAGAAAGTATCTAATTCACTGAGTACACTAAATGAGAACAGAAATTTTATTCACAATAAAACTCTTCTTGAGATGATAAAAAATATGGAAATGGTAATTTTGTTGTATTAAACATATCAGTGCATTAAAGGAATGAAAACAATGCTGGAAAGATCATGCAAGCCGTTCAAAAACAAACAAAACAAAAAAGAAAAAGCTAAATGTATCATGTTTCTTGCTTTTTCTCCTTTTGCAACAGCAGTTTACAAAGATGCGGTCATAATTCAAAGAGGATAGTTATTTTTAGTTTAAATACACATTCTGGAAACATTTTTAAATAGTAAACTTAATGAAAACAGAACAGATGCCAAAATATTGCAATTAAATTAATAATTTTAAATTATGTTCATTAATCCATAGCCCTGATTTAGACTGGGATAATCCCAGGTTTTGTACTGAAACCCAAAGAGGCTTTGGAGATTCATATTAACCTTCTGAAGGGCGTTTCACAAGGTCAGAGCTCCGTCACAAAATGAATATTAATGTAAGCGGAAGCTGTGGAATGAAACTTTGCTCCCCATCGATTTCTTGAGAACACCATTTAAAGGAGGACTTATGGGAAAAGATGGCAAATAGTTGTCAGTGCACAGCAGGAGCTACAGGCTCTGGGGGATGCGCATGAGGATGGCAGGGCAGGGCCTCAGCCAGCAGCAGGCCTGGCCTCCATGGGCAGGGATTTAGTCCTGAACACAGCCCCAGGCAGGAGAAGGCCTGGCCTCCATGAGCAGGGCTTTAGTCCTGACCACAGCCTCAGCCAGGGGCAGGCCTGGCTTCCATGGGCAGGGATTTAGTCCTGACCAAAGCCTCACACTCTGGGCACTGGGAGCTCTTCCCTCAGCAATCAGCAGAACTAGACTCTCGATGGACATACTGAAACTGAGCTGGCTCCAGAATAAGGGCTCTCAAGACCCTTAAAATAATGAATTTTTTACACAGACTGCCTCATTCTACATCATAGATGATGCATAGGAAAATTTGTCACAGAGACTGAAAAAGGGCTTACTGGCCTTTCTACAACTTCATGGATGTTAGAGGTTCTTTCACAGAACACCACTCTGCATATCAGAAGTACAAAGACATCAAAAACTGTGATCTCTGGCAAGAGTAAAAGATAAACCTGTAACCATTATTCTGGCACTATTCCAGTATATGCAATATCCCCTTAGATAAATGTTATTATTCTGATAAATGTCATTATTTTATCACTGGAAGTTTCCTTTCAAGAACTTGTAAAAAAAAATTGAGTTATGTAAGTATTTAAGTGAATGGTTAAACATCCAGAAAAAACTGCTTAAAAACAAGGGTAGTGAGTATTTAAAATCTTCTACTTAAAGATCTACAGAAAACCTTTGTACAGTCTTTATGGCATCAGGTCTCAATTATGTGGCACACATTAGACAAAATACTTGTAAATATCTAGAACCTTGCAGAAAACAATTGTGGAAATTCACGAAGTTTGACAGCAGTCTTAAAACTTGAGAGCAGCGTTAACACATCCAAAAGTGAAATCTGGAGAACGCATGTATTTTAAGACATGTGGGGCTAGACTTCCTACAAAAAATAAAAAGTACACTGAAGCAAAAGCAGAACTACAACAAAGTACATATTTCTACTAGTAGCTTGTTAAACCTCGATAATGGTGAATGGGCTGGGAACCTCAGTACTTTTTAAGACTTTTGATCTTCACTCCTTTTCCATTGTCCTGCCCTGCTGTAAAAGGGGAGTAGGGGAGAATTCATTTCGATAGATTTCTCGGACAAAAATAAAGAGCAAAAGCGGCAATATTTTATCTGAGAACTCTTTATTGAAAAGGAAGGTAAGCGTTCGTAGCGCAGGGGGCCAGAGAAGGCAGCAGGCAGCAGGGAGCAGCGCCGCGCACAGAGCAGAGCCCCAGGCCGCCGCGGGGCCGCGGGCGCGCTGCCGGGGCCAGCTCGGCAGCCGAGTCTGAGTCTGCGCGGGCCCGGCCGAGGCCGCCGGGCGCCATTTCCGAGCAGCGGCCGCTGCGCGTCCCTGGAGCCGGCCCGCAACAGGCTGCCGTGGGCACGGCCACTGCCGGAGCAGCTGCGGCTCCCTGGGCAAACAGCGGAGCCCCCGCGGTGCCGTGTTTCCATGTGCTAAAGCTCCTCCCACAGCCTGATTTCCTGGGCATTTTGTGCCGGGCCCAGGGGCTGTGCGCAGCTTTCTGTGCCCTGCTCGGCTGCAGGCGGAGCCTCCCCGGGGACAGCCAGGGACAGGGCTCCAGCGCGGGGACAGCCCCTGGAGCAGCTTTTCACCTCACGGGTAACACATCAGGAGGCGTAAACAAACATCACATTGGTCCCTCACATTCACTTTCTGCTGTGAAATTTGATTCTGCTGAAAATACATGAGAGTACGAGGAAATATGAACAGGGTGTATCAATTCTTTGCTTTTATTCTTCACTACAGTAGAAAATCAATTACAAATACGCTTATACTATCCATTCCATTTCCTTTCACTTCGAAGTAGGTGAATCACTGGATATTTTGCCATATCCTTCCTATTAATTTGTGTCCCAAAGGAAAATATTAATACTGGTGATTACAGCCTTAGCAACCTGTCCTTCATGTGCTAGCCTATATCAATGTTTCATGGAAATACTGAATATAGATCCATTAAAAACCTCATTAATCTCCCAATATTAAAGGAAGATTTTATTTCACATAATTAATTACAAATATTTTGTGAATCCATTTTGAGACAACCTGCATGTTTTCAAGTGTTCATAGGTTCTGTCCCTTAAAAAGATCAATGGCTTTTTCCTCTAAAGAGCAATTTCATACAGCATCATCCAAAGTATTTTGATGCATCATTAGCTTGGATGACATGTTGAAAGTGATGACGGAGGTGCACTACTCAGCACTCCTAGCTAAAAAAAAGCAGAGCTGCCATATCAGATAAAGGTTTGACTTCTTCAACAGATAATTGGTGTTGTAAGTTAATACAAGAGAGAAAGGCATTGCAATCTCTGCAATTTTTTAAATATTCTTGCAAATGCTGAGGGAAAATGCATATAACAATAATAATTCATAATAAAGGTTTCTGTACTCTATTAAATCTGTTTTGAAAATGGAAACCTGTATTTATAATGAGTATGTCCAAGGTAACTTATGAAATAGTAGGAAAAGATCTTTGTTTTGAGCGACTTTTTGCAATCTTGCCAATAAATTTTTTCATTAATTTTTACTCTGTGTTCTGTATTATATAAAAGCTCCAAAATAGCAGGGGAGATTCTAGTTATCACTATATTTCTAGAGCATGAACTCTTAAAGATGTCCAAATATGGTAGCTTTATATGTTGAATAATAAGATATTTTTAGTGCTTGCTGCATAATAGAGTGTTATTTTTACAGTCCCCAGGGGAATAAAAAACACCTGTATTGCAATGAGGGGAAAATGCTTAGCCAAAAATTAGGCATATAGAGTGACTGTTTTAAATAAGCGTATAATGTTCCTTTTTGTTATTTACTTTTTATTCTTATTATTTTATTTTGTGTTTTGATATTTTCCTTTTTTGGATTTCGGGACATTAAGTCAAAGGCATTATTGCTTGGTTTTCATTTTCGCAAATAAATGACCTTGTTTTATGAGTTTAATTTCTTTCCTCCATTGATTCCTTAGCCAAGTCTGTAAGGCTAGATAAAAAAAAAGGATCCCTCAGAGTTTCCATTGTGGTTGGAATTTAAGTCACATTTAAAAATTGGCAACAATGCTGCAAAACTGCCTGAGCACCCGAAAGTCTATAAGCATAAGAGTTTTTGACTGTAAAGTGACTTTAGCATTGGAAGTGCTGTCAGTTTTTGAAGTAATTTTGTCAGAGTAAAGCACCTTTAGATCTATATTTCATCTAAAGCCAAATAAGATTCATTGGTTTAAATAAAAATGAGGTCATGTCATGCCAAATACCTGCTGCAAAATACATACCTCTTCGCTTCTAGGACGTGAATAGAAAGGATAGAAACTATCTGACTATGCTAAATCAATAACTATTTACTCAACATCTTGAACTTCAAGATTCTTTTTGCTCTGAAATTAAATCAGTGCACATCTCCTAAAAAAGCAGTTAATCAGAAATAGCCAAGGCTGAAGAAAAAAAGCATTCTTTATCATTCTTGTTGAAGTTTTTCCACTGTACATGTAAAAAAATGTTAAGATTTCTGTGACAGCTGGAAACTTAAGTGTCCCTAACTGGGTTTGAGAATTTGCCGAGCCACGCGAGAATTAATCATTATGAGAATTAATCGTTATAAGACTGATCATCTTTATATCTGAGAGTCTTTGGTGAACCTCATCTCATAGGCTTTCACAAGATCACTTACCTACCTTTATGTATTCAAGCCTGTCTTTTTGAAGAAAAAAAAAAAAAGATTGTGCACTGCATAGATGTAAGTTTGGAAGAAAAATTGCAAAACCTCTTAAGAAAATGTTCTGTACTGAGTCACCCCCAAATATTGTAGTTAAAACATCAGACAATTACTTGATTCAACCCATGCTAGAATGGGATGTTCTATGTTTTGGGAAGATTGGGTTTTTAAAGTTTTAATTTGCAGTCTGTGTGGGCATTGATTAAAATGATATTTTGTTGGGCTTTGTGTTTCAGCCTCGTTGACTCCTCCCTTAAATAATGTTGTGCTTGAACTTTTTTCTTCTTGTAGAGACTACGGATACTATAAGGAAACCAATTCCAAAAGTCCTTGGTAAGCATACACGGTGTATAGCTTATTCAGCTTTGTGCTGTGATAGTCACAATATTTTATAGGAGGAAGCTCACCAGTCATTTCAGATACATCCACAGAGACCTTTGTAGAACAGTCCTCTGAAACTATCCTTGGGGAGAAAGAAAATATATTTCCACAGTGTCATTATCTTTACAGTTTGATTATAATGACTGCAGCTATAGTTCTATTGCTACTGACACTACTATTACAAGTGTAATATACCACAGCAGAGTGTGACATTTCCTAGGCTATTGTAAAGCCTCTAGAAGCCATCAAGGATTTGCTTAGTGTACTACAGAACATGTCTGAGCAATTAGTTTTATGAGACAAGGCACCACTGTGAATAAAACCATCTCCAGCTCTCAAAGAGAGTGCTTTGTACCCAGTGTGATAAAGCAAAAATTCAGTTCAAGCCAAAAGAATATCTGGAACACTTTCTTTTCCCACATTTTATCACAATAGACAAGTACAAAACAAATAAACTGATAATAAAAATTACCGGTGTGTATTATGGCTATGCCAAGATTTTATGTCTGGAGAGAAGGTTTGAGATAGGAAATGAAACTTTGTTATGACATGCAGTTTTGTTCATACATCTGCTGAAATCACATTAAACTTTTATTAGTACTTGGTTCACATTTCTTTTAGAAGAATGTAAAAAGATATATTCTTTTCGAAGGATTTCTAGAAAAATTATGTATTAAATGAACTGAGAAAATACTAGTTTCAAAATTATCAAAAAATAGAGAAGCAGAAAGGATAAAAAAGTGTTCATAACAGAAAACTAAAAGCAAGGACAGAGAAACAGTGGTATAAACCCACCTTATTCAAATCTAGGTACACTTGCAGTTCTCTGTAGTCTCTGGGTATTGTCTTTATGCTTGCATGTTTAAATTTAAATTGCAATAGCATTACAAAATTTTAGCCCTATGTCTTTTTATTATCTTTTTGTGGTTTTTTTTGTTTGTTTGTTTTTTCTTTTTGCTTTGTTTTGTTTTGTTTTCCTCGGAGTTTATGAATTTTATAACATAAAAAGTATGTTATGACATTTTCGTCTGATTTCTTTTGTTATATGCGGTAAGGAATTTAATCTAAAAGCATACTTCATGCTGCTTTAAGAAATATCACTTTATTTCAGAAAGGATCAAGATTTAGAAATAAGCAAGACAATAAGCAATAAGGTTCTTTAAAAAATGATTGCAACCCATCTTTTTTTTTTTCCACATTAAACTTTGCAATAAGTGTGGTATTTGAAACCCTGTTTCCATCCCATGTAGGATAAACTGGAACTTACATAGTTAGAATTTTGTTCTAATTTTCTTGAGAAAAAGTAAACTTTATCTCTTAGTGAAAAGTATATAAATTCCTTTAGCTACAGAAATTCTGGAGAGTGAAAATAAGTTCTCTTCTCGTCCTTGGAAAGGAGATTCACAATCAAAGAGGACGTTTTCCCCTGTGCAAAAGTTGCAAATCCTCTGAATGGATCATAGTTTATTAAAAAAAACCAACCTAAAACCTTTTAATTGCTAAGAACAAATACAATTAGTTTTCCATAGAGCATGCTCACACCAAAATGTAATGCAATTCTATAATCTTGCAAAAGTATTATTGTAGTTAGACATTGTTGAGTTTGGGGATTTTTTGGGGGGTTGTAACTTTGTTTCTAATATTTTAGCTTGTTTATTCATTTGTTTTCTGTCTTGCATGATTCCATATCTGTGCAAAGGAAGAACCAGTCTGGACTACTCACAGGCTATGCTTTCTCTCAGGCTTTTTCAAATAAAAGCACTGGGCTCTAGCAGCCTTGGGAAAGCTGTGAAGATGGGAGGAGTTCGTGGAAAATGAAGCCACGAAAGAACTGGTTTTTGCTTCTTGTGTAGAAGTCTCTATCGCCTGACAAGCGAAACTTGTCTCTCTGGAGTGTACTGAAAGTCTATTTAAGTTGAGAACTGACTGCAGTGTTTTTTTGTATGTTGTTAAAAAGTTTGGGAGAGGGGAGGAAGAAGTGGTCTGAAGATCTTATTCTGAATTTGTTTTATTTTTTTTTTCCCTTTTCTTTGGGTTATTAATAAAGTTTTTCTTTCATACCCTTTTAAGTATTAGGCTTGCCTTGCTTTTACTCCTAATTCTGTCTCACAACAGAAAATTAGTATATTGAAATTAGCAAACCTAAACTTTTAACACTGAGTAACCAGGGAGAAAACTTTCATGCAACAATGAAAGGTCTAAATATGGTTAACCCCTTAAACTGCTGTTCCTGTAAAGGGTTAAGAGTCAAACATAAAATGTGTCCGAGAATATATATCCAAATTTGGGGTATATATAGAGAACATTTCCCTTGACTTTAGTAGGAGGTATTATTGAATATATATATTGTAAAGATACATCTTTAAAGGCCAGCTTTCAACATCTGAATGTAGAACTGTACTCTTTTGTACAAATTCCTTTAAAATTTCTTGACATAATTTTTGTATGGAAAATCCTTGCATGTTATGTATTTTCTGAAGTAATTATTTTTCTTTTTAATGCTGTCAGTAAATAAATACGTAGTAAAGAAAATATCTCTGAAGTGGTTCAGGTGAAATTAGTGTTTACTATTCTTAGCTGTGTTTGAGAATAAAATGTGTTTTCCACATTTTTATTTCTAAGACATCTCATATTCTGAATCAATTTATTCCAGAGACTATTTATCCAGGAATGTGTCAAAAATCCAGCAAAGGGCACAGATAGATGATTGGAAATTCAGATCAAGAATAGCCTCTAACTAGGGCACCAAGACCTCTTTATTACAAAATACTGCCTATGGAACAGATGACTTTCTTGTTTGCACCAGGTGGCAGTTGAATTTCCTTTCTTTTTTGAAGCTAGAAAAGAGGTCTTTGCTTCCATTTATGTTTCTTATTCACCAAAAAAAAGCACATGATCTCTCAAAATATGTATGCTCTTCAAAATGTACAGATGATAATCAAGCACAGAGCCTACTATCTTCCTCATTCAATTAAGCCTATTTATTTCCTAACTTTCTTCGTATTACTGTGGATGACACTCTCTAATCCTGAAAACAATGTCTGCATTAAGCAAGGTAAGTGTTTCTTGTTGATCTTTGGTACCTGCTCTTAAAAAAGTGTTGTCATAATTCTTGTGAGGTGAAGTAAAATCTCTAGAGAACGGAATTTGGAAGTCTAGCTTATGACTGCATTTGTGCACTGGTTTTCAGCTTAAACAAAAATGTAACTGCAGTAGTGGTTCTAATCAAAGTAATACAACCTTTTAATTCTTAGTAGCATATTTAGAAAAATGAGTGTAATTATACCACATTCCAAAGACTATGAGAGAAGGGGCTAAATAAATATGTATCTTTCTTTTATTGATGAATAATAATTATTAAAAGCAAGTGTTTAAAATGCATTATTTGATTTTTGTAGGAGTCATGTCCATATAAGATAGATGAACAATATTCTGTACAACTACACAATGATCATTAATAGCAGCAAATGCATTAATCTAGTCTTCATTAATATTAATTTTTATTTCTGTGAATTATATCTAAGCTATAAAAATCTGGGACTGTTTCTGCCCATATCCTCCTAACAGACCAACTGTTTAAAACCTTTTCTGCAATAACTACCAGAATTTTGATTATGTAGTGCAAAATGTCAGAACCATAGTATCTCTATTTCAGAAGTACTTGGTAGCTGCCCTACATTATTATTATCGGCAATTACCGATAAGTTATTTGCTAGCATTGGTGCATAGATAAAATATTTTAATTGGGTAAATCATAAATAGTAATTTACAATCCTTGTAGAGATTGGTAGTTAAAACCTATAGTCTGTAATATGCAACAGTTTGAGATATATCAGCACATGAATCTGTTCTTCTCTGTTAAACTTCAGATTAATTACTCTGAAACAATCTTTGACATATGGATTGAAAATGCCAAAGGGAACAGATTGTTGGGCACAGTGCTAATCCTAGAAATAAAAAGATACTTTGGTTTAAGTGTCAAAGTTAAGATCAGTGTTACTGTTGTATCTTAAAGACAGGAAAATTGTTCAGATTTCAATATGGTGTCAAAAAATAAATTCAAAGTCAAAAGATACATGAACCAACTTAAAATTTTATGGCTGGAAATATATCGGGAAAACATAGTATACACTAAATGGTAAGAAAAATAGCAGAAGACACCAGTAGAACACCAAGGTTTACTAACCAATTTGATTTTCAGTGTAAGTACTTTACAGAAAAACAAATGTTTGATTATACAGTAATGAACATGAAATTAAGTGGAGAAATAATGACATGGGACTGTAAAAAGTAAAATAAATATTTATGTATAAGAGAAAGACTACAAATTAAAGTATGTGGAGATTTTTTTTGAAAGTTTTTCATAAATGTAAATTCATAGTACTTTCATGGTCTACATGTTAAAATTACATAACAAGCAACATGACTAAGCAACTCATCCCACAAATTAACAAGGTTATTATCAGTTCTTACTTGGTGGCTACACAAAGATAAAAAACCTCTTCATGATCAACACTCAAACTTAATCAAGTTTATTAACTTCTTAATAGTTAAATCTCCACCTGCAAGGTCAGAAGCTACCTTAATTTTGTTTCTTGCACATTATTGGTTAGTTTACAAAAATAACGTTTAAAGAATCAATACTGGCACCTGTTAGTCATCAACAATTTCAATAAAAAAAAGATTTCTAAAAAAATTCTTTGATATTCATGATGATAAACACTGAAACATCAAAATGAAATGTTATTATACTAATGCTTTGCCTTCTAATCTGCTAAATATTAGAACTGTTAAAACAGCTTCTGAAAAAAAAAAACAAAACACAAAATAACGCCACCTGTTAGGATTTTGGACTAAAAAAAACAGTGAACTGTGCTTATCAGGTCTATTCCTACAAGTTGTCTTTTAAGAAAGAAAAACTGCTAAAATAATGTTACCATATGTTTTTTGAGGGCTTGTTTGTTTCAGAAAATCGAAAAGCAAAAGTCTCATCCTGACAAAATTATATTCCTCAACATCCTGTGAATATGATTTTATCTGTAGAAGGGTAGTAGCTCAAGGTTAGTATTGCTGAGAAAAGAACTTCTTACCATAATTTTGTCATGTGCTTTTAACTGTAATTAGACTTTGAGAATTCTTTCATGCTTTCTTTTTATGGTGTGTTTAAACATAATATCTTTTACTGACTTTTAATACTTTAATTTTTTTTTACCCTCTATTGGACAAACTTTTTAACGGAAACAGTCAAATCATCAGACAATTGTGATGAGTTATGTAACAGATCCAAGTACCATTTTATCCTTTTCAGACTTTTACCCCTTCTCACTGCAAGGTAATTATGGTTTGCTCAGATTACTAATAGCAAAGCTTAGAAATGAAAGACTAAAAAATATTTCATCTCCTTTTTCAAAAACACACTAATCCAGAATGTTTTTTTGTAATATTCAATTTATAAAGAAAAATGCAATAAAGAAAAATTTATAAAGAAAAATTTATAAAGAAAAATTACTTCAATGCAAAAAAAAACAAAACAAAACACAAAAAACCCACCAACAACAAAAAAGCTAACAAACAAAAAAACCAAAACCGATGTAGAGTATAAAAGTAAAATAAAATAAGACGACTTTAATGAATTTCCAGAAAATAAGTTCTTATATAATTCTTTTGGTGGGTGAATTCCCATATTTTATTTTTAGAATGAAGCCTTTCTAGAATGAAATATATAGTATATAAAGCTGCTAAAGCTGTTCTTTTCATGCACTTCCAATTCTGTATTTCTATTCTTATGTTTAGATAGCTTAACACATACTGAACTATCACACGGTATCAGGTCTCAGATCAGAAAAATCATACTGCTCTTCTAGATATATTTCTCAATATACAATATAACCTAAATGAGTTATTGTCTTCCAGAAGAACCTGCTAATAATCTTTCTTTTAGTTACAGCTTTAAGTATTCCTGTCTTGTTTATAGCTCTGACATGGTCTACTCTCCCACTACAAATGATGCAAGAGTTGTGAATGAAAGTGAAGGAAGTCAAGCAGCTGTAATCAGGAGAAATGTTGGCTTCTGTGTCCCTTGTGAGGTCCTTTGTCTGGTTCAAAGATTGTGATTACACAGAAGAAGATTAATAACTCTATGAAGAATACTGATTTTTATAATAAGTTGCCATGATAAATTGAAACAATGAGGAAATTGCACCTAACTGGAAAAGCAATCCTTTTATGTAATTTCCAGAAACAAGGCATGTATTACACCGGCAGTTAGTTTGGTAAAAGCAAGACAGACAGACGTATTTAGCATGGGGGTTTTTCTCTTTGAAATTATTCCACATTTTCACCATGAATGGATAACATTAATACTTTGTAAAAACTCTAAAATTCTTCCTATCCAGCTTTGCTAAAAGTAGGAAAAACAAGCTAAAAACTCCCAACCTTTCCAGTGCTCCGGAATATGGTAAATGAGATATTGTGGTTGCATTGAAATGTTAAATGCATTACAGTAATAAATGAAATGGTTTCATCATAAAGCAATCTTTTGTAGCATTCAATTATACTGATTCAAATGGAAGTGTAACTTAGTGCATCTGAATGGTTTCAATTAAGTAAGAGATTCGGGTAATTCACTGAGGGACATAGAGAGAAAGCAAATTTGCTTTCAAAGACATGAATTCATCCATTTGTGTAAGCTGAAAAAAATATCCTCTTTGTGGCTTTTGATGGGGGGGTAGGTGGGCTTCTTTTTTGTATTTAAGAATATTACTGAAGTTTTTCGATAGCAAGAATTTTTTTAAAAGCAGTGAAAAATGTGTTATAAACTAGAAGTTAATATAACTGGTCTGAAGGAATGCAGTACATAAAAAATTACAGATTGTATTAAAGAGTATTAATAATATTAGTACAATTTCCTTATGTTACAATATGAGGGAAATTGCAATAACATCTTAATTCTAAAAGAACCAGAGAAACTGACTGTCAGTGGGTTTATTAAAAGTAGGAGATTTTGTGAGGGCTTTTTAAATTATTTTTCCCAAAAAATATATAGCACAGATACCCAGGAAAAAAAACAAACAAAACAAAACAAACAAAACAAAACAAAACAAAACCAAAACAAAAAAAATCCTTACTAATGCAGCAGAAAAAAATTAATCCCTTACTTAAGCAATATAAAACATATGTAGAGCTATCAAAAAGAATGTCCTGAAATACAGGAAATACTCTAAGGCACAACTCTTGGAGAGAAAATTCAAGACAGTCTCTGAAGTAAGCTGGATCTCTGAAGTAATCTGGAGAGGAGGACATGAGAGGATATTATTGAAACATAATGTGGCATTTCAATTAGATATTTAGCTAGAAAAGAAGCAGAATAAAATCTCTGAACTTAGTGCTGTCCCATTAATATTTATTTAAAATACTAATGTTCATACAATATATATCATGTTTCAATAAATTATAGATATTAAGAAGAAAATAGCACTCTTCCTAAACTACATATTTATCTGCATAAATAAAATTTTCAGTATATATTTTAGTCTTGATTCAGAGAATATGATTATCCTACAAGTATTCTGCATTCATTTAGATCTCTGCTATGTTAACATTATTCAGAAGCAGAGAACTGATCAGACTACTCTATACCAGGAGCAAATGACAAGAGGGGTGTTAGATGTGTTCGAAATGAAGTTAAGCCTGGGCAAACAGGGCAAGGAAATTTATTGTTTTAAATTTGGGTTTGTGTCTTAGTGTCAAAATCTACCTGAATTTGCCTTAAAATCCTCAAGTTTTGTGTTTTGTCTGTAACAATAAATAGTAAACCATCTCCTTGCCTTTATCTTGAGCCAGCTTTTGTATCCTTGTGTTGTTGAGGAAGGTGAGTGAGAGTGGGTGATGTCTATAAACTGGTCAAGGTAATCCAAATAACAGTAACTGATGTACATTAATCAATGGCAGAGGGAAGATGATGAAGGTAAAAATTGGAAGTGTCAGGAAGATACATATTTGTGGTGTGGGAGTGCATATAGGGCATTGTAGATAAAAGGCTGAAAGCATTTACAATCTTCCATTTGGAGAAGAAACGTCACCTTGGAGTTTATAGAGGCCTTTCCATAAGTGAGGGAGGATTGAAGTAAGATGTAGTGAGATGTTTTAGTAGGGCCTGTGGTGACAGGTCAAGGTTCAACAGTTTTAAACTGAAAGAGAGTAGATTTAGATTGGAGATGATGAGAATTTTTACAAGGAGGGTGATATGACACTGCAACAGGTTGGACAGAGAAGTTTTGTGTGCCCCACCCCTGGAAGTGTTTGAGGACAAGCTGGATGGGTCTTTAAGAAGCCCAGTCTAATGGAAGGTGTCCCTGCACATAGCAGAGAGGTTGGAACTAAATGGTCTTTAGGTCCCTTCCAATCCAAATCATTCTAAGATTCTACAAGTTACTTATAAAAAAGATCAGTCATGTTTACCAAGTAATAGAGAGGGAAAATGCAAGTGTGTATGTATATATATAAAAATACAAATGTACATTCATATTCATATCTATCTATATATATATGCATTTGTGCTTTATTAGTCTGTTTTCACAGACAAATATTTCCGATTTTAAATATTTCAAACAAATGCAGGTCAAAAAAATGCACCATTATTACAGCTTCTAACAGTTGAAGTAAACTTGTTTTCTCAGAAAGTTTGAAATAGACTGACTTAAGTGATTATGCAAAATTAATAAAACTCCACAGAAAGCAATTTACTGGTAAACACAGTATTTCTTTGTAAGTCTGAAATATGCAAAATATTTTCTTTATTAGTAATTTCAGCAATTTATTCTGAAATCTTCTGCTTCTAAATCAACAAAACTCCATTGACCTACTTTAGAGCAGAGAAGAGTTCAATATTTTTAGTGCTGTGCTCAAATTTTTCAAATGTGAAATGTCCTCAAGCATCCACATATATCCATTAGACAGACTAGCTCTGGAGGTTTGTACACAGTAAAATTAAACCTCAGAAAGCTGCTGGAAGAATGAGAGTCAGCTATCTGAAAGGTTCATTGGAAATGTTTGGTTTGAAGGGAAATGTTTTCCCCACAATTGCAGATAACAGCACGAAAAAGGGAATTTGCTTTTTCACTCACCTTAAAAGTTTTGTATTTGTACGTTTTCCATTAAGAAGACTATAAATGTGGATGTGTTTCTTGACATTTTACCATCTGTGATATGTACTTTCTGAACTATCAGAAATAAGAAAAAAATCAGGTTTGGGAGCAGTCAATATCAGAAAGAAGAAGCTAAAAACTGATGGGACATAAAAACAATAACTGTGTTGTTATTGTAAATCGTAACAAGTAGTCTCTCAAAGACATATTGCAACAACAGCAAAACACACTAAAAACCCAAAGGCATTGAGAACTGTCTACTTTGAACACGGATATACTGCATTTTCAGCCAAGAGAAAAAGAGCAACTACTTTTTATATAGTCTCTTTTAAATTATATTTCTTCTCTACCCTAAATTGACAATATAATATAATAGTTACTGGAAAATTAACAGAATATTGATTAAAGTTTGGTTATTTTACCTTATGCTATGGTGCATATGTTTTCATTGAACTGAATACCGTATGATTTTTTTTGGAAATTCCCATGTTATTTATGACTTATAATGAAAGGAATCAGAATTAATAATAGATTTTGACACACATTGAACTACCTACTTTATCACTCATTTTTTTAGTCATCTAATACTTTGCCAAAGTAGGAAATGTATCAAAAATAACAAACAACAGGAATCAAAACATATATAGTTCATTGAAAGATTGTTATGGCTTAGAGATATATGAATGCTTTTTGGCATTATCTTTGACTTTCATTATGCAGTGAATATACTCTGAAAAAAAATTTGTTAATACATACATTGAACAGTACTAAAGTACAAAACAGTAGAAAAGAACAATACAAGTTCCTCTTATATAAGACAGAATAAAATACTGTTAATTAGAAATTGTGAATATTGTAGAAACAAGAGAAATAAGTGCATAAAGACTGGAAAGGTGTCAAAGAGCTTATTGACAGTGAACATATACTTACACTTGGGAGAAAACTTATCAGTTGTATATCCTTTCTATTGACCATGTGGCTAAGCGTTCACTGTTAGAGTAATTTCATTAGAGGCTACAAAAGGATGCCTAGAGACTCTCCAGCAAAGAAACAATTAGATGGAAGTTTCATTATTCTTAAACATGTTATGTTTCCCATTAGACAGTGATCAAAGAAAAAAATACTAAAGGAGATCTGTAGGATGCAAGATTGATTACAGACTGATTCAGCAGTGCAATCACTGTTTGGTGCAATCTCAGCATGAGTGGAGTCCCCAGAGAGCATGTTGCTATCTGATAGCACTACAGTAAGGGAAAAATCAAACTACTTTTAGAAAGTAAATTGGTTGGGGTTGCATTATACAGGAAAGCATTATAGCTCAGATAGTCATTCTTCTTGGAATCCAAAAGTAGGTGCTCTAAAAAGATTTCAGTTTTCAGATGCACATAAAATCCAAACTCAGAACTGTTCAGTTACTCTAGTGGAGCTACCAGAAACAAAATACTTCTTATGAGTTATTGCAATGGATACAGTTAATAGTTCTTTTAATATGCCGTTTACAGTCTCTATATAATATTTTTTAAATATATAATAAATTTCCTTTTATGTAGTTGTTTCTTTTTTTCTTCTTAATTCTCCATTACCCAATCGAGTTTCACATCTGTAAAACTTAGCGCAGAATTGACTGATGTAGTAAGACACTAATATCCATTATCTGGTGTTATGAATTAGCAAATATCCACTGAAAAAATATTTACAGCATTTGTTATCTGTCTCAAACACTGTTAAAATCACAGAAGGGTTTTACCATGAGATAAGTACAGAAGGGAGAGACAGAATGGAGGTAACACCAGGCGTGTCAGAAGCAAGATCTAGTTAGCACATCCAGACAAAAATTCCCATTGTGTCAAACTGTGAAGAATCAACTGCTCCTACAGCTCTCATTGGTCAAACAAAGATCACACCAAGTTATGAGACAGATGGCATCTGTGGCCAGAAATGACCAACAAAGGCCCCTCGAATACACCTCAGTAGATTCCTGGACCTTGGACAGTAAGTTAAGCCCCTGCAGCAGGAGTGTGAGGTAAGATAGAGGTGGCACTATATTCTGAGTGTCAACTGTGCTCAGTCAGTTCCTACTGGGCAAAACATAATTCCATTAGCAGGAGATTGTAACCACTGACTCATGGCCCACCAACTCAGCAAACTGTCTCAAAAGAAGACAAAGACCTGAGCATGCCAGCTAATCAGTATTAAAATTTAGGGAATCACTTAACCAATAGAATGAAAGATCATGGTAGCCAATTAGCATTAATTCCTTTGTTTGCTGAGATGTATAAATAGTGAAAAGCTTTGAACTACTTCAGAACCTCTACCACCGAGAAGCCAGGGTGAAGAAGGACTGACAGGATGCTGCTGGATTCACAGGTGGTGACTATTTGCTGCTCTCTCTCTCAAATTCATTGTTAAATAAAATCCATAGTATTGACTTCAAAATATGGTCTTGTTTAACCTTAATTCAACAGAGGCATCTCTCACTAATCTGTTAACATCAGCCATGCATGTTTTCTTTAAAGCCATAGTATGCAAATTTCCTCCATGAATGTGACTCCTCAGTGACAGCTCCTATATGTATACCAGGAAATAGAAATCCTAGTTTTAAAATTTCAGAGGAGCCTTAAAGCCTTTACAAGTAGTGTACTGGAAAATTATTCCTATAACAATGATTTTGGGAAAATGTGTTTCCTTGAGAAAGCTCTAGACATCTGGAAAGAGAGGTAAGGAAAAAGTTTACTTAGATGTTTACACGTTTTATGTGCCAAAGGTTTGTGTTTCAATACTGTTCTGTTCTTTTCAGTAGATTGACACAAATTCTATATTTAATTCTTTAGGTCTTTACACATAATTCTCTACATGTTTTACAGAATTAATTTTGTTTATTTCTGTACATTTCACTTGTTTTGAATACAGTTATATTAAAACCTGTGCTATAGCTCTATGCAATATTTTTTCTGTATTCTTCACACTTACTCTGTTATACTAGTTTTGAGAGGAATGAAGGAGAATGAAAGAGAACTGACACCTGCCACCAGAACTTCAGCCAGTGGAGAGTCCTCAACATCTGCACTATTCATAGAAGGTCACAGAAAACCTATGTTGTACTTTTCCTTCCTTAGTAAGAGAGAAAATTAATGGCAAATGGTAAATATAACACATAAAAAATATGCAGCTACCACTCCTTAGCAGAAATGCATAAAATGGATGTATTTGAAGAGTAATGTCATTAACAGGATTGAAGAATTAATCAAAAAATATTGATGGAAAAAATAGATTAAATTTTTTATTCTTTTTTATACTTTATGATTCATACAAATATATTTTAGGAATCTTCAGCCTCCAGAACAGACAACTAAGAGGGGACCTCAACAACATGTATAAGTATCCGAAGGGAGTGTGCCAAAGATGATGGAGCCAGGCTCTTCTCAGAGGTGCCAAGCAATAGGACAAGAGGCAATGAATGGGCACAAGCTGATGCAAACGCAATTTTACCTGAACATGAGAAAGAACTTCCTTTCCATGCAGTGACCACACTGGAACAGACTACCCGGAGAGGTTGTGGGGTCTGTCTCACTGGAGATAACCAAGAAGCATCTGGATACATTCAAGAATCATCTGGACAATCCAGTGCAATGTGATCTAGGATGCCTCTACTTGAGCAGGAAGGTTGGATGACATGTACTACTGTCATTCCACTTCTAACCTTACCCACTCTGTGGGTCTGTGATTCTGTAATAACATATACTATAGATATTAAAAAGAAAAAATTATAACTCACACCTACTTTATAGGAAATTTTACATGCCATTTTTTTTTCATTACTCAGGAAAGTAACATGCCAATGTTACAGAATTTCTGGTGAAATAGAACAATGTCTTTTAATGCCTACCAGCCCACACTTCTCCACCTAGATAGCTGGAGAGTTAGACAAAAGACAAGACAGATACTCAACCAGAACTTTCCATCTTGAGAGAAAACAGACAATTAAGGGACAGATGAGAAACAGAGACCTTTTCCTTAGCGAGATAACTGGGTGACTAACAAGGAGGTCAGACTGCTCAGGATCCTGAATAGCAGCACAACTTAAGGAACTCTTTGGACTGCTCAGAAAAGCTGTCTGGGCAGGTGGTAACCTGAGGAGTTAGCCAGGTTTCACACTAGCCAAGGAGGACAGCTGGGTATGAGGCAAGATGAGAAGCCAAGCATTCTGCCTCATTTCTAGCCAACCCACCATCATGGGGTCCAATTGGCAAGATAGTGGCTGAGCATCGTAGCAGAAAATCAGATTAACTAGCAGCTGGCTGCTTGGTCAGGCTATCAGCATTTCTGATTTTCATTGGTGTTTCTGACAAAATCTACATGTTCCAAACAATCATTCAATTCCATTCAGAAAGGTATTTTCCTTGATTAAAAACTTCTGAAAAATAATCTCACCCTCTTTAGCTGAGTACAACTATATAGTATGTAGAACAGATACAAGAATTCTTTCTTTATTTATGAGATTTCCAGGTACCAAGAATAAGTGAATTGCTTATCTGCCAGAAAATATCTGGTTTAGGCCTATTCTGCAGTATATTTTCAAAGACAGTTGTTATATTCTCTCTGCTTTTGGTCATCCTGACTTCCCTAATGCCACAATTTTTCTCTAATATGGATTAAAAATCTTCCTTTGCTTCTTTTTCCTCAGTGAAAAAATATTCCTGAGAGATGGATCTACAATACACCCATTCCTCCAGTATCTCAATATAAGCTTCTACCACATTTTCTTTTTCATATATTGCTACTTCCTTAGCCAAATTACCAAGATCCTTCACTTAGTAATTTAACTTGATAGTCAGAATACACAACACAGAAAGTAAACTTTATACACCTATATAGCCCATATATTTTTATTTAGGATTGTGGCCAAATATGCTCATCAATGTAATTCATTGAGAAGGGTACCACTGATATAATATTAATCCAGTGCATTCAGAGGATAAAAAAGGTTACTATGTCAATCAGACACTTCTTCTGCTAAAAGTACTTGAAAAATTTTGGGTCACACCTGGAGCCATTGCTTCCAATCCAAAAATTTAAGATGATCAGAGGTCTGGAGGACCTCTCCTATGAAGACAGACTGAGACAGCTGGGGTTGTTCAGCCAGGAGAAGAGAAGGCTCCAGGGAGACCTAATAGTGACCATCCAGTACTTATAAGAAAGCGTGCTTATAAAAAAGAGGGAGAGATTTTTATGTGGACAGATATTGATAGACAAGGGGTAATGATTTTAAACTAGTAGAAGAGAAATTTAGATTAGATCTAGAAAGACATTCCTTATTGTGAGGGTGGTGGGACACGGGATCAAGTTGCTCAGAGAAGTTGTGCATGTCCCATCCCTGGAAGTGTTTGAAGGCAGACTGCATGGGGCCCTGACCAGCGTGATCTAGCGGGTGGCATCCCTGCCCATGGTAAGGGAAACTAGATGATCTTTAAGGTCCCTGTCAACCCAGACCTTCCTATGATTCTGTGAAACCTCCACATGGTTCAAACGAATTAAACTTGTCTACCAAGATAAAATCAACACATTTAAATATGTATATGTGAATATACCTTCATTATTATCTGAAGCACTTTGTTTAAAGCTTTGCAAACTTTTAAACAAATTTCATGGATGAGATTATCAGTTTTCTTGGAATGTTTTTTGCTGTTTGTTGTAGGCTTTTTTTTTCCCCACCAGAAACATATAGATATCTCTTAATAGAACAAAAAAAAGCATTTTAAAAGCTTAATAAATGCATGTAAAGCAGAATGTGCTAAGCTGTTAAGTCTGTAGAAAATAAGACAAGGTGAAACAGGCAATTATCATATAGCCTCCTAAAATTCAGTACCTTTTGCTTTGTCTAAATTTTGCTATACTATATAATCAGAAGAATTTCTGTTACCTATGCAACTAATAGTATACTTTTATTACTGTTCATCTGAAAATAGATAACGCAGCTAAATGCTCAATAGATGTAGGAAATGATGCCATTTTTTCTCTTAAAGCAGAACAAATTCTGAAACCCTAGTAAAACAGGTATTGGAGATCCATGTCTGTGTAACAGGAAAAGCTTTTTTTCATTTTAAAGACGACAACATTTTTGTAAGGCAATTAAAAACATAAAAGAGAGGTGAGGGAAGATAAACAGATGTCCATCATGTATGTAATGTAAGGTGAAAAAATATTTTGTTAATCAGTCCTAAAGTTATATAAACCCAGCATTTTAGAACTAGAGCAATTTTTTTCAGTTCCACTCACATTTAAAAATAACTATAATAAAATAAAAATTCCACGTTCAATGTTTTAGTCTTGGACTTTAAATAAGTATAAAAATTTTGATTGACATGAATACATTGTTTCCTTTTTGTTGTCCCCCTCATGCAGTAAGTAGTCTTTGATACCATCAGGGCACATCAATAGAATAGAATAGAATAGAATAGAATAGAATAGAATAGAATAGAACAGAAAACAGAATATTTCAGTTAGAAGGGACATGCAATAGTCCAGTCCAAATGCCTGACCACTTCAGATCCACATCAGAAGTGTTTACTTTAACTGTGCTCTAATTATATAACTGATTTTTTTAAAACCCAAAAAACTCATTATTTTGCCTGACCAGGCTTGTTGCTACTGTCCAGCTCTTCATTTCAGATATTCTTATGCCAAGGTGCAACCTTACACATAAACAGACTAACTTTACCTACAGTGAACAACAAAACCGTCAAAGTAGCTCTGGGGAAAAAGTTAGTGCAGCTTTTTTAACTCTTGGATCTCCTTCTGATTCATGGGAAAATAACCAAAGGCTATATCACCCCCTATGGCTCCATGCAAAGAAAGCCCGCTAGAAATGTTGAAATGGAACAAAAAAGAGGGAAACAGTAAATCACATGTTTCTACGTTCCTTGGGAATCACTGTGAGCTTCTCTAACAGAGTTTCACGAGGTCATTCCTCTATTGGATTAAGAGGCAGATGGAGGAAGAAAGGTAAAAGTAAGAAACAGATGCTCTGTACAGCTTGATCCCCTGCTGATCTCACAGATAGAACAGCAGGTGCTTGTGCTACTGCAAGCAGTTATAAAGAACACAGAGATCATCTCAGGGTACCTCTAGCATTCTAGTGAAATGTTAAAACTGACTTTTTCACCTACAAAACTTATTAAAATATTGCACAACACATTAAAATTTAATAAGATTTCTCTGTGTTTTATGGACAATTACTTAAATGTGGGAAATCTCCAGATCTCTGTTTTGCCATGACTCAAATGAATGTTTGGTCCATGGTACTATTCACCCTTCTTCTATAAGACTATATCACAGGATATTCACTCCTGTACATGAGATGATTTTCCTGGTGAAAATTTTATCAGCATTCCCTTGAAAAACTAAATTTTTAACTAAATCTTGGTTTTTTTGACCAAAAAGCATAAGTCTTTGAAAATTCTTAGTCATCTCTGGATCATCTAAATCATCTAAAGGATTTGTACAGACTCTTGAATATATAGTTATTGAATATAATTAACATTTGACTATGCTAGAGACTTGGTTTTTGATAAATCACTTATTTTTGTATTATTTAATTCCATGATGCTAAACAGAGGCAACAACTTACTATTCTTTTATTCAACCCCATGATGAAAAACATAATTTTCTTCCTGGAGCTGTAGAGGTTGTCATTCCTCCAACTGTTAATAATTTACTTTTTTTCATTGAATAGAAATTACTCTTCCTTCAGAATTGATAGCTTATTTTTCTTTTGACTGATAACTTCTGAGATTTAGTAATGAAAGAGTTACATGAGATGAAATAGTTTAGTGTTTGCCGTCTTGTGAAAGCATTTGACTGAAATAAGTTGAATAATCCATGTAGTTGACCTAGAAATTAGAAGGGCAATGTAAGTATGCAGTTCAACTCAGCCTGAGAATGTATTATGGACTTCTTCTCTGATACATTGACTGCACAGTAGTTTTACACCACTGCTTAAAACTCTTCATTTGTCAGTGTGGGTCCAAAACCTTAATATTTTATGAGGAAAAGCTAGGATATTTGATATTGGAGAATATTTTCTTGAAATTGTGATATTTGAGATGATTTTTGAATGGTTTCTATTGTCTATGTGAATAGATAAACATACATTGTTACTTCTAGAGTTACAGAGCAAGCCAGAAGTCTGCTGAGTGTTCTCTTGCTCAAAGTCTTCTGTGAGATCTTGGCCCCGCTGAAAACTGTGGAGCCAGAATCTCTGTTTCTGATACTGTTCTCTTATACTTCCTGAGTTTCTCTCATGAGAAGTAAGATTAGTAAAGATAATGACAAAAATTACTGTGTGGACAAAGCTTTTAGCCTGAAAAGATGCAGTAGGAATGTGCTTCCAGGAACATTAATTCATATGGATTTAAATATGGCATTTTAGCATATTCCTGTAAAGTAATGGTGTGTATCTTCTTATTGTTAACAGATTACAAATTTGCCACAGGGAAATCTGGCAGTTCAGAAGTTTTAAGAGCAGCATGACAATAATTAGCCCTTCAGTCTAAAATTTAGTTATTGAAGTGGGACGTATACAACATGAGGATATCAAGTTTTAGTTTACGACGTCTATCCAACAGCACAGAGGTACTGCACAGAACACATAAATCAGGACATCTGCTGTAGCTGTGACCAGCACCAGGAGAAAAAGAAGCTACATTGAGACATCAGAGTATCCACATCTATACATCTCAGTTCCAGTTTAAATGGGTAACAAATACCACCAACCTTTCACAGACAAGTTGATTTCTCCTTATTTAAGCTGATCAGTAGGCATTATCTGGGGAAATACCACCTGCTAGTTCCTTCTTTTAATAAATAAAAGTAAAATTGTTAATAGGTCATTCATTTGTGCTTCTTTCCTTCTTTTCCAAATGCACCTAAACTGTTAGAGGGGAGAGATGTAGTTTAGAGCTTTCAAATAAACCTCTCATGCAATAATTATCTTTTATTTTCTTGCTCTGCCAAGCCATAACTGAATCATCTAATGAACCACAGCTGTGCAGGTGTTCTAAAAGTCTCATTTTATTTCAGAAATACTGTTGAGTAGTCTTCACCTCCAAAGTGTTTGAGGTCTTATTTGGTCAAAATAAGAGTTCAAACTAGTGTCTTCCCCTTGGCCCCTCACTTCAATATTTTGAACAGATATAGAAGATGAGATAAAGCCTGCAAGTGTCACAATACAGAGTATCTCAGACTGTAAAAAAGTGGATGAAAAGTGTTATAGGACTTTTTTAAAAATGTCATCAACATGTCAACTTATAATGAAAGGATCAGTGCAAACAAATAAAAACCTCTAAAAATAAAGGACACCACAATTTTATTTTTATCTATGAATAAAAGAGCACAGAAAGAGCAGAAGTCCTTTTGTTGCTTTTTTTTAAATATTTGTTGTATTACTTTCCTTGAAACGATGGGGAATTCTAGTTTCAGATTGAGAAATGATACTTTATTCACCTGTCAGTGAGAGCCAGCAAAGTCAACATATACTTCTATTCCATTCTATAATATACAAATCATGTACTTCTAGGAGTACAGCAAGAAAGAGTGAATTATTTCGCTTTGTAATATACATCTTTGCATACATACTTTTAATACTTCTATCTAGAAGATTTTGTTTTGCAGTAATACGGACAATGGAAAATTCCTTTGGGCCAGGGAACTTTATTAACATCTGTCTATCAAACTATTCTTGGGAGAATGCACTGCAACTGACTGCTGTCAAAAATTAATAATAATTGTATGGGGTCTGATGTAAAGAGTAATAATATATTAAGTAATACAAAAAGGTTGCCTGGCAAGAAGTAAGCAAAGAACTTTGACAGAAACAGGACTGAGCGAAATTCTTGTGTACAAATATAATCCTATAAACTTGTGAAATTTTCATTTCTTTTGATGAAATTTATTAATGTTTCAGCTACCTCTGTATAGGAACTTAACCTATTGATTGAAATGTTGCAAGAGATTGTCGTTCCTGAGCTCTTCTGGTATTTTTGTGTCAGTGAGAGGGTTAAAACTAGAGGATCTGTAAGTTCCTTCCAAACCAAACCATTCTATGATTGTGTGATACCAGTTTTAGCAGCAACTTAAACAACTTTCCTATTGAAAATGTAATAATGTGGGAAATAAAACGTCATTTACACTGTTTGTCATTAGTAACATAAAGCCATGACAATCATATTCTTACATGCATGTTATCTTTATGTGTCAATCTTGAAACAGGTGTCCTCTTTTCTTTGCCACCAATTCTGACACTATCATAGTACTTCCAAAGTTCGGTATAGCAGTAAAATGCTGAATCAGAAAAAAATAAATAAAAATACATTACTGTACTTCACAAGATAATTGTGTGTGGGGGGGGTTTAGCATTTGATTCTTTATCCCTCTTGCTACTTATTGCTGTGACAGTTACTGACACATGTCCCGACAGAAATGGAATTTTCTAGACAGCATGACTGAGCAGTTGAGCACTCAGCAGTTACTGAACTGAATGTTTCCTCTCTGAAATAAAGCCATGGGGAAAATAGTCATCATTCCTGTCAAGATCCAGCCCAAAAAATTTACACAAACTGCACATTATTGGCACATAAATCTAAAATCTCAGATACTAGTTTGAGTAAAAACATTATGTTAACCTTTGAGACAATTAATTGCCCCTTATCACAACTTTGTGTCACATTTTTTATGGTAATATACATTTAAGTGTCTTTATAGTACTTTATAAACACTTCTAAACAATCTATACTAGTTAGTTCTTCACGTTCTGCTGAAATAAACTGGTGAATTTTGGGAAATAGTGCAGAGAACCAAAACTTAGTTTATTCCTGCAAAGTTTTGGTATCCTGTTAATTAATCAGCTTTGGAAAATCAATCAGTATCTTGAACTTTGGTATATTCCATACATATCAGGACAATTCCATTTACTCACTATAAACTGTGAAACCAAATAAAACTTGGCAACTTATAGTTGTGTGACCAACCAAATCCTAAACAGTGGAAGAGGGCTCAGAATCACAGAACCATTTGGGTTAGAAAAGACCTCAAAGATCTTTGACCAACCTTTGACCAATCCCCACCTTGTCAAATAGACCATGGCAGTAAGTGCCACTTCCAGTCATATCTTGAACACCTCCAGGCATGGCAGCTACACCACCTCCCTGGAGAGCCCACTCCAATGCTTTGCAACCCTTTCTGTGAAGAATTTTTTCCTAATATTTCATCTAAACTTCTCCTGACATGGCTTAAGGCCATTTTCTCTAGTCCTTTCACCAGCTGCCTGGTACAAAAGTTGATCCCTAACTTGCTACAGCTCCCCTTCAGGAAATTGGAGAGTAATAAGGTCCCCCCTGAGCCTCCTTTTCCCCAGGCTAAACAATGTGAGCTCCCTTAACTGCTTGTCATATGATTTCTACCTTGGAGCACCTAGCAAAAATGTTGTACCGATGAAGCTCAAGGGAGAATGCAGGGGCTGACTACAACTGTTTAAAAGGAAGTCAAACATCACAACATTAAGGGGACCAGGAGACTAGGGGATAGGATTTGATTTAGATATGTAGCTGCATAAGTTGAGTGAATCAACTGGCTCTATCACATGGGTGGATGAATTACTTGTAAGTAACTTGTAAGCAACCTTCTCTGAAGTACTTGGGGGAAAAAAAAAAAAAAAAAAAAGAAAAAAAAAGGAAAAAAAAGTCAATGTCACTCTGACCAAGCCCAACCACCATAGGGCAAATGTATACATCAGAGCCCAATAAAGAGCATGAAAACTGAGCAAACAACAGAATTAATTTTGAAGAGAGCAATGGGTTTCATCTCTACTCAACCCATGTATTTCTTCCCACTAGGGACAATCAGTATCATGATGGTGAGTGTATTTTAGATTGTTGATGAGAATCAGGTTGGTATTGTGATCCAACTGCATGTGATTGTGTTATGATTTATTCTGTTTATGATTATTTTTTATTGTGTTATGATTTCTTATAGTTTCTGTGCGATTCTGCTAAAATTTTTTGTAACGTCAAATAAATTTGAACAAGTAAATTGCGTATTAAGATACTAAACCCTTCTTGTGTGGCATATCTGACACTGACAGGGTGTTGAGAAATTGTTGCTCTGGAAATTGCTAAACTAGATATGTATTTTGATGTGGTGTCATGATTTTCACAGACCAATAAAAATAATTGATTGTTAAAAATAATGAGGCTAGTAGAATGGACCAGATTTATATTAATGGCATTGCAAAGTCTATCCAACAAGTTTTCTTCTAAAGTTTACAGAAAAAAAAATCTTAAAACCAGTCAATGATAGCTATTACAGAAACCTCACAAAGGAAAAAAAGAAAATAAAAAGGAAAAAAGAAAATAAGCCCAACCCCTACAACCTTTGGTAGCATCAAGGATCTAGTTCAATTAGAAGACTTACCAAAGCTATAAAAAGACAAGCTCTGAGTGTCCTGATACTTTAAGGTAGTCAAATACTCCAAAACTTTGAAGAAAGTGGAAACTATGAAGAGATATGTATCTACAATCTGTACATTATCTCCAAAGTGAAAGGTTAGAAATATTATTTCAGTGTCTTCAGGAATTTGAAATTTAGGCATCTGCATCCAAGAAAACACTTGAAAACAGTGCTCTGTTGTTTCACTGATGGAGTAGTATTAGCTCAGTTATCCTCTGAAACCACATGTAGTTTGTAAAGGATGTAATATCACAGAATCATTTAGGTTGTAAAAGGCCTTTAAGAGCATTGAGACCAACTGCAAACCTAACACTGCTAAGCCCATCACTAAACTACGTCTGCAATATTTCTGGGAATGGTGACTCAACCACTTCCAATGTTTGACATTCCTTTCAGTGAAGAATTTTTTCCTAATGTCCTATCTAAAACTCCCCTGGTACAACTTGACAACATCTCCTCTCATCCTATTGATTGTAACTTGGAAGAAGAGACCAACTCCCACTTCATTACAAACTCCTTTCAGGTAATTGTGGAGAGCAATAAGCTCTCCCCTGAGCCTTCTTCAGGCTAAGCAGCCCCAGATCCTTCAGCTGCTCCTCATGGGACTCACTCTCTAGACCCTTCACTGGTTCTGTTGCCCTTCTCTGGACTCGTTCCAGCACCTCAATGTCTTTCTTGAAGTGAGGCACCCAGAACTGGACACAACACGCCAGGTACACTTCCCTAGTCCTGCTGGCCACACTATTTTTGATACAAGCCAGGATGCCACTGGCCTTATTGGCTGCCTGGTCACACACTGGCTCACTTTCAGCTACTGTTGATCAGCACCCCTAGGTCCTTTTCCATCAGGCAGCTTTCCAGTCACTCTTCCCGAAGTCTGTAGTGCTTCATGGGAGTGTTGTGACAAGCACTTGTCCTTGTTAAACCTCATACAACTGACCTTTGTTTATCGATCCAGCCTGTCCAGATCCCTCTGTAGATGCATCAGTGTGGTGTTCCCAGCCACATTCTGCATTTAGTAGCTAGATACCAAAGGATATTCTGCTAAAGACATTCTTTCTGCTGGATTGAATCAACAATCTGATAGGAATGTAAGAGATGCAGAACCATAATGAAGCCAGATGAGGGAATATATGTCAGTAAACTAATTCAGCTCTTATCAACTATGCTGAAAGCCCTCCGTAGTGAGGCACTGTGAATGTCAAAGGAAGCATGAAATATCTCCAGTGCCAACTCGTATGAGTCACATAAGGGTGATTAATTGATTGAAATCCATATGCATTCTTAACCTTTCTTGTCTCTCTGTTCAACTAATTGCTCTTTAACATTTCCTTCTTCACATATCCCTGGTGAATGTATTACATAGAAAACTTCATCCAATTTTCCTTTCTTCTTCTCTAACTGATTCTACTTTGTTTTCTGCCTATGATGTAGTGACTAGAGAGTACACCTTCTTTACACATGCAGAATTTGGTAGTTTAATTCTAATAGGCTGAGCTTCATCTCAGCTATCATTAGCAGTGTAAAAGCTTGTCACATACATCCAATCAGTCATCCTGGCTTCCTGCCTTCACTGGTAAATGACACTGAGAAGGTTATACGTTCCATCTATTAAAGACATCAGTCTTGCAGTGGGATGAAATGACTTCTGAAATACTTTGTCTCCCCCTCTCTTTCTTTCTCTCTTTCTCTCTACTATCTAGAGATGAGTTGTTTTTTAGGCTGTACTCATAATTTGGCTTGCAAGCATTTAATTTTAGGTGAACTGCATTGTCTGCCTTGGTTCTTAGACACCATGAATGTAGTTGAAGATACTTTGTGTTTGCAAGAATCAAAACTGCTTTTTTGAAGCAAGTATATAAATGTCAAAATCCTAATTTCTCTAATCAACACATATGAATTAATTGACTGTTTGGTTTTTACCCCATGATGCATTATTAATATTTATATATTCCTTCAAATGAACACTATACAGAAAACAAGGTACCTGAAATAATTGATTTTTTTTTTCCTGTACTTGCAATACATACTGATCATACAGTAGCATGTGACTGTTAGGACTGAAATTCTTGATTGAATAATTGACTATAACAGAATATTTTTAAAAGAGAAGTTAGTCTATTTGATAGCTTTACATGGAAGAATGTTTCAGCAACTAAAATGAAAGATTACAATGAGCATTGGTCTAAGAAGCAAATAAAATATTCATATCATACCTCCAACATCCTTTAAAAAAAATAGTGAGGTAAGAGACAAAATTGGACTACATATAGAAAATCCTCTTAATTTCAACTTCCTTCTTGGAATCAGTCAAACTTCCTGCTTTTATTTTGACTGTTTGTTTATGGGCTGTTACTATTTTTTTTCCATTAAAACTAATGAATAATTTTCCATTTCATCTTCCTTCAGCTTAACACTGAAATGCTAGGTGGAATGATCTGAATATCTGCAGTGCAGCACCCCATAGTAGAGAAAGCACAGACTGGTGGTTCCTAGGTAGAGCTCTACTCATGTCAGATTTGTGTCATTTAATATGGAAAGTTCCACTTCACCCCCCCACCTCTCCTCTCAGTGCAGAAGAATTGATAGAAGTAACTTGCCAAGTTTTCTGCCTGTCCGGAGGTTGCACATAATTCTCAATTTCACAGTCTCTGTTTTCCTTTTCCACCCCACTTCTCTTCATGCTAGCCTGGGTTTACCATCTATAGGGAGGGGGCCTACAAGAATGATAAGGTCAGCAGTTATTTTTTTATGAGGATCAGAATAAAATTTTTACATATAATAGGAGCGACTAATGCTATCACAAACCTCTTTTGTGTGTTACTGTATTTTCTTTCCCCTTTCATAAACCAACAACAGTAACAAGAACAATAACAATGATATGCACTTACATTTTTACTAAAATATCATTAATAAGAATTAATAAGTATTAAGTATAATTTTAATAATATTAATAAGTATCTTAACACTCCGTGAACATACTAATTTTTATAATATATGTTTACAATGAGACAGATGCAGATGATGTAATTTTTTTTTACTTTAACACTATTACCTGCAAAGGAAAATAGTAGAACAGAGTGGTTCCTTTTATGCTTTATCTGCTCTTTTTTTATCTAATGAGGGAAAAATTAGATTAAATATTTTTATATATTACAAAAAAATATTTAAATGTTTATTTTTATATGACATATGTGCTGGGTTTTTTTAATAGAAATCATAGCAATACTAAAAATTACAGAAATGCAGAATGATTAAATTAGGACTAAATAAAGCATGATAGCATTTAATCTGAAGTAAATGCTATTTTGTTTGTTATGGTTGAGTGGTATATTCTGTGATATAGCAGTGTCTACTGTTATGCCACTAATATGCAGTACCTGCTTTACTGAAGACTTACAAACTGTTTTTATTGTCTCTCGTTGAAATATACTTTTAGGAAAAAGAAAAAAAAATATTTTAGAAAGGCCTTTCAAAATTTCATAAATTATGTAATCAGATTTAAAAAGAAGAGACAATAAACTGAACAAGTCACAATTGGTATTATAGAATGACAGAAGAGGACCTCTCTACTTTTAGATGTCAGATCTGTTTTTCTAGACATAGTCTCATTTATAGTTGTCAGGAATAACTAATTTTCTAAGGAAATGCACAGACAACAGATTTCCTACAATACTACATCCAGCTATTTTAAATTCTACCTGACTCTAAGCATAAGCATGAAGCAAAAGAGTGGATATTTGAATTAGCTTTTTAGAGTAATTTTTTGCTAAAAGATAATTCAGGCCATCAAATTTGTATTGAAATATTTCAAAATAATGTCTTTTTTGCACTATAGTCTTCTGTGTTGTCTCATGCTCATTAGATAGAGAATTAAAAAAAATAAAATTACTTAGTGAGTGTATCCTTAGCATGTTCTGTGATGCATCTTTTCACCACTGTGGAAATGTATCCACTTATTGCTTAATAGCTATTCTAATATGAAGGTAAATAAAAGCTAATTAGAATTTTCAGTTGCAGTCCTTAATATCAAAATATTCTTGTCAGAATAAACTGTGCAATATAGATTTTTAAGTATGGAAACTTTGTGACCCACTTCTTTAAATGTAACTGCTTTTCATTCACTGGCTGCTCAGAAAAGTGAGTGCCTTGGAGACCTCTAAAGCATATTGATGGAACACTCTCCAGAAGTCTAATGTAAGCTGCTGTGTGTTTGACCATACAGCAAAAAAAGATTTTAAAAAAAAATCCAATCAAAAAATAAAAATTGATGCAGAAATCTATTTCAGATTTTTAAGGAGTTTTTATTACACAGTACCTATCTATAGTAGGTATTTAAGCTTAGCACTAAATATCTAACTAAATGTTGAAATTACTTTTATACAACATTATTTATACAACATTATTTTATACAAAATTAATGATTATTTTTAATTTCCTGGCAAAAATGTAAAACAGAACATACAATATAGAGAGTACATAGATCACTTGCACATTTTAAAAAGCCACTGCTAACACAATTCCTCCTAGAACTAGACTGAGGAGTGTATCACAGTACTTGATTTTTCAGCTCTTTCCAGAAGAGTGATTTTAAATTACTTAGAAAGATGATATTTTTTAAAAGCTTTAGTAAGCATATCCTGCTCATTTTGTCTGTGCATTCCACCTTTATGAAAATTATTCAATCATCTCTCATGCTATGTCAATATCAAGCAAAAGCTAACACTTGTATTGCAATTTCTACTAAATTCATATTGGCTTAAGACTGTACACAATGAGGGCCATCAAAATGTTTCCAGCACCCAGGATTTCTGTGGAGACAAAATGCCCCTCTAGACTTGCAAGAAAATAAAATTAAATATTAATTTGATTTCTAAGTAGGGTTTTAGCATTTATATTATTGAAGGTACGGTGCAAAAATATGGACACAGTGCTGCTAATGTGCTTATCAAAACCAGATTTTATATGATCTCTGGTAAAATTATTATCACTAAATTCCAGGTCTACTAGACTGTAGTGCTGTACTACTCTCTTTCATAGCTGACTTCCCCAAATCAACCTATTAATTATTTCATGTCACTGAGATGCACATAATCTACAAAGATCTAAATCTAAAAAGATTTCATTGGCTTCTTCCCATGAGGAAACATTGACTTGCTGAATGATTTTTGAGCATCTCTAATTACTTATTTTGTAAGTATACATGTTATCTTGAAACTGTTGCACTTAAAATCTTGATATAAACAAAGGAAATAGACCATATATGGAGTGAAGAACTCCTTGTCAATCAATATCTATCCTTTTAAAAATCATTCTAATAGATCAAATTATTGAATTCATATGGAAAGCTTCATTTGCAGGAAAATGAAATAGTAATGCAACCTCCTTTCCTCCCTGGTACGTCTTCTAGTGCAATGCTCACTCTTGAAAAGAGTTCTTCTGGGTCTCTTCTTCTGGGCTTGCACTTCTGTATGTCTTAAGCAGACTGTAAAGGGGAAATTATGACATGACAAAGCAAACTGTTATTGAATACCTAATATGCTTACTTAATGATAAGTATGGTTCTGGGAGTTATATTCTAAACTTCTCTAACTAGGTATTTAAAATGAGGAGATATCTTCAAATTGGAGGTGAAAACACACATTTAAAAAGTGTGATGTAAATTAAATCCTTCATACTAAGATATAAAATATGTGTAATATAAATAAAATGTATTTAAAAACTAGTGATACTAGTTTTTAAATAAACAACTATGTCTGTCGATATATAAGTAGTCAGACAGACAGCAACAGGACTGCATAGAGGAGTGCAGTTTTTAGGTTGCTTATTTTTTAATGTTTTTCGTGGTTGTTTCAAATTCTATTCCTTAATTGTTTCCTTTAAATATTGGCTTCTCACTGTTAAGGCAAAAATGTTGCCTTTTTGGAAACTAAAGTGTCATTTAATGTCTCATTTTTTAGAATCTGATTAATATATGTAGTTTTTTCCAGGATTCCAAGTGCACTGATTATATATTGTGTACTCCAGGGTTCCTGATTCACTCATGAAATTTTGACTTTCCGCGTGTGTAGTAAGGGCAATGTGCTCTATTTTTATTTAGAACCTTCCATCCCTGACGTACCCTTAGCATTGCTTGGCTGTTTTTAAATCACTTGTGTCTGGATGTCATTCGATATTCTGCAAACAATCAGTAAGCAGGGAAATAAGAGTTTGTTTGTTTCTTTCTTTCAAATAGATGTTGTGGATACATTATCTCTGCTTAAAATGCATTCTTTATTTAGAATAGTATATATGATATGTCTCCATGGTTTTGTAAAATGTTGAAAGTTCACTTTTCAAGGTCAGTTTCATTGCACTGGAGATCTTGAACTCTGCAACATTTCTGTTGCTCTTTTCTGTCCCATTAAATGAGATCTCCGCCTTACTAAGGAGTAAAAATATAATTTTGAGTTCAGTGTGTTTAATATCCAATCCTAGCTCTTCTTTTCATTATTACAAGTAGGCTGTGATCTGACCATTCTTTGAAGAGCTAAATATTAAACACATTATCACTAAAATGTTTTAAAATTAATGTTTTTCTTCATAATAGAAAAAAAACTGCTGGAAGGGTACTGCAACAAGTGTCATCTTCACAACGTGTTTACTATATTAATCCTTACAAGGGGCAATCAAAGCATAGGATTTTCTTATGTTAAATATATTTTCCTTTCTGTCTTTGTGGACCTTACTGTTCCATCCATAAAAGTGGCATTAGACTTTTTTAAGAGTAGAAAGAATGTTAGCAATTAACCTGAGAAATCTTTCAGTGTTAAGATGAAAGCTTGGTCTTTCATTCTAATAACATGAAGACTTTCCTGATTATGAAACGGTAATCAAAAGATCATGAGAGCACAAGATGGATAATTTTCTTTCTGTCAAGGTTACATACAGCAAAAAAGAACTTAATAAATTCTTTTTCACAGAATTTGCTCAATGCTTTTCTGTTATTTCTGATAGTGATAGTGAGATACCTTTGGAACTGAAGTTCTGGAACCTGACTGGACTGGTGTGTGGAAAACTTCAAAGAATCAGTTTTGGATAGGGAGTTAGACTATCAAATACTGATCTCTTTAGGGAATGGAATAATTCAGCCTTCCCACAAGAAACTGAATGATGTGTAAATGTTCTGGGGAAGATTTCAGTTGAAAGGTGTACTAACTGAGGGATAAAAAAAAAGTAAAGATACTGCGAATCTGGGGATTGCAGTCAGAAGTGCTCTTTCACAGATTTCTCACAGGTAGCTGAAAACCACCTTTGGCAATTTGGCTTCTGCTATGGTTTGTGGGGGTTTGTTTGGTTTGGTTTGTGGTTTTTTTGTTTTGGTTTGTTGTTTTTCTTGCTGGATTTTTAAATAAAGGTAGTTTCTCTTTTGCTTGTATTAATACTAACAAACCTAAGTCCCCCATTTTTATTCTTATAAGTACTACGTATAAATATAATGGATGTTGATGGGTGACAAGTAACTGTAAATGAAAATCAAACAGCATAAACTATCATAATCAACAATATAAATTTCTTATGAAATAATAAAATAAGAATCAGTTTCTTTGGTTTTCCATTTTTAATTAAAAGATTGCAAAGAAGAGCATTGATTAAGGTTGCCATTCACTGTGAGAGACAAAACAGATGATAAAAATATATCACACAGGGAAAATAAAACTACTTGAGAAACATGTACATCATTACAAAGAAATTAAGTGAATTATCTGAAAATTGTGGCAAAGCACATTTTGATCATCCTATACTTCATTTCGACCCTACCTTGATAGACAAACAGGAGGATCCTACTTGGCCATACAAACCAGAAAGCAATTTTTGCTTTCAGGACTAATTATTAATATTTACTTTTCCATGCCACCCTTTCGTAAAAGTTTATCTGCTAATTTCTCTACCCCATTTTTGAATTGCTAGCATGTACTGCAGACTACAATCTGAAGGCTAACAAAGATGTATTAATAACATCGTGTGTATCATAAAAAGCAAATTACAGGTGGAAATACTAATGAAAGATTATAGGCATTGCATTGATCAATATCTTAATGATAAACCAAGAAATGGTGAATTAATTAGGGTGAAACTTGAAACTTTACGATAATGCTGGTTATATTGGTATGATTACATGACATGATATGATTTCAATGCAATTTTTTAGTCGGGGATTCCACTAACTGAGCCAAAAGACATGTCAGAGCACTATATTAATTTTAAAAAAAAATTAAATTATAAATTGTTCAAAAAGATTCCCTTCCTTCTTCTGTTAGAGACAATGATCTAGAGTTCAGTCTTCCTACTGTCAGTGTCATTAACTCATACAGCTGTGATGTAGGTACAAATACATCTGAGAGGTTCTGAGGGAGCCATAGCTATGTCTGAATCCAGATTTTCAATACAGTGTTTTATCTCAAATAAGGGACATTAAGACATTATGTACAACACTTTTGTATATTAAATTACAGAGAAGTTACTGTACTGCTGCTGTGAGATTTTAATAGAACTCTTGAAATCAAGGTGTATGATAAGCAGAAACTGACATATTGCGTTATGTTAGGAGAAGGGAAAATGAAATTCCTGGTACCCAGCCAAAACTCACATAACCAGGATCTAAGTAGTTAAAGATTTAATTCCCCACAGGACTGAAAACTTCAGGTTCATGGTTGTTTGCATAGCCAACACATCCTTTAATACAAATGGTTAACTTTAGCCTTTTTTTCTGATCATACCTGCAGAGCTACTGGTGTTATTTACTAGTAAGTGTGTTGGAAATAGTGGATAAAGAAATGTGTAATGTGAAAAAAACCAAACAAACAAACCAAACAAAACAAACAAACAAAACAAAAAAAAAAAAAAAAAAAAGAGAAAAAAAACCCACAACATAAGTACATCTGAAAACATTATAGACCACCAATAAATTTTACTCTCTAATAAAACACTGAAAATTTATCAACAAAAAAATTCAGATTAAAATTAACAATAAAATTTAGAGATAATTTATAAAGCCCAATAATAGCATCTGATGTAGGGATTTTTTTCCTAAATATTTAAATATTCTATTTGGATATGGAGAAGAAAGTTTGCTTCTGAGATTCAAAGCCAGACAAGGATTTAGGAGAAAGACAGTATACAAGCAAACACACCAAGAGCAACAAACTCATATAGTGATGGGGGACAGGCACTGAGTTTATAGTTCCTTTTCCTTTCAGTTTTGCATTTATTTATTTATGATATGCCAAAATAAAATATCAGTAACCTTTTTCTGCCACAATGTTATTGCTCCTTCTTGCTTTACTAAAATCCAGGCCGTGGTACACAATAATACCTGATTCTGCCATCATCTGCCGTCTGCTGCCTTGAGCAACTGACAACATTGCTTTGCTTAAAACTGTTCTGTTCCTGCCTATTGTGGCAGAAATCTCCCTGCTGCATAGATCTTTAAGAAAGCTTGTTCTGACTTCCTGACTTTTAATAAAAAAGGAGAGTAGAATTCTGTCTTTGTATCACAGAAAATCTGATAAACAATCTTTAACTTCCAAATAAAACGGTTGTTTTCCATAGTGCATATGCTGCTAGAGAGTAATAAATTCCAGCATAGGCATGTCAAGAAGCTGTTCCAACTTAAGTTGCTCCAGCAGTTCAGAATCGAACAATGCTAAAATGAAATATTTCTTTCCCCTATGCTAAGAGGGAGTTTGGAAGAAATTATAAAAATTGAATTAAAACCTGAAAATTTTTTAGCTTTGTTCTATAAATGATTTCACTTTCATTCCTTCAAGGCTTTTCTCCATAATAAATTCTCTTGTAAACAACATACAAAAGCGGTGTCCTGGTTCTGGCCAGCACAGTGTTGTTTTGCAGTAGCCAGGAGAGGCCACAGCCAGGACTCTCAGGTTATTTTATGCCACCTGACATGGTTGTTGGGGCAGGTGGAAGGGAGTCTCTCATGGAGAGAAGGGGTTCCTCCCGTTCCAGGAATCGTGGCCAGGGCTCTGCCCTGCTGGGGTGGTTGGGAGGCGCCGCTCCAAGCCAAGGGAGCAGCTGGGACATGCCAGCTCTGCAGGGAAAGGACAGGCTGGCGTGGCTGCACTTGTGTCAAGCTCTGTGCTGAACACTTCTGCACGTCAATCACTCTCTTTTTGGTACACTTCTCTTATTACTGCTGTCGCTTTTGCTGTTCATTTTCGTACCCCATGGACGTCTCGGGTAAATTGCATCCATCTCAAGCCATGATTCTGCCTTTTGTGCCTCCACTTCTCCTCTGCAGCCCTCCACAGTCGGAGGGGGCAAGGGGGGAGCGAGCAGACAGCACATGGTTTGGAGAGTCTCAGCAGGAGCCCTTAACTGGGGAGCACCATTCCTAAACCATGACAAGTGGGTTTTGGTTGAGATACTTTTTTTGTTGTTTCATTAGGGTTTTTTTGGGGGGTTGTAGTTTGGGGAGGGGGGAGGTGTGTGGGGTTTTTTCATATATTGCATATTCTTTAAGGATATATAAAGATATATAATCCTTGAGGCTTTAAGTAGGGAAAAAGGTCTATTAAATATATTATCTTCGCTGCTCCTTAGCCACAGAGGTCGCTCTTTGCCCCTCCTCATGTTCATAACTTCCTGGTGTTGTCAGATATATCTTGCTTCACCAGTTATTCAAATTACTTACAGATAGTTTGCTACATCTCTAGCATCATAAGAACATCTGTCACATTATGCTGCACAGAAGTCAACGCTGACTTTGCTTCTAAAACTTGAAGTTCTCTGGCAAATTTTGTAGCAATTACAGGCTGCTTATACCTCAGTAAAATACAAGTTTTTATTTAAATCTGTTAAAGAATTATCATAAGAGGATATATTAAGAGGCAAAATAATGTCATGCACTGGTGATTCTAATTAAATATATTTTTTTAAAAATACTATTTTTTATATCTGGAAAAATTATGAAGGAACATTATGTCTAAAATGCCAGTATAGTTTGGTGTAGATTATTTCAGGTATCATTTTTTATCATCTGATGGTGCCAGGTAACCTTTTAATAGAACAGATTAACGTTTAATTCACTAGTCATGTATATTGTACCAGTGTTATGTTCTGGAAAAAAGTGGAGGGCAGAGGGTTGCAGAAATCTCACAGCATATTTACACTCAGTTATAATATGCTGTCTAACCTACAGAAGCTGCAGTGTGTTTTCATAGTCTGCAGAGTTTGTTAGCATGACAGTAAGCATATGCCAGTTCCGTCAACCTTTAAGAAGAAATGGATTTTGTTCACAGCAAAAAAAAAGAAACCCTCAAGTCAGTGGATATCACTAACTTCTCTCCAAGTTTTATACTCTAAGTTTTATACTCTATGACATAGGGAAGAAAGTTCAGATAATTTTAGACTCATTTTAATTGGTGAAGAAATAATGAAAAAGCTTTCATAATGCATATAGGAGTCAGAAAACTGTCATGCTGATGTGTAAGATCTACTTATATCTGTAGCCAGTCCACTGTCTGTGTATATTTCTTAAACCAAGTGATCAGTCACTAGAGGGCATCAAATCTGTGCCCTGAGAAATGATGAAAGAATAGCTGCAGATGTTTTAATAGAACATAGAGAATTTACATCTCTGTATTCCAAGTGCTGTTCTGCAGATCATAAACCAATTAATGTGTATTTTTAAAGTAACTTTGTGGTAGTAGTTACCCATCTCATAAAACAGTGCAATAGAAAGCTTTAAAAAAAAAAATGAAAGATGACATCCTCTATGCCCCCAAATAATATCAAAAATCTGACTTTCAGACTCTAGAGGAAGACTTATGTAGAGCTAGACAGTGGAAACAGAGTGCCATTGCTATTTACCATTAAGTCAAGGTAATTATGAAAAAGAAAAAAAAGAGCAAACAAGAAATGGGAAGAGAAGCACATACTTTGCACATCTCCTTTATTTGGTGTCTTCTAAATATAGGTTTCTTTTCAAGCCATTGAATCCACTTTTACAGTACATATTAACTGAGTATGCTTGTCTGTCTCACACATACTTTTGTGTTCGTTCTTCATTCACTATCAGATGTTTTCTGCATTCTAAGGTGTACTTCTCTTCTGGAACTGGACATCCTTTCATGTACTACTTTTATGTATTTTCAGGGGTCGTAGAACCTAGGAAAAAAAATTGCAGATGAGGTCATAACATTTTATTGCATATAAGAATAAGGAAAACTCTCAAACATGGAATAACTGTTGGGTTATATGTAATGAGGTTTTTGCAAGATACCATCATATTTAACCCCAGCTGGTGGCTAGCACCACACAACTGCTTACTCACTTTGCCCCAGTGGGATAGGGAAGAGTAAAAACAAGAAAACTCATGAAGATAAAAATGGTTTAATAGATAAAGCAAAAATGCACACACAAGCAAAGCAAAACAAAGAATTAATCCATGGGTGGGCAGGTGTTCAGCCACCCCTGAGAGCAGGGCTCCATGACATGTAATGCTAACTTGGGAAGACAAACATCATAATTCCAAATGCCCTCCCCTTCCTTCTTCTTCTTCCCCTGCTTTACATGCTGAACATGATGGCATGTGGTATGAAATGTCTCTTTGGGCATTTGGAGTCAGATATTCCTGCTGTGTCCCTTCCTAGCTTTCTGTGCAACCCAGGCTTCTCATTGGTGGGGAGGTTTGAGAAGCAGAAAAGGTGTTGACTCTATGCAAGGACTGCTCAGCAGTAGTGAAAAACTCCCTATTTTATTAACAGTTGCCAGCATAAACCTAAAATAGAGCCCTATACTTACTATTATAAAGAAAATTATCTATCATCCAAAACCAGCATGGATAAATATAAATCAAAGAAATTAATACCGCAGGTAAATTTGGTATGCTTCGGTTTCCATAGATTTAATACTTGACAGATTTTAATAAACTAATCTTAGCTAGTTAACAAATAAAATTAAGTAGTTCCTGTACTCTTAAAATGTTTTTAGTGAAATTAAGGTAACATCAATCATATTGATTTGATATTGCTTGTTAGTGCAGTAGATTCAGAGTTAGCTAGACGGCTTCTCATTTATGAAGATATTTGTGTGTTCTGTTAGTTGTTTACCAGCCATATTGAATTTTAATGTTGTAGGGGTTCTCCATACAAATGAGTATTTTGATTTGAAGTTCCAAAACATAAAAGTATCCATAGATTTTCTGCATCCAGAACAGTTCAAGATTCTCAAAACCTCATTAACTTCAAACAGAACAAAAGAAAAAAAAAAATCTCACAAGCAGTATAAAATTCTTGACTAGAAGAAGATGTAGCAAAACAGGCTGTATAACTGCTTCTTCTTCTGAAATATTTAGGAGAAGGCAGTACGTACATGAGACATGGGATATAATTATAGACAACTCCTAGTCAGTAAAAGGTGACTTTGATACTCATGAAGCACAACCCACCTCTCAACATTTCATTCTTGTACCATATTTCTAACTGTCAATGGAACATAGGTATTTCAGAAAACCTTAAGGGAGGCTCTTATTCCTAGAAGTTTTAAAAAAGTATTACCCAGAATAGAACAGATAAGTGAAATCTGTTTCTGCTGCATTATTGCAATTGCTATGTTTCTTTCTCACTTACTAAGGCATCTACAAGGGCCCTAACCTTTGAAGTAAACTTTCATTCTCAGTATTTTGCCTTGTTCTTTAAAGTTTGGAAGTCAATATGTTAAATCAAGCAATACCATTAGGGTTTGGATATTTTTCTTACTGCCATTCTATGTGTAAATATGAGATTATATAGAAATGCTATCTTTTGTGTTATTTTTATAGCTGTTATTGCATTTTTTACATGTCAGTGACATCTTCATCAAATAGATCACAAGTACTGATTGCAAAATAACCCATAGTCATTCTCCTTATCTTTTCATAAAGATTTCTGTCATTCACTAGTTTTTAAGTAGATTTTAGCTAAAAGTTTCTCTGTAAACCTATAAAATAGTACAAAGTTTTTACTATTTAACACTGATAAGACTAAATAGTAGACATAAAGAGTTAAATCTTTGTTTAAAACTTAGAAAAGGATGTGGAAATTCATCTTAGAAGATGGTATAATATTCCACTTGTACATATTGTAATAATAAGATATATAACAGAGAAAATAGTTAGAAATACTTTTTCTCTAATCTAAAGCAATTCCTCTTGATAGTCTGCTTTATCACTTCTTTTTCTGACTTTTCTGTTTGAAAATATGTCCCCTCTGTACAGCAGAATAACATACAGAATACCTTTCAAAGAAAAAAAAAATAAAGGTAAACCCTAAATTCCAACATCAGTATTTAGCTAAGTTGTGTGGGTGAAATTTGTCTATTTTTCCAAAGATAACTTTTTTAGACTGTTGCACAGAAAAATGTCTTAGTTCTATAAGTACAGTGAGTTCAACGAATGGTGAATTGATTATCAGATTGAAATTCCAAGTGTTTTGAGCTCTTAAATACTTATTTTGGCTTGATGTTATTTGCTTCTATCTTCCTTTGCAAACAATAGCATGTAAATTATCTGACTAATATTATAATACTCAGAATTTTAATATGAATAGGAGGAAAAACTCTCAAAGATAGACAGCCTGAGTGAATTATTAAAACATTTTATCTGGACATCTTATTAATATTCAGAGTTAAATATTCTTTCGTATTCTTCTTTAAATACCAAAATTTAGATAGAGAATTTCAAGATTAGTGCACTGTACTGTAAATGAGACCTGTCCTTGAAACTAACAGAAGAAGACACAGCTGAAAATGTGGTCACCCTCACTAAATGTTGCTCACATTTTTGCTGAGTCTTTCTAGCTCTGCTAATTATTTTGTAGACACTTACACACTTATCCTGGAATTAGCCCAGGGATTCATTTTGCTGACATCACCAGCAATCACCATAAAGTTATAATGACTTTTTGGCCTCAGGTGTGAGTAGACAAGTTCATAAAACATCAAAAACTTTGAGCCTCAGTCTGAGAAAAAAAATTAGACACTTTTTAATAGAAGTCAATTGATTCTATGTTACTGACTATTAAGATATGGCAGTGTGGCTGCATGATTTAGTAATTGCCAACAAAGAAAACAATGGGAAAATGTTGTTTCTTTTACAGGTGATGACAATCTGTATTTATTTATTCATGTGTTGTCTCCTAATGTGATCCTGCCATTAGTTCCTTAAGAAATGATCCAGAAAAATTACATCCAAAAATAAGGAAGCAAATCAGTGTAGAGCAGCTACTGAAGTACAGCATTTATTCAGAGAAAGACACTTTATATTCATTTGAGTATAAATTCAAGCTTGGAATTGAGGTGGATTTTAGAAGCTTTTTTTTTAAAAAAAATCTTTCCATATTTTATCTTCTTTTCACTCAAAATCAGCATCTTCTTGTAAGGTTTACATTTGTGCATTTTTGCAACGTTTCATTTCATTTCTTTGAGTATTTTTTGTTTCTATAAAAATTGCTATATAATGTTTTGTTTTGCTTTTTTTGTTTAGTACATGGAACTACACTCATGAACTCACAGAGCTTTTCAGTTAAGTTCCTTATATTAGCTATTAGGACATCAAGTGCCTGTGAGATTCAAAGTTCTTCCCTGCATTTGAAATTGTGAGGCAGATAGAGAGAAAATAAAATGCAAATGTTTTTCATTAGTCAAAGGTTATCAAAAAGGCAACTCTGGAGCTATAATGCTACCTAATTTTTTAGTGTAAATTAATTGCAATACCACCCAGCAGCCTATGGACAGGAAAGTATAAAAAATATCAGATAAAAGTAGAGCTTAGCTCCACAACCAAAATTAAGATTATTTCAAAGATTACAAAAAAAAATAAAATTTCAAATTAAATTATTTATCATGTTAGTTGGCCAGTATGTTGGTAAATAAAGTCCAGAACAGAGAGACATAGTTTCCAGTTTGGGGTATTGCAATGTGTATCAGGAAATCTACTTATGTACCTTTTACCACCATAAGAGAGAGCAAAACCACAACAAACAGTGACAGCTAACTACCATGTTTGAACACTTGATGGTTTAAATAATGTGCAAGTGCTACAATTAATTTCTATAGTCAGTCTCATAATAAAATTTGACAAAGGAATTTATATATTTGCAAATAGAATAAGAAATTTGACTGATTTTGAGCAGTTAAATTCTATTTTCAGCTTTAAAAAGATCCCCCATACATGCTTATGATTTACATTGTTTATGTTTAGTATTAATGACTTTTAATTTATTAGAGAAAAAATTTAGGCAGAAAACCCAAGCAAACAAACCAACCAAAACCAACAGCATTCATTAACATTATTTTAATTATCTGCATATTAGATCAAGGATTGATTATTCTTTATTCTCCAACCAATTAACATAAAATCTTGGTTGTTCTCTATCAAAAAATAGTGCTTTCAGTATTCGGTAATTCTCACAGTAATTTACTTTCTGTTTCATACCACTTCAACCCTCAGATAGATTTTCCTCGCAGTGTTGGACCTAGGGTCATGATGTTCTAACTCACTCATGAACATACTACCTTGCAGAACATAAACACATTGATTCACAATAAAACCAGTTACAGTAACTGGAACATAACAGGCAGAATTATTAATTCTGTTGATGCATAGCAAAAAGAGAGAAGATTTTAAAAGCAAAATATTTAAATGTTCCTTTTGTGTGTCAATGAGTGGAACCGTAAGGAAACTAAATTGTGTTCTATTAAATCATGCTGTTGTAAGAAGAGTCATAAGAGTAAAAACACTTTGGTAAAAAACAGATATGTTAATAGCAAAATATGGGGATTATAGCTTTATTGTCTATATTCAGTCTCATGCCTCGATTTTTAACAACACAATTAAGCTGACTGGGAATTTTGAGCTGACATTAGATTTGATCAACATCAAAGTCATGACTTTAAAATTTCTGGAAAAACTAAACGAAAAATGCATTAGCTGTGCTTGATTTCACTTAGATTGAAATATAAAAAACACCCAGCAAAACAAACAACACCTTTCTGTGTAGAACAAAAATGAAACATTTCAAGTCAGTTTCAGTTTGCATTTCATCTCACAAGCATGCTGTATTATATCAAATCCTGGGGTCCTTTTGTCCTTATTTTCCTCTCTGATGGAAAAAAATGGTGCAGTTGATTAAGCAATATGTTTCATCATAGAAGTTGGTTCCTAGATATGGCTGCTTTTTTTCCCCAGTTTTCAAAGCATCCATTTGTCAGCAGGTATTTAAACTTTAATACTTTAGTCTCAATCCAAAGTCCCCTATGCATTGTTGTAACATTGGCAGTTCAGGATAGAATAGTTTGTGCAAAATTCTTGTCATCTTTGCTGTTTTTACTATTGATATATATGGTTCCTGTGAAGAGCAAAAAGGCATACTGTGTGTTTGATGACATACAATTTTTAGAGTGTTGTAAAACTCTTTAATATTTAGTTACCAAGTAAATCCATTTCAATGACAATAAATGCACTGGTGCATCAGCATTATAAACTCCACGGGAGTCATGCCAAAAGGAAACCAAGCTCCACAGAGAAAATTGGAAGGGATTGTAGGCCTTTCAGACTTTTTTGAAGAGAGTGATCTGTCATTAAAAATTCACTAGTAGCAGTAAAAAATTAAAAACATCATTACACATTTTGAAGATTCAGAAGATGAGAATATGGGAATTCTTAATGAAGTGAAAGGCATCCAAGAGAAAGCTGACCAGACAAAATGAAGGCATGCTAATTTCTTTCCTGAGGTTGCTTGCAGTAGGTTCAATAAGACTGTGTTTTCATGTCAGCTTTTAAAAAAGTAAAAATTTTAAACGATGGTGGTGGTGTTTTTCCATTTAGTGTACCCCTAAAAAACAGGGTCTGTATATGGCAGGAATGCAAATACACGTATCCTAGATTGGCTCCACTGATTTAATCCTATGCTTTATCTGCAATGCAGGTATAAGATACATCACATGTTCATAGAAACATATATATTGCCATATATTAATGAGTATATCTATATATCTCAACTTCAATACTAAAAAAAATGTTATTCATTCCTTCAGTGTATTAGTGTATAAAAATGATTATTTACCAGGGTTGGAAAACCAATAAACAAATACATCTCAAACAGAAAAGAAAATTTAAAAAACTAAAATTGACAAGATCAGAACCATAATTAAACTCTGTGTAGCCTCAAAAAATGGGTATTACAGCAAAGTTTAAACAGTGATGCAAAAGAGGGGAGAAATGAGTTGTGACAAAGGGAAAGATAGAAAGAGTTTGAATTGACACTGCTATTCAAAAAAATGCATGAAGACCCATAGCACCAATTCATATACTTCTTGCATTTTGCTTATATTTTTTAGCTTTCAGTTATGTAATAATGTGCCCCTACTGTTTGGGATTTTGTTTGTTTGTTTGTTTTAATAAAACCTGTATTGTTCTCATTGCTACACTTGTCTACAACTTACACAGCTTGACAAATTTGATAAATTTACCTAGCTCTTACTTCCTGTGAAGTAATAAATCAGATAATGTTACTAACAATATAACAAAAAAAACCCAAAAACCTGCCTAAGACTCTTGAATAATTGGAATGTGTTAGGCTCTGGTTAAGAGCAAATTTTGTCTATCAATTTAAAGTCATACTGTAAATCACCATGTCTTAATGAGAAATCTTCTCTGAGTGTCCAAAAAAAAAAAAAAAACCAAAACCAAAACCCTCATTCCTAGGGCAGACTAATTCACAAGAGAGGAAGCCTGGACATAGTGCAAGAAGTCAGTCTAGTTCATAAATAACAGCTATGTAATAATTAATTCAAACTTTTCCAGAGATTCCTGAGACTTATGTGAACATTGACAAATACATTTTTGTTAAAAACCTGCAGTTCTATTACAAATATCATATAATTTGCTTGATTTTTGTTTTTTAATGTCCTACTCTTTTAATCTATAATGATATAATAATCTCTTTTTGGCTTTGAAAAGTAGAAGCTTGGGTATTTTTCAAAGCAGTTATCTGAATATATGTAATGATGAAATGATCCAGAATATTCAGGTCATCCTTAATGTGTATGTCCATAGCCTCCTGTTGAATTCCTCTATAGATCCTATTGCTCTATAACTGCCCTCCAGGCCTTTTTGTTGTCTATTCATATTCTCCTACATGAGGCTTAAAGCCAAGGGAAAAAATATCTTATCCATGACTACATATAAGAAAACTTTCACCTATTTTGGTGCTTATCTTACCCCTAATAATTTTTAGATTCTAATTTCTCGAGATAATAGACTCGTTTCATCTTTAGAGAGTTGTTGCAGTACGTTTTCACTGATTTAATGGTTTCAAGTTTTTTATGGTCTGTAAAGTTACGTATAAATGTGTATATATATATATTTCTACAATGGGACATTTTTCCTTGCCATGGAGAGGGAATGTGTGTATAGATGGACAGATATGCCTGATTATGTCTCACAATGAAAATATGTTAGAGTGTAAATGCTAATCACTTCACATACATTATTCACTAACTTTTTTGTCTGGATGCCTATAATATATAGACACTTGACCTTCTTCTATTCCTATAAGTAAATTGTTTTTAAATGACAGGTTTAAATTTTACTAAGTATAAATCATAAATTTGTTTCAAAAGTCAAACTGGCTTGGTGATTAAAGTGTAACTTTTAAGAATTTTGGATCCTTTTTTCACTCTATTTATCATTTAATACCTCAAGAAAATTGATTCCTAAATTTTCATCTTGCTGTTCAACTCAGATTTACTTTGCCAAACCCTGACTCAGGTTGTTGCCCATCAATTCCTCAAAATAGCTGAAACCAATTTACAGCAAGGCAAGTCTGGGCTATAACTGAGACCTTGCTTTTTCTTGTCCATACAAAGCCTTTGGCCTTTTACTAAGAATGGCAAAATTTTTATTCACCTGCCTACAGCAAGACCTTCTTGATAGTCCTAATCATATTCTCTGTCTTGCTCACTTGCTAAAACCAAGCAGAGAATTCTTTGAGCCTGCAGAGAAGCAAGAGTTATGTAGAAAATATCTGCTTCATTTGACAACAGACTTTCTAACATATTTATTAACGTATTTATATATTGCGTTAAATTCTATTGATCACGAAAAGAAAAATAAACAGTTTGGTAATCTGTTGCTTGAAACATTGTTTTTAAACCAGCACCAACTCCTTAACGTATTAACCTAGTTTTAGGTTACTTGCTTCATGCTACCACAAATCCTGGAAATGTAACAGGAGCTCATCTTACTCTAATCAGAACCAAACCTTCCTTTGCACATGAGCTCAAAGGCTGATCTTTTTTGAGCTGTTCATAATTCATGCTTGCCATCTGTTTCTACTAAAACAAACGAACCAATTTTTTTTATTTAAAGATACATTTCTGGATAGAATAGTTATTAAAAAAAATAGATTGAAAACATGATCTTAAAAGGCTCAATATTTCAAATATTAAAATTTATAAGTGATTGAAAAAACAATAAAGACCTTAATTTCATGTTGATTTTATTATATATCCTTATTCCTGTATTTTAGTAATTGCTCTCTATACACAGAATATTTATAAAATTGCATTTTACTTTTCTCATTATATCCCTACTCTGTTTGTCTAGGCACTTATCATCATAGACATCAGTGGATTTTGTTTGGGATTATGGAGAATCCCATAGTATTTAATAGCAATAAACTGATCAGTTAACTGGGCTAGTGGGTGGGTGAATGGATTTTAGCTTCTATTTCTCACAGAAATAACAGCCTTAGGAAGAGTTGAAATTTTATGCTAGGAGACAGGAATAGATTATGAAAATATAATCTCTAAATGTTAGACAGAGTAAATGAGATACTAATTGTTGACAAAAGAGAAGGTTTTGATTATTTTTCTTCTCACTAGAATATTACGTGCTAAAAAATAACTCCAAGAAAGTTATTACTTTCATGAAAATAATTTTTTGTTTCAAATTACAAATTTGTTTCCATTCCACATAGCAAATTATTGTAAGGGAAAACCTATTTTAGATCATAATTGTCATGGTGGTTAAAATGATTTGTCTGTCTTTTCTTTGAGGACAAAATGCAAAATAATAATAAGAATGCAAACAATCCCCTTGATAACCAAATATCTGTACTTTTCCTATTATAAATTGTTGGGGAAATCTGAGATTGTAGATTCACAAACCAATTATGATGTTACTGTGTAAGAGATTCATAACATTATCTTACAATATTCTTCAGAAACAGAATGTATTTCTTTTAATGGCTTGGTTTTTTAAATAAAAATTACTGAAAAGACATAACTCAAAAACTGCATATGGGGGGTGAAAAAAGTTGATCTTCAGTCTTCATTGTTACAATTTTTTATTCCAATCCTCTTTGTTTCTCTAGATTAAAAGTGAAAAGTATTTATTTATCCATTTCATATATCTTTCTGGTGGACGGTAGAAGAAATAGTTGGTTGAAGGAGTTTTCCCTATAAAAGCACATAAATGAATGTGAAGAATTAGAAGAATAATAATAACAGGAAATTTAGACTTGAACAGATGACTGTTATCTAGACATAAGGTTATAAGGTCCTCATTCAACCATCAGTGCAGGGTCTGACTGTCCTGTGGTCTGTTTGTCTCTGACAAAAACATATGGAAAGAACTTTTTATTGGATGACATTTCAAGAATGAGCAGAAAAATTGAGTTTGCCAATTTCTTTTTTGTATTGCACTAGGTATGGTTTTCACCTAGAGTAAGATCATGACATTTCAATCTTTTCAGAATATTACTTTACATTTTACATTCCCTACAAGCTTAGTTGTGAAATGTTGGTCCATTTTCTCTTCTCTTGTTCATCCTCATCAGCGTGGTAGTATATTCAGTTTTTTGATGCAAGAAAGTTAACAGAAAACTATTATTGAGCTTGAATATTGACTCAGTATTTTGCTGAAACAGAACATTTTGCTGCATCTCTATTAGATATTCTATTAGATATGATATGATATTATATAGATATTAGATCTCTATAAGATCTCTATCTCTATTAGACAGTCATTTACAGTATAGTTCTGTAGTAGCTTGACTTGTGACATAGCATTCCAGCAAAGAAAACATGTACCTGGTGCTTGCATGTTGCTCTTGTATTCATTCTAATTAATTACAGATACATCAGTGTTCCTGCTGTTAGCAAGCCTTTAATAACTGCTTCAATGCTAAACCTTGTTTTCAGTGATTTGTAACCACTGCCCATCCTGATATTCTTGAATAATTTTTCTCAGCTTGATGCTACTTGAAGTTACAGATCTTTTGATAAAGTTTCCATTTAGAAAGACACTTTGCTTTCTAAATTCTTTCCAGAACATCACTTTCCACATCTTGAGATAGAAGTGACTGATAGTTTATATAATAAGCGTAAATTCTAGCTGACCATCACTGAGGAGTGGTCTGTTTTCTGTAAAGAAATTTATTTTCAGTCATGCATCTTTGAAATTAGGTAACTGATTTCTTTTTGCTCATTGACAGTAAAAAATAGACATGATAATGGTTATATTGCAAATCTTCTTGAACACTGTAATACATTGCTTGAACTGCAGTTGCAGGTATTTGAAGATTTGGAATTATCTGCTTCTCTTGTCAAAGACGTCATCAGGTAACCCTGGCAAAATTTTCTTATATAATTGTGGGATATGGGGTTATATTTGTTAAAGTTGTTAAAGCTTATGTTTATCAGAAAGCCCTGTGGGAAGGCACAGCTGCAGACTAGATGGTTGGAAGTCGGCTGGTGGGAGAGAGGCAGTTATTAGGAGGAACACGTGGACAGCATATGAATGAGAAGCTAATTGGATGATAAGACGTGAACAACAGACTACAGCTGAGCCAGCCAATAAGTGTCCTTCTTCTGTTAAGTTTTTGTTATGTCTGGTAGAAGTTAAAAGTAGAAGAAGAGAGTGTTTTCTAAAATAAAGTTATTTCCTTCAAATGCATAAAGAGCTCCTTGTCTCTTTGTTCCCCATTGCTACATATAATGTCCAAGGTAGTGTGAGTATTGATGTGTGTATAAAGGAAACATATTATAAATATAATTTCTCTTCAGAATTTATGCTTTATTTTATATAGATTAAGCATAACGGATAGATTATTAATATACAGAGACAATATGTGAGGGTGTAGTGTCCCACCCTTAACAGGAAACGAGGATTCAAGATTCATAGATGCTTGTGTTCAAAAGGAATGACATCAGCCGGGTGGTCTGCAAAAACTTACAAAGATCTGTTAGTGTGTTATATACCTGACATGGAAACTGATGTTAGTCCTTTATCTCCTACTAGAATTGGGTTTTGAACAAAGAGGTAGGGGAGGAGGTGAGATAGCAAGAGAGGAAGAGAGAGAAAGGAGGAAAGAGACACGTCAATAGGCCTGGACTGAGTGTCAATCCATCTCATAGGGTGTCCATGGTGCTGAGGTGCCCTGGTGTTGTTTTCCGAGGTGATGTGAGGGTACCATTTTATAGACAATTTTCCCTGCTCTGGATATATGTTCCTTGCTGCCTATGCAAATCAGTTATCATGCAGAGTCTGTTCTTCTAGACAGAAGTGGTTCTGGAAGTGGTTCTCTGAGTCTCGGGGGTCTTTGGTGGCCTTGATCCCCCAATGCAGCCCATGCCTGTTTCTTGACCTCATTCCTGTACCTCCACTGTTCTGTGCCACTTCAGCAGCCAGAACAAGGACATTTGTCCCAGAAAAGCGTTGTCCTACCTCTGCATGTCCCCATTCTCCAGCTTCATCCTGTTCTTTCTCATACTGTGTTCTTACCAACAGTCCTTGTCTGACTCCAGAGCTGTCTGGCTATCAGTGTTTGAGATATTCTCATGAGTCCCTGTACTTTCTATGCTTCCACAGTGTGTAAAGAGGAAAACTGACACCTTTATCGGTGAGGTGCAAGTTTAAAAACAAGCTCTGCCATTGTATTCTACTTCAGCTTGAATGGGATGCTCTGCTTTTATTCAGACATGCTTCTTTGTTTGTTTTGCTTCCATGTACTGTATTTTTAGATTGTCTGTGAAGACTCTAGTCCTCAAAGACATTAGATATTCAGAAGAAGCTGCCTCATTGGTTTTGTTTAAAAATTATGTCAAAGAGGGAAACCCAATCGTATTCCATCCACCTTTTTTATGGAATTTTTTAATCCTGAGAGCATTTAAAAAAAAATAAATTCTGACTTCAGTTTAATTATTCACTAGGTTTTGCAGTGGACTAGATTTGAAGGATTCTTCATACATTCTTTTAGAACTGTTCCCAGAAATGAAAAATAAATTCATAGGAAGAAATATAGACAAATAAAAGATATGAGGAAGTGTGACTTGAAGATGACAAGAGATTCCCCGAAGAAAAAAAGATTAGAATATATTCTGCTTTTGGTTTCCTAGATATTTGAAATCCAAAATCAAAATAAATTATTTCTCTTTAGAAATTATTTAGCTGAAAAGTTAAGATTTTTTTTTTTTTTTTAGTAGTATGTGCTGAAAACCAAGAAGTGCATTTCACATTGTGGGTGTTTTGAAGTCTGTACTAGTCCAGAAAACAACAAAAATAAATATTTTAATTGTGTTATGTTTAATGCATGTATATTAATAAAAACAGGTGAGAGATAAAGACAGGAAAAGATAGCCTCTAGTACTATTTGTCTTAGTGACTTCCACCAGAAGTGTAACAAGTCAATGAACTGTTCCGAACTGGACAAAGCAGAGACTTACATCCCCTGTGAATCTCTAAACATACATTTATTGTCCATCTTTATGCTCTCATTATGTAAAGAGTTGAGAGTTTTCTTGTTTTGTTTTGTTTTGTTTTTAATTTTATTTTTCACAAAACTGCTTTTTTTCCAGGAAGTCTTTGTTCAGTATTTTCTGTCCAACCTTGCATTCTTTCCAGTATTGTTATGACTCCTGCTTTCCAGTGATTGTCTACATTTCAAAGTAAGTTGCCATCCTTTCCACTAAGTGCAAGAAGTATTGAAATCTACTGGAGAGAGACAGCACTTTCAAATAATCTCTTGGGATTTCTGGAAGGGTGAAATTTGTCTGCTGACTTCACCTTCTACTCAGTATATCATATGTGATACCACTATACCATCCAACTCACTATTTTTATGAAGTACACTGGCTTTAAAGCCTGCCTAAGTCTACTTCATGCCTATTTGCTTTGGATGTCTCCAGAACATGCCTGGTGGGTTTTCATTTTGTGTTTCCTTTACTTCAAATACAAGCCTAGATACTAATGGCCAAATGCTGACCATAGCTAGTTCTGGGCACTGCTCAGATTCACTGAAGGATGTGCAGAGCACAGCTGTGACAGCTTAGTCCTTGCCCAGGTAATAACCTTATTTTACTCAAAAAGTGAGAAAGTCATTAGTGATTACCTATTCCTCACTCTTCTGAAAGGGTTTTGGTAGATGGTGTATTTGGTTTTTTAATTTTCTTTTTTTATTATGTGAACAATACATTATGATGTTACTGTTTCTACAATGTAGAAAACCAGTCCATTCTACCCATGTTTACGAACAATTTTATATACAGAAAATTAATATTACACAGGGCTTATAAACCAAAATATTAGCTAAAATAATTGTTCTGCTAAGCTACAGACATTTAATCTAGGTTTGCCTGCTAGATCTAGTTCACATTTGTATTACTTTTCTATAGATTACTTAGTAAACTATGGCCTCTGAAGGCTCAGTTTCAAAAGGAATTAATTTACTTCAAACCCAGACTGTTTAATATTGCTGAACGCTGAGTTATAGCTATGAATACAGCATTTAACTTCCAGTGGCCTAATTTGAAAAAGTAATAATGAAGCATGTGATCATGAAAGAAAATTCAGTCTTTTAAGCACAAAAATTAAAACAAAAACTGCTGGACCTAAGTTTCCTGCCTTTTCTCTTTGCTTCTTTGTTTTCTCTACCTGCCAATTTTTTTTAAATGATTCATTTGCTTTGAAAAAGTCTTTCAAATACTTAATTAGCTTCTATAGAATAACATACTTATCATCAAATATTAAAAGCAGCCCACTGAATTCCCCAGTTAAAATGATAACTTTAAAAGTTTAAAATAGCCTACTAATTTATTGAAAACTTAAACACATATCAAAGCTGCAAAGAGGCTTATACTATAAGTAAAACTAAAGAAAATATTAAATTATCTGATTACCAGTATTGCTCATCCTTTTCAGGATGAGTTGAGCAATATTGCTCAACTTTTTAATACTGTTTGTTCAGAAGGGGTAAGTGTCTGGTGTGGTGTTTCCAAATCACTTAATTCATTGGCTTTGTTTCATAAAAACTTATGAGATACCTATATGTAGTTAATGTACAAAATTCCCCTTGGGTTTGTGATCCATATAATATTTGTATCTGTAATATCCTCTAATTAAGAAATTTACAGGGTCATCATTTTGAATTAGTTTACTGATGGAACAAGAAGCTTTAAAAGGTATGGTCACATTCTCAGATAATATTGTCCTACAATCAGACATATTATCCATTAGCATTGAGTATCTCATTCCTTAATATACTTGAATGTCCATTAGTTTGTGAAAGCAGAGGGATCAATTTTCTAGAAATAACTCTAGTATGTTCAAAACACTTGAGATCATGTTTTCATTTTTTTAAAAAAAATCAGAAAAAGTCAAGGACTTTTTAGTTCTAAGATGCCTTAGGCTGGAAAACAAAATAGTTATAAGACGTAATTTAAAGTCTGGTTTCTCAGCGCTTATTGACTCTTTTTGAAAAGGCATCAGAGAAAGCAAAAAAGAACCCTCAGGCAATTTTTTCTCCTAGACCAATTTTTTTTGCATTCTTGTGAAAATGTGTTTATAGTTAAAAAAAAAAAAAAGTTTTGCTTTTTATTCATCATCCTAATTAGATACAATGAAGAAATAAGCATAACCACAGAATTGCTTATTTACTAAATTAAGTAAGTGGCTGCTTAAAATTGTATAGTGATGTTATATGTGTAAGGAGAATGAAAGGCATTACACGACAATGGATATTTCCCTGGAGGAATCAAAGTGGTTCCTCTATTGTGTCTGTCCATGAAGAGCACGATATTGGTTTATTCTGCATGTTTTAACTGCATACAGCAGTGTATGGTACAGATCCCTCAAAGTCCCTGCTAGACTGACAACCATCCTGAAACATCTTCCCAACTTAGATCCAGATACAGCTCTGTCTACATGTATAACATCAACTTCTGCTGAAAATAATCTATTAATAAGTGGGTGTGTTTGTGTTGTTTCTACTGTCCCTCCTCCTGCCCACTCCCCAGGATTGCAACAGCAAGCCCACGTGCTGTGGGTAGCAAGGCTCAGTGAAGAGGGAGTGACACCCTTGTTGGGTTTGTTCCCTTGGCCTTTCACCACAAAACTGAGGACTTCTTTACAACTGAGCAATTAATGATTATGTCACAGGAAATATTGACATTGGCCAGCCAGTAGTTCTGTTATCTGAATACCTTTCTAAATCCTACTTGGCTTTCTATTAGACAAAGCAGTAATTAATGTTTTCTATCAATATGGGAGGGGAAGAAGGGGGAAAAGGTCTCCTTTGAATATAACCTTGCTCAGTTATACATAAGCAGATGGCATCTTCACCTTTTTGCTGTGAACTTTCTAAAACTTTTCAGTAGAGTTTCTAAAAATTTCTGTGCACAGGGCACTGCCAAAATTAGTCTGGTCACTTGCAACAAAGCAATTCACAGCTTTGAATAAATAGTTTCATAGTAAATCCTCAAGGGAAATACAAAATACTTCTCCCATCTACCCTCCTTGAAAAGAAATAAATGGAAGACACTCAAACCCAAACCTAAACAAGGAAAACCCCTTAGCCTCCCGCAAAAAAACCCTTCAAAAAAACCCAACCCAACCCAACCAACCAACCACTGAACCAAACCAAACCAAACCATGAAAAGCATTAAAACTATCTTCTTTTTTTAATTGTTTGTTTGTTTGTTTTTTAAATCTGTTTTAAGGTAAGTTTAGAAGAGGGAACTGACCCAGTAAAGAGATATAAGAATATGCAGACTATCCATTTTAGAAAACATTATCCATTATTCTGCAGCTAAGTTTCAGCTTAATTTATGCCTGTCATGGAAAAAGCTTCCTGATGTCAGGTCTGGCTGTGTATAGGGCTGTGCAGGGAGATCAAGCTGTGCTACTGTTTAGGATTCCTGCCAAACAAGTGACATTTCCCAAGAACATAAACAGAATTTTAAGAAGTTGTCTTTGTCCTTCTTAAACAGTAGGTCTAAAGGGGACGTAAGGAAAAGAAGAAGAAGAAAGAAGACTTATCCTGATAGGAGTACATGGTTGCTAAGAAGGAAAATAACAAAGCTATTCTGAGCAGAGAACAATGTTCCCTTTAAGAATAAACTATGGAAATTAATAGTTTGTCCTTTGTAAATGGCTTAATTTCCTATTGTAAAGTGTAGAGTAATTAGAATATTTTTGAAGACAAGTATTTAAATATTAAGCAGCATATTAAAACCAAAGAAAAGGGCATAACTGGATTTAGAGTTTGCCCTATCTACAGCGTGGAGGCTTGGTTCAGTGACTCACCAGGGAGAACAGCAACAAGGATGACAGAATAATAAAGGATTTTAAACTGACCTGTAATTTACCTTTTGAATATTCATTGCATAATATAAGTTACTGAACTTTTGATTATTTTTCTGTTAAAAACAAACAAACAAAAAAAGTGTGTTTGAATTGAGACAGACAATAACTGATTCCTTAATATTTTGGGGATTGAAGTGAGTACAGCTCAAATAAATTAGTTCCTAAGCAAGGACAGGAACTTAATGCTCCAGGATATGATCTAATCTTTGACTAGAAAAAAAGAAAAAAAAACAGAAGGAAATGCTTTGAAGGGCTTATTCCAACTTTGCTAACAATTCACAGAGAATTCCTCACCTTAGGAAATATATATACTATACTGAAAGCCAAAATTTGTCACTACTTTATTTATCCTCAGTGCAGAATAGCATTACGTGCTTTAATCCTTCATGAAACTTAAAGAATAAAACATTTCAATTTGTAGACATGTGTGCTGGTGTCAAAAAAATGTGAAAAGGTTAAAAATTTTCCATTTTATTGGAATTAAAAATGGTCAAGGGGAATATTTATGCTATTCCAGAATGAAGAGATTACTCATCTCACAAATTTTGAAAGGAAATTACAGAAGATAATGAAGTTTGAAAATATGACAGTTCATCTAGAAACATTCAAAATGTGCTTAAAACTGAATTTCTGGGTTCTGACCAGTTGGCTTTGGTTCCCAGAATTTCTGGAGATTATTTAGTATTGATACTAGAACAATGTTTTGGGTTTTTTTCATGAGATACTTTTGAAAGTTGAGACCTTGTTAGCAAAAGATTTCTCTCTCGAAAAGTTTACTCCTCTCTCTAGGAGAGGAGTCTGGAGAGCATTCCAGAGACTAAGTGCACTACTTAAGAGTATAAGAGCTTTTAGAGACCTTAGAAGGTGTCAGATGAGTGGTTTATCAGAAGACCTAGATTTCTGTCTCCAAAGGCAGAATATCTCCATCCCTGAATGTTTAGTTTTCGTTTGAAAAACTCTAGGTTCATTTTCAGTTTCTTATACTGCAGTTTTCATGATTTGCAGACTGTCCTTCAGTTGAAGCCTTTTATGTTGTACATTCAGAATCCCTGTAACAAAGTAGGGACTTGAACCTGAACAGGTCAGAACTTCTTATTTCATAGCTCTGAAGTTTGGTCTTGTAGCAGTAAAAAAATCTTTCATATTCCTCAGTGTCTCATTGTAACATGTATTTATTTACCACCTTCAGATCTGATATGGCACTGTCTGAGATGAAGATGACACACAGTATATTATCCTTAGAACTTACTGGTCTGTACAAAGTCCTCTATTCCTTGCCTTGTCAGATAGCCTCAGTCTCCCACATCTTGCTAGACGAAGTCCAAATCCTACTTGAAAGGAAATATTCAGCCCATGGCTCACTCCCACTCCCTGCTGAGCCGAGATTGCTGCAGTCTTTCATGCTGAGCCTCAACCGCAGGGGCAATCTGTGCCCACAAATAACAGCACAGTTTTTCGGGCATGGATCTGTTCCTTTCTGCAGAAATACAAGCTCTGCATGATAAAGAAAATGAGATCTGAGGACACTCTTAGGGAAAAAAGAAAAAAAACACAACAACAACAAAACCCCCATAAAACAGAGTAACAAAATAATAATTAAAAACCTCGTTGTCTTTTGGTAGAAAAAGGACTGTTGCATCTATTAATGATATCAAGATGATAAAATGTTGTAATTTTATAATATTTTCAGATATATGTTTATTATATTATTGTATTACCTACTTTACAGAATATGCAATATGAAATATCACATATTTCTAATGTGCAAGATGAAAATCTGCTAAAAGAAAATGTCTTAAAAATTAAAGATTATGGTGACTAGAGACTGATAATAGCAAATAAATATCCCTAAAAAGATAAACCCCAGCTCTTAATTGTTTCAGGGTTTACGGACAGTTTATAGAAACGGGTCCTTTGAGGTTAGCCAACTGGACACTTCTGTAATTTCTCAGAGGATGTAACTACAAGGAAAATAATCCAGACAAGTAAAACAATTACCTTTATGGTCTGTGTAAAAAATGTAACTCCAAAAAATAATATATGAGAGTTATTTCTGTCATTATCTATTTTATCAGTGTACATATTTAAGGAAATCTTTAACAGACCCCAGGTTATAAAACACTACTGATTATGAAACACCTTTTATGTGACTCTTCTAGATAACTCAAGAACAGGGTTAAAATATTAAATGAATCATCTTTTAATGTATAATTTATAATCAAGTAGATTGCAAATTAAAAAAGTAATTGACTAGCTTATTCATTATTAATTGAAAACAAATTAAAGGTTTTGTAAGTAGACAATGTGAGAAATTTTCAGTGAGTCCTATAAAACAAAGAATATATATTTTAAAAAGCTGTATTAAAAAAAGAGAATTTAATCTGCAGTTATACGTTATGTCAGATTATTAAAGGCCTCTATACATCTTTCTTTTTAATTTTTTTCTTTCCTCTAGAGCGCTCTTTTTAGTATCTGATAGAAAAACTTCTGCTACTTTAAAGCACAGTATTTATCTTTCAAATAATAGGAACAACCAAAATTTATAGTTCTTACAAAGTGGTAAATTTTGATAAACTTATTGCCACCATGCTGTAAGGATGATTTGAGGCTATGGAAGCTAGCTGTGCATTGAATTCTTTGTTGCTTGTCTTCTTTACTTGCTCAAAAGAAAATAGATGAAACAAGATGAACGTATTTGAAAGGACATCCATTGAAATTAAAAATGAGAACAGAATGTTGCTTCTTGCTTCTCTAAGAACAAGATAAAATATTCTCTTTCCATCGCACAACTAGACATGTAGGACCACCTTTTTGGGAGCTCTGGATAGATTTCTGTTGCATGGATTTAATTAGTTGTTATCATCCCCTCATTGGTTCAACACTTTCATGGATGATATCAGGGCATCTTAAGTTCATGAATTTTAATAGTTCTAATAAATATGCAATGAAGTGACAGCAGTCTATTCTACTCTGGATCAAAGACACAGACTATCCTTCAAGTTCAGGTTTAATTCTTGAGTTCTTTTCTTTCTGAGCTATTCCACTCTTCATAAAAAAAAAAAAAAAAAGAAAAAGAAAATAGAGGGTTGTTTTTTGGTTTTTGTTTGTTTATTTTTACTTAGATAATATTTCTTGTTTTGAACATCCTTGAATATTTAGTTTTCATTTGCAAAAATTTATGTCCAGACTATTTTTAGTTACCTTTTTTTTTTTTAATATAATTTATTAGGAAACTTTCACTGCACAGACCCCAAAGAAAGAATGAATCATAATTTTTGTTATTGTTGTCTAACCACATTGTAAGCATTTCTCTGTGGACTCCAGCTCCTCGGGAAAAATTAAAATCTTAGAGCAGAGTTTGACAAATCAGCATTTTGTCAGTTAAGAAAAAGAATTTCGCGAATAGAAAATTTTCAACACTTTAATAAAGACGACTTGTGTTCAGACAGGAATTAGAAATGGTCTGTAATTTTTTCCATTCCTACTGCTTGTCTTCTGTTTGACCCTGTGTGTGTGTAACATGGAAGCCTGAACTGCTTTGAAAATTTGTTCTTAAAAAGATCACACTGACACTTAGAAAGTAAATTGTAGATAATCTTTGTAAGAAAATAGTATTTAAAGTAGTGTTGCATTTTTTCTTTTGTTCTGTTGAAAAGGAACAAGCTTTTCAAAGGGAAAATCTATGGATTTGCTTCTTCATAAAATGCATTGTGTGAATTTTTGTAAACGGAGGTGAATGTCAAAATGTACATTTAATAGAAAAAAAATTGCAAAGCCTAAGTCTGATATGAATTTTATCTAGCAGAACAGGTCCAGAAGAAACCACAGATTTAACACCTGTGTCATCTTCACTTCATAATTCACAAAGGGTTAACATAAATCCTTTCACCTTTTTAAATTATTTTTCTTTTTTATTGTTGTTTTCCTTTGCAAAAATAAAAGTATTAACACAGATATAGAGCAAGAATAGGAATAAATCCAAAATACAAAATTAAAATAAGATATAACTAAAATTGTAAATAGAAAAGATACTGTTGAGATATTGCTGAAAAACTGTCCAAAACTCCTTAAGACCTATGCATTAAAAAGCAGGCATTCCTTATTAGAGAACTAAATGTACAAGGGTGTATCTCCACCAAAATTGTGCAGAAAAAGTACAGAAAAATCTGTAGTTCCCTCTGATGGCCTGTAATGGTCCCAGATCCCAAAGTTATACCTGATCATTTGATTCCCAAATATAGAGCTGAGTTGCCATAACGAAGGTAGTTCATTGTTTTCCAAGACTCTTCTTGGTCAATGCTGAACATGATCCTGCAAAATAAGTGTTGTGTGTTTCCATAGGCTAATGATATTTTAGAATAAGCATTGGATTTTTCCCACCAGGTGAGAAAATAATTCCTTATCTGGCTACAGAGAGACATATTAGAAAAGGCAGAAGTGACAGGTTTCACAGCCATCCGGTTCTCTTGCAAATGTGAAAAATCCTAAAATCTTTCACTGCTTATACAGACCTACAAAAAATAGCACATTTCCCCCCATTTAAATAACAAAGGATGTTTTCTAGTTTAATTTTAGGATTAAACATACCTAACTGACACTTAGATACTTTAATAAGGGATACTTCAAGAAACCCAAAGAACTGAAGATGAGATATATTTGAGTTTTTATTTCTACAGACAATGCTGAAAAAGCTAAGCTATTTTTTATGCCTGGCTAGAAGTCCCACGGTAAATGCTTGGCCTTACAAATGAAAAAGAGTGGTATTTACTCAGCTAAAAACACTTCCCTAAATTCTTTCTTAAGAGAACAGATCCAGAAACAAGTGGTATAATTTGTTTTTTTCTCTAGATATTTTTCAACAGTATTCTTAACAGAAGTATCCTTTAGAACTTTTCTTACTTCTTTTAGAATGCACACACACACACACACACACACACACATATATATATATATTTATAAATTGTATATTTCTGATGCTTCCTTTACTTGAGATCAGAATATTTACCCTTTCCCAAGAATGGAAGACTGATGTGACAGAACTAAGGACACCAATCATAACCTTTTCCTCTAGTCCCAGCAGATACATCTGGGTCATAATCATCATGAAGTACAAATAGCCATCATCCCTTCTGTTGAAACTGAGTTATGAAGCTGAGTATTTTCCTTTTGGAATACCAAATAAAACTTTTTAGTGAATGTAGATTAACCTGTTCACTGGGAAGCAACCATAACCCTTCAGGGTAGAGCATATTTCTGCTTTGTTCAGGAAACTAATCTTGTTTTTGTAAATGAGAGATACTTTTTCCATATTTGGCTCCTATCTGAATATTTGTTGTCAAACCATTCATATGATTTTTAGACTCAATTTTACTGCCTCTTTAAGGCATCTTCAAACATTCTTCTTTTCTTTTAATTTTCTTGTATAACTTTTTCAGTTTTCTTTCCTTGTGTTTCCTTAAGTTGTTACAATGGCCTGAAAATTATATTTCCTAAGAATTACTTCGGATGATAATATACCATTCCTCAATGACAGTTACTTTGGATACAATCTTCTTAACCATATTTTGCTATAATTAACTTTCACAAAGTTGTGTTTCCTTTCAAATATGGAAACAGGACAAAAAATAGCCATAAATTTACTTTCCAGTGCTCAAGGAAAACACATATATCTATTAACTGAAGGTTATTTTAAGAGAGAGGCAAAGTGGAAGATATTTTATAAGCAAAACTGTCAGATATTATTTTTCTAGGAGATTTTAGTCCTCTTCCATTCAGTGAGAACATATTAGAATAAAACTTCTGTATCCAATAAAATATATATGGAACATAGCCATTATCTCTTTCAATTTCTTTCCACTTATATTTTTCCTTTCCTTTTTTACTGCCTTTCCTTAATTATTTTTACCAGAATATTGTCCTGCAGTGAAAGAGAAAATTTAATATAGTTCAGAAAGAATTAATTAGATACTGAAATACTAATAATATTCTAGCTCTTAATCTCACTTTCTAGAAAGTAAAAAATTAAAGATAGACTTTATCATACTAGGTTTTCTTATTTGTTTGTATTAATCTAAAGACGTCACAGATTGTATCGATTCTTTCTTGAAGTCCCTAAATTGTCTCTAGAATGCAAAATGAGGATTTTGAATCTTAAGAAACAAAGAACTGACTTTTAGATGTTAAGGAGCCAAGAATAAAAACAATGAGGCTCTTTGTGTTGAGGTCTATTTTTTCTGTATTCTTACATCTGTTTCACTTAAGAAATGCTTCTTTCATTTCCATATATATGACTATCAATAGCTCTACATAGTGTGGTATTTGAGTGTCTCCTAAACATGAATTTAGGAGATTCCTGTGAGTTCCTTTCATTTTCCATCAGTGGAAACGGAGAAATGCATAACACGATTAAGGCCTGAAATAGTCTAGGTAAAAATCTTGATATTCTGAATCTTAGAACTCTGACAAACAACATATCAGAAACTGTCATTTGGTTCTATGTGGATTTTTTAATACATGAATATGCAATATTGGGTGAAATATTCCGTGTTTTCAGAAAGGCAGTGTTGTTGTTGCTCAAAGGGAGAATTTATAGGAACATCAAGGACAAACTTCAAGTGTTATTAAGAACAGTTTTTCAAAGTTTTCTTAGCTCTATGATTGTATTCCCAGTTGTTCCAGCCTTGTGAAAGAAGGAAAAATGCAAGAAGAGTTTGCTTCTTTTGCTTTACACTATTTTTAGTTATTTCACATCAAAATATTCTTTGTATTACAGAATGACTCCATTACTGAATCTATTTTGACTTGGTGTTTTGCACTGATGTTAGACTTATATGATCCTTTTGAACAAGATATTCTATTTAATTTTGCATTTGAGTTGGAATGTTTTCTTCTTTCCTTTATTTTTTTGTTTGTTTGTTTTTAATTCCAAATTTCATACAATCAAATTTTTTTGTTGAGGTATGTAGAATGACATGGAAACAGATCAACAGGGTAAACCCCAAAAATACCCAAAAAATCAAGTTTGAATACATAACCAGGGAAACAGGTCATAAAATATTTTTATAAATAAAAGTGGTATTATTAATAGACAACACACATTTAATGTTTAAATAAATTTTAATTTTCTTTGAAAACTATATACTTCCAGAATTAATATCTTTTGTGAAATTATTTTAAAAGTGATAATTAAACTACAATTAATGAAAACTCATTATTTTAAATAATAAAATAATGCATTATTATGTTCAGCGGATTATATCTATTATAAATAAAATATTATAGTTAATATTATGCATTAGCTAGTGCAAACATAACTTCATTTGATGTTAGCATCTACCTGTTGACAGTGTGGTTCCATATTTTTACAGTTTGTAAGAATACTGTTATTTGCTTTCTGATTTCACATTTTCTCTCTAGGAATATCTTCCACGATTAGAAATATTCACTGAGTTTATATATATTTTATATATTTTATATATTCACTGAGTTTATATTTATTTATATATTTAGAGAAAATATATAAACTCCAGACTAAACAACCCCAGCTCCCCCAGCTGTTCTTTATTAGACAATTTTGTACTGACCCTTCCCCAGCTCCATTCCCTCCTCTGGACTTGTTTCAGCCCCTCAATGTCTTTTCTGCAGTGAGGGGCCCAGAGCTGGGCACAGGATTTGAGGTGTGGCCTCCCCAGTGCTGAGGGCAGGGGGTGATCGCTGCCCTGCTCCTGCTGGCCACACTACTCCTGATGTAGCCCAGCATGACCATGGCCTTTTGGCCACCTGGGCACATCCTGGCCCATATCCAGGTAGCTGCTGACAGGCACTCCCAGCTCCCTTTCCTTTCTCTGCATTTGAATAGCTGAAACACTGTTCTTTTACAGAACTGCTGTGAAAATAAGCACGATGAAACATTGGAGCATCATGAAGATTGTTTATGCATAGATAAGAGAAACAAGATGAAAATAAAAATTTACTGAACCAGGTCTTATTTTTGAACAAAATATGACTTTTTAATACTTTCTTAGGAAAGTAGGGGGAAAAGAAAAAATATTGCCTAACAAAATGAAAAGGTCATAGTATTTTTTTTTTCTCACTACAAGTAACTTCTAGTTTAACATAGCAAGTCAAATCATATCAAGGATAATAAAGACACAGGGGAATAAATTCATTTTCACACCATGCAGTAAATATTTCAATAGATGTACTATTTTGGCAACACTGACAGCTTCTTTTTCTACAGTAAGGAAGGAAATGTGACCTTGTAACAATTATCATCTTCATCGTCAGGGCATAAAACTGTGCATAAGGTATTTCTTTAGTAATTATGTTTGATCACACCTAAAATACCAGCCAAGCACTATTTTGTAAGTGCAAAATATAGCAAGAGATTTGAAGGACAGAAAGAAATAACTAGATATTATATAAGTATTCATGTTATAATACATCTTTTTTCAGGATGTAGATGAAATTTGGAAGATTATAGATTGTTCTCAAGTACTTGACATTTATTTGAAATATTGTAGTTATTTAGTGGTGGACAGAGCAAAAAGATCCCAGATAATGAGCAAATTGGAAGCTCTGACCACTGCTTTAGAGGCCACAGAATTTCATCAGTGAAAGGATTACAAACCGCTCTTTTAGGGGTGAGTAAAAATTTACAAGGTATAATGATCATAGTCTTATGAGTTTCATAAAGTTTTAAAGAATATGTAATACACGTTAAATCCCCAAAAGTGACTTGATTCTCTTGCTAACGCTAATCTGGACATGTACCACTTTAGAAATAATGTACATATCACAAGAGTGCTGCCTGGCAATGAAGAAATATGTAAGTTATCTCAGGCATGGATACCTAACTAACACTGGCATAGATGTCAGCAAGAATAAAAGTAAATAAGCTTGCACTAAGAGCTGTGTATCTGGGGTTAGATTTACTTGCAGCTGAGATGCTATTTAGATAGCTATTTAGATCTAGTTTGGATTGGTCTTCATAACACTACATTGCTCCAATTGTTGTGCAGATAAATACTAAATGAGAAACTAATCGACTGCAATGTGCTACTCGTGTTTCTCAGTGGGGTGTTGTTTCAGTCTGTGAGCAAGATCTTGCCATAAAGAAGCAAGAGTTGAGAGAAGGCACAGGTAACATTTCAAGGGCTATCACAGCTGCACAGGGAAGAGAAGCCAGGAACTCACTGAGCAGAATCTCACTGATCAGTATTCCTACCTAGATTGAAGAAATTCCTGGGGAAGTCCTCTTTTTCCATGCCTTTGATCTGTCTGGCAGGAAATGAACCTATAGCAAATTTCAAAATGTGTTCTGCTAGACTCGTGAATATTCAGTTGCTTTCTTGACAATGAATTATATAAGCTCATGAAGAAAGCTTTCCTCCTTTTTTTTTTGAAAGTGAGGTGGGAAAACATGCAAAACTACCAGGCAATTTCTATTAAAAACCATTATTTTATTTTAAAAAATCATAGGAAATATAAATCAAGACCTTTGATCCATAGAAGTTCAAATATTTAGAGGGAATAAAAAAGCCATATAATTACATTAGCTTACACAAAAGCCAATATTCAATGATAATAATTAATAGATCCACCACACAAATACAAAAGGACAGAAAAAATAGTGAAATATAAAATAACATGATGAAAGACAACCCTCCACCAATAAGAGTGAGTGCAGAATTAACTACTAATTGTAAGTGGATGAGCTCTAATTAGGAGTTTTCTGGTTCATATTCAGTTGCAATATTTATCTCTATTGTTACGGGAAGTGGTAAAAAAGATCTTACACATTTGTAATATTCCTCAGATATTTTTGTCACTGTATTTTTTATGCTAACCAGACATGTTTTTATGTTAGTATGTTTTAATATTCAAATAACTTTGTCTCTAGGCCAGAATATTTTTATCATCAAATTTGGATCAGCCAAACCTGAGGTTCTTAAAGATGCAGAGAAAGCAAATTTCTATCAACTATAGATTTGATATAGCCTGTTTGCAAAAGAATAACTTGGAGATTTAAGAAGTGAGTGGAAAAAAGCAGGCACATACAGCAGAAAGTTCCACCACCCATGATGATGACACAGTCCCCCAAGAAATCTTTCTATATGGATGAGTGGTAATAATTGTAGATTTTCCTTTCCATATATTTTCTAATTTCTATTTTGCCATGTATTTTGAAGAGATCCATACTTTTAAAATTTATTTTTCTTTTAACCCTAATTAATTTGCTGCAGTATTTTCATCTTCACTAGTGGAATCACGATTATTCAGTTAATTAAAAAAAAAAGAGAGTATGACTTGGTCTTATAAAATTTCTAAAACCCAAGTCAGTTTTTCCTGGCTTCCTTCACTAAATCAATTATAATTGATTTTGGGTTTTTTTGTTTTGTTTTGGCTTTTTTTTTTTTTTTTTTTTTATTTATTTTTTGTTTGTTTTGGTTTTTTTCCTTTTTTTTTCCTTTTTTTTTTGTTTTGTTTTTGTTTGTTTGGTTGGTTGGTTTGGTTTGGTTTGGGGTTTTTTTGTTTGTTTTTTTTTTTAATTTGAAGCACATCACAGAATCACACAATTGCTAAAGTTGTAAAGGGACCACAGTGGGTCATCTGGTCCAAGCCCCCTCCTAGACCACATGGCACAGGATTGTGTCCAGATGGTTCTTGATTATCTCCAGTGAGGGAGGATCTACAGCATCTCTAGGCAACCTGTTCCAGTGCTTGGTCACTCACACAGTAAAGAAGTTCTTCCTCAGATTCAGGTGGAAGTTCCTGTGCATCAGTTTCTGCCCATTGCCTTGGGCCCTGTTGCTCAGCACCACCAAGAAGAGCCTGGCCCCATCCTCTTTACAGCCCCCCTTTAGGTATTTATGCACATTGTTGAGATCCCCTTTCAGTCATCTCGTCTGGAGGCTGAACTGGTCCAACTCTCTCAGCCTTTCCTTGTAACAGAGATGCTTCAGTTGCCCAATCATCCTAGCTGCCCTCCCCTGGACCTGCTCCAGGAGCTCCATGTCTCTTGTACTGAGGAGCCCAGACCTGGACACAGCACTCCAGATGAGCTTCACTAGGGCTGAGTAGAGGGGCAGGGTCACCAGCCTCGATCTGCTGGCAATGCTCTCCCTGATGCCCCCCAGGATCCCACTGGCCCTCTTGGCCACAAGGACACTGCTGGCTCATGGACACTTGGTGTCCACCAGGAGCCCCAGGTCCTTCTCTGCAGAGCTGCTCCCCAGCAGGTCAGAGCCCAGCCTGGGCTGGTACAGGGGATTATTTTTCCTCAGGTGGCAGACTCTGTATTTGACACGGCCCGCCTTCTCCACCCCGCTCCGACTCGCCCAGCTAGCTCCTGAAGGCGAGACCAGTGCCGAGAGTGGCCCACTTCCAGGATTCGGGGGAACCCGGAATGTGGGTAGGGCTCTGAACCCTCACGGCCGTACACGTGTCCGGGGAGGAGCAAAGGATCGAGACAGAGTCCTTCTGAGGTTCCGGGGAAGCGGGATTTATTGCGGGAGAGAGGACAACCGGGATCGGGGGAAGGGAACCGCAGAAGGCAGGGAACACAGGTGTACAGCAAGTTAAATAGGGGCCCTCCCCCAAGGGAGGGTACAATACAGCAACCAATGGCTACAGTTTGGGGGTGTAACATAAGGCAGGGCTGGTTATACATACAACGAATAGGGGGAAACATAGGCGGGGAAATACATGTAACATCAAATCATATGCTAAGGAGGGGATGACTGATACAGAAGATACTAGAAGGATAGGGGGGGCTAGGAGGGATTGACAGTCTTCGGGGCAGGGACTAGAGTGAGGGACAGGGAAGGTACTGGAAGGTGGGTTGGGGCTTGGATTGATTGATCAAGGGTAGGCGGGAATTAGGGCAACTGAATTATAACGGGGGGGGGGTACAAACAATAGAACAAAACATCTAATAACAATAAAATAACGCAATACAACATCTCCCCCTTTTCTTTTTAAGAAGATTAAGTTGATGGTATCAGTGTGGGGGAGAGACCTTTGAAAGTAATCTTAAAAACTGAAATGGTAGGGGAAATAGGAAACAAAACTGACATCATTAACAGAACTGTTCAAAATGTAGAAGTCAACCATCCCGATAAAGTCCTTTAGTGTTTCAGATTTGCTTCTGCTGACTTCGCCTGAGTGTCTTGATGTCGGTGATGGTGAAGACGACTTTTGTGCTGCCCACAGATATCCTTAGGGTCCACCGGAGACAGGGTTGCATCCTCCACGGGGTGCTCCAAGTACAGGGAGCATCCCGAGGAGGTCATGGGGATGGGGAAGGGTTTGCAGGGGGAACCCCAGGGGCGCTTAGGGTATTTTGAAGGAAAGGGGAGGTTATCCTTCTAAAAGAAAAAGGCAACATAATTCACGCAACACTTTAGGGAATTGGGGAAAAAGGGTTTAGGAAAGGATTCTGAAAGGGGGGGTGTCTGAGCCACCCGAGAACTGTTGATGTCAAATGGAGGAGCGTCTTCGACGACGCAAGGAGGCGACCTTTACGTCCTTTAGGATTGGCCCCGGCTGAGACCTGTGTATGCTGTCAGCCAGAGCCAAGCCCAAGGGGGGATGTGGATCCCGTTCTTGGATCCTCCGTCGCCTCCAGTAAACGTCCTCCCCCGAGTCCCCCTGGCAGCCTGCCTCATTTTCCTCCTCACACGAGGCAGCACTGAGCCCCGCTCTTCTTTGTTCCTCCCGAGATGACCCTCCTTCAGGATCACAACAGGAGGGTCCTGCTGGGGGCAGAGCGGAATGACGTAATTGGGTGGACTCTGACATGGGGAAAGGACAGAGGGTGGTAACTGGGGAAGGGAATGGACTGGAATAAGGATCAAGGGGAGGATCCGAGGGAGAAGAAAGGGACCGGCCAGGAGGAGGAGCACAAGGGGACGACCACGCTGCTACATGGTCGATGCCCTCTTGTGCTCCAGGGATAGGGGCACCATTTTGTGGCTCAGGGTAAGATGCAAGGGTGGGTCCCGGGGTAGGAGCAGGTGCGAGGATAGGGGTGAAAACCGGAGATGGAACTGGGGTAATAACTGGGGAAACTGGGGAAAAAGGTTTCAGGGCAGAGGGATTTAGGAAAGGATCCCTGGCAGCAGGGCCCTTGCTGCCAGGGCTAGGGAACTGGGGAGACTGCGGGGGGCCAGGCGAGCAGTGGCTGGTTTCCCTGGCCAGGCTCGCCTGCGATCGTTGCCGGGCTGCCCCGCCCAGATCCCCCGGTATAGGGATTGAGGGGTCGGGAAAAGGGAAAGGAGAGACAGGGTAAACTGGGGAGGTTCGCTTTGGCTTACTGTCCACTCCCTTATTCTCTTTTAGAACAGACCGAATTGTAAAAAACAACACAATGAATTTTCCAACTGAATAGTCCCCCTGGGCCCCTAACTCTGATAACCTCAAGCCCACCGCATCCCAAAAGGGGACAGTTTTTATACTTTGAGGGGACACTTCAGGAAAATTCAAAGTAAGCCATCTAACGAACTTTTTTAAACTTCCCTTAGAAAAATTTTTCTTCCCTCCCACCAGGGTACCCACAACTTGGTTGTAAATCTCTCTCTGCTGCACCGACAATTTAGCACCCATACTCTGATCTTACTGGTCGGCACAGCAAAATCCACCCCTGCCTGCAGCAAAGGACAACTTAAAAAACTAAAAATAAGGGCTCGGGGAACCACCTAGGGCTAGAGCCCGTTGCCCCCTCCTGGGGCAATGCTCCCTGCCCTCACCATGGGGTGGCCAGTCCCGGTAAGTCCCTTTCACCCCTAAGGTCCCTGGGGGATACTTACGCTGCCGTGGTCCCGAGCGTGGTGCTGCAGACAAGGTCTCCTCCCCCGAGGACAGCCCTCCTGGTGCTGGAAGGTTGTTGTCCTCACCCCCGGGAATGCTGCCGGAATCAGCCTGCTGTCACCAGGGTAGCTAACGGCCAAGACTTCCAGATCCTCGGATCCTTGGAAGTTCTTCGTGGGGTCACTCCGTCGAATGGCCCCGCGTCGGGCGTCAGCTGACACGGTCCGCCTTCTCCACCCTGCTCCGACTCGCCCAGCTAGCTCCTGAAGGCGAGACCAGTGCCGAGAGTGGCCCACTTCCAGGATTCAGGGGAACCCGGAATGTGGGTAGGGCTCTGAACCCTCACGGCCGTACACGCGTCCGGGGAGGAGCAAAGGATCGAGACAGAGTCCTTCTGAGGTTCCGGGGAAGCGGGATTTATTGCGGGAGGGAGGACAACCCGGATCGGGGGAACGGAACCGCAGAAGGCAGGGAAGACAGGTGTACAGCAAGTTAAATAGGGGCCCTCCCCCAAGGGAGGGTACAATACAGCACCAATGGCTACAGTTTGGGGGTGTAACATAAGGCAGGGCTGATTATACATACAACGAATAGGGGGAAACATAGGCGGGGAAATACATGTAACATCAAATCATATGCTAAGGAGGGGATGACTGATACAGAAGATACTAGAAGGATAGGGGGGGCTAGGAGGGATTGACAATCTCCGGGGCAGGGACTAGAGTGAGGGACAGGGAAGGTACTGGAAGGTGGGTTGGGGCTTGGATTGATTGATCAAGGGTAGGCGGGAATTAGGGCAACTGAATTATAACGGGGGGGGGGTACAAACAATAGAACAAAACATCTAATAACAATAAAATAACGCAATACAACATGTATTTGCCACTGTAGAATTTCATAAAGTTCTGTGCCCATCTCTCCAATCTGTCCAGGTCCTTCTGAAGGGCTGTACAGCACTCTGGGGTGTTGGTCACTTCTCCCAGGTTTGTATCAGCAGTGAACTCACTGAGTAAGCAAAGGACAAACTGATGTTAACATCAAAAGATGGAAGACCATTTTACCTTTGTGAGAAACAAATATTCCAAACTGAAAATGATATAAAATTCTGGGCATATCAATGTGCCCATATAAAATATATTTTCACCAATACATAATATAGAAAGGTAGAATAATCAGGATCATAATTCCTATTTTATAACTATTATTTTTTAAAATAAAAATCAGAAAAGTACATAATATATTTGATAACTTCAGATGGTTCTTGTTTGTTGGTTTCTTTTTAATACAAATGCAAAAATAAGATATCTGATGCAGGAACAAGAAAAATAGAGCAGAGCAGCAGGATAATAGCCAGGATAATGAAGTATATTAGTTACAGGATTTGCAAGCATTGTAAAGGCAAGAAGGTAGGCAGCAACAGTCAACGTGAATGTACAAAAAGCACATTATATTTGACCATCTTAAGACCTTCTGTGTTGCTGCTGGTAGTGTAATCTGCATTCATTTGGGGTCCTTTTGATATTTTCCTGTTCAAACCCATGCCTTAACTGGCTTGGTCCTTAACATCGTTGTTCTTTAAATACAAAGTTGATCTTGTTCTAATTAAGTCCTTCTTTCTATGATTATGTGACTATTAATATTGACTTATTTTAAAGTATAAAACTGATACTACTTATATAATTTATATTATTTTAGATAGATAATATCTTCTGGTTCAACTTTCTGCAAACTGTTCTGTTAAAATGTAACCACGGTACTAAACTGGTTTATTAGTGTTTTAGTCTTCTATACTTTAATCGTTTCTAGGAGCAGAATTTGACTTGATTTCGTTCAAATTATTCAACTTATTCATCTTAGCTTAATTTTAGTTGATTCCACAGCAAAAATACGAAAAGTTTTTGTCATCCAAAAAATAATTCTTCCCTGTTGTTTGCTTGTTTTTAATGCACTGAAGTGTATGAATTCTGACTGTCCTTAAATGTTGTAAATCTTGTTTCCTAACCAATAGAACTCTGGCTCTTTTACTTACTAATTTGCTATGTGAAACTATCACATCATGATTCTCCACTGGTATCATTGTGAATTTTTGCTGCTCAGAGTGGTTGCTATTATAACCTGCTTGCCCTCTTGAGAGATTCATTGATTCATTTTCTTTTCCCAGACTGTTCTCAGATTGTCAGTATTGTTTCTTAATCTAGTTCATATGGACAGTGAAATTCTCTGTGGTTTAGCTTTCTCACACAGAGATATGTGCAGCCAGCCACATTGAAATCCAGGGAGAATTATCTGCTCAGAGCTATAAATCCTCTAATGTTCCAGTGTAACCTGGTATAATGGAAATGCTGAAACAACCTGTGTCTACCTTATTGTTTTATAGACATTGATACTGGAGGTCTTTTTTTCTTTCAACATCTAGATCAGTGCCCTCCATAGGTATGAAAGAGGAATTAAAATGTGTTTTCACCACAAGCCAGCAATTCAAATCGCCCATTACATTTGATGACAAAAATTAAAACCCTATATGTGCAATATGAGTGGGTAATCTCGCTGTGGCTGTGCGCAATTTAGCAAGAAGTATGAAAAATGTATGTAGAAATCTGTGGAGCAAAAGATTATAAGGATCTCATACCTAATATATATATGTTTTGGAGAGGCTTTATTTGAGGTTATGTATTATAGCCCCATTTAAACTTGTTGGAACAATTTTTTCAAATTATTCTAATCTAAAAGAAATGTCATTTACTTTTCCCCACTTTAAATGGTTGCTTGAAATTTAAATTTACCTATTTTTTTTTTTTTTTGCTACATTCCTTCTAAAACAAAAAGGAAAAGGAATACTGTTGATACTGTTATGTGGTACAGATAATCTCAAAGAGTAAAAGACAAGTTTGGAACTGAAAACATAAGGTATCAACTTTAGAAAAGCAAATCAAATACATTCCTCTCAAGAAATTTCATCGAAACTCTTCATTATCTGTTTGTATCAGATGTAAAGGTGCCCAAAAAATATTGAGGCTAGATATCAGGATGTGCAAGGAAATATGTTAAATTATTTTGTGTTCTTTTTAAGGCTCAGTAAATCATGCCTGAATGATACACACTTGCCTTTGGCTGGATATTTGACTGCCACATGAATGAGAATAAATGTGTGAAACACTATAGTCAAGCTTAACCTGGTGTTTAACAAAGCATTCTGTGTTGGCATTTTTCAACTTTTTTATTTTGTTTTCCTCAGTTTTACTTCTAGTATGAATCTTGACAGAGAAAAAAAATAGGGTAACTTTTATTCCTATGAAGTTAAGATATAGTTGACATAGTAGATACGATTCCATCAAGCTTTGTTTGTCTTTGCTACAAGAACAATCTTAGATGACCAAACTGGATTGCTTAATAATTTTATAATTTGTAAATGTATACAAGTATGTCTTATGTACATGATTTCTCAATTATATAACAAACAATAACTATGGCAAAATACTTCTGGTAATTAATCTAAGAAGATACAATATTGCTATGAACTGCAGGGCAGATGAGAATGTAGTAAATTACTATTTGTATTTTGATTTGAAGAAATAGTTAGAAAACATTACATTCATGTAATTATTTTCTTAGTGGACTACCTTCTCATTTAAATTGTTCACCTGAAGTTTTAGATTTAGGCCAGAAAAATGTTTCTGTAGGTAATAATCCTAAACTGCATCAACACTGGAAGCTGATTGTGCTGTGTGATTGTCAAATTACAGTCCTCTGCTTCAGAGCAAAGAGATTAATTTGAGAATGCTGGAACATTTTTCTTTTTTTCTTGAGTTTCTTGGTAGAGACTCAAATAAAATAAAGTAGGGTGACTGTGTCTCATCCCAAACACAATTAAGAGTATTACGAAAATTTCCACCCAAAGACACTTCTGTGAACACAGAAGTGAAGATATAATCATGATAAATTTACAGTAGACATAAAAAAAAATCTCCATCCGTTTCTCAGACACTAATATGTACAAGTTCAGTGTTTTTCTTGGGAATTAGCAAGATCCAGAAAAGATTTTAATAATGGAAACTGTTGATCAGAGAATTCATAGGAACCTGATTACCCCTGGTAGTACACAATTACCTCAGCTGCCTAATGATGTACCCAAAGAAAATGAATTAAGGGACGAGAAAAAGACAAGATTTAAGTAACAAGACCTGCTTCAGAAATATGATTGATATTTTAAACCAGCAAATAGTCTGATTGCTGGCTGATAAGACTAAAAGAACTAATTTGATGATGCAAAAACAAAAAAAAAAAAAAGAATTGATTCTCATAATCAAAAATCACATTACAATGTATAACAGAATTGATCTCAGTTTCATGGTTTTTTATCCTTTAGCCTGGAAATTTTAACATATTTCTATTATATTGGGAGTCCAGAGAAGCATAAAAACCAGAATTCTTCTCTTTTTCATTTAGCAGTTTTTTAGGAAACAGCAATTTGTTTATTCACTCTTCTATGAACTGACCTCATTCTGGAAGAAATTGGTGAAAAAAGGCTATAAAAGCTATCACTCTTAAAAAAAAACCAAAAACAAAACCAAATTGTACATCAGCTGCACTAAATGTCTGATTATGGAGAAAGATACTCTTTATGGAAGATCATCACTGTTAACAGCAGGGACACAGAGAGAAAATTTAAAGATATTAAGCCTATACTGAGTCTGCCAGTGTCCCTGAAATTTGATAAATTGCCTTATCTAGGGAAACTATAATACTTGCTGCAACTATTCTTTAACTTCACAGGTAATACATAATATTGTTACTTTACATATAGAAGTAATGTAGTTTATCAGATTTGGTAGATTTCTGTTCTCAGATATTAAAATAACCCAACACAGTATCCCTCAATCAGGTCAATATTTGGAAACTCTAGCAATTATCCTCCTTTATTCCCTAGAACCAGGCCAGCTAAAACCCATCTGTCCATCTTTGGATTGACATTGTGCTCATCCAGTATAATTATAATTGTAACTTAAGAACAGATTACTCAGATCACAAACCACATGTCAGACTATAAGTATGCACCTTTTGCATTGCGTGATGAAATGTCTGTGCCTTTCTTCCCTTTGGCTGGCTGGAACACCATAATATGTAAAATATGTATAATTGCCAGAACTGAAAGTAAAGAAGCTTTTGTGATGCTATTATCAGCTTTTCTCACAGCATTGCAGAATCACATATGCCATTGGTTTTTGTACAATATGTTACATTATAGTTATAGCCTATCATGGAATAATATAATTCCGTAGAAATAAAGTTATTAATGTCACCATGAAAGTTGAGAAAGAAGTTCATATTAGGAATTGCCAATGAAAATTTGAAAGTTTACTGCATATATATTTTTTTTCCTTAGCAATACCTTACATTATGCATTAGTTGTGCAGTAAAATAATATTAAATAACTTATCTAATCCTACAGGACATATATCTTGCTGTAATAATTTTTCAGTCTTTATTCAATTTTGAAGTAGATTTACGGAGCATTTTGAAGAACAACTGCTTATCTGCTTAAAATGTATCTAAGTGATTTCATCAGATTCCAGTAGGTGCAAACATACATTTTTTCATAAGCAGGGGCTCAGTTGGACCATTGTGAAAAATGAATTTTGAGCTGAGTGAATACATTGTACATGCTTTCTCCCAAATATAGGGAGGGTTTTATTCAATTATTTTCAAACATGTATCAAGTAAGGAAAGCTGAGATGACTGATTGGCTAGATAAATTTTCAAGTGGGAAAACACATTAAATTTTTGCTTGTTTAGTCATTATACCTTTTATTTACTTAATTACTTATTTAATATTAAAGCCTGACTGTCGTAAAAGTCATAGAAGTTCAATTTCTCTGACTTTTGAAAGGAGAGCCATGTCAGGATAATTTCCTGGAGAGGAATAAAAGTGCTCAGATTTGAGGAAGCAGAAATCAGATATTGTTGGGGTGTGCTTTGTTTGGTGCATTGGACTGCAGGGTGTGCAGGTGCCCAGGTGCCAGCAGCAGAGGCTGCAGGGATGGTCTCTGCGAGGAGAGGCTGGGGCTGCCCTGGGCTCTGCACAGCTGATTCCAGCTGGCTCCATCACAGACCCACCACAGGGCACAGCTGAGCCCCTCAGACAAGCTGGATCACCTCTGGGAAAACATGTTTAAAACACAGAGAGCAGTGAGGAATGAGGGGGAAAAAAAAACATCATGAGAAAAAGCCCTGGTAACATAAAGGCCAAAGAATAAGGAGAGGTAGGAGATATTCCTGATGCTGGAGCAGGTGTTTTCCTGACAGTCTGTGGAGAAAACCATCCTTGAGCAATATGCCCACCCTGGAGGCCATGGGAGACTCCACACCACAGCTTGTGAATATTTCCTGGAGGGACTGCAGTTGTGTGGAGACCCCAAGGTGGAAGAGGGTGAACATGTGATGAGGAAAAAGCTGCAGACAAGTGCTGTTAACGACTGACCATGAGTCCCATTCCCTTTCTCCCTGCACTGCTCAGAGGGAGGGGCTGGGAATGAAAATGAAGCTGAGCCTTGGAAGAAGGGCGTGTCATGAAGTTTCCCAAAGACAAAATTTAAAAATTCCACTCTATTTAGTTGGCAATAAATGAAATTAAATTAAATTTTCTCAAGTCAAGTTTGTTTTACCTGTGACAATAATTGTCCTTGTCTTGATCCATGAGATATTTAATTTTCTCTCCCCATCCCACTGAGGTGGAGAAATGAGACAGCCCAAAACTGCACACAATATTCAAGGTGAGGCTGCCCCAGCTCAGAGCAGAGCAGGACAATCCCCCCCCTTGCCTGGCTGGTGATGCTGTGCCTGATGCACCCCAAGACAGGGTTGGCCCTCCTGGCTGCCAGGGCACTGCTGGCTCATATTCAATTTTCTGTTGACCAGGATTCCCAGGTCCCTTTCCATGGCACTGCTTTCCAATATCTCATCCTCCAGTCTGTACATTCATGATTGTCCCATCCCAGGTGCAGAATCCATCACTTTCTCTTGTTGAAATTCATATGGTTGGTATTTTTTAATTAATATTATTATTATTATTATTAAATATACTATATATTAATGATATCAATACTATATTATTATTAATAATAATTATATTTCTATTATTATTCCCATGAAATCAGAAATTTATCAAAGTTAAATATTTAGAGGAATGAAGAATTAGAGATATTTAGATTTTGTTTTGAGGTTCACCATTTCTAGGCATTAATCAGCAGATACTAAGCACAGTTTGATGACAAGTATTTGACGCCTAAAATTCAAGACTGAACTAACACTAGAGCCTTGATTCTGAAGAACACCTATGGATTTACTCTTCCTCCCCCACCTGGCTTTGGAGTAGTAATCTGATCCTATGGTTCATGTCCTGACATCATCAGATCTTGTTTTTCATGTAAATGTAAAAAGTGTAACGGTTTGAATTTGACTGAGCAAATATCTTTACACTATAATTGATTTATATCGACCATAGATATAGATATAACTGTAGTAGAGATATAATGACTACATAAAATTTGTTTGTGAGAAATACCTTATGCTACTCTTGGGGTTTTTTGGGGTTTTGAGATAGAAGAAAGGGAACTGCAATGCAGATGATGGAGAAGGAAGTGATCTCAGAAGCCCAGTGTAGCTGTATTTGTTGGTCTCTTCCACCATAAGCCAGAAGACTTTGTTTTGCAAATTGGAGTTCTCCTCTTTCAAAAGTGACACCTCTCTTTTATGTACTTAATCACTTTGTTATTAGTAAGAAATTGGAAACAATTGAGTCAGGGAGAATGATCCTCATTAACAAAACAAACAAATTTTGAACTAGTGTCTTTTGCTGTAGGTTTTGTTTTGCTTTATAGATGTTCTCCTTGACACCTTTATTTTACAGGCATTAGACAGTGCAATGTTGACAAGGCTGAAGCCATCCTTTTAGACTCTCCAGTAGTAATCTCTCTGGTTAAAATAAATAGGAGGGACAAGAAAATATTTCTAAAAATTAAAGACAACTAGGTCTTTTTCCTTAGAATTCTAAACCAACAGTTTAGAACTATAGAAGTAAATATTTTAGAAATATATAATCCCTGCAAACATTCTTTCTATCTGGCATTGTGAGGAACTAAGAACATATGATTACTTGTTCTACCTTAAGGAAAAGTCATAAACATGTACTATTGTACAAGTATTATTGGATATTATAAATATTTTGCACATTTAAAATTTAAATCTTAAAATTCCACCAATATATTTTAATAGTTTATTAAATATATACATTTAACACTATACTCTGCTATTTTTTTTTTTTAACTAAAATTTCTCATAATTCCAAATTTTGGATGTAGAATGAAAAGCAGTGGTTACCCAATCCTGGAACATCTCTTGTGTTTACTCTGTGGTCCTCATATGTTCCTCTGAGTGCTTTCTCTAAATGTGCATCTTTATTTCCTTCAGTTGGGGCATCTAGACATGCATAATAGAAAACATTTTGGCAAAGAGCCTGGCTGCAAGACAAAAGGAGTCTCGAGTGAACTCTGAGAGCTCTGTGGTCTGGATGAAAATCTCCACAGAATACAGAGGATCATCTCTGAACCACCGTTCTTTCTACCTGATTTTATTTGATCCTGAAAAAAGATACATTAGCTATTTTATCTACCCTTACAATCAACGTTTTTCAGTCTGTCTATCCTGAAAAATTGTATTCATCTCTCATACATTTCTTTTATGTTATTTAACTATACATATATATACAACTTTGCTTCTTTGTGCTCTCATGGTTGAAAGTTTTGTGCTCTCATGAGCTTTTCTAATAAAAACATGCACCCTGAAGCAAGCAAGGTCTGTTTGTCCTTATTTTATCTCTCAGACTAAAACAACAAAGAATTGCCTCTGCATTTACTAGAAGAGGGATGAGCATTCATTCTTTCGTTGCTACTTTCTTTAACCAGTACGACCAGAAGAAAATCATGAAAGAAAACAAAAGATGACAAGTAAAACAAAAAAAAACTTATTGAAAAGTTACCTAAGTGTGTGCTTTCTGAAGAGGCAGGAGTCTATTGACAACACTGTGGTATGAGAGATAAGAAAAATCACTTCTCACGTGATCTGTGAACCAAGCAGCAAAAGTAAAGCTATTATTAAAATCTCAGTTCACCTGTATACAATTCTGAGAGCCACATACTAAGAAGATTGGACCCTGAAATCTAGATCTCATTTGTGCCTAATAATTATTTTGAAAGTATTCCCCATCTTATACAAAATAGCTAAGAGTTTGAAGCACTTTACTCGAAGGATTTTAGTTTTGGGTAATTTCCAGCTTTAGATTTCTTTAACCTCTAGCATAAAATACTGTCTGTAAAAGGTTTGCTTAAAGCATTCAGATCTTATCCTCCATTATTTTCAGACAGTCTTAAAAGCTTCCTGATTATTGCTAACCTTAGAAATACCATGACTCTTAAAATACTAATTTTCAAATCTGTCTATACAAATTCTGTGGACTCTGCTCTACCTGGCTTGCAAAAAAAAAAAAAAAAAAAAAGCAACATTTTTCACTATTAATCCCTTAATTAAAAACACAATTCAGTGAGACCTTGCCTATATCTGTGAAATTCCAACTCTTCCATGTTAGATGACCAGTTACATTTTTGTGTGAGCTGAGAAAACAAAGCACAGAACATTGTTATGGGTGTCTTTAATCCAGAGTTCTACCTTATTTTTATGGTTTTAGTATTCCCAGGAAAGAAACAAATCTATATGGGCCAAGTTGATCCTCTGAAAATCCAAGGCTGTAGTTTTGCTAACTCCTATCCTTCTCAGAGAGTTGAAAACTTTATCATTTCATGATCACTGTGCCCAAGGCAGCCTGCAACTATCAGATTGCCCATAAGTTCTCTGTTCACAAATAACAGGACCAGCAGAACGCCTTCCCTAGCTGGTCCATTCACTAGCTGTAGCAGGAAGTTATCTTTGACACGGTTCCAGGAATCTCTTAGACTGTTTCTTCTCTAGTGTGTTGTATTTCCAGCAGACATCTGGTAAGTTTAAGTCCCCCACAAGAACAAGGGCTAGTGATGGGTGACTTCTCCCTGCTGCTTGTAGAATATTTCCTCTGCCTCTTCATTGTAATGTTATGGTCTATGACAGACTGCTACCAGAATATCTTCTTAGTTGTCCTTCCCCTTGGTTCTTATCCATAAGCAATCAACCCATTACCACTATCGTTATGCTCTAAACATTTAAAATACTCCCTAATATACAGAGCTGCCCATCTCCTCTCCCTCCTTGCTTATGCCCCCCTCAGTTGTGAGGATTGTCTCAGCCTCTCTCAGTGATGATGTCTGTAATAGTTTTCCTTCTGTGCAGTGGCTTCCAGATCTCTTAATTGCTGCTGTGTGCATTGGAGTAAATGCACTTCTGTTGGGTGGCTGATCCCACCACCTTTTTGCAGGGAGAAAGCCCGTCTGATTATTATCAGTCATTTCCGTGGTTCCTTACGTGTCAGTAACCCTTTTGTCTTCATGGCTGCCTTGAAGCCATGTCCTGCTTCCACTGAGATGGCACACTGAAGCACCACCCTAGCACACATCCTCAAGCCTTAGCATACCTCCCCTAGGCTTGTGTCTAGTGAGCCTGGTTTTGTTGCTTTCCCACTTCAACGCTAGTTTAAAGCTTTTTTAATGAGGTCTGCTCACTCCTGTGCAAAGATCCTTTTCCCGCTTTGAAACAGGTGTACTCCATCTGCTGCCAGCAAACTCGGTATTATGCAAACCAAACCATGATCAAAACCCCAGATTCTGCTGGTTTGTTTAGCTAATGTTCATCTAAACAGAGACAGAAATATTACAGATGAAAGGTATGTAACATAAGAAAATATATTCCCAGTGTAGTAAACAGAAGAAAGTTGGTGAGCTTAACAATTGATCTTCTCAAAGAGAATACTAGGTATGAGTAATATACTAAAAAATATTCCAACCTCCTTAGCCTGGAATTCTTCACACTTAAAAATAAAAAGACTTAGACAAGTCCTTCTTGTCCCACATTTGCATGGCTCTTTCTTAGAGAAATTAGATTACACACTAGCTTGAAGTAAATTCATGCAGTTAATACATTTATCTTTAAAGAACCAGATGTTCAATTTAGTATTTAAAATGCAGTTTAAAAATTTAAATCTTAAATGAGTTTCAGTCACTATTATTTATGGGCTTGTGCTTTATAAATAGTATTTTAAATATAAGATAAATGAAATAAAAGTTTACTATACATAATTGAAAACAAACAAACACCCCCCTCCCTCCCCAAAACATGTATTTTGTTCCATCCTTCATGCTTCTCTCTTCTTTCTCTCTGTTTTAAATTTCTGGAGTGTTTAAACACTGTGCCTTGCAACAAATTTGTTAGCAGCCGTTTTTATTGCATTCATATTGCATTATTGTTTTGCCACATGTCAGTATTTCAGTCTTTCATTTTTCATATGCTTGATTCTTTTTAAAAGGAGGAAGAATTGAGAAGTGTTTGTCACCACCATTTTTTTCACCTATTTTCTTATTAACCTGATTGAAATTGGTTTACCTCAAGTATGCTTCTCCAACCAAATCATGTATTTATTAAGTTTTCAGTACCTACAAGCAAATGGGTAAGATTAGCCATAGAAAAGGATGTTATGTGAACACTGGGTACAAGACAGGATTTAAGCATCTGTTTTTAAGGGAACATTTTAGACTTTACAGAAAAAAACCTCTTTAATGGATATTATTATATGTATACTAACATACACACTAATACATACTATACATACTAATGTATACTGCTACATATTTTTTGCCTTTTGTTTATTTACTTTCCAAAATTTGACCTTGGGTGTCCTCTTTGAGATGCATTCCAAATGACTGAATCAAATTTTCCTTGTTCTGGCAGCCACGTAAGCGGGATATGGAGAGGAAGAAGAATTGTGTTCCAAATAGATCTGCCTTTTTTAAAAGAGAAAAATGAGCTCAAAAGAATAAGAAAGGCAGAACACAGAACTAATTTGCTTTGTTTCCTCAAAAGGAAAAGGAAATACATTAGAAATGCATTTTAAATAATTCTCTCTACTTCTATCTCTTCCCTCATAACGCCCTGATGCAGAATCATTCATGTCCCTCTAAAATCTTCCGGGGACTTCTTTGCCACTTCTAGTCAGTTTATCACAGCTACGGTCCCTCAGGAAAAGCAAGGGAAGATGGAATTCCTTCTGGAGTTGATGGGTGCATCTGAGAGGCTCCACTATAACGTGGAGGGGTTTGCCCCTTAGCATTAGTGCTTGGCACTGCTTCTGCAGTATTCCTGGGCTAGGCACGCTTTTAGCAGAATGTCCACAAATTCTAAGAATTCCGGAAGTCTCTTTTTACAAGTATATTCCCCTATATAAAAAAACGAGGTACCAATTACTAGATGAGAAATATATATTTTTTGCAGAGATTGCAAATGGAAATTATTAAGCCAAATATCATAAATGCCTGATTTCTTGCTAATGCTGTGTCATGGGAAGACTAGTAAAGGGAATATAGCAGTGATCACACTGAATAAGAAGTTTGAAGAAATAAAATAGAAAAGAGAAATATTTCATTAAACTAATAAGAGAAAACAATTGCTTTGAAAGAGACTATACATTAGTTATTTCCTTGTAAGGCAAACAAAATGCAACACAGTTGTCAGAAATATTGTTGTTCTCAGTCTGTTATTCGAAATTATTTTTTGAGAAAAAAACCCATTATTTAGCCTTCTTTTTTGTGCAATTTTCTTTCCTTGTTTATGTGTTAAAATGCTAATTGTTTTTGTTTGTTATTCTTGTAGTGAGTCTTTCTAGTCTACTGAAGCTACTATTTATACCTGACATGTATTCCTTGCTCCCTGAATATCTTTCTGCATCAGATTCGAAATGAAGCTTGTTCCTGGGAACACTCCAAATTATTATGACTCTCGAATATAGCTGAAACGATAGGGTTCCAATTTTTAAAACTCACCATGAAATTCTTACCTTAGTCTCTTATGTTTCTAAAACCCTGTTATTCAGAATTTGGCTGTGAAGGTGTCCTCATATACTTATTAAATGAAATAACTAGGTGAGCAGTTCAATATTGTAGGAAGGGTACTATGTTAGCAAATGTCAGTACTTGGAACGATTAATGATGCTATACTCTTCATCATTCGCTCAGTAGCAATGTTTTCTTCTATATTTGTTCTGTGTGCAGACAGTGTAGGCACAGTAAATGATCTGCAAAATATAGATTTTCTTTTGTCTTGATTTGTTTCTAGAGTGGAAGATTCCTTAAAAAGAAACTTCTAATGCTGTACTTGTCAAAGTTGTGTAAAAAATAAAAGACAAAGTTGGAGAGAAAAATAAAACCCCAAGGGACCAGAACGAAACTGAAAATGGATGAATGAGAACAGAAAATTATATTTTAAAGCACTACACATGTTAGAAGAGAAAAAAAATTAAAAAACCCCTCAAAGACTGAAAGCTAGAAAATTGAGTGAAAGAGAAAAATCATTCTTTTTATTAAGACAGAAACATAAGGTGATGTATGGGTCTTTGCAAGGTTTGTGGAAATAGAATCAATCTTCAGGCTGGATCATTGCAAACATTTCTTTGAAAATGTATGCAACTAAGTGTTGTGGTTCTGGGCAGATAAAAAATAGAGAAAGTGCTTTTGCCTGAAGAACTAGTGAGTGTAAGTCCAATAGTACGTCTGGAACAAACAAGTTTAAATGCATACTTTTTGTGGCCTAAGATGAAACTTGTCTTTCTGTCTGAATATACCCTCAGAGCCTGTAGAAAATATTCAGCTGAAGAACTGCATATTAAAAAGTATCTCACAAACAAAGAGCAAACAAGTGTTTCTAGAGATTCTTCAATTGTGAATTGAACATATACAACCTAGCTATTAAACTAAAGGACTATGCAATTGGCTTTAATCAATATTTATATATGCTATAGGTGGATATAATTTCCATCTTCAAACTGATTTTGACAGTGAAAAATATATGACGGTCATGCACGTAACCACTGCCAATTTTGAACATTATCATAATGATACTGTTTAGGGAGACACTCAAAATGAGTACAAGAGCATGGTTTGAGATATTGGTGGACACATTAATTAAACTAGGGTGGTCACCTGTTCCTACCAACTTTGTGGAGGAATGTGGCTTAAGAAACATTTACTCTCCTAGAAAAGACAGTGCTCACCAGCAGCTCTTCATTTGCTTCCAACACAAAAACTCCTGACATCTACCTCCATCTGGATTACAGATTGAGCCCAAATGGAATACTGGCTCTCTTTGAAGTAAGACCATTTGTTTTACTCCTAAACTCAAGAGGGTTTTGATGCTGTCACCTTTCACAGGGCAGAAATTCCCCTGATTTTCTGTCACTTGTCCATTTACATACTGAGTTTGGTAGGAGCTGGATGGTATTGCCTTACAGGGAGATGAAATCTATTTTGTATTTGTTAGAAGAGCTGCCTCATGTGGAAACTAGGCCACTAAGGCATGATGTCACTAGAATTAAAAGCTAAATGATATCTTACCTCTCTATTAAATGCAAACCCTTAAATACAAGTAACATATCTGTTTTCTGCACATGTGGAAACAGAGCTAGGGCTTTATTCTGAGACATATGGACAGATAGTCCTTCAGACAAACAAATTTCATCTAGATTTCTTGCATTCTGCTTGACTTTTTTAACCTTTTTAATAGATGTAAGCAAACACCAGCAGAGTTTTAAATAAGATTCATCTGGTGACATAGTTTTGTATGCATATGAGTTGATTTTATTTGTATGTTTGTTTTTTTCTTTGTTTTTCCTACTAGCCCTAGGAAATTAAATATTCAGTTCAGGTTAGTTTACTTTTATAAGAAACAGTCATCTTATTAAAAAAAAAAAATAAAAAACCCAAAACAGATAAGAAAAAACAGAAAAAGGCATATCTTTTAATAAGTATTTTACCTTCAGTGTGGTATCCAGAATGAAACATCGATCATTATAACATATATAATAGAAGCACTTTCACTAGGCACTGTATGGGGAAATCCTACCATACAATATCAAGGACAAAAAACACAGATAGAAAACTGAACCACAGACAGGCATTCAAGATGGAAAATGAGAGTACAATGACTAAAAGCTGGATAAAATAAGGAATTTCTTATAATAGTAACACCATATCAATCTCTGTATCAACATTGTTTTAAGAATCGTCCCAAAATTAGAATTTCGATTAGAGAACGAATATAAAATGTACACTAATTTTAGTACTCAAAAATAACAAAAATACACATAATCCAGAATAGGTAATGTTGGAAGGGATCACTGAAAGTCAACTAGTCCAGCCTCCCCACTCAAGCAGGGTCCCCTGAAGCACATTTCTCAGAATTGTGTCCAGACAGCTTTTAAATATCTCCAGGGTGATGAAGTGTCAAAAGTCTTGCCAAGTAGACTGGGTCCTCCTTCTTGCTCTCTTTGATGACTGGGTGACATTTGTTTTCTTCCAGTTCTCATGCACTTCTCCTGATCACCATAGCCTTTCAAAGATGATTGAGTGTGGTCTAGCAAAGATGTCCACAAGTTCCCTCAGCATTCTGTGCATCCAGCTGGGATGTATTCATCGATTTGTGCATGTTAAATTTGACTAAATGGTTTCTACCCCAATCCTCCTAAACAGTGAGCAAATCTTCCTTTTTCAGGTCTTCTCTCGAATCTCTTGGGTTAGAGCACTGGCCTCTAACCTGTCTTTGTCAGTGAACATTGTCAGCAAAGAAGGTATTCAATATCTCAGCCTTCTTTGCAGCTTCTGATGAAAAGATCTTTGTTCTATTCAGTGTCAGGTCTGTATTTTCCCTGGTATTCCTCCTGCTATTTGTGTTCTTGAAGAAGCCTTTTTGTTATCCTTGACATGCTTAGCCAGATTAATTTCAAATGAGCCTTGGACCTCCTCATTCTAGCTTACCTGTTGATGGGACAGTGTGAGCAGTAGGAAAGGCCTATGTGAACACCCTTCAGCAATGCATAAAGCATTGGTGTGTTATAAACATAATTTTTAGATTTTCGCAAATCTAAAACAGTATCATACAAGCTACTATGAAGAGAAGTAACTCTGTCCCAGCCAAAACCTATATAGACACAAACTTAAGCTTGTGACACATTTACTGGGCTGCTTGTTTTCAGGAATATCTCTAATATATATTAGAACTGCATTCTGAGCCTGAGAAAATGTTAATTAAACTGATATATCTCTACCGAACCATATTAGAGTACATAATCAGTGTTTCTTGAAGAAAGGATGTGAGCATGAAATTAAGAAATGGTAGTCACAGGGGAAAGACATTTTGTCTACAGTGTGATGTACATACTGGGTTTTTTACTGCGTACATTAATCTGGTTGTTGAATAACTATATTTCGTGATTTTAAAATAAGACTAAAGAAAGCTGGGAGCCTTGTGAAACTTAATTCCTGGCTGGTTTTCATCCCTTCCTGACAAATATTCACTCACCAAGGCAAACAGCTCTGGAGCAGGTGTGTTTCTCAGTAGAAAAGGGCGCACAGATGGGGATTTCCTGAGCCAGGGAAACCCCAAGGGAATGCTAAGACTTGCCAGGAGGCAGCAGCTTGCAAGGACACACACAAGAGGAAGAGAATTCCCCTGAAGCCTGAGATGCCCTTGGAGAGCTGCTTTGCTGCTCTTCAAACTGAAAAGAAAGACCCATTCTATCAGAGAAAAATTGGAGCTGAGTTAGGCAGCCCAATCTGGTCACCCTGTAACAACCAGTGAAACTAAGAAAAGGCAATGGGTGAGAGGCAACACTCTTCTGAGAGGCACAGAAGCATCCATTTGATCCATGATGATCTCCAGGTAGGTGTGCTTCTTACCACAGTCTTGTATAAGTGATGTCACTGAGACACTCCCAAGTCTCATTCAGTTCACTATTACCCCCTGCTATTGTTTCATGTGGGCAACAGTGATACAGACAGGAACAGTCTGAGGAGGGTCAAGAAGGATTACAGGACCCTGGGGGAGACAGTAAGTGACTGAAGCAAAGGTAGTTTTTTAATCAATCCTCCTGGTATAACAAAAGGGATGTAAAAGGGCCAGTTGAATCTGGAATATCAACACAGGGGTATGGGACTGTGCCACTGTCAAGGGTTCAGCTACTTAGACAATGGAGCTTACTTTTGACACCTGGTCTACTGGAGGCTGATGGGATCTGTCTGTCAGAGAAGGGGAGAGGCATCTTTGATCATAAACTTACCAAGCTGGTGAAGAGGGATTTAAAATAAACTTACCATGGGAAGGGAACCTCAATCCTACTCCTACCTGTTTGATACAAGTGACAACAAGAGATAACCAAAGCCTGGAGGGATGCAGATCAGCAGGAGAGCACCTGAAGAGCATCACAAAGTAATTCCTGCCACTTCAACCAGTAAATTTGCTTAATCAGGGGCCCAAATTAAATACCTCTATGCAAACACATGTAGCATGGAGAATAAATGAGGAATTAGAGATGTACACATGCCTGCAAGACTATGGCCTTATTGCTATCATAAATATGTGGTGGGATGGGTCCTATGACTGGAATGGTGAAATTGAAGGATATAGGCATTTTAGAGAAGACAGACAGGGAAGACAGGAAGAGAGGTGATGATAACTTCCTTCTCCAAGTAATAGAAGAGCCAATGAAGAGATATGCTATACTGGACCTTATTCTCACAAACAAGGAGAAGCTGGTGGGGAATGTGAGGCTCAAGGGCATCCTTGGCTTCAGTGACCATGACATGGTGGGGTTCAAGGTCCTTAGGGCAATAAGTAGAGCACAGAGCATTACCTTGCACTTCAGAATAACAGATTTTGGACTCTACAAGGACCTGCTCAGTATCGTACTATGGGATAGAGTCCTGGAGGGAAGAGGGGTAAAAAAAACTTGGTTAGTAGTTAGGGGTTACCTCCTCCAAGCTCAGGAGTGATACATCCTAAGATGAAGTCAGCCAGAAATGCCAGGAGGCCTTGCAGAGATAAGCAATGAGTTCCTGAACAAATTCAGACACAGAAAGGAGGCCTAGGGAGGGTGGAAGCAAGGACAGATCCCTGGGAAGAATACAGAGAGAAACGAATTGTCAAAGCAGTTAGGGATCAGGCTAGGAATGTTGAAGCCCTGATAGAATTTAATCAGACCAGGGACATCAAGAGCAATAAGAAAAGCTTCCATAGTTTAATCAGTGATAAAAGGAAGGCTATAGAAAATCTAGGCCCTCCAGAAGGAAATGGGAGATCTAGTTATCCAGGATGTGGAGAAGGTTGAGGTACTCAGTGACTGCTTTGCCTCAGTGTTCCCTAGCAAGTGTTCCAGCCAGTTACTGAGTTGCAGAAGGTGAAGTCAGGGACTGGGAGAATGAAGAACCTGCCACTAAAGGAGAAGATCAGGTCTGAGACCATCTAAGCAAACCGAAGGTGCACAAGACCATGAGACCCAATGAGATGCAAATGCAGGTCCTAAGGGGACTGCCAGAGGAAATGGCATTGGCATATTTGAGAAGTTGTGGCAGTTCAGCAAAGTTCCCACTGACTAAAAGAGAGGGAAAATAACCGGTATTTTTAAAAAGAAAAAGAAATGGAAGAATGGAGTGACCACATGCCAATTAGTCTCATCTTGGACCACTCTCGAGGGTCCTTGCAATATATCTAATAATTTTGTCCAAGAAACAACAGTCACAATAGGGAACATTTAATTTCTTCTTCTTGTTGGCAATAAATCAAGAAAAATCACATATAAAGAAAGTCCAAGAAAAGAACAGGAATGTCAAAACTCAGTCAAATTTTAAAAATTCAAAAATACTGCTTGACTTTCCCTAATGCTGATAACTTTAGGCAAGGATGACAAACACTGTGGACAGAGGTAATAAGCACATCTATCTTCTTTTGGTTTAATGGAAACTGAAAGTGTCCCCAGCAATTGGAAGGAAAATATATCAGAAATACATAAAGGAAAATGAAAAAAAGTTAAAATTAAACCCCCAAAAAACCCAAAACCAAAACAGAGGAAAGACCAAATAAAGAGCATATTTAAAATCATCATAAAAACCTAACCCAGCTTACAAAATGTCATTCATTCATGCAACATTTTAGGCTTATAAATGTAAATATAATTACACCAATTTTTTTTAATGCTAACAGCAACCTTTATAAAAAATTATACCTAAATTCAAGTGCTGCATATCTAAAAGAATAAGTTGGCTTCTGCTTGGAAAATGTTAAATAGATTTCAGATTTGATTGTATATACAGTGTAAAAAAATCTCATTCCTGTGTATAACTATTCACAGGAGAGCCCCATAATTGCTGCCAGGCTTTTCCAAACCCAGGAAGGAGCTGATTTGGCTCAGCATAGCCTAAAGGTTGGAAACCAGTGCTCTAGGCAAAAGACATGATGGCTGCTTATCTCTGAGCTTAGCCTATGTGTGTGTGCATGCAGCAGCCTGCACTGTTTTTAGCTGTGAGAAAAGAAAAACATAAAATTTCCAGTTATTTATTTTTAGTCCAATACTTGAGGGTTAGTTTTTAGGTTTAAAATTATTCAAAATCATTCTTGTTTGTCAAAGAGGGAAAAATTGGGCAAGACATGTATAAATTTACCCTCATCTGAATTCCAGTTTCCAGCAGATTTATATTTACTAATATAAAGAAAAAAATATTTTTTAAAACATCATAGCAAAATTTCCAATGTTCTTTATTTCTAGTGACCTGGTTTAAACTTTGTAAATTGGCTTGTCAATATAATTATAAAATTAAGATACACAGAAACTTGAGTGAACTCCTTGTATGAAATCTCAGTAAAGGCTACTATTTATAGACAATAAGTTATAGTAGTCAGCAATATGATGGAGGAAAACTATATCTGTTTCATTTTTACATGGACAAAGGTGTCCTTCCGGCAAATGCTTAGGAAAATTTTCAGTAAAAGTTGTGAATTTATGCAAGTATTCACAAGACAGTGAGACAACTTGTACACTTATGTATGTTTTCAAATTTCTGTCAAAAGGTGAAGAAAACATTTAAAAAAGATAGAATGATATTGGAAGAGAAAGAATGTAGTTTGTAAGACTGGGACCTTTTTCTCCTGAACAAACTAAGGAGTTAAAGAAATCTTTAAAAGAAAGTAGTGCAGTGGAGGGAAAGTTGTGGTTCCTTTGTTTTATTTTCCTTTTCACTTAGATTAATTTCTTTTATTTTTATTATTTTTAATTTTTTCCTATATATCAGTTGAATTCAAATGAATTTTTAGCTTAGTTTCAACTACCAGGTTAACTTCAGTGGAAAAGTAGAATCTGCCCCATTTTTGATGGAAATAGAGCATACTGGCTAACCTCAGTAAGAAATAAATGTCTTTTCACAGTAAAGGAAAAAGAAAACAACAATTTGAGTATAATTTTATAAATAGCCACTGTTAAGAATTACTGATTACATACACATCTATCAAACATTTTTGTAAGACAACATCATTTTACCAAATATTGGTTTTAATTTGGATGTATTATTGGGGTATGTGTGCTTGTCCTTTCTATAAAGAATATGTTCAAGAGGGAAAAATATGTTATTTCATTTGCAAGGTCTGGATTCTTAAAGTGAACGGAGATGATTCTGTCTTAATTCTTCATAAACGTTACCAGTTTATGGATTTTTTTTCTTAATTAGGACTCTTATCTGATAATATGTACAATAATTATATGTGTTAAACTGTCTTTGGTAATCCTTGCTTCCTATAAATTAGGAGAAATGTGTTGCTTTTTTGTGTATTCTGTTTACCCTGTGGAAAAAGAAGAATTGATTTTAAAAGTGGTTTATCTGATTATTTAAATAAAAGGAATAAAGTTACACATATTCTTCTTGATCATGATACACAGCATTTCTTCAAGTGAAACTAGTCTGCTTTCAGAAAAAGAAATTATAAGACATTTTGTCTCCTTTTTACACAAATAATAGGCCTAATGTTTGCCTGTTTACTTACTAATATTTTCTTTCCTATTTCAGTCTATTGGTATTTTTTATATCTAAGCCACACAACAGAGTAAGACTTCAGCAATTTCTTCCTCTAGACTTTTGCTGACGACCATACAATAGTTTTGTATGTATCTTATAAAATAAAAAAAATGTGTCATTTCTTGATTTAGAAGGTTTTTTCAACCAATCGTTCTGTCATACATTCTTTTTGTAAACTGATATTTTGTAATAAAATATTTCTTTGTATGCGAATTAGTCTCAATAGTGTGTGTGTGGAAATGCAGTTTCAGTCTAGTTTGTGTATATATTCTGCACTACAAATATTCAACATTGGCTGTTAAGGAGAATAATTAGGTTCTTGTACCACAATTTAGTTACACAGCTGTATAATTTAAAGAACATCCTAGAAGTTTTGAGTTCCCAGGGTTACACAACACTTCAGGGAAGATTTTGATTATCTAAGTTTTGAATGTCTTCAAGTTGTTTTTTATTCTAAGAGTTCAAGTAAACTTTTTAATGAAAAGAACCTATAATCTTTGCCTTACAGTTATTTCATAGGTTTTCACTCTATTTTACCATGTAATAAATAAGCACCCTTAGGATCATAGGATAGTTCAGTTTATGAGGGTCATCAGGATGTTGAAAATTCAACTTTTGCTGCATGAAAAGGTCACATCTGAGGTCAAACCACGTTATCAAATTTTAATCCAGCTGGTTCTTAAAAACACCAAAGATGGAGACATCACATCTCTGCGCAGCCTGTTTCCCTGTCCACTTGCAGATAAAGTTTCTCCTGTTTCAGCTTATGTCTATTGTACCTTGTCCTACACCACAGAGCACTGTGAACAGCTCCATTGTCTTGATGACCTCATCATCATCTAGGAGATTAGAGACATCTCTTCTACAGTCTGACCCATTCCAGCTCCTTCAGTCTCTTTTCACAGTAAAAGTTCTCCAGCTCCTGACCACCTGCTGACTCTGCCTGAATGTGCTCCAGTTAACCAATGACTTTGACTGACTGAGAGATCCAAAATTTTACACTGGACTCCAGATGCAGTCTCATAAGTGCTGAAGAGAAAGGGATAATCATCTCTCTTTGACTTCTTAGTCACCCACTTCCTATATAACTCAGGAGGTTCTTGGTTTTCCAGTGCTACTCGTTGATGCCCAGCTTGCTGCCTAGCAGTACCACCAGGTCTTTCTCAGCAGGGTTTCTTCCCTGCTACTGAAGTCCCAGCCTCTAGTACTCAGTGGAAGCTCTTTCTTCAAAAGTGTGGAACTTGTCTTTTGTACTTGTGAAATTTCATGAGCAAAGATAACTCCAGTTTTCCTTATAGTTGGATTATTTTACTGGTCTTTTAGTTTGTGGTCTTTTGTGCATGTCTCTAAGAGACCATTGGGCTAAGTTTCACAGGATTCAAACAGGAAAATGATTCCAGTGTTGCTGAGTTGTGACTGCAGAACTAAAGTTAAGGAGACCTGATGAGAGGAAATACTTATACACATGGTAATGTGGCTTTTCTAAATCAATCATAGCACACCTGGACCCAAAATAGTAACTGTGCTCTGTACAACCTATACTTTTTCTCCACTTCAGCGTCATGATGAATCATTACAAAGATTTTCTAACATGGGAGGGACATAGTGAAGGCAAGAAGATTATTCTTATTTAATTATTAAAGCAATTAAAGCAAACAAATCAAATTAATCTGAAATATTTTATGGGATCAAGCAATATCATGACCTTGTGGTCACACTTTCTAAAATTATTTGTTAAAAAAATGGAAACTTGCTATTCCCGGTCATAGAGGTTGTCACTATTTTTAAAGCAATTTCGGTTCAGTAGGAGTATTGTTCATCCTTAAATCAGACTTTCATGTTTGCTATGTTTGTGCTTTGTGGTAATACTTGCTACTAAACCTAGCTTTAGCCAGAAAGTAGAACATATTCTGTTCTGTAGCAATATCTTCTAATGGTGTTCTTCTTTCTTGTGAATTACCAACTCAGACAGCTTACCAGAGTCCTTTATTTTCCTTCCCATTTTCTCTGGTTTTGGTTTTTTTTAGGACTGCATTTTTAAAATTAATTTTACTCAGTTCAGTGTTAAGTTTTTTGATACAGTATTCAATATACTCTCCATCTCTTGGTAACAGAGTTGTCCTATATATATATGTAATATATATATATTTTTTTAATATAATTAAACATGCATTAAAGGTGAAAGAAAATGAAGCAGAAATGTAACACACACACACATACACCTCGCCTTTCCCCTGTAAAACTACTTGGTATTATCAAAATATGTTATTTTTAAAACTTATAATTAAAGCTTTATGATTCATCCTAATATCTCCAGATGTCAGTAATAGGATCCCATAGAACTATTTTTATTAATTTTATTCAGGTTCATGTTACAGTGCTGGTAACTTCTATAATAATAATATGTGAATCTCAGACTGAATGAATTCAAGTTTCACCGAAATTTTATAATGCAGTATCTCTATCTTAGTTAAGGAATCTAATGATTTTTCTTACCTAAGAAACCACCAATTAAAACATGTGATTATATTAAAATACATCTGCATTTTACTGAAGTTTTACTGGAAGATTTTATTTCTAGGACATAATTTAACTTTATAAAAAAAACAAAATTCTGAACTTTATCACAATATTTAAAAAAAGTGACAACGACTGTATTTTCTGTAAGAGAACTGCTCTTATCACTTGTCTTTGTCATAATTGCTCTAATTACATCTGAACTGGCCACAGGGAAAGTAGTATATATGAGCATAGGTATGTATATAGCTGGCACTCTTTGGACTTAGTGTGTCAATTGTAATGACACACTGTTCCTGAATTATAAATGAAGCATCCCCTTGTACTTCCATAATAGTATATTGCTATTTACATTATGAAGGAATTGGTTGATTGCTTTGCACTACTGTTTGGAAAGATGGCAATATTTCTTAGTTCACATGAGCTTTTATAATTGCACTTACTGTTTTAAAATTAATTTTGATTGTCTTAAACAATGCTGTCAGATATGGATCTGGTTCAAATTCACTGAAGTTAATAGGAAGGTTGCATAGATTTCAAAATCCTTTTGATTGCATCTGAAAATCAATCAAAACATGACTTCCAAAAGAAAGATTTTTAGTGAAAGCTGAGAACATTGCTAAAACATCTTGATACAATCCAATTTTCGGTGTTTGATGTTGGCTTCCTATACTTTAGGCAGATAACAGAGGACTAGTACAGCTAGCTTGTATTTCTATTTGTGATATTTTTGACAGATACTAGGCTATTGAAAATGCCACCTCAAACAGAGTGTGATGCTGTATGTTGGCTTTTCCATTTATAGAAATGAATTTCAAAATGTTATATAAAATGAGTATTTAACTCTGATATTAATGTAGATCTATTATTACCTCATGCTACTCCAGCTTTTCATGTACTCTTTTTCAGATATGGTAATAAGAATTTTAACTAATATAAGTAACAATAAAAAAAAATGGAAAATTACAGAATCACAGAGAACCACAGAATATTCTGGGTGAACATTCTGGGGGAAGAGACCCATAAGGATCAATGAGTCCAACTCTTAAGTGAATGGTCTGTACTGGGATCAAACCGACAACCTCGGCATTATTTGTACCATTATTTGTACTAAACAAAATGCATGCCTATATACACATACTCATATAAACACGTGTGAATATGTGCATTCACACATCTGAAAATAATAGTTTGGTTTTTTGACAGAATTTTTTTTTTCTCTGTACACAAAATGGACAATGTTTTATCATTCATTAAATAATACATTTGAAATTAAAAGAAACACAATGGCTTTCCCATAACATGAACATCAGCTCTGGTAATGACTAATTAAAATAAGCCTGCACACACATGCAGAAATTTTGTTGTAATTATTTTTTGTTTTATGCAAATGCTGCTTGTTCTTGGTCATTGACTTTTTTTCATTTTTTTGCCTAAGCAAATATTGGCATAGTGACACTTTAAGTGAAATAATTTGCTTTAAAAATAAATAAATAAATAAATAAGCTTAATAATAAAAACATAATATAACATAATGCAACCTACCATAAATATAACTTCATGTAACTCAATATATAATAAATACATTCTCAAGACTTTTCAGGTTGCAAATCTATGCAGGGAAAGGTTTTCTTTAAACTACAACTGCTCTATGTCAAACAAAGGAGTTGTCTTGATTTCTAGTATCAAAAACAAGAATTCTTTTAGATAAGTGCTTTAAGGAGTAAAAAGTGGGAAATGGGCAATGACACACACTGCTTTTAACTGTAAAAAAAGAAAAAAGGTTATCAGCAACAACTGTCATAATCTCTTCTTGATTATAGATTTTGGTGAAGCTCCTCAAATATGATTTTAGGACCATAGTATTGAATTTGTAATTGTTCATACAGTGATATGAATTTGATCTCAGTCTGTTGCAGACTCATAACCTTTGTATTAAAGCATCTGAAAGTTAAAGCAGTTTTAGACCAGCTTCAACAAAATAGAAAATGCAAGGTAGTGTTAGCAGGAGTGCAGCATGCTGATAATAGCTGATTCAACACCAAACATTCCTGTTAACAGATCACGCTTTGTTAAACAACTTTGAATTGGCATGGATTAGTTGATATTGAATTAGTTTTCTGTGTAACCTAGCACTGGGATCCCAGTGTCTAATTTTCACTGTTTTCAAGCCACTGCCCTGCAGATTACACAGAACAATTTTATTTTTGGACAACAAAGTTTTTCTGATATTCTGTTCCACACTCAACCTCTCCATTAGCACTGTTCTATCTGCTACAGAATGACTTCTGTATATGCAAAACCATCATACCATTTTTAGTCACTGCCACTTAACATTATTTCAACCACATACTTCACATACTTGTATTTCAAAAGTGTATTTCACATATTTCAACTTACAATTCAAGTAATAATCCAGGGCTTCTAAATGTTTTGAGATTTTAAATATCACAGATTTGTACCTCCTAACTTCTTTACCAAATGTAGAAGTTAATAAATTGGTGTAACATTTGTTCACTATAATTATGTGTAGGAAATTTTTATTGTAACATTGACAACGGGTAGTTTTTAATGACCTACATTTAAAACTGTTTTTTCATTCAGTATAAATTTTAAAGATTCAGCTTACTCATGACTATTTCTCTAGACAAGAAGATTTTTTTTTTATATTTATATCTCTGATAAAAATCTCTGCCTGCTAATATAATTTTGTTTCTTTGACTAATCTCTTTTTTACTTCTGTAGGCACTCTTTTCATCAGCTTTAAAAAAAGAATAGGATATCAGCCTATATAGAAAGATTGTAAATCTAGGTAACGTGCCATTTTTTATGTGTTTGTGACAAGCTCTATTTGATTACAGAAAATTCAATCCTGCTGGAAATAAATTAGTTTTTATTTTGATCCTAATAAGGATAAAATAATATACCCAGAAATATGGACTTATGCATATTCTTTCTGTGTTGCTCTTATGTTATTGACTTCTGTTTTCATACAAATTACTTGCTGCAAGAAAAGCAAAAGGCATAACCAAACACTCCTCCTCTCCTCTTCCTAGTCTAAATTCCCCTTGCTTTTGTCACATATACCCAGTCCCACCTTGGTGACATAGCAATAGATGGTGCAGGAGGCTGAGGCTGTAGCACAAAGATTTCTTTCTGCTAGTCCTTGCTTCTTACTTGTTTTCCTCACCTGCTCCTTACTTCCTTCTGCTTCTCTGCTCCAATGAGGATCACCCCATGGGCTGCAATCCCTCAGGGAAGGCCCTGTTCCTTCATGCAGGAATGGCACAAGGTGGCTCATACCCTCCCTCCTTACAGAATGCCCTGCAGCCCTTGCTATTGAAACTCTTTTTCTTTTATGTTGAATATAACATTGTTGGCTACTTTCAACTGCTTAATAGCTGATGCAACCCAGCCACATAGTTCTTTTGGGAGAAAAGGAAAAGGAAACCACAAGCTAGTTCTTTATTTTATTATGGAACACTGATGTTTTGTAAACATAATTAATCAAACTTCTCATGCAAAACCTATTTGTTAGGTTGAGTTGAAAACTCTTGACATCGTCTGTTTTTCGACATAAAATATCGTAGACAGTTTCTTAACATGTATTTTCCCTTCACACTATAGGCTATTGAAATTCTAGGAAAATATTTTTATATCTACTACCTTTATGAGTATGAGAAAAAATTGCATAGAATGTTTATATGTGTGAACATACACCTCTTCTTACAATCACCTGCTTATTCTTAGAGAAGACAAAATTATTTCTATGATCTTTGAGGTCTATAAATACTTGAAAGGGAGCCATGCAGAAGCAGGGATGCATTTTGCTTAAGGTGTGGGACTCTTAAAACCACACAAGGAATGTGGTTAGACTAATTGAGACTACTGAGAGGCATGGAACAGTGGATTAAAATCGAATGGCTAAAACTGTTGCTGCCCTTAGCACTCCTCCATGCCCTCCTGACCAGTGTTGCCTCCCAGAGGGATGGATCCCTGATTTGCTTGTTAATAAGTAGAACCACCACAGCCTCCATCCTTTATCTTATGCTAAAGTGACTCCAGTTTTGTTTAACTTCTCTGTGACATTCTCAAAAATGAGGTGATGCTGGACCTCATTTGTAAATGTATCAAATATATTCAGCCTCAGGACAGCTCTGTTAGTCGTTGGGATGGGGAAGATGAGGTGAAGTGGTAGGAGCTGCAGCTCATCTGTTATGTTTGTTAAGAGCCCTGAGAGGAGGAATATTTTCTTTGATAACTCTAGTGCCCTCCATCTTTCTTCCATGTTCTAAATTCTCCTATTGGCCACGCAGTACTGCTCTTATTCTATCTAGATTTTTGTGATTGGAATTTTTTTTTCTGTTGTTTGTGAGGTGTTTAGCACTTTCTGGTTGGTCAAAAGAGAAAATAATTGAAATGTAAAGCAATCAGAAATTAATAAGGTTTCTGTGGTGACAGACGTGAATTTAATTCACAATGTTAATAATGATAAGTTATCAAGCTAAGACAAATATAATTCAGTACATTGTTATGAACAAACAGGGGATATAATTTGTAAGAAAAAATAACTAATACACATCTCAATTTCATATAATGGCTCGTACAATTTATAATCATAGTCTCCTTCAGATGCACTTTGTACTTACAAGGACATTATGCCATTTTATCAGTTCACCATACACAGTACACTGAGCTTAGATTCTTGGTCTGCGTATAATATTATAACATTTCCAATGCAGAACTTTGCTTTGTTAAAATACGAACAGACAGAATAGAATCACCCTGGTTCTCAAAAGAAAGTACAGACTGCATTTATAAAATGTTGTGTAATTCCTACTCAGAGCCACTCATGAACAGTAAGGGCAATTTAATTATCTAAATAGTAATTAGGAAATTAAATGGAGTTGAAAGCTTGCAATCCTTTGAGACCTGAGGCTGGCAAATATGGAGAAAAAGTCAAAGGCTTCTGCCTGATCATATCTTAAGGGGTACGTGGTAACATAAAACTTCAGAAGAAAGGCTTTTTTTTTTTTTTCTCTCCCTTAAGATAATTAAGAGTGAATATTTTACATCTACTGGGATGAAAAAGCTTGTATGTTCCATATAAGTATAGGAAAATTTGAAGACTGAAGCTAATAAGCAAATGCCAAAATGGGGTTCAAAAATACCTTTAACTCTAGCTTCATAAAAAACAGTTATTTATCCCGTGTACTGTACATTGAACCATCTAAACTTGAATAATGTTTATTGGCATAAAATGAGGTCAGGAAGAATCCTATTTAGGAAGAATCTTAAATAGGACAGAAAACTGTAAGGCACCCAGATTCACAAAAAATGTAACTATGAAAATATTCTGAAGATAATGGCACACAGGAAGTCTTTAATTAATATGGAATACATTGTCTGCAATATATAGAAACAGAAATATGATTTTGAAATTTCATTACCCATAAATAATTTTAATAAGGAAGGCTATTGTTTGTGACAGTCAAAGTTCAGCTTCTATTAATGAACATTATTGAACTACTTATTGAATAGTGCTTACTCACCAACCAGTAATTTAAATACAATAGTTATTTTGTAATACAAACCTGTATCAATAATTAAAAACTTTTCTAATATGACTGCTACTGCAGTATTACAATTGAATCTAATATTCAAATATGAGCTTCAACACAATTGCACCATTGAATAAAAAAATCACCTATGTTCTGTGTGATGCCTTTTGAGAAAAGTCATCTATTTCCATTGCCAAAATTTTCAGTGCTGAGACAAATGTGATCACAGTATGTAACTTAAAGATAATGTATCTTAATTAAGGAAATAAAAAGGAGCCACTTGGTACATCCTCTACACCAAGGACTGTTTAAAGGTCTCATCTTCAGGACAAGTCAGCGTTCTTGAATGCTGAGTGGGAGTCACCAAAGCTAGTACCAGGAAATGCTAAATTTTTCACACTGTGCATTTCAGAGTCTTCACTGGGTTTTTGATGGCTGAGTTTGGATGGAGAAACATAAATGTTTAGGATTCATGATTCCTAATGTGTGCAGTATGAAGAAGTAGTAGCTGAAGTGATACCAGCTTTTTGGTGTTACAGTCTAGTAACAAAACAAACACCTGACCACAGACAAGAAAATTTTAATTTCTGCTTCCAGGTCTCTTATATCTCAAACAGGTAAATTATAAATGTTAAACACTAGCAGACCGATTTTCTAATATCACTCTGAAAGCTAGATTTGACAGTGAAGAACAAGCCTATCAAACAGTCCCTGTACTGAGTGCACATGGAAAACTTGTGGTGGTGGAACTGGAGATATGTACATGTAGATGCCTCTGTAAGAAGAGGTCAGGGGCTGCACCATTCTTGTTCCTGTCTATTCCAACCAGTTTTGCAATAGATCCCCTACAGGACACAACTGAGTCTGTCAGTGAAGCTGCTGGTTCTTCTGGAAATCATATTTAACAAAGAGCAAAATTCCACAAAGGCAGTTAGTAGTGACAACAACAACAACAACAACAACAAAACACAACAAAACAAAACAAACACCCCGCCAAAAACAAACAAAAAAACCCAAACAAACAAAACCAAACAAACAAAAACCCAAAAACACAACTCAAAAAAATGAAAACAACCAAATAAGAAAGGCAAAATGTGAGAAAGTCCCTCTAGGCTGCAACATGACAGTATAAGGAAGGGGGGCAGTGCTTCAGGTGTTGGAGCAGAGACTGCCCTACAACATGTGGTTACAAACATTCCAGAGCAGACATTGCAGTCCATGGAGGGAAGGCCATGGACCACCCATAGTGGAGCAGGCCAGGAGTGTAAGAACGAAGAAGCAGCAAAAAGAAACTTTTATGGAAAGGCCATGAATGCCCAATCTCCCTTCCCTGCTTTGCAGCTCAGTTTGGGGGAGAAAGGAGAGGCATTGGGAGTAAAGGAATGATGCTAATCGGTAAGTTATCTCCTTGTTTTGGTCTAGATCATTTTAGGTTGTCTTTAGCAAGGAATAATAGAACATATAATATATGGACATATGTATAGTATTTCCACTTCATTTGAGCTACTTAAATGATGACTGAGGTAAACAGAAAGGCCCTGATCAATTTCATGAGATCAATTCTACAGCTCAGCAGTTATCTTCTGAAAGATCAGCTTTGATGGAAACGTAAGATTTGCCTACTCTAGAAAAAAATCTCTTACTCTAGAAAAAAAAGAAGTTCCTACTTTAAGATCCATATTCTAAAACTGCCATTCTACTAAAAAGTATAGATTTCAGATAATCAGAAATGCACCTGTAAAAACAAGAGTAATAAAACACTTTACATTGGAATAAACAACAGTTTTATATGTGGAAATGGAATATATTATTGCTTTCTTTTAATTTCTGTCTCTATAGAAAGGATTTACAGTTAAAGTTTTCAACAGTTCCTCATGTCCTAGTTTTACAAACCTACCATTCTGCTTATTAATTCCAACAGAAGAATTAAGTGTGTACAAAGTAGATGTAACTGGTGAGAGCTTTACATTATTCATAGAGAGACTCAAACACCCTAATATCTTAAATTTGCAATATTGATTAAACAATACATTGAAGTTTGGCCCAGTATAGTTTTGAGTAGTTAAACCTTCAGATCACAACCTCCAACAAATTTTACATAATATAAGTTAGCATAAAATATGTACAGACCTATGTAAAAATCCATATTTGCAGAGTGCTATAAGTAGTTCTTAATCAAATAATTATTTAGTTGGGGTTATGCTAACATTTGCATTTAGAGAAGTGCACAAGGAAGACCATTTCATTCAGTACCTAAATGGTGAAATAAGGAGTAGAATTATTAAGATTGCAGATGACAACAGTTTAGGGAGGAGAACAAGCAATACCAGATGTCAGAGCCTCTCTCAATTATATTTAAGCAGTCTTGGCCTGGAGAGTTCCCAGTTGACTGGAAGGTGGTGAATGCTGTCCCAGTTTTCAAGAAGGGCTAAAAAGAAGACCCCAGAAGCTACAGGCCTGCCTGTCTCACTTCAGTGCCTGGTAGAGTTATGCAGAACACTTAGGAGGGTTTTGAAAAACACCCGAAAGGCAGTCATTTGCCACAGCCAGCATGGCTTTCTGAGCATTACTAAAATTAAGAAAAACTACATCCACTTCCTTCCCTTCATCCACTAGGCAGGTGATTTTACCACAGAAGGATATGTTAGCTCATTAAACAGGACTTATCCTCTGTGAACCCATGTTGACTGGCCCTGTTGGTTCCATTGTCCCTTAAATATCTTTCAATAGTACTCAGTGCAATCTTTATACTTTTTCTAGGAACTGAGATTAGACTACCAGGTCTGTAGTTCTCTGTGCCTTTTTTGTAGATTGAAATAACATTGACTACCTTCCAGTCAGCAGGAACCTGCACAGACTCTCAAGACCTTTGGTAAGTGATCAATATGGGTCTTGCTGTAACATTCTCTAGCTCCCTCAGTACTCTGGGGTGAATCCCATCAGGCTTTGTGGACTTGTGATCATTCACTTGATACAGCTGGTTCCTTACAATTTCAGGGTCACTGTTCTCACACTTGTGATCCACATACTCAGGTGACGGAGAAGCCCAAGGTTTATCAGTATTACTAAAGACTGAAGCAAAAATTCATTGAATGCCTCCATTTCTTCTTCATCCCTATAAATCAGATGACCACCTTCGACATCTTTAGATCTCCTCTTGCTATCAGGAACTACTTTAAGAAGCCCTTGTTATCTGAAACCATACTGGCCAGTGTTATGAGCTGGTTCACTCACAGAGGATTAACTCTCTGTGAATAAAACAGAAATAACTTTGAAGGTTCAAAATATTCTCAAAAGAACAAGATTAAAACCAAATGAGATTAAATGCTGATGCCAAAAAAATGCTGTATTTTTTATTTAATAGTAAGAGAGACAAAGAGAAAGAGAGAAGAAAAGAAAAGTTAGGAAAAGCTAAGGTTACTTTAAAAAGCATAGGATAGGTAACCACCACACTGGTGGGAAAGGAGCAAAACAGTGGGGTTTTTTTTTTTTTTTTTTTTTTTTTTGTTTGTTTTTGTTTTTTTCCTGCTGTTTGAAGTGTCTTATCTGCCTTCTCCTATCTTATCTGGCTTCTCCGACCTCGGGAGCAGATGGATGGGATGCAGCAGCCCATCCCGCGGGATGCAGATGCTGTTCCCGATCACTCTGGCCCATCCCCGGTGCCCTGGCGGTGCTGTCACCGCGGGATGCGGGAGCGGGGCGCGGGTTCCACGGCTCGCTGTCACTCCGGTCCGAGGATGCACCATCGGGGTGCTCTCCCCAAGTGAGTGTCAGCTCCCGGGGGCCTCAGGGTGTCTCGCAGCAGGGGATGGTGGTGGGGAGAAGGCAAAGGTCAGGGATTCTTCCCCTCGCTTTCCTCTCCGAGCTTTGCACCAGTTTCTCCTTACTTTTCATGGGCCTCGAGCCGGGCTACTCACAGTCCATCCCACACAGTTTTGAGGTGTTCAAGAGTGATTATGATAAGCAGATATAATGATGAAACACTTTTTGAAGCCGTTCTCTTATTATCGCGTTCTTAGAGTCAGTTTCAACTGGACTTTGGCCTTTCATATCTTCTCCCTGCATATGAGAACCATGATACTGCAATCTTCCCACAAAGCTTGATCTTTCTTTTAGAAATCATACAATTTCTCTTTCCTCTTGAGCTCCACGGGGAGTTCCTCGTTTAGCTCTGCTAGTCTTCTATTCTGCTTGCCGGATTTCTGACACAGTAACATTGCCTTCCCTCTAATTTCTGAAAATAGACCTAAATGCTATCAAACAATCAAACTTATCCTGAACATACAGTGCAACACCATTGTTGAGGAGGTGTTAGAAATGAGTCAACAAAAGGCTCCTGTTAGTTTATTGTTCACCTAAAGACCAGTAAAATTATTTTTCTGTTTTATTAGTCACTGGTAAGAAATCAATAGGTACCTTATTCCAAGTTCAAGACAGATGCAATATTTAAAGATCAGTAAAAAAATCCCATGAGTGTCATTTAAAGGAGTTGGAGGTAAGGAAATCAGAGAGGTGATATGGTGAGATATTTCCTAGGTTACTGCTTCCCTCAGTGTAAGTTATAGCCATTATAATCAAAGAGTCTGGAGGCAGAAGTAGCAATTAAAACTTTTTTTACCTTTTTGTTTTCCCGTCTTAGTTTTCAGTAAACAAATCTGTGAAAAATATTAAACTTTCTTTGGTTTGGTCACAGAAGATAATGTATGTACTATTCTGAAAGCAAAATAAAACATCACAGAATAGTAGGCCACACAATTAAACCATTAAATTGTAAATTCCTGAGAGACAAGGAGGGAATGTTGTGCCAGATTTTGTGTCAATGTATTATAGTCATCTAAAAGTCCAAGTTAAAAAATGATTAACTGATTCACCCTCCAGGCACAGCAGATGGAAACATTCCGATCCTGATTTGTTGCCTAGAAGACAGCTGATGACTTTGTTAAGTTTTCTCGACTAATTTCATTTTTTATTACATATTGCCATGGTCAACTTTTGAAGTTGCATTTGTTCTATTTCAAAAACTTTTTTTGATTGCTGAAAATAATTGATTTTTCTTTAACAGTGTGCTAATTGAGGTTGACAGACATAGCTGTGGTTCCTCTTAAACTTAAAAACACTATAGCTTAACTATACTTATATTTACTCAGAAGTATAGAAATATTTTTCATTATGTCTAATACACCAGACTTTGTTTTAAAAAGTGATAGAACATTGAAGCTCAGATTCCAAATGAACACATCACTTACCTAATTGCCTTCTGTCTAGAGCTTTTTATTGACCAAGTGTGCATGAAGGCTCAAACTTGAAATGTAACTTTACTGAATCTTGGTTTCAGGTTTTCTATTGTTTTTTAATTTATTTTTTTAATCAGGAAAAGAAAAAAAAAAGGATAAAACCTCAACCAATTAATCAAACCCAAAAGCCTTAACCCAGTTTCTTTGACTCAATAAATACTAACAAGCTATGTGGACTAATGCATTTTTCCCAAATGAAAGTTATTACAATCTAGCTTTTACCTAACTTCCTGTCAAAATCTCTTCACTGTCCTACAGGCAGGTGCCCAGGTTAGCTTAGTCCTGTCATAAGCTCAGCATCCTTGGAAAAGCCAGGGTAACTCTGCTTTCCTTCCTGCTATCCATTTAAGAATGTTGCTAACATCTGCTTCTTTGGAAAACGATATGGATTTTGATAGCATTTAGCTCTATTTTCAGGTTATAAATGTACTGACATGTCTGTCATCATTCAGTGAGCAGTGACTGTTGGCAACAATAAATGGAGGAGAGACAGTACAATATAATTGTGATACAAAAGACTGAAGAGGGATTAATGGCACCTAAAGCTTCAAATTAAATGGCTCAAAATGAGGTATTAACATAAAATGCTACCTCTTCTAATTTCTCAGAACAAGCTGCAATTGCAGCTGTTTCTAACTGACAGGTGGAAACGATATCACATCCTTGTGGGAAGTCTGCCTGTTGTACAGGCATGATGGTGTGTATGAGGAAAAAATGGTCCTCAGTCGCCCAGGTCCAAAACTAAGTTCCAAGTGTTCAAATTGTTAGTCTGAATGTCAAAAATCTGGTGAAGACAAGAACAAATGGGTGTGGAGTGGGGGTGTGGGGAAAGTAGAATCTTCTCAATGCTACTTAGAACATTTTGGTTTTTTCAGGATGAAAAAGATATAATTCTCCCATTGTCTGAGGATAAGTCACAGAAATGTTTTTCTGGAAGGATCAAGGAAAGAGAAAATTAAGATTTTCATTGAAAGTCAAAATAATTTTCTCATACAAAATGATGTTGCATTCAAAATCTTATGTGCAAAATGGCATATGCTGTGTATATGGAGTGAAGAATTTACTGTGTAATTAAACCCTTAAAAACTCTAATAAAAATACAGCAGTTTATCAGTTACAGCAATACTAATACTCATAGCCTAAATTAATATAGAAAAGCCACATAAGTAAAATTGTTATACATTACATTACCACTATCAGCCCTTTTTCTGTGGTGTTATGCTCACCTCCCCAATGTTTCTTCCCATCTTCATCAAGTGAATTGGAAATGGAGGGGGTGATGTCAAGTCAAAATGTGTTCCTTCTTGTCACTGGTTTCCCAGTTACTCAGGCTTTTTATTTTTGATCTCAGCAGTGGGTTTGTGTGGTGCTCAAGGTTAAACCTTCTGGTAATGACCACTGATGGATGGCAGTGATTTGTTTATAGTTGAGGTCTTTGTCTGGTATCTGCACTCTTCCACAGCACATTTTATTCTGAGATCACACAATTCATTCCAGCCAGAACAATTACTTGTTTTTTCTACAAGGTAAGACTAAACTAAAATATATTTTGCATCTAGCTGAGAGTTAAAATTAATTAAAATCAGATGAGGACAAGACAAGCTGAAATAAGTCCTGAACTTGTGCTGTCAGATGGACATAAAGCCTATGAGCTTGATGGGGCTGCACAGGCAATTGTAATGCCTTATGCTGGAAGAAACTTGGTATACTCAAAAATATGAGGTAAAATTATATTTTCCAGTTTTCAACCATGATATCTGTAGAATTTACCTGTGTTTCCTGAGTAGGAAAAATATGTGTCCAATGCACAATATTTTGATCATATATTAGGCTAGTAAGATCAAAATAATTAATGAAATTAATTTCAGAATGTCACCTGAATCCAACTTGCTGCTCAAATATGAGGCTCAAATATGGGGTCAGACAAGGCCAGGCAGGATTTTATCCAGTTTAGGACACACTATATAGAATGGGATATATAAAATCATACAGCCATTAGGGTAGAAGGTACCTAAAATATTTACCATGAATTATTATTTGAAAGTGTCTTTCTTTCATGACTATAACAGAACCTTAGGTGTTAACTGAGTCTAGGTGCCTGACCTTTTCATAGCTTAAGATGAGCACCAATTTCTGCAGAAATTTTTTATTGTCTTCTCATTTAGCACTTTTATTTATGTCCTCTGAAAACAATTTGTTAAATCAATATTTCCCAAAACAAATTTTTGTCATTCTCACCTATACCACAAAAGTACAGATCCTCTTGTCATACTCCCGCATGCATCAGACTCTTCATTCAATTGCTACACAATTGGCTTATTCATTCACTTCTAATTTTTTGATCAGAATAACATCTTCTCCTCCATCCCTGGGCATCACCACACCATTTAATCTCAAAAATTGCCTTTATTTTCCCTTATCTAGGCTGGGTTTTTGCATTATAGTTAAAACCCAATTAAGATACTGTTCATGTGTAACATGGAAAAAATCCAAAAGTATGTTGAATTTCTCTCAAGTGAACCTTTCCAGAAAATCTTGAATAAATTTCAAGCCTTTCTGGTGTGCATCAGATTTTCGTCCATTGAGATGATTATATATCTCATGTTCTTAAATGACAAAGCTTGCAGGTCAGAAGCTCTGGGGTTTGGGTTTTTTGTTTTTGTTTTTTTTTTGGTTGGTTGGTTGGGGGGTTTTTTTGGGGTTTTTTTTTGTTTGTTTTTTATTTTTGGGGTTTTTGTTGTTTTTCTTTTCTTTTCTTTTCTTTTCTTTTCTTTTCTTTTCTTTTCTTTTCTTTTCTTTTCTTTTCTTTTCTTTTCTTTTCTTTTCTTTTCTTTTCTTTTCTTTTCTTTTCTTTTCTTTTCTTTTCTTTTCTTTTCTTCTTCTGTTCTTTTTTGTAGTTAATATGCTTGTCCATTTACCACTTAAATCCAAAAACAGAAAAGAAGTTTCATTTTTAAAATGGAAGTTGAAATGGTAACAGCAATAGCAATAGCATTAGCATACAGCAGTATATTTGTGCACACTAAATATCAACTGTGAGAAGCACAAACCCCAGATTTTTTAAAGTATTTTCTAGAGTAGTAGACAACTCATCTTGACAGACTAAAAAGTACTCAGCACTATCCATAGTGAACTTACTGAAAAATATTATAGGAAATTGAAGACTTAGTTTCACTGCTGTTCCAGAAGAGGCAAAATAACATTTAATGATTTCTCATGTTCCTGTGAAATATAACTTGACTATTGATTATTCTGGGACAAGGAGATTTCTTCACAGGGTAGATCGTGGTTCAGTGGTGTATCAGATAAACAGGAGAATAGATTTAAACAATAATGCTTTGCTTATTTCTACAGTATTTTCTACTTAATCAAAGTGATTTTGTAATTTTTAGTTTTCCTGAATAAGTTTTTGAGACAATGAAGAACACACACACAGTAACTCTACACAGATTATTCCCCAGATGAATCTCATAGCTTACATAACTTAGATATGCATGATGGTTTGACCCTGAGAAGTAGCTGAACACCCAGCCTGCCTTTAAAGCACTCACCCACTCACCCACTGACCCCAACCTGAAATGGGAAGAAAAATAGAATGACAGATGCTTACGTGTTTCAAGGAAAGCAGGCCTTTAGCACGTTACTTGGGAAGACAAACACCATCGCAAACACATTAATTCCTCCCCCTCTTCTTCCTTCATTCCACCAGCTTTTACTGCTTAACACGATGTGACATGGCATCGACTATCCCTTTGGTCAGCTCAGGTCGCCTGTGCTGTCTGTGTCCCAACTCAGCCTCTTGCTGACATCCAATCAATTCACTTTCTGGGCATGGAGCGGGTGGGGAGAGAGACAGAGAAGTCTTGATGCTGTGTAAGTACTGTTAAGCAGTAGCCAAAACTATGGTGTGTTATCAGACTTGAACTGGGGATATTACTTGAATTTATTACTCAAAAAATCAGAGCAGGATAATGAGAAGTAAAATAAGCCTTAAAAAACCTTCTCTCCACCTTTCGTCCTCCTTCTTGAGCAATACTTCCATCCCCAGTGGCTCAGGAAAACAGGGAATGTGGATTAGTCAGTTCATCATAAGCTGTTTCTCCCTCTGCTCAGGGAGCATCATGGTATCTTCCCCACAAGAGACAGTTTTCCATCATTTTCTCCACTTTATGTTCATGCCACAGGCTACAGTTCTCCATCAACTGCTGTAGCATGGGTCACTCTTCCACAGGGTGCAGTCCTTCAGGCACAGCCTGCTCCAGTGTGGGTCCTCCATGGAGTCACAAGTCCTTCCAGCAAACCTGCTCCATCATGGGCTCCTCTCTCCAAGGGTCTGCAGACCCCTCCAGGACCCTGCTCCAGGACAAGTCTCCCATGGAGTTACATCCTCCTCTCAGGCATCCACTCTCTCCAGCCTGGTCTCCTTCCTGGCTGCAGGTGGATCTCAGCATCCCCGTGTTCCTCCCTGGGCTGCAGGGGCACAGCTCCTCACCATGCTCTGCACCACGGGCTGCAGGGGAATCTCAGCTCTGGTGCCTGCAGCAGCTCCTGCCCCTCCTGCTCCACTGTCCTGGGTGTTTTCAGGATTGTTCCTCTCACATATTCTCACCCTGCTCTTCTCCGGCTGCAAATAGCTTTTATTCTCCTCTTAAATATGTTATCACAGAGTTTTTGCCAACATTTCTAATTGGCCCAGCCTTGGCCAGCAGCATACCTGTCCTGGATCTGACTGGTACTGGCTCTGCTGGACATGGTGAAACTTCTTGCAACTTCTCACAGAAGAAACCCCTGTATCCTCCTGCTACCAAAACCCGGCCACACAAACCCAATACACGTGGCACCATGCTGATTGCTATAGAGTTAACTTCACAACTTCATTCCAGCCAGAACCAGAAGAATATGTTTACAGAGAGAGAACAGTCAATAAGAGACTGGAATGCTAAACCTTTAGGCATTTTTCTTTCCATCTGCATTCAAAACACTTGTTTTCTACTGAAATTAATTGATCTAAGTCTATGTTAAAAACACCAGAAATTTCTTCTCATCTTTTAGACACATGAAAACCATCATTAAGTCATGAGAACATCTATACCTTTTTTCAGCAAGTATTTCTTAAAGCTATGTGCTCTTTGGGCCCTTAAGCATATGTTAATATTGAGGTCTGAAAAAAAGTCATATAATGCAGTTACAAGATGGCTCATAAAAGCAACCGTGATTTTTGTTTTGTTTCCAGTTATTGACTTGAGCATTACAAAGGTACAAGATTACTTACACTGGTCCTTCTGCCACTTGCAATCCTGCATACTCTGCTTAAATAGCAAGAGGGGATATAAATAGCATAGGAACTATTTTAAAAATCATGTAATATGTTATTTGACATTGATAGAGATTTCTATGTATATAGTGACAGCTCTCTAAACATTCTGAAGTATGTACAAGGTACATCTAAAATACCTATTGCACTAGGAAAACACTTTCAAGATGCAAAGTGAATTTGGTCCATAGTGATCATTACACTTCATGTTTTATTAAAGCATATTAAGGCCTGGGTGGTTCTGAGTGTACCTGAGTGTGTGTGAGCGGGTCTGAGTGTTCCTGAGTGTGCCTGGGTGTACCTGAGTGTGCATGAGTGTGCCTGGGTGTATCTGAGTGTGCATGAGTCTGCCTGAGTGTGCATGAGTCTGCCTGAGTGTGTCTGAGTGTGCAGGAGTGTGCCTGAATGTGTCTGAGTGTGCCTGGGTGTATCTGACTGTGCATGAGGGTGTCTGAGTGTACCTGGGTGTACCTGAGTGTGCATGAGTGTGCCTGAGTGTTTCTGCATGTTCCTGAGTGTGCCTGAGTGTGTGTGAGTGTGCCTGAGTGTGTGTGAGTGTGTCTGAGTGTGCCTGGATGTACCTGAGTGTGCCTGAGCGTGTGTGAGTGTGTCTGAGTGTGCCTGGATGTACCTGAGTGTGCCTGAGCGTGTGTGAGTGTGTCTGAGTGTGCCTGAGTGTGTGTGAGTGAGTGTGAGTGTGTTTGAGTGTTCCTGTGTGTGCCTCGGTGTGTCTAAGTATGCTTGAGTGTGTCTGAGTGTGCAGGCGTGTTCCTGAGTATGTCTGAGTTTTCCTGAGTGTGCCTGGGTGTATCTGAGTGTGCATGAGTGTGCTTGAGTGTGTGTGAGTGTGCATGAGTGTGCCTGGGTGTGTTTGAGTGTTTCTTTGTGTTCCTGTGTGTGCCTGGGTGTGACTGAGTATGTGTGAGTGTGTGTGAGTGTGTGTGAGTGTGTCTGAGCGTGCCTGGGTGTATCTGAGTGTGCATTAGTGTGCCTGAGTGTGTGTGAGTCTGTCTGAATGTTCCTGAGTGTGCCTGGGTGTATCTGAGTGTGCCTGAGTGTGCCTGAGTGTGTGTGAGTGTGTGAGTGTGTGTGATTATGGTCTGAGTGTTCCTGGGTGTGTCTGCGTATGCCTGAGTGTTCCTGAGTATGTGTGAGTATGTCTGAGTGTGCCTGAGTGTATTTTTTTGAATTCTAATTTTTTTTTGCATCTCACATAGAATCAAGCTACATGCCTTCTTTTATAATTATATATTCATTCAGATAATCTTCATTCTAAAAGTTGCAAAATATAATAGTTGTATGCTGAACTGTGTAGTTCCTCAAGAGCAGTGGCCTGCTTTCTATTAGTTTCAAAATACAACTGCATAGACATAATTCTAGCTTTCAATTGTAAATAATTTTTTGGGAACATAACTTCTATGTCAATTGCAATCACAAGCTTGATCCTTCATTGGATCTGGACCTAACCTTTCTATGGCATATTTAAGACGGTCAGAATATTACAGAACAGAAATCTTGTCATCAATGGGTATCTTGACTCAGTAATAATGTCAGGATGATGTCATTAAGACTTTGTGGCTAAAATTACTTTACTTGAAATCAAAGTATGCAAACCAAATATATATTTTGTTTAACTTCTGGTAAAGCTTCAAAACAAAAGTTCAGATTTAGTTTTGATTCAAAAGACTATATCATTTTGGATGTGGATTATTGCATCAGATCTAAGAATAAAAATTAAGGTTTAATTCAAGATGCATTTTTAAAAAACTTATGGTTTAATCTATTTGATAGTTCAATTTTAGTTTGACTTCCTGCCAGAGACAATTGTTAATAATCTTTAAATATTTAAAAGTTTCACTGTGCTGTATATAAAGTATAAGGACATGCACTGTCCCTGGAGCTCCTTCTCTGAAGATATTCAATCCTGCACATAATACTCAGTTACATGCTCTAGGGAACCCTACTTGATCAAGGAGATTTGACTAAGTGATCCTCCAGCTGTCCCTTCCAGTCTTACCGTTTTGTGATTCCATGTTTCTGTGATTGCCACTTGCTTGTATTCTAAGGTCCAGAACTAGATGAAGAACTCAATTTCTATGATCTCAGAAATGTTTAGCAGAGGGGAATAGTCAATCCACCCAGCTTCCTGGCTGTGATCCTATTAATGCTTTTAGCAGCATGCACTGCTAGTTCATGCCCAACTTTTCACAACCCAAAGAAAATAAGGAGAAAATTTATATGAATAAAACTTAGATTTTGTTTTCATTTTTATTTAAAATTAAAAAAAACCCAAACATCACACAAAAACAAATAAACAAAAGTCAAACAAACCAAAGTAACTTATGTGAACAGAGTTCAAGTTTTATGATATTTTGGGTAAAACCAAAGATTCAAAATACTCAATAATTGCCTAGGGCCATCTGTCTTAGTTGTTGAAGACATGGTAAGTTGGCAGTTCTCAACACAAATTTTCATTGAGATGATTGTTATGCTTGATTGACTGTTTTGATTCACCAGTTTAAGAGAGACATTGAACATCTGGAGAGGGTCCAACAAAGGGCCGCCAATATGATTAGATGGTTGAATGATTTGGCACATGAAGAAAGGTTGAAGAAGTCGGGTTTATTCAGCCTAGAGCAGAGAAGGCTCAGAGAGAAACTCCTAATCACAGTCTCTGAGTAGCTAAAGGGAGTTACAGAGAACTTACAGAGGTTGTCTTCTCACCAGGCTGCCAGGTGACAGGACAAGAGGTGACAGGCACAAGTTGCTTCAGGGGAAATTCTGCCTAAATAAAAGACAGAAACTCCTCATTATGAGAAGATTCAAACATTAGATAAGGTTGCACATAGACAAAGCAGAATTTCTGTAACTGGAGAAGTTCAAGATTCAGCTTGACAGGGACTTAGATTGATGCCTTAATTTTTAGCTTTCATATTTTTCAGATTCTGTACTGCATTAGTATATAACTCTGAACTTCATATAAAGTGTTAGCAAGTTCTCTTCACAGTTTAGTTAGACGAAACAATCGTTTTCTAACCTGAGAACCAAGGACACTGTTGCAGCTTCAGGCCCCAAATGTGTAAACTACAGCAAATTGAGGAGAGCAATCTGGGAAGATGGGACTTCATAACCTGAAGCTGTAACTGGACAATTAACCCCAATATGTAAATGGACCAAAACTAATAAAAGTGTGAAAATATGTCACCTGTTGTCCATCTTGGGTGTATCCTTGTCCAGGTTTTTGTACTATCCAAAGTGTATCCTTTGAAGACTTTCTAAATAAAGAATACCTACTTTATTCCTTTAACACTGTCTAGCCCCTGTTCTAGGTGGCCTCTCAAGGCATCAAGATCAGCTTGGTTCTGCTTTTACAAGAGGTTAGGAACCAGAGGATTTGCAGAGCTCTCTTCGAATCTATACTTTCTCACAACTCTGTGACATATATATGATGAGAGTTTTATGCATAAACAGAAAACAGCTCTGTGAAAAAATTAATGAAGTGTTTCAAAAATATTTTCCCTCACTGCTTGAAAAATTAAAAATTTGTCTCCTCATAGCTTTTGATGCCAAAATACTGTTAACATAAATCACAGCAAAAGTAATTCAAACAATGTAGTGATGATGCTTTTATTTATTAAGCTGGTCTAGAAGGAAAAAATAAATGTTTTCGAAGTTCCAATTCAGTTTCCCACACTCTGGCTGGTGAGACCAGTAGCCTGGAATTAGAGGGTAGGGAAGCCAAGCCACTGGGGGCATTGAAAAGATGATTGGAAAAGGGAAACAAATTCTTAGCCTCTGGAGGCAAATCCTATTTAGTGTGAAGGAAAGGTATTCTTCAAGGAAGATTCTATATGCTAGCCAGGCAAGTGGACCCCAACAGAGAAAAGCATCCAGTACCTGAGGGAATTAGCTGAAATATAAATATGGGAAGGCCTGGCAGATGGACTGTATCACACTCCAAAGCACTCCACCAAGGAAAGCACCATGTGCTTACAATAGCGGAAGGAACCACTGGGTAGTTGGAAATATATTCTCTGGCCTGTGTTACTACCTGAAATATTATACTGGGTCTTGAAAAGAAAGTTGCATGAAGACATGGAACCCCAGAAAGAAATGAGCCAGACAACAGAACTAATTTCCAAACTTCATAAAAACATGGGCCGAAGACCATGGCAATACAAGTGGGTGTATCACATCCTCTGTAAGTGAATCAACCTCTGGGAAAATTGACCAATACAATGGACTGTTAAAGGCTACACCAAAAGTAATGGGTACACTTAAGCATTGGGTTAGATATTTATCACAGTGACCACTAAGTTACTTAACAACAGAAGATCTGGCCAATTAGGCTGATCCTGCCCAGCACTCATGTGTTGTCATTACCCACAGCACAGAAACAAAAAAATTTACTACTTCTATAGCTTTTACAGACGCTGAAACTGTTTTATTCAAGAGATTTAAAAGAAATATCAATTAATTTTATGACCTATTTTCAAAGGAGATGCTTAAAATATGTTGTAGCAAAATCCAAAAGTTTTGCAGTCTCTATTCTTCTCTTTGGCAACAGATGAACGGTTCCAGATGTTTTTGCAAAGGAAGGCTGATTCCAGCTAATGGAAAAAGTTGTACCTTCTTGATCAAGAAATGTTGATCATAAGGTGCTTTGCTGGCTTGTGTCCTTCTGCAGAAGGTTACCATAAAGAGAACTATCTGAAAAGAGAATACTTTCCAAAACGTGAAAAGCTATGGACCAACAACTAGAATACTTTTGTATTATTTAATTTTATGTTGTTGATAGATTTCCTGGTTTTCAAATTCCCTGGGAATAGTTAATTATTGGAAATATTGACAGACCAATGGAGGAAATTAAATTTGCTCTTAGAAGTTAAATCATCCAGGCAGGAAAAAGCAGCAAGATGAAATTCATTAGACATAAATTTCGCTATATAATAACCATGGGTTCACCCTAAAATCTTCATGCAGTTTTCTCTATAGTCAGTGAAAACTCTGGAAGATTATTTCATCCCATGTATTGAGACTTTAGCTGCATATTAAAATTATAGGTTTGCTTCTCTCTACAGGAGAGGAAATCAGACTGGACAATAACTTTTAAAAAGCTACAATTAGATAGCAAGAAACACGTTGTACAAAACCTATAAAACCATAAACAAAAAAAATAAAAAAAACTTGAGAATTTGGTTTTGAAGATTTGTATAGAGCTGCATTTTTCCTTGCAGCTGCATTTTTACTTACATTCCCTTCTTTTCCATTTTTTGCATTTTATCTTGCTGGAAACAAACAAACAAACAAAAAAAATGTTTCATCTGATAAATTTTCCCTGACCTGGTGAAAACCTTGATTTGATTAGCCCTCAATTTTAAAAACTGAACTCAGAATCATATTTTGATGTTATATTATATTTATAACTAAACATCTGGTTCCATTTTTGGAGGAGCCAAATACCTAGGCATTTCTAAAAAAGTTCATTGGTCCTCTCTGCATCATTAAATACTTATAGAAAACAATCTTCTAGAGCTAGCAGCATATTTTAAAATTAGTACATATATTTATAATCTAACTGCTTTCTCTTTATCTATGCATGATGAATACACAAAATAATGGCATTTATGCTTCTATTTTACGGTCTAGTTGGGGGGGGGTGAATTTTAAAAAGAGGGCAAGGGAGGGAAATGTGGATTAGCACTACAGGAGTTTTAAAGTTTCATGATTGCATTGACTTCAATGAAGTTATGATGATTTGTACCAACAGAGAGTCTGTCCCTTATGTTTAATAAGTTTTAAAAAAATTAATGCTGTTTGCTGTGCTAGTAAAGCAAAGGACATGCTTGATATTGTTTACATTTTCATCTTACATTTTTTACAGGAAAGTTTGATGCTCAAGTAGTAGAGAAATAACCTTGAAACATATTAATATAATGCTTTAGGTTAGAAACCTAGGGACATTTTTTCTTCCCTCTTCTATTCTGGGGGGGAAAATTAAAAAGGAAAAAAGTACCAATGCTATGTGTATAACAGAAAGATTATAAATATGTATATATAGAAAAATTTTTAAAATAATTTGCATTTGTTTATAAATGTAAGAGAGTTTGACACCAGAAGGGTGGATTTTGTAATTCCTGTGGGTTGTAGCTAGCCAGCAGCCACAGAATCACAGAATCAGAGAATCAATCACAGAATGATGAGGATTGGAAGTGACCATAATGGGTCATCTGGTCCAGCCTCCCTGCTGAAGCAGGATCATCCTAGAATAGATAATTGCATCCAAACAGTTATTAAATATCTCCAGAGAAGGAGACTCCACAATCTCTCTGGGCCACTCATGCCAGTGTTCAGTCACTCACATGATAAACTTCTTCCTCATGTTTGAGTGGCACTCGCTCCAGGAGCTCCACATCTCTCTTGTCCTGAGGAGCCCAGAACTGGACACAGCACTGCAGGTGTGGCCTCACTAGGGCTGAGTAGAGGGGCAGGGTCACTCAGCCTGTTGGCAATGCTCTCCCTAATGCATCCCAGAATACCACTGACCATCTTGGCTGCCAGAGCATTGCTGGCTCATGGGCAGCTTGTTGCCTACCAGGAATCCTAGATCCTTTTCCCTAGACTTGCTCCCAGCAGGTTGGCCCCCAACCTGTACTGGTACATGGAAGTGACTGTTCTCCAAGTGCAGGACCCTGAATTGGCCTTTGCTGGATTGCAGACAGTTCTCTGCCCATCTCTAAATCTGTCAAGGTCCTTCTGAAGAGCTGCACAGCCACTGTGATCTTTTCGATCATTGGGGTTCTACAGCAAGGTTGAAGGATACACCTTACTAAGTTGGATAAGAGTAGCAGAAAACAGAATTATGAACCATCTGATGATTATGACATAATGGGGATGTGTAATATAAGGGCGAGGGTTCCTCAAAGAACAGTCATGTCCTAATTTTCTACATAAAAATTTTGAGATTATAAATTCTATTATCTGCTGTTTTGTTGAAAATCCTGGGAAGATTAAAAACTATGGTTATGTAAGAAACGAAAACATATGCAGCTGAACAAGACAAAACATCAGTATTTGAGTTCCTTTCTGTAAAGTGCACTTCTGACATCCCTGCAGATCCCTCCTTAGGTCTTCCTTCTGGCCCTTCTTTTAGATGGGCAACATATTTGATAATTTCCAGACAACTGGAACATACCAGTTACCCAGGACTGCTGATAAATGATTGAAAGTGGCTCAGTGAGCTCTTCTGCCAGCTCTCTCAGTACCTTTGGGTAGATTCCACTCAGTTCCATAGCCTTGTGCAGGTCTAAATGACAATTTTTTCTTGAATAATTGGGACTTCACACTCCTCCCCATCCCGAATGAAAATAGAAACCTGTTAATTCCTTATCTCCTCTTTTAAGATCACGTGATTAATGTTTATAGCTTCCCTCTCTAAACACAGAGTCAGTTTTCATCTTCTTATTTGAATTCTTCTCCATGAGCATCTTATTTGGAAGGATCAACAGAAATTTACAATTAGAAAGCAAAGAAAGTTGTCCTCACTTTTTCCTATGATCTCATGATTCTTTGATGTTGTATGCAGAAATTAGCAAAACTGTTATTATGTTGTGGAGGAAATATCTGCATTTTATAGTCGTACAAGAGATCTTTCATTTGAATTAATTCAAACATTAGGCTTGCTGGCCTGGGAATATGAGATGTTAGAAAGTTTAGATTATATCTTTATGGTAGCACAAACAACAAATTTTAGTTTTTCCTGTGCTTTACCACTTAGAGCGAGAAAAAATGGCATTGACGACACCTCTATTCAAAAAAGTATTTTATCATGTTTTAATCAGGCTGAGGGAGTTCAGCACCCACAGTTAAGAGCTGAAGATAACTAAATAGCCATAGATTTTAACTGGTTTGTGGACAGTCAATCAGCAAAAAATGCAAGCAGAAAAATGTGAGTAACATTGTTCAGTGTTTTTACCTGTTTTTCTGCATGCAGAATAGAAGGTTACTAAAACTTAAAACATCTGGTAACAAATTTTTCAGTTGTGAAGGTCATGCTGTCTTTTATTTAACATTTTTATTTTTTATTTAACATTTATCTTTAGAGAATATTCCCATTATTCTCTCCCTTAGAGATCCTTATAGAGAGGAGACCCACTCTAAACTGAAAGCTTCTGAAGAGATCAACCTTTGCTTTTCAAAAACAATATCAGCTAATGCCTGAGTTACAGGGCATAAGTACATTTCCCATGGAAAATTCTATTACAGAAACTCAGTTTAATAGAAGAAGGTTTAATAAAATTAAATAATTGTTTGGCAAAGTGATTATTCAAATTAGCAAAGCGTATAGTGGCTTGTTTTCAGTTCAGGAGACAATGCCCTTCCAGGAACTCAATTGAAACTTTGGGGCTTGGAACAAAAATAATCACTTCCACCCCCATATAATATGCAGCAGGTTTATACAGTGCAGTAGTTTGTACGGTCATGCCCTCCAGTCAAATCTTTTGCAAACACTCTATTTAGACTCTGTTATGACAAGGTTTTGGCAGTGGGGGGAGGCCCCTATGGCAGACACAAAAGGTTGTATCTGACTCCACAATAGGACACAGCAGAGCCCGTCATCCAGGCTAGTGATGACTCTGAAAATATAATTTTTTTTTTTTTTTTTTATATAAAAGTCAAGAGGAGCAGGGAAAAACAGAGTGAGAAACAGCAGAGGTAATGCCAAGGTCAGACAAGCAGCCTTCCTTCCTCCAGAGGAAATGAAAGAATCAATCTGGCCTTGGAGGAGTTGAAAATAAAGGAGTTAAATAAGGCATGGGAAAAGGTGAAGAAGAAAATACACTATTTGTGTTTACCAGAATCTATTTTAAGTGGAAAAAAAATTAATTTTACACAAGTTGAATTTGTTCAGCCTGTGACAATAATTATTAAGTGATCTACCAGTCTCCACCTATCTCATGAGCTTTCTCATCCTATCTCCTCCCCTTGCCCTGCTGAGGAGAGAGAACAAGAGAGCAAGAACCTGTCCCTTAGCCAAGGCTATCCCCCTGCAAATGTGGGAGCAGTTTCACGCCTAGGAGTTGAGTGCAACACAAAATTATATTCATGCCTGTTTATGAGAGGAGCAGTTTTGAAAGCAACCAAATCATGATTTGCATTTTAGTGTGACTTTGGGAATTCTTGGCTGAAGGGTTTTACTTTTTTTTCTCCTTAATTTAAAAAAAAAAATATATTGCAATATATATTATTCTCAGTGAAAAAAATGATTTCTGGATGAAGTGTGCTGCAGAACTGAAAGAAGTTAAAACCAATTCAGATAAGTTAATGTCAGTTATAATAATCATGACACTGCTTAGCCTTCACAATAACTAAATCATGTAATTAAACTGAAGATTATTTCAAAGCTTCAGATGAGATCTTTACTGTCAGTATGGAATAAAATTTTTAATAATTTATAAGACTGAGGTAAGAATAGATATTCTGAAATAAATACCTCTGAACTGGAGAAAAGTGGGGAAAAGGATGAGTGGGAAAGAAAAAAGGAAGAAAGAAAAAAGTAAGCCAACTCTCACACTTTGTCAATAAAAATCTATGATAATCTACCAACTATAGAGATGTTATCTTCAAGGGACCCCTTAATGGTAAATAAATTGTTATGCAAAAATATATAGAGAGCCTCAGTAAGTTTGCCCTGTTCTGATTTTCATCATAACCTTATTTTTATTCTTGCTATGTTGTGATGTTAGCTTTCACATTTTTTAGGTCTAAAAGTTATTAGGTTATATCACAGGCTTTAATAAAGTTTTTTTTTGTTGGGTTTTTTTAAATTATTGTGTACCAGATATCATTTTCTAGTCACCAGACCTTATGCATTTGTCTATTAGATAAGCTTTTTTTATTAAAACTATTTTTCCTTATCTAGGAATTTCTACACAATTATTAAGTTATATTATAAAATTCTGCATAAATGAAATAGGCTGAGTTCATTTAGTTGTGGTAATTAGGAAGAATTATAAATTTATTTTAAATCAGTAAATCTAATTTACTAAAGAGTGGTTTTTTGTTTGTTGGTTTGTGGGAAGACTATACATCTGAAACACACACACACAAAATGGACATTATCTCATGCTGAAAAGACACTACCTTGTAATTATACTAAGAAAATGAAAAATATTTGCCAGCAATTGTTCATTTGAACAGTAAAACCTAAAATACTTAGAAAAGAGTATTTTTCTAAATGTTAGTCATGTGTCAAGTGATGACAGGTGAGGTCCACAATCTGAGAAGTACATGTTACTTGTCATTTACAAAAGCAGACAGCAGAACCTTTGAATAATTAAGCTAATGGAAAAAGATCTGAAAGAAAAAAACCACAGAAATCATGCTTTGTTTTCGCAATGAAATCCATCTCTTTACTGAACTTCTTGCTGCTCTTTAAAAAAAAGAAATTAAGACAATCAGCAAATGCTTATCTTTTCCAGTTATTTTGCTCTTTCAACTTTCTTTCTTGAATGAAAAGGAGAGATTTATTCTGGGTTCTTACTGTTATTATACTAGTTCAGCAGTAAAATTCCAATTAAAAAGATGTTCTTTCTTAAGTCTTAATCACTTTCCAAGCCACTGTATGGAACTGGCAATAAGAATTCAGGTTTAACATGTTTACTTTTACTTCCTTGTTGCTGTCCCCTATATAATTTAATTTAGTTCTACTCATTCTTCCTAGAAATACAACTGCTAAACAACAAATGTGGATCTTTGCATACATATTTGTGATAAATAAAATACTTTAGTGAAGTTACTGCATTTTTTCTATAAATAATAATAATAGGGCTGCAGTCACTTCCAAACATAGAAGACTGCTACCTTCATGAACAAAGTTTGAAATATACAGTTATTTTCTAAAACCTTCTTGTACCCTGTACCAGGTTAATGTGGTTCCTACCAGAAGTATGAAATACGCATATTTATTTCTATCCTACCCTTTCTTCCCCATAGATTGATTGATTGATTGATTGATTCATTCATTCATTCATTCATTCATTCATCTCTGGAGATAGTCAGAATCAGTAATTCACAGTTAATCATATTTTCTTCAAACAATGTCAGAGAATCAACAAGAAAAACATGCACAATTGTAGACAGACAAATAGATGTTTAATCCTAGAACAGTACTCTGTCATGCCTTAGGCTCTTTCTAACCAAGAGTTCCTACTGAAGGATAAAAATGATTTTACTTTTGTTTCAAGAGTTCTAAGGACTTTGGAACTTACTTAAGCAGATCAATACAAAATTTTGTTGACTAACAGAGAAACTAGTGGTCCTCCTCCCTGTTTAGAATAATTTACAGTTTTCTGGAAACTGTAAATGAAATTGTAAAGTACAAATAATGCAACTGTGTAAGACAGATAAGCAACAGAAGCCAAAAAAAAACCCCATAATGTGTTGGGAAAAAGTTGTTCTTGTATATAAAAAAGGAAAACTTGGTAAGTATACTCACGATAATTATTAAATATAACCAAAATTATATTTAATATAATTTAAAGAGAGGACACAATCTTAAGCTGCGCCAAGAGAAATATAGGTCAGATATTAGGAAAAAGTTTTTCTTGTGGAAAGAATGATAAAGTACTGGAATGGTCTGCCTAAGGAGGTGGTGGAGGCACCATCCCTGGATGTGTTTAAAAAAAGATTGGATGTGGCACTCAGTGCCATGGGTGCCATGGTTTAGTTGAGGTGTTTGGGCATGGGTTGGACTGGATGATATTGAGGGTCTCTTCCAACTTAATGATTGTGTGATTTATGTCTTGGTAGGATTATAGGAGTTGTTTATTAAGGTCAGTGTAAGTTTGCATTTGGTTTTGTCCTTTTGGTACATATAAAATTGAGTCAAGTGCAATATGAAAACGGGCCCACCATATCAAGAATATATGTTGTATAGTACTTATCATATATAAAAGCAATTTCAGCCTAAAGCCGGGCTTTGGGTTAATGACAGTCAGGTGCAACACATTCAGTCTAAGTTATGTCTGTATATTACCAATTAAAATAATGACTAATTATATTTACTACTGTTGCATCTTTTAAAGAATAATTAATATACTAATCCTGTACCCATGAAAAAATATTTTTCTGCCTCAGAAAATAAGAGTTATGCCTTAAATTGATTAAATTTTCCCCAACTCAACTCTTTTCACTGGCACTTCAAGACAATTTTGGAGCAGAAATATCATTAAATTGAAAGTATTCCTAGGTAACTTTTGAAAAACATCATTGGTTTTGTTTATTTTTAAGTTAAAACAAATCAAAACAAATCAAAACAAACCAAAATAAACCAAAACAAAAACAAACTAAAAAACCCAACAACAACAACAAAAAAAAACCCAAAAACCAACCAACCAAACAAACAAAAAAACCAAAACATAATTTGCTTTCTTGATAGGAATTTTCCTTGCTATGTTACTGCTATTTTGGGCTTTGAAATTGTTTTGGGTTTTTTTTTCACTAAAACATGATGAAGGAATATAATTACAAAGAGCAACTTTCTCTGATTCTTGACTTATTTTACCTTAGTTCATTGTTTATTCTAACACTTTAAATCTTTTCATCCTAGGGATTTGGATCACAGACAGCATTCAGCTTTTCTTCTAGCTCTGAAAACTTTAATTTTGGATTTTCTGTGAAAGGAATTAGAGCGACTGATTACAGTTGTTTGAATAAGTAGCAATAAGTAGTCCAACATTAAATACTTCAAATTTAAACCTTTTTTTCAGAAAGACATTTTATTGTCTATCTTCTGTTTTGCAGTAGATTTCCCTTTCCGATGAAACATATATAAAGGAATCCAACACAAAAGGCCTTTTTGCAGAGTTCACAAATATAATTTGTTACAGTAATAGTTTGATGGCAAATTGAGAATGCCTTAGAGAGCTCCAAAGTAAGTTCATTTACTGCCTTTGATTGCTTTACCCTAGAGTTTCAATGTAGAATAGATTAGGGGAACAATTTGGCAGAAATCCATGTGGACTCAAAATAGGTAATTATTACCCAGTGTTTCTATTCATATTCCTAGATAAATTCAAGGACATCACAAAATGACCAAAGACACTTAAAAACCTCAGACTATTACATGATATAATTTTGTGACTTAGTCAAGGTAAGATCTCTCAGCTATGCCCAAGTGTTTTATTTGTTTTGTCTTTTAAAAAGACTTTTTTATTTTCATATCCTCTCTTCAGCTCCTTTCAATGATTTTTAAATGTTAAGTAAATTAAATGACAATTATTTTGTAGATATTTCACACTTCTGTAATGCAGATCAGCCGGCATTATAAGCAGCTATAAGCAGAATATCCATGGCATATGGGACTTCAAGTTATATCCCCTTTACTTAGAAAAATGAACTTATTGGAACTGTAGCAGAGGTTTTAATATCCTTAGGGATTGTGACTATGCAGTGAAATTCTCTCAAAGGTGCAGTTCATTTCCTTTCCACATTGTACTATGGAAGAACTGCTGCAAAGCAGCTGAACTGAGTCCCAGATTTGTATCTCCTTAACTTCAAAGGAGAAGCCATTAAAACACAACCATTTCCTTTTGCAATGATGTTTCAAATGCATATTAAAAGAAAATTATACTTGCCCCAAGCCCCACTTCAATCTCATTTTAATTGATAGTCATTGTTTGTATTAGAGAAATGTATGCAGATAATGAAGTTACAGACATGAATGTCCCTTATGGAGATATGTTAAGACATAAAATGGGACTTCATTTAACCGTCAGGGTCTTTTAATTTGTCTGGAGAACTAATAAATATTGTCTTCAGAGGTGAATTGAATCCATCTCAGATAAAATTGCACAGGGATTTGGTATGTGCTGAAATGTGCATCAGAGAAGTACTCTGAGTACTGAGACAGAAAAGACTTAAGCAAGGAATAAAAAGATTTTTGGGTTTATTATTGTGATTTTAGGCAAGAATGGCACATGGATTTCTAACCGTAAATCTCTACTGCAAGGGAACACTATCATGTAGCCAAGAGGAAGGGACAGTGCAAACAATGGACAGGATTTGGACTGAGCAATAGCAAAAGTGCAACCAAGCATAAGCACAGGCAAAAAAATCTCAGTACACTTTTGTCACTCATTTCCTACCTCTGTCTTCATGTTTTTCTTCTCTCAAGGTTTTCTGATGGATGTATCAAAGTGCCATTTTAAAAGCACCCTTTTGTTCTTCAAATGCTGCTGAGTTTCAAGTGCCTGACATGAATAAAATGAAAAACTGAAGTAGTGACTAAAATATTTGCAATTTTTCTTTGTTTTTATACATTTGCTTAGTATGATACAGCTTTAAAGACATTAGCGATGAGTTTTTTTCACAGACAACCTTAATTGACACTTTGGATATTTCTGTTTGAAACCTTAGCACTTGAAATTACAGGTTATTATACTCATTTTAAAAAAATTATAAAAGTATGATATACATCATTTGTTCAATATACCACTCAACAAAACCTTAGTGCAAAGAAACCATAAAACCACAATCACTTTCATCCATGTAATTTTATAGTCAAGATATTCAGATATTCACAATCTTCAAGAAAAAGGTAGAGACTATTATCCATAAGGATTTTCTGTAATCAAGATGCTTTTGGCTTCTTGGGATATCCTATCTGTTTACTGACACTAAAGGATTTTGGAACTCAGCAGTAACTGAAGTGAAAGTTGTGCAAAGATCTGTTTTAGAATTATTAGGAAATATTTCAGGATATTTAAAGATATCTTTTTGACAAAGATATCTTTTTGCATTCCTTTGTGTTAGACTTGAGAGAAAATTTCTAAGTTCCTTATCTTTAGTTTCAAGACTGCACTATTTTCCATTTCTTACACATTCTAGTAATTGCATATCACTATTTTAAATCCTAACAAAAAGAGAGAAATATTTTACCAATAATAATAATAGTAGTAGTAGTAGTAGTAGTTGTATTAATTGTTCTGTAAAATTCCAGAGAGATATCTGAGTTCTGGATCACAGTTTTCTTTTTGTAAGAACAACACTAACACTACTGGATACCACACTGCATTGGGTGTCCCATGGCAAGGCATTGTCCTTGGAGGGCTGCAGAGATGATTTCAGTGACAAGAGTCCAGGGCTGCCCCATGCCAGAGAGAAGCAGTTCTGCAATGGACATCAAGCTCAGAGAAGAAAAGGGGAAGTTAGAGATCCACGTGGCAGAACAGGCTCCCTGCAGTCCATGTGGAGCAGTTGGATATTTATTACCTGACAAGGATCGTTTTCCACAGAGATCCCATGCTGGAGGAGATATTTTTCCTGAAGACCTCGAACATAAGGGAATGATCCATCCTGCAGCAGTTATCCTTACCCCTCACCCCTCCACCTACCATCCTCCTTGTGCCATTCTTGGCAGAGACAGGAAGGAATAAAGTTAGGAATGAAAGAGTAGAATGTTGACATAAATGGAGGGGAGGTGGGGACTTGTTTCATTGTTTTTCAACACTCCTGCTCTGGTTTTATTTGGTAATATTCTTCATAAAATTAGAGATTGATTGTGGTTGCAAGGGACATCTTGAGATGATTTGCTCTACTTCCACCTACTCAAGCAGGACCAACTACAGTAAATAGAATGGTTTGGTTGGAAGGAACTTTTAAGAATATGTAGTCCAAGGCCAGTAGAATAGGCCAACATGAATCCACCACATGGCGTTATTCCACTTCATTCATCCTTTTATGTGTTGACATTTCTTGTGCCCTTTCTTCAGCTATAAATTTTTGTGAAACAAAAAGCTCTGGTTTTGATTGATATCATCATATAATAATTTAGATAGGAAAAGACCTCTAAGATGATTTAAGATAAGTTTAATTCTTAACCTAGCACCACCAACGATGAAACCAAGATCTTAATCCACTTAATTCCACTTAATTAGGTCTAGGAATCCTATAAATCGGTTTTTAGTCTTCAAACTTGAGGGCCTGTACAGTCCCAGCTTGGTGGCAATCTTTCTATATTGCACTTAATTGCCATTCATCTTTACCTTGATTTCCTAAATCAGACAGACATCAGCAGCCTGTGGAACTCTGGAAGCACTGACCAGAGAAACGGCAAAGAAGCAGACCTACCGATGAAACACTGTTTGTGAGTATATTTTTGTTAACAAACTCTCAAACACGGTTGTAAATTTGAGCTTAGCAGTCCTCGTTACTGAACCTAGAGAAAGGAAAGTGTATATTAACTTCTCCAGTCAATTTGCACTAGCAAAATTGCTCCAATGGTAATCAAGATGCAGAACCACATTATTCTGTATTAATTGAAAACTATACTATACAAACAAATTTTTTTACAGTTGGTTCAAATGGTTTATGAAAATATATTTCTGTTTCAAATAACAACATAAATGAGACAATGCCTTACTTTTATCAGATTATCACTTTTTTTGTGGAAAAAGTCCACACTTTTAAAATAGCTGACCAGTTATTAACAAGATCCTCTTAATTTAATGAGACCAACTGTATTCTCTTTATATTTAATAATAAAAGCAGGCTTTAAAAAATATTAACATTTAAATTGAAAAGAGTTTGGTACAAAGAGGGGAAGCCTTTTTAGAAGCAGCTTGGTTTGTTCAGCCTAAAAAATAGGAGACTGAGGAAAGAGATTATTTCAGTCCACAGTTTCCTTAAGAGGGGAAGTGGGGATGCAAACACTGATCTTTTCTCTCTAGTGACCAATTTTAGAGTAAATAATTTTGAGGGAAGGACATGAAGCTGTTTTAGGGGAGATTTAAGCTGAATATTAGGAAAAGATTCTTCATCCAGAAGATGATTGGGCACTTGAACAGGTTCCCCAAGTAAGTGGTAACCAAGCCTGCCAGAGTTCAAGAAGTATTGACACAACAGTATGAGGCACATGTGAGTTTGCCTGGACAGGCTGGTTGAGCCCTGCTTCTATAATTTCTCTGACAACCAGGGACTGCTGTCTTAAACAAAGTGTTTTTATTCCAGATAAGAGAAAAGGCGGATAAGGGGCATATCCTGCATAGATGGAGTAATGCTTTTTATCATGCTAATCTCTTCCCCTCAGATAAAACACAACTGCATCTGACAGTGTAAACTCTCTCCCAAGTGGAGATATCAAGGTGTTCCCAAGTAAGACCAAATGCAGGTAACTTGACAAGCTCTTTTTCACACGGGCCACATCCCAATGGATTAAGATTGCAACCACCACTCTGCACACAGACATCAAAATAGAAAAGATCAGTGGATCCACAGGAGGTGATATATTTCCATTCTACTATCTTCTCTTGTACTGTTCTTCTCTTTCTATCTTTTCCTTATATATTTTCTCCATTATATTTTTATAGAAAAGAACAAAACCAGATACATACCTTCTTTTTGCTGCAACCAAATTGTTTTGAAATGACCTGCCTCATATATACAATGGTCGTTCAGTGTTGTTTCGCTTTAATTCACCCCAAGGGACCTATTAACACCAATCTCAGTAACTCTGCCTAAGAGGCAGGTCATAACAACATAGTGTGGCTCTTGGGGTTGTCCTGAAAACAGCCAGGAGTTGCTCTCAATGATCCTCTGATTTAATAATTATCTTAAGAAAGAGTCCGGTTATAGAACATTTAAAATTTGCTTTACAGAACTGGTATATTTAGTCCTTATCTTTATTCATGTGGAGGTTAATGAGAATCTGGCATCAATTTAAGAATTAATACCTAATCAAGCAAGGCACCTGAGGCTGAGTAACTAGCAGGTGTTTCTTGAATTGGGACCTTAATGGCTCACCAATCAATAGAGTGCCATAAGTGTATTTCTTCTGCAATTCCAGTCAGAGCAGATGTGTTTAAACAGAAACATAAGTGTGCAATAATTACCTTATTCAGTGTGACTAGCAACAGTTATCAGCTTAAAGGACAGAGGATACAAAAATAAGGAAGCTTTAATAGAATACCTGGATCTTAATCATTACTCTCAAATTAAATGTTTTCTCTCCTGATGAAAATCTCTAAATACGTGCAAAGGATTGAACTATTTGCTATGTATAGTGTGTTTAATTAATCTTTCTCACTGATTTCTCACTAAAAACTAATAACTACCCTGCAGTTTAAACTTCATACACAGAAGATCTCTGTTGGAAGGGACTTTAAAGATCATCTCCTTCAAACCTACCTTCCAGTAGACCAGGTTGCTCAAAGTAACCATAAGTAACACTAAGATCTGCCCCTTGAATGCAGTCAAAAAAGATTTAAAGGCTGAATAACAACACTGGGGTTTAAAAAAGCATTATTGTTTTCAGGAATTCTCAAGTAATGTTTATTAGGACAGACAGGAGAGGGTGATAAAACATTGTAATGGGTTTCCTTAAAAGATTGTCGATGACTCAGGCTTGCCAGTGTTTAAGAGGTATTTGAGTAACTTTTAGCCTAGTCTGAAATGGCCAGGCAGTTCAACTAGTTGATCAACCTTTTAGTGTAAGAGGAAGCCTGAAGAAATGTTAATATTCCCTCTTATCCAGACTGCTGTTAGACCAGAGAGTTCATAGAGTATTTTAGGACTAAATGAATTAGAACTAGAATATCCTTTCCCAATGAAAGAACTACCTGAAACAACAACATTTTTAGTTTAAAAAGAAAAAAGGTGTATTTTTAGGGGAATTATATGGATAAGGATTGATTATATTTCTAAACACTTCAGAAACAAGAACTAGAATTCTGACAACTCCATGTATAATAAGTGACTAAGATACATAAAATACTGACTAAAAGAATTCTGTTGCTTAAAGATAAGCTTCCAGTTTCAGCTGAGATGCCTTGAGACTTTAGCCATCCTCACCATTCTCTTAGACATTATACAGGACCTGTGTGAAACCCATATGCTTTTAGAGTAGCATCTGATGGCAAGGTGGAACATTTTTTCATTTTTCTGGGGACCAAAGTCCACCCATTCTGACAGGAGTGATGGCTTGATAGACTGATCAATATAATAAAGAGATTTCTTTTTAAGTAAAAAAAATTAAAAATACATTTTTCTAATGTAATTGCAAAAACTGAAATTTGCTTCAGTCTCTTATCTTTAAACAAATTAATCATAAAAATATAAATGATCATTTTTCTAAAATGGCTTCAGTTATTGTATTTAAAATTGGGAAATCAGAAACCTTTCTCTATGGATCTTTCAAAATTCAGACTTCATGAGGTGTTTTTATTTAGTGAGCAACAGACTGACTCAGATATTCTATTCTATTTAGTCTGGCTAAGACTGCTTTAAGAATTACCTAAACTGAAACTGTGTTAAATTTAAGAGCTAGAAGCAAGAAAAGAATAAGTGCAGTAATATCAGCCATTGTGAGCCTGCTTAATTTGTATGAGTTATCTTTAATGAAAGAGTACACTTATTTTCTTCTTTTACATTACTACAGCATTAGACAAAAGAAAACAAAAAGAATTTATTTCAGACATGACATTAGGGTATTTTAAGGGATAATCTTAAAAGGAATTAAGTTAGAAATTAATCCTTAAAACCTCAGAGAAGTTAATTTTTATGGACTATATAACTCCTACTAAGGAAAATTGTATACTGTCATAGAGCAGAAATTTAAACATTAGAATATACTTTCCTGACAGCTGGTAAACTTCTTTTTTCTGCAGTCTAGCTATATTTGTCAGTAAGATTCACAAAGACAGAGGTCTCCATGTACCTAAAATGTTCTACTTTTCAGGGAATTTAAGGCACCAGTGGGATGCAAAATAGGAACTTAAACAGGAACTTAAATGTGGATGGAGCACCTCTACTATGAAGAAAGGACGACAGCGTTGAATTTGTTCACCCTGGAGACGAGAAGGATCCCAAAAAATTTCATAAAGTTCTTCCAGTAGATGATGGGGTCCTATGGGAAAGATGGAGAGGAAATTTTTGTAAGGGTATGTAGAGATAAGACAAGGGGTAATGCCTTTAACTGAACAGGGGTGGGCTTAGAGCAGATATAATGAATAAATTCTTTATTGTGAGGGTGGTGAGACACTGGAAGAGTTTGCCCAGAAAAGTTGTGAGTGTTCCATCCCTGGAGTTGTTTCAAAGTATCAATTCTTTCTCTGAATAAACTATATTCTACTTAGGAAGGCAGATCGAATTACATAAAGGGAGTGAAGTTGAAATAAAATGTAATAAAAACTGAACTGATCTTCATGGAGTAAGAATGTCAACCTAAAATTTGATTTGAACTGATTAGATAATTTCTTGCGTCACTTGAAATTTTTCTTGATATATGCATACTTGAGGTCAGCAAAGCCTACGCATTAGTTTAATTACAAAAGAAAGTGCATTTCTTGACAGAGTAAATGATTATGTATAACAGAAAGAATAAATTAGACCCCTAGACTCAGTTAATAAAAAGTTTGTGATACTGATACTTCTTAAATTAGACGTCACAAAGTCTAACCAAAAAAATTCTGCAGTGTGGATGGTATTTCATCACTGAGTTTTAAATGGTTTAAAGAAAACCATATTTAGTATATTTGGCAAGTGAATAAAAGTCAATTCAGAAGAATAAAAAAACTATTTTCACAATATTTTCATTTGGGGGAATTTCTTTTACTTGTTTAGGAAAAAAAAAGGGCATCAACCTTCCCCTCATACGAAATATTTTGAATTATTTCTAGTTTTCAAAATCCAACTACATAGAATTTCAAAGAGAGGAGAGCTGAGAAGCACTTCTGTCTCAAATCCCATTAACATGAGTCAAGATGTTCCTCCTCAATTTTGATACAAAATTTAATTCACTTTTTAAAAAATTCATTATTATTTTATTGAAATAATGATCAAGTGTTTCCATTTGCAAAGCTAATTTGCTTCCATTAATCACTTAGTTATTAAAAAGTAAACAAATTGTGATTTAGCATTTATTTGTTAAGCATTTAAACAAATCAGTGCTCCAAGTTCATTTTCCATAATTCTATTAGATGGTAAACTAATGATTTTGCATTTCATGATAAAGGTACCTCATATTTAGATTTTGATACTTTTTAGCAATATGATGATCCTTTTATTAAATCATTAGACTCCACTGACCACCTTTGAATACCGAAAGGTCCTCCCCCTCAAAAATGTTAATAATTAAAAAAAAAAATTATTTAGTCACATACAAAGACTAATTTAAGGAGACATAGAAAAAATATATGAAAGGAGTATTTAAAGATTCATTAAAAAGTTGGTATTTGTTCCTTCATACTGTCTGATTCTTTTTGAGAACTTTTAGAAGAATTATGTCATGGAAGAATATAACATAGAGAATATCCACCAGAGCCTTTCAATTTTTGATGGTTCTGTCACACAGAAAGAGGAAGAGACCAGAGGGACTGAAATATGCTGAGAAAATATTTTTGAGACCTTGTTTCTGAGAAATCCTTTTATAATGCAGGACTTTGAATAGTGAAAGGAAAAGATTGAACTGTTTAAATACACTGAATGAATTGTAAGCACTCTTGAAGGGTAAAAAAAATGAAGGCCTAACCATGCTGTACTTCTGTCAATTCAAAGCCCATTTGTGATATTTCTCGTCTCTATTATATATGTTCCAGAGCTATACCTTGAATACTTTGCCCTGTTGTGACTGCTGTACTGAAATAGACAGATAATTGTCCTTTGTTACAGTCGCTTTGGAAAGCAAACAAATTCTACTGCAATGTCATATGAACGATGCAAAACTGGAAAAAAAAGAGATTATTGTAGAATTAATTTGATCAGTAGTTCTCATTTTCTTGAGAAAGCAACACTTCAAAATAAGATATTTATTTTTAAAATAGTGAAAAGATTGAAATTATTTGTTTCATATCTTTGCTTCATTTAAATTATTTCAAAATATGTGGTTTCAACTTTTAATTTTTTTTGTAATGTACTTAGACTATTACATAAAAATAATGCATTTCTACATTAATCTCATATGAGTGAAACGTCAAATTAAGACAAAATCATCAAGCATTTTCCTGTGATTTCAAAAGGAAGTATGAGAATATGTCTAATATAATTTATTTATAGAAACTTTGGGTATGGAAAAAAAAAAGAAAAACAGCATTTTCTTCCAATTTAGAGTTTAAAATATCGAGTTTATTACTCCTCCACTTCAGAAAACTCTTGAAAAATATGGAGTTTTTGGAATGAATTTCTAAACTATCTCAGTAATGACATAGATGTGGAGATTTAGCAAAGATGAAGCACTGATGTTAGGTTGTTCCAGCTCTTCTCATATTCACTATAACAACATTAACATATTCAGTCTAATATACCCATAAAGCATTGCAGCTGTGAGATAATCTTTAGTGATATAACTGGTACTTGTTATTCAACAGAAAAATATAGCTGTGGTTTGTGTGTATGCAGGGAAATGTTTCTGTAAAAACAAACAAAACCCCAAACAAATAACAAACAAAACAAAAAAAAACCCCTCACCAAAAAGTCACAATATAAGATTCATTTTTTATTTTGTACTCTTTGCCTTTGTGCTGAGAAAGAAAATTAAGCCCACTCGAACCACCCTCTTTCAATAGGGGAGGAAAAATACTAGGAGATATTATAAATTTGCACTAATAAATTTACAATTTATGACTGAAGAAATCACAAAAATCGCAACACTATTAATAGAAGATTGTACAAAAGAGTGAATGCTTTACCTACATAAAGGGTATTTACCACCAAAAGATGTCACCTAGGACAAAGACAGGGTGGTGGCCATTCCTGCCCTCTGTGCCACATGGGTCCCCAGGGAACAAAGGCAAGATGGCAGGGGATTCCCAACGGGATCACACTGCTCCAGAACAAAGAGCAAACAATGTGACAAAAGAGTTTCTGCGGTTAAAGCCCTGACCCAGCCAGAAAACAACGGGAAATGGGCACAGCAAAACCTGGAAGGCTATTTTGTTGAGAAGGAGCTGTGTTACTAATCTGCTCAGTCCACGCCACCTTGCAGGAGTTTTCACGGGCAATGACCAAGTCAGGTGTGGGAGACTCCTTCTCCATAGTGAGCCCAGACTTTCTACCTGCAGTTTTTAAAGGGCACAAAACCAATCCCCTCTACGAGAGGGTAAGAACAAAAGTCCCTCTTCTGGAGCTCAGTGCTTCCCTCTGAAAAATGTCCTCACCATGGTGATGTGTGTGGTGTGGAATAAACAGCTCTAAACCTCTGCCACTTATCCCTGTACCTGGGGGAGCTTTATAAGTTCTTCATATTTCATGCAGAGGACCTAAAGTTCTTGTAAGATCAGTTCTTACAGAAGGAAAAACCATCCTAGCAAAACCTCCAAACCCCCTTAAACACACACAAGTGTATTAAATATCAATAGTTAAAATGTATTCACTCACTAAGTTACCAAACAGGACAATGCTGAGTGCATAGAGAAATCACAAATTAAAATACAATCATGTTTATTATCAAAAAAAGGAACTACAGTAATTGTGTGACACCAACTTTCAAAAAAAAAAAAAAGAAAAAAAGCATTGCTTCTTTAAGACAGCTGCAAAAATTCTCAGGGAAAAAAAAGAAATACATTATGATTTCAATAACTTCAGTTTTATTTCTCTAGTGAACACAGTATTTGTCTTATATTTCAATTTTATAATGGCTATGTTTGTACTTAATAGTAATCATTATGTGAAGTCTATGTATGGATTCCTTATGGAATAACTTTAAAAGTTGCTTAAAATGAGTCAAAATATGGATCTCAACCTGGTACATTTCCAATACCTCTGTGAACAGCAATAATTTTTACCTTATTAAAAATATTCATAATGATTCTGTGTAAGATAATTTGATGAGAAAATTCTCATTTCTGAATAATTGTCCCATTTGTACCAATGTCCCATTTTAACAATTGAATAATGCAGTTCAGAATGCAAATTACTCTTCTTTATTCCTTTAGATTTATGCTAAATATTACCATTAAAAGTCAGATAGTTTTGCTACGAAAAATTATAAAGAAAAAGCAGTGTAACCAATTATCAGTATTTTGAATGTTCTTTGCTGATTTTCTTATTATGAATGAACAGTCAAGTTACATTGTCTTTGTGCCTTTTGTTCCTATTTGATTTTCTATTTGTCAAATCTATGATTAAATAAATAATATGTCAAAACCATGGTACTTAGAAGAACTATCTTACACTCTCAGATATTATTTTTCGTTAAAAATGATCTTTATTTTATTCTGTTGTAACTATATCTACCTAATATGTGATATGGCTTGTTCTTCATGTCTTTAAATTTAGTGGTTTTTATAGTGTTATTTTTATATATGGAGGACACAGAACTTTGATCTGTATGGAAATGAAAATAAATTCATATTAGCTGTGGTAGAATCTTGGACTAGGTTGATCACAAAAAATAAATCTTTATGTTTTAAACCTTTATTTACACTGCTTGAAAATGACATATTAGAGTACTTGGTAGGTACTGTATGTCTTTCTTGAAGATTTTTGGAATCACGTTCATCACATCCACAATCTTCACTTGAAATATGCAAAAATATGTAGAAAAAGGGGAAAAAAAGTCTCTTAGAGGAGGAGATAATACTCATCTATTTTGATTATGGAAATATGTGTGCCCTGTGGTGCATTTTTCATAACCCTTCAGAGTAGTCATTTTCTACTTTCTCTTCTCTGTGGAATGACATTCGTGCTTCATTCCAGAATCACCACAGAATATCCTTTCTTGCTGCTTCATAGAGAAAGCAGCCAGTAAGTGCAATATGGTAATTATAATAAGAATTGTCAAGAATATTACAATGATTTATGTCTATGAAGAACAATTTAGCCTTCTTTCCACAAAGACCTTATGATTTTCTCTTGTTCAGAAAATACTCTACTATTTTGCTCACTTTGCAAATCCTATTGACCCCCTCTGTAATACTTCATATCTTAAAAAGCTTTCAAGGCTCTACTGCCTTGACCTTCATTGTCCTTCCTTGACCTGGATTAACATGATAGCCAGAAACACTTCCTTCATGCATGCTGAATGCCTAATGACATATATCTTTCAATAATTTATTCCAGTGCAACACTCACTTTTACAATATGCCTTCACAAAACATGTCAGACAGTATAATTTAATCATCAGTAATACTTAGCAGAATATATTGAAATTATTAGAAAAGATTATGCTTATTCAGCTTCTGTCTTCTGTCGAGTGTGACTACCATGTCATAAGGGAATGCAAATTACTTAATTAAAAAAGCTTTTTCATTAATGATTTTTATGAATAGCTTTTAATTTCAACAAATAATCGAATAGGTGGATATTTCCTTAGAATACTGATTGTGAAATAAAACCATAGTGTCTTTGTCATATAGGAGTATTTTAGGTATTCGTAATAGATGTGAGGCTGAAACAATATTTTTGTTACGGGATATTACCAGGCCTCTGACTCTGGCAGGCTCTGGGGCCCAGGTGTTTCTCTGTCCTGGCTGCTGGAGCTCAGCCTGGTGCCCTGGAGGCCTGGGAGTTGTTTTCCCAAGCTGATGCATGCAGCTGCTGCTTTCCCATTTGGAGGCAGTGAGTCTGAGCATGTGTTCCAGAGAGCCACTCCTGCACAACCTGGGAACACTGACACGGCTGGCTGCAATGACAACTCTGGACAGGGCACTGTCTTTAACAATCCCCAAATATGGCACCACCAGGACTCAAAGAAAACACAACTAGGGATAAAGAAGTCCCTGAAACATAAGTACAAATAGCCAAGAACCTTTTCTCCTCTCCAGTTGATGAGCACTGAGGTTCACTAGTGAAAATACACCCCTCCCCCCCATTCATTCTCTAGGTTCATAAGCATGTTCACATGCTCATGTATCCCTAAAATGGCACAATTTCTCTGCCTGGATCTTGAGCCCTCCATAGGTGTCCTAGTCACTGGCTGATGTTCACTAGTGTTATAAATGAGAGACAAAAGTCTCGACATTCAGCAAAATTTTAGATTGCTTTATTTGATATAGAAAGAGCAAGCAGCGCGCTGGGGAATGTGAGGGGTCACCGCCCACTCCACGCTCCACCGAACCTCGGTTTGCAGCCCCTTCTTATACTGTGGGTTCTCGTTGTTCACAAATTCACAAAGCCTTTGGGTGATAATTAGTCACAGATAACCATCCGGTCCTTGTAGATGACCACCAGGGAAGTTCTGGAGGTCGGGTCTTTGTAGATAACCACCAGAGAAGTTCTGGGAGTCTGGTTTTGGGATAGGCAGTATTGATCAGACAAAGGCAGGAAGGGCTTTTTGGGAAGTCCAATTTTGCAAGCTGGTAGCCGATACAACTTATTTGAAAAACATAATATAACATAATGCAATGTAACATAATACAACATAATATAACATAACAAGGTGATTTTAAACAGAATTATTTATTTATACAATTTCCTTTATCCAGTGTCCATGCTTCACTTCAGAGCTTAGTATTCTGGTTTATACAAACCCCAATGCTTTTGTGATTAACACGAATCTTTTATCAATTGTCACAACTAGCAAACACGTACACACTCATTTCACAGGTACCCCACATCTGTACCTGATATCTCTGCCTGGACCTGGGTCCCATTATGCAATCTGGGACAGCTTGAAGTTTGCTAGTAAATTAGATGCACTCCCAGCTCACACCTCCCAGCTTTGAGAAACATGTACCTCTCCTCACACCTGCTGACACCCGGGCAGACAGGCTCTGTGAGCCACTGTCCCAATCCAGTGGCTCACACCATGGACACACAGACATGCCAGACCTGTCACTCCAGTTGCAAGATTAGGCACAGGGCTTTGTCAGACAAATTTACTGATGATTTGCATGCACACAACTGGCTCCTCTCATCCCTCCTTTTATTATGCCCCCTCCTTTTCTAAGTCTTTGGTCCTTTCTTTTCCTCTCCCTTTGAGCTTTCCTAAACCTTCCTTAGTAAGTCTTGCAGAGTGCCACAGCCTGCCTCGAATATATCCCTATACTTATGTTCTCTTGACTCCCTATTCTTGACAACTACAGACTCCAGACTGACAGTCTCCAAAGTTAGGCCTGGAGTTTCTTAATGGGCCATCAGTTACCATTTCAAGAGCTTTAATCTTCAGGCCCCTTGTCACTTGTCTGTCAGATTGGTGTCTCTGTCTGCTTCATTCATCACTTTGATTCCTGTTGAAATGGAAAGGGATCTTGATCTGATAGCCTAAATGAACCAGATGCTCTCTCATTCCACATTCCACATTCCTTCACAGTCTATTAATGGGAAATTTAGTACGTAGTTTTAAAAACACCGGTTCATAGGTGTCTGCAAAAGTGATGTACTTGACTTTACAGTCAGTTACTGGATTTGCTAAACAGATGTATATTAAAAAAAATATGAACTTTCCAGCAAAACTGAAGGAAGAACAAAGAAACAATTTAATCAAACAATGAAATTCCAGATGCACAATGATAAACATTGTTACATCTTAAAAATCTTATGTACTATGTTATTTTCAAAGGCCAGAATATCCTCACAATATTAAGGGAAATAAAATTTTGTATATGGTCTTTCAACTGAATGCAATTAAAAACCTTAATATGTTCTAATATCTAATATAATTTTAGAGTAGAATCACACAATGTTCTTCATGGTTATTTGCTTACTGTCCTTTTTCTCACATGTGTTTCTTAAAGGAGGATGAGTTATAACAAACACAAAAAAGGCTAAGTGAAACTATGTGAGTCCTTATTTAAAGTTCTTTCACTTAAATGTAACAATATATGGATGATGGTGGTTTTACCTTTTTTTTGTGCTGTTTGTTGGGACATTATTTTCAGGTTTTGAACCTTTTATCAGAATTCAGAAAGTAAGATTAATGCTTTGTATTTTGCTGAATCCCGATTTTTTAACTTAAAGCTGTATGAAGGGCTTCTATTAAAAAAAAAAATGGCCATATTATATTGAGTGTTGAATGCAAAATCAAAAACAAAAAAATAAATAGACCCACAAAAAGAAAAAAACAAACAAATCAACCAAAATAGCTAGATGCAATATAGAATTCTCTTCAAGAAAATAATGTTATGCAATGCCATTTAGTCATACTGTAAAGATACATTATGTATGGCAAAGCTAAAGAGAGGTATCTGACAAATCATTCAGTAACTTTCTGAACAAATGTTTGTTGGAATGTATTCAAATACTACAGCAAGTTTTGAACACTTTCTAGATGGGAGATACAGTCCAGTTAAGCAAGCTGAAGAGAAGAATTCACCACTGTCTTTCAGTTCGGATTTTATAAATGTACTGTTAATTTTCTTTTTTAAAACAAACCATCCATTAAAATGTCCAACTTTCTACTTCACCTTGGATATAAACCATAATGTCAGTTTGGTTGTTCCTATAACATAACTCTTGTAACCATGAGAAATATTTCACTAGGTGATTCAAGCACAAAACTGAGTGATCATTATGATTTTCATATATTTTTCTGAGAAAAATTTGAATCACTTATTTACACTAGTATCAGAGAAATGTTTTATAATAAAATTAAACAAAAAAAAGGTAAAAAAAAAAGTTCAGATATGACACCACAGCAGTGAATGTAACAAGTAAAAAATTTAGATTACATCCTGAAGGAAGATACAGGAATAAGAACTAGTGAAATTGTACACTTTTATGATTTAAAGAAAATATTTTTTATGTAAACCATACCTGATGTTAACTTCCTACTGCAAATATGAAGTGAGAGGTAGTAGGACAGTTATTAAAAGGTGTTAAAAAATAAACTCAATCTTAGAATAATTTTAAGCATGTATGACATGGTGATTTTATATATTTTCTTACTGAAATTCTCATTGCCTAGTAATTACTATAAATTTTCATTAATCATTTTATTGTTTTATTTGGGAAAAATAACATCATTTTACAGATGAAGAGCTAAAACATGTCATTAGTCTTTTCAAAATATCCATCTGATCTTGTGAGTCCATGCTGGATAAATGCTGTTTCTCTTGATAAATACTGGTGTTGCTTCAAAACAAAACAAAAAACCAAAACAAAACAAAAACCCCGAAAGAAGCTAAACCAAAAAATGAGACACGCCTACCTCAGCTTAAGTCATGTGAAAGTTCAGTCTGGACTTTCATACAAGCATCATCTTTCCTATTCTAGGTCATTCATTATTACAGGGAATATTGCCTCCTGGATCTTTTGTCCACTGTATCCATTGATTTAATTTTGTAGTCTAAAAATAACTGAGATAAAGCTTTACCTCAAGAAAATCACTGAAAATCACAGTATGTCTGTAGATAATGAGAACATGTGTCTAGCTCAGGGTCTTACTCCTTATCCTCCATACATGATAGAATATTAATAATATTTAATTTAAAAATTGTTAAAGAGATATAAGTACAAAGGAATGATAGGATTTTAAACCTCTGAATACAGAACCAGGGGATCTAGATGTCTGGCATTTGTAGTACACCATTTTAAAGGCTATCACTCGTAGGCATGACTTATACATTATGGAACATGTGGTACTTTAAGAAGAGCACGAAATTCTGCCAGTTATAAAATCTCAATCTCTCTATTTGTGAGCAGTTTTTTTCTTTTTTATTCTTGTTACTATTAAAGAAAGCCTTAACACTGAGAAAGTATCTTGGACTATTCAGATCTAGTATCACCCATGAGAGATTGCATTACATTACTCATAGAGCAGCTAGGAGGGACACATTGAATCTTGGGTGCATCTTTTGTAGTCCTGCTGTGTCAATGGAGTGTGCTCTTTGATAATCAAGCATCACTGTTTCCTTAGTACAAAAAAGAAGTTTAATCCTAAATTTTTAATTCTTGGGTTGCAAGGACATAAGCACAGTTCCGTGAATCTTATTCTCTCTGACATACTTTTGTAATAATGTTCTTACAGTCATATGCCTGAAAATGCCATAACTGACTTTTAGTTCCTCACTGTTAATTTATAGCATCTGATGATGCTACACTTAATGTCTACTCTTTTAGAGAGAGAGTGACAGGTAAATTAGACTTTGTAGAAGACCATAAGCTTTTAACCATTTTTTCTGATGGCAAACCATTAAGACTTCATATGAATACTTCACACAAATATCCCTCATTAGAAAAGAAGTTAGCAAAGATTTTATTTCTCTAGAAGAAAATATATACAAAATGAAGTAAATCATCCTTTTCTGCAGGAAATATTCTGCTTCAGTAGAGATTAGACTACAGTAAAAAACAATCTAAGCTGTCTAATTTATATTCTCAGAAGACAGCCTAAAAGGTCATGTTGGTTCTTCCTTCCATTAAAAAGGAACAGCTTTAGAAAAGGTTAGCATAATTTGGGTTCCCTAGGTTTTATTGTTGTTGTTTTTAGTGGTGCTCAAAAAAACCCCTTCCAGCCTAACATTTGGACAAAAGAAAAATCACTTACATTATTGAACTAATAGGTAATTTCAGCTCACAACTGTCCACCTTGTTAAATTGACAGCATATAAATATATTACTTATCAAAGTGTAGACTTGAATTAAAGGTTTACGTGTGTTTTGTTTTATTTTTTAATTGTATTGCATTGGTTAAAAATACACTGTAATTTAGATAGGGATATTATTGGAGGATAATTATCTGCAATGAGATATCAATAGTACTGAGGAATAGAATATTGATTTATAATAACCAAACATGGCCAGGAGGCCCGATGGAGAGCCTGCTAAGGAGAAGAGAATGAATAATCATATTGAACATGATAATAATAGTTCCTTGGATTAAATAATGAATAAAATACGTTTTTATATATGTGTATAAGTGAGTGCATATATATATATATATATATATATATATATACTCCGTGTGTCTACAGATATATATGTAGATTGGTATATGTATTCATGCATTCATTCATTCATACAAGATACATTTATATTCTTGAGATTCGCCCTGGCTTAAAAAAATCAATTTTTTAAAAAATCAGTCACAGGAAAGACAGGAAAATTACTTAAAGTCATTCAATGATTCCATAGAAGTGAAAAAATAAGACCAGTGGTCATTCAGTTGCTAACTTTGTGGCCAGCATAATTAGATACTGGTGTCTCTAGCAACAGAATGAGAGGATGGAACTGCCGTGTCTGTGTTAAACACTAAGAGAAAGGATAAAAAATTTCAGTCAGGTTAAAAAATTTTACATTTCCTCTTTCCAAAATCACCAAAGCCAGAAATAGAATTAAAAATGCTGGTGAGCAGCTGTTGTGGTGAGGGATGTGTTGAAGGAGCTGTCAGATAGCTAAAGGAAAAGGAGCAAAGTAAACTACTTTCTCCTTACAGTACTCCCAGAGGTATGGTAGTCAGAATATGCAAACGGAAAAAAAATTAAAAATTAAAAAGAGCTACTGTAAGATCATAACTATTTTAGTTACATGTGATTTTCATCCAAAGGAGTATTGACCTTTGATATACCCCTGTTTTATAACAGTTCAATATTTCTTAACTTAGTGAAACACTACCTCTTATGGCTCAGTTCATTGATTTTGACCTACTCTGTATAGGATTTTTTTTCAGTATTCTTGTTTGGTCAGGTAAAAAAAGACTAATAAGACAGAGGTCAGAAAGAAAATGATAAAGGGTTAGAGGGAAAGCAGTGAAGGACTAGTGACAGTGAAATAAATCTGCATTGGCATGGCCTGACATGAGAGAGAAATCTGGATGCTTAATCCATTCTTTTTTTTTTTTTTCTCCCTTTAAGAAATATTTTCTTAGTAACAGAGGAAAAATCTTCATTGACTCCCTCTTTGTGCTAAAATATATCGAATTTGAATAACATGAACATTACAAACTGTGAATGCTTTAATTGCATAAGCTAGTGAATCTTGCAGGTGTGAAGAAGAATTCTATCCCTTTTCTGCAACTGTGTATTTTGAAGTGTTTTGTAAATAAGAACATTCAGCTGTATTCAAAAATACTGTCTTGAAGGACATTACAGTAAAAGCAAACTTACTTTATCTTAGGCTTTTCAAAATAGGATTTGCTTAGCAAGGAGTAATTCTCCATGTGCACTGAAAAGATTTAATGAAGCTCCTATGGGGGGAAAAAAGCCTCAGGCTCTCAACCAACGAGTATTCCACCATTAGTTCAAATAATATAAAAGAAATATGTGCAGATAGTTAAAATACTGACCAAACCATGATTTGAATTCATCAAAGTTTAAGACCTATGAGAACCACTAAATCTGCCTGGCCTATATTTTACAAGCCATTGCTTTTCTCCCAGTGTTTTCTGGAGTCAGACCAATATCTTAATTTTGATATCATCATAGCTATTTCATTTGGGTTTTTCCTGAAGTAAATCTCCATGTTTGTTTTTGTCATGTTTTGCTTCACTAGATAAAACTAAAGCATCTAGTAATTGACATATTCTCCTTTGAAATCTGTGTTTCACTGTAGTAATTTCACCATACTCTCTTTTGTACAACTTGCCACCTTTCATTACTTATCCCAATCCAAAAGAAAGGGAATTGTCTCAAAAATATAAGGATATTTTCACCATATATTAAATAACCATGATTTCTCTCTATTTGACAGTATTCCTGACATCTCTGGTCTCATATTTACATCTCAGAAAGTTCTGAATCAGTGCATATCGTCTGTCACAAGGTGGAGCCTATCCAGAAGCACTTCCCAGACGAAGTGCAGATCTGGCTGGATTAGGCAGGTATGAGCTGGAAAGCAGAGTAACAATTAACTACTACAACACTTATTACGTTCACAATTTTCTATAATTAATGTTGGACTGGAGATAGAGCCATGACAGACATCCTGGTGACCATAGTCTTAACTTTGAATTCTTCCTAAATATGAAGACAGTCAAAGATAATTTTATGAGACTATTTTATTTTTGAGCACTTACAGTAGCAATCAAATATAGGAAGGGCCATGGATACATACATCCAAGACATGAAGTGCTGGGTTATGTACGTGGGTCACAAGAACCAAATACATCACTACAGGCTTGTGGAAGAGTGGTGGAAGGCTGCTAGTTGGAAAACAATCTGGGGCTGCTGGTTGACAGCCACCATGAGCCAGTGTGTGCCCAGGTGGCCAAGAATGTCAGTGTCAGCCTGTACCCGAAGTGATGTGGCCAGCAGGACCAGGGGAGCTATCACCCCCCTGTAATCAGCACTGACGGGGCTACACCTCAAGCACTGTGTTCAGTTTTGGGCTTTTCAGCCCAAGAAGGACTGAGGTCTAATCTGAAGAAGGGCAATGGAGCTAGTGGAGGGTCTGGAACATAAGTCCGGTAAGGAACTGCTGGGGGAACTGGGTTTGCTTACCCTTAAGAGAAAAAAGCTCAGCAGACACTCTAAAACTACCTGAAAGCAGGCTCTAGAGATATGGGGGTCAACCTCTTCTCCCAGACAACTAGCAATAGGACAAGGGTAAATAACCTTAAGTTGCATCAGAGGAGGTTCAGGTTGAATACTAGGAAAAACATTTTCACTGAAGGAGTGATAAGAACTGGAAGAGACTCCCAGAGAAGTGATGGAGCCACTATCCCCAGAAGTTTAAATAAACAAGTTAACGTGGCACTTCAAAAAATGGTTTAGTGGGCATGGTGATATTGATTTTCCAACCTTAATGATTCTATGATAAAACACGTTTTCCATTTTCTATTTTTCTTTAATTTTACTTATCAAAATTATTTAGGCATATATCTTCTCAAATCACACAAACATTAATTTAGATGTTCTCAAGATGTTTAAATTTTCCTTCTTAAATATTCCAGCATTAAACAAGAGCCTGAAATGTGAAGCCTTGAAAAAATTAAAAATTTTATTTTTTCTAGATGAACATTTATGGATTGGCACAACACTAAAGGAAAACAATACTTCTTCCTTTGACAATAGTTCACAGAGATAATTCAACCTTTATTTGGGCAATGCAGTAGACAAAACCTCTCATAAACACTAATTGGCAGATTTAATAATTTATTTTCTATTTCTAAATAAAACTCCCATATTTTGCCTTTTCTTCACTGATGTCTTGCTGTCTTACTCTCTAAGTGATTTTTTTGCTGAGTGTGCTTAAAAGTCTCTTTCTTCTGTTGCTTTAGTCTTGATTGAAAGTTCAGTCAAGGGTTTACGGACAGATAGCTAAAAATCATAAAAGATTTATTAAAGATGTTTTGCTAGTGCCTAAGAATTTTACATATTGCTTTCTGGTTCTTAGAAATCTCTTTATAAACATTTTTTTTCTCATTTTAAGTCCACAGACCCTATTGATTGATGTTTGGCTTGCTGCTTCTTTATTTTTCTAGTAAAACTAACTGAACAGGCAAAATAGAAATATAATTTTGTGATATCTACTTTAAAAGAGTAATCTATATATGTAAGAAATGTGCCACCAGTTTAGCTTAAGTAGCCATGAAAGTAGTATGAGAAAAGTATGGCAAAGATGCTGAAATTTTCAAAGGCAGCAAAGCAGATTAAGAATAAATAAATAAATAAACTCATAAAAGTAAGCATTAAGTATCACTTCGTCTTTTTCATTCTTGTCTTTGTCAGGATAGTACTGATCTTTTGACCTAATTGTTTCTTTCTTTTTCCTCCTATAACAAATTTTTTAAAAGTGTAAGAAATACTGAAGAATGTATATGCCTTTTCCTTGTATTGTTACTGATTAATCATAGTGGTGTCCTCACTAGTCAATACCTCAATTGTTCTAAAGTAGTTTTTCTAATTTTATGGTATGAATTAAGCAAGAATATTATAACACTTTTACTTTAACATTTTCATATTAGGAATTTGGTTTGTAACTACTTTTACTGATAATCTAACCTAAAGATACCCATGCAGAGTAAAATGCATTATCATTTGAAATATATTGTCTTTTCTAGAGCCTACTAGAGAACAGGTTACTGAAATATTCATACAGCCGTTCCATAACGAATAAACAATTTATCTTTCAGTTTATTATTTATAATTCAGTAATGTCAGGGACAATCTATGTTATACTCATCCCATATAGAGATCTCATAGAAACAAACATAATGAAGTACAGATATTTTATGCACGTTGTACATCAATGTGAATTTCAGATTAAACTATTCCCAAGTCTGCTGCATTATAATTGTTATTATCTTGGGAGCTATTTAATCAAAATAGTTCTACTTAATTGTGCCACAAGAGGAAACATTAAAAAAATCTTCAGATGCTCAGATAGACTACATAGTAGGCGTTTATCCTTACACAGAGAAATGAAAGAGGTATTTGAAATTTCTTTCAGTATGACATTTTTCAAATTGAGGTGGAATACCATAGAATAAAATTGTTTTCCATTTTCAAAAAAGGGTTATTAGAGAATGATAAAATAATCTTTTGTGCCATTTCTAATAAATTTACCATTTTCAATATACTCATTTTTATAAGAGCTATTAAGGCAGCTAAAATAACACTAGTACTTGGTAGAAAGAAGTGGCCCTCTGATGGCTGAAAGTTATTGATTGTGAATATCCAGAAATAAATTTATGCTTGATTTCTCTCTAATCCAATGAAATCAGGAAAAGGTAGCTATGTGAGAAAAATCCTTACACTCTTCATTACTTACAATATCTACTGCTGCCCACTCATAAATTTGAAAGCAAGGCACAGTAATCTTTATTTCTCAGCCAGTCTCAGTGTAATAAATCTTTTATTTTCTGCACTAAGAAAAAAAAAATCATATTAAAAGAAGTTCCAAAACCTGTCTCTTCGTAGTCCTATCTACATGAACTGAGTATATTTGATTAATCTCTATTGTGCTAATATTTGATGTGGCATTTATTTTTTTTTTTATGGCACATACGATCAATTGCCTGTTGATCAAGTCTTTTGTTCTATTTTGAAAATCCCTTTGCAAGACTTACACCTACTTTTTTACATTACTATGGTGGTAAACTAGAAACTGAAAGAGAAGACAACTAAAAAGTATAATAATAATTGATTAATATTGAGTCAGATACAAATCCTCAAATAGCATGAATCTTGGAAAAAGAACACAAGACTCTTGTTCCTTAATTTTCCAAAAGGTTTTCCAACCATGAACATAAAATAAACATTATTAATACAAAATCATAATTAATCATAAAATAATAATTAATAAATTTAAAATATTTGTGGACAAATCTTCAGTGACTTGATGAGTTTTCCAAGACATCAGAGACTAAATATAGTGTACTTTAACACCAGAACAAGTACTTTTAAATTACTTTGTTTATATTGAACTGGGAACTGTGCCACCTAAAAGTACTGTGCTCAGCAGGACATTGATATCTGGAAAGGGACTGAAGGATGCATGTACTTTGATTTTTCCTGACACTTTGTGTAGAAAAGTTCTTGATGTTGTACAAAAAACTAAATGGAATAGATTGTTTAAAATATTAAGACTGTAATATCAAAGCACTCAATAGAAAAAAATGATGTTAGAAACTTGAATAAACACAAACACAAAAAAAATTGAAAAATAGCTTGGCCACACCAAGTAAGTGCCTCATATTTGAGCTGCCATAAATCTTTCCCATGAGAAAACTCTGAAAAACAAAAGTTTGTTTTAGAATCATATGATCATATAATCATAGAATAATAGAACACTTTGGGATGGAAGGTAGCATAAAGATTATCTAATTCCAAGTTCTACTCCCACCAACCACCACCCATGGGCAGGTCACCTACTATTAGACCAGGCTGCTCAAAGCCCCATCCGACCTGGCCTTAAACACTTCCAGGTCTGGAGTATTCACAGTTTCTCTGGACAATCCAGTCTGGTGTTTTGGCACCCTCACAGGAAAAAAAATTCTTCCTAATATTCAATCTAAACCTACTGTCAGTTTGAAGCCATTCCCCTTTGTCCTATCACTGCATACGAAGTGCATTTGTAGAAAGTCCCTTTCCTTCTTTCTTGTAGGTCCCCTTTAAGTCCTAAGAACTTCAGTTAGGTCTCCCTGGAGCCTTCACTTCTCCAGGCTGAACAATGTGAACTCTCCCACCTTGAATTCCTGGAAGTGCTCTGTCCCTCATAAGGTGTGTGGCTGCTCTGGGCTGTGTCCAGCAGGTCCATGTCCTTCCTTTGCTGGATGCCCCGGAGCTGTGTGCAGTCCTGCGGGTCAGCTCTGATGCGAGCAGCGAAAAGGGGGATAGAATCCCTTTCGTGCCGGTCACACTGAGGCAGGCCAGCATGCATTTGGCTTTCTGGGCTGCAAGTGCACATTGCAGGGCCTTGTCAAGCTCTTGTCAATCTCCTTGTGGAAATACATTGACAGAGAGCAAAATCTTCCTGTGGACAATGTGAATTCCCTAAGAAAAAGAAAGGTGTAGTTAAAGATTTAAATCTGTTTGTGTCCCTGTCCCAACATACTTATGTAAAGCAGACGTAAGGGTTACTGCAGTGAAGTGGTGATTATAAATGCAGGTTGTATAGTACACTAATCTGTCTATAATATAACATCTTTGACTAAGAAAAAACTGTATTTTGTGTTTCATACAGAGATTAATATTGTCACTGATAGAAATATAGATAAGTACTTAATGTTTCACTACAGTTCGTCATTAATGACCCACCTCATGCCACTCCTGTGGATTCTGAAAACTATTTTCTTCTTAATATTATAATTACCTCTTAAAAATTATACTGTTTTTTCAGTTGAATATACTTTGCTCATTCACGGTAACTTTTGTACAAATTCAAAGCAGCTGAAATCACTGCTTTTTCACAATCAACCTAGTCATCTATGCAGAAGATTTTTGATGCAGAAGTCTCATGAAAAGAAACATTTTTAATACTTGAGAATCTTTCTTTAGAAACTTACAGAAGAGAAGATTATATGCATGTAAAATATTTGCTTTCAGGATAAATTCTTATCTGCCTATTCACACAGAGTGAGAATATTACTGTTTATATCAGGTTTGCTTTTGATCCTTCACAGAAAGTTTCTTATCGTTCTTTTTCTCTGTTCAATTTTTGTGCATTTTTTGAAATAAAATTGCACCATTTCAATAATTTTACCTTTACCTGTGTCAGGTGTCATAGTGAATGTAATCCATAATAATTACTATTCTTAGAGTAATTCTGGTTCTCTACTCTCTAACTATTTAAGGATAAACACATGCTATTAAAAAAATGCAAGATAAAATCAGCAGTAATTGTATGTTGCATCTACTTTATTTTTTTATTTTTTTTTAATATTTGCCTTCTCTATGTTGGCTGCAGTGTTTTGTGGACCTGAAAATTTGCAGACATCCAATTGGGAGTGCAATGATATGTTTTTTTCTCCAAGGTCATGGAATCATAGGATGATTTGCATTTGAAAGGACCTTAAAGATCATCCAGTTTCATGCCTTTTTCACTAGACTGGGTTGCTCAAAGCTGATCCAACCTGCCCTTGAACACTTCCAGTAATGAGGCACCCACAACTTCTTCAGTGCCTCACCACCCTCACATTGAATTTTTTTTTGTAATATCTCATCTAAATCTACCTTATCCCTATGTGCCCTTGTACAAAGTCCTTTACCTTTCTTGTAGGCCTTCTTTATGTCCTTCTCTTCACTGTATGGATTATCTCTCTTCACTAGAGAATTTACAATATTATGAAAAAATAAAAACAAAAGGTACATGTTAGAAGCACTTCAACTTAATTTTTAAGTTGGGTAGATCTGTTTATCTAAAAATAGCACGATTTTACATTTTTAGATAAACTTTGCATCTTCAAAATTGACTTTTATTTAATGAAATTTATTCACCTACGTTTTGGTGTCAAAATACTTTTTGCTTTTCGGATAAGCTAATTTTGCTTCAATAAACCCTCAAATATAGCTTTGCTGTCAGCTTTTTGCTTTGTGAACTGCTGACTGAGTGCTTGCATCTCCCCAGTAACAAGAAAAATACAATGCCAATTCAGTACAACTAAAAAAGACAGTCTATACTTACTCAGATAACAGATGCTTCATAAAATGGAGAGCTGACTTGCAGGTTAATTTCCACCCACTGATTCACTGGTTCCTAAGAATCTCCTCTTGTATCTGTAGATAACATGGGTTTCAGAGAGAATACATCTTTTAATTTGTGCTAAAATCAGGGGGAAGTTAAATGTAATTTCATACAGTAATAATGGAAAAAGTGGATTCTGTAAGTATATGTGGAATGTGATAATGTTTATTTCAGTAGGATTACCTGGTGAGGTCTTTGTTGAAATGGGATGCTATGAGAAGGGGGAAGACAATTAAAAAAAAAAAATGCAAAACTGCAGACTTGAAAAACAGCATTGGATAGAATGACAAGAAACCAATAAAATCAATGACGATAACTGTTGAGCTGTCAAGAAACTGCAGGGGTACCTTGAAAAATGGCCTTAGAAAGTGATGGGAATGTGGATCTGAGAGTCACAGGTATGGGGGCATATGGAGTATCCTGGAGCTTTGTAAACTGATGGCACAATGTGCAGTGGAAGGGGATTGGGAAGAAGCAATATAGGAATAGACAGAAAGAAGTACAAAAGGAGCTGATCATGTGTAAAATAAGGCTAGCTTGTTTGGCTGAGCCATGTGCCTGATTTCAGTCTGTCCTGTCTTCTCATCCTTAACTATCTGCCTGTGTAATCTCAATCCCTGTTCCATTTGTGTGTGGAGGGGTGCTGCAGGGACTAAGTGCTGGCTGCTGGGAGGAACAGTGTGAGCAAGTTTGAGGCCAGCAGCTGAAATGAGGCCAGGGATGTGAAGACCACTACTGGCTAACTACTCAGATTAAAGTGCTAAATTCATAAATAAAATTTTACATTGATTGAAGCTGAAGTCATATATTTTATCATAGAAGCCAAGAGTGTAGCACTGATTTCCTTAATTTTTAAGGCTGGAAACCTAGAGAATGTAAAAAAAGATTGCATGCAATTGGCACAGGAGCTCGAGCACACACAAAGTGCAATCAAACAATCAACACTACAAAAATTTTCTGTCTACTGTTGACAATCAACAATCCTTTTTCCTCTAAATTGCCTCACCTCATCAATAATAAAAATTTGTGTAAACTTTATGTGAAAGAAGATAAAGGGTGTCAAGTGTCTGTTTAAAATAAAGCATACAAATATGTTTTTTCTGTATTTGTTTCTGAGATGCAGGAAACTGATAATTTTTCGGATGGCTCTTTTAGCTGAAAAACTAAAAATAAAGGTGAATAAGAAAGACCATTAAACTTAATAAGAGTATACTTAGAATGTTAAAACAGTACAGTTTGCAGGCGTCATTTGCAAATTATAATATTAAATTCTAGTCAAAGATTTCAGTGCCAATTGTTTTAATGAGAAATGGAAGTGACAGAACTGGAAACCCTCTAGTGAGAATATTCTTATATTAAGGAAAAAAGGTTGAAAATTTAACCTGATCTCATGACTATATCTCTTGGCTCTATTTTTGGGGGTTTATTTTCCGGTATGCTCCCCTCATAACTTGAATTACATATGTATTTTTAAATTCATCTGTATTTTTATACATTAAAGCTGACATGTATTCATTCACATTACACCAATGTCTCCTGGCTTTGTAATCTTAATAGTCTAGATATGTGCCCACAGTAGTACTGAATATACTGTACTTGTTTTCCAGACAGCCTAGTATTTAACATGAAATGTTCGTGCCAGCAAAACTCTCTGCTTGATTTCCTTCAGTGTGACATGCTTTCAGGGCTTGGAACCATTTTGCACAGTTGAATGATACTCTAACTAAAAATTTCTTCAGGTTCTGTAGATAATGGATTACAACAGTGTGCCTTAGGTATATTATCCATTTCCATAAGACACAAGACTTGCAGGCATAAAATTACTTGATTGTTAAAGCACAGTCTTTCTAAGAGTATTCTATTAAAACTATATTAAAACTTGCAGCAGTTAGAGCCCACACAATATGCACACAGATATAGACAAAGTAATGTTTCCCTATCAGCTAAAGTAAAGGTGGACTTCACATAGTGAGAGATATTTAAAAAGAGCTAGGCTTTGGCTAGGAAGAAAAATTTGCAATAATTGTGGATAAAGACTAAAAACTCTGCAGTTTTAAGTTATGGGGAGCAAAAGTGTCATTTCAATGTAAGGAAAAAGTACATAATTTTCTACAGAAATGTCTGACTACCTGCACAGTCTCCTTATATATACACCTGTTTATACCTACCTATGGCCCTGTTCTCGATGGCTGGAGAGCACCTTTCTCAGGAGCAGCTGCTAACATGCCAGCAGCTGACTAAGGTGTGTACATGCACATTATTAGGTCCCCGAGTGAAAACCAAATTTTTCTATGCTAGAACAGTGGAGAAAAGAAGGGCTGTCTGTTGCCAGTGACAGCCACTTCCCAGGAGAGACCACAACAATAAAACTACTGGTTTACAGGTCCAAAGCCATGAGAACAAGAAAAAAATGCTGCCACAGTGGATATAGAAAATAAATGTAATGCTGTAAGTGAAAGGCAGGCCATGAGGTGTAAGTGAAGGACTCTTAGCAGCATAAAAATCTAATGACACTTAAGGCACTGTGCAACATTCTTGCACAGAACTATTAAATATTTATCAAATAGCTTCAACTATTGGTATGGAACCCTTTTTTTCCCCCTAATATTTTCAATTTCTATAAAATATTGAAGCTTCTCCTAAGGGATATTAATAGGATCTCAGCTGAAATCCTGCTTTTAGGATTTACTAGTCAAAGAGAAATAATTTATGTAAACATACTCCACTGTTTTTTCTTTGACATTCTAATACAGTCTTCACAGGAATAAATTTTGTATCAAATATTGTATTCTTGAAGCATTCAATATTTCATTATAATTTTTTAATAAAATACTTTCCACAAGACTGTTCTTTTTATAAAGACTGATATCAGCCTAGTGCATTAGCTTATAGTGAGAGATAATTTCCTTTAATAAGTTTGAAGTCAATATTAGGGTAAAATATTAGATTATTTATTATATTTTCTTCTGTGCTACTTCATTTGAGAATTTTGGATATTTCATATGAGAACTTGACCATGCTATGCCTGTCTGTGTTTAAAGAATAATTTAATATGTTACGAAATATTTTTTAAAATTGTTTCTTTTAATCCTCAGCTTGTTTTTTGTTATCTTGTAGTCTTCATCAAGGAATTAATCAAAAGTTTGCATAGCAAAATACATCAGGTATATATTCTATACAAACTGAAAAATAAAAATAAACCAAATATATAAAAATTAAAATTTTCCTTTTCCAAATTCTGATTTCTGGAAAGAAATTATTTAATCCGTACAAAATTCCTAACCAATTCTTCTCAGGCTTTTGAAAATCTAATAAATTTGAGATGTGAACAGACTTGTCTTGAAAATGTAATAGGAATTACCTAGCCTATATTAGTTCTTATAAAATTCCGATTTTAATGAGTAGGGACAGAATTAGCTTATTTTTACAATTAAATGAAGAGACTGAATTTTTGACTGAGTATCTTTTCCAGGTTCCCAATACATTTTTTTTCATTAATTGGATATGTAGCATACAGATGCAGTTATATATCCTTGTATAAGTTACTGTATGGCAAGCTGTATCTCTTCAGAGATTTTTTAAACATACATGTCTATTTTCAAAACCTGAACTTTGCAATAACTTTTCCTCATTTGTTTGAACAAATGCTTAAACAAATACCTTTTGCCTTCTACCAGAGGTGTGGTCTTTTCTTCACACCTCTCCTGAAAGACCTTATGCATTTAAAGAAAAATCATATTGAGTGACAAATATAGAAGACAGATTAGATGTAATATACCCCACTCAACTGAAAGCTTGCTTGCATACTGTATCCCATCTTCTTTACTTTAAAACATTTTACTTTCAATTGTATTTATCAATACAAAAATCCCAGTTAATGTGGAAACTGGGTTGCACATAACAAGCTCTGCTAAGATTAATGCAGTTGTTTATGAGCCATTATAGCAATGGAGTTCCTTCGTAGGGTGAAATAATTTTGTGGAGGTCAGCTAACTTATCAATTGTTGGAACTTATTTTATTTATACACATAGAAATACACTTTATTAGAAATACACTCTTTTACCCTATTTTAAACCTGATAGTTAAAATTATGTTACATATTTTTTTGCTAGTTTAATAATACTCACAGTCAAATATGTCGTATAATATTGCAGCCACAATAAACTTCTCTAAAATATAGAGCTAATTTAAGGACTCAGCATGAAATTTTTATCTTTGTGTTTTTCCATCAATGATGAATTAATAAGGGATAGCAACACATAATAATTTATAACAATGTCTCCTCTAAATGCCAGATCATGTAGTTTGTCCTCAAATCTTCCTGAAAATTCTATTTAAATCTGTAATTCTAAGATATTTAAGATTTTTTTCTTTTTTTAAAAAATCACATTTGAACTGTGAAAGTTGTGATAAATTTTGAAAATAACGCAATAAATGGGAAATCCAAGAAGAACCATTCTTTTAGATCTTGTGTAAACCAGCAGTCCAAGGTAAATTTTACAATTGGAAGAGGTTTGGCTTTATTAATAACTGCTAGTTGCTTTTGTAAACAAGTGACATATTGTTACAGTAAGAAAAGCTTTTTTTGGAATAACAAAGTCAACAGTATTGGTGAGGTAGTTTCCATTACAAAGTGTTGTTCATGGCATAACATTTCTGTATCTGATTCATGCATCCATTTTAGTAGTCCCAGTTTTCACTTCTGCATTCAAATGTCTTGGTTATGTCACACAGATGAAGAAAGGAGGGACTTTGGGCATGGTGACAAACTGCAGGTTTTGGAAATAAACCCACTGTGAATGAATGTGTGGTACACAAGGTCTATACTGCAAACTCTAGCTATATGCTCTAAGAAAAAAAGAAAGAATTCAGATATATCTGTTGATGACATACTTAACGAAATAACAACTTGAAGACTAAATGCAGATACAGCAGGAAATTAACGATTTTTAGTGAAGATTGTGCAATTTGGGGAGAAAATAAAGATGCATCAGGAGTCCTTCTGATGGCACTTATAACATTCCCTTGAGGGTCTCTGTGACATAGCTTTGCCCAAAGAGTGACAGCAGCAGACTTCTCTAGTGTAACCATCTCTGAAGCAAACTGAATAATTGCCTTTGAACATGGATACAGAATCTCTCTGTGTTCTCATCTAAAGGAAAAAAAAAGCAAACCCAAAACATACCAAATATTCAGCAAAATTCTAAAAAATTAAGATGCTCATTACCATCCCATGAACATGGAAGTCTTTTCAATATTGTTGTCAAACAGAAACCACGATATAGAAAAGCTTCCATAAGTAATTCAACAGAAAATTATTAAAACAATCACAGAAAAAACCAGCATGAAGTATATTTCTGTCTCCAGAAAGAATGCTTAAGGGTAGATATCACCAGCAGCAAAGTAACCTTCTCCAACCTCTCTTGAGGGATAACACTGTCTTGGATAACAAGTAATATAGACTTCAACTACACTTTTGGAAACATGAATGTGCAATATTTTAGCATATTTAGTATTTTAGCATTTAGTATATTTTAGCATTTTAGCACTTTAGCATATATAGTATTTTAGGATAGCAGTATGCTATGCTAAAAATCCTGTTTAAAAGCAAAGATGAAACATGATATGTAAATCGAAACTTATTTGTACTATACTTGAAGTCTTACTCGTCTAATACAAAAAACATTAATAATGCACATGTAATTATTACAAGAAAGGAAGGAATATGTGCATGCCAAAACAAGTTTCACTACTACTGAAATTACCACTGTAGTAGTTAAAAATATTATACAAGGATTTCTCTTCTACTCTGTTTTTATGCTCATGCTTGTCCTTCTTCTCTGGATCCTAAAGTTTGTGGTTTCATCCTGGTGTTATGATGATTATTTAGCACCTGAAGATCTGAGGTTGTGATGAGTATGATGTACCTGTTGATGGCTTATTCCTCACTGTATGATCCACCGAGTGTAACTTCCATGTCTGATAAGGTGATTTTATACTTTCATTTTTACATTTTGTTCCGCAACACCAATTTATATACAAATTTGTTTTATATGGTGACTTTAACAATGTGTAGATAGCATTTTTGTTGTTTTCTGTTGCCTCTAAAAGCAGACCTTTCTTTAACCTATCATGTGTGAGAGTTGTTTATGCCTGTGGAGTATCCAGTGCCAGGCCCATTCCTTTCCTGGTACTATCCCTTATCATCCCTTATCATCCCAGAACTGCAGTCCTCCAAAATGCATCCTGCCTCGCCTCTTCTCAGGCCCTCTGCTGTCATATCAGATCTGTTTTTTCCTGCATTGTGTCAGTCTATTAGAGATATAAAGCCATAAAAGGTCAAAAAGAGTAAAAAAAAACCCCAAACTGTAAATACCTGCTTGATTAGAAAATCCTGTGATTCTGTGAAATTCATTTGCCATGATGCTGTCTAGGAGTGGCTTCTTGCATTTCCTGAATGCCAGCTGACTTTATGCCAGTCTTACCTGAAGAACTGAATTAGGTCTGGTTGTCCTCAGTGGGTCAAGGAAGAAAAGTGGGTTTTTTCAGAGTGTGATTCACTTGCAACCTCTTTCATGGAGAACTTCTGGAGCAGACTGTGCTCTGGGCACTGTTGAGTTTTGGGTGGTTCATCCAAGGGTGCTAGGTAACCACAAACTTTGTTCTTAGTGAAGGATAACACCATTCCAACAGGATTCTGTTAATTTTCCATGCAAATAATCAAAAAAGAAATTACTCCTCTTCAGTTTCAGGGCCTGTTCTATTCTGTCATTGCTCATCCCCTTGAGGACCCAGCCCATTACTGGAGCTCTGGGCTCCTCTCTCTGGCAGGGGAGTTGGAACCTGAAAACCTTTAAGGTCCCTTCCAACTCAAGCCATTCTGTGAAAAGTTGCTGCTACAACTAAACTAAGCAAAATAAATGTCTGGACAGATCAAAAAAATATCACACAGAACAAGCTTTAGCTTTAGCCTTTATCCTGAGGCTTTATCAGCTCAGTACAAAGCTAATGGTGTGTTGCTAGCAGTGACAATACTGTGTTACAGAGCTACAAGCATTGGTCTGTGTGCTTGGGAAAGACGGCCAAACCAATAATAAAACAAAATACATCTGAAATGCAGGGCACCTTTTCAGTAGGAAAGGGGAATACATGCCTGCATCATTTTGCAAATATTTGAGGAAAATGTAAACATGTCCCAGTGATTTTTACAAATACATTATTCAACTTCAGAGATCTGTACTCAGCAAAATGCTAATTTCTGTGAGAACGTTTAGGATGAATTGAATAGGAAAATGGGACTTTTAGTGATTATCAAACACCAGCTTTGTAAGGGTGATATGTGTTAATTTCAACAATTACAAAGAGTTGACTTAGATGGGAAACACAGGTTATTATGCAGTTTGCATTTTATACAATGGAGTCATGTTTTTTGGAGCTCTGTCATCAACACAAGAGATAAAATGTTGTATTTTTCTGACCCCACAAAGAAACCAAGTGGCTGGAAAACTCTAATCTTTGGAGATTATGTATTTTTGAGACTTTAAAAGGAATATACTTGAAAACTTCCTTGTCTTATTCAGTCAAATCTTCCTAAAAGTTTTCACATTTCTCCTGTTTTCTACTTCCTTTCACAAAACAACGCCTATGTCAACCATTCAAAATATTATTTGGAACACTAGACAGGCTATTGCAAACTATATAAATTGTCAATGGCATATGAAGTATCAGAATGTAATTTCTTTCAAAGATAAATTAAATTAAATGCACTGGACTTCATCTTTGTCTACCATATTGCTGTTTTAATTTTTTTATTTTTGATGTGTTCTGAACTTTTACTGAAAGTGATGTTCTGGCATTTGCTGTTGGACAAAAGATGCATGAAACAATTTAATAAAATTGTTATTCTCCCACAAATTTGTCACCTATCCATGTATCCCTTAACTTCAAAATTCAAACCTATGTCAGGAAACATGTTTTAATATACACATACATCATAATACAGTTGTCCTGCATATATTCTTAAATATCATTGTGATTTTTAGTTATAGCCATCTAAAGCTACTTCTGGCACTTATGAAACAAAAAGAAATAAACTCTCTGTTAAAAAAAATAATATCCCATTCTTTAAATAAAGGCTTCACCATTCAGCACAGCCAGAGATCTGGTACATTTTGCTCTGTCTATGTGTTTAAGTGCCCTGAGAGCAATTTAGAAAATAATGCATTAGGACCAAAGGGGAGGCAGTCAGATCTTTAGTAGCTAATTGTTTTTACAGGGGGTTCCTCTCCTGAAAATGTGGCAACCAGAAACTGAAAAGCAGCTGATTTGAAACAAAGATGTGAATCATTATGTTCAAGGTTAATGCAGCTGCCCTTTGCTCTCTTTCTGTACAAATGGTCTCACTCTGACTCCCTTCCTCACTTTACAGACACCAAGATATGAATTAGTCAGGAGACTTCATAAAAGTCTGCTCGTGCCCAGAGCTGCCGATCTTCACTTTCTGCAGTTCAGTGGCATTTAATTTTAATTGCTCCCCAAGCTTAGGCCAATTCTGGATGGCAAAAGCAGGGCAAGAATCATTCACTACTCCTTTGAAGTCTGAAAAGCCTGTATTCAGATTGCCTCAGGCTCTCATTCTTACATTTATGTGAAAATGTAAGCTGCTGAGCACTGCTGTTGAACATCTACAACACCAAGTTAACAGGAAATGTCTTGTAAAGAGCAGCTTGATTTTTTTCCTGTGGATTTTTTTGTCAAATATGCGTTAATAAAAATAATTGGAAAGGTGTAATAAAAATTTAGGAAAATCCATGCTGATGAGTTTGGATAGGTGTAGTTTTCAGGTCATATTGCATAATTCCTTCACTAAAGTCCTTTGGGAGAATTCTGACATCTGTGCATAGCTCCAAGTGCATACTACAAATAAATCACAACTATACGTTCTCAGTATGCAAAAGTTTCTCACAAAGCAAAAGAAATAAATATTGCCCTGATGATGGTTTTGCAAAAAGATGGGAGAAATAATTTTGTCCTGTCTTTTCATTCCCCTTTCTTTTTTTGCCAATAGCAAAATTCAGGCCTCATGGAGGAGATTACTTCAAGCTCTGAGAAAATTGAGAGTGAGTCACTACAGGAGATAAGCTGAAGTTGATGCTGGTACAGAGAATAACATATTCCCTTGTGGATGTTTCTTCATAGGGAGTCTTTTGCAATAGGAAAAAAGAAACAGACGTCACTATCAAAAGGTATGCCCTCTTGGAAGAAGAAGAAAGGAATACATTAAAATATATTTTTCTCCATGTGCTGGCACTAGATTAAAAGTGGACAAGAGAGTAAGTCTAGAGGTGTGACAATACTAAACTAAATCTTTTTTATGTATTTTAAAGAAAAAAATTACATTTTCAAATGAAATGTGTCAACGTGGTTTCTCTTCACACAAAATTATATGATATCTGTGCTGACATGACCAGACAAAAGCACAAATAAAATATAAGGGTTGGGGAGTGTGAGCAGAAAATTGTTTGCAAACTTTTGTGGGCCTTAAAGACTGTTTACCAGAGTTACTGCAGAAGATTTAAAAAAACAAAACAAAACACAAAAAAAAAAACTAACCCAAGAAATGCCCCAAAACCAACAACCAAAAACCTCAAAACCTTGAACAACCAGAGAATGCAAACACTAGGTTCCACAAAAACATGTTCTAATACAACACACTTGTTCTGATTCTGCATTTCTTCAGACAGAAACCTTTCACAAAATTCCTGTTCAGGTTTTCCCTTCACACTGTGACTAAAAGGAGAAATTTCCTTTATCAGAAGTGCTTTGTGTTTGGGAGAGTACTCATCTGCTCTTTTGAAGTTTGTCTCTCTAGTTGTTTTCCCAGCATGACGTTCTCCAAAAGAGGCCTTTTAAAATGATAGCTGCAGCTGCAAATTGCCTCTTAACATTAGATAAAAACAAGCAAATACAGCAACTCCAATGTCTTGCCCTGGGATTCTTTTGTTTACTCCTGAAAAGCAACGTTTCTCTGATAGTGTTCAAAATAAAAATAACGAGTACATTCAGGGGCTTTCACAGAGTAAAAAAATTCTATGTTAATTGAACTGCTTGACTTCATTCTTATCTTCAGCAATATTCTTGTCTTACGGTATGTAGCTAGAACAGAAGGTATTGCTTTAAAATAACTTCATTTTACTATTAAGTTATATATGTTCTAATAGTTCAGTGTTAAAAACTTGAATGTTTTGCTGATTTTGAGCCAGGTTTTATTCTATTTTAATGATTTTAAAAACAATTTAGCTATTTATTAAAAAGCCCCTTCAGTATTATCTAACTTAAAAATTAGCAACACAAATCTACAGAGTTTTTTAAGAGCTAATATTATGTCAATCTGTTCTGCTTTATGTGTGGCCTGTTTCAGAATATAGGAGACACCCTAACTCTTTTGCTAAGAGCTACCCAGCATCTTAAGTGCCCATTTTATAGAAGTACTTAACTATTTATGTTTTAGCATATGTTGAAATATAACCTTAAATAGACAGTCACCAAACACCTAAAATAACCTGAAATTTCACAATGAAATAGAAATTTGTATTAAATAATCTGAAGCTCAGGTTATGAATATTTGTAAACTTATTAAGTTTATGTTTGAAATTACAATCCAGTTACTGAATTGTTGAATGCCTGCAGGCACAAGAACTGAGCCCCTGAAAACATTCCATGTTCTTAAAAACCATATTTTTCAAGAAATCCTTGATCATCACTATCTGAGAAACACAAGTTCAGCACTTACACACACAACACTTTTAGGAATCATGTAAATAAGTGATCCAGCGTAAAAGTAAGGAATAATTACATAGAGCTCTGTAGGGGGAAGTTGTTCTGGTTTGGGGTTTGGATTAGGGTTTCTTTTCACATGTAAATAATAACTTAATTATTACAATTTTTTTCCTCAAGTTGGCTTAAAGCTTAGGAAATGTCAAAGTGTTTTTCAAGGTTTATTCTGATACTGAAGAAATTTTTGGGGTTTATAATGTTTAGGGTTTAATTTTGGGGGTTTATAATGTTTAGGGTTTATAATTTTTGGGGTTTATAATTTTGAGTTTATAATTTTGTTTCAGTAGGAGTAGAATCATGTCTGCACTTTCATAAGAAAGTAATTATTTTTTTATTCAGATTTCTGGATTAGGATTGGGAGAGTTCTATTATTAGGTGGTTTTCCAGTGGCATTTTTAAAATTTCTTCCTCTGATTTTATCTGTGAAGTTTAGCACTCTTCAATGAAAGGAGCATTTTCTTTCCTTATTACTCTCCCTTCCTTTATTTATTTAAAAAAGAAATGAAAAAAAAATACTTGTGGCTATATTATATTATGTTATGTGTTTAATTGTTTGCCACCTGCTGGGGCTTCACTTCAAATTATGCTGAGACTTGGTCATTAGTCCATGCAGTTATTTCACGCATGAGAATTATCATTTTTAATTTGGCAGAAGTGAAATAGTACCCCAGCATGTGTCCACAACATCCACCTCAAAAGAGCAGTAAAATGAGTCAACTAAGTTGATTAAGACAATAAAGCTATATCAGGATAGCTCTGGGGCTAACAAAAATGCTTACTTAATCCCATTTAGTGTTTATAATTGTTTGTGGTTTTTTTCATTTTTTTTTCTAATGTCACTAATGTGGACTACTAATTCAAGTAGTAAATTAAAATGTCCATAAAGTGGTTATGCATCCTATAAATTTACAAAATCACTTGTTGGAATTCTAATTATGGATATATTTCAGTGTGGAATGTAATATATGGAACTGCATTTACTGAGGTAAAGTCAACGTTTTATCTATGTAGAAAGCCTTCCCAAGTCTTACAGAAATAAAAGTCTAATTAAGTTACACACAAAATACAAACAACTTTGCAATAGATTCTTTATTTTCCATTGACGCCTCCATGGAATATTAAAACTTAGAAATATTCTCTTTTCAGTATAAAATAATGGCTCACTGGAAATTGATTAATTTTTTTAATTTTTGAATTCTGTAACCTTGTGACAGTGAAATGGAGACTTAAAGGATTAAAATTTCTTATGGAACTGCTAAGATATTACTCTTTTCCACTATAGCCACTGTGGACTAATTTAGAGATCTATTATGTTTTTGTCATCAATTCTCAATTTTTCATGTATGTTTTAAAGTCTGATAGTCATTAAAAGTAATTTGACAGGTTTTTATGTACTAATAAAGATCACAAATAGTACATCTTTCTCTGGTAAACATTATGCAGACAGAATATTAAGAAGCTTCAGTAGAAGAAATTCTAAAACTTGAATAGGCAAACAGTTAAAAAAATAAAATGGTTAGCATCTAATGCTACAGATTCAAAGTGTACCGATTTCTTTCCCTTCCTCTCAGTGAAGATGAGACACGAATAATGACAGTTAGTTTTAGGATGACCTGATCTATTTGTTCCCTTAAATTCTTTCTTTCCTTCAATGGTCATGTTTTCTGACCTCATACTGAGGCTTTCCTCCATTTCTCTATGTATTCTTTTGAGACAGATGCCAAATGTAGGACACAGAACTCACTGAGGCCTTACAAATATAATTACTGAAAAACTCCTGTGCAGAACTTCTATTATTAAATCACAAATGAGAATCTCCTTTTTGCTTCAGTGGCATTATACTGCGGTGTATGGTGACCTCGGCTGTCTGCCAGGTGCCCACCAAGCCACTCTGTCACTCCCCCTCCATCAACACAACAGGATGAGCTTAAAAAAAGCTTAGGTAGAGATAGATGCACCAAGCAATTCAATTACCATCATGGACTAAACAGATTCTACTCCGGGAAATTAATTTAATTTATTACCAGTTAAACAGAGCACTACTCCACCAGCCCTGAACAGCACAAAGAAATGGGGAATGAAAGTAACAGTTCAGTTCCTGCTGCTCCTTTCTCCTCGCACTTTTTCTCTATTCCAGTGTGGGGTCCCTGCCACAAGAGACAGTACTCCACAGAATCCTGCAGTGTGGGTCCTTCCCGTGGGAAGTTCTCCAAGCACTGCTCCAGCATGTGTCCTTGACACGGGGCATGTTTTTCCAGGAACAGAGAGTTCCAGCATGGGTTCCCTATGGCATCACGTGTTCTGTCAGAAAACCTACTCTGTTAATTTTTCCTTTCCCCCTAGGGGCACAGATCCTGACAAGAGCCAGCTCTACCACGGAGATTCCCCAGGGACACAGCTGCTTTTGGGGCACACACATCTGATCTGGCACTGGATCCTTCAGAGCTGGCAGAGAGGATATCTGCTCTGCCACGGATCTCCACTGGCTGCATGGGTCCAACTTGCTTCACCGTGCTCTTCACAGGGTGCAGCATCCCTGATTGCCTCAGCTTTCACAGTGACAGGTCCATCTGGGAGTCGATTGGAACTGGTTCTGTGAGACCTGGCTTAGGGGTCTTCTCACAAAAGCCATCCCTGCAGCCCCTTTGACTATTGAAACCTTAACATGTAAATCTAATTCAGCTGGAATTTGCTTATTAAATCATTAACCTTCCTGCCTTTTTTTTAAACACAATTCAATTCTACACTTCAAATAACTATAATTTTGCCTTTCATAAATGCAATATCTTAATTTGTTATAGAATTCTGCATTGCTAGGTTTGCAAAATTGTTTTCCGCCTTGTTTTCCCAGATATTACAGTTAAATCATAAAATGAAACTAATTTCCTGTTTTTGATAGATCTGCATATATTCCTTATTTTATAGCTGGATGTGTGAATGCACAGAGACACATATCTGTTATTAAAGAAGTTACCTGCCTTGTGGATGAAGGAGTGGCAGTGGATGTAGTTTTTCTGGGGTTTAGTAATGCTTTTGATACTGTGTCTCACAGCATCCATCTGGACAAGTTGTCCAGCTATGGGATGAGCAAGTTCCTGGTGCACGGGGCAGAGTTGAAGGGCAGAGCTCAAAGGGTTCTGGGTATGGGGCTACATCTATCTAGTGACCAGTCACCAGTGATTCTCCTCATGGTTCAGTTCTTTTTGATGTATTCACCAACAATCTGGAGGCAAGAGTTGAATGCACTCCTAGAAAGTTTACTGAACATACCAAACTGGGAGGGGATACTGACTTACCTCACAGAAGGATCCAGACAGCTTAAAGCACTGGGAAATGATTAATGTGATAAAATTCAGCAAGACCAAGTCCTGGGCTCCGCACCTAGGACAGAATAAGACTGGGCAGAAGCACAAATTGGCAGAGGACTGCTTGGAGAGCAGCCTTGCAGAAAGGGATCTGGGGCTCCTGGTCAGCAGCAGCTCAGTGTGAGCCAGCAGTGTCCCCGGGCAGCCCAGAGAGCAAACCCATCCTGGGGTGCATCGAGCGCAGCATCACCAGCCGGCCAGAAGAAGGGATTATGCCACTGCATTCTGCTTTGGTGCAGCCTCATCAATAGTTTAAGCTCAGAGTCCACTCTAAGAGGACATCACATCGATTTAGAGTGGACTCTGAATTTAAACTATTGACCATGTTATTTTTTAAAAACTTGCACTGTGAGTTAGGTATGTCTAGAGCATTCTAGTTCTAATTAAACCCAGGAAAAGTCACTCTGATTTTAGTGAGTGGCCTTAAAATTGCAGTTCTTGCCAAGTACAAATTCCTTCCAACAAAATCTGAAATGAGTGGCACAGTTCCAAGGGCATATAAATACATAAAAAGGTATATGGATACATAGAAAACATACCAATGATGTATATAGCTACCTAGCACTTAATTAGTTGCAAAGTTTTCGCTGACAAATTGTTAGACATTTCACAACTACCAGTTTAAACGTGCAATCCTACATCTTCAGTTTGCTTTCTCAGAATAGGAATTAGCATTGTAAATCCAGTCAGTCCTGTTCCTTGGAAACTATTCATATGCAAAACTCTTTTCAGCTTTTAACTCAATCAGAGCCCTGGTCTCCCTTTCACTTGACCACAGACCAATCCCTCCAAGCTTAAAATTGTGACAAAAATTTTTGAATATTAAAACTGGAAATCTTAGTGCATATGGAATACCAAATTTAAATTAGATTACTGTTATATATGCAATTTAGGAAAAAGTAGCAATGGGAAAAGGGAGGAGAGACAAATCAAGGACTTACAGTATTAAAAAACAATAAAATTGTGGCTGGGTCAAGTAGAAAGGAGAAAAGAATAAAAATACCACCCTCAAGACTGATTATTGCTAAAGGGGAATTTAGGTACTGAAGCCTATATTTGTGAAAAAAAATACATCAAGTCATAAACGTAGACTAAAATTCAATGCCATATGATGCTGAAGGAGTGGGTTTCTGAACTGGAAAATTGAAATAAGGAGTTCATAGAATAATAGTTGATTTAAAATGTGACAAATGAACAACTAAGAAAAAAGCTAAGAGGAAGGGTCTCTGCAGGCCAAGATCAATGAAGATCTACAACTGTATTATGGTTGGATGAGGGCCTGTTGACTGCAAAACAACTAAACTATAACATTCAGAAATATATAAAATGAATTGGGCTCCTAGTGTCTCCTATTGATTAAAGAGGACTCATATTTGGGTTACAAGTCAGATAACTTTACAATTAAAACTGAAACCACAGAATCACTGTAATTAGTATAAAGGTGCATAGTGTATAAAAAAACAGTTAAAGTAATGTAGGAGAAAAACAGCCCCTGAACTCTTTGAACCTAGATTTCTGCAAGCTGTTTCTAACAGAGAGAGCAGTGTGTACTAGGAATGGTTCTGGCATGATAAAATAAATAAATTACTAACCCAAATTATGATTGTGACCAGCTTATCCTTAGAATGCCCACCATGACAGTAGCATGACTTGGAGAGGTGTTTTGTGAAGAGAATTGCAGTACACAGTGCAGAAACAGATGCTTCACTCAGTTGGAATCAGGAAGTTGCACAGCCAGTCGAAGATTATGAACTACCAGCTGTGCCTCTGTAAGCAAAGAGAGAGACACATTCATATACAGAAATCTGTAAGAGATGATCAAACAAGTTCTTGGAGTCTGTTAGAACCAATATTTGGATACAGAAGTTGAAGATAAATCTAAGCCTTTTTGGGTTTTTTTCGGATCAAGTGCAAAATGATTGAGAACATGAAATTAAAAGGAAAGTTGGGTAAGAAAGACCATTATAAATGCAGAAATTTATTTATTAATACAGAAAAATGTGTATATTAAAATTCAAAGATTCAAATAAACAGATCTGATTGTTTCCTCAAAGGAAACAATAGCGAGTTCACACAATAGACAGTTTCATAGAAGAACATTGCAGCTAATACAAGCACACACTAATGGAAGAAAAATATAGGTATTACAGAGACACCCACTTGGGATAATCAGGACTTCAGCACTGAACTGAAAGGAAACAGGTAAAACCCCCACAAAATAAAAGAAAATTTTAAAATTTAAAATTAAAAAGAGAATTTATCAAATTGCTAATTTGGATATAAATTTAAAAAGTAAACTTAAGAGCAACAATACAAAAAAAAATTCAAGATAAACTAACAAGAAATATAGATGGTTGAAAGAAGTGATAATAATAACAGTAATAGTAGTAGTAGTGTTTATTACTGTCTAGAAACAAAAATACTTAAGTATTTTGCATTCTCATTCTTACCTCACTCTGGCTTGCTGAAGTGTATGTTCCATACTGTAGCCACAATTTTTCCCTCTGTGGTAAGTTTTTGGGTAGATTGACAATAAAAATAACTTAATAATGTTTTTGAAGAACATATGTAGAAAGCATTATGACTGGGCGAAGAGAAGACACCATGAATAAACTTCTAATTCAGAAGTCCTGGGTCTAAGTACTTGAAACTATATGGAAGGAAGTGGGACACAGTAGAAGCTCTTCAAAAAATGGAAGAAAAAAAGCCCTTGGGAATCATAAACGACTTTTCAATTTGGTGTCCTCAACTCCAGAGCTCCAGCAAATAATTAAAAAATTTATAAGTGCTTAGAAAAAAAAATGTTGATAAAGAGATCTTCTCTCCAGGCTAGGGAATCAAGAACATAAAAGCTTAAGTCTATATTTTTTCTCTGCTTTTTCACATTTAGAAATAGTTTTGCCCTAAACACCACTTTGGAACACAGCTGTATAAATAAAATGCATCAAAGCATCAACTTAATGAAAAATTGTAGAAAGCTATTCTGTTAAGATGTGTGAACTTTTCTTGAAAGAAAACTGATCTAATTTAGCATTAAAAAAAAATTAGAAAATTATTTTACAAATACGTTGCTTCTATATAGTCTAAATCTACAAGCTGCATATATGTTCTATTTATTTTACTGATTAATTGCTTGAAGGCTTTGCTGCTTGTTATTGACTATATTAATTTAGAAATTATGCCAACAAAAAGGAAACATTTAAAATGCAATAGCTGCAAAAAAAAAAGGATATAACAGCTGGATGTCCACTAAGTAGTGTTTGAGAAGAAAAAATTTCAAAGAAAGAAAACAATATAGAATAAAAAATAATAGCAGATAAGAAACAATAAATAAATAAGAAAAAATAAACTAGCAGATATCATGCATATATATATTTATATATGTTACATTGATTATTGTATTTAAGACATTTATATATATTTCTGTTGCTTGCAAGTATCTCTGCATATTAAAAAATATTTTCTTTCCTATGATTTTTCTCCAGATAAACAAATGTGGTTGTATTTGTGTGAGTGAACAGGTGCACGGGTAGGGTATATGGAAGTCTGTAAAACTACAAATATAATGATCAATGTGTGTCTAGTGAAGAATTACATACAGAAACATACCTGATTACTCACTTGAAATTTATTGTCTCCCCAGAAATATGTGCAGAATATAAATCTGAAATCAACTGAAAATCAATTTACAGTACAGATTTAGCACACATTTAACTAAAAACTGAAGAGAGAAAGCATTTTCATATCTGAGAAATGGATTCAGACTATGATACAGAAAAAAAGCTTAAACTAGAAAATAAAATATATAAGAGGGGGATTATTTGAAATACTATTGTCTTCCAAGACAGAGTTAGCTATCTGAAAACTCTGAGGCTAAAATTGTGATTTGCAATGGACTTCTTCCCTTCAGTACATGTTTTATATGGGAAGTGGTCAGACTTTTATCCTGTTTCCTTTCCTATATGCTTGGTTTTCATCAAAAAAGGTTTGTTCTATTACTTGTTGAACTTGGAAAAAGAAAGAAAAGCTGAGAAAGCAGTAGTGAAATTAATTCCCTGCTTTTCGGGCAAGCAGCTCTAGAAAGCTGAAATAGAGTAATTGGATCTGATATCTGATGTTGTTAAACTTCTAAGGTTCAAGCGTTGCAGGGTCAAAAAGAGAACAAGAAATTAAATAACAACACACGCTAGTAAGAAAAAAAGGTGATCTGATGTAGGAACACTGTGGGGAGAGAACGTGTTCACATGCACCCCATACTCTGATAGTGTAATATTTGGATCCTTTATGTTTATAAAAACATGTTGTCTACTTAAAAAAAAAAAAAGTCACTGATTGTTTAGCAGATGCATGATTCTACCCTGGGTTTAGAAATGATTGCTCTAGAAGCACTTTTGTGCATTTCTTTATGGATAAAACCCTATTTTTCTTCCCTGGGCCACCTGTTGTTGCCTGAAGATAGCTTGGCTACATCATGACTTCAGATTGCCACAGTGGAGACGATGGAGTTGGGTTGACTCCACTTTATTGCATGCTTAGGACACTGCCTTGATTTAACCCAGTAATTGCACAATAGGTGATTTGCCCATACTTTGAATAACAAGCAAACGCAGGGTTGCCAGTGTGACAATTTTAGACATGATAAACTTAATATTATTCTTTAGTATTATTTTCTCTTTATTGCTGATTTTGATTTCAAACATTAATTCATTCTGACAGATGCTGTTAATGCTTACATCATACACTATATACTCATCCCGACATTCTATTTAAAGCCTATAAATATTTTCCATATTTTCATTTGAAGTACTCTTTTCAATATATAATTTTTTCAATAAATAAAAGGACTGTAATCAACTAAACTTCTACCTTTTAAGTAGGTCTTAATAGCAATTGTGTGTCTCATTCATTATTTCATGGAGATACTTAACATTTTATAGTGTTATGATAATCAACAAGGTAGCACAGAGAAATATAACCATGCTAGACTGGTTTGTGTGTTTTTTTTTTCTTGTGGGGTTTTTTATTTGTTTGTTTGTTTGGGTTTTGGAAAGAGGTTTTGTTTGGGGGTTTTTTTGGGTGTCATTTGTTTTGGGTTTTTTGTTTTGCTTTGTTTTTTTAATTTTTTTGGGGGGATGTGTGTTTATGTTTTCCTTTGGTACAAGCTAATAAATTTCTGTAGATGTACACTAATATATCTTAGAAGAGTCATGTGCATTTTTCAGAGTTATAGAGTGAAACATTTATAACCTGGAGTGTAAAATGTAGTATGCAGCAACATGAATAGAGGTCTTAGAGCAAAACATTTCTGTGTTGTACATTTCTAGTCTTGATAAACTTCAAACTTGGAATTGAAGTAAGAACATTTTTAAGGAATAATTGGCCAAAAATCTATTCTTTTCTAGGTGTTTATAACCACCTGAGAAGTTTCCAAAAGTACATTTTCATGTGGTTTTAGTGAAATCAATTTCTTCCTTAGAAATATACTAGAATGGGCAGAATTTGGAGTGCAATATATATCTCTATGTTCCAAAATCACATAGTGAGAGTTCACACCCTGCTCTGACTTATCCAAGGTCTTGATTCAGTGTCTTTCATGTCAGGAATACATAGGACATTGATCCTTCTGCTATTGACCTCTTTCTGGCTTAACACTTCAAGGGGGAGGAAACAAAGCCAAAACCCCAAACTGAACAACAAAGTTGAAAAGAAATCAAGTAGTCCTGACATGAAACACAGATAATTTTAAAACATTGATTTGTTTTTGTAAGATAGCATTTCCATATTTGCTGAATATCAGAATTTTTTTCACAGTTACATCCAACACTGACATCTGGAAAAACATTTGAAAAAAAACCCCACCGTTTATCAACATTTTAACTACATTTATTATGTCAAGGTTATATCAAGAAAGATCGGCTGCCTATTAATTTCAATGAGAACAAAAATGAAATTTTAATATTATAATGATAAACAGAATTATAGAGAAATAAATACTACATAAACAGAATGTATAATTATTCAAGTAGAATTTTTAGAATTATGTACAATTTACTCAGAACATAAAATCATTACTTTATTAACAAATATCACCATTACAATAAAAAATATTCTCTCTCTCTAAATATTTTGTGTTGTTTTCAGTGTTCATGTTTTATACTGAACCTGTGCACATTTGATATCACCGCCTTATTATCATTATTGCTTTTGATTTAAGATTATTCTAGATTCTCTTATGATGTGGTGGTTTTATTTGGTTTGGTTTGATTTTTTAGGATTTGTGCAGTTTTTATTTTGAAAATTACAGTAAATTTCGAAGTCTTGTAGCTTGTTAAGTGTTTAAGAAGTGATTTATTAATATGATGCTGACATTCATATATCAGGCTGTGAGCCCTGCATGTGACCACATTAGGGAGATTTTACTCCTATAAGCAGTGTCATTGATTACTTCTCAGAATGATGGGTAAGAGGATAATAGTCTGACCTTAGATGATCTTAATACTTCTAAAATTAAAAATTGGTTTAAAAAAAAAGGTCCCACTCTTGTATGCTTATAGGCAAACAGAAACTTCTGTGTTACATAGTCCTTGGTAAAGATAAAACCTTATTCCTTTGTTCACTCTTCTGAAAAAAGACTGACATAAGTTCTAGATACTTATTAGACCTAGTGAGATAGATGCTGTCTGCATGAAATTTATATTCTACTGTGATAAAGATGTATGAGACAGTGATAAAGAGGACAACTATAATGTTAACAATAGAAAGTCTCAAAAGTAGTCTTTGGACAAGATTGCTCAGTTGCATTTGCAACTTGCATAAAAAAAATCATTGTTTCAACTCCCTATGCCTCGAATGTTTTCAATTTAGTAACAGAAAAACTTTGTTTTCATTTCTGCAGTTTCTGAGGGCTGTCAGTGAAAGGATGTTATAAAATGAAAATATTACCAGTAGTTTTGGACATTAATAAAAATTTAGGTATGTATATAGTAGGTGATAGAAAACCATTGTGTGTTGTAATTAAGTTATATATTTTGAAAAGTGACAGTGTACTGTACAGTAATGCATTCCCAGCTTTCTAGTTATTTCTATATCTGTGTATTTCAATGTTTTCATTTTCTGTTTAAAACACTGGATTAGATGCTAATAAGTTTGAATCAGCTTGGGAAGCATTATGTATGTAGTTAACTAGTCCTCATGAAAAACCATGCAACTAAAGAAATAAAGCTTTATACAGGATAAGCTGTATGTTAATGCATCAGCTTTAGAAGAGTTAATATAATTCAGAGAGTATGAGTAAACAACAATAAAACCACAAAATGAAATCAAACAAGAAGAAAGTTTTGGACATTTTTTTAGGCATAAAAACGATAGTATTGTTATAAATATTTTGATCAAGTTATCAAATAATATAAAAAGGTTAGCTATGATTTAAAATAGAAAGCAATGTAGTATAAGGTATAGAAATATCAGGAGTGCTCTATTTGGAATCTGCAACCACAGAAACCTTGCCAAGAAGTTACTGGACCCTTATGTTTCAGTCAAGAAAATATGGAGACTGTCATGCTCAGCAGCTATGCTGACTGAAAACCCACTACCCTTCCCACCTTGATGTTAATGTCAAGGATTCCAATCAGTAGATCTCAGTAGTAGTAGTAAATTATTGTTTTAGGATAAAGTTTTTAACTATTGGAACAACTAAACATAAAGGTTAAATTAAAGAGCTGGCCTAGCATACATAATATGTAAAAGAACTTATGTAACGATGGTTTAGCAGGAAAAATATATAAAAGGGGTGAGATTTGTTTGTTGGGTGGAACACAGTTTCAGAGAAGCTGTCGCCCCTCATGTTCCCAGCACCCTGAATATAGAAATGTCTGCTGATTCACAACAAATTGTTTGTTAGATAAGCTTCTTTCATCCCATTTGGTCACAGTATCAGAAGATTAAAAGTTTAACAAGAGTAGCATAAATCAGAAAAATACAATTAAAATTAAAGGAAAGAAAACCATTCTGAAAAGTAAAATGTGTGCTCTAAATTTCAGATTGCCAGAGCTGCCTCAACTCTCACAAGATAGATATGGTCTATCTCTGTGATTGATCTGAAAACACATACAAAACCTCACACAACTGTGTAAATGATATATAAAGGACCATCCTAAATGACTATGTCTGCATTTCCAGGAACAATTTCTATTCCCTATAAACACCCTATGCACACACGTTTTGATCAATTATGCAGCAAGAACCATGTGAGAAGTTGCTGAAAGGACCAGATTTTTTGTCCCAGAATGGTGAATGCTGAAACCAGCAAATCTGTGAAGGCACAGCAGGAGCTGACTGGATGGAGTCTTCAGGACTGTCTAAAATGCCCTCTCAAAGAGCTCCTTTGTCAATGAATCAAATACTTAATTGAGCAGGTGGGTATAATTTCATTTACATTGTTTCAATTCCTTCCACTGTTTAAGATCCATTTATTCATCTGTGCAGATGACTAGACATGGAGTACCTGGCCCATCCAACTAATTTATTACTCATACATGAATATATAGGTGGGCCCTGCTCTGATACTCAGTTACATTACAGTTATAACAGTAGAACAAAATTGAGTTTCACATATTTTTCCATGCCTACAGTGACAACACTAGAGGAAATGGCCTTAAGCTAAAATAGGGGAAATTCATATTAGATATTAGAAACATTATTTTCTCTGTTAGGGTGGTCAGGCATTGGAATAGGTTGCCCAGGGTGATGGTAGAGTCACCATCCCTGAGGGTCTTCAAGAGGCATCTGGATCAAACATTGGGTGATGTGTTTTTTCAGTAGTTTAGAGGTTAGAGTGGAAGTGCTGCCTTCACTTGGCCTGAATGATGTAAAAGGTCTTTTGCAACTTTGTTGATTCCATACCTATAAATGAAGTTGCCTGGCTACAATCCATGAACTACGAAGGTGTGAGAGGGAGACCTTCTTTTCAGTCCTTTGTTTATTTTCACCATGGTAGGTAGGAATTATAGTGCTGTTTAATCATTCAGTACCTGAAACATACTTAGGATTTTTTTCTATTTTTTCCCAATATTCTTACAGTCCAAAATGAGGTACAGTGAAGAAAATAAGTTAACTGAGAATTGTTTCCATAAAAAGCTTTCCCAGAAGGGAGCTGTCCAAAACAAAAAATATCAATGCTAAAGTTATGTGTTATATCTTGCTTATTTAGCAAAAAAATAATCCATGTGTTTGTGTTTGCTAAATTCACAGCTTTAAATCTCTTCTGAAGTTGGAAACAGAATTTTTCTTATCAGAACTTGAAAGAAGTTTTTTTTTTGATTTGTGGTCTTGAGGTTTTTTTTGTTACATGAAACAATGTGAGTAGAAAGTCTTCCAATCTGAGGACTAAGCATTAGCATTAGAATACATTATGGAAATGAATATCTAAGATTTAGGTTCAGTTCTTGGTGTTTGCTGTTCATGAAGTATCACTACTAGGCATGAAGTCTGCATGGCAAAGTGCAGGGCTGCTAGTGAATATCTCAGGATAACTATAACCTATGCCACTTTTCAGTTTTGCCCTTTTTTTTTTTTTTTCCAAAGCTGAAAAAAGCCTACTGTTGCTGTAATATTTTTTATTCTAGAACTATCTTATTCAAAACCAAATATCTACCAGCTCGAGTTCTAGACATATCTTGCTCAGAGCTAGCTACAATATCTGTGATTTGTGCATCACTGCATTATGTATACATGGCTGATGAAAAGCATTTAGAAACTAAATAATTGTACTGTGCTTCAGCTCCCTATCTGTAAATGGGAGATAGCAGCATTTCTTTTATCTTTCTCATTTAGACAGTTCTAAGACTCCAAGATTTTTTTATTATTGTTTGTTTAGTGGTTAAATCAATATTATAATTGCATAAAAAAAAAAATTGTTAAAAATGGATGGAAATACTTAGCCAGCTAAAGACACAAATATAATTTGTATCTACAATTGAAATTACAGGCAAGTTATAGGAGGCAACCTGTGTGATACAAATTTATCCCAGGTGGATCATTCTTAATCTCTATATTGCAATATGGGAAGAAATCCAATTTTTCACAGCAAATACTTCACTTTAGTTAGACTGTTAGGGAAAAATTTGCCCCAAGTGTTTTGGTGTAGAGATATTTGCAACTAGCCAATAAAGCTTATGCTGAGTTCATCAGAGTTACTCCCCTCCAAACCTCAGGCTAAGCTCCAACTGTGGATTCTGACAAGAGCAGACAGCTTTCTAACATTTCTTCAACAATTTGCAGGCATGAATTCTGAAAAGTAACAGCTTTGGGGATTCAGATCTAGCAGCTTTGCCGTTAATGACAGAATGCAGATTTCTCATCTGGCCTTGAACTGTCATATTTTTTGTATGGTCTTTTCTTTGTGTTTTAACTTCCTAATTTGTAAAAATAAGTAAGATTTTATTGGTGTGCTGACCATGCATCCTCTACACTGTGTTTTCTGCTCAAGGGGAAAAATGTTCACTTGCAAAACTAGAACTTGATTTCATGCTTCTTGGAGAAATTTCACATACTTCCATTTACAGCTAACACACTAAAGTTTGAAGTGTGAGACACAGTGCTCTGGATGTGAGGAAGATTGAGAAGGATCAAAATATGTTGCTGCCTTAAATGCATGCATTGTTCTATAATTAGAAGAAATCACTTTACAGAGGATGGATTTTTACAATGAATAACATGATAGCATAAAAACCGAAATAGACTAGGGATCACCAAATTGCATTAAATTATTATGACTACATTATTCTTTCAAATAGTTTTACCATTTCTGTGCAAGAAAATGTTTTGACAGGTCAGAGACATGTTAAATATTATTGATTAATTAATGGATTTGAATTTTCAAATCAGAAATAGCCAGAATTTATTTTCAAAGCCAGTATTTCTTGTATTTTTCTTGTATATTTGAAAATCCTGCCTTCTGAAAATAACACCTGCATTCAATTCCAGTTTTAATTCATATATCATATCCATTACCGCAGCATCTGTTATCATGTACAGGGGACATAATTATAAGTGTTTCAGTATTTAACAAGTTGTCTTCTTTTAATAGACTTCATTTCACAGATGAAAACACACTTGTGTTGTACCCACTGTGATTAAACTCATCAAAGGCACAATGTTAAAGGGGAAAGTCAGGGTAGGAGGAAGTGCCTGCTTCAACCAATGAAGCAACTAAAAGTCTAGACAAAAGGCCATATGAAACCCAACTGTGTAGCTGATATGTCAATAAGTTTGTCTCTTTTTTTTTTCAAAAATACTGAAAGGAACTCATGTTTATTTACACGCATATTACTTACCCACGCTTTCTGTCTCTTTTCCCTTTGGATATCAGACCAGAAGATGAAATCTTATGCAATTGTGAGACATTTAAGTGAAGGAATTAACTAGATCCTACAATATTCACGCTAGGCTGCACAAGGGAAAGCACAGCAGCAGGTCAAAGACAGTAATTATTCCACTCTACTTGACACTTTTTTGATTTAATCTGGAAAATGGTGTCTGAAGCTCGACCATACAAGAGACTCAAACTCCAGGAAATATAGCAGTAGTCCATCACAGTGGTCATAAAATGTGAGATACATGAAAAGTAAGACAAATTTGGGTTCATTCAGCCTAAAGAGAAGACAAAGGATGTCTTAAGCTTCCTAATGAAAGTTTAAATTGAAGGGACACAGGTGCGCAGTTGAAAGGCAGTGAACACGAGTTATGCCAGATAAGATATAACAAAAAACACTGCAAGATAAGAATGGTGTAATACTGGAGAAGGGTGCTCAGAGAGATTGTGGAATATCCACCTGAGGAGCTATTCCTGACTGTCTAGGTAAAATCTTGAGTAGCCTGATGTACCTCCAAAAATTATTGACAACTAAAATGTTTCTATGTTTTCATAATACTAAACCAGAAAGTAGTCCCAATATAAATAAGCTAACAGGGTGACTAAGAGTCTTGAATCTGAATAAAACTGTAACTAACAGTAATTTATAAGGATTTTGTAACACTATAATGTCATAATCAAACACAGTTTTGCATAATTATGTATGCAATAAGATCACCTAAGAAGCTGTGTGTAGCTGCATGTAGGAAGTGGAAGGAAGAAGTTGCCAGAGAACAAGAAAAAGGAAGCATAACATTGCAAAATAATAGTACAGCTCCTCAAGTATACAAAGAGACTAACAAAAGAACAGAAAAACAGAAATAAAGTTTCAGAAGTAGGGCTGAAGGCAAAGGAATAAAAACCATCAGACATAAACAAATTAAACCAATGAAAACTGGAAAGAAAGAACAATTCCACCTATCTCCAATTAGGAGCATTCAAGTTGGAATATCCACACCTTGGTCACTAAAAATGAAGAACTGCAGATGGACCCACCACACTGTATCACCCCCATTGTATGTTAAGTTTACAGCCAGTTTAGAAGTGTTATGAACTAAGATCTTTGCATTTTTTATGAAAATGGTTAATATTCTGCAAGAAATTATCATCACTTATAAGTACCTGCTCAATGAGTGCAATCAGTAAAGTTCAGTTTTAAAATTTAAAACTGACCTGACTGAGCAGTCTTCTAAACACTTTATCATAATCATTTCTAGCTCTCTGATGCATGTGTATAAATATTAAAAAGCCATTCTATGAATATATATATATCTTTTCAGTTGCTACAACTGAAAGGGAAAGACCCTTTTGACAGTGACTGATTCATGGATCTCAGTTTCAAATTAGAATTGCATCTATTTTAAAGAAAGACGATGTCCTGTTATAACAAATAAGACAGCATGTTAACATGTTTTTTTCTCAAAATAGGCTATTTCAACTTGTTTTGCTTTTACTTTATCTATAACTACTTGTCGTTTGTGTCTTTTCATGAACTTCTGCTCTGATTGGAGTAAGATGCAGTTACAGATCAACATCCAACACTTCAAAATATGTATTCACATTGGTGCACACATATGAAAAGAACAAATTATTCATTATGATAATAACATAATAATAACTGACACTGTTTAACCTTTGGCTAAAGAAATCAAAGAACTTTGCAAAGTATATAAGTGTGTTACAGATTCCTGACTGAAGCATCAACTCATCTATCATTGAAAGTCAGATACTTCTTAGCTGGAAAGTAACAGCCTTTTAAAATGTACTGTGTCCTTACAGGAAATTTGAGGAGATAAAAGATAAATCCAGTTCAAATTATATTACCTCTTTGTGAAGAAAACAATTGGAAATGGCCAGGAAAAAGAATGCAGCTTTTCTTTCTTCTAAGTCTTATGGTGTCACAATGAACTGCTAGGAAAATAATGTGCAAGAGGAAACTAGCATTCAATAAAATTAGAAAAGTAATTCATACTGATATGGAATAAATTATCCTTGAACCATCCACAGTAGCTCGATTAAAATAGAAGACATACAATTATGAAAAAAAAATACAGAAAAATTATAAGAGAAAAAGTGACCTTTAAAATCCTGAACAAGAAGAAAGAATGTAAAACAATTTGTATACGACTTCGATGATTTAACAAAAGGCTACAATGTTATTCTGCATTCTGAAGTACTGAGCTAAAGTTCAAAACTATTTTCTTCATTATCATCCTTTCTCTCTCTTCATTTTTTCTTTGTTTTCTGTGGAATTTGAAAGTCAACTTGGTTTCTATTTAATTAGTGGTAGAATCCTATCCACAGATCTGTTTAGTGCTCATAGCCTTATTGATGCAGGAATGACATAGGTTAATTTCCCTTATGACTCTTGAAACATAAATTGTGTAGGACTTCAAAAGCTCTTTCAAACATTTCTTTCTCAAAAAGCATTATAAAGTGATCTACACGCTTGTACCAAAACATATTAAATGGAAATCTAGACAAAATGGACTTTGGAATGTAGAGCAGGTTCTGACAAGGCAGATAGAGTTTAGAACTGGCACCATATAGTTTTATCAGCAGCTGTTTTTATGCTTTTCATATAGTAAGATCAAAAATAGATAAAATAAGTATTTTCTTGATTGTTGGATCATATGTACATTTTACATTAGTTCCTTCAAATGAGTTATACATGATGGAATTATCTAATGAGCCTTAATAGCAATCATTACATTTTAATGAAGAATGGAAGAAGTAGATATTCAAAATAGCTTTGTCCCTGTTAATCAGAGTATGAACCTCTAAAAAATTCCCATCAATTTAGAGATGCTAAAAATGAGCATACTGGTTTTTCAGGAAGATCATGAGAGAGATTGATTTCATACTACATAGAATTGAATAAAGTTATGATACAAATAATACACAACAGAACTTCTAGGGAAAAAAAAAGGAAGTAGGTTGTACCTGGCATTTAAAATTAAGTTCTACATCTCATACATATTTATTTTTTTTCTCTGTATCTAGCCTAGGGCATTAGTGCATTAGTTGTTGTCCACCTACTATACCAATAACTATTAACTTTTTGAAAAAAAGAAAGATTATTCCAGGGTAGAGAAGTTTGAATGGGATTAGTGAAGATGTTTAAAACTGGAAAAAAAAAAAAAAAAAAAAAAAAAGCTGCTTTCAGAATATAAAAATTAAAAGCTTAGATTATCTATGTGAAAAATTCATGATTAAAATAAACTACTGGGAAAGAGATGTGACATTCAATGATAACCAGGAAACTGATTTCTTGAACAGTAACAAGAAGTGGTTAACTTTAATCTGATTAATTTGTTTTTTAAGTTCTTTCTGAAAGGGAAGTTCTAACGAACTTGAGGTCTAACTATTGCTATTCCAGCAGCTATATTATCAGAGGATATGCAATGAAGGGGCAAAATCCTAAATACAGAGAGGTTAAAATCAAACTTTACTTTCAAGACAATCTAGTCTGATCTCTTGAGCTAAATACAATCTAAAATTTTAGTCAAGTTAAACATGATAGTAGTATGTTGTGTGTTTGGATTTCAATTCATGTTAAGAACAAGATTTTGATGACCTCTTGCTTTTGCATATTTGAATAAATGTTAAAAATGCAGACATCTAAAAAACATTTTCACATTTTCCCAAAATGCTATTCTAAGCCCTCTAGATAAAAATGCTGCACCGTATTTCTATCAGACCTATTAAGAGACAGAAAGACAAGGTATATACAGAACAAAATTTATTGTAAGTATTCTCTATTTCCTTTGCATGGCAAATTTCTGGCAGCAGAGAGAGGAGGAGCTCTGCAAGGGTGGCCTCTGGGAAAGGAAAGCAGGAGCTGCCACCATGTTAGACAGAGCCAGTTCAAGATGGTTCCAAGACAGACCTGTTACTGGCCAAAATTAAGCCCATCAGAGATGCTGTGGGGGAGTAATTCCTGAAGTACTGCAGCCTGTGGGAAGGACCCCTGTCGGGACCTTTTGTGAACTATATCCTGTCATAGTGACCTCAAGCTTGAGCAGAGCTACAGTGTGAGGAAAAGGAACAGCAGGCATCAAGTGCTTCATAATATGACCAGAACCACATTCCTCCATCTTATTCTTCCCACAGTCAGCATAGTTGGGAACAAAAGAAGTAAAGATGAACCTGAGAATATGTGGTGGCTGCTGGGAGGAGAAGGTGTTTTTTATTGTTTCAGCTTTTTACTGTCTTAATCTGATTTTAATTGGAAATTGGTCTTCCACAAGTTGAATCTCTGATGGCCATGATGACAACTGCTGAGTTATCTTCTTGTACCACAAAAATTTTTAAGCCCACAGAATTTCTAGGACCTACCCCTTTTGCTGTGTTATGCTTACCCTTATCCTTCCATTGCTCTTTTGACTCTAGAAGTTCATGTTGTCAGTCTGATGGTGGTTGCATTGTGACAACATTCAACACTCTAAAGAAAGAATACAATGTTTAGTTTATTTTCCTTTTTCACTCTAGTATCTGCTTGGGACTATATTAATATATTTGCTTTTATAATACCTCTGGGTATTTTCAATTGATCTGCAAGTTATATCTGATTTTACTATGTAAGTATTTTCTACCTGTGTTAAATGCCATGTTTGTTTTCTGCGTCTTACCCCTAAGAACAGTTTAGCCGACCTCCAGATCTGTATTTCTTTGGCTGACCATTTTAGAGATATTCATAGATGTCAAGTTTCTTTATCTATGACACAGTGTAGAACTCACTTAATCACAGCAGAAGAATAACTAAAAATCAAAGTGAATTTTAAATTAAATTTTAATCAGTAATTATACAACTGCAGAAGACCAGAGATTTTAGCACTGGAGCATAGAAACCTAAGATATTTGTAAGTTTTCTCTCAGTTTACTTGCACTTATACTCCTGCAGTGTTCAAAAATAGCCTCAGGAAGTTCTGTCAGATGACAACATTTGTACTGCAATAAACGCACTTTGCTTCATTCTATCTAAATTTGCTGTCACACATTAGCAACAGCTGACAAAATCAGGACGGGGAAATATCATGAAGAAACACATCAGACTATAACTCAGCCTGACTCATCAAACATACAAAGAAACCAGTTATTTCTAGACTGATATCTACTATAAATTGTGCAAACATGTGATTCGAGTTTAGTAAAATAGACAACTGTAGGTGAAGAAAAGAGATCCTAATTGCTAGGAACCCTACCAAAAAGGGGATATCACTGTTTCTCAGGCAGTTATACATTTGATATGTCACTAATTACTTTTAGGGTGTAGGAAGAACAGTGATAAAAAGAAACAAAAAAGCTGAAGTCCCCTAAAGACGTGCAAAGGAATTTTTTTCTGTCTTTTTTAAACTATGTCTCCCAGGGAAAGGAAATCCATACACAGTAATAGCTAAGAGAAAGAAAACCTACAAACAGTATAGTTCTAAAAGTCAAGCCTCTTATCCTGTTCTAATACGAAAAATCCATCTAATTAACTATTTAATTGAGTTTAAGAAGACTGTTTATAGTTAATCCTAAATGCACTAATAGGAAACCCAGGGCCTACATTCAATGTTTTTTTGTTCCCTTTGGATGTTGCTCATAATTACAGTTTGCTCTTTAATTATCATTCTTCATGTATTCAATTTATGATTAATAACAAAAGCTTGCCCTGGAGGCTGAAAGTGCTGAGGTGGACACTGGTGATTCAGTGGAGAGCAACGTGCATCCTCTCAGAAGCAGGCAAAAATCAGCTTTCTACTCAAATCATGACATTCAGAGCTCAAGACAAGAGGATATACTCCAGCAAGAGAACAACCTCTGATAACTCTCTAGGGAAGGGATATTAAAGAAATAAATCTATAGCTCTCAAACAAACACTTCTGTAGTTTTATTGAAGAAAAGTGTGCTGTGTTGGTAATTAGAACAGTTTTATCTATCTATTGCACATATTATGCAGTCACATGGTACTCAATTTTTGTTACTTCTATTCTGCTGTTCTGTTTTTCCCTACTTAGATGTATTACACAATACTGCAAATCTGAATGTCCTTTCTTTTTAGCTTTTACAAAAAGTAATTTAAAAATGAAAATTAGTTGAAAATGTGCTCAGGGAACAAGATTAGAGTGTTATTAACCTCTTCTGCATTTTGATGCAGAATATGAATGAACTGTGTATGGCATATATTTCTGCTACAGAAATATGTTGTTTCAACTTGCCTTTGATATCAAGAACTACATACTGAACGCACCAGCTGTTTTGGATTTTTTCTTAAAAAATTCCTAATTGTCTTCCGGAGTGGGAATATGGACAAACAGTTGTCAGAGTATTAGTGTTAAAAATGATCTATTAAGCACAAAACAGAGTAGTGCAGGGACATACAGCTAAGCAGCTCAGAATTAGCTAGGTCTTAGAGCAGACTAGCTTAGAGAAAATTGCATTGCTGAAAGTTACTGAAAAAGACCTTTGTCCATTTGGAATTCATGGGCTGATATTCATTGAAAGATATGCATGGGCAATAGTCAGAGGCAAGCTTCGCATAACTTTTCCATATATCTTGTCATCACAATTTGGAAAAAAATATTTGGGGCACAATTCTGAAGGCTCCAAAGTCTCACCCTACCTGTTATGTTTCTCATCATTAGCCTAATCATTATTCCTATATAACTCTCCATTTTCTGAAAATGAAGGAGGTATCCTGTCTTTATCCTCAGGAGATAAAATAGTAACAGGAATTAGCTAGGGTACAGATAAATTCTAAAAAAAAAAAAAAAAAGATGGTGTTTTTTCACTTAGACAATTTTGGGATAGAATTCCAAAGGTACACGTAATACTGTATGTCATCCCATACACGTATTGATTCTGGAGTTTATCTTTTTCATACATTTGTAAAATAACCTTAAAATATCATCTGCATATTTCCCTATGAATTTATAAGGATCCATGTTGCTTCACATAAGATCCCAAACATTGATTGAAATATCCTAAGTAAAATTTTGAAATTTTCTGATTTGTATCAAGAGGTCCTATTTGACACTAACGGGAAGTCTATAAGCAGCATATGTATACATATATGCATTACATTTTATTTGAAATCTAACAGCTGAGTTAAAATGTGCAAAAGATAGAAAAGATTGATGAAGCATGGTGAATAGAAAGATAGATATAAAGATAGTAAGAATTATTCCTCTGAGACTTTTCATGCAGCATTCTACAACAGGGCTACCTTATGCTTGTCACAGAACTCTGAATACTATTTTTCCTGAACACTTAAGGAGAGCAATGACCTTACGAAAATATTTGTGACAATATTCCTAGCACACAGGAAATCCTGAATCCAGAATTATCACGTGACATAAAGTCAGTTAAGTTTGCTTGCTTAACAGTTGAGGTTGATATCAGGTGTAAGTCATCAGAATTCATTAGAATCATCTCCCTTTAAGTCATCAAAGAGAGAAAACCTAAGAATAATTCTTTTGGTAGAACTGGATATGAAGCTGCATATATTGGGTGTCAAATAAAACAATCATGCTTTTAAAAATAGTTTCACATTGCATATAGACTCAAAAATAATTCTTTCTTTCCTTCCCTGCCTCCCCATATATTTTCTTAAATTTTAGGATTTGTGTGTGAATTTAGTAGCTTAATACTTCCTCAAGGATTCTCTCCAACCAAATTTCTGCTGAAACTGAACACTAAAAGTGCTGCCATCAAGCTACAAGAACTAATTTTGATAGAGAGCTATTTAAGTATTCTAGAGGAGCATTTTTGTATCAGACATACTGTAGGGTATTTGTGATTTGTATAGCTTTAAATGAAAGGGGGGAAAAGAAAGTGTAACTGATAGCATAGATAATTCTCAGTGTTGATATCAGAATTATGACACTTGCCATCCAGTGCTGGATATATTTCAGGAAGGAACTTTGTTTTATTTAGCCCACACTGAGCTGCTAGTTAAAGGAATCCATAGAAAATTGTTCCCAAAGCACTAATATTTCTCAGAGGGAATGGTCATGAAATGTAGCTTTTCATAAAGTACTATGAAATTTAAGCTCAGCTGTGGCTCCCCTTTGTCCTATTTGTCAATATTGAACTCAAACAGCAAATCAATTTATTTTCTATGCTAATTAACTAATAATTTTTATTAGTACTTTGTAAGTTCTTTTCTTTGTTGTTTTTTTTTTTTTCCCTCACATTATTATCTTGGATAGAAGGTGGGCCTCCAAATAATTTTTTCTTATACTAAATATTTCTACAGCTATCAGAGGTAATGTACGATGGAACATGTCTCTGTAAAAAAATTAAGTAAAAGCCTGGGAAAATCTATGTCTCTAGAATTATTACTCAGTCCTGATTTGGACAGACAGATTCTATGAGATTAGAAAATACAGACCTTTTTTTGGCAAGCATTTGGTCTTTGAGCCAGTTGGATAATGACTTCAGAGTCATATGAACTTGCATTGGCTTGTAAGGTAGATTGTAGAACTCTCTAGGAGACTGAAGGATTTTCTCTGTCTGGCCTAAAAATTAGCTTTAAGCATAGCATATAGATTGTATGCATCTAAAAAATACTTATAACTGATTTAAGAATGAAGTATAGGGTAGAGCTGTAAAATCCTAAATGAGGAATATGATAAAAATTCTGGGAAATAGATAAGTATTGCAAAATAAGGAACCCTTTTTAGCACTTATATCTTCATTATTCTTCCTGATATTATAAATTATTTTCAGACTTGGGAAAAACTTTTTAAAATATTGTTTTGTCTAAATAAAATGGATATCTCTCAGAAGCAGAGACACTCAAAAATCTCTGGTACTATGCATTACTAATGTACAGGTCATACATTATGTTAAATAATCAGAATGAAGAAAGGAATTTGTAAGCATTATTTTAATGTATGTTTTTGGTTGGTTTGGGGGTGTTTTTTGTCTTTTTTTTTAATAAGCAATATCATAGTTTTGTTCTCAGACATGCAAAGTTCAAAATATGTAAAACCAGCCTAAAAGCAAACAAAACAACTAGCGAAAGTTGAGGCAAAAAATATGAGAGCCCCCCTATGCTTAGAATACTCCATCATGTCCAGGGAATAATAATACCTAACCATTTCAGTGGTTCAGCAATTAATTCTTATTTAAGTTACTGGGTTTCATTTGTCTTTTCTATACAGGGCAAAACATTCAGGTTTTTGAAGAGGAAAGAGGTATAGTTTTGCTGAAGGGAATACAGGCATTTGCATTTTCAGCCAGAGGAAAATCATTGGGTGTGACCGTCTATGTTCTGAAATAGAACAGAAGACCAGAAGAGGCATGAAAGATTCCAGAAATTTTTCTCTTTAATTATTTCAGATGTTTTCATTATGTTTATTCACCAGCCAAAATTTGTATTTCTCTTTTTTGCAACTTTATTTTTAACAGTGTTGGCTATATTGTAATGTTCATTATAAACAAAGTGAAATTTCTCATGCTTTTCTTTCTTAATGATTCAGCTTTGCCTGTCTCTTCTACATATAATTTAAAAAGTTAAAATATAGGAATTAGCATACAACATGAATACATATAGTAGGATGACAAGAAAAAAATCCAAAACTATAAATATCCTTTGCAATGTAAGCAATTATGAATTCTTTAGAATTTAAAAAAAGTGCTTAATAGAATGTTCTTTTAATTTTCCAGTACACTTGAAAAAAATTGAAAATGAACATATTAGAAAAGTAAAATGGAAAATTAAAAGGCAAAATTCACGTCAGAAAAGTATAATGAAGAAAATGCAGAGGATAATAGAATACCAACAGGGTTCTATTGGTAACAGGGAGAAGTGTATTAGCTGTAATAGAAGCCTAGTAATTGGCATATTGAGGTGCTGCACAAAATTTTTAACATGCAAGATTTCCATTTGTAAATTGTACGTCCTTTTTAGTACAGAAATCTTGTGAAATTGATTTCGTTGCTGAAATTGCTTACAGTGTATATTAACCTTAGACATTCTTTCTAAACACACACTAGTAAAAATTTTAAGGACTTCTAATTTTCTTCTGTACAGCAGCATTTTGGGAGGGTTTATGAAGTGGTACAGTATTTCTTAATGGCGAGGAATCAGTTTATTGGCTACTGTAATGCAGCTCTTCCCAATTCCAGAGGAAGGTATTTATGTGCGTGGTTATAATGGTCCTATGGGAGCTGTTTCTTCAAGTGCTACACAGCAAATCTGGAAACTTGAAGCTTGTGTTTGGGGAGGAGAAGGCAATTTTGCCATAAAAGGAGGCTAATGATCAAGTCAGGCTGAGAGTTGGAGTCTTTTAGCAGGGAGAAGAGACAGCTCCTGGGAGACCTTAGGTGAGCCTGCTAGTAACTAAAGTAAAGGTGAGGAGAGACTGTGTATCAGGGCATATAGTTATAAGATAAGGGGTAATGGCATTAAATGGAAAGAGGACAGGTTTAGATGATATATTAGAAGGAAATTCTTCACTTTTGAGGGTAATGAGGCACTGGAACAGGTTGCCCAGAGAATCTGTGGATACCCCAGCCCTGAAGGTTTTCAAGGCCACGTTGGATGGTGCTTTGAACCTCCTGGTTTAGTGGAAGGTGTTCCTGACCATGGCAGGGGGGGTTGGAACTAGATGGTCTTTCAGTTCTCTTCCAAGCCAACACACTTATAACTCTATGAATCTATGATTTCTCCTGCTTGACAATTAAATGAAAAGTATAAGTGGAATTTTCTTTTTTTAAGGATTTTGTTATTTATTTCTTTTGATCACTTTGAAATAAAGTATCTGTTTCAAGAAATAAGGTATTTAAGTATTAAAATAATATATAAACTTTTTTTTCCTTCAGATAAAAATTTACATGTGACAGATTTGTTGATATTTTTATTTCTTCAAAGCCTATACATTCATTTAATTCAAATGTAAAAATGTACACTTTAATTATTTTAAGAATTTCAGATGAAACCTGGTGAAACTTAGGCATTTCTTGCGTGACATTTAGGAAGTGACAGAAATTACATAAGACAATCCTCACAAGTTAAGATTGATCAATTTTGCTAAGTAAAAAGAAATCTTTTTATACATTAAACTGGTATTATTTTCCATCCAGCAATAACAACAAAAAACAAAATTAAAAACCCAGACAAAGAAAAGAAAAATAGAGCATGTTAAGGTTTTTGTCCGGAGTCATAATGTATGTATTATACTATGCACAAAAAAAAACTTCCGTTTTTAACATAGTGGATTACTTGTTGAAAATTACTAGGCATAAAATAGAATGTAATTAATAGTTTATACCACTTCTAGTTTCCTTGTTTTACTGAATTTGCTAATTTTTCAGAAGTGAAGACTTTGCTGAAAATGACGAGGTTAAAGATTTTGAAGATTGTGTCTACTGTGATAATTTTGCAGAAAGGTGTAATATAAAATACCGGTTCTGTCAACAAAAACATCATTCTACTTATTCATAATAGTTAGGAAATCAGATCTTATAGTTTGGCTATCTGAATTAAAAGAAAGTTTATTACAAGAATAATAGACTGTGTTAGGTAGGAATATTAAATAATTTTAAAAATGAAGAAACAAAGTTCGAGAAGTTTTAATTCAAAAGATATGCACAGAGAGGGGAGTGAGATACTAAAATGTAGAACTTTTAAGTATATACTATAAAGATGATGGCAATGAATACCAATAACAAAACTGGTTTAAGAAGGAAACACAGTTATTGCAAGCAAAATGAGTGGTATACAGTTCCTTCTCCAAATTGCATAAACCCTTACATTTTTACAATGAACTTCTAAAACTGGTGACTTCATGTTCAATTCAGGCTGAAAATTATGCACTTTCATCTTTGGAAGATGCCAGGGGCATTCTACTGGAACTGTCAATTGGGATGGAGTGACATGAGGCCAAATGCAACTGCTGAGCTGTTGGATGTGGCCTGAATATTTTCTTGGAAACAGAGGGAATGGAGGAAACTTTATATTTGGCAATTGGTTGGATATTTATATGAGTGTCCAGTTTATGTGCTGAAGAATCTTTTCTTTAAGAAGAAACATTTTGTGCCTGTGAGTGTTGGTTGTCTGTAATCCAAACTGGAAAGTTGCAGGTAAATCTTAATAGAGATACTGAGTGGGTATGTTCATTATATAATATAAAATCTGCTTCATCTGACCATGAACTTTCACTCAAAGCAACAGAGAGACTTTTTTGTATTTTATGTGGGGAATGAAAGGAAAACCCAAATCACCCGAGTGTTAGTGGTCAAAACGGGTGACAAGACAGAAGCTAGACCATATTGTGTCACAGGAATAGAGGATAAGAAAATTTTTTTATGATTTCAGAAATTATGAAATTATTCTGCTTGATAAGGGAAGAAGGTGATGTCCTAGGAACTCCTCACCTACAGGAATCTTCTGTTCTTCAAAAAATGGAACAGTGAGTGAAGAATGGTTTCATTGGGTCAAAAAAGATTATATCGGGCATTGAAGTTCTGATCAAATAGAAGGGATTTCTCAAGATAGGAAAAAAAAAATTCTGAATATTATTCTACAGAACCAAAGAGGAATCCTAAAAGATAAAGCCATTCCATATGCCTGTCTTTTCTTTTATATTATTTCAGTTAAAACAATTGAATGACATAAAACAAGAAAAAAGATATTATGAAATTTTAACTAAACATTAAATTTGCTCTTAGTATTTCTAATCATATTGTGATCCTTTTCAGCTTCTCACATTATTTCCTTGACTCTTCCAGAAATTCTTAAGTGAAAGCTAATTTTAGGTTTGTTCACATCTCAAGGTAAGTGTGGTGATTAACAATGCACTGATTGCTCTGTAATAACTGTTTGAGTATACTCTTCTCTTTCATCTTACTTAAGAGTGAAATGCATACGACGATCAAAGAGGGTTTCTTTCTTTTTTTTTCTTTTTTTTTTTACTGACTGAATACAGTGAATCAAAACAATGTAGTCCATGATTATCAAGCTGGCTAAACATTAGTCAGTTTAAGAAGTGGTGTCATTCAAACTATCATCATTCTATTTAAATGAAAAGCTAACAAAGCACGTAAGTTTCATGAAGAATGCATGGAAAATGCTCATGAAGAATTATGTGCATTTTAGAACAGAAAATAAATGCAGGGAGTGTCTGTCATTTTTGGGTTGTTTCTCCCTTTAACTTTTCTTATAGCTTGCAAATATAATCATCATACTACCGGGATTTGTTAACACTGCTTTCATATTAAACAACTAAAAAAATTCTATAAATATTTTTTTCTAGATTTGCCAGATACTATATGATTTCAGAATTTTTTTAAAAAAAGAAACCATATCCTACTTGCTGTTATAGGTTTCAGGTTTCTTCTGTTTGTTGGGATTTTTGTGTGTGTGTGGGGGGGGTTTGTTTTTAAAATTTTATCTTTTATCTGAAAGGGTGAAGAAATTATATTTTGTTAAAAGTTTTAAGAATCAGTATCCTGGTGATCTGTTAATTTGATGATTAAATCCCATATGATTCATTTATTTCATTATATATAACTTTTTAGTGCACTGACAAGTCATCTTCAGAGTTCATAAGAGTTATTAACCTGTTTTACATGTATATGCAATACAGAGATGGACACTGTCCACCTGGGCAATTAAACAGAGGAATCAGGCAGAGTTTTAGTTCCAAATCCCTTGATTCTATCAATAGATTTAAATGTTAATAAGATAACATGGAAGAAGTGGGGACATGGGCAATGCACAAAAAGAATCTCTGAAGGAAACTAGCAGAAATGAAATTTCTAAATACTTAATTATTTTGGGAAAATTTTAAGAACACTTAATGGAAATCTTAATAAATTATCATAGGAACTTGATTCAAAGATTGATGATTCCCTGGTGGATGAAATCCATAAAAATTATCCCTCAAAGGAAATGTAAGCTTCAGGATTTTTTTTTTGTTCTTGTTTTTTCAAGCAAGAAACAACCATATTTTTTTCAAGGTATAGCTATATTTACATGCAAAAAATCACAAGAATGCATGTTTTCACTATAAAGAACCACATCTCATTTTGCTTTTCTCAAGGGAACTAGCACAGATTTCAACAGAGAAGTTCCCAGAGACAAAATAGCAAATTGAATCCTGATTGTATTATCTTTTAATCAACATTTAATCATGTTTTCATAATTATCTAAATGCTGAAGATTTCCTGTATGCTGATAGGCATGCGTCTACTAATGGCTCCTGAGACTTAAATAAATTCGTTAGCCTTTTAAATTTGGAAGTTTTTTAATTCTTAAGAAATTTGTGGCTGTTGTTTTTAAATTAATTAACCGAAACAGCTAGATTGCTCTTCAAAGCATACATAAAGAAACTGAAAAATTACTTTTCTATCCCTAGGCAAACTCCTAAAGGCTATTCCATTCATTGAGTATGAAAATGGAAAGACTATTGTGACAGAAATATTCTTGCATTGCATATGAACATTCAAGCAATATTTCTGATTACTGCAAAGGTCTTAATTTTAACATTTTAAATCAAAATATAGTCAAGAACTGCTATTCAATGCCACAATTTTACCAAGATACAGATATTTTGAAATGCTATATTTCAATAATTATTAGGCTATTAAAATAAAAATAAACTTAAAGTGTACATATTTTTTTAGAACTCTTTCTTGTTTCTGTTGCCAATGTATGAAAATTACATGACGTATGTTTTAAATATAACACAGATATTGTGAATAAACACAGTGAGTGCTGCAAATTTACCTACACATTTAAGAGTTTGAATACATTTCTAACTTTCTAAGGTCTATCTAAGTAATTTCATCATGTAGTAGACCTTTAGGCTCAAACACACAATTCCAAAAAGGGCAGGATTAAGAAAAACAAAACAGTTGAACCATGTGGTATTGTAATAACACATTTCTTCATAGAAAAGTTTCTGGCCTTGGGTCAAAACAACCTCATGCAGCACTTCAGGCTTAGGGAATTTTGGTATGAGAGCTGCTGAGCACAAAGGGACTTGGGGGTGCTGGCTGGCCATGAGCCAGTGTCTGTCCAGGTGGCCAAGCAGGCCAGTGGCGTGCTGGTCTGTCTCTGAGACAGTAAATCATCACTCCCTGTGCTGGGCAATGGTGAGGCTACACCTCAAATCCTGGGTGCACTTCTGGGCCTCTCACTTCCAAAAGGGCATTGAGGAGCATGTTCAAAGGCAGGTGAAGGGACTGAGGGGCGAGTCTTACAAGGAGCAGCTGTGGGAGCTGCGTTTCAGCTGGAGAAGGGAAAGCTCAGAGGGGAAGGAGCTCACTGCTCTCCACAACCACCTGCATGGAGTTTGTAATGGTGTGGGAGTCAGTCTCTTTGCCATGTCTCCAGTGAAAGGAAAAGAAAATAGCCTTAAGTTGCTCTAGGGGAAATACTTTATTTTGTAAATTTGATAAATTTCTTTTAATATATGAAGGGCAGGGGAGAATTATTTTAGTTATGTTTTTGAATTTTAGCTCTTTGAAAGAAAAACTTCATAATATTTTCATGAGACAATTTAAATTTTGTATCCCAAGACCACAAGTAAATCTTGAGGAAGTGACATTTTATTCCTCTCCAAAAACAAGGAGCTATTCAAATTATATTAACTCACATGATGTGTTTATTTTAAAGAAATACATATTCATTCCTTGGGTCTTATTTAGAAGAGCTTGAAAGACTAACAATTAAATTTCCTCTTTTTTTCCATGATGTTTATTAGATTTCTAGATATTTTTAATTACTTTTACAATCACTGTATTGCTACAAAATGCAGAAACCTTTTCCCAGTTAGATATTGGACTCAACACTCTCTTTTTGAGCTTTTGTTACTTCTTTCAGGGTCCTCTTTTCAGTTTTTTTCAACTATTAACACAATTATATTTGAAAATAATTATTTCCTTCAAAAGACTTACTTCTCTTTTCAGAAAAGATTCTCTAAAGAGCAGCTGAATTTAAGCATAAATAGAAGGGATTAAGTGGAATTTGTCTTAAGATTCACCATATTCTTCCTATATTTACTGGTCAGATATACATGACAACGTGAAATTGCTTTTAAGTATTCTCATATTTTTCCTCCTACCTGACTTCATTTCATGCCACTTTTCTCACTATTCACATTAAATGATTCTTGGTCTTGCCAACAGTCAAAACACAGGGATTTTTCTATGCCAACTGAACTGACAAATCATATAAATAAATGGTCTATCAATCCCAAATTTGACCCATAATTAAACAGGAAAACAAATAAACTTTTAGAGTCATTGTTTTCTACCGTGTGTTTGCCTTCTTGTATTTGAAAGTCCCCTGTAGCTTAATTTGCTCTTCAAGTTAACAAGAAGACACCTTCTTCAAGAGGTTATTCTATTCCATATACAATTGCAAGCAACAATTATTTGCAGTTAACCTACAGTACTATGGTGGGACATGTGGCAATTTATAATTCTGATCATAGATCCAGATTCTTTAAATGGTTAAGGGAACATCTGGAACAATTTCTAAAGAGCACAACCAGAGTTAAGAGCCCTGTTTCTCACTTATATCTGAACATTTTTAGCATTTTTTTAGTCATAAGAATTGAAAAACAATAGTTCTCAATGACAGCATTTGCTCCAGTCAAAATTGAGTTAATGACATTGATGTTGTCCTCCTTCTGCTGTTCTGTTGTCTCTTACAGTCCTTTTAAGAAATGCCAGTTTTGTAGTGAATGAATTCTTTCCTGTCAGGGATGTCATTTTGTCAGTTTGTTGTCATAGGCCTGCAACTTTGCTGATACATCCACTAACAATGCCAAATGAGCAGTTTCCACTTAATGCTTATTTATTTTTCCTCTCAGATAAAGACAGTATCAGATAAAGACAGTAACAGATAGAGGAGGTTGTTTCTACTGCATGTTTCCAGCTCCATATTACCAAAACTTAATCTCTGAAGTCAAATAAATCACTTTGCAGAGTCAGGCAAGTGCTTGACTTTTATTACCACAAAGAAACCTTATTCTTGTGTTTGCATTTAAGAACTGAGATTTTTAGTTGCTGTTGTAGGATATTTTGTCTTACGGGCATAGGAAGAGGAACATGACAATGGAAATAATTTTGTTTTTCTGGTTTTTTTTCTCTTTTGTCGTTGTTGTTTCAAGAATCTTGTTTAATATTTCTATATTTCTGTCCGGGAGCGGGGGGAAGAAAAAAAAGAAAGGAAAGAAAAAAAAAGGCAGCATAAACCAATGAATAGGTCCAATCATATTTCCAAATGATAAATTATATTTTACTCAGAATCATACACAGAAGGAACTAGATATTGACCAAAACCCTAAGAGACTACACAAACAAGCCAAACCCACTGTTTTTAATGCAATGTCTTCTTCCAAAGGGAGCTATTAACACTACTTTAAGTTTTAAAAGGGAACAAAATGAAACAAACAACTACAAAATGCCACAACCACAAATAAGAAGTATATTACTTGAGAGCAGCCTGAAAGTTAAGTAACCCTGCCTAAAGTTCTGTTGAGAAATTTAGGATGTGAAGAAAGGATTGGTATTAAAATATATAGTCTAAATCATCATTGTAGAGTATCACAACAATACCCATACATCTTAAAATACTAACTCCATTGGTTTGTCCTCATTATCCAAGCCTTTCCCAAATACTTATTTACCTCTACCAAAAATGTGTTTTTCTGGCACATTTTGAAGAACAAAACAGGGTATGTTGGAAAATACGTTTGCTAACAGGATTCAAAAAACAGTTTGTCAGTCTAGAAAGAGAAAATTTCAACACTTTAAAAATGTTACTTGGGCTCAATTCTAGAACATTTTCTCTTGGGAAGGTATAATTTAGAAGACCTCCAAAAATTGTGTCTTATTTGAATATAAGGTTAAACATTAACCTTGGATTCAAACCTTATAAAAATTAACCTTATAAAAATTAACCTTAAACGGTCAGGCATATTTCTCAGCAAAAAAAAATAGCAAATGTGGTAGTCTATTCTTCATGTGCCCATTCAGAGCACAGGGAAATAGAGGACAAAAGTACACTTAATTCAAAATACAGTTGCAGAATTAGCAGTGGTTCAAGAACTTGCAGGAGTTGTTTTGTCTGTTGGGAATAGCAGACACACTAAATCCTGGAATCTTTAAATATAGTACAAATGTAAATTAAGAACTGAATAAATATTATTTGGAAATCAGGAGAGTTGATATCTCTTTTCCCCTTTCAATTTGAGAAGAGATATTCTGAAATATTAGCTTAGGTGCTAAACCTTAAACCTTAGCATTAGTGTGGGATGTCACCCTTTATGACTAAAATTATTCCCTCTTGAAAAGAAAGTAAATAATAATTATAAGAAAACAAAATAAAACCTTGAAAGCTTATCCCACGAAACAGAGAAAGCTGGCATGTGAAATAAGGTAGGATAAACCATTCAAGAATGTTCTGATGAAATGGTTTATCATTACTTTATTTAGATGATGCTTTTCTTCCTGAGAACATGAAATCTTTTGTCGTGTTTAAAATACAATTTCTAGTGAAGCACACAGAGAGTTAAAGAAAAGAAGACAGAGATGCAAAGTGAAAGAATAATGATGATAACAACAATTATAGTGGTAATGATAATGATAATAACAATAATCCTGGTTAGACCATGGTCTTGAACACAGATTGCTTAAAGCCGAATAAAGTCCTGTAAGATTATTTTGGATGTGAATCTAATTTTTGTGAACATCTTCTTGTCTTGGATTCATGTCAGTGCAGAGCAGGAGCTCTTGTCATGTTGGCAAGATGAGGTGACTTTTTTGCCCAGGTTTAAGCTAGAGAATATGAGATGTGAGCCAAACTAGATTTACTGAATTCTCCAGGACAGAAGATATTTACTTTCTGCCCAGAATCACCAGAATTAAGACTTCTTGATTCGGGAAACACCGATAAATTGTTGCATGTTGCTGGTATATAGAATGCAACTTAGGCAAATACTAAGACATTACTAACAAAGTTTATGCTAGAAAAATTAGGACAGCTGCAGAAAAGAAAAAAGAAAAAAAAAAAAAGAGGAGACATTTTGTCAACTATGTCCTTTGAAAAAAGTAACTGTTTTAGTCAGTTCAAGTCTACAACAAATTGAAATAAGATACAGAAAAAGAAATTCTTGTGTCTTAAAATGTGCTTTTTCTGAAATGTGAGCTCACTTAATCTTTATTATATCACATTTCTTTGTAAAATGTTCATTCACCTTAAAAATTCAGTTTGGGAAAAAGGTGTTAAATAGCTGAGGAAATTTTCTCCCTCTTTACTCCTAGACTCTGTAGAGCAAATAAAAGGTTAAACCCAAGCAAAATGTCGTTTAGTGATAAATACTGGCCTGTAATCATGTAAAATCTAAACATTTTTAGTGTGTAGTTCTCTCTATTCTGCATATCAAACTAAGTAGTGTAAATGTCAAGTTTTGTGTTCTCACATATAAAACATATTGATGTAACACTTCATGTAATCTTGTTTCAATTTCCACTTTTAAAGAAACATTTTCTTCAAATGCCAGTAATGACAGCGGCACAGTTGCATTCTTACTGCTGCTTGTGTGGAAAAAAAGCAATGTTAGAAAGAGACAACTTATTTAGAAGGGTTTACTCAAGATATGTCATTTTTGTCAGTATTTTGAAATGTCAACTGTCATGCAAACAAGCCTGAAGCAGTATTTTAGCACTTATTTATTAGATGAGCAGTAAAAGAGACACATTGGTTGTTGAAAAAGTAGACATTGCTGCATGCCTACAGATATGATAGTTATGTAATTCAACATGTCATATATGACAAAGTTACCCTACCTGCCACTCCAGCAGCCAATATTTTGAACATTTATTTATTTCAGTTGCACATGCACACGTCTGAATACAATCTTCATTAACAGACACTTTATTGGCCATGAACATTGAGACTAGGAAGTAAATCTTGAAGCCAAATGTATGCTTATTTCTAAACTAAACAAGCACGCACTAATAAAGGTGTATTTTAGGCTTATATTTTGCGTTTGCCTAATTCACTCTGAATATCACATCAAGCTCAACTATCAGACCACTACTGAAAAATCATTGGAAAAAATTAAAACTCTGTAAATTTTTCATTACATATGACTTCCGTAGCAGTGAAAAATTAAGAATCTAAAATCAAAATACTGTATCCTATACGGATTGTTTGAGTTAGAAAAACTTTTTTAAGGAAATTTCACCTCTAAAGACTTACCATAAGGTCAGAAAGTACTGCCAAGGTCAAGCAGGGAAATGTGATCCTTGGGCTCAGAAGGAGAATACAGAGCACATGAAAGGGTATCATTTTCTCTTTGTACATTACATCACCATATCAAGTGGTTGGTTTTGCTTTTAGAATTTGTCAAGATTGCAGAACACTGAAGAAAGGAGTCTTAAATGATCCAAAGCACAGAAAACAAGATTCACTCTGGGAGACTAAATAAACTCAGTCTAACTGGTTTATTGAAGAGAGCTTTTTCAGAGTATTTGATTATTTGATTCAGAGATATAAGAAAATGTGAAAACTTTGAATAGTTTCAAATTCCACCTTGAATGCAGTTGTATTCCTTAACATAAGGGTAATTAACCTATTACCTTAATAATAAGGTAATTAAGCACTTAAAGATTACATCAGTGAAAAAGCCTGTAGACTCAGAATCCTAAAAAACAGATATCTTTTGCCTATCTCATACTTTTATTCAAGCTCTAAGGAAAAATAAATATCGTGGTGATGATGATGTGCAGTATTTTTTTACATTTACCCATTATTAAGCATAACTATTCTAAATGAAATGATTAAGTGAAAAATATTATAGTTCCCAAGATCTTGAATGTATTTTATTATAATTGTCTATGTCTGTCACTAGAATCCAAGTAAAAAATAGTAAGAATAATATATATGTATAAAGTATGAGCCACTTAAAAGCACATGGCATTATCAGTCAACATTACATGCAGTGGTATGAGCATACCTGCACCTTCTTATCATTCTTGTTTTTTTTTTTTCTGGTATATATCTCACATTAACAGAATATAAGATAAGATCTGAGGGAAAAAATTAAGTGCCATTTAGACCCTTATAGTGATTTTGCAGGCCCAATGGACAGTCCTGGAAGATATGTATGACCTATAATATCTTGCAATCACCAGGAGATAGATTTTAGAGTGAAGATCTAAAAAGTATAGATACTTTCAGCTACCTACATATCTTTTTCCAAAATTAGATGCTAAAGACATTGCATCAACTTAGTAACAGTTCAATAATCAGTTCTCATAAAAAAAAAAAAAAAAAAACAAACCTGCAAAACCAAAGCAACTTGAATAATTGTTGCTAAGGAGAATGCAAGACAAAAACAGAATTCCTTCCAGTTTTTAAATCACACTACATCTACACACAGAATTTTGCATAATTCAGAATTGATGACACAAGCAGTCAGCCCTTCTAATAGTCATAAAACCACAGAATAGTTTTGGTTAGAAGAGACCAGAAAGATCATTTACTTCCAATCCCATTGCCATGGGCAGGGACAATGAATTGTTTCAAACTATCAGAAAAAAATGGAAAATAGAAAATATGGAACTGAAACACAGTATTGTCTGTTCAGGTTCTTTGTTTAGTATGAATGGAATTCTCAAATGAGACCAGCAAAGACAATAGAAGCTATGACTAAGCCGACTATGGAACAAAATGTAGGATAGCTGAATCAATAAAGTGAGGAAGGATTTGAAATCTCAGGTATGACATCATGCTACACTCCTTGAATAGCAACAGCCTGTTTACTTCATAGTAGCTGAAACACTTCCCTGAAAAGCAGAGGTCAGAGTTAAATCTGTAGTCTATGCAGTGAAGAGGTGTAATTTAAAATAAATTGTGTAAAGTTTCAGGTAAAAGAGCATGAGAAGTTTGGATCCTTTACATATTATTTAGAGTATTGGCCATTAGATAATTAGATAGATGAGAATTCTCTGTTTCCCTTTGGTTCCCTAAAAAAGTATGTTAGAAAACACTAGAAACAGGCCACAACTTGCAAGTAATACTAAGACTAGTAGCAGTAGTAACTACTAAACTATTAAATTAGTAGTAGTAATCTTTTTCTAACTACTAAAAAAATTTAAACATCTTTTTTTTCTTTCTCAATGCCATAAGAAGGAATGTGATGTGAAAATATGCTTGACTCAGATTGCTGCATTCGTTCTGTGCTCATTGAAGGACACCCATACTCCCAGAAATCAAAGCTAGCCTAGGTCTACGTACATGCTGCAAGCGAGAAATAGCAAAATGGATTTAAGTCTCTATGCAGTGGAACAGCATTGAGAAGACAGGAAATTTAACTTTGAACTAGTTCTACTTTGGCAACTTGAACATGCTAACCAATGGCAATCAGAGAACAGTTGGTGGGATTCTGGAATCTTTCTAAATAATTTCAATTAAAAGAAAGAAATGAAGTAATAGTGTTTTGAAAGCATAATGGGAATCAGAGTAGAAACAAGAAGTCAATTCAAAAGCACACTTCTCAATAAAACTAAGCTAAACAGTGATGTAGAGGCTCCTGGCTACCTCAAGGTTGTGTCTGCCCCTGGTTCCCCTCCCCAGGTCTGACTGTGATCCTCACTCACATGTCCTGACCCAGCTTTACCTGCGCCCCAGCTCCAGCCCATCCCTGGAGAGGTGTCCCATGGAGTCCAAGGCTGCCCTAGGCCTGCCCTGCTCCCTGACTGCAATGGCAGGGTGGGCTCTGGCTGTCAGGCAATGTCCTGTCTGCCCTGCTGGATTGCCCATCACTCCCCACATCTGGTACCCGGGGACCCACGGCCCCTGCTGTGCCCTAGCACTGGCAATGATTTGCCATTGCTCCCCTACCATTCCCGCCCTTACATGTGTACCTTTTTAATGACTCGTGCAAAAAGAGTAAGCATAAGGACCTGTTCCATAATTTTAGTTAAAGGGGAGGTCAGATTCCTTACTATAACTGCAGGGGATTTGGAAGTGCTAGAAGACAAGTGTAAACTTAACCACAGGCTTCCTCAGTTATAAAGTCTTTCTAATCTTGCAGCAATTGCTGCTTGTAATGCCTGTCAGAAAGATTACTAAATAATCTACTTCAGAAATCTCAAGCAGCAGATGAATTATGCATATCACAAGCTTTTACTAAAGAAAATAGTAAAGAGTCATTTTAAAGTACATCTTTAAAGCCTATTATATTTTGTAAAACATTTTTCTGAATTGAGTTCTCTTTTTTTACTCACTTACAATTTAAAAGTTTACCCCAACTGAAAATCCACAAACTTTCACTTTACTAGACATTGTGTCAGTAATCTCTACTGGCTACCCATCCAATAACTGCAGTTTCCATGTCTCATCACTGTCAACATGGCACTCTGTCTGCATGGCTCTGTCATGACACTGCTTTCTGAACCCATACATGTTTTGGCAAACAACATAAAAGGTCTAAACAAGCTGGAAAATTTACTTCTGTTTTTTAAAATGAATTTAAATAAATCAGGAAAACCCCCACAAATTAAAATTATCTTTCTACTAAAAGGAACACTGCTGTTGCAATGCAGCAAATGAGTGAATCCAGAGATTAGGGAGAGATGTGTATTTGCTACATAACAGTATGTCTGCGCTATCTGAAAACCCTTACCTGAAGAGATGGAAATTTTAAAATAATGAGAAAGAAGTCTTTTATTAAGCAAAAAGTTTGAAATTCACACTACACTGTTGATAAATATATATCATAAGAAAAGTCAGCACACATTTGGTAATTTCCGCTGAGAGATTATTTGCTTACTGATGAGCATTGCATATCTGTAGGCTTGATTCTTCTTTAATTGATACTGCACAATCAGGAGATAATTCCTTATGTTTCACTTAGCATAGAACAATAGTCCAGGCCATTGGATAACACAAGACAAGCCTATGAGTATTTGATAGTATCCATAAGGTCTCTGTGATAAGAGCCTTCTAATTTAGGCAAATAAAATCATTTGTAAACTATTTTCCTTTCCATTTGCAAGCTGTTTTTATTCATCTTTATGCGTGAAACAAAAATTTTATGTTTTGCCTAGGGATGAGAAAGGGAAAAAAAATGTAACCTGTACTGGGTCTTTACCATACTAAGTAACTTCTTTTGGAGAACAGGTTCCTTTTTTTTCTTCAAGGGCTTAAGTCTGGAGACAGGAAAGGATGTCTTTAAAGGAAATAATGTGAAGAGGAAAATAGAGCATACACTGAATGTTTAAAACTCTCTCTCACACACCCTTTTAAAGTCTTGCACTTCATGGCTATTCTTCTGTCCACAATATGAATATTGTGCACCTGAATGTCTTCAGGTCATAGCAAACAGCACAGCAGTACAATCAGCAGGACAGCTTCATTTCATATATCATTCACAGCTTGTGCTGTGCTATGATTCTAAATATGTCCATAACTTTCTCATAACGTAGGAAGGACAAGAGGCTGTAATTGGCTTTTAATCCTAGGTGAGTTTTCCAGGTTTTTACCATTGCTTTTTTCTTTCTCTGTTGGGAAGACTGGTTTTTGAAGTTTTGTTATCTAATAAGAAAAAAAAAGGAAATGCAAACTTGGGATCTAGAAACATTTTAACATTTAAATGTTTTCGTTTGCAAAACAATTAGTCATACATTTATGGGTTAACTGGGAACACAGTTTACAATTAACAACTGGATTTTAGAGTATGAGACTAATGCTACACACAAGTAGTAGCATAATTTATTCACTATTCTTAGATTTTACATGTACTTCATCGCTGAAAAAATATTATCATGCTCCCCTGCTGGGAAAGAAGGAATATTGAAGAGAAGGCTGAGGACAATGTTTTTAGAGCTACAAGTGTTTAGATATCTACTGATATCTTGGAAAATTAAATTAGGTGGCAAGGTATCAAGCTTCCAGCAAAAACAAGCCAACCCAAAACCAGAAAATTGACATAGAAAGAATTACGTTAAAGTCGCTACTTTAAGTAAAACATAATTTTTGCATTTTTTTATATGAACATTTGCTGAATACAGGTGCTGTTTGATCTTCAAAGACAACCTCCTCAGGGCACAAGAATAGTCTGTTCTTGACAGGCAAGTCTGTGAAAAGGTCAACGTAGATGAAGACTGAGGTCCTGACTGAGCTCAACTACAAAAAGGAAGTGCACAGATGACAGAAGTGGGGACAGGCTACATGAGAGGAATGCAAAGGCATTTCCCTTCCTGTAGGAATGGATGGAGGAAAGCCAAAAGTCAGATTGAGCTGAAACTAGCAAGGGAGGTGAAGGGTAGAAAAACACCTTTCTGTAATTATATTATCAGGAAAAGAATGAAGATACCTGTTGTGCAGTGGGGCAAGGGATGTAATAGGGGTCATGCAAAAGGCTGGCTACTTTGTGCCCTTTTTACCACTCAAATAGTAATCAGTTTATAAAACATATTAAACTAAGAGTCAGCATATTTGTATATAAATTAACTGCAAGGCATGATCAAGGTGTTTACATGAGAGAGACTTCATTCATAGTTGTCAAAGGCTTCAGAATTCTATCCATGGCTCAAAATTCTGTTGTCCGTCAGGGTCGTTGTTGAGGTGGAGCAGGTAAAAAAAGCAGGAAAGGCTTTTGCAGGGGTTTTACAGAGATGTTTATTTCAACCATGCATGGGAACAGTCCCGGAGTTCAGAGGCAAAGGCAAGGGTTTGGGGCTCTGGGTAAGGTACATGGGACGAGCAGGGTGGGGAAAGAAGTATCAGAGACCAATTACCAGGGGACATGGGGGTGTCACAAGGGTGGGGTTAGGGCATAGGGGCCGACAGGGAAACAGGGTGGGAGTGCCTTTCAAGGTCTCCACAGAATTGAACTTTAGGTTTCCAGAAATCTTCAGATCATTTCAGGGTTGTGTTAAATTAGTATTAGGCCAGTTTCTGTCTTAGAAGTAAGCAATTTTCAGGGAATTTGGACCTGGAAACTGCACATTCTTGTAGTGCTCATTCTAGATGGCTTTGCAAAACTCTTTGGGTTCCTAGAAACCTATAAAGTCGTAGGCCTAATGTTTGGTTAAAGGAGAGCTGTGATGAATAACAAAATTGTTTATTTAGTTTTTCTTACCTTTTTGTATATTTCAGAATTTAATAAAGAATTTCATACTGAAACATGCACAGTTAACCTTCCAGAAGAGGGCTTCAAGCTCTGGTTTGAAAAGTGGAAAAAAAGTTCTATTGTATTATTACTTGCATTTCAATAAACTTTTTCTCAATATCTACATATTTTTACAGCAGCACAAAGAACAGTAATAACAGCACCATCACATCATGCCTACTGTTGTTTGCATGAGAAGAGATGAAGGAAATAGCTACCTTACTTAGGAATTATTATTGTTAACTCAGGATATGCCACTTTGCCATTGTGTTGAAATGGTAGCTTTCTGATGTAAAGCAGCCTGGAGCAGAATACAGCACTGATGTTACTTATTAGATAAATAATAACGTAGAGGACATGGGGTTTTGAAGAGTAAGCCCTGCTGTGTGCCTAAGGGCACTGTAGAGTTATGAAATTCAACATGGCATATGTGACAGGGGTGGGTGACTCCTTTTAATTATGTGTGCTTTTGGATCAAGGCATCACACAGAACCCTTAATGATAGAAACTGGAGCATGAAACCTGAAGTCAGACAATAGACAAAGAATTCTGTTAACTCAGCGGGATGTTGAATAATCTACTGTAGGTCTACAGTGGAAAATAATGAAACCTAAAGCATTTTCTGCTAGTGTTAATAAGTATATTTAAAATTGCTTCTAACATCACAATAAAATATCCTTCTTTTAGAAATCAACAAATGTATTTTCCCAATTGGACAATGTAGTCAAAGCAGGGCCTTCTGACACCTGGATCTTTTAAGATATCCCAATTAAAATGTTAATTACTTATTTAATTAGATTTGCTAATATCAGTTTTCCTTAAATCCAAGTATGACCAAAATGCTGCAATTAATGACAGAATTTAGTAGTATTTTAATAGAATAGCCAAACACAATACATTAGCATTTTACATAAGCATGAGAGTAATGTGACCATAGAAGGGAAATATTGTGTGTGGTTGCATGAGAAAGCAATGAAGGGATTAAAGTTGCCAGAGAAATGCAAGATAAGCACAAGATATCTCAAAGAGGTAGGATATCCTGGCCATGCACACCGAAAAGCTATGCTGGAATCAGAAAACATACATTTTTCAGCCTAGATACAGGGAGGCATTAGACATCAGAATTAAATGAAGAAAATGGGAGAAGAAAGAAGTCATGCCCAGCTGGGTTTTCTTTCAAGGAGCACTCAAGCCTGGTCACCTGGGCCTTGATTGCCAGGCTCATCCAGGACTCTAGATGCCACTGCTAAATATTTTCCTTGTTTCATGGCATTGTATATTCACATTTAATTTATTACATGGTTGCCAAAGACAGTTTTGTGTAAGTAGTGATATCAATTTACAATGTGTAAGAATTAACCATTTCTTCAAGTGTACAGTTATTGTGTGAATTTGATAAATTTACTTTAGCAAACAGCCCTGGCACTACTCTTTGTTCCTTGATTCAGTCTGCCTTCAACAGTCAGTTGCAATGTAGAAGCAATATAGAGTGCATCACCAGAAAGGTAGAGAACTTTGCTCAGAATCATCAGTACAGTTCATGAGAACAAATACCAATTTTATTTACATTGAAATTTCTCTTAAGGTTATTACACCTGTTGTTCTGTATATTTTTCAAAAGTGGTACATTTTTAGTTGTTAAGTAAGTAATAAGTAGCATAGAAGTTTATTGAGCTTTTCAAATATAAATTTCACAAAACATTTTCTTTTTTTCACAAGATCTTAAATTACTTTGAAGAAATGAATTAACCCTGCAGCTTTAGTCAAATAAGAACTTTTCCACACTAAACTTAGAGGAGATGGCAGAGCAAAGCATTTTCTTGATTTGTCTAAGAATACGAGGTGCTAAGCTGCAGCTGAAAACTCAGAAATTACATTCCTGTGTCATAGGCTGAAGATCTCTCCTCAGCTTTTAAAATAAATAAACCATAAAAATGGCACATCTAGTTCTTTCTGGACAAGTTTAGTTTTTAGTAGTTTCATTATATGATCACAGCTGAAAAGAGAGGGTTGTTCTTTGTTTATTGTACTGAAACCCAGAAGAATTTTCAGCACTTTAAATTGTCTTCTCAGACAATGCTTATGTGTGTGAAGGCTGAAATATCAAACTCAGGAGTTTTTCACAGTATAGATAACCTTTCTTACAATTATGTGCTGACAGTTTGAAGACTCCATTTTCTTGCACCTTGTGTGGTCTGATCAATGAAAACAAAATACATGGTGTGTAAAACATAAGGTATATGTGGGTGAACAAATAAAGCAAAAGGAACATGAAAAAAATTATAACAAAAAATCCATTATTCTGAATTCAAGGTGAATTCCACCAGAATAGTACAAACTGCTACTGCGAGGAATACAAAAAGGCTCACCTATGTGAGAATTTGGAAAAATGACACCTACAAAGTCACTTAGATACTTGAACATATGACTTTTTCAAAGCATATTAAGTAGGAAAGGTTGATGTTAAAATCAGTGTGGGAAGAAATTTTGCACTTTAACAAATCTATATGTAAGTATTTTCTATGCTAGTATACATTGGCCATAGATGTGAAACCTATGCTTCTACTGGGGAAGTTATAGCACATTTAGTCTTTTACATGCTTTAATTCTTACTATATGTTTTTAATAAAAATATTGATATATTTGAGTCATTTTTTAAAAAATAAAAATGTTATTGCAATAAAATCTTTCATTCTTTTTATTATATGAATTGCCTTCTGGGAAAAGTTACATTTTTTTGAATAAAATAAAGCCAAAACCATTTTGTTTCACATTGTTCTTCTGCTACCAAAAAATCTGTCACCATAATGTTTGAAACTGAAATTTCAAACCCACACACACACCCCCAGTAAATGAAGAAAATATTTCAAATGTTTGAATGTTTTCTTTGTTGCTTTGTGAGTATGAGTTCTGCCTTACTTGTTAAGCAGATGTACATCAACAAGTCGTAACTTAAGACAGAATGCCTATTTGCAAAGTAAGACAGCATTACTGAAACTGGACTTCTGCCTGCCTCTTTATATTTAAGATTACAAAAATTAGACATCCACTCTTTGAAAGCATAGTTAATAAATTACTTAATCTCTCCTTCAGCAGCTTCAGTATGCTCCCTTATTTTCTTCTAAAGATCTAATCATATGCTAAAATTTAAAGTCACTGTACAGAAAGAGTACAAAACCTGCTGTGGTTTATACACAGGCTCATGTTTTTTTCTTAAATGGAAAAAGATAAGGACAAATTCTGTCTATGATTTTACAAAAGAGTTGCACAAGTGGGATTTATGTTTAAATTCCATATTGTTGTAGTGATAAATAAATTGTGATTTTTTTTCCCACTTTTTTGTCATTTGAAAAACAGAATTGGTTTAAATTTCCACTTCTTATATTTCAGAAATGTATAAACATAATAACAATGGAAAAAAAATGAAAATTATGGAGCCATAGTTTCTATGTAGAAACTGTTTACAAAATGTCACTGAAATTCAGCAGATTTTCTATTGTATGTGTAAGGGTGTACATGTACATATGCACTTACACTTTTTCTATGTAGAACTATATGACTAAATGGCTTGCAGAAATTTGGCTCTTTGTAAAATAGTAATATTAACAATTTGAAGATACTTCTGACTTAACATCTTGAGTTGTCCTGAATACTGCCATAAACCAATCTATTTTGTAAACTTTTTTTGTTCATTTCTTGCCAAATTGTATGGCAAAATTTGCAACTACCCAGTGCTAGATAGGATATTCTTCCAAGACATATTTCTAACATGGACTGATAAGTGCAGTTATGGAATTTTTGAGATTTATTGTTCTACAGTCCTTACTTTGGATTCTTTGTGTGTGTGGTATGTGGATTTAAAGCTGAGGATTTGCAAAAGAACCAAAAGCAAAACAAAAACAAAACAAAAACACCAAAAAACCCAAAACAAACAAACAAAACACACTCCACAACCAAAAATACCCCAAACAACCCAGATGTTTTCAGGAATAAATTACTTCTTCATGTCATATGTTGCACTTAAAGAAATGACTAAAAGCGAAATAAATAGGCATGCTTGAAAGGTCTTAGAAGTAACTACATGTTTTCTCTAATGATAAAGCTCTTGCTCTTTTCACTCCAGGTCAAAAAATATTTTCAACTAAACAGAGCAATGATCATTGTTCAATGGAACTTAATCCTATCCGAGGAAATTGTATTTGCTGCTGGAGTATCATAATCATAGAATGGTTTGGGTTGAAAGGGACCTGAAAGTTTATCTAGTTCCAAACCCCCTGCCATGGGCAGGGATGCCTTCCACTAGACCAGGTTGTTCAGAGCTACATCCATCCTGACCTTGAGCAATTCCAGGGCTGGGGCATCCTCAGCTTTTCTGAGCAGTAATATTGAACTGTGAAACGTTAGAAAAGACCAAGGAGATGATCCCATATGCCCGTCTCTTATGAAGTACTGACTACTGGAAAATCTTGGTACAGCTTGATTTAAAAAGAGCTGTCCCTGAAGAAAGTGAACATCTCAATAATCTTTCAACCTTTGCATTTCTTCTACTATTTTATGAGCTTTTATTAAAATTAAATTAAAAATAAGAAAAAAAGGAAAATCCACCAATAAATCCCCAACCTTTATCACGCTAATATCAAAGATGAACCTTAATGATCTTCTATTCTGTGCATATAGGGAGCTGCATTTTAAACCAGGATTGATATAATTCTCAACTACTGTCTACTCTCAGATGAGCAGTACCCAACCCAGCATACATAGCAGGGTGAACAGTGAGCTAACAATAGAGGGCTGATGTAAATTGATTATTCTCCAGGTCAAGGCAATTTTCTGAATACCCAAAAGTTGCTAATGTCTGCTTCAAAGTACTCAAGAAGTATATCAAGAAGACAGCAGTCAGCCCATTTATCTTGATCCAAGATTGTTAGTATTTTTGTATTTTGTTTTATAGCCACACGTTTGGTCACAGGTAGAAATTCCCCTCCTTTTAGGCATCTCAGACTATTTCTGGACTTGCTCCTAGATAGAAACAATTCATACCATTCCTAACTAAAAATTAAATTAAAGGAAAAGTGTATGTGTGAAATCATATATAGATGGGATTGCTATCAGTATCCATGCTAACACTAAACTGTCAACCTATGCTTTATTGATAAAATTCTCAATTTCCATCATTCTTATTTGACTATAGTTGAAAATCATAAAACTCATATTTTACATGTTCTTAGGGGATTGTTATATTCCTGAGAGCGTTCAGGAGCCTAAACCATCCCAGACATTAAAACTATGGAACCTTTATCATCCTTCAGTATTAAACAGAAAAGTAATATGCTATTGCTGTGTATCTATGACAATATAAACAAGATGTCTATTCTTTACTTCTGGGAAGAACAGTAATGAATGCACAAGTTGTAAATAGACTTTTTCACCTATCTCATTCTGTCCTACTTTTGATATTCTAGCAGAAACTGTTTAAATTTAAGTGGTCTGTTTTCCGTTTAATTTTTTTTTTTCATGCTTTCTGGAAAATCCAGAGTTTGTCTACTGAGGACTTCTAGTTTAAGTGTCCTCTGCACCTTGAGGCCTGTCCCCATTTTATGAAATAAAGCACATAAAAGCAGTTGTTTTCATCCCTTTGCCAGAAAGTATTCCTCTATTTGGATCTAGGGGCTTAATGTCTCTTTGCACTTAGCAATCAAATAGAAAATAAATGCAATACATCTTGGCAGGCTGAATCAATTCCAGGATTCTAAATACTGCAAAATAATGTCATTTTGACCTTAAAGGATTTATATTGTCATCCTTGTTGGACTGAAACAATTCAATTCTGCTGTGGTATCAAAATACCCTTTTGAGTTGAGTCTGTGAAAAAATACAGGGGGCAGGGGTGTTTGTAGCCAAAGCAGACGTTTGACACATGGAATGGCTTAGGATGTGGGCAGCAGCTGGAAGGGGATTGCAAGTGCAGTCCATTCCATAGATTGCAAGCTTTTTTTTCCTGTGTAGTAACAGAAGCAGAAAACATTGATCTGTAGAATTATAATATAGGCACCTTTACTGAAATGCTCAGAATAGTTGGCACTTATTTTCAACTAGTAAAATACAGATTAGAGTAAGCATAAAAGTTTGTTGATGATACATTATCCCTATATTTGCCGTGTTTCAAAAGGCATTATAGAGGTTTTGCAAAATATTAGGACTTGGTATGGATATGAGAAAACAACCAGCTCAAATGCATTTCCAAATAGAAATTCTATATGAAAGACAAAACAGGACAGAAGTAGTTTTAGAGCTTGAGAAGGCAACCTTTGACCACCTACATTTTGCTACAATATTTATTAGATAAATACATTATACTAACATAAGACAATGTATCATTATGTTTATAACCTTTTCTAAGGACTAGCTAATGGAAGACACTCAGAGAAAAATTCTGCAGATGATAAGGGACACCTCTGAGCATAATAAAAATTACAGAGCACCACAAGAGATGGTTGCATTTCAGAGGTGTTTAAGAGGAAGCAAAGCGAGTTCTGGACTGATGTCCCATCCATATCTCCACAGTCCAGCTTGGACATCCCAAGACTGTGTCTGACCCAATTTCTCTGCAGTGGGACTGATCCTGATCCCCACCCACCAGCAGATATCCCAGTGAAACCTCAGCCCTGCACTGGAGGATGCCCTGGCATTCTGCTTCTGGGTCCTGTAGAACTACTGTATCTATTAAATTCTCTGGGACCATCTCTTTGAAAGTCTCAATCTAAGGATTAATTCAGTCTCTGACAAAAAGATTGGGTTAAAGTTAGAAGTATTTCAATATTCACTCAATTAATATGCAGCTTAATTTTGTCATTATCATTTTACAGTTAGTTTTTGAGAAGTGATATTCTTAATTCTATGTAATAAATTATATAGTTTAGTTGTGTAGATAATTTGATCTAATTTATTATGAAATGTCAAAACATATAAAAAGCACGGTCAGTGGTGTCACAGAAGTAAGAGCCTTCCTAAAGTAGATCAATATGTGTCTTTTATGATCACTGATTATTTTGTCCCCACAAAGCTAAGCACACCCTCTAAGCATTTATTGCTGTATAATTCTGAGAACATCTAAAAATAGAACATTCTGGTATTAGATCTGTTCTTAGTCTCGAAAGAAATTAAATGAATGCAAAAAGTTTCCAATAGCAACTTTTAAAAATTGTACTATTGTTGAGATCCTGCAGCATTTATTATTGCACTAACAAAGCTACGGATACAAGGAGTTTCTTCTTATTTATTTGTTACCAGTAAATATCTTCTTGTTTACTTATATAAGGAAAAATATTTAAAACTTTTTGTCTATTTTGTTTCCATTCATAACATTTTTCTTTTATTTTCTGGTGATCTGACTTTAGTTTTCTGACAATGAAAGGTTACTGGGTGCCTTGAGGTTTGATTTTTGAATATGTGCCTTTGAATCTTCCAGTCTGTAATCATAGCTCTGATCCAGTCATAGGAAAAGTAAAATAGTATTATATCTTTATATAAAGGAATCTTTTGGCATTTAAATTTACCTGTGTATCTCAGATACAAAAAATACAACCTTTTTGTCTTAACTTTCAGTCAGGAAATTTAATAACAATGTTTAGCTAATGATTCAAGGAAATAAAACAAACCAAGAAGAGCATGCTGATTTCATTTATTCTAATGCTTTACAGTATGAACTTATACTTATGGGAGCACTTATCATTAAGTAATACTTTTTAAAAATAATAATAATAATAATAACAACAATAATAATAATGATACATATTGTTTTGTTGATATGAACTTCTAATGGTCATCTCGCATGTGTTTTTAAAAGTAGTGTTTTCAGAAAATGTAGGGTAAAATCTATTCAGCTGCATAAAAGAAAAGAATATATTACTCACAGCCAAGGGATTTCATGACTCAATTCTGCCCTAAGTTATATTATTATTATTATTATTATTATTATTATTATTATTATTATTATTGGTATAGTCTAGAATAATTGAAAGGTATAATTGGCTCTTTTCAGTTTCTACATTGTAAAACTTTGATTGTGAAAATTTTATGTAGTGGTTTAGAGGAAATGACTAAATCAACAGGCAGTAAAAAAAATTCCACATTGTTTTTGAAAGAAGAAATAAAAACATCTCAAATTCTCACAAGAGACTCAACATCTTTGTGATTCATAGCATCTTGCTCTTAAATATTAGTTATTCAGCAAGTACAATGCTGCAACAGTTTTTTTCAGTTGACTTTGTTTTTCTGCCTATATTATAGGTCTTTAATCTTTTTAGATTAAATGAATCTGGTACATTCAGTTCAGCAGTAAAATTTTGATTTTCTCTTCGTTCTAGTCCTTGGGGAAAGACATGTATGCATAAGTAAAACGTATATGTGCACAAATATGTGTTGCTGATTGGTGAATTCAGATGAGAACAATATAATATCAAATCCAAATGGCAGGATGTCATGAGTTTCTATTGTATAACACTCAATATATACTATGAATTGGCCTGTTTTATTAAATGAGAGAATAGAGTGATTCACCTTCTGAGTCCTGTACCATGGGTCTCATCAACACTGTTCAGAGAAAATCCCCTTCTCTTTCATCATCTTTAATTTTTGAGAGCCTACATTCTCAATCCAGCTTTGAGAAAGATTAGATCTTTTCTTTCTTCTGCTGGAAAAAGGCATCAGGAGACTAGAGCTTCAATTTGGCAGACATTCAAAAGTTTCAGGCTTAAAAATGCTTTTATTAATAGGACAACAATCAAACAATGAGAAAACAAATGCAGAAATGCATAATCATCATGGGGTAGAAGCAAATATATGCTTCTGATTTGAAGCATATGCAATAATTGCACCAAAACAAGATTGGAATCAATTCTGCATCTCAAATGAGACTCGGTGAATATTTTAAATCAGTTCATTTTTTAAAATTGCATGACTTAACTCCCACTGGTACCTCGATGCCTCACCCCAGTATTGTCTGAGACGTTTTTCACTTTACCTAAGTCTGGTCAAGAAGACAGACTGAAAGTTATTTATAATGGTTTGTCTCTCAGTAAGCACAATTAATTTGAAGAAGAAATTACTCGAACGAAATATATTCTCCTTAGAATCATCAAGAGAAAAGTATTTTGTCTGAAAATCTTTGTACTCAAATCTCAAGATTACTAGACAAAGGGAATTTTAGAATATAAAATAATAAAGCTATCTGTTGGTGAATATCAATGGATTTCCTGTAAAATTGTTGGAGGATGACATAAATATTCAATACATATGCTGAAAATTAAATTTCTCTATAAAAAGTGGATATTGAGATTGTATTAACTGTTTATCAGTCCCTTTCTGACCTGAAAAATGCTGTAAGAAGAAGATAGTAGTTGTCACAGGTAACTTTTCACTGGAGTTTTCTAAGAAAGAGAATTATATTGAGCCTACAATGCCAAGAAGCAGAAATGAAAGTAGAGAGAGGCTTGAAATGTAGTATTTCATCGAAATTTCCCTAAGATTCTGAAAAAATTGGTAACGTTAATCCTGGAAACAAGTCCAGAGAATCACTTACATCAATACCAAAATGAACATTTCAATTGTGTTGATATTTGCTTTTGAATCTTTCATTTCTCTTACCAGTGTCATCAGAACATTACTCTTACTAATTAATTGTCTTCATAGTACTCTAGACATAAAATAAAGGGTAACCATAACATTATTAACTTTGTCTATTTTTCTGGATTTTTATAAAATATAGACAGTTTCATTCCTAAGAAATAGATTATTTTCTTATTTCTGCATGGATATTGTGAAACAGTTCCTAATGTTATTTAGAAATATTTAGGAAAGTCTGCCTAGTACCTTTCCTGAGGATTAAGGTACTAACCATGACTTGGGAGAACTAATTGCTTGAGGCAACTCTCCTTAGGAACTACATTAGGTTGGGCTTTTATTTATATTGGGTTTTTTCTTTAATTCATCCTTAATCTTTAATCCTTAATATTCTGTATAGAATTAAAGTCCTAATATATTATCTTCCTAAACTTTTTCTGACAAAACTTTTATAACGCATTAAATAATACCAAGATAGAATGAATATGCTGAGCAATGTAGCAAACATAAACAGAGTGGATTTTTGGGCAAAATCATACAGATCATTTGAGAAGATGCCAAAGGATTAACAATTACATTGGTTATTTTAACAAAATTAGAAACCAGTTGCTGAAACTCAGCCCAAAATAATTGTAACAGCAGCTTTCCTGGGTAGCAGTAGAGAATCACTCAGATATTCAGAAGTGCACTAACACAGGAAATGGCACTCAGCAGGAGATAACAAAAAATTTCATAATTTCATTTTTATCTGTAACCTGCCAAATTCCTCTGTTTTAGGGAAAATAACCCATTGAATGAGATCCGGTTTACTTGCCTTCTAAATAAAATTAAAAATCAAAAGAAAGAAAGAAGAAAACAATCAGTTTTATTAATATATTACAGAACAAATCAGGCAGGTTGTTTTCATCATAAACTGGATTAATGAATATGAAATTTTTATGATGCAAAGTATTTACTAACCATTGTACTTGTACAATGATCATGTTTAATAATTCTAGTTCTGGACCTTTTCTTGGCCATCCCCAGATATTTTCAGAATCCATCTGGTTATAGTCTTAAGAAAAACTTAGAAACTGTCAAAAGTGACTAATTTCTGTAACTTTGTGGGAGAAATAGGAACCTAAACTTACAAAGTCTTCTTTATTTACTTATTTAAGAGGTAATATTTATGAAAATTATTTTTTTTTCACTAGAATAAGTTGACTGTGTCATTAGGAAATGTTCCTTTTGCTTATCTGGGATATTTTAATAAGATTCTTGGGTTAATGATTCATCCAAAAGTTTACTTCAAACCACTGTCAAAAATAAAACTAATTACTAGTAGTATTTTGGTGTTCAGAGCATTGGAACACAAGATAGTTTCTATCCTATTGGAAAAATTCTACAGAGTTTAAAACGGATGAAATCAGTGGGAGACTTTAGATATTGGGAGGGGGCAATGTGAATATGCAGGAATTGATCTAAGTCTCATCAGAAAATAAGTGAAAATATCAGTAACTCTCTGGAAATCTTAAATGTTAGTCACATTAATTGAGTGATATAAGCTAACAAGGATCAACCACCAACTGAGCTGTTAATGTGTTTTCAGAAGCCAGTGCAGTACTGTATAGTAGGAACTGGTTAAGTACTCAGAAGATGAGAGCAGAAAATGAAATTTGCTACTTCTTTCATGGAAATAAATTAAATTAAATATGGCATTTGCCATTCACTTACTTGAAACAATTCTGCTTCCTTATTGTCCTAGAAAAGAAATGAGAAACTGCATTATTTTGATTACTTTTTTCATGATAATTTAAGCCAGCATGCATTTGACCTTTGACTGGTATTACGTAGCTTATGATCAATTTAATTATGCATTTTCTACATAGAGAAACTGGATAAACCATAAACAAACCATTCCATGAGAACACAAATGTAATTTACTAGTAAAACCACAACTTTGAAGAACTCTTTCTTCAGCTGAAAAATGTATTTTTGGTTTAACATCAAACTTCATTTCTGAAATAGGAATTTTTACTTGGAAGTTTTACTTACAGCTTATATTTTCAGAAAAAAAAAAGTTCCCCCTTAAGAGAAATTCATCATTTCTTGATAAAAATATTCCACAATAGACAATAATTTCACTGACATAGTCACATGCAGCAATGCGGCAATAAAGGTGTAGAGGGAAAAGATTAAATAAGGACAAGAAAGGCATTGAATCCACAAAGGTACAGTAATCAGAGTTTAATTAAAAAACATTGGAATTAATAAGACTTTTCATGTCACTGGACTCCAGTCCAAGTCCCTGGGCTTCAGTAAGAATAAGAAGAATAGGGAATGTTCTATAATAATTACCAAAAGAATAGAGTAAGATATTGGATGGTAAAAGTCCTTTTGTAGTTCTAAGTCAGACATCCATTTGTGTCTATAAGCAGAATAAAGGAATAATGTAAAGAGAAGGAGTGGCTCCTAATTTGCATCATACTGAGAGAGAAGGAAGAAAATCAAGAGATGCTACAAGAAAATTATAAATTCCATCATAGTCACTAAAAACTACACAGTGAAAAAGAACTATTTATGTTATATACCTCTTGGTTTCCATTCCTAAACTTGACTTGCAATTTTTTTTTTTCTTATTATGGGTTAAGAAGACCATGATGTCATTTTATTGATTGTTTTTTGATGGTGTTTATGATAGGTTTCAATTTCTGGAACTGCTGTCGAATTTCCTCTTCATCAGGCTTAATATCACATCTAATTTGATTTTTTGAATGAGTGGGTGACACTTCACCTGAGTTTGAACTGGTCTTAAGTGATCTGGGATCGCAAATTCTTCAGGACAGATTTTTCAACACTGCTCAGAACAATAAGTTATGTAGTGTTTGTACCTGATGAGTGCTGATGCTCCAGGCTCTGACAATTGGGCTCTGAGCTTTTATTTCCTGTTTTTGTGGTTGTCACGCTTCTTAATCTAGAAAATGCAAGAGAGATACTGCAATAATTATCATTGAACTCTTGTAAAACATACTCATTTTCCTGATGAGAATAAAGCTTTGTCAAAACTCATTTCCTGTAGACTCTGTTAATGTGTTTGCTTGGATTTTGTACAAATCTTTACTATTTTTGCACAGTTGTGTGAGCAGGAGATTGGAGACAGAAAAAGTATATGGGTATAAGAGTAATGTTCATGTTTTCTACTTTTTTGTTATTTCTTACTTTTCCCTTCAGAGAGATCTCACATCATAAGGATTATCTTCTGAGGACTCCACTTCCTAACTTAGTTCAGTGGTCCTAGCTTTGCCATTGGTTAAATCAGGCTACAGATTTCATAACAAGTTTTCATGTGGTGCTATTATTTGCTTTTCAACAAAAACTCAGGTTCTGCAGAAAATTATTAAAAATTTCTCATGTTTTAATGATTTCAGTGAAAACCATTTTTGCAGCTATTTGAATTTTCTTTAAATAATGGTGAGTTTCAATCTTCTGTTTCTTTTGGTAAAGATCCAGTTATTTATGCAAAAATGCCATAATAATCAGCTTTAATCCTGGTGGTATTTATATTATTTTATAATATCTTTGATGTCACTCTGTTTTATTTTTACTTGCATTAAAAATAAAATGTTCTTGATTTGTACAATGCAATTTAGCAGCTATAAAAGTGAATGATAACATCTTAAAAGAAAATTTAAAAAGAAGATGTCAAAGATGATACAGATAATCAAAAGAAAAGATAATCAAATTAAAATAATTTTTCCAATAAAAATAGCTGCTGAGCTAAACAAAGTTTCTTGCACTTTTTTTTGTTCTTCTGTGTATAATGAGTCACCCAGAAAATTATGCTCAAATTCACTTTAAAAATTATGTTTGCTTTTTTATGGGTACCTGCAATAAGTTAATTTAATAAAATGTGCATTTAAAAGGTAACAAATGACATTTTACAGCTGGGATAGAATGAGGTAACCTAAAGGAGGAACAGGAAGAGGCATAAAGGGAATAGAAAATATAAAAAATATACAAAGTAGCTTTGCCAGTTTTTACCAACCAGGCAAATGGCACAGCACCAGGCATATGTCAGTACAGTATCAAAAGTCATAGGCTTAACTGCAAAGATAGACATCTTCAATTTATCTGCACTTGTTACACGAAATACAAATAAAGACCCATATCGTTGTATAGAAGTTAGGTTTAATGCTGACAGACAAGCAAAAAAATTCCCTGAGGTGAATGTATATGTCAATGATATCTTATTTGCACCTACTATTTGCTCAACCTTATGCTTACACTTTCATCAAAACTATAAAAATACCTAATCAAAAACTAAAACTGTTCTTATGAAATTTTCTAATTTGTCGGTTGGTTTTCCAGTGGGATTTTTGTTTGCTTGTTTGTTTGTTTGTTTTTACTTTTTGAGATAGAATTTAAGCAGCTGTCTGTCTAAAACTGAATTGTAATATAAATCTAGTCTGAAGAGCAAGCTACTCAGGAAACACGTGGCACATTTTCTTGGAAACTAGAAATTTAAGAGAGCTGCCTAATGAATTTGGAAGTTGAGAATTCTGCAAAATAAAACTGATATATTTCTTTGGACTTAAAATTAGGCTCAGAGGCCTACATCCTTATTAAAGGAACAATAGCTAGTTTATATTTTCTAATATGCCCTAAACATTAGATAGCAGTCACCCTGATGGCTCACGAATACAAACGGGAGACTTCTATTAAAAGTGATTTTCTGCAAGAAATTTCCTCCCACCTTTTTGTGAATTTTAGAGACTTTTTTTCATTTCAATGCTGCTTTAAGGTAATTCTAATGGAAGCTGGCCTGGCTAAGTTCTAATTCACATCAATATAATTCTTTTAATTGCTTTGATAAGCCTATGTGGGGGTCATCAGTGCTTGAGTACAAGAACTCAGTATTTCTCAAAACAATATTTCAACATCTTTCCAGTTTCCTAAATCCAGCACACAGTATTTTGGAATATAAACAATGCTGAGCTGTATTCCATCATGTCTATCAGTACCATAGTAGTGATCAACAAAACTGGGGGGCTTGGGGGTGAGGAGGTAAATCTCTCTTCACACTCTGCATTTTGCACAGCAATGCATGCATACACACCGTGATGTTCACTGCTGTGAGGTCTAGGACAGACCTTGGACTTATCAGGCATTTACAGGATCTTCTGCTAAATAGAACTAGCTGTCCACTGGGGAAGAATAACAACTCACTTGGAACATTTAACTTCAATATCTTCTTAGAAATAAAACCAATAAAATACCAAGAAACAGAAGGATCACGCTGCACAGGATGGCAAATCTGACAGTAAAACAAAGAGAATGATGATTGGATGAAAAGGCAGGTGGAACATGAGGCTGCCCTGCAGGCTGCAGTAAACACAGAGGCTTCATGCTGGTTCAGATCTTGCCAGGAGATGTCAGTTTTTAGTTGAATCAGTAAGTGGACAAGGGTGTTATGTTGGTTTCTGATTTTGGTTCAGCAAGAACTTCAAAATAAATTCCTTCTGATTCCAGAAAAAAGTGTAATTGTTCAAGCAGATTTGTAGATGATGCACATGTTATTTCAAACCAATTTTCCTTCTAAAATTATTGCTTTTAACAACATCCTGTCTGACTTTTGACCTGGGAGAGATGCTACAAAAAGACACAAAGGACTAGATTGACCTGTAAATACCATCAGAACAGTTTAAAAGTTGTAAAGCTGAATTTTTTTAACCTCCTTGTTTAAAATCTTATTTCTAATTTTTGTTTTATTAGAAGAATATTTTCCATTCAAGAATGGTGGTGCTTTGATTAACCCAAATGTGCCTCACCTTAGAAAAATAAACTTGTGTCCAAACACTTTCAGAGATTTCAATAAAAAAAGAGACATCAGAGGTAAAATAGTTTGGGGACAGGTTTGGAATTTTTTTGTTGTTGTGGTTTTGTTTTGTTTTGTTTATTTATATCCTGCTATATTTTGCACCATAGGATGAATTCTATAAATACCAGAACATTCTTTTGAAGGACAGCTCACAGATTATTACACATTGGCTTTCTAGAAATATTGTTTATTCATAACAATGCATTTGCCACAGCAATTATCTTCAGCTGGGAGCTACTTTGACTATATTACTGATTACCATCTCATATTACATAACTGTAGTGTACTCACCATGGCAATGTTAGCATGCTAACACTCACTGTTTCTGTAAAATAGTAAATAAAATCTTTTATGGCATACTTTATGAATTACATTTAAATGCTTTCATTATTGTAGGTATGGTGTTTTCTAGAATTTTAGCCTTATAGAGGTGTAAATATGGCCTTTAATTATAGTGCATGTTTTAATATTCAGTCATTCATTGTAAATGCTGATATTTCAATCATGTAACAAAGAATTAAAGGGGCACCATTATATGTTATCAGATTTTATTCAAAAGATTTTTTTCCAAAACTTTAAAAGAAATATTTCAACAATCTCAGAAAAATTGACCTGAAAAACAAGACACTACAAGATTAACTGCAGCATGCAGAGAAATGTTCTCAAGTGCATTGAAATACCCTTTTCCATCTTTGAAATTATTTTTAGCAACTTGAAAAATAGATAAATTATTTACAAGAATATACATAGTTGTTATTCTTGCCACTGCTTTTTTATGCTATTCTTAATTTAAATCTTAGAGTTCTGAATAAGTTTTGCCTGCTCCACAGAAAAGCGAGATATTTAATGAATTGAATGACACCACTCACTGTCACTGAAAATAAATAATTATCGGTAAGTTTTTAATATCCTGACTAGAAAGCCTCAAAGGTTAGAATCTGCAGTTCTCAAAGTATATATGAAGCAGTTCATTGTGAAAATCATATACCTATGGTAATCAAGTAGAATTAAATTACCCAGACATCAGCAAGAGGGTCGTTTAAGTGCATCTTTGATGAAAAGAACAAAGGGAAGAGATTTAACTGGTAAAAGTGAAAGAGATAAAATAGGAAGAATAAAAATTAAAATGTTAAAAAACAGACTAGCTGCTCAGAATATTTCAGGTGCAGTATTAGATTTAGCTTTAAAATCCAAGACCAATTGTTAATTGGTTGAATTAGCAATATCTCTAGCTGAATTAACAGTATCTCTTCCGTAGTCTTGTCTCTATCACGGATTTTTGCCTTTCACCAAATGCCTCTTTCACGATACCAGTGTGGCAATATCTGCAGTCTTGTCATATAAACACTTCAGCATTTATGACATAATGTGCATAAGGCTTTTAACACATGAAGCATTTGGAGATGTCAGAAAGTAAGACCTTATACCCATAAAACTATTACTTGCCTTGTTACTAGATAACTGGGGATCTTTAAAACAATAAGGCACTTTCTAAATGTATTAAAGATTTGCAAGGGAATTTTCCAGCTACTATATCACTTATTTCTTAGAGTAGTAACACTTTGAACATCTTTCAATTTCCCTTTCATAATCAAAGTTGAAAATGCATGTTAGACCAGGTACTGTCAATTAATCTGCACATCAGGTCTAGATATAAGTAAAATGAATTTGAAAGCAGTGAGATACAGTGGTTTCAGTGACTGACAGAAGACCTAGTTTTTATGCTCTTTACAGACTTTAGAAACAATTAAGTATTTAAAAGGCAAAAAATGAATGTTGGTAAAAGCAGTCTAAGTGGATTCTTTCCCTAACACACTGAGAATCCTGGAACAGTGTTTTCATAAGTAAAATTCTCAGATCTCAGAAAGTTAAGCACATTTCCTGAAACAGTGTTGTAAATAACTTAGGATGAAACAAAATGCAAGAGACTGGTATAACAGCTACAGCAAGGATTCTGATGAACAATCTAAAGCACAAGTTGTGTGAGGTGAAGCTGAGGGAGCTGTGGTTGGCTAGACTGGAGAAAAGGAAGCTCAGGGGTCACCTTACTGCTCTCTACAGATGCATGGGGCTGGACAGTTCCCCCAAGTAACAAGCAAAAGGACAACAGATGACCTCAAGTTGCACCAAGGGAAGTTTAGATGGGATATCAGGAAAAACGTCTTCACCACAGGGTTTGCCAAGCATCAAAACAGACTGCCTAGGGAAGTGGTTGAGTCCCCATCCCTAGAGATATTTAAAAGACAGGCACATGTCCCCAAGTGCCATAAAAGTATTCTGGTGGTGAACTCGGCAGTACTAGTTTACAGTTCAATGACCTTACAGTCCTTTTCCAACCTAAATTATTCTATGATTATATAACCACCTTGGTGCAATTTCCAGGGGTGATAAAACCAGAATCCATTATGTTCTTGTTTCAACTACAAATTTAACTTATAAGTTTAAAAAATGCACAACTTGTTAATATATCTGGCCAAAGGTAGTCTTCTACAAATTTTCATCAAGAAGTGTAGCTGATCTAATAATCTTAATTTTGAAACGATGCAATTATAGTAATAAAATAGAATTCACTTGTTACCTAAAGCATTGAACAGATATTTTGTGCTTTTCATGTTTGCTCATAGTGAAATTATAATAGTAGTAGCAGAAAACTAGTATATATTTTTCCTGTCAGACAGAACCCTCAGATGAATAGTGATGATAAATTCTCTTAACTAATCTCACCAAGTTTTTTCTTTCTTTTATGTGCAGAATTCTTACACAGTCCTATGAATTTGACAGTCACGGTGGGTTTTCTTTTTCCCTTGAGCCTCCTAAATGTGAACATCTTTTTCAGCTTATGACACATTTGAGAACTCTTTTCCTTCCATTTTTTTTCTCCTTCTTACTCACAATGTCCCTTTTTAGGTCTGGCACTTGAGTCAATTTTTGACCTATTGTCAGTCTATATCTTATCAGTTTAACCCCTTGCTAAAATCAAGATGCTGTAGATGACATCCACAGCTCTACTGTTTCAAATTTTATGTTACAAATTGCTACTTCATAGGAAAGTATCAGGTTGACCACCACAATTTACTATGATGTATTTTCAGACACTTTCTAGTCCTTCCAATGCTACTAAGATCTTCCATAATTTTATCAGGGTCTGAAATTATCGTTGTGCAAGTTTCTCTAAATACCACAAAATGGACAGTTCAACGGGCAAATGTGTAAATGAAGAGACAATATTGCTAGACCCAGGGAAGTAAGTGCTCAATATCCAGGACAAGCAGTAATTTGTCCTGTCTAGGAAAACAGCAGAATCCTGAGGGGACAACTCTACTTTCACAACTAATTAAATATTAAGAAAAAAATCCTGACTAAAACTTTGCATCTACAACAATCTTCATTCTGTGTTTTCAGCAGCCATGACTTGGTATGAAGATTGTGCATGGGATTATAGAAATCCTTCATTTGTATAAAAGCAAGCTAAACAGATGTAAAGCCAACTTGTGGAATTGTTTAATTTTTAATTTAATATGATGAAAAACAAAAAAGGCAAGAGAAAGGACTTTCCCCTCAGTACTCCTTTTTGGCCATAAATTTTACAAAAGAGTGTCTGTGCAAAATCAACACCAAATTGATTTGATCCAAGTACTAATTTGTCTTTTATTGCTGAAAACAATTCCTGATTAAATGAAAAGAAGATCTAAATTCAGCTTGCTGTTTACCTCAGCTGTTAAAACAGTCTGCATTTTATTCAAACACTAGAATGTCCCCTTTTAAATGATGAAAAAAAATTAGTCAAAGGTTTTGAGTCTGTTTTTTTTGAATCAAGTGAAATTCTCATTCTTACAGTTTATAAAGACAAAACAACCAAACAGAATTTTTACATGAGTTTCATCAATGTGATCACCAAACAGAGTCATATAAGTACCACAGCAATAATTACCTTGAACATAACACGGCTTTGCTAGTACCTTTTACCTATACTGTTAAATACTTTAGTCCAACAAAATACCTATGCCAAGAGCTAAACAACTATGTTTTTCTTTATAGGGTGAGATTCATTAACAAAGCACAGAGCTCTAAAATGAGTTATCAGAGCAGGCTTTTGATTCTGTCGCAGTCAGATTGTTTTAAAGTATGTTTGAAGACTTCATTTGCATATTTGTGTAGCCACAGTAAACAAGTGCAGATGTAAAAAATTACCTGTGTCTTGAAATGAAAGTTGAGAGGATATGCTCCAAACGATTGCACTTGATTCCTTATCATCTAGAACTTTAGTTGATTCTTTTTCCATTTTCTAATCTGGCTGGTGAGTTTGTTTTACCTAAATTTGAATTAATACACTGCAGCTGATCATAATAATATTCTCTTTACTTTCATCAAAATGCGTTGTACAAATTTATAACATATTTTAAATTTTTTATGCCTTTAATTAAAAATAATAAAGGTTAAGTATTACCTATACACTAAGTCTTGTTCTTTAAAATAATTGCAGGTTATTTCACTGCAGTGGTAAAAATGGTACTTAAGAAAAGTAAATATAAACCATAAAAACAAGAAAATTAGGGAAGCTTGTGAAATATGTTGTTCTTTCCAGTGATCACAGAATCCTTTGATCTTTAATTTGAAAAAAACAGAGAAAGTACAACTTGAGAAATTAAAGTCAACATAGGAGATAAGAAGAGGGAATGAAGAAAAAAAATCAATTTTCTAAATCACCATATGAAGAAAAATAAATGTACGAAACTCCACTATGCAATTTTACACACTGTACTCTAGTCTGCAGAGGGACATATTTTTTGGAACAAAACAGAAAATGAATTTGTTCTTGGATTTAGTTCAGAGAGAATCATGAGAGCCATTTACTTCTGATGCAGTTCCAGTAAAAGAGCTATTATGCTGATTGGCATAAAGTTCATCAGTTTAAATACATAACTTTTATTCCTGAGTCATCATTTAGGTAAAAATACTCATTCTCTATGACAAAAAATGCCCTAAATAAATGAAAAAAAATATTTGAAGATCTACCTGTCAATTGTTCTCTTATATAATCCAAGTAAAGGTTGTGCAGTAAAACTCACAAAATTTTTAAAATAAGAATTGTTTCAGGATTTCAGTACTTTCCTGCAAACAGTCAAACAAACTCTATCTCATTTCATGAATACAACTGGGACCAAATTAACCTTCTTCAAAGTTATCTCCACCTCTTCTCTTTAAAACTTTCTCTGATACTATTTCTTGTCATTCAGGTGGTGAGTGATGGGTGAATTATAATTTTAAATCTTGAGACAACTCTTTCATTACCCAAATCATGGCCTGCAGAAAATATTGGGAGTCATGGAACCCCTCTCTGAATCTGCTTGTTATACAAATATATTCTTAAGAAAACCCTCTCAAGTAGATGAAGACATAAAAATGGCACAAGAATCTGTAACAAAATCATTATGCGATTTCCATTTGATTGCTATCAGATAGCAAGGACAATCCATGATGCAGTGGGGCATAGATAACACACAGTGAGTCACTAGGTAACACCATACAGAGAATAGGACATTATCTGGATAACCGCCAGTCCAGGCCGAGAAGAAGTAACTAATGTCTTTTGGAAAAGTCTGGAAACCATCCAACATTATTTTGTTGGAATATTTCCAGCACTTTGATTCTTGCTTTCTAATGATGCTAGTGACTGATCATAGCAGCAATGATGGAGCTGTTAGATGAACTATTTAACCTTAGAATAACATGCAATTCAAACATCTCAGTAGAGCTTTGTATTAGGAAATTAAGCATCACAGCCAGTTGGATTAAAGTGATTGTATGGCGTCATAAAATCTTAAATGTCAGTAATGCCTATGGCCTACACAGGATTTGTTTTTAAAATGAGAAACATAACTAGAAAAATAACAAACTCCCTAATGTTTCTGTTCCTTTGTAAATTTCTTTTAATCTCAAGGACTTCAACGACAACTACAAGGTCCTGCACTTAGATTAAGGCAATCCCTAATATCAATACAGATTGGGGGATGAAGAGATTGAAAGGCGCTCTGCCAAGGACTTGGAGATATCTGTGGATGACAAGTTGGATATAAGAGAGCGATGTGCATTTTCACCCCAGAAGGTCAAGGAGGTCACACCCTGGTGGTGGAAAACGAAGAAAAGGCATAATTACTGAATGCTTTATTTGCTTCAGTCTTTCTTCTGAGGCCAGCCTTCAGGGATCATGGACGTTGAGGCTAAGAGAGGAAGGCTGAAGAAATGAAGACCTGTTGGTGGTTAGAGACAGGCCATGGAGCTCCAACATCCATAAATCCTTAGGGCCAGATGGGATGTACTCATGGGTCTGAGGCAGTTGGCAGATGTTGCTAAGCCACTCTCTGTCATCTTTGCAAAACAATGGAGAACATGATGAGAAATGCTTGATGACTGGAAGAAAGAAAATTTTACTCCCGTGTTCAAAAAGGGAAAAGAGAAGGGCCTAGGAAACTACTCGCCAGTCAGTATGACCTCCATCCGTGGAAAGGTGATGGAACAGATCAATCTGGATGTGAGTACCAAGCATGTAAAAGAGAAGGTTGTTGGGAGTAGTCAGCACGGATTTACTGAGAGGAGATCTTGCCTGACTGATATATCCTTCTAGGAAGGCATGGCTGTATGGGTTGAGGGGAGAGCAGTGGATGTCATCTACTTTGTTTTCAGCAAGGCTTTTGTCAGTCTCTCCCATAGCATCCTCATAGGTAAGCTGGAAACTGTGGGTTACATGAATAGACAGTGAGGTGGATCAACCAGTGGAGTAGAATTGGAGGCCTATAATCTGTGGTGTTCCCCGGGGATCAGTACTGTGTCCAGATTTATTTAATTTGTTTATCAGCAATCTGGACCAACAGGCAGAGTGCAGCCTAAGCAAGTTTGCTGACAATTCAAAACTGGGGGGAGTAGCTGACACACCTGAAGGCTGTGCTGCTGTTCAGCAGGACCTTGAAAGGCCAGAGAGCTGGGCAGAGAGAAACCTAATGAAGTTTCAACAAAAGCAAGCATAGGGTCTTGAACCCAAGGATCAATAACCCTAAGTGCCAGCACAGGCCAGGGGACATCTAGTAAAGAGCTGCTCTGCAGAGAAGAACCTGAGAGTCTTGGTGGATGACCAGGTGACCATGAGCTGGCAATGCTGTTACGGCCAGAAGAGCCAAGAATATCCTGGGGTTCATCGTGAAGAGTGTGGCCAGCAAGTCTAGGGTGAGGATCCTCACCCTCTACTCTGCCCTACCATACATCTGGAGTATTGTGTTTAATTCTGGTATCCACAGATCCAGAAAGACCATTTGCTACTGGAGAGGGTCCAGAGGAGGCAGCAAAGATGATGAGGGATCTGGAGCATTTCTCCTATGAGGACAGACTGTAGGAACTGGGCCTGTTTAGTCTAGAGATGAGAAGACTGAGAGGGGGCCTCAGCAATACATACAAATATTTTAAAATCTGGTATCAAGAGGATGGTGCCAGACCCTTTTCTGTGGTACTTAGCAGCAGGACAAGGAGCAATGGTCATAAACTAAAAACACAAAAAGTTCCATCTTAACATGCTTTACTTTGAGGGTGGCAGGACACTGGAACAGGCTGACCAAGGAGGCCATAGAATCTCCCTGTCTGGAAACATTCAAAACTCACCTGGGCGTGCAACCTGTTCTAGGTGACCTTGCCTTTTGACAGGGATGTTGAAATGGATGATCTCTAGAGATATCTTCCCATCCTAATGATTCTGTGATTCTCCTTTGCTTTGCTCTAGTGAAACCCAGCGTGGGCTACTACATCCAGCTCTGAATTTCTCAGTAGAAGAAAGACGTGGATGTGCTCGAGTACATTCAGAGGAGGGCCATAAAAATGATCAGAGGGATGGAAACCTGTGTTGTGAATAAAGGTTGAGACAGTTGAGGTTGTTCCAGTTAGAGGAGACAGATCTTATTGTGTCATTCAGTCTTTAAAGGGCACTTATTAGAAAGATAGAGACTTATAACAAAAACCTTAGTGACAGAACAAAGGGTGATGGTGTTAAACTTGAAGAAGGTAAGTTTAGATTAAACATAAGGAAGGATTTTTTTACAATGACTGTGGCGAGACATTGGAACAGGTTTCCTAGAAAAGTCGTGGATAATCCACCTCTAGAAGTGTTCAAGGCCATATAGGAAGGGTGTTGAGCAACTTGATTTAGTACCAAGTCAGTAGATGTGGACTAGATGATCTTTAAAATGTCTTTTTTAACCCAAACTTTTCTTTTACAATTTTACAACAAATGGAAAAAAAACTACCTTGAGGAACATTAAACTGTGAGATAATTTTAAATTTTAATTTATATAATGCCTTAATGTGTTATCATTGCATAATTGAATTTGATCATAGAATTCTGAGGTATATGAATGATTCAAGGGAGGAAACAAATGAGGTAATGCATATTCATAAATATAAATTTAATTGCATGTGAATGTGTCCAAAGAGCAAGGAAGCTGATGAAGGCTCTGAAGGAGCATAAAGGAGGTTGAGGGAAGACCTTATCACTCTCTATGACTACCTGAAAGGAGGTTATAGTGAGGTGGGTGTCTGTTTTCCCTAGTAACAAGTGATAGGATGCAAGAAAATAAGCAATGAAGTTTTACAGTAGAATAGAATAGAATAGAATAGAATAGAATAGAATAGAATAGAATAGAATAGAATAGAACAGGAAATGTGCAGGATGAACCCTCCAATCTTATTGAAAGGTTCCTAAGCATATGCCCATGGGAGTTTGGCTGCCAGAGCTGGGCTGGTGCTTAGTGCCAACATGGTGAGGGACAGCTCTATCCTGCTGGTGGTCATGAGAGGGCCTCCTTGGCACCTTGTAGGGATTTTGATGCCAGGGCCACTCCATCTCTGTGGGTGCTGCTTTTGGCCAAAGCACTGGTGCTGTGTCTCTGTAATAAAAACAGGTAATAATCTTCCTTTAACCATTTATCACAGCATGGAGCCAGGTGGGGCAATAAGACTTTTATATGTTGGAAAATTAATTCCAAATTGTAGAAGATTGTGATTTTTTTTTTAACATTTCCATTCTTTTATTAAACATATTTGAGATAGTTGAAATTGTCAATTAATAATGGTATTGTCTAAATAGTAATGAATATTAATAGCATAAATTCAGTGAATCATGTATAAATTGCTCTTTATGTCTACACAAGTTTTTCTGCAGTTATTAAGAAAGTATTAAGTTTATTACAGAGTAAAATATCCAAGTACAGTAAAGAGAAAATGAAACTGATGATGATTCCTGTCAGTTTTGATATTTGCTTTTATAACTTTTAATCTTGGATTTGTTCTCTACATAGCTATCAGTGACATCCATGAAATAAACTATTTTCATCCTGGTGTTTTTTTCTAAAGTGGTATGTAATTTTGCATACATAATGAAATAAACACAGATTCATACTGCTGTAAAAAATGCCTAAAAGTGAAAGATTAAGATATGTTGCAGAAAGTTATCTATAATAGGTTTTGTTTTACCATAAGCATAAAGAAACTTTCAACCTTCACAAAGCAATGAATTAGGTGCAGTTTTGAATGCAAATATATTTTCAAATGTTAGTCATTAAATATCAACAATACCTCAGACATACCTTGAAAAAGTGCAATCCATTTTATTAAAAAAGAGAATTTTATTAGGACACCTTACTTCAAGAAGTTCCCTGGAATTTAGACAATTTTCTAATAATCACTACTAGAAAAGAAACAACATGTGTGATAGTTCAGTGTCTTTCAATTGCACTGCAGTGTCAGCACTGGAACTGTGCCCAGGTCTCAGTAGCAGTTCTCTAAAATGCACCATAAATTGCACCTTAGTTTAAAGTATGCACTTTCAGTGTTATTGAAATGTTATTATGCTCAAATGTAGCCATGAGGGTTTTTGTTAAAGAAAAAAAAAATAAAGGTGGCAGAAAGAAAAGACAAATTCTATCTACTTTTTTATACTCTGTAATTTTATTTGTGTCTTTGCATTGTAAGAGAGAGGGATCAGGGTAGAATTTGTCAGCCTGTCCTTAAATGTACAGAGAAAAACGGATATTTCAAACTACAGAGCTCGTTTTAGAAATTATATCATACTCCTTCACCTGTTCCTTTTCTCATTTGACCTATTTAGGCAGATATAGAGTTCCCTGCTTATTCCCCCCCTAGTAGCTTTAAAATTACTTCAGAAGGCCCTGCTACAGTCAAAACCAATAGACTGAAGCAATATATTAAAAAGAACAACTTCACACTTCAAAGGATTCTTCTGTATCAGATGCAATGGATGCAAACACTTCTAAAATAATATTGGCAATGTCACAGAAGTTTGGCTGTCTTCGCAAGAAGTATTTCCTCCATTTTAGACGATGTCATCAAGATCTTATGTCATTAACATCCTAGTTTGTTTTCTCCTTTTCCTACATTCGTATTATATTAGCTTATTTTTATAAAAAAACAAAACTTAAATGTAGAATGTAGAAAAAGCTGTTATGTGGTAACACAGTATATCAGATGCTTCAAGTAATTGTTAAATAGGTGAAAACCAGCAATAAAAACAAATTCATTATACTTGTCATCCATCTTTTACTGAAGAAATTTAGTGTAATACCATAAAAATATTTTCAAATAAAAGCAATAATTGGCTTCTAAATGTGTAGGAGAAGGAACAGATGAAGAAAGGTGCACGAAAATTTGGCATGTAAAAATATGCAATCTTATGAGCATATTTTCTCATCTCTCCTGTGAGAGATGAGAAATTTTAATAGCAATTTATTAACAATTTTGATTTGGTTATTTGAAGTATAAGGGTTAGAATCAGTTGAAAATGCAAAATCAAATTATATTACCTGGGAAGATCTACTGTAAGCACTTGGGAATTTTACTAAGCAAGTTTACATCTAATAATTGAAAAGAATTTAAACACATTTTCTTCAGCTATTAAAGTGGCTTGATCAAGGAGGAGGAAAAAAACACTAATCAATCTCTGGATGGATGAAAAGTTATCTGATGAGAAAAAGAATGTAATTACTAAAGAGCTATTTTGAATATTGCAACATAATAACCTAAAAAGGTTTAAGCCCACTTAGACTGCCATCAGCCAACAGTGTATTTAAGGTCTGTAGTACCCTCCTTCAAAGTTATAAAGTCACCAAATAACCTGCCTTCCAAAGGATCAGAAAAAAAAATCCAATACATTCTTCCATAACATCTCAAATCAATCCAGATGATTACAGCACTATTTTCAGGCATCTTTCACTTCATTATCTTTGGGATTTTTTATCCAAATCACACCAAAGCAATTTGTGCCATACTACAGTGCTGAAGAATTATAGGTGACTTCTGCAATATATAACTAAAGATTTTAAATTTCCATCTGCTAACTATATCTTTTTAAGATATAGTTAACTTTTTTAAAAGCTAACTTTTTAAGGTTAGATATCCTTGCCTGTATGTATTGGTTTGAAAGTAAAACCAGTGCGAGACTCCAAGTCAGTAATACAATTTAATAGGAGAAAAGAGAAAAAATAAAATACATGCAATAATATAAAAGAAACAACCACCAACACAGTCAGAAATACAACCTGACACCCTGTCAGTCAGGGTGTTGGTAGCAGTCCGTATAAATGGTGGCTGCAGTCCTCCTGGATGACAGATGTGGTTCCGTTGAAGCAGTGCTCCTGTAGAAGGTGCAGTTTTCCTCCGAAGATCCAGCGATGATGTGGAAATGATCCGACTTTCCTCTGGGATCCAGTAGAAAGGTCTGCCCTCGTGTCCCAAACCCCAGTTTTTTATCTAGGTAAGAAAGGCTTGGCTCCTGCCCCTGGCTGGGGCATCTCCCAATGGGATGATGTAATCTTATCAGTCACACAATAGGACTTAATGGCCCATTAACGGAATATATCTTCCTGGAGGAAGGATGGGTTGTGAATAGATAACGATGATCATCCCCCGATCTTATCAGATGGCACATCAGCAGAGGATATCTCCCACAGAGATAAGGATCACCACCCCTCCCACATTTGAACAAATGGTGATAGAATACACAAATGTTGCATTGCACCCCAGGACACTGTATGGCCATTTACAGCTTAAAATATCTCCTACAACATCCTGAATTTTAATTGTTTAATATCACTTTTTAAAATCTTATCATTTGTTCTGTAATATTCTAAGCACATGTAGACACTGCAGGCAAAAATGAATTTTGAATAGCTTAAGGAAATTTTCAAGCTTCATTTTCAAGCTTAAGGACATAATTTTGTCTGCCTACAACAGAAAATATTAGGGCTCATAACCATTGTGCATTTCAGCATTTTGGATATCCTTCTTAATATTAACTACTTTATTAAGTTTGTCTTTTTAGGAAGTATGGCACTAGGATACAATATCATTTGCAGCACAGGTTTATTCAGAAGAATATAGGTCTATTTTTTGCAGGTAGGGTTGCAATTTGGAAGTGTTACCTGCTGATGAAAAATGTCAGACCTTTTTTTGTGTCCGAAATGCCTATATATAAATATTAGATTGAAAGTTACTATTAATAAAGCATCAGAATTATTAACTGATTAGAGAGCTCATGAGAAAAGTTGGAGAATTAATACTTTATTATTAATTTCAAAATCTTCAATTTCATAACTGGAATGGTACCATCAGATTGGATAGTCTCACAGCTATTAATCCGGTTCCTTTTTCTTAAATTTATTATCAAAATCTCATTAAAACCAAAAAGTGGTACTAAGTACTGTGCTGATCTTCATTTAGTGCAGTAGCATTTCATTCAAAGGAAAAGATGGGATTCTAGATTCAGATGTGGTGATTGAGAGACATGTACTGGGGATCATGCAGGCTTACAGGATCAAAGAAGATATGAATTAAACTGTGAAGATCTTTCCTGTCTCTAAGGCAGGTACTACTTGAAGAAATAAATATGAACGGTAGAGGAGGTACCCAAAACAATTACTGCATTGAAATATATCTGAGTATGCAGAGTCAGACAGCTGTATGTGAGACCAGGAATGAAACTATTATAATTTGACACCAAAATCTATATTGCAATTATTATTGAGAAGATAAGATCTATTCACTGGATTACTATTTGTAGAAGGAAATTATTTAGGTAGGCTTTTGAAATTTAGTGGTCTGCAATGCAAAGTAAGAAAAATTAAAGGCTTGAGATCTCTGAATTTCAAAGAGAACAAAAATAAAAAAACCCCAGATGTATAAAACGATGGTTTTACAGAGTGTTTTCCAGACAAAACAATCGAAAGCCACCTACTCTTGCTGTTCCTTGTCTGTATCTCAGTATTTCTTCCTAGTCAAACCCTCAACATTTGATATTATCTCAGAGTCAGAAATGGCAATGTCACAGAATTTTTATTTCTGAGGCATTTCTGTTGTTCTAAATGGGAATTCATTCAAGATGGGTGAATAAGGTCAAGATTTGACTAAATTCAAATGTTCCTGATGGAAGCATAGTTGACAATCTTAATTTTGGAAGAAAGCTGTTGGCCTTTCCTTCACTGTCATAAGTAGCACATGAAAAGAAAACAGTTGCTGATATACAGACAGCGTTGGGGGCATGGAATAAACCCAAATCAGATTGGTTTTAAAGATGGTGCAACTTAATGTTGAATGGTCACGGTTGTAAACAAGAACTGTCATCAGAGCTGAAATGGATCTAAATTGATGCTCTGAGAAAACACCTTTCAAGGTTTAAAGCTGAGTGTGGCTATTGAAGAGAATTGATCTTGAAACAGGGAAAGATCCAGGAATATGCCACTTGATATTATAAGCACATTCGTATTTCTACCTGAAAAATAATCAGTCTTGTAAAAGGGTTCACTTAATCATCAGGGTACAGAAAATTTTAATCAGATCCAAAATCTGTCCTTTAGATTATAATCTATTGCAGTTGATGTTATAGCTGGCAACATTAACAATGCAAGGAGAAGAATGAGTTATAGGAAATGGGAGAGTTACTAATTATCCACAAAATTATTATACTGAGTAATGAGTTTTTTTCACTTACTCTAGTGGGAAATATAATATTTTAGACAGCCCAACAGATAACTTTCTGGAAAGCTGGCAAGTGTCCAAGTTTACTGTAGAATGTTCTTTCTGGGAACAGATGTTTTGGGAAAGATTTTATCCTGTGAGAATGAGCACAAGCCTGAGCAATGCTGAAAAGTGAATTGTTATTGAAAATATTACCTAAAGAAACTGAGAAATAGGAAAGCAGATCTAAGCTTTCCAACTAGAAAGAACACAAACCTCTTCTATTTGGGCAAAGTGATGGGCTACCAGTAAAAATGGAGGAAATAGAAGGAAAAAGCTGTTGGATATACCCCCCAAACTGCATGACTGAGTAATTAATACTAATGTGTACTTTATCAAATTCTGGTATATAATTTTTAATCTGATATTTGTGTAAGGTCTTGCCACTCTTCCAATATCTCTATGACAACATTTCATATTACTTTTGTATCAGTTCTTCCTTTCTTTTCTTTTCTTTCATTCTATTAGACTTTCATGTTTGAGGGCTGCAACTCTCTCTGCCCCCTGTGCCCCCATCCTGAGAAGCCTAGACTGATACAGTCTCCCCTACCTCTCCACATTCCTTGAGATGCAGCCCTTGCCTGTTGGAAAACCCAGGATTTGTTGTATTTCACTGAACCCAAGGGGAATTTTTGATAGATACCCTTATACACAAGAAATAGGTGTATGCATTGTTCACATGCATTCACACACTTGTGTGTGTGTAAATTGATTATGAGTGTTGCTATGTCAAATTATGGTTAAATCATTCTTATACTTTTAGTAAACCCTATTGAATCACTTTGTAAATGTTAAAGTATTCAATGATTAAGTGCTGCTAAACCTTTTTGCATTCTTATCTTGCATCCTTATACTTTACACTCTTGCCCTCTTTGGTATTCCTGGCTTCTGTGTATATGATTACAAATTGCTTCTAGTTTTATCTTCCTTCATATGTTTTAACCTCCATATTAGTAATAGACAGAGCCTTGCCATCAAACCCTGGAAAGTTTCATTTTCACAAATTCATATTAAACCCTGCTTTTAATCTTTGACAGTGTTTTTTTTAATAGCCAAGCCACTCATTCACAACACCTGTATCATGGTTATTCTGTTGTATTTTTAATTCACATGGTTATTATAATGTATCAAATAGAGATGGATATGTGAGAGAACTGTAATTCTAGAATTGACAATGGCAGCACAACTACAGGAGATCTACAGGTTTCTTTAATGAGAAGAAAGAGTAAGCAGCTTTTACAGCAGGGATCCTGCCTTCTTATTCAAGTTTGGAGTTCTTGTTTTTTACAGGGACCATTATTATACTATTTTTAACAATGTGAGTTGAAGACTGTTAAGATTAGATTATAAAACACCATATGCTGAAGTCAATAGTTTAGATTTTATTTAACAGTAAATGTGAGGTAGAGAGATAGAAAGGAACAGAAGACGGACAGGTAGAGGAAGCAGAGAGGAAGAGAAAGATTAAATAGATGTCATTCCCACAATTTGGGCTGCCAAGTTTATAAGCAGTTGCTTCGTTTCCAAAAGTTTCCCACTGTGCAAATATTTTCCTGGATAGGTTACCTAGATGTGCATCACCACACCTGGAACTAGCATCTTGCTGGTTTTGCCTCTGGGCTTTCTCGGTGGAGATTTGTCTGGTGGCTTATCTTACGGGGAATTTCCTTCTGTGGCTTTGAAAGTGCTTTGAGATGTGCAACTGCATTCTTTGAGACCTCACAGAGACAAACACCAAGTTCCTGGCAAGAACCCCAACCAGAACAGAAATTCTACCTTATTAATTAATCCTTTCCACTCACATAATTTCCTTTATAGTCTCTCAGGCTTATCAGGTATACATTGCCAGGTATACAGCACTATTATTTTGTCATGCTGCTCTACATATCTGTCTGCACCCATTGACAGTTATTTAAAAGGTTTGAACAAAATGCATTTTTTACAATTTGTGAGAATTCATATTTCACTAGCCCAAAAATTTAGAGGAAAAATACTGTTTTTACTTAAAATCACTGTTATATTGAACATGTTTCTAGCTTGCATGTGATTATGGAAATATCAACCGAGGTGTTTAATATTGACATAAAATAAATTCTTGAGTGTACTCATTAAAGATTTGAGGACAAGGACATGTAGAAAGATCAGTCACTGGACTGCCAAAACTTTAATTATAGAAAGAAAAAATATGTTTTTGGAGACGTACAGAGAGAGAATGTAATTAATGGATTACCTAGCATAATACTACAATAAAGAGAAAAAAGCATTCATATGCATTGAAGTATTTTGTACAGTTGTCCTCCAAATACCATGCCAGACAGGGGAAATGGTAATAAATACCAGCAATTCACTTAAATCTATCTGATAACAACAGAAGAAACAAAGGTCAAGTTTCTTATGGCAGGTCATAACAAAAATTATATTGGGTTTGGCTATTAAAATTATTAAAGTTATTAAAATCAATTCTATTGGGATAGAGTTAATTTTATTCATACCACCTGGTATGGTGTTATCATTTGGATCTGTGACCAAAACAGTGTTGATAACACACAAATATTTTAGCTCTTCCTGAACAATGAGTGCACGATGTCAAGTCGATCTCTCTTTCTCACACTACCCTGCCAGTGGGTAGATTGGGAGTGCTGGGAAGGGACACAGTCAGCAGAGCTGACCCAAACTAAATAAAGATATATTCCATATTATATGAAGTCAGGATCAGCAATAAAATCTGGGGGAAAGAAAGAGGAAGAGGAAGGAGGACTGTTGAACAAAGACTTTTGGAATTACAGCACCTGTCTTCTCAAGCAACTGCTATGCATGATGGAAGTCTGCTTTTCTGCAAGTGGCCAAAGAGCTGCCTAGTGATGGGAAGAAGTGAATTAATTCTTTTTTTTCCTTTTTTTGCTTATGCATACAGCTTTTGCTTTACATACTTAACAGTCTATCTCAACCCATGAGTTTTCACACATTTACCATTTAAATACTCTTTCCCATACCACTGAGGGTGAATGAATGAGCAGTTCTGTTTGGATAAGCTTCTTGCTGGAGTTAAACCACGTCAGTAAAGGAAGACTTACAGTAGATTTAGATATTTGTGAGTAGCTCTTGAATTTGGAGCTTTGTTTTGGTGCATTTCTTTTTTTCCCCACCAATCCCATAGCGAACATATTTGGGAGGGCAATTAACCATGAATAGTCCTTCATTCCTTCTTACTGTATGTACTACTGTAAAAACAAATTCTTATATTTTATTGGGTTTTTTTCAGTTCATAGAAAACAATAAAAACAGTGCATGAGTTGTTCTGGCTTTTTAATAATAGTCACTATAATTTCTCAGAATTCCTATCCAGAACATACAGAATTTCTGCTTCTGTTTGCTACATTTTTTCAGGCTTACTTTCAAATCAAATATTCCGATATTTTTCCTTGATAAGTTTTTGTTTCCTAAGTGAATGCGAAATACCAGACAGAATGTAAATTCTATTTTCTATTCTGTCACACGTCGAATTTGAGATTTTTTACAAGGAAACTATAAACAGTTTGGGCACAACAGACTGAAATCAGACATTTATTCTCTGTCTGATATATACTACTGTAACCCAGCTACACTGTCTTTATAGATTTATAATGAGATCTTGTTTAACAATCAGTGCAACTCAGTCATGGTTTGCTTCCTCCCTGGAGGACCAATTGCTTATCTCATCAAAAGGATGATAATTCCCTCTGTCTGTCAGTTGATATGATCTTTATGTGGACTCAAACTACATCAGCAGACTGAGCTGAGCTTCCAGCCTTGCTGGTGGTAAGGGATTCAAATTCATGTTTATCATATGCACAGGATAGATGCTCTAGCTAGCTTCAGGCACTGCATTAGTGCTAAAGTCCATTAATTCTAATTATGTTTTGCATATAGAGAATATTAAAATGTTTAAATTAATAAAGGAGAAGGGCCATCCCCTTGGCACAGTTTCTGCATATTAATACCATTTTCTGTGCAGGAGGTGATCTGTGCATGCAAGGAACATTCCTCAGGCACTGGAGACTGAGCACATTAGGGGACATGTGCCAAACACAGCCATCTCCTCTGTTCATGAGTACATGGAGTTTTATCTTTTTAGACTTTGGATAAGAATAAGATCATTCATCTTGAATGAAGGTAGGGTTGGAGTAGTCCAGCTCATCTGTGCATGTCATGTACATGGATGTGCATAGGAAATTTGCATAAAACACATGCTATCCCTCCTTATTGTCTTCCATTTAGTATAGTCATTACAATGGTAGTTCAGCTCTTGCATAAAAACAGGGAAGGAGACAGGATGATTCTAGAAAATTCCTTGATTGAACACATTCCTTTCAGTAGAGAATTTTTATGAGTCTTTCCTGAACTTTTGCTTTATCATGTTTTCCATCAGATAATTTTTGTTTAAATGATGACAAGATATAATCTTGTTTGAAATAACAAAACAAGTCTTGCAACCTTTTCCTCTATATTGTCTTTTATTGACTATATTAATTTAGCTTCCATTTCTACAAAGTATCAATCCTCTACTCTCACATTTTTTTTGTTATTTGATTAAATAGTACAAATATGTAAATTTTAGTATTTTAAAAACATAATAATTTTTAAAATTTAAATAATTTTTAATTATTTTTAATAATTTTACTATTTTAATAACAATAATAACAACAACAACAATAATAATATAATTAAAAAGTCACTTCCCTGTTATAACCTGCCAACAATACCAAGGAACAAGTAAAAGCAATCCAAATAACTAACTGCAACCTACTCTCCAGCATGCTTAACCTTAAAAATATCTGATAGATGACCATGAAAAATATATAGAACATTTAAACTATATTCTAAAACACTAAGACAATAACGGATGTGGTACTAATACTCGTATTTATAATAATGATGAGAAATAGAGTCAAATATGATTTTAAAACCCTATGAGGAAGTCCTAAAACCACCTAGCAAATCTTCATTAATGTATCCAGCTCATTTTAAAGCAAGTGAGCTGAGATAGTTGATATCAGGCTTGAACTTTGTATGAAAGCAGTGACCTGTAATTGCCAAAAATTAATTGTAGATTACCATAGTAAAAAATCTCCATGGATCATTTAACCTGGAAATTTCAAACAATATTCAGATCCCTTCAGAAATTTTTGGGATTTATCAATTTATTTTTTTTAATCTGTTGTGTGTAGTTCTCATAGTTTTTGGGAAGGCAAAATTTTGCCTTGCTCTTGCTGGGGAACTGCATAACTCAGCTCTCCTCAGTGTGTTATCATACATGAATCTAGTAATCCCTGATGAGAGACAAGTACAGTAGCTGGAATTATGTATTGTGGTAACACAGCAGTTACTCTGTTCTGCTGGGAGTTCAGGTCAAGCTGGAGTGTGGGCAAAGGGAACCAATATCTGCACTCAAAAGTCGTTTTAGGTCTATCTAAATGCTCTAAATGCCCTGTGATACAAGTTAGAAGCTCATCATTCCAATATTCTTTTCCTAGCTGTTTTATCTTTTTAAGGTCTTCTGTATGACTATGATTTTATCCTGTGTACAATGAACAATAGAGGTTAATTAGTCTACAATCTCCCATCACATATTTGTTGCCAGCCAGGGCTCCTCAGAGGATATATGTCTCCGCATAACTTTCTACACCTGGCTGCTCTTAATGAAGATAAATAATGACATACAATGTTTGCCAAAAATGTTAAGCATTTTTTCTTTGATTTTTGTTTTGTTTTTTTTACCTGAGCAAAATGTACTGGAGCTTCATGTTCCTCCATCAAGAGTTTGGACAATTTACAGTTACCTCTGGTGCTGTTTGTCATATAGATTTCTTGCCCCGTGTGTGCTGAAAGATTGAGTTAGGACTTGATGCAGAAAACGTCTATGACAAATATCTTGTTTGGCCTTTATTGTACAGTATCTGTCACTTTATAGCACTTTTTCCTTAGAGGATATGGCTCAATTCTCTTGTTAAACAGATTCTTTATTTTCTTATGTTTCAAAAAGAGTCTATTTTTCAAAATTAATTCTTTTGCTTCCTTTTCCCCAGTCTACTGGAACTCACTCTTCTAACATCTCATCAGCCTGTCTCTCACAGCAGTACCTTTTTTATGTCAGCCTGTGGACAGTCTTGGACAAACAGGGGGAGCAACTAACTGTCCAGTTCAATAAGTGAATGAGGTACACCTCAGAGAATAAATATGAAAATAAAAAACTAGAAATACTATTGGTAGAATCTGTGTGTTAGCAGAATGTTCAGTAATAATAATAATAAATGAGTTTATTTTAGTTTTAGTTTTATATTTGGGGATATAATACACTAAAGAAACAAACCTAGTATTTCTAATGACTTGTTTTGTCAAGAATTGGCAAATATTACTCTGTCGCAATACCATAACCCTAGAGAAAAATTATTAGGAGATAACATAACACACCAAAGACTGATTAAAAATTCCAACAAAATTTAACATCATTACAGTAAGAATGGCATATATCATGGTAAGTATTACATGCCTTAGATCAAAACAAACCCTGCATTGCAAAGTAACAAAAGCAGGCATTTTACAGAGTTTAAAAGATTTTTCCCCAAGGTGTATAACCAAAACCAAGTATTGGACTTCATTTCTTCTATTTTCTTTCTTTAAACAGTGGAAATGCACATATAAACTCTTCCTTTTGGTTTCATTTTTTTCCTAGCATAAAATGAACAAGATATTTTTGGCTTGTTTCATTCAAAGGTACCCTAGAGGAAAATGTTATGGCAGACGTACAGTTCATTTGCATGTTCAACTAGAATTTTGGCACAGAATTTTAAGAACTGCTATGCATACTAACAAAAAATGCCAGCATTAGTGAAGCTAAAGATGGGGCAAATCAAGTAAAAGCAACATGACATGATGTAATTCAACAGGATAATGCTACTTACAGAGTAATCTATGCTTGAGCATCATGTAAAAATAGCATGAGTCTTTTTTCTTTTCTTTTTTCCCTCATATTTAGGTGTCACAATTTCTAAAAGTTACCTAAGATAATTATTTTTTTTAAATATTTTTATTTTAAAACTTTCAGACATGTCAAGTAAATGCAGGAAGATCCAAAGCCATTTTTTTTTAATGAAAAAATAATAACGGTAAATAAGACCTCTCTCTTTAGTAACAGTGGTTCAAAAATAAGGCTTCCAGCTGTTAAGTAGCTTGCAGATGCATTACACTGCATCACTTCGTTTATATAAGTAGTTACCTTTTTTAATGTTTTCAAAAATATGTAGCAATACAGTGTCAGCCTCACAATGGAAAAATGCAAATTTTGACTAATGCAGGAGCTCAAACATTGACTGCTTTCTGACATATATTCTACCTATAAATCTTCAAAGCTATTAATAACAGGAAGGGGGTGGCGAAGAGGAAAGATATAACCCAGATATTTTACACAGTTTATCACAGAACCTTGTTGTCTAGGGAGTTGAAACAAATTAAAGGGCGGATAAATAATACAAGAAACAGAACAATATTGATTCACAAGAGAATTGAAAAAGATCCTTAAACTTTTTTCCTTCTCTTCTCTGTCTTACAGAACAACAATTTACTGAAGGATAAATTATTAGGTGGATAAGGCACTTCTCCTAAGAGGAAAGGCTTAGAAAATAGTTCATTATGGAAAAGAGAAGGCTTCAGAATGACCTATTTGTGGCTTTCCAGGACCTTAAATGAGCCTACAAGAAAGATGGAGAGGGAAGTTTTAGAAGAGCATGTAATGACAAGAAAAAGGGGAATGATTCAAATTGAGATTAGGTTTAGATTAGGTACTGGGAAGAAATTTGTTGCTGTGGAGAGGCACAGCAATAGGTTGCCCAGAGAAGCTGTTGGGTTTGCAGTTCCTGGAGTTGTTCATGGCCCTGAGCAACCAGGTCTAGTGGAATATGTCCTTGCCTGTGGCAAGGGTATTTAAACTAAATGATCTTTAAGATCCCTTCCAGCACAAACCATTCCACAATTTAATGATTTTGAAAGAATATGGCACACTTTATATATGCTAAATAAGTTTGATTATGCCTTCTGTAGTCTAAATTAATGCAAATGACACCACTTATTTTAAATTATGCAAAACAAGTGCTTCACTAATTATTCTAGAGTAAGGAGCTGGCCAGAGATTTTCCTCAGTTAATGTCTTTATATCAGTAGTTTATGTTATATAAAGGAGCTGTAAAAATAACCATTTTTTCACATTTTTATTTCAAAACAGGTCATAAAGACACACTTCCAGGAAGAGAGCTATGTCTTTTACCTACCCCTTTGATGACAGATATTTGTGATCTGTTTCATAAGATAATAGCACCTTTAAAAAAAAATATTTTTATAAAAACATACAACAGTTTTTCTGAATGCCCGAATGTTTGGTCATTTTTGAGGAAGAATTTGCTGCTTGAAACCATCAGGATAAAGCTGTCTCTGTGTTGTCTCTACAGTCTTAGGATTGGACTCTTCATTTCAATTTTTCTAAACTACTCAGACAGCAACACTCGCCCTTTCATCAGTCTGAAATTTTACATGGTAATATGCTCGGATTCTTTTCTCAAGTATCTAGATTTCTTTAGCAAAGAGAAAATCAAATCACTGGAGTCCCTGTGATTTGCCTATTTACCTTCACTAATCTGTGGGCTTTCAGTATTTCTGACAACACCTTTTTGTGCACAGGAGTTCAAGTTTATTTCTTTTGCTCAAGTTGTTTTTATTAAGGTAATATATACGTGTCTTCTCCAACAAATAGTTCACCTTTATAAACTTTGTATACATTCTACTGTGCCGTTCTCTATGTGAGATGAAGTGTCAAGTTGGGCAGTTCTTAAGATCTTTTGACTATATGTCTATCTAGGTGTTAATAGTGAATGCCCAGTTGTGATGGGTTGGGTGCATAGTTAACATAAGTGATAGATAAATGCCCAAATAATTCTTATATGATTAAATAGAATATAGAGAAAAAAACGCAGCATATCTGCCCATAAAGACACTTTGAGGATACTATTGATCATGCTTGGTTTAGGGACAAAGCTTTTGATAATCTACATTCAGGTAAACAAGACTGAAAGACTATAATGCCATTTTAAACAGCATCCATTCAACAGTTATCCATTCAAGATAGAGTAAGGAGCTGGCTGCAGACTAACTCCCTGTACTGTGACACTGTGTCCTGAAACCATATGAGACTAAAGGATGTGGAAGCCATCTAAGAATTAACCAAGTTTAACTCAGCAATCAGAGACTTCCATTTATAACATGACTAGAAAGAACATAATCACATTCTATTGCTTTTTGGAGCTTCTTACAATAAATATTATTTAATTAATTGCATTCTCAAAGCTTTTTCTGTGTATTACAGATAATCTACTTACTAATATAATGTGCAAAGCTACTAACATAATGTGTACGTGATCTGAAGGATTTCTAGTTCCCAACCTTTATCCCTCAGCTCTCTATTCTCAGTCCTGTTCTCTGTGTCAGATTAAGTTTTTCTTTTTCGTTAAATTCTCTCTGGACATTATGACCTCTGCTTGGGAAATTTGAAGTGTTCATCACAGGTCAATTTCTGTGATCTTTTACATAGTTTTCTGTTTCATGTCATGTGCCCATTTTAGGGATTTGATCCCTTAATATTCCAAAGTTGATTGATCAGTTCAAATCAAATACAATCTCTTCTATGATGCTAACTTTGCTATAATAGAGTTCTGATACCTTAACAGCTGATATCACAAGTCAAGTGCCCTTGTTATCCTTAGTTTGCAGAGACCTAGATTGTAAGTTCCCTACTCAGTCTAATGGTTAGGTACAATATTAAAGGAATATTTTCCATTTCTTCAGCTACATTTTCAGGGGAAGAGTGGTTATAGTTGTTGTGATTTATATTGTGTCAGCGATGCTGATGTGTGTTAAGCATGCTCCAGCATTCTACGAGAGACATCTGCTTTGCTTGTGAGTAATTTACTGTATGAACTGAAGGCTGAGCTTGTTTTGTCATAGCAGCAATACACTGTTATAAGAATCATAATGCAGGAGGAGGAGATTTTCCCTGAAAGTAACTGAGCATGTTCAGTTAGGGAAATGTTTATATTGTGAGAAGCAAGGGCAGCCAGTAAGAAGACACAACATTCAGTGAAACTGTAACATGTCCAGAAACCCAAATGTCCCACTGATGCATTCTGTTGAAAGACTGAACATGGCAACCATGAATGCAAACAGTAAGGGCAGGCTTCAGCATAATCAGGATATATTTTCTTTCTGTATGGTGGTTATTTTAGCTCATGATTAAGTTAGTTCACACTGCTAATGCACAGAAATTCATACAGAGAGAATCATGTAGATGACTTGAATAGAGTACATAGTCTTCCATTATTCAGATCTTTGGACTATTTTAAAAATTTCTACTGGAACCTAGTGGGAGCTGTGTGAAGTTACTTCCAACCCAACAGTGACTCAAAGTTTCTTGATGGTGAAGAAGTCAGAATGAACTACCCACGACACAAAGAAAGATTGGATAGGAGAAAGACTGAAGACTGCTTTATGAGTCCTTCATTTTAACTTGCATTACCTGACAGATACATCTTCTCTATTTCAAAGCTATCTTGTTTCTGTGTCTTTACAGATCCTCATTATTTTTTAAATGTGACCTTTTTATTAAACAGTGGCTAGTGTTTTCATATATCATCAGAGACTTTTTCTCATTTAAAATCAGAAATTTTATTCTGTTCAGCTGTTCTTTTGGATTGTTACAAAACTTGCTCATATATTGATTCCTTTCGTACATGACTTGGCATCCTTCCTCTCTAAATAATAATATGTGAACATCAAATTAATGTAAGTGCCTAATGGCTTTACCAATGCAGGGATAAGAGCTTTCTAGGCTCTTTTTTTTACTGCTTAGACCAGTTCTGTAAATTCTTTATACACTTGAAGATCACTTTTAGAGTGTCATCATTAATGATGTAATTTAAGATAATCCTTTTTTTACTACCTGCAGGACTTGATATTATTAAAACACGGATAAATAAGTGTCTTTAAACACAATTCATTCAGACATTTAGATTTTTACTTGGATCATCTGATAATGTAAAGGCTACTGGGCACCTGGACATCTATCTGTATGCCAGTAGATTCTCCCTGTGTCTTTGCTCTTATGAACTTATTCCATAAATCTCTGCCCATTTCTAGTCTGGAGTATTCCCACTCTCCCATTTCCTTAATATTAATCCTCCATAAACTTGTATATGGTTAGAAATCAAATGCTGAAATTTAAGCTGCAACTAGTTCTATCTTTCAAATCCCAGTTTAGTTAGGATTGCTGAGGTAGACAATGTGCAGGAATTTTTTTTTGGTGTTACTTCTCCCACAGTGGTTAAAAGAGAAATTAGAAATTTTCTTCTTCCTTCTTGGATATTTTACTCATTTCTTAAACAGATTTCAATCATTTTTGCCTCTACAGAGGTTCCTTGTACTACGTTGAAATGGGGAAATTCGCAAAAATAGAAAAAGGGGAAAAACCCCAACTTTTAGAGATCTTTAAAGGGAACCAAAGCTTAAACACTAGCTCAGAGGAAGAGTGAGCTAAGATTCAGGTATCAATATTGCTTTACACTTTGTTAGTATTTGTAATAGCTCTTTGTCATGGTTTAAGCCCAGCTGGAAACTAAATATCACGCAGCTGATTGTTCACCCCCTCTTACCATGGTGGAAGGGGGAGGAGAATCAAAAGTAAAAGTTGTATGTTGAGATAAAAAGAGTTTAATAATTGAAACAAATGTAAAATAATAGTCAATGATAATGATGGTAATAAAAAGAAAAACTTGAAACCCAAGAACCCAAGGGAAAACAAGTGATGCATAATTCAATTGCTCACCACCTGCTGACTGATGCCAGACCTTATCCCCACCCACCATCATTCCCTCTTTCTAGTAACTCTCCCCCTTTGTATACTGAGCATGATGTCCTACGGTGTGGAATACCCCTCTGACCATTTTAGATCACCTTTTCTGGCTTCCAGGGTTTTTTTGCACCTCCTCACTGGCAGAGCATGACACATAAAAACAGCCTTGAACTGAGACATGAGCATATTATCAATGTTATTCTCATACTGAATCCAAAACACAGTCCTGTACCAGATACTGAAGAGAAATTAACTCTATCCCAGCTGAAATCAGGACACTATTATATTAGGAACCAACTATTAGCTGTTTTTTGTTTGATTTGGGGTTTTTTAAATTATTTTTATACTTTATACTTTCCAAGGATTGACTGATATTTGACCTGCACTAAGCAGGTGCAAATCAACTGGCATCAGGCAAAAATTACATCATTATATCTCAAAAAGGAGTAATCATTACATATCATACCCTTTACACAGAAAAATTTGAAATGTTAAGCCATATTTTTTCTAATAATTGCAGCATTTAAATGATGTTTTACCAAAAACCTAAGAAAACTGCAGCCAGTTGAAACGCAGAAAGAATAACTTTATAATAATTAGGAAAAAAAGATTTTCCAACTGTCACAAAATAGAATGACTTCTAAATATATTTTATATATTTACACTCTTAAATATATTTTCACATTTATTCCTACCCTAGGCATTAATAATTTGTTTCTAATCAGTGGTTCATAGACTAAACCACAGAATCATAGAACAGTTAAAGTTTAAAAAGATCTTTAAAATTACCAGGTCCAAGAGGCAACATAGGACCACCACCATGTTCTACACTAAGCCAAGTGGTGGCATGTCCCCAGGTGTCATATCCACTGAAAACTTTCAGAGATGGTGACTCAATCACTTCCCTGAGCAGTCTGTTCCAGTGCTTTATAACCTTTTCCATGAAGAAATTTTGCCTAATATCAAGCCTAAAATCCCATGGTGCAACACAGTGCCATTTCCTCTCACCTCTCCCTGAAAGAGGAGCCAACCCCCACCTGACTACGACCTCCTTTCAGGAAGTTGTAGAGAACAATGAGTCTTCTTTTCTCCAGGCTAAAACTCCCACTCCCTGAGCTGGTTCTCATAAGATTTGTGCTCCGGACTCTTTACCGACTTTGTTGCTCTTTTCTAGAAAAAAATTTCCTACTTTCACAAGTCAAGCAGCCGGATTCTAAAAAGCAGTTCTGCATTGAAGTAAAGCCTGTTCATGAATGGTCTAGTTGTAGTTATTACTGGCATGTCATATAGCAAATACACTTCTGGAACACTTTATACTTTTAAATATTATCCAGAAATCTCACATTCAAATTTTAATTTTTAAAACAGTTTTGAAAATTTACTGTAAAAATAATTTAGCTGCCTGTTATTCATTCTGCTGTGGAGGAGTGAATGAGAGGCTGAATGGGGCTTAGCTACCTACAGGGATTAATCCAGCACAATTACCTGTGAGTCTGACTCATTGTGCTCCAGGCTAGCTTCTCTATATGATGATGACGACTGTGTATTCCCATATAATTTTCTACTCTTTTGAATGTATAAATTTAACTTCTTATCCTATGCAATTATTAATGTAATTATTAATTCTTGTATTCATTTTGGAAAATATTTCTGCTGATAAGGTTTGAATCCCAACTATTTATTTAAGTCTATTATTGTAGTTTTTTCATAGTTACTTTAGATATCTTTGACTGACACAAAAAATTCTCATAGACTATGAAAACACACTAAACAGTATTAATTCACACTGGATAAAAATTATCACTGAAACAATTGCTCAGTTCTGAACAGGGGTCAATTCAGAAAATTTTGCCCATCATAAGCCAGGAAGCTAAAAGTGAAGTATATATGTCCACGAGCAGTATTTAAATTAAATTGGCGGCATTCTGCATCACTTGCTCTTCTGTAGTCAGCCTTTCTCTCTTTTCTGAAAAATCACATGAAATTTCAATCAAATTATTTGATGTGCAATTTTCCTAAAAAGGTGACCATTCTTTTTCTTTTTAAATCAACATTCCTTCTACCCCTAATAAATTTTAAAAATTAATAATCTATATTTAAAAACATACAGACCCCAAATGATAAAAGAATTATATCATACAGCAGAATAAAAAAGAAAACACTGAAATATGTCTTATGAATAAAAAATATTTAGAAAATTATAGGGGGGATAAAATATAATTTCCTAAATAAGGTATTTTGCTATGACAAGTTACCTTGCAGTAAACAAATCAGAATGAGTAGTTTGTCGCTTCTGATGGAGACAAATATTGACTTCTGTACAAACTGTCGTTAAAATAAATATCTCATCATTCACTACATTCAAAGAAAGCAAAAATTTTGGAAGCGCTAATCTACGAAAAACATAATCTTTTCTTAAATAAGACTTTTTTATTATTATAAAAAAAAGGCAATGTTCTCCTGTCAACTTATATATTTTGACAAAGAAAGTTCAAGTTGCATTTGTTTAAAAATATTAATAATGAAAACAATAGCAATTCCTGTAAAGAAGCTATATATTTCCCAGCTTTTTAACTACATATTTTGTGTACTATTGAAGGGTTAATGTAGTTGATCTTTTGCATGATGCATTCAAAAATAATAGAAACATGTTTGCAAAGCATATTTAGGTACTATTATCTGAACGAATACGTTTACTGAGAAAAATTTCTGCTTGACATTTTGTGTTTTGACTGGCATTTGCTAGTTGCCAGCTGTCATAAGGAAAGGACTGCAATACATGCCGTTAGCAGCATATGCCTTTTTGGGCGCTGAATAGCGTTTTCATACAAAAAATCAAATGATCCATAACATATTATGCTGTCATTTAAAAACTGCATTAGAATGGTAACATTTTTCATGCTCATAATAAATTTTGTTCCCCAAGGCTTAATCTACCATTTTCTTGTTGTATTTGAGGACATAATGAAGAAAACATTTATTCTATTAATTGACTTTTTTTCAATATGTAAAAGATTTTCTCAGAATGGAGATTTCTTGCAAAAGTTTTTAGAAGACTTTGATTTCTGTGCTTTGCTACTCTCTGTCAAATCTATCTGTTTTTTCCTACTACAACATCTTCTCCATCATCCATAAGACTGACAAGTACTTATCAGATGAGATGAAGGTTTGATAGCCACCCCATTTTTTTCCTTTCCTGAATAATTTTTTTGTCTTTCTACAAAACAGTTTCAGAGATATTTAAGAATGTGTAAGTAAGATATTAATTAGTCATTTTATTATAAAAATTCACGTCTGTTCTACTAATCATATTGCCTTTTAATTTTATTTTGCTGAAGAAACAATCACCTTGCTTTACCACAAATAGAAGACCATTTGTTTCCTTGAAAGAGAAATGGTAATTTCAGATTTATGTAAAAAGTCATTGATGTCTGGATTTCTTTAGCAAATATTTGGCTCCTGTTATATCTCAAACGGGAGAAAAGTTATTCTAAATTCCCTAAATAATCAAAAGGGAAAAATGAATATTTCCTTGATGGAAATAATTTTTTCTTTCTCCAAGGACTATCTGAAGAGTTATGCAAACTCTGATACTAACTTTAACACATATTTAAACTAAGAAGATTAATTTATCCTTCAGTATTTAAGACCAATGCAACATTATTTCTAAGAAATATCTTACCATTTTAAGTATTGAATATTACTGAAATTCCCCCAAAGCACAACACTTAACTATTTTTCCCCTTGAATTTTTCAAGATATTAATGTTTTAGTTTTGTTAGAGACTGATCTTTACCTTGTGCTTTGGTCTGGCTTATCTGTGTTTGGATTTTATTGACCATAAAAAGGCCAAAAATATTTATCAGAAACCGAGGAATTTTAATTTAATATCACACTAATGCTTTAGGTAGTATACCCTACTTGTGGTCACATTGTTCTTAATCTTTGCTCTGTTCATGATTTATTTCAATTAAAGAAAGGTTATTTCCTGGAGCATAGGTGATATAGTCCAGAAGTTTGATACTTGTATTGATCTTTGATTTTCCATACTTCATATGAGTATGTTACACACAGAGGAAGAGCAAAAGTAATAATAAAATTATATATTTGAAAAATAGCAACTAAAAATATATATTTTAATATTTTTTTATCTTAACCCAGTACCTAGAGTTTTAAATCTACCACTGTAATTAAAATTAATGCCATTCTAGTACAAAGCCCAAATTTTGACTTTAAAAAAAAATGGTTTTTAGTGATAGCTCTGAACTTGAGAACAAAGGAAAACAAATACCATTTAGTTAGAAAATTGATAAAAAACAAGTAGATATTATCTTGGCAAAACATCTTTATTTAAATAAGATAGCAAGTTCTAAAACAATCCACAGAAAAAAATAAATCTATAATTTTTCTTTTAATTATGATGAAAAATTAATATTAAAAGAATCTCTCTATGTGTGATAAACACATTCACATATACTAATAATGCATATGCCAAGAAAGTATCTATCTGTAAGTCCAAGTCAGAGAAAAACTGTGCTACTCAGAAGGATGTTGGTTAAATTACTGACATCTGACTCCTTTTCCTGTAAGATAGAATTTCAAGGGAGGAATATGTGAGGAATCAGCTGTGGAGGTCACATTTCAAAGTCCCCTTTACTAACCTGCTACTTGCTAAAGACATAAATGTAACTGCACAGAAGTATAACTTACAGAAGAAATATTTTCAGTGTTCCAGGTCATCTCTGTATCCAAAGTGACCAAGAAGTGACAAATGAGAGCTGTAGTCATTAGGCAGAAATCAAAATCCCCTGTGGGTTTTGTTTAATTTATAAATTTGTAAAAATTTATACTAGTTAACACTGAACTACTAGTGCTCAACTGCTGTACTCATTATCTGCATATCTAGTATGTAACAGATATTTTAGACATACAATCGTTGGAAAAAAACCTAAGTAAGTGGTAATTCAATTTTTTTTTCTTAATGTACACATAATGTGTGCGTTATCCCACTCTCTGGCCCAAACTAATTTTGATATACCTTTTTGATCTACCATAGAAAAACAGTAGAACACCCGTTAAGATTGCCAGATGAGGTAATCTTAACTTGCATCTTACCATTTATAATTTAATTAAATGTAGGCTAAAAATAGAGGGAAAAATTTTGATGTAAACATAATAGAGAACACTGAACTTTGCTATAATTGTGTTATGGAAAAAACATGAAATATTATTTAATACCATGATAACAATTTGTCACATATATTAAACTCTATATTTCTTCTGCTTCATTGAGAAGCTCTAAATAGAATTGGTTGATAATAGTTATGTTGAACCTACATATCAGCTGTATAATGCAAAAAGTGAATATTCTCTGCTTAGCTCATTTTAGGAATTTAGAAACATGTCCTTTTCCACTTTATATTCTTTCCTGCACATTGTATTTATGTAAACGATATTAATTATGATGTTAAATACTTTTGCACAGTCTGTCTTTTGTGAAAGAATAATTAAAGAATTTTACACATATATAAAGTAACACTTGAGTTGGAATGAAGGAGCACTAAACAATAAGCTTTTGCAGCAAGCTTTAAATTTTTTCTAGAAATATAGAGAAGCTATTTGTTCCTATGAACAGCCTGATTTTTCAAAGCAAATGTTCCTTACAGATTTTTAATTCTCTCTGTATGTTTCAGTGGAAATATTTCTTGCATGTAACACTAAGTTCCTATTGTCAAGAATGAAATAAAATAACCAGCAATTTACACAATGTTGAGTGTAGCAGAGATAATAATTCTTTATTATTATACATATTCATGTTTGAATTTTTTCAAGATGCAGTTCTGGTTCCAGAACAAAAACTATATGTTGAAAAATCAATATTTTCTAACCAATTATACTAAATTATGTACTATGCAGTGACAATTATTCTTTTAAAGGCTTATTACATGAAAATAAAAGCTTTCTATTTAATAAAATGGACTTTCATTTGAATTAGACTTTCTTAGCATTTACATTGCAGATATTGTCATTAACAGCAAAAAATCCATATTACTTACAAGAGTAATCTTAATACGGCTTAAAAATTCTCTTTTCACATAAACTTTGTGGAATATAATATAAAAACTTAATAGAGATGCACTATATACCAAATTTAGCCTTTCTGTTGGGAGATGCAAGCTCAGTCTAGAAACTCCCTGGAATGAGAAATATGCTTGCTTTTCAGCCAGTTAAAAATGCTGTTACTACATTGCCTGTCATCTTGAATCTCCTACAAGTATCCTTGGGAGGTTATTTGTTCCTGAGATAAGAAATTGGAATCAAGAGAGACCTGTTAAACCACAATGGCTATCACCATGAAAAACTGAACATGCAACTGTTATTTGAATTCATTTCCACAAAATAAATATGTATAAAGCTCTACAGTTCATGAAACCATCTTTGTCAGTTTGAAACATAACGTGAAGAAAAGATCAGAAATTAGGTGAAGAACTTCTCATGAATCTTACTGACAGTCACACAAGAAGCCATGTTTTTTCTGAAATGTGGAAGTTTGTCTAATCTGATAAAGTCAGAAAGATTCATTGGAGCATAATAACCACATGCAAGCAAGATTTAAACTCTGCTTGACAACTTGATGACTACTAAGTAGTTATTGCAGTAGTTCTGCAGAAAATTTCACACTTGCATTAGAAAACTATTTCTATGACCTTAAAAATAGTTTCTTTCATGCTATATATAGTTAAATATAAACATTAATGTTTCACAGCAATATATGTTAACAATTTATATAGTACTACATATTAACATTTTCTGGAAAATCTTGATTTTGTATATTACCAAAAAATCACATTATTTTTTGTGCACAAATGAAGGATATAGACCTCAAACTTTTTTTTTGTATTTCATATCTCCAAAATAATAACACAAAATAAAATTCATGTGGAAATTTCTCTCAGAATACCATAGGCCTTTTAATGACTTCTTTTTTAAGATGCTTCAGTCAACCAATTAAAAATCTCTCTTCTTATAACAATGGAGGGAAAATAATATTTAATAATATATATTAATAAGTATTATTAGAAATAATAGTGTCTTATTTATGAATATGTCTAGGGAATGATCAGAATTAAGAATGTGGAACCTTTAAGATAAGTTTAAAATAATTATATCTAACATTTTAAAAACATTAAAATGTAAGAAAAAATATGGAATGAAGCTCAGATGATTAGTCATATTTGTCAAACAGAACCATTAGCTGTTTATTCTATTCATAAAATTTAACATTCATAGAACCACAAAATTCACAGGAATGTTTTTATTGAAAGGCGTGTCCTGAGATCATCTCTCCCATACCATCTGCTCAAGCATGGTCAGCTAGAGAAAGTTATCCTTTAAAGTATCTCCAGATTGGGAACTCCACCTCCTTTGGAAAAGCGTTCCAAAAGAGGTATAGTTTCACCACCCTCACAGCAGAAAAGTGTTTCCTTGTATTCAGGTGGGATTGCAAGCACTTCCATTTGTGTTAATTGGCTCTTTTCCTTTCAGTGTGTCCCACTGAAAACAGCCTGGTTCCAGCCTCTTTACACCCTTCCTTCAGCTAATTTGTACGTACTGATAAGATCCTCCCTGACTTTTCTCCAGGCTAAAGAATCCCAGCTTTCTCCACCTCTCCTCAGACAAAAGAGGCCCTAAATCCTCCCCGTGGCCCTGTGCCAGACTCATTTTGGTAAGTCTACATCTCCTTTGTAACAGAGTGCCCAGGACTGGGCACGCACTCCAGGTGTGGTTTTGTCAGAGTAGAGGTTAAGGATCACCTCCATCAGCCTGCTGTCAACACTCCTCCTAAATCAGCCCAGGCTGCTGAGCCTCCTTGTCACATGCACACATTGCTGCTCTTTCTTGAAAAGCCCTTTTCCAGCTGGTCAGTCACCACCACACACAGGTGCATGGGATAATTCCTCCCCAGATTCGGGACTTGGTGCTCCCTTTGTTGTTTAGATGTGTGCGGGCCCTGTGTTGTCATTTCTCCAGGCTTTTCATGTCCCTCTGAAATCAGCTCAATCTGATGTATCCGCCATTACTCTCAGTTTTCTATCATCTGCAAACTTGCTGAGAGTGCATTTTGTCCCATCATTCTGGTTATTAGTGACCTCAGCATTTTAATGTATGTTTTGTCACCAGACTCCCTACCTCATTCAGTCCAGGGCTCTTATTTTCCATAGTCTTCCTTCTCTCTTTTCTTCACTTGTAGAATATTTTACAAGCCTTGGAAAATTCATCTCCAGGCTCTGGCTTTTCAAACTTGATAAATCTCGTGACTGGACAGAAATTCTAAGCTCTTTCTGAGTCTACTTCCCCTGTTTCTATCTGTTGTATACCTCTTTTTTGTCTCGATTCAAACAAGAGGTCCTTGCTCATCCATAGAGATTCTTGCCAACCTTGTTTGACTTCCTACGTTTTAGACTGAACTGTTCATGGGCTTGGTGGAAGCTACCTTTTAATATCAACTAGTTCTCCTGGACCCCTCTTCTCAAGGTTTAATCCAATATGACTCTTTCAAACAAATATCTGAATTGGTTGAAGTCCAGGACTGTTATCCTGTTGTCAGTCAAGAAATTTCTTATATGTCCTGACCACTGCTAAATTATACTTCCAAGACATGCCAGAGTGCTTAGAATCATGGTGAGGACAAAGAATTTGCAGCTTCTTTAAGTTATGTGTAGAAAAACTCCTCTACTTCTTATTCCTAATCATCAAGTCTGTAGCAAATATACACTGCAACAGTGCCACTGTAGGTCTGCCCTCTAATTTTGACCCATAAGCTCTCAATTGAGTCCTGATACCTCCCAAGACAGCTCCATGCAACTCATGACAATGAGATGTAGATTTATGTCCTGTAATTCAGAAGTACATCCTAAACACACAATAGTCTATTATTCAGTAGTAAAACAACTAATTCTGCGAAACTCATATCGACTAACTGGTGCTTAATTTTTAAAATGAAGGTATATTTAGTTTTCAAGGGAAACCACACACTAAGGAAGTTCTTGAATGTTCAATAAATCTTTTAATTTCTTTTTTAAGCTCTCAGATAAGTAATAGTTTTCAGCTGGCTGTATATGAAATATCTCTAAATCAAAGACATTTTTGCTTTACACACATTGTAGAAGAAGCACTAGTTCTCACACTCATCATAAGTATTTTTATTGACAGCTGTAAAGGCTGGTATACTGGACTGAAAGCTCCTTTTTTATGCATTAGAATGACAGTTTTTATACATATATATGCAGTACTCACAACTTTGTCTCAAAGACACTGTGCTCTCCCTGACAAAACTGCTAATAAATTTGAATATACTTAATCTTTAAAGCTGGAGATGATATATAAAATTCTCATACCACAATTATAATGTACAGGTCAGTACAGCAATTTCAATATAAGCATCATATAGCTATTTCATTTGGAAGAATGATTAGCTTGATAAATGAATGATTTATCTGACAGGGTGACAAGATAAAACACGAAGTTACCCTACATTTACTTATTTTATAACATGTAATCCACAATTTTCATGAACTCAGAAGTTTAGAAGTAATACTATTTCTTTATAAGAAACACTCAGAGGAATAACACATACCTCTGGTGATTTGTTAGTATCCTTAATTTGTACTTCTAATAAAAAGTGCAAAAAAGCAATGTCTGGATTTTCCTCCTTTACTGCTTTTTGTACTTTTGGTTATTTCCAAGAAATATTGTTTGCCAGGGGCTTGTTGGTATACAAAATGCCTGGACTTTGATTTTGATATCCCATATGGTCTTCCTTGGTTTCCCAAATGCTTACCACAGTGAAACCTATTTTCCTGGCAGCCACAGAGGTCTTTAACGGCTCATACTACCCATTTTCCATTGCTCAGAGGTGGCTCATTTTTTTCTTGTTATTTTGGCATTTAACTATGAACAGGTGTCAATAGGGGCAAGGAAGCATGTGGTGTCAGTGTAGTGGTGCTGTCACAGAAGATGGACTTCTCTTTTCCTGGAGAACAGATGTCCTTTGCAGTGCTCTGCAGGTCTTCCTATCTCAGTCCTATTGATACCTGGCATCTCTGCCCCATGGAAAAAGCTCCACCAACTTTCGAATGGGCATTCTGCCATCCAAACAGATGGTCCTAGAGTCCAAGGCAGAGTCCTAGGCAGCCCAAAAAATTGATGTGGATATAATATATTTTAAAGGCCATAATCTCAGCTGGCCACATGGAAATGGTTGCCCTTTCTCTGCTCCTGTAACTGTTATTCAGACAATATGTCACTGATACTTTGCATTTGATCTGGATTACTATTTCAAATTGCATTCCATAAATTTCATTATACATTAACTTTTCTCATATATACATATATATGCATATATATGTACACAATCAAATGGAATTAATTTGCAGCATTTAGCAAGTGAGTGACTTACAATTAATTTAGGTCATAATACTTAGCAGTTATGCAATCATTTAATATTCCAAATCCTTTGTATATTCAACTCACATATTCATTAATTCATATTCAACATCTATATAATCAATCAAGGTCAAGGTAATCAATGTAAACACATACAGTAGAATAAATAAAGTTAATATATATCAAAATCTATGAAAATGTTCATGCTTTTATATGCTGAAAGCTCATTTGAATTACTATAGTAGTTGATGTCTCCTTCATATTCTGAATCATCACATGGAAGTAATGAAATGAGATTCTAGATAACCCTTTATAAAAAGGTAGAATTAGACTTTGAATATTTTCCTTCTTTTGACACTATAAAATTTCCAAAGATACATTAGTTTAAGTCCACTCCACTCTTTAGGATTTTTTTCTTAGGTAACATTTACACATCTGTGCTATGTCATCCTACATGAACCAATTATACATGCAATCACTTACGCAATTGGCTGCTGCAGTTTTAGTGCATTTAAATTTGCATTAAAAATGCAACGACTTAGGCAATTATATGCAGAGGACACTGAAGTGAACTGGAAACTTACTAAGAATTTCAAAAGCTATTTTTCAAAGAATGCTCATTATTGCAGACCTCCAGTAATTATATCCTAGGTGACTAAAGAAACTGGAAACCTCTAGAACTATCTGTTTCAACATTTTCAATTTTTTCCAGTAACTAAGTTAATTTTTTTTTCTATTTCACACAAAGTCTCACCTATTTTTCTTTCTAGCACCAAATCATGTCTACTACACTATATTAGTTGAAAATATGCAGTAGGTCTTTATTGTCTTGTTATGCTGCAACAAGATTTTAAATACATTATCTCTTGTAGTATACACTTTTCAGAATGGCTGTTACAGGTTCTCCTTCATGTGTATAGGTAGTAGTAGACGCAGAAGTAATTTGAACTGGGCAAATATTTCCAAATATGAAAACTTCCCATGTGGTTTCATTATCATAGACATTGGATTTAAGTTCCAGTAGTCAGATTTATTGTTGCCAAAAATTTCCACTTGAAAAAAGATGTATTTCTAGAAAAGGACATGACCTATTCCACCTCTTTATTTCCTTACATCACTGATAACAGCTGTCATTTTTATCTGAGAGTGTAGCATGTCCTCAGGCGCAAGTAACAAGAAAAAATACTGCATAATAAAATTGCATCTATGGTGTTGTAATTGCCATAAAAAGAAAGATAATACTGAAATAAATATGAGCTATAGGAAAATACAATAATGAACTATAACAAAATAAATGAAAGACTACTGGGGGAATAAAAGATGGAAAAGAAGACTTGCAGTTGTCAGACAACCCCACCAATCACTCGATTATATCATGGTATCAACAGAAACTCCACTTGCAGAGAAATCAATCTGTCCAGCTTTATTTCATAGCGGTCTCACAGCTGTATTCTTATCTATGATTTATCCCCAATAAACATCAGAAAAAGCCAGGGTATGTCAGGTGATATAATAACATGTACTCCACCAGAACATTTTTGGCATCATTAAGTGGATCCAAGGAGAATCAGTTGTTTCTCACAGTCCAAGAATAACTACCTATCTGAAAACAAGAGAAGTAGCTGGAGACTATAGATATTAATAGATTTAATTAAAGTTGGAGGTTTTTCTCCAGATAGGTTAATAAAATACACAGAGTACAATAAACCAAAATTTGTCATTAAGAGTATAAGGAAGGTTATGGGACCATGGATACAAGACAGACCAGCACTTGCAGACCTTGAAGGCTTGAGGAAGTTTGTGATTTATGGAAGGTACAGTAAATGTGCTGTTAGCCCAAAAATATTGACATGATACTGAATTCAGCTCCTTTATAGGGCTTTACAAATCTTTTTGCTGTTACTGTTAGTCTGATGAAAGTGGTAAAACAATTAAAAGTGGTAAAAAAAAATGAGGGAATGGAAAAAAGATTCTATTATATAATTTACAAATAGACCTAAATATACTACAAGACAATTTGCTAAAGGGCATAAACAGGGCAGGTTTTTTTTTGAAAAATGTCCTGGCATTCAGAAGAGAGTGTTTCAGCATGGATGGCAGAATATTATTTTTGTCTGCTTCCAGGGAAGCCTTTTCTTCAGTGGGGTTCAGATACCCACTTTGTTTTGTTACTTCTGGCTAAAATTAGGTTGTCTGCGATCATATTTACATCTATATCGCTTACGTGAAAGTTGATAAGTTGCTTCATTGAGAAGCAGTGGAGAGCAGATCAGGTCATACTGGAGACAGCAATTCAACCCTTCTCTTTTCAAGTCTTTCTTTCCCTAGAAGGTATTTATACCCTTTAACAAAATCAGCTTTTCAACTTCTTATTAAGGAAATCTAGATTAACAGCTTGATAAAGAAAGAGGACTCTGCAGGTGGAATTATAAGGCACATATAGTATTTCCACTGCTGTTTTCTGAAAGTTATCCCTGCTACAAATAACGTAAAAATGCAGGGTAAACACATGTTTTACCCTTATAATTTTGACTCTTAACTAATTTTAATAGATTTCTGAATAATATGCTCCATATAGTCACCATAACAGTGACTAGATGTATTCCAGCATATTTAAAAAACTGTTAGAAATGGTCTTTATAATTTTTTTTTCTCTGAAGGTCTTCAGTCATTTATTGCACAATGCCCCTTTCTCTCAATAAATAGCTCAGGTATAATGAAGATTGTTGTGTCAATGATAGCAGGCTGCCCAAGTACAGTAACGAGCTCAGAGCACAGGGTTTTTCAGAGTAACATGCTTTCACATGGTCCTCTGGGTAGAATAACATGCTTTTACTGGGGATTTTATTTGCTCTGCTGATGGTTATTTCACAGTAGCTGCTGCATTGCTGACAACTAAGCTTTTTTGCTTGCATTCCTGTTATAAATTCCTAAATCACAAGACTAATTCTTTGTCTGTGATTCTAGATTTAGTAAAGTGAAAATAAAATATCCTATTTTAATTTCAATGTTCCACAAAACAGGTGAACTTAGAAAAATTTGCATTAGCACTGTGACCTTCTGTTGGGAAAGTGATTCTTAAGAGGAGTCCTGTCAGCCAGGTATATGACAGTGAGCTTAGTGTCTTTGTGGTTTTAATACTGAGATATAATTTAGTAAGTGATGCCAAAAGTGTATGCAAAATCAATGTCAACTCTTTTTTAATACTTGTGCACTTATAAAGACTGAGGTGTGATAGAAATCTACAGTGTAATTACCTATATCCTATAGTACTGATTGTGAAGTTCTGTATAGAGAGGCCACCACCTCAGGAAAACACTTCCCTGAATTTGGTATGGTAATGTTAGCTAACAAATATATTCAGTGCTGAGAAGCCTGAAAAAATCTGCATGATTGTACAGGTGAAAAATATAGCACAGAAAATAAAATGGATTTTGGACATCATTGTTCTACTTCTGAGTTAATAAAAATAACTTTAAAAAAAAAGAACTAGGAGAACTGCATATCAAGCTATACTGTTTCTTTCTCACAATCTTTATCCAAATATTGCTGAATATAGGAGCCCCTATGCAAGGTTAAAAAAAGGTGTCTTTAAATATCAGCTTTCAAATATTGCCAATTCCTCTTAGCCCAAAGATTTTTGCAAAAACAAAATATTACTTGCTTTATGTTTTTAATTAATTTTAAAATGTTCACTTATAATTCGTTTCCCTCTATTTTTTGAATGTTGAAAGAAAAAGTTGGTTTTTTTCAGTCTGCTTTGATTGTTCCTCTACTTAGAAAAGGCACTTCTAGGGACAGCTGAGTTTATGGGAAAATGGCCAATTCTGTTGCCATGAGATATTTCAGTGAGAGTGAATTTCAGTGAGAAGTATATAGGATTGAATACACCTTTCTTGTAGTAAAGAACCAACTTAAGAAAACCCCCAAATCCTAACCAAACAAAGAGAAACCACCTCAGATCAGCTCCAGTCCGTCTGGCTTTAGCTCTGAAAGATCACAAGAAAATCTAGAAATAAACATCTCAAGAGTAGCCAACCCTGAATAATAATAATAAATAAGTAAATAAGTAAGTAAATAAATAAATAAATAATATTTTAATTTTTTTCCCAAAACAGATATAGAGATAGGGCTGGATTTAGATTACCAATGTAAGTTTCAGTGTAAGAAAGATGATGTAGGACTGTGGGAAACCAGTTTAATCAAGAATGAGAAACAGAAATTCCAAGAAAATGACAGTCCTTTGGAAACACATGGGCATAACTCAAAATCGTGCTGGACCATTTCAACCTATATACAGAAACTTGCCTACCTTCTTTTTGTTTATATCTTATGTAACTGTCATCATGAGGTGAAGCCAAATAGGTTGTGATTAAAGGCTTTAGCAGATAAAACAGAGAAAAAATTAACATATCTGTCTAGTATGCATGAAGTTGCCAATAAAACTACTATTTCAAGAAAAGTTCCTGAAATACTAGTGACAAATATTTTCCATATATTAAATTATTATAATTATGTTAATACTTAACATCATACTATAGAAATTCAAAGAAAAAATGCATTTCTGTTATACGGAACTTGTAATATTTTACTTTCAATTCAATCAATATTTACTTTCAATTAAGACATAGCAGAATTGCTATACAAAACATAAAACATTTTGAGCTGCTTCCAGATTGAGGTATTGTGTCCTGTTCTCCCACTGAACAGCTGTCTGCCCTGAATTCTGATATTAAGTCCTGAATGCAAGTTTCTTGAATTAAATTCAAGAATATAGTCCATTTTTCTTTAGAAATTTACATGGAATTTTAATTTCGTGCATTGTGTCTAACCAACAACACAGGCATCAAACCAGTTATTACATAGTGACAGAAAGGAAAGGTCTTAGGATTTGACATAGAATGCCTTTAATTGAAAACAGCAGCATTGGAAAAAAAAATTAAATTGCGTAATTGTTCAGTCTGCATTAGAAACTTGCCTACATATCCTATGAAAGGAAATGATTGTTTCATAAAATTAAAACAGCATTATTATGTCACCAATTTCCATATTTTGTTGTCGTTTCAGGTAAATTTCCTCAAAAATTTAATTAAGATAGCTGAAAATCCTTTTGGTACCTATTTTCGATTAAAAAAAAATCCATATAAAAGATCCATCTTGAGGATCTCATTTATATATCTCATATATATAACTTGTTTTAATATTCCTTTTTAAATATTTTTCATTTTTTTAGTCATATGGAATAGCTATTTTATAAATTTTTGATTATGTAGAGCTGAATTGCAAGGAATAGTCCTCCATTCATGCCTAATCCATACCTCTGGAAGAATTATAGCTGCTACCTGGAATGAAAAGAGGTTTCCTTGCTATTATTTAATCATCCAATCTGTTATCTATTATCTGCAGTAATAAGACCAAAGTTCAAAAGCTGTAACTCCTTCTTCAAATTAAATACCATTAACACTAGCCTTATGTCAGATTTTCTTGAAATGTCTAAAAATAAATACCTGCTTTGGATATCTTCAATAGGCAATTCATCCTCACTTGCAAGTAGAGATCCTGAAATAAAGTCCTGTGCATGAAACACAGAAACATAGTAATGTAGAAATACTGCACTCATTTGTGGGAGAAATTAAATATTTTCTCATTGTATTTAGGGAATTTGCCTGTTAATGCAGTTGCTTTCACCTTTCTGGTATCAATGCTAACATCACATTCCTTCCAACCTGTTTAAATCCTATTCATTCCTAATTTATCATCAGTGGAAAATTCTGTCTCAGAGTCTTGAAATGCCTGCCTGTCCCAAGCCCTTTATAAAGGAGTACCTGTAATTCTAGAAGGAAAAAAAAAACACAACAAAACCAAACCACACAAGAATTCCCTCTTTTACTGGCTGCTTGTGTCAAGTCCCCACATGCTTTTCATTCATCCAGTTCATCATTATTAACTGAATTTCTCAAATTAGTTAGAAAGGGTTTTTTTCAGGTTTTGGGCCAATTTATGGTTAGCCTTCATGCACAAACTAATGGAATATTAAAACCTGACAACATCTTCGAAAAAGGAAAAAGCTGTGATCCATCTAAAAGTTCTCAGAAACAGATTGCAAAAGAAGTCAAAAAGTGCCTCCAACAGGATTCTCTAACACTGATGGACCATTAGAGATGGAATTTGGCTATGACTTGTCTCACCTCTGGGCACTGGCAAGGATACCCTGAGCTATCTCCATGCAGCAGTAAGGCTGCCCAGCTTATTCTTCAATATTACACCTTCTGAAAATATGACATCACTATTATTTGGATTGTTTTACGTGACTTTTCCTTCATGGTAAAATATCTGACTTCTACAGACCAAGGCAGATGTAATCTACAGTTTTGTTGAGTTTAAAGCCTCATGTTGCAAAATAATATAAAAAAAAGATGGGGGGAAAAAACCCACCTCTTATCATGATAATTATTGTTATTCTTTAAAAACAGGGACAAAAAAAAGACACTTTTCCAAAAAAAGGGAAAATTACTAAACCACTGTTTTTAAAAGGAAATTTTAAACAAGTAATTCCTTCATATTTTCAAATATTCTCATTCATCAATACTCTGTATGCCTGATTGCAAATGCAAGAAATTGTTGATTATATTTCCTGCCAAGGAACATAATTCTGATAAAAATGTAGCCCAGAGTAGCTTGAAAAAAGCTTTAGTGAAACTGCCATTTAGTTCTAGGATCAGAGATTCTAACATTTTGACTGTGTGCTCACTTCTCAGAAACAATTTCCCTGAGACTGTTAAAGCCAGGAATATTTGAATCAGATCTCTCAGTTTGTTTGACCTTAACTGCTGCACGGTTCCTTTTTTTGTCTTAGCTTCAGATACCTGTACTCAGAGATATTTATGTGTCTAGTTTGCAGAGTAGGCCAACTTTTATCTTTTGTTGGATGTCTGGTTCTTCTGTATGAAATTCAGTTCACAAAATATGCTGGACGGAACACATTCTTACAGCAATAAATTCTTAAACTTTATGTGTGTTTATGATTCGTTTGGAGGACTCCAAAAGCTCCAACGAACAACAACAAGGAAACTAAGTGTGACTAGTACACAAAATTCCTATAAAAACTTTGCAATCACTCATTGTTAATTCCTAAGAAAGAGCTGTCATGAAATACTTTAAATACCTTTAGGTTTATTTGAAGTAATAAAATATTTTCTGAGATAAATGTTGTCGGTAATTCTGACTTTTTTGGATTACTATTAATTGCTCTTGCTGCCATTTTGCGCAACAGAAAGATCTGTTTGAGTCTGAATCTTTGGTAGTCAAGAATAGTAAATAGCAATTCCTGAAGTGTGGGAAATACAGCTAGTGAAGAAGATTTGTTTGTTTATAGAAAATGTTCAGCACAGGGGAATTAGCAAAAAATCAGACAGTTTGTGTGTGAGTTTTGACAGTGGTTCAGCAAGATTCCCTAAAAGAATAAAATCAAAGTGAACCATATGGAAAAAGAATTTTGTACAGAAATTTCTGAAGAAGCCATGTCAGTTTCTGAGTATCAAATCTCTGTGATGAAGAAATTTCACCTTCTACCCTTTCTGTGCACCCACTTATATATTAATTTTCTTAGAGAACTGCTAGCCATATCAGGGAGCTTCTGAAAACACAGATGGCAAATCACAAAGTATTGAAGTTCAGTGAGGAAATACTGTATAACTCACACACTGACCAGTGTGACACAGTGTTCAAATAATCACATTAACAATAATTATTGATACACTTGCTCTATTAGGATTTATGCGCCACCAAAAATGCTTATGAAGCTAGCAAATAAGAGAAAACACATTTTTATTGCCATTTAAGATGTTTTATATAGTTGAACTATGCAGGCAGACACAAACTGACACTATAGAATTTGGTTAATAAAGAACTTTCCTCAGTCTTTCCATTCAAGTTAAAATAAATGTATTTTAATTTGCCAGGTTGCTATATCATAACAATTAAATAACTTATTTTCAACATTCTTTGTGGTCATCCTAAACCTAAGAAAACGAAATAAAAATAAAAACAAACAAAAAATCTCACATTTTTTTAGGCTGTCCCACCATCCATGACTAAGCTCTCTTTGCTGCTGAGATCCTGTAACTCTGAAATTCCATTTTATTTCAACACACTTGTAATGTTCTCTCTCTGAAGTGCAAATTTATCAAGTTCCCAGTATAAAGGAATATGTATAATTAACAATTTAATTTATATTAGCAATTTATAAAAAGAGATTTCCAAGACTAACAGTTATGTGCATTAATTTTTTAACTACATAGCCTTATGCCTGTTGAAATGCCCACCTTTGTGGGAGGGAAATCTCAGACTTTCGTTAAATCTCTCTCAACAGTGGAGGGGGGAAAAAGGGAAAAAGTTATTGTTACAGTAAGGGAATAAGAACAACAACACAGAGCAACCACAGTCTGTTCATTCATTAAGAGACTGAAAATTTTACTTCATACATTAAGAGATAATGAAAAAATAAGTATTTCTACTAATTTCAGTAATTTACATCACCTTTAAATTTTGCTCAATTTTTTTTCTTTCTTCAAACGAGGGACGCTGTAAAGAAGTTTTTTAGTCATGTTTGAAATCAATCTCCTAAAATATGTTACACTGTGCAATGGAAAGTTACAAGGATTTAAAACACTGAGACACTAAGATCAATTTTTACTTTCAGTGTGAATTGTACCAGCAAACAATTAACCACGTAATTACTGGTTAACTAGGTAATGAACAGGTAACACAGTAGAATTTAACTCTTGTGGTATATAAGCTGATGTCCCTGACATAACCTGGCATGATGTCCTCAGACTATGAGTGACAGGATTGAAAGTTTGTTGTCATGACACCTTTTAGGCAAGCTTGAAGTGGAGATGTTTGAGGGAGCTGAATTAAATAAAGACACTGAAGCAGAAATATTTTAGTATGTCTGTAGGTGATATTAGGATCAAGAGCAAAGTTGCTGTACTGCCTGGATGAAACAGTCACAGTCAAATGTATGCTAATATTGTTTTTTAAGGCAGAAGAAAAACCACTGGAGATGCAGTGGCTAGGATCAATTGATAAGAAAGAAGGATCAATAATGAAGAGAAGGAAATAATTCAAAATATGTTAAAAGTAGTGTAACTGGAGGGAATTCAGTTGGAAAGAAGAAATTCAACGTTCATGTGGAGACAGGTTCAAGATGGGAGGATCAAAGAGGAAGTATATAAAAACACTCCTAGCTGAGAGAAAAGACTGCAAAGGTTAAGCACTGGAGTTGGGAAAGAGGACTGTATTGGTCATGGTTCCAAATGGCAATTTTATCTATGTTATGCAACTAATGAAAAAAAAAGTAATACAAAGTGACCCGGTCATAAAAGAGCTCCAAACTGCAGGTTTCTGCTTTCTATTTCATGTTTTGAAAACAACACCAAACAAATATTTTTTTGTAATTCTGTGTTTCATAATTTGCTTCTTATGTATCTATGTTAATGATTTATCTGATCAAATAGTTTTAATTGGTGAAAGAAGCCTATACATTCCTTGGCATAGCTCCCTAGGCTCTGTGATAGTATTTTCTTACTTTTTAACAAGCTGTGTTTGCATATGTGTATGGAGAGAGTTATATTTTTATGAGAATTCATGTGATCAGGTTTGAATGAACTTGATACACTTTGAAAAGCACAAATTGAAAAGTATCTTTATGTATGCTGAGGCAGTAGGTTGTCTTTTACATTTCATTGATTATCTTTCACACACTAGGTACATTGTAGAACTATACTGGAAAATACTGTTTTGAAGTTGAAAGATTCAGAGTATAAATGTAAGAAAAATGTTGTTAGAATCAGATATGATTGAATAAATTGGGAAATATACTAGTCAAAATATAATTCAAGATAGTACAGAAAAGTGTTTGGCCTGTATCAAGCATTCTTCAGGAAGTGATTTGGGGGTTTGAAATAATAGTATTAGATCTTTAAATCTATCAGGCTTAATCTTAATTAAATCCATCAGGCCAAAATTCTTATTTAAAAAATGGGTATCAGAATAAGCTTAATTTGCTATTCAGGAAACAACATCCTTGAGTATGTGAAATAAAAACAAATAAACAAAACCTGAAACATCTAATTTCTTTAAGCTGGTGGTACAATGCAGCACATACAACTGGCTGTATTAGGTCATGTTGCACAAAGCTACCAAATTCAACAGCTGTTTTTGAACACTTACTTACTGCAGTGGGTTGTTACCTACAAGCAGTGAGTCTTTTACTGTTATCCATGGGAAGGAGTCAGTGGCAGGTGTTCTGCTTCTGGCATAGCTCTGCTTTAGAATTTATGGGATTCTTTCTTTTTCCAAGGAAGATTTCATTAAATGCTGTTACAGCTCTATATGCATAGTCAACAACCCTAGATTGAAACATAAAAGAAGAAAAGAATTCCTTCTCCCTGCAGATTCTGAACAAAAGAAATATATTATGCCAATGCTTATTGCAGAGAAGAATGATGCCTTGTATGGTGCCATTTATTGTTATAATAAAGAACAGGTTGCTGATAAGACAAGCTGCTCATTAGAATGCCATTGGCAATAACAGTAAGAAGTATGTAACTAGATGCTCCTGCCAGCCCTAAAGACATTTTGTGCTCATGAACAACCCTTAGGATATTCTTTCAACAAACTACAAACTTTTATTTGCCTCAGAAATGTATAGGTGTCCTGTAGACTAAATTTATGATGCAAAGAAATTTATCTCAGAAACACCTGATACACAGAAATAAAAACGTAATTATTCTGGTGTGTATCTTTCAGAATCCATGAATTTCAGTTACAGCCATAGTAATTTATCTAAAACTAGGAAAAAAACTGTATTGGTTGAGTTCGTTTGCTTTGTCTTTGTTTGTTTGTCTGTTCGTTTTCCATTCTATCAGGAGAACTTAGTTCCACTTTTAAGACCTCTGTGTTATAGTTTTGTCTAACTGAATGATATGAATAGCATCAGCTTATTCTATCATAGCAATAAAATTAAATTCATTATCACACATGAAATTGATACTTTTTTGTTAACAGTTAAGAATAAGTACAAAATTTAATTAAGAGAATGAATTGATGTAATGAGAATGGAAAATGAATTTAAGGAAATTATGTTCTAAAGGAATTTTGTTCTAATATTATTTCTGTAATGGATGCTTATTTGCCTTATAGATTTAGTAAATGTTAAAAAAAAAAGAAAATAATGAAAATGCCAATATAAATAACATAAAAATTTGCATCCAAAAGGCACTGATATTCCATAGCAGATAACAAAGGCTATTTAATGTAATATGTGCTTTAGATAAGTAGATGTAGTGGATTGACCCTTGCTGGCTTTCAGGTGCCCACCAAAACTACTCTATCACTTCCCTCCACAGCTGGACAGGGAGAGAAAATATAACAAAGGGTTCATGAGTTGAGATAAGAACTGGGAGAAATCACTCACCAAATACCATTATGGGCAGAATAGACTTGAATTACAGATATTAAAGGAATTTATTGCTAACATAATCAGAAGAGAATGAGAAGTAAAATAAAACCTTAAAAACACATTCTCTCACCCCTCCTGCCTTCACAACTCTACCTCCTCCCCAGTGGCCTAGAGAGTCAGGGAACAAGGCTTATGTTCTGTTCACCACAAATTATTTTTCTGCTACTCAGGGAGAGGAGTCTTTCCCCTGCTCCAGCATTGTGGTCTTCCCACAGAGTTCTCAATAAACTTCTCCAATGTGAGTCCATCTTACCTAGGTCTTCTCTGACTGCAATTAAAACTGTGGAATAACTTTCTCTTCCTCCTCTTCCTTCTTCTTCTTCTTCTTCTTCTTCTTTCTTCTTCTTTCTTCTTCTTTCTTCTTCTTTCTTCTTCTTCTTTTCTTTCTTCTTCTTTTCTTCTTCTTCTTCTTCTTCTTCCTCTTCTTCTTTCTTCTTCTTCTTCTTCTTCTTTCTTCTTCTTCTTCTTTCTTCTTGTTCTTCTTTCTTCTTCTTCTTTCTTCTTCTTCTTCTTCTTCTTCTTCTTCTTCTTCTTCTTTCTTCTTCTTCTTTCTTCTTCTTCTTCTCCTTCTTCTTCTTCTTCTTCTTCTTGTTCTTCTTCTTCTTTCTTCTTCTTCTTCTCCTTCTTTCTTCTTCTTCTTTCTTCTTGTTCTTCTTCTTCTTCTTTCTTCTTCTTCTTCTTCTCCTTCTTTCTTCTTCTTCTTCTTCTTCTTCTTCTTCTTCTTCTTCTTCTTCTTCTTCTTCTTCTTCTTCTTCTTCTTCTTTCTTCTTGTTCTTCTTCTTTCTTCTTCTTCTTCTTCTTGTTCTTCTTCTTCTTCTTCTTCTTCTTCTTCTTCTCCTTCTTTCTTCTTGATCTTGTTCTTGTTCTTCTTCTTCTTGTTCTTCTTCTTGTTCTTGTTCTTCTTCTTCTCCTTCTTTCTTCTTGATCTTGTTCTTGTTCTTCTTCTTCTTGTTCTTCTTCTTGTTCTTGTTCTTCTTCTTTCTTCTTCTTTTCTCCTGTTCTTCTTTCTTCTTTCTTCTTCAATATGTTATTACAGAGGTCTTACAACCATTTTTGCTTGGCCCAGCCTTGTCCAGTGGCACATCTGTCTTTGAAGCTGCCAGGCATTCACTCTGCTGGACATGGAGGAAACTTCTGGCATCTTCACACAGAAGCCACCCCTGTGGCCACCCTGCTATCAAAGTCTGGCCATGCAAACCCAATACAGTACATCATACAACAACTCATTTCATAGAGTTATATGGTATATAATAATGCTTGTAATATTGTAATTATAATATTGCAAACATGTATATATGATCTGCTGACAAGCATTTTTCCTCTGACCTTGCTTTGAGTTGAATGGAGATGAGACACTGCCGATATGAAAATTGAAGAAGAGTTTTGGCAAGCTCTCTAACAGCAGAAACAGTTGTGACATAGATAAAATCAACTGTCATGTGCTTTCCTTCACCACTTGCATGCTTCTCTTTTCCCTGTTTTTTTTTTTTTAATTTGTCAGCAGCTTCTTCTTTATCCTTGCAGGTCTTCTGCAAACTTTTGTTGACTTTCTGTATGTCTAAGTGGACTACTTTTGAGATAAAATGTGACCCTTAGAAAACCTACCAACTCCCTTGCTAACACTTCCATTTTCTCCAAAATGATGCTCCCCAGGATTCTGCCAAGAATGTCCCTGAAGGTCACGGTCTGTGATGGTCCTGGGCTATGACACTGCTTTTTGCCTTGCTCCTACCTGTTCAGAGCATCAACACGAGCATCCACAACTCACAGTTACAGCAGTCTGCTCCCAACCTTTGTGTCTGTAACCAGTTTTCCCTTGGTTTTAAGTAAGCGGTTCAATGAAGTACTTTTCCTAAACAGCTGTTTGATCTAGAAGTTGTCTTCAAAGCACTCCAGAAACCCCTTGTGTAGGAAAAGTAGAATATGGAAAGGGAATAGCATAGTGTAGGAAAATAATTGTTCTTAGGTGTGAGCTGCTGCTTCTCTTTTTCACTAGACATCTCAGCATGACAATTAACATTTACAGGAAGTTATAGACATGAGACTCATAATTAGTCTCTCAATATTTTCAGTGAATGTCTCATATTGAAATTCATGGAAAAAAATAAAATCCAAAACCTGCCTATGTGAAGTTACTAGGCAGTTTTAGAGGAAAAAAATAGGGAGTCAATTTTTTTAGTCATGATTCCATGACAGAAAAGTCCATCCAGATATTAATATAGACATAATCCTAGGAAGGAATGGTTGGAAAAACAATGTCCTGTATAACCAAGCACATGTGTGCTGAAATTTAACTCTGGTCCTTTATGAATTGGGTTAGTTTTCTGCTTTCTTGTTGTAGTGTTTATGAAATAAACCATATAATCACAGAATAAGCTGAGTTGAAAGGCACCCATAGGGATCATCAAATACAACTCCTGGCCCTGCACAGCCCCATCCCCACAGTCACACCTTGTGCTTGAGAGCATTGCACAAACACTTGAGCTCTGTCTGGCTTGGCTCTGTGACCATTCCTCTGGGGATCCTCTTCCAGTTCCTAATCACCCTCTGTGTGAAAAACGTTTTTCTAATATCCAGCCTAAACTACCTCTGACACAACTTCAGCCCATTCCCTCGGATCCTGTCACTGATGACCACAGAGCAGGGATCAGTGCCTGCCCCTCCTTTCCCACCCACGAGGAAGTTGTACCTGCAGTGAGGTCTCCCCTCAGTCTCCTCCAGGATGAACAGACCAAGTGACCTCAGCTGCTCCTCACAGCTTCCTCTAAAAGCCCCTCACCATCTTCATTGCCCTCCTACTATATGTAGTGGTTAAGTACAGATATTTCAAGAGAAACAAACATTTTATTAATTTATCCATGTTGAGTGCATTTAAATATTGTTTAGCTCAGCCATTTTTCATAGAAGGGGAATAAGTCTTTATGAGAGATTATTCCAGCTTTATCTACAAATCTATATACTGCTTTATATTTATTATTACTATTGAGCTAAATAAGGGATAAAAAAACTTTTTCAATGGTTTAGTTTATTATTTCCGTATTAGTGCCATTTTATCACCTTAGGCTATCCATATCTACTAAAAAGGACTTTTTGTTTTAAGGAGCTCACTAGTGACTTAAAATGATTTTATCATAAACAGCATTGTATTTTCTTTTGAAAAACGGTATCTTAACTAAAGCCAAGCCTTCTTTCGAATCAATTTAAACTATTTATATGAAGTATTTTCATATATAAACTTTCTTAGTTTATTTGAACAGAGTGTTCTCTATAAAATTTATTGAAACAGCTTGTTTTTTAAGCAGGATTTAGGCTTGTGTTGTTCTTATGAGTATGCATTTCACAATCTTAAAATTTCCCTTGCAGAGGTTCTATCTTATGCATAAATGAGTTTCACCTATATTGTAACAAGCTGGAGAAGAAAAGCTGTCAGTTTCAGATAAGGTGTTCCCATTAAACATTTTTATAATATATGTTAACTATATAGAGTCCAATAGTCTAATGTGTAGCTGTGCATAAAACAACTTCCTGGCCGATTACAGTACAACCACAAAACTTCTCATTATATTGCCATATAAGACCATAAATATACCTTTAAAGTTTATGTTTCAATTTTTGCCCAATTGCTGTTTTGCGTTTTTTCAAAATTCCACTAAAGTAGTTATCAATTCTTCAACACCACCAGAAATGTGTTAAAAATGCAACATAATTTATATATTTCATAGATTTTGTTCTGATGAGTTTCTATTATTATCAAAGCATGAATCATAGCACTATAAAGAGGAAAGACTAAGGTGAAAATACAGGGAAATTAAACATTACAATGAGCTGAAAACTTTTATCTAGAGTAATGCAATCTTCCCTACCTATTAAAATAGAATAGAAACTATACAGGCCTTCCATTTTGACCTGAATGCAAAAAAAGGAAGAATAACGAAAATATAACTTGCTTAAAGAGAAGATCATGCTCAGATATTTGTGATGTGTCATGTTACTATTGATATCAAGATGGTTGAAAACATTTCCTCTAGTTTTTCCTGAGTTCCTAGTGATGACTTTGATCTAGGAGACTTCAATAACGTTTTTATGGCAAGTGGTTTTATGGTGAAGGGGAGAAGGAAATCAGTGAGTACCTATCAAATTCCCAAACCATGCAAAAGTAAACTGACCTTCCTGTTGAGCAAAAAGTCTTTTACAATAACCTTTCACCTTTACTTTGAACTTTCTTCTTCATATGTGAACAATTTACCCTGAAGTTATTTTCATACAGAATCAGAGGACAGCCAGGTGCAGATGTGTGAAATGTAATATCACTGGGGCTTTGTATTTATTATAATCTGAAAAACCATGCCCCAGAATGATGGAGGAGAAGGAGAACAGGAAAGAGGAGGTGGAAAAAAAAAAGAAAGAAAAAAATAAAAGAAAAGAAATAAAGAAGAAAAAGGAGAATTAAAAAAAGGAGCCAAAGGAAAAGGGGCTAAAAATAGAAGAGAATTCTGAGCAAGAGAATTGTTCCTGAAGTTTATTTGATTCTTTGCTAACCAAATATAAAAAGAGATACACTTTTGATCACAGGCTGTTCAAGAGAGAAATAATTGCCTGAATCAGAGGTAAGGTTGTGGATCAATTAGAAATCACAGTTCATATTTGTAGCCCTTGATTTTTATCTTCACTCTTGGAATAATTCTTTTCTCATAGTTTTGAAATCTTTAGAAGGACTATCTAAACTTAAATTTGTTAAAAGTAATTATTATTTAAATCATTATATATGTATGTGTACATGCTTATGTCTGTCTTTATTATATATGAACTCCAAGTTATGCTATTCCATTACCGAAAGTTGGTTACATATTTACTCTTTTCTAATAGAATACTCAAAATGTTACTTAATTTCTTGAACAATTCAGTGGACAACAGAAACAACAAAACTAACATAAGAAACAATGCTAAATGCACATCTCTCGAGATACAGCATTCCTGAAGGCACTTAACAACAGCTATATTTTCATGCTACATGGGAGATTTCACATATTAATTCAGTCCTAAAAATACTTTTGCAAACCACTAAGTTTCAGAAAAACTCTTCAAGGCCATATGTGGAGGGAGCAGAAACCATTTCCAAAGCAGAGACCCTCTCTGAATCCCTGGAAGGGGCCCCATGGAAGACGATACCTTAAAGATAAGAAATTGCTGGCTTAGAGTGACTAATACCAAGAAGTATTTTGCCCCCCTTTGTAGACCCCTGTGTTATCTTTCTTTGATATTAGTGGTTCATTTTCCTCTTATATAATTGGTTCCTATCTCACCTAAAGCCTTTTGTAGATTGGTTAGTTTTAGAATTCCCTTGATAGTTGGTGCAAAATGTAAAACCCTTAAAACCCATAAAAACCCCTTAGAAACCCCACCCATTTGGATTTGCTAGACTGGACTCCCTTCATAAAAGAAATAAACTCTATGGAGCTTTCCTGTCAGCATTTCTCCATCTCTTGTCTCTGCTGGCTCAAAAGGCACTTTGTGAGCCCGAAATTTGCCTGGGCAAGGCTTGCAAACATTTCCAAGAGCTGCCTGGGCAGTTCTGGGGTCTCATGGAGGCCCCCACTGCCAGCAACAGTCATACATGTTCTCTTAGCAAATTATGAACTGGATTTGTAAAATAAACTCCAATCCTATCTGAGCTATAGACTCTTACATGACCTGGTTAAAATGATATGGGAACAACTTCCAGTTGACAATTTGCAGGAAGATACGATGTTTCGAACATGAAAACACTTTCATTAGCATGGTTTTAGACATTTTAAGAGTGGTTTTTGGACATATTTCATCTATTATTGTATGTTTACTCATAAAGTCATAAGGGATCACAACACTAATAGAACTGTACTGTATGTTGCCTTCATCTGCAGGAAATACCCATCAGGCTTCTATGAGAGATAAAGCAGTTATCATTTTTCCAGAATAAAAAAAGGCAAATGAAAACTATTTCTGGCTTCAGCTCTAGAGAATAATTTAATGGTCTTACTCATATTTCACTGTCTTTCCCAATAAAAAGATGTTCATCATTTATATATTTTTTTTTTTCATCTTTCATAATTTAGCTACCTTTTTAAATTTTATTTTGGTATTGAAACAAGCTGTATCAAAGTAAAACGTCATAAAATTACTTTGTTATTGTTGTTTGTTTTTTATTTTTTAATTGGATACTAAACAATATTTAGTGAAAGGACATAGTATCATTAGTGAAAGTATTACTCATATAAAGTACACTCTGCTTTCCTGCAGTTCTGCTTTGTAGGTCATAGCTGTTGGCTTCCTAAAAGCCATTTGAAGACACAAGAAACAAAACAACAAAAATATTCACGAAGAGTGTATATATAGCAGCTATTGCTTAAGAAAATCATGCTCCTTTGACAACAAAAATTCCATTAGATAAAACTTATTTGAAATCTGTATTAATGTTGACACATCATATCAATAAACTCTTGTTATAGAGATGTGTTTTAGTTCACCATCCCTCTCAAATGTAATGTTTTGAGGTCTTTCATGGTTTAGTGTTTGGTTTTGGGTTTTTGAGGTTTTTTTCCTTTGAGTTTCCCTCCTGTTACCAGGCAGCAATTTTTCATTGCTGCTGACAGCACACTGTTCTGGCTGTATAATGCTTATATAAAGAAACATATATCAAGAAAGATAATCAGTTTCATGCTATAATTTGCTATTTCAAGTGTACTACTCAGGATATGTTTTTTCCTATTGTCTATATTTTAAGCAGCATAGTTTAAATAGCTAGCTGTGAGCATCCACAAGAATTTACATCAAAGCAGCATGATGTGTAAGTCATGTCTAGACTGTAGTCTGTCAGAGTTCCATTCAGAGTTTGTGTCCAAAACTACACTGTCATCCTCTGGTACTCATCACTTGCCCACTCATATTTTTTATTTTGTCGTTTCCTTCTTCTCAGGTTAGTAGAGCACCATCGTGTTGCTGCAGAACTTCTTCCCACTGTGCTTGCTATGTGATTGCACAGTTCTGTCCCACTCTGTTAAAAGATAAGTTGTTCCTTGTATGACCCTTTCTACAGCATTCTAATATGCTTTCTTTACTGCCAGGATAGTTGACATATTTCTGAAGGATGTGGTGTCATCCAGAGGAACTTGGACAAACTGAAGAAGTGCACCTATGGGAACCTCGTGAAGTTCACAAAGCCAAGTGCAAGGTGCTGCACCTGGGCTGGGGCGAACCCCAGTGTCATTGCAGGCTGGAGGCTGAGCAGAGGGACCTGGCAGTGCTGGTGGATGAGGCTGGGCACAAGGTGGCAATGTGCACTTGCAGCCCAGTAAGCCAATTCTACCCTGGGCTGCACCAAAAGTAGTATGACCAGCAGGCTGAAGTAGGTGATTCCGCCCCACTACTCCACTTTTATGAGACCTCACCTGGAAAGCTGCACCTAGCACAGGAAGGACATCAGCCTGTTGGAGCAAATCCAGAGGAGGGCCATGAAGACAATCAGAGGGTTGGAGCACCTCTCCTGTGAAGACAGGCTGAGAGAGTTGGGGTTGTTTAGCCTGAAGAAAAGCACATTCTGGGGAGGCAGCCTTCCAGAACCTAAGGGGGTCCTACAAGAAAGCAGGAGAGGGACTCTTTAAAAAGGCATGAAGTAATAGCACAAGGAGTGATGAATGAATGAAAACTTTATACAAAGGCTGGTTTTGAAATTTGCTATATAATGGTTTTCAATAAAATAACTATTGTTTACTTTTATCAGGGATCCAATATAACTATATTGAGGATCCTTTCCTTTGCAGAGTTAACAATAATATTTTCTCTCAGTTTTCACTCCTTTGCCTTTCTCTCTATTCTTCGTAATTCTAAAGTCTACATTCAGTATGGCACTCCTATTTTTTCCCTTGTCATTTTCATCATTCCCTTACACCAGCATAATTCCCTCATTTTGTGAAGACTTAACACATAAATTTTCAATATTGATTCAAAATTACACATACTTGCCTTCTGCAAGGCTTGAACAGGATGCAAACTCCACCTTCTACCTATTCTAAAAGCTGCATATCTCTCCTACCTCTCCTAATGCTATAATAATGTAGCATATAATGAGATCCCAGGCTTTAGATGAATAAGGCATAATAACTACAACGTTGATATGAAATGATCTGCAAGCTACTAACATTTCCTTTTCAGATCAAGATCCAGAAGATTAACTCTGCAAAAAAACAGGCTGTGGGATGACATCTGGCACATGCAGGAGTCTGGACACCCACAAGAGACAGGACGTGACATAACCTCAGAGTCTGGAGGATCCTGCAGTATTTAGGCTCAACAGAGCAAATCAAGGTCTGAAAGTCTAATCCTTGTCAGTGATAGAGTGCTGTGTGTAACACCTACTCAGTGTTACTGCATAATGATAATACAATGTTTTATTTATTGTCTCCTCTGACCCAGGACCATGGTTATTTCATGCATATTTGAACATCAGGCATGAAGCCTGATGATCCCTAGGTATAAACTTTTGTGATTGAGAGCAACATCTCCCAAACAATTTTTTTCTGGTCATCATGCAGTATTTTTTTTCCTTCATTTAATATTTTGGGTTTTTTCATTCCTTTTCCATAAAACCATTTATCTTATTTCTTTTTTCATTAAACTCTTGATTGAAAGGTTTGCCATCTGTTATCCTTAACATTTAAAAGGTACAACTTTGAGTGGTCCTACTAATTCACTGGACCCAGAAAGTTAATAATATTTATAAAATGCTGGAAAAAAGTCAGTTTACATATGATTTCTTTCAGATCCATAAGCTACAGCTACAAGAACTTAAGAAAAATCTTCTTGATAATGGTGCCTATATAAAAAGTAAACTGCAGCATGCCACAGAAGAGCCACTGCTCCTTGGAAGCAGTGGAAAGAAAAGACACTTCTCATATCCTGTTGCTGAGTCGGGAGCAGTGCCTCACAATCAGAAAGCCGAAGATCTACACAGCAGAATACATTTCAGAAACTACTAGGAAAATATATGCACCTGAGAAGACACCCTATATAGCACAGATAATTTATTCTTTATATTTTTTTGACATTTTATTCTTAATTCTCTAATGTGCAAGTTACCTTCTTTAACTCCTTTAACATATTTTCTGAGCTTTTTGTGTGTCTCTCGCTTTTTCCATAAATTTATAGTTTACATTTAATAAAATATATTCTCCATGACGTCACATTAATCTTTAATCTCTCCCCTTCTATCATCGACAGTGTGGATTGCTGAGGAACATGAAGTGTGATACAGCAGATGTTGAAACCACTTTGATCAGTGTGCTTGCACTACATAACTTCCTCTGAGCACATATCTGTCCTCATTCTTTCTGACATTGCTTTAACATTCTTGAAAGATTTTATTCTACACCATCATGCCATCATGCTTCTTCATATTATTTTTTTCCTCTGTATCTGGAAAAAAAAAAAAAAAGAAAAGAAAAAAAAGAAAAAATGGTTACTGGACTTTATTTTCTACTTCCTAGACCATTTTTAAATTAGATTTTTTGCCTCATGAGCAAAGGAGCTTGAAACTGAGAGCAGGGGCTGAAGCTGGGGTGGGGTGGTGTGTGTCTATTTTTATTTTTTTCTCATCATATTTTTTTTTGTCATCAGATCACACTGTCGCACACCATATTTAGTAGCATAACCATCTGCATCTTTCCCCACTTCTGAATATTCTCTGAAACATAAAAGACCTTTAAATGTCTGGAACTTGTGTTTCTTCCATAAACAGTGTTGTTTTGAGCAGTTCTTGTAATGGTAAAGCATTGCCATTTTGTAGGCAAAGACTACCTCTTAACACCATTTCCATGGGAAGTTCAAAGAGAATAAATTATTTATTACATTCAAGACTGGGCAAAATGTTCATTAAATATATATAGAGACCTAGATTCTAGCTGGAGATGACTTTAGCAATGAACTTGAGGTGTGCTAGTTATAAATATCTGACTTGACTTGCATCCATATAGTGTATTTTTTACATCTCATTGGTTTTGTCTCTTTTTTTTTTTTTTTTTTAACTTAAGGGAATCTATTTCCCTTAGATTCTCAGATTAAAAACAAAAAACATCAACCCCACAACTAAGAAGAATTTATTTTGATATTCAAGAAATTTGAAAAAAGGTGAATCTTCCTTCTTTTAAATTAATAACAGTAATTCAACAACACAGAATCTAATGTGACACACCAAAATAATTTGCTGCAATTAGAAATGGTGCAGATCAAATACATGAACGGTTGTGTTGTCATCTTATAAAGCTGTTCACTTTAAAACTTGGACTGAATGTCTTGATACCTATTTCTGGTTGAAAAGTACAGCTTTGTCATAAAGCAAAGGAACAGTGAAGGAGAAAATTGGCAGTGGTGTGTACTTGACATTAGACTACCCGAGTTCTATTGCATAATAATTCTATTTAAGGTTCATCTGTTCAGTTAATCCAAATTCTGCGGGCATTCCAGAGAATGATTTAGAAGTGTGAAGAATTTGCAGTAGGAATAGGAGACAACTGAATATTGATACTGAATAAATAATGATAGAAAATGACATGGACTGATGCAGTCAATAGATGATGATCAGATCATTTGTATTAACACTTGTCATCTTTTGTGTATAATAAGGCATTATTAGAAGTCTTTCTCACTTCTAAGACTGAAAGGCCAGGCAAGGGGGAGTGTTTGTGTATGACAGGTGCTGGTGATATCAGCAAAATACCTGGGGTCCTGCAATAGAAAAATCGAATTTGAAGATAACTCCTTTCTCTTACTAAAAATTCTGTCTCCTCACAGAAGATTTATTCTCGATGCTGCATAGGATGCCATATTTAAAGGCAATATCCTCCCCACAGCTCCCCACCCCAAAAATGGTCAAATCAGAGCTACCAGAGCTATCAAATAATTATTTGATTATTAAAACAAATATAATGTGTAGAACAGAACATATTTAAAAATAATTACTCTTTCAATTATAATCCTTTCTTTATATTCGTCTGTGGAGAGCTTTTGATAAATATTATATCTTTGAGATTTGTTCTAAAATCAGTGAGGCTTGAATATTTTATTCATACATAACAGAAAAAGTGAGTGTTCTCTTTTTCTTTCATATGCAAATACAGCAGTTAATTGTGCAGCATTTATCACTGGTACTTTCATAAGCTTATGAAAGGTAATGCAGTCCATTCATTACTGAGAGATGGGGAGCAGCCAGCGCTGCCTGGTGGAGCAGGGAATAGCAAGTCCAAGCTCAACAGGCAGAAGAAGCAGAGGTTCAGGTGGAGAGGTACAGAAGTGAACAGCTGCAAGAAAGAGCAGCGCATAGGGTAGGCAGGAGTGGGAAGGAATAAAATGTGGTACAAAACACTGTTGATACAACCTTGGTAAAATTGGATAAGAAGAGAAGCAGAGAAGCAAAGAGCAAAACTGAGAAGTTGAGGAGAGCTGTGAGGTTGTTAGCAAAATAAGTGGCACATACATTTCATAAAGTTATCTTTTTTCTCCGACTTCACTGAAACGCGTTAACTGAAGACACATATATTTTGAATGTTGCTTTTATCTTCTCACTTGTTCAGTATCATCATGAGCTTTCTTTGTTTTAACAGTTTCAGTTCATGAATAAAGAGTAACAAAGAGTAGCACCATGTTTTTCGGTACTAGTTTCATCAGTATGGCTAAAAGTTCCCTAAATATTTAAAAGTGTGAATTGTTTCTTTTATGACTTAAAGAAATATTCCTTCACTTTTATCAAGGGCTGATAGATCATGAAATTCCCTTTTAAAATAGTCCAGACTTTTGTACTCTACAACATAATTGAAAAGTTTAGAAAATAAATTTTTATAGGTCACTACATCCTTAAAAGTGTCTTTAAGTTGTAGTAGGTGCTTCATTTATTATTAGTTTTGTCCCTACACTGCTAATCAGTTGCAATAAATTCTCATACTGAACAGAATCTAATTCCTTTGAGGACTTCATGGGAATTTAGCAGGTTCTCAAATCCCTACGAGCGTGCAATTAGGGTTATTATTAGGGTTCTCTGGCCTGAATACTCTGCTTTATTGTTACCACTCCAAACCATTTAGCATCCTTGCTTCTACATATAATTATAGAATGGCTTGTGTTGGAAGGTAACATCACCTAACTCCAAGCCCTTCGTCATGAGAAGAGATGTCTCCTACTAGACCAAGTTTCTCAAAAACACTTTTAACTGCCTGACTTCTGGGAAAAACGCAGCGGAAAATGAAAACTTAAATGAAATGAGACAATTCTGCCTTACACTCAGAAAATGTCAAAGTTAAGATATCTGGAATGGAATATTTTGTACTCAACTAGACAGTTCTTTACACTGAAATTTATTCACGGGAAGATTTTTATTCACCTTAATTTAGGAAATTATCAAGGAAACTTGATTCATGCTGAAACAACCAATATTTTACATAAAGCATTTTCTAGATATTAATTTTTCAGTTAATGGTTGAAAGCCTTTAAGTTCTGATTAAAACAATATAAATTAATTTCATTCCCTTTTTTTTCCCCCTGATTTGAAAGGATACTTCATTTCTGAAGAAGGAGGAAATGTGCTTTGACAGTTTCACTTTATGGTCTCTGACAAAATCTCTTGTGTAGGATCGTCTTTTCAAAGTAACACGAACAGGGCCACTTCCATTTTGTGTCAGGACTGTTCTGTAACTTAAATATCTTATAAAAATAAAAGTTTTTAACACCATTATCCTTGCAGAAGCAAGATCATATTAAAATCAAGTAGTAGTTTTGCAAGATGTGTCTTGCTTTTTGGTAAGACTATTGCTTGTTATTCTGCAGGGGAGTAGAATATCTTTGAATTTACAACATACTGCTCTGAGTGTATTTGTATCTCACCACAAAAGGATGTAAAGAAGGAATTATAGAAGATTTTTTTTTTTTTTCAAAATATGGCATAAAATAATATTCTATGGAAAGTTCAGGCCAGGCTGAAAGTAGAAATGAGTCTGTTAGACACAGGAGATAAAAACCACCATTTTAGAAAGGAAGAAGTGTTATCCTTCCTAATGTTTAGCTAATGTCCAGCTAGGAAGCTTTCGAAATCATCAACAGCTTAGTTGCTCGTCATTTTTTCATTCATACTTCATGGTTTTATGCTATCCAAGCTGAAGTTAAGCTAGCCATAGCAAACAGATCTACTCTATGTGTCCTCACTGTGCCTGCCTTCCCTATATTTCTACTTTCTGCTACACCCACGATCATGATGCTATGTATGACTTACAAGTGATGATGAACTCAGTTAAAAGGTTAAGATGTATGCCAAGACATATTGTTTTTCTCTTCAGTGACAAAATGGGTTCTAATCACCTTTATAGAGCACTCTGTGTTAGTGAAAATTAGTGACATTTCCATGTCACTAATGATGAGAATTAACTAGATTAGTATTTACATGGGACAGAGATATTAATGTTTCTCACTCCAGCAGTACAGTTGGTTTGAAACACAGCTGAGTGAAATCAATTATCTTGCAACCATCAATTCTTCTCCCTTTGTAAAGTAGGATACAAGATATCACACATACAGAGGCACTAAGCACTAACTTCTCCCTTGGCCACTTGCTGGGTATGTCATAAGGCTTTGCCATAAAATACCAAGAATACACTTTTGGCTGGTTTTCTTCAAGCAAAACAGCATAAGAGGACTAAACTAAATTACATTTCATCATTGCCAAAGCAAATAAAGGAGCCGGCTTAAAGGGGAAGTCTTTCATAATAGAATAGTAAATAGCAGATTTCTATTTCTTCCAAGTATTCCCTCAGGAATTCATGTACACTATTGATTCAGTCTGCTGGAATTTTGAATCTATATGAGGCTAGCAAGGCCTGTCAATACCAAAAATGTCAGCAGGTGAATTCATTATTCTTGTCTCCTCGTATATATATAATTTACTTAAAAAACCAGCAGTACCTCATTTACATGTATTATATTCAAGGTCAGCAAGTTTGCAAGTAATCAGCTCATATAGGAGACATTTTATTAAATAGCAACTAATAGTAATAGTTGTTACACAGATTTGAATTATTGGGTCTGAGCAAAGATCTTAAAAAATCCTATTATAATTGATTTCTAAAAATAGTAATAAGAATCAGTTATGCTGACTATAAATTACAAATGTAATATACATTTCATTACAATAAGTAGAGCAACATTACTGTGTTTTTAAACAAAAATATTAATTTATAAACAAAATAAATATTCTATCTGTTTTTAATATTTACAGAAAGACATCTGCAGTGTCATTGTGACACTGTCAATTATCACCATGTTATACTCTCTGCAAAGAAAAAAAATACTGTTTAATACAGAAATTATTGATAGATGCACCATATTATTAACTGATTTTATTGATTTTGCATTTTTAAGATGTAAAGTTTACTTGTAACATTTGTTGGGTTTAGCTTTCAAATCAAAATTTTTAAAGCTACTGTAAATGGTTTTCTTAATCATAGAAATAAAAGGTAAGAAGTTGTTTAATCACATTTACAACTGTAATAAAGTTTAACATTGCATCACTTTATAGCCCAGTGTATTAATTAATTCATGTTTTTTAAGTGCAAAACTGACTGATACAGAATCTTTATTAGGTTTTTCAGCTTCATATTCTTCTAGTTATGCTCAAGAATGCAAGATAAGCCTTTTATCAGTCAGCAAACAAGATTGCCACTCATAACATAAAAACTGGAGCAATAGAAGCATTTTATTGGGGAACAAAACTTAATTTTTTCCAGAGATTATTTCAGAATATATTACTTGATAGTTGCCATTCAACTGCTGTACTCAGGATGAAAAAGAGGATTTGAAACTCAGTGTTTTAAAGTGTAAAGAGGGAGAAACTGAATTGTTTACACTCGGAGTGAAAAGAGACAAGCAAGGAAAGAAAGATGCTTAAACCTATCTCAAAACTTGCTCGTTCAGAATCCAGCTCATCTTGCTGGTATGCAGCACCTTGTCTCTTCTGGGGAGAAAAAGGGAGTAATGATAATTTTTCCACTTGCCCAGGAAAGCCAGCATTTTCTGTTTTGCTGCACACACACTTTTTCTGGTTTGTTGCACGCACATATGAGCACCCTTTCCTGCCAATTTCTTTTATCATTTGGTTCATTGATTTTTGTCAAGATTGTATGATTACATTCTCCGGATGAGAAACACGTTCTCCCAGGCACAGTAATTTCTATTAAGACTTTCAGAATCTCTCTGTTTCTATATCTATCTTTCTTTCTCTCCCTTCCTTCTACTCTATTCTCCTTCTCTCCCTTACCTAAACAGTTCTAAGATTTCTTTCCTGAAGTTCTCCAATATTCACCTTCTAAGAAATCTAATAATGTGCACACTGGAATGCTTCAAATATTTTGCTCTAGAAAACTACACATTTCTTGAGTGGGAAGGAATCGAAAAGAAAAGAAAACAAAATCGACAAAAACAACAATGTATGCCAAGTTTCTGGGGGCTTTATTAGTTACATTAGAAAATACAAGAATACTACAAGAGGTGAAAACATTAAAAGCAATGTTGTATAGACCAATTTTTTACTATGATGCTATATCTCCATTATATTACATTCACAATTAAAAGGAATATCCTTTAATGAGTGGGTCCATTCCTAAAACAAATGTACATCTCAGTAGAAACCTCCAGAATTTTCTAATGCATGCAGATCTCCCACTGTGCATCAATACTGCTTGATTTAGGTTTTTCAGTCACATCTTTAAGGATGTTCAACATATATGTTATACACATTTGTTATGGAATCTATAGCTTGAAGTTCTATATAGTTGTCTATATAGAAAAAAAAAGATCTGGAAAGGCTCGTTCCTGAAGGTGCTTAATCCTCATTTGGTTAATGAATTCTCAAATTGCCACTGTTCTTTAGGTACTTAACCTGAGCTACCACATTACAAGAAACAGTAAGTGCTATAGTAAAATATATAACTTAAATTCTCTGGAGGTATTGAAATAATCTAGACATATGTTTAATCTTCTCTGAAGTTGGATGGACTTGGTATTTTACCCCTATTCAAACACACGATATTCATGCACATCTTTGTGAAGATCTACTACACTAGTCAGGGTCACTTATAGTAAAATAAAGTCAAATGGAAGAACATCAGCTCTATGCCCTATTTTTTCATAATTCTTCCACTTGCTTAAATATGTTTCTCATCCTTTTGTATATAATGATGCTCACTATTCTCCTGACATCTTATTTCAAAACTGATCTTTTTTATTTTTTGAAAATTCTGTCCAAATTCCAAATAATGTTCAGTGTTAATATTACCTTATTTGCTATTTGTCATTACTTTTGACTCTGAAAGATTTTATTCTTTTCTGCCTTCTCATATGGTACGGATTACACTGTGTATCTTTACTACATTTCATTAGGAAGTGAAAATTTAATCTACATGATGCAGAGCATAACTTCACTTTAGAATATTCTTCATTAACTATATTCAGTGTAGGAGTAGAAAGTTCAAACATGCATTCAAACTTCATCAAAACAAAACTGTAAAACTTTGGAATTTCTTCTCATAAAATATAAAATAATGCCTTGTCACTTTTCTTTTTTCTGGAAAAGAGAAATAAAGATCAATAAAGAAATATAGTGTAAAGATACTTAGTAATAAAAATAAATTTAATTTAAATGTAGTTTTACAGAAACCTGATTGGTGATGTAAGAGCTAGAATTTTACAGACTTTTCTATACATCTAGAAAAACATTTAGATATTTTGGAGACATATACTTGTTTGGGAAAAATGAATGAGTACTATACCTACTTCCTTTTTTTTAAGAAAACTCAATTCACCTTTTAATCCAACACTATTCTATGTTTTCAGTCTAAATTAAAAAGAATTTTGCATATTCTAATATATTCTAGGCTACTTTTTCTGTCTAGAATAAACACCATTCTATCAGTTATTTGACAGTCTTTCTTAGAATTACTAAAGAGGAAGGAGTGATGAAAAAGAACACCAGTTTGAAACATCTGAATCCTGGATAACTAGGAATATTTGTGTGTAGGAAGGTGAAACAAGTACAGTGTTGACGCTTCAGTGCCATCTACAACTGACATTTATCATTCTTGTTGTCTTGAGAGACTGGAACAAGATATTGATCAGAGTTTACTAAGCTCTAAAATCTTGTACCTGAATTTGGAGTCAGTCCTTTAAAAGAGCTGTGTCAGCTCAAAACTTGGCTTTCGTGGAACACGTGAATAAAAACTAACATGATTGTAACATGGTTTTCTGGTGAAAAAAAAAGCTATAAAGAGATACTTGAATTGCAGTTACAAATCTGCTATTACAGATTGAACAAAAATGTTCAATTTTTCCCTTTTCATTTTAACATAAATTTAGATTTCTTATGCTATGAAGTACCTATTGTTAAACATCTGTTCATTGTCTATTGATGTCAGATAGCCTATTCATTGAAGTTATAGATGAGATATACTTAAAGAACTTACAGTTTTACTCTTCAACATGATCCATCAGACAAGGGAATACATAAAATTGTTGGTGGGGCGTGGAGGAGTATGTGCATTTACAAATCTGTATTGGGAAAAAAATATTTCATCTGTCAACAGCTTTTATAAAGCAAACAATCATATTTAAACAAAGGACAAAACAGCAAAGAAACAAACATACACAGAGCACCATGGTCAAAGAGATTATGTACCACTTAAATACTGATCCCTAGTATTTCTTAATAGTAGTCTCTAGAAAAATAGTTTAGTCATGAACTGTAAAATGTTCTTCAAAGGAATTCAGATGTCATTTAGGCCACTTGAAATTTCTTTTTCAAAACCAAATGCTAGACCCTTCGTTTCTGTTTATTTTCATATGCAAATGGTTGTGTTGCTCCTATTAAAGACTTACGACAGGAACAAACAAGAGAAAACATTTGCATTTTCACTGATTTTATCAGCAGTAGGGTTTTTATAATTTATCTCTCTCTGGCACAAATACAACCCAGAGTGTTTGTTTTCAATTTAAGATGTTAAATGGTTTGAGATGATTTCTGAAATAAGTTTTTAAAAGATATGCCTTTAAGATCTTATGATGAATTGCTTTAAAAAAGAGTATTTCTCTAGATAGATAGAAATTATAGCTGTAAGGGAGTCCTAGTAGATCTCTATTTTGTTATGAAATAGTATATTAATATACTTACTTCATTCTTAGTCTTTAACTATATCACCTAATGTTCCACTTATTTGAATGTCCAAGGTATGGAAAACACAGCAAATGGGTGACTAATACGTGAAAGTTTTATATATTTCTGTTGTCAGAAAGTCATCAAGAACTGGAACAGCTACCAGTTATATGAACATAATTAGCATGATACATCAGGATGAGACCAGGGAAACCTGGCTGCTAAGCAGAGTTAGCTAGTAAAAAAGCCTTGAGGATAGCACAGGATGCAAAATTCTCCCATTTGTAAACTTGGAATATTTCACTGAAATTTTGAGAATGTAATTGTCATGCTCTCATTTTGTGCAGTGTTCTTCTGAGTGTATGCATTTAAAGTTAGTGAAAAGAGCTCGTTGTCAAAATATTAATATAAAATTCTAACAATTAGGTCACCACTGGCTTTTCCAGTTGAGCAGAGAATTTACACATAAAACCCAATAGCTATGTGTCCAGAGGAAGTTTATGTCTGGACCAGTTTTGAACAAATTGGACTCTGAAAGTCTGGATTGTGTGCACAAGCACAAGAGTAGCTTATTAGAGAACCTACAACTGAAGCTGTTAATTATCTAGGTAGCCTGCATGTTCCAAGGCTCAATGACAGCTGGGAGGACAATGTTTTAGGGCTTTTATTTTTAAGATTCAGTGACAATTCGCATCCAAAAGAAACCTGGTTTAGGTAGCAATGCACTAAATTTAAGAATCAAGTTCTGAACTAATGAAACTGGTTTCAAGTTGTCTAAATGCCTATCATACAAAGAACAAACAAACACAAAAATAACAGAAAATATATTGTTACTGATTTAAAAAGATTCTTCCTTTTAAAGAAACATACTACTAAGTATCTGAAGGAAAATGAATTTACATTTTTAAAATAAGTGCAATATTTTTCTACTTCATTCAATTCCAGATGTCTATAGTTTAAAAAAATCAAACAACAAAAAGCCCCAACAAAAACCAGAACCCCCCACCAAACTACATACATACAAAAAACAACGAAAAACCCAAACCACAAACAAAACTGCTCAAAACAAAGTAAAATTTGAAGGCCATAAAATTTTAAATAGTTAAAATAATTAAAAGAGATTTTCTATTCCAGATATATCTTACAAATTTGTTGTTCAATTAAATTGATATCCAAATCATATGTGTTACTTGAGATCTTAGGAGAACTGCTTTAGTTTTCTAAAATTTTCTAAAAGATGTCCTGATGAACAATCACTTGGTCTGTGGGAAGGATTGTGAAAATATGTGGTATCCATCAAAGTCAGTCCTAAACAAAGAAAAATGAAATCTGAAATATAAGATTGATTAATCGGTGACTTAGAAGCCTTACCAGCAAATTCCCACACAGGAAAAATATTTTTTTCTTTTTCATGCTGTTGAATGACTTTCTGCATTTTCATGTAGTATTCCTTAAAAAAATAAAATAGTAAAAATGTTCAAACTCATTTAGATAAAAAAAACACTACCAGGCTGTTAATGTCCTGAGCTACCTCCTTTTGTCTGTAACAAAACATTTTGTGAATACATCTATGTTTTCTGGCCTGCACAGAATTTTGATTAACTTAGAAAGCAGTAGAGATACAAAATAAAAATCTATTTCTTGATAGAGAACTATATGTGTATATATGCATTAGAAGTGGACTAAATAGTCCTTATTTTTGCTCTTTAGGTGCACACTTAAAATTATTAGGATTCCTTTAGGGACTAAAGCTGCATATTCCTGATCTAGTCTGTTTCAGCTGGGGTGCAGACTTGGGAGGAATCAAATGCATCACCAGATGGGCTCTGTTCTTTCACTGTCTTCTCCATCTCATAGTACCTCCCTGAATCCTGCTGCAGCTCATAGAGTCTTTGCCTCCCAGAAAGTTCAGGATAGCTGCTCTTCAACTAGCATTTCCTGAACTGAGGGGCAGGACCCAGGAGGCGCACCCTTCAATTATTTCTTTGACTGCTTCACACTAGCAGCTTTCTATTTGTGTTTCTGTGTAAGGTCTGGGAAACACTGTCCAGCCCTCCTGCTCTCCTGGCTAGACAGGGAGGGCAACTTGCAGGAAGATGTAGGAACAGTTTATCAACCTCTGTTGGGATCTAATCCAGCACACTAACTGTGCCAGCTCCTCTGGTCCCCCTCCTCTACTCGTGATTTGTTTTCTCTTTTTGTCCCTCTGTACTCCACTTTCACTAATTCTTTTCACTTTTCTGTTTGCATACTGTGCTAGTTGAAACTTATTTCTGTGGCTCTGATCTCTAAATGTGCAGGAAATTTAGCTGCCAAGACATGCATGTCTACAATAAATAAAAGGCTAAAGAACTCAGACTGTCACAGCTTGAAAAGCTGGGATATAAAAAGCCTGCAAGGCCTGGGCTGACAAGGTTGCAAAGCAGAGTAGAAAGGACTTCTGTGCTGGGCTTGTAATGGTTGCAGAGTCTGAAAACATTGGATGCCAAGGCACATGGAGATGGAATAGATGAAACAGGGTGAAAGCAGAAGCCAGGAACCAAGACAAAGTTGCATTGTTTCTTTTCTCTTTTGAATAACAGAAATATACAACAGGTAGTGTACTCATTCAAGCTGAGTCTGCTTGCAGAAAAATGAGCAAGCATCACGGTTGTGGTTGTGTTAGTGTTAGTGCCAGCATTCAGGGTGTCATAGTCACAGAAAACCTCCGTTTTTCTGAACATTGTACAGGAGAACAGCAAGCAAACACAATCAGAAAGGACTGACAATAGCATGGCAAGAGGCAAGTCTCATAAATTTTCAAAGAACAGGAACAACTTACTTTTCCGTAATCTGTGGTGTTCATTAGTCGCATAAGCAAAACGGTTTGTGGTTTTTTGTTTGTTTGTGGGTTTTTTTGTTGGTTGTTTTTTTTATGAATAACAATTCCTCTCCAGAATTTCTCTCTGACCTGACACCAATTATCATGTGCAGTAATATCCTGACCAGTATTCACACGAAGTAACATACAATGGGGAATGATGGGCAAATATTCACACAGAGGGTGAAAAAATACTTTTTTAAGAGGAAGTATTTAGCAACAATATAATGAGGTTTTTTTTTATAATGGACTTTTAAAACTAAAAAAACACAATAGAGTTGCCACGAAACTTGCATAGTTTGGTATGCCGAGCACAGGAAAAACTGCAGTAACAGAGAGCACATAATTTCTGCCTTATGCCTTATTATAAGCCCAGGCATTTTTCCTATCTAGAAATAACATTTCAGATCCTCTAACTGGTGAAGCTCAAGAAACCATACCTTACTTTACACTCAGTTTCAGTGAGGTAAGTATCACTGTAGAAAAAAAGTATTCATCATCCCAAAACATCTTGGTCATCAGCTACAGATAATCAGGAATATGGCAGCATCCTTTTATCTCCTTCATTCTGAAATATGTGTATTTGGCAAAACAAGGGTTCTAAGTGACTTTGATTAGCTGAGATGCATAATAGCCTGGTCTCCATTTTCTCAGCCTAGTGGCTGGAGAGGAGAGCCATGTTTTAAAACTAATGTTGCAATTACACTGAGAGAGAAAAAAAAAAAATATGCACTAAAACCAGAACAATTCTTCTGGAAATATTTTTAAAATAGGAGGAAAAAAACCCAAAAAACCACCACCAGCAGCAACAACAACAACAAAAAAACAACCCAAAAAACTCCCCAACACCTCCCCCTAAAAGTAAACAAAAAACCCCAACCCACCAATCAAAAGCACAGCTGCCAAAAACAACCACCACCTAGCCTCCAAAACACTTGTATTTCTATTTATCTATTATCTTCAAGTGTTCCTTCTGACCTTCAGGATGAATATTTTAATGCTTTGCAATTATCAACCTTACAGTAACAAAGCTCAGATGCCTCCCGAATAAACAGGAGAACAGCTGTACTAAATAACAAGAGAATAACCACTAAAATAGCTATCAAGTAATAAGGTGTTAGAGATAACAAAGACTGCCAAGAAGTCTAATAGAAAGTCGAGAAAATTAATTACTAACACTTGGATTCAGTTATGAAAAACATTTAAAAGTATAAATAAAAAATATGTAATAAACTTAACACTGTTATTACAAATACTCAGAAATGAGAAAGTTCATATAAATACTGCTATAACATTTCATAAAGCAATATCTAGAAAGATCAGTAAATATTTACTTTTAAACAGGACTTGAAATATCTTTACAAATTCCATTGTTGCTGTCTTAGTTTGTGAGAAGATAACGAGTCCTTTGAGATTAATACAAGGTAAACCACAGAGGAGGGGCTGCTTCAGTGAACAAATCACTTTCCTGTTGACCTAGTTAGAGTTTACTTCTCAAAAATAGGTCTGTTCTCTAACCCTATCACATAACCCTCAGTGCAAAGTAAAATAGGAATAGATTCAATAAGATGGTGAAAGAGATTCGCTTGTTATGATGTGCTCCTTACAAAGCACATGGAAAAAGAAATTTAGAATTCCCTTATTTCAGATAAGAAAGAAAAGAAATTGCAATACTACTTTCATACAGTCTTCATAATACAAAGCAATCTGTTTTTCAAGTGAAGTGTGTAAAAGATTGAGGAATAGGGATTTGAAGTTTTTTAAAATACTCCAAGAACCATAGATGAAGTTTCTCTAAGCTTCAACTAAATTCATCTTGATACATGAATCTCAGTTTAGTCTTGGTTTTCTTGCTTTATGTCTCTCCCTACCAGTGCAAAATGTAAGTGGATATAAAATGCAATAAAATCAGACATGGCCATTTATACCTACTGTACACTCATTCTGCTTTAGCTCAGCTGACAACAAGGTGCCTTCCTGTTTTCCATGTGGAGATATGGAAAAAAATATTTATTTTTTTTTTAAATGATAATTTGTTTTCATTTTTTCTGTCTTTAAAGCACTGGTCATGAGGACTTATGGAAAAATAAACTTTATGTAGCAAGACAGCTTTCCTCAGAGAAATCTGTCTCATTATTTTATATTGTACTGTGTTTTATGTGTTCTGTTTGTGATCTGCCAGTAAGCCCTTAGAGATAAAGGAGAAATATCAATTATGCTAAATGGAAAATTATTTGGATAATAAAAGTGCAAAAGACCAAATAAAATTAAAATTTTGCCAAAAAGATGTTAGGAACATCTCTTCAGGATTAATTTGGTATGGACTTCTACCCTTCTGGCATAGACAAGTGAAGTGGAGTCACTCCTAAGGGAAGGTTGGCCATGAGCTGGTGACCCCAGCAGAGCCTGAGCCCCACAGGTTCTGACCAAAGCCAGCTGCTGGAAACTGGGTCCAGCAACAACTCCAGACTAGGCAAAATGAATGAAGCAGATGTGAAGTCCAATTCATGGGGTCCAGCCAGGAGCAGCAAGGGACAGGCCCAAAGACAAGCCTGGAACCAAGTCATGGAGTACCCCAGGAGACAAGGTGCCTGCACTTGGGCATGGAGTCACACAGTGAGGAGAGACAAGGCTGGGGACAGGCACACCTTGGGCACAGCTCAGCAAGAACCGGCTGCCCAGGACTGAGCTCAGCTGGGTGCACGGGCCAGGGAGTGATGGACACACTGCAGATTCTCAGAGTCATTAAGGCCTTATGACTCTGAGAGCCAAAAGGGGTAAAAAGACAGAGTCTAAATGTTAAATAGAATAAAACAAAAACCAACAAAAATCAACCAACTACAACAGAACAATGAACTCTCACAAGAACGATCCAAACCTTACAATATTTTCTTTTAATCCCATTTGATACACTAAATCATACTTGATCAACTAATGAATTCAAATAATAAACTTTGTATCACCAGGTCTGTTTCAGCAAGTACAAATTCTCAAGGGATTTTCATGCTGTAGAGAAGCAACACAAAAATATTTTCTAATTGCAACCAAATCTGAACTTCATAAAATATTTTTGCTCAACAAAACCAATTAAATGTCAAATTTACACCAATTTGTATTTAATAACATCTCAGTGTTTTTAATCAGACATATTTCTTTGCCGAATTTTTATTATTCTTTAAAGGCTGGTGGAATATCTGTACTACATTTTGAACATAGAAAACCCATGCTGGGAAATATGCTCATCTTATACCCCTCAATCACCTGCTCTGGGATTCAGTGATTGGTGTGTGGAATCAAGTTCATTCTCAGCAAGCTTGTGTACAATGCCAGATTGAGAAGAGCAAGCAATTTTCTGGAGGTAGGGCTTCACAGGGCCCTGTTCACACTGAAGCCATGATCTGACAGGAACCTCCTGATGGTAAATACAAACACCTACAACATTCTTCATCCAGGCTGGAATAACTCCACACAAGCAGTAGAGACTGGGTGAGAGTTGCCTAGAAGGTAGTTCTGCATAAAGAAATCTGGGATCCAGGTGAAAAATAAATGGAAAATGCCCCAGAAATGTGTTCTTGCTGTGAGGGAGGTCAAATGCATCCCAGATTGTATTATTAAGAGTGTAGTCAATAGAATAAAGAAAGTGATTTTCCCCCTCTATTCAGCACTTCTAAGACTCCATTTGGAATGCCGTGTCCAGTTTTGGGCTCTTCAGTGTGAGAAGGATACTTGCATACTAGAATAAGCCAAACAGAGGCCACCCAGAGCACAGAGTATATAAGGACAGACTGAGAGAACTAGGTCTGTTCAGCTTGAAGATGAAAAAGCCCAGGAGATGAGACATGCATTTATATATATACAGGTACCTGATCAGAATAAAAAGAAAATTGACCTATACTCTCCTCAAAGTTGGGGCTATACTCCCCCTGCATAGTTCCCTTTTCCTCGGATAATTAATTTCTGGAAAATACTGCTGATAGTAAGGGGGTTTGGTGTTTTTTATTTTTGGGGCTTTGGCTTGGTTTGGTCTTGTTTTGGTTTTGTTTGTTTTGATTGGTTTTGTTTGTTTGTTTATTTCTATTCAGAAAGCTGGTTGAACTCTTAAGAAGTACTGAAATCTCTATCTCTGGACAAAACACTGAGCAACTAACCTAATAAAACTTCTGTGTGTAGGGATCTGGATTAGAAAGCCTCTACAAGTCAGTTAAAACTTAAATAAGGGTTGTATGATTCTATATACATTATTTTTAATTTGACTGTGCTGAAAAAATGATCAAAATACATTAAAAATCTGAGAATATAAGAAGAAAAATTATAATGCATAACATATTATAGTGTATAGCTATTTACCCTTAAGAAATCTTAGTCAATGTCATATCTGAAGTGACATTCACAATGTAGTTGAAATTCGGAGTTATGACTTATGAACCTGACAAGAGAGGAAAGAATCATCATGAAGCACGAGTATTTGTACAGTTACATAGAAATATATACTAATTATTTTACAGAAGTAAATACACAATAAAAAAGAGAAATCTCAATTCATATATATGCAGACAGCCACTATGGATACTGTAAATATGAAAGTATAGCCACAGCAGTCTTCAATATTATGTCATTAAGACTCAACGCACATACAGGCAAAAAGGACAATTGGAGAATATTAAGAAAAAAACAAGGCAAGATTCTAACACTGATAGTGTAAGAAGGATATTAAAAATGTGCCATCTTGAAACACAGATAACAGTAGCTTTTAAACAGGACACTAACATTATGCTAAAGTATTGAACTGACTTGTAATAAATTTAAAATTATAATTTGTCATGGAATGGAATGACAAAAATACTAATTTCACATCTTCTCTTGATTTAAGGCATTTTCTATTGATGATTTCTAGATTAGTATATTTCTGAGCCTAAAAATAATATTTTTTCACATTAATCAAAGTAATCAAATTTTACAAATAATAGTGCTCGTGTTGCATTGCTAATATATTAGCTTAGATAATGGAAACCCTGAAAACTATATGCCAACAAAGTTACTTACTCTAATATCACCGCCTGAAATACCTGAAATGACACCCAGAATGTGTGACAAGAAATGTGTCCCAGTACTAAATGAGTAACAGAACTATTAATGACGATTTTACATTCTTATTAATCATGAGCATTTGAGTACTCTCAGATCTCACATAAAATGAAGACAATAAAAAACATATAATTGAATTATTCTGAAGGGGGAAAAAAAAATCTCAAATGCATATATCTGGTGTATCCAATAAGGTCTGCCAATTCATACCCAAACTGATAGCTGCAAACTGAATTGAAGAAATTCTTCAGAGCTGGGGGGTTTTGCAGTTTAAAAAAGGTCAGCTCCCTTCATGCTTTTGACACAGTGAAATCACCAAATCAGTTTCCACATGTACACTATATTATGAAATAAGCTTTCTCTCAATGACTCAATAGATATATACATTAATGTACATGTTATATTTTCCATTAGTAGACATATATTAGGTCATTTATAAAAAAATACTATGCATATTATACTGACATGTTTTTAGCAAAACATTAAACATGATTAATTATTCCATAATTTTCAATCTTCCCCACAATTAAATTTCTTGTCTAAAAACCCAAACCAAAACAGAAAAACCAGACAAACAAACAAAACAAAAACAAAACAAAACAAAAAAAAACCAAACCAAAACAAAAAAAAAAAAAAAAAAAACAAAAAACCAAACCAAACAAACAAAAAACCAACCTGAAAGTCATGTCCTTGTTCTCAGACTTTCCTTTTAAAAATATGATTGCAATAATTAGGGCAAAGCTGAACAAATTATACCTTCCATAAGGCCTTATGTTAGTTTTCCTAAATTTACTTTTACATATTTTTTTTTAATATTATGATACTTAAATTCTTCACTAAATTAATCCTATCTTTTGCATTTAAAAAAAAACTATATGCAATTAGAAAGTTTTCCTTCAAAAAATTAGCACAAGTTCACTTAGCAGAAGAGTCCTTAAATTCAGCTGTAAGATGCCCCAGCAGAATTAATAATACTCTTTGCCTCAGCAAGGTCAAGTAGGGATCCTCATTCATATTTAAATTCCAGCTAATGTTCAGAGAGAGGGTTTTGCATCATATTTTCCAGATCTAATTAATAACATCTGGACAGTTGGGAACAGATTGGGAAGTCCTAAATGTGCAACAGCTAAGAAATTTATATGCCAGATGAGAGAAATAAGGAATGGAATACAAGTACTCAGTAAGAGTATAAGAGATTTTTTATTAAAGAACTTCTTGCTTTGTTTCATCCCAAAACTATGAGGAAGCAGAAAAGGGGAATACAGTAAAGCAAAGGGGAGATTGAGGTCCTGATCTTCCTCTGACATCTAGCAACCAGGCCAAATATCCTCAGCAATGGGAGAAGTAAGTAAGTAAGTAACTGCTAAGAGAACAAAAAGCTTAGGTAAGAAGACCAAAAGTTTTGATCGATGAGAAAAAATAGAACTATTCATAACAGAACTCAACTAATGGGTTATTTTTCAGGCATATATGCGCTTGGAGTGAGGAAAAATTAATTTTGTGAAATAGAGAAAAAAGTGGAAAACATGAGGTGAATCCTATCCTCTGCTTTTATACATCCATGGCACCCATTTATTGATTTATCCAGTCTCATTACAGAGCCAAAGCTGACTCACTTTCCTCTGTTTACCAATCTGCTCACAATTTACCTTGCAGGTTAAATAAGTGATCCAAACCTTAGAGAGCTCCTGTTCTGATCACTTTCCACATGGATTAATTCACACAAGAAAAATAATACCAGCAGCATTTTGAAAGTGGTACTGGTATAACATCAAGTAAATTCACAAAGAAAATTAAGGCTTGCTGTGTTTTTAATAGAGTCTATCTTAGGCTACATTAAGAAAAACCTTAGCTTAGGAACTTTAAGCAAACAAACAAAACAAAACCACAAATTAAGGCTTAAAATTTGAATCAAATGTAAAAGACTACGATGTCTCTTATTTCAGAGGTGTATGTTTTAATTACATTACTGACTAGATACATGTAAAAGAAAGAACTGTAAAAGTTATGTGAAGCTCAATAACTTACATGCACCACAGACATATAAAGGAGCTAACGCTGCATCTCAAAAGGAAAGCTACTGTCAAATAAATAGTCATTATATTTCCAAAACTGACAAAGAAGCTCATCTGTTTTAATGTTCTGTGACTTTGAGCTATATTAGTCCAGAATAAAGGTGGCAGTACTGCCCTTTGCACATACCAAATAAAATTTTTGGAAACTGACAAGAAGGAAAAGTGTGCAAGCTTTGGGTGTCTGCAGATTAAAGTAATGAAAGAGTTAACCTGACAAGATTAGTTTGTATATAAACAGGATAAATTCAATCATGCAGAGGAATGGAATCCCTACAAAATGGAAAAGAATTACTAAAGGGAGAAATTCCATCACCAAACAGGACTGCAAAGAATGGGAAGTCAAAAAAGAAGTGAATAATAACTGTCTAAATGAAAACTGTCATAGGACATGCAGGACTTGCACAGGATAAGATAAATGATGGTACATTTGCTCAAATAAAATGAACCAGTAAATGGTCTACTGAACATCACATAAATGTTAAAAGGAAATATTCAGCCCATTGCAGGAGGATTTGTCTGTACAACTAATACAATGGAAGGTTGGATCTCTAGTAGTGCAATGATGATCAGTGGTTTCCTGGCATAATAGATTCAATATTGTGATCCAGTCTTAAACTACTATAAAATGCAATGCATTTTACTGATTTGGTATAAATAATCCCTGGATTTGACCTGAAGTCACATCTCATGCCATCTAAAAGTTCCTCTGTATAAATCTCCATGGCTTTTTTGTAGAGAATGGAAGAAGCAAAGAAACAAGAGGCAATCATTCATTACAGAGAAAAGCAACCCCACCCCCAAAGAAAATAGCTAACTCCATATACATCAAAGTTATAGCAGAACAGAGCAAATGCTGCAGAATCTTGTGAGGAGGTATTATATTTTTTCTAAATTATATCAGACCAGAAAATATATATTTCAATACAAGAAATATAGCAGGTGTACTCAAAGTAAATGGCTCCATTCAGGGAACAGTTTCAGTTATATTTTACAAACCAAAATCAATGCTATCATTCTCCAAGAAGAGTAGTCCATTTAAAACCAAGAAACAATAGATGTTAGTAAAATTTAAATACTGTTTTGAACAGAGGGGGACAGGATGCTGAAATAAGCTAATCCAATGGCATCAGTTAGTTGAAGATAACAAAAGATTTGTTGTCACAGTGTTATCTCAGTGTTGTCTACTTAGTAAGATGATGAAGAGATTGCATGAGTGGAAAATAGTGGCAGTCTTCCTTATTGTCTGCAGGTGTGTTTGATAAGGGGCAAAAGAGTATTTTCTTTCACCACAGCATTCATTCTATTTCTCATGATATAATACTTCATCAAAATCCTTCACCCGGTTTTCCTATGAAGTCTGTGCCTTATGTAATTTTTAACAATGTGGACTGAAACAAGAATTTCCTGATTTTTAAATGCCTTGAGAATACTAAAATGGCCTATGTCTAAGAGTTTGCTTGTGTAGAATATTTTTTAAAATATATTTCTGTATATTAATTTTGTCACATGGGAAAGAGTTAACTTTTCAAAAGGTTCTTTTCCAACTTCAAATTGCAGCAGTATTTTAGCAGATGAAATACATAATTGCAGACAGATACTTTCTTAGTTTTAATAAAACAGGTATAAAAAAATGTTATTTATTCACTGAGGCATAAACAATGTTCACACCGTTTATACTTTGCTTATTATTGCTATTTAAATATATCATAAAATAAAAATAAAATCTTAGTGATAAACACATGAGAAAGTTCTGTTGAATATCATAAATTCATTGTGGTGCAAAACTGTTTTTTCTTACTTTTCTATCTCACTTTTTATTTCAAAAGCAATTCATAATTCCATACACATTCAAAGAAAGCCCTCCCTCTGAGTGATGCAGGTCTTTACTCCCTGTGCTCCATTATACTCTACCCATTGTTTTTTTCCTCAGAGTTGGAAAGCGATGAGAAATAATTTTTCTATCCGTGGTAGTTTTGTTTGCAGTTTTATCTCAGGTTTTCTTAACGAAAATTTGCAAAGACACAAGTGACAGAACAGGGAAGGAGTAGGACAGATCATTGTATTGGTTGTTGTTTCACTGGTGTTGTTTTACAGAACCTTAAAATGTATGGGAGTCACTTTCTTAGCTATATAATCATACTGAATGAATATGTTGTAATTGTGTAAGGCATACAAAAGTAAAGATGTGCTGTTTTGAACCATAAACAACAAGTGCAAAGAGCACTAAAATTTGAGGATAGACTATTTCAGTTTAAAACAAGTGTAGTGCTGAAAACTTGAAAAGTGCCACTTGTCTTCTGAAAGATACTGACGACTTAAAGTATCCTTTTGAATTATAAGAGGAGCTTTTAAGAATCACACCACACCATTATGGTCTGAACTTATGCCTTTACAAAATGTTAAAAGCCTACTGCAGTGGGACAGTGAGTACGGGGACTTTTTATTTCTTCTTCCTTCACCCCACATCCAGGGACTCTAAGATTATAGAAGGGGCACATATCACAAAATTCTCTTTTAAATAAAGGGGGACAGGTCCTTAGTATCTAGTCTACCAGATATTACTGAGTCCAGACACTGTAGAACTGTGATGATACTAATATATCATTTGCAGAACTTTAGATTGTGTGCAATTCTAGCAAAAAGGGAAAAACTAAACTGAGAAAGGTAGTATAAAAGATAAATGAGCCAAGGTCATAAAGTAACTTATGCTAGGTCAGAGGACTGACTGATAGAAAAAAACAACCCCAAAACTAGATTGGACAAGGCAATACAAACATGAAGCTAAAGGTAATTAATCTGATTAGGAAGTATTTGTAGAACTCTATTAGTAGAACACTATTGGACACTACTGTGATACTGAAATTACAGACAGAGCAAAAAATATAAATAAATACTACCTGCAGCACTGAAGTCAAAGAATGTTTTTTTGGACACACCTTCATCCTTATGGCACACTTTGTGCTTTGTTAGGGGCAAGTTCTGTTCTACAGCCTCTGCCATTGCACATTTACGAGGTGAAGTAGCACAGAGCAGTCTGTCCCTTTTTGTTTTCATTTATGTGAAATGAAAATACATTAGCTCTGAAAACTGTTTAAATCTGGTGTTGCAATTTCTTAATCAGAAAAGCTTTTTCCTCTGATGAACTAGTTGTTAGAAGCACTACTTCCAAACAGTCAATAGAAAAATGGAGCCAAATGCTTCTGCAGCAATGTTAGTCCTTGGCTCCCATACTATGTCCCTACAGTAAAGTGCTCTGCAATTAATTACAGTGTGCAACCCCCACAGCAGACCAGAGGCCTTAGGCATGATTAGAATTGAGTGCTGGAGCTCTCCTTAGCTGATGTGATTCTGCTGCCTGCACCAACACCACCCTACTGTGGCTATTTGAAAGCAACAGCCTTGGCATTGTACTTGCACAGTACACAGGTGTGTGTATACTATTAAGCATAATACAGAACTATTATATAATTCTGCATATGTATGGCACAAATGCTAGTCTATAAGAGCATTGGAAAATACTCTTCTACTTAGAAAAAAACAACCATAAAAAAACATTGTATGTGTCTCTAGACAGAATTCCACTACTAGACCCTTTCTTAAATGTAAGAAGACATGGTCAACCATATTCTCTAATTTGGAGCATCCTAAAACTTCCCAGTGTTGATGGCTTAGGTATTTAGACTCATGATCAGTGGCAGAGGTAGCTCTAACTCTACCTGCTGTTCTCCTCTGCTTATGTTAACACCACATATTTTTTAAGGAAATGAAAAATATTTCCACTTTGGCAGCGCTCAACAAATGTAGAGAGAGGGGAGGGGTAGGTGACAGTTCTTGTTTGTCCTAAAAATTTGAATTCTTCCTCAGGATTTTATAACAAATGTGTTGAGTGCAACATATTTTATTTTAAAGAAGCAAAGATTCTTGCTTCCTAATATTCATAATTAAACCCAAAGAATGTCCCATTTCTATCTACATAGTGAGTTAGAAGCAATGCTAAATTAACTTTATCATTTCTATTGTGTTGTGGGCTGCCTAACAGGCAGTGTCACAAGCCAACACCCCATTGTGCTAGACAACACAAACCATGAACAAAAAAGACTGTCTTGGTGCCAAAGAACATTTCAGCTGAACATTGTAGTTCAGAGAAAAAGATGCAGGAGCCAAATGTAAAGTTCAAATATAACAGTATGCACTATCTCAGCTAGTCCCCATGCCCATCTGTATGTCCTGTTTTATCTTTCTGCTGGTTTTCAGCTTTAGAATGCACCTTGTCATTTCACAGCAAAGCCACAGTGATCTGATGAAATGTGAATACAAACAGAAAAAAAGTCCTTGGAAATGCCTGGTTTTGTCACATTATTTACTTTTTTTCCAAATCAACCAGAAGGGTAAAAATAAAGTTTAGAGAAAGAAAAAGGTCTTCACAGAAAATGGGGTCTTCATTGATTTCCCATCCATCTGGCAAGAATTAGAAAGTTAAGTAAACAGGAGGTGCCATGATGCTCAGCCCCTACTCTGTTTTTTAAGTATGCAATCTCCAGAACTCTGCATCATTGGTCTGAAATAGGTTTGTTTGTTTATATGCTATCTGATGTCAATGAAACCATCACAGAAGAATAGAAATGGACCTGGAACTACACTGAACAAACCTCATGATCCAGAGCAGACGGTGGACTATGAAAGAGAAGGAGAGAGAGAGAGACTGGAGAAAATTATTGCACGGTAAAACCAATTCAGGTGGGGAAGGGTGGGGGGAGCATCTAGACAAGTTCTGTGGAAAGTGAGAGGTGCTCTGCTCCACACCCCACACCCCTGGAGCCTCTAGCCCAGCCCAGAATGGCTGTCAGTCACTGGCACACCTGAAGCAATACTCCAAACCTGCCCCTTGAGCCCCAATCTAGCCATAGCGTGTTGATAAAACCAGAAGTCTGACCTAGGAGGGAGTGGCCACAGGAGGCCAGAGCAGATAAAAAACATTGCACAGAGACCCACCTTGTTATGTCCCTATTGTCCTTGGATTTCAAGGCAGGTGAGACCACACTGGATCCAAGAGGTGGTAGCTCTATTTTGCTCTCTCTCTTATTCTCTCCTTTTCTACTCCTAACTCCCTCTTCTTGAAATCTGGGCAATCTATAGTTGGATGGGTTAGAGTTTGCTAAGCTAATGCTTTGTGAAATATTTTATTTTGATTGAATGAGTGCTTTAAATTTTGCCAAGTTCCTAACTGTGATAGGTTGACCTTTGCTGGACACCAAGTGCCTGCCTATCGAACTTCTCTACAACTCCCCTTCCTGGCTGGACAGTGAGGAGAAAATAAAATGGAAACAAGCTCTTAGATTGAAATAAGACAGTTTACTGAAGCAAAAACTAAAGTTTCTTCATTTATAAGCAAAGAGAAAAACATCATTCTTGAATGATCTTCAGCCACTTCTCAGGAAGCAGAGCTTCAGCATGTGTAGCAGTTACTTTGGAAGGCAAACACTGTAAATAATGAATGTCCCTCCTCCTTTGCTTTTCCTTCCCTTAGCTTTTATATCTGAGCTGACGTCACACGGTGTGGTCCCTTTGGTCACTTTGGGTCAGCCTGGTTGTGTCCCCTCCCAGGATCTTGCCCACTCCCAGCCCTGTGATGGGGGGAATGTTGAGAGGCAGCGCTGATGCTGTGCCAGCCCTGCCCAGCAGTGCCCAAACCACTGCTGTGTTAGCAACACCTTTCCAGATACCACTGCACTGCACTGTGAGGGCTGCTGTGAGAAAACTCTATGCCAATGCACTGTTCTTCTAAAGTTTACAAGTTTGTTTTTTAATCTTCTGAGAAAAATGTCACATTTCTCCTACGCCCCTACCTCAGAGAAAAGTAGTACCTTAAGGAGCTTTTAAATAAACTCACCAAGGGGGGACTGAGGCTTTACAGAGGGCAATGCTCTGCAGCTTTCAGCGGGGATACCAAGTCTCTAAATCTTAGAAATACCTATGAACAAGGACAATGTAGAGAATAAAGTATATTTATCCATATTGATAGACTGTGTATATGTTTAAGGCAGGGGTGAGATTTATGTACCATTGTAAATGTAATATGCAGTATACTCATATTGTTAGAATTGCTTCTCCTGGAGCTAGCTGTGATCCACTATGGTTTCTCTGGAATGAAAATGCTTTAAAAATGATCTAAAAATTGTCTTCCTAGGCTGGTAAAATCAATCTGTGTAAGGAAAATCAAGCTATCTACTATTTACTATATGTTCGTCATTCTAGTTTTGGGGCAGAAGGGTAGGGAATTTTTTTGTTATTCTGTTTGTTTTTAAAATGCACACATCTTAAAAACACCTGACACTGTCAGTCGTAGTAATCACTAGATGAGCCGCTATCTCTAATTTTCTGAATTATTCACAATTATGTGAATAAAACTTTAATAAACCAGTCTTAGGGGTAAGTTAGCTACCACTAGGAGTCCTGGTTTTTCTTCTTTCTCAGATTTCCAAAGAATGCTCTTCCTGCTGATCGTTAGCCATGCCATTAGCTTGACCTCCATTGCACCACTTCAGAAAACTGAACTGAGAGAAAGCAAACCCAGATTTAAAGGAGAGCTGGCAGCAGGGAGGAGTAGGAATGCACCTGGGATTTGTAGGTAAATCTGTGTTTATACACACAGTGTCAGGGAACAGTGAGCTGGACTACTCCCTGGGGACATGGGAAGAGAGGGGAGCATGAAACAGGACAGCATAGAGCTGGTGAGAAGAGAAATAGCTCCTGTCAAGAGTCCTGCGCTCACCAGGTAAAAGCAAGGTAACAGGTTGAGGAAACCAAGATACCAATTCAGGGATGGGGTACTCCTACAGCATGACTGGAGTGGGGGCTGAGGGACTTGGGCTGGGATGCAATGGGATTCTTGTTAGGGCAGGGCTGGGGAAAACCCTGGGGATGGTCAGACTTGGTAATGCCCTGACATATGTGAGCAGAGAATCTTTCCTCTCATATGTGAGGTTTGGAAAAGCTACAGTTCAGAACCTTTTTACAAGTGACGAGTGAGGAAAAAAAAGGAGTAAGTTATGTGATTTTTCAGTAACTAATTTGTTGACTTTGGATAATTACTTGATTTGAAACACAATATGCTCAAACACTGATATTGTACCCCCTGATACTGCATCTACGCTTTCTTAAGTGTTTCACAAACAGATCTATCTGGACCAGTGACTTCCTTGAACTCATGCTCTTCTTCCTCTCATTCATGTTTGGAGCTATTTAGTAAACACGACTGCATCACAAATTCATGATTTGGACTATCTGGAGAATATAGAATCATTTCCTCTGTGGAATAAGTAATAGTTCACAACAGAGGTCTGATTCTAAGGACAATATTTTATGTTTAAAAACAAATGCAGATATTTTAAACAGCTTTTCAAATGACGCTTTTTTGGTATACCTGCACTGAAAATGCAATTGTGATTTCCTGTGGCTATTGCCTGAAGGAACAATCCAGTGTTGTCTGGGAGATAAGATTCAAATTAAAATGAAATGGAGAGACTGAAGCCATTTTGCAGATAATGTCTTGATTGTGGGTTTACTACTCTGAAAGATCTCATCCATTATTGGTGCAATATTTAAGGTCTATCTTCATTTTAATAGGTTCACTTTGTAGTTGCATTTTCACCCTATCAAAACAAACTCAAAATTAAATCAAATAAATATTCTTGTTTGCACCAAAATTCACTCATGTAATCCCATTTATGCTGGTATAAAATACATATACAAAAATGTGGAGAAATATTATTTTATTATCAATGTTTCTTGCTTAGTGATCATTCAAAGGAAGTTTAACCTATAAAATTAAAGTTGAAGAAAAATACCGAATTGTTCAGCAATAACAGAAAGAGAAATTAGTTGCCTATTGTGTGATGTTATTTTTATGCAGTTTAAAGGTTAATTAATAATAAAAATTATGGAAATAACAAGTAATGGAAAATAAAATTAGGCAGTTCTAAATGAAGATTTTCTTTGTTATATTTATTGGCTTCTGCTTTCTATATAATTGCCCTGAACTAATAAAAACAAAATAAAACTCTAGTGAGTTTATAATAATTGAATCTAGTAAAATGAAACCTATTAAACAATTTTATTAAGGTACAAGCTGTATAAGGCATATTGTAAATTGATGTCAGTGAATGTCAGTTTAAATGACAATAGCAAAGTGAACCCAAGAAAACAAAGTAGGAACCATTAGCACATTTTAATCAATAAGGACATATTTGTTGCCAGATAACTTGGGACACATTCAGACATAAATTTTTTTAAACTCACATTATACCAAGTAATGAATCAAACCAACTGCATATTGTATGCATAGAATGTTGTAAATATTGTAGCATTGTATAACTATGTAGATATACCTTGTGTAAAATGTATTGTATGCTTTACAGTTACAGAGTATCAAGAAGAGATAACTCATACATTAGTGAGTGTATCAACTTAAGGTTTGAAAATGAAAATGTGAATGAAAAGAATGAAAAGTGTAGCAGTTTTATTCAATTTTTTCAAGGTCTCTGAGGAATGAGTCATGAATTTTTAACACAGGTAACATCTATCCAGCTATTTTGCAATTTTTATGTTCACTTAATAGTTTGGAACGGAAACACAAAAAATTCAGGCTGGATATCAGGTAGGATTTTCTGAAACAGAAGAATCTGGATTCACCTGCAGGCATCAGAAAGGATTCTGAGGCAAGAAAAGGTGTGTCTGAGAATAATTTCCAAACTAAGAAGACAAGTATACAGCCATTCCCATTCCCCTTCAAACATACTCGGACTGTGCCTAGTCTTGAGAAACAGTCTAGCAGGTTGGTATAAAATAGAATCTATACGATGCTGATGGAAGGTCAGAGGTCTTGGGAACTCTTTCAAAATGCGAAAGAAAAAAAAATTAATCCACTTTAATTTAAACATTAATTTTTAAAATGTTAAAAATTTTAATTTTTTTCCCCACCCTATTTAAGAGAGATGCAAACTCTGTCACTTCATTTTCCTGTATCCTATTATATTCACTGCTTCATAACAGCTTCCCACTTATATTCTCTGAATCTCTAGTGCACCTCTGAGTGATATTTGAGACATACCCAAAATATTGTCTTTATACCATTTTATTTATTTTCCCTCTTGTGGAATAGGAAATATAGTGGAAGCTTGCCTCCAGCTATAATCTAATGTAACAAATCATGGGGTAGTTTAAATGTGCTTTAGTACAACATGCAGCATAACTGCTGCAGTGCACCACATCCTGCATGTTCCTTTACTTTGTTTCTATAAAAAGTAAATAGCCTACATAACTCTGTAGTGCAGCAGCCAGAATGCCTTTGGAGTCCATGCTAACTACATCTGCGCAGCAGCACTCTGGCACTTGTCAGGGTCTTCCTAAAAGTATGTTCAAGTCTGGAGAAATTTTCATCTCATGTTCCTGAAAAGTTTCACCTATCTTGTTAAATTTTAGGAAGGGTATGCCACCCAGAACTAAGATATTATGTTCCCTCTTTTTCTAAAATTCATCCATTTATCTGGCACAATAGAAAAAGAAAACCACTCATAAGATTCTGCTCTCAGTGTTCTTGACTCTTGCCATTCTTCACAAATATAGTAGTATTTCATATTTGTCACATAGTCCAGTGTTTGAAGAAAACCAACAGTATCAGAATCTCAGCTTTCACAAAAAGTGTATTTCTAGTTCTCATAAAGAGCTTGAAGACACAAAGAAAGTGAAGAGTGATTCAGGAGCCAGAAGGAAAATTAAAAATAAATAATCTTGCAAATAAAATAGTTCTACCTTTCAAATTTGTAAACAGTGTCATGGCTCGGCATGAATGATATATAACTTAAAAAAAAACAACTTAAAAAATGTAATATAGACAATGGTGCTGCTAACTATTTCAAAAGACAAAAGCTCACCAAAAGTAATAAGAAAGTTTTAAAAAGATGCGCTAAATACTTGGATAAAGCCGAATTCTCATTATATTATATCTTTTATCCCTATAATTTGTCACTAGCTCACTTTTTTCCTTCTGTTTTAGTTTGAAAGACAGGTGTCTGCTAAGGAAAGCAGGAGCCTTTCTTGAAATGGAAAATTTAAACCCCTCCCTCCAAATGATTACAATTTTGAAATTAAGGTGCTCTCGGGCAAAGATGTAGGGATAAGAATAACAGTTGTTTACTAGGATAATTAAAATAAAAATACAGTAATAAAACCAAAACACTGACAGAGTCAGAATACAACCTGACACCCGGTCAGTCAGTCAGGGTGTTGGTAGCAGTCCCATTAAATGGTGGCTGCAGTCCTCCTGGATGACAGATGTGGTTCAGTTGAAGCAGTGCTCCTGTAGAAGGTGCAGCTTTCCTCTGAAGGTCTAGTAGTGATGAAGATGGGCCCGGTCTTACTCTGAGAATCCAGTGGAAAAAAGGCTGCTCTGATGTTCCAAATCTCAGTTTTTATCTAGTTAGGAAAGGCTTGGCTCCTTCCCCCAGTGGAGCATCTCCCAGTGGGATGATGTAATTTTATCAGTCATGCAATGGGACTCAATGGCCCATTAATAGAAGATAACTCCGTGGACAAAGGATGGGTCGAATCGAGGAAGAGTTAAAGAGCACTGCCCCACCTGGTTTAAACAGCTGGCTCATTTAACAGAGGATATCCCCCCTCAGAGTTATGGGGGTTGGGTCAAGGAAGAGAAAAGGATCACTGCTCCAGCATGTTTCAACAGATGGTTCTGGTTACACCTTGCATTGCAACCTAAGACACATTCCAATACATGTCTTCTTAGAAAATAAATGTTTAAGATTTAGTTTCTAGAGATATGAGTAATGTTTTATTATAATTTATTTCTTATGTTTTGGGGAGTTTGGAGCATTGGAAAGATGGGACTTTTGTTATTAGGATCCTACAAAAAATGAGATCAAGACATATCAGTTGAAAGCTATTGGTAAGAGAGTATTCCCAGTCTATGCTACCTTTCCCATCACCAGCCTTTTACCTAAGTCTTGCTGCCATAAAACTATACCATTTCAGTGTTTCTTTTTTGCCTTCAATGGAGTTTAGAGTTTATTCAGAAAATATCTCCCCATCTCTGGCATAAGTTCAAGAAAAAAGATTTTTGGCTACCATCAAGAAATTTAATTGACAAAACCAGATAATGCATAGCTATGCACACCATCTCCGTAAGACATTCTGAAAGGGAATGAGGTCAATAAAACAGGGTAAGCAGTTTTTCTCTATTTCAATGTTTTGGCTTTTTTTTTCAATAACCACAAAAGTGAAAATTTCTCTTTCAGTTGGTTTGTTAAAAACTCTGTGAAAACTGTTTCCAGAAGTATAAGCCATAAAACAAGGATTAAATACAGATTCATGGATCAGATTATAAATTATTTGCAATCATGTAATATTTGAGTAGACATAATGCAAAAAACGTGTAAATAGATTAACAGATGACCAAGCCATGGGCACAGTTATGAAGAGATCTATTTTAAAAAGTCCTAATAATTAATCACCAACATATAATGTGCATTTTATTAGAAGTATAACCTTTTATATAGTGCACATTATTGAAAACTTAAGGACTTTCACAATTCAAACAGTAAGAAGTTTTTTTGTTTGTGGGGGGTTTTTGTTGTTAAGGAATACTGTACACACAGAGCTGTATCCATGCCTATTGCCACCAGACAAGTATGATATCCAATGGTCTGAAATTTAACCTGCCAGCAAGACTGACACCACTAGAGAAAAATTTAGACACATACAATTTCAACTCACAATTAAAATTTTTAGTTTATTCATTTGGTTACCCTTTTTCAAGGGAAAAAAAAAAAAAGTTGTAATTTGGGAATGAAGTTTTTGAAGAATAGGAGGAGAAAAATTTTATTGAAAAAGTCTAGTTTGACAATGATAAGAAATATCTTATTATAGCACTTAAGTTGCATTTGAATTTGTCCTTCTTATGTTGTCATTTTCTCTCTCAAATAATACTCTTAACTTTCAGACTTACCAGAATAAATTAAAAAAAGGAAAGAAATAAAATGCCCTAAAATAGCATTTGACGATCAGTATTTATTAGTCATTACTCCTAAACTGAAGGTCTTTTGGTTTGCTTACTGACAGTCGTTTCAATGGATTAAAATCATTACTTAATGTTTTATTGGTCCAGTTAAATAAAATAAAAACAAACATATTTTTAATCATTAGTTGTTAATTAGAGACAGTAAAATCTGGACAAGCTATTCTTTCTGAAATGTTAATATTGAAAACAATATACTGAGACTGTAGGCAAGATGTGTGCCTGCATTTCTAAAAGAGAGAAGGTTATTTCTTCACTTCTAATTTATGTTCTATGCTTGTGTTATTTTTTTGGTCATTTAAAAGACTGGGTAAATTCCAGCATAACTCTTAACATTTTAGCGTTAGCAGGGAATATGAACAATAAGACTTTTGCAAGTATGAGCAGCACAAGTCCAGTGGCAGTAGGTATTAATATTCATAGTGAGACTGTTTTAATTTTCCAAAGATATCTTCCCCCACTGTGATTTATTGTGGGTAGAAAGCAGATACACTCCTTTTGTTGGTAGAGCAACATTTTTTTAAAAATATACACGAACAGATTTAACTCACTGCCAAGGTTTCAGGTATTAGATTGACTACTTTACAAGTCAAGATGTGAGCTAAAGACAAATTTTTACAAAACTGTCCTAACACACCAAGCATTTTTCTCAGCAAGTGTTTTTGTGACTTTTACAGTTACATTTCAATACAACATGCAGTAGCTGAGTTGTAATTGCTTAAACAAACAAAAACAATCCATATATTTTTCAGAAAATCAGAAATATCAGAATGCTGGATAGAGGATAACTATGCTGGACTTAGAAGATAACTAAGAAAAAGAGAGGTTTCCTACAAGATTTTATTGAACACAGAGCATAATATAATTCGTGTTTGACTCCAGTTAATGCTTACCAAAGTTAAAAGGACAAGGAAAGTACAAATATCTATAACTCTAGGCAAGTGGGAGAATTCTAATAACTCAGGAGATAACAAAATTTAATAGAAGAATGAAAATGCCTTTTGAAATTCAAATTTCTTTCTCTTTTCAAGGAGTAGCCAAGGATTAAATTATGTAGGAAACCCTTGTTTTTTTTGCTTTGAAACACAAAGTAAAATGATTAAAATATTGAAATTATTGATATATTTTAGTGATTACTTTAATGTTTTATGATGATACCCTACCTAATTCTCTAATAGCCTGTGAATTAAAAACAAAACAAAAAACAAGAAACAACCAAAAACAATAACCAAAAACAAACAAAAAACAAACAAACAAAAAAAGGAAGTTTCAGATGAGGGAACAGTTATTTAAGTTAAAGCCAAACCAACTGCAAAGAAATTTTGTCATTATCTTTTCTTGACCATCAACAGCTCTTCTAAATAAAATGCAGTCATGGTACTGGAACATCAAGTAACTAACCAGTGTAATAGTTCAAGATTTTATAATATCCTTAGTATTAAGTGTTATCCTGTCTTTTTCATAACTCCATACGTTTAAAAATCTCTTTTTACAGCTCCTTTTCATAGTAGCATGAAGTCTAGATTATTGCTGTAAGTTTCAAATCAGATGTAGACAGCTGAAGTATCCCGTATTTTTTGTATGCAATGATAAGCAAACATAAGCCAGTATTTTAAAAAACACTTCAATATTTGAATATAAAATTAAATTCCAACTCTTTTGAGAATATTGACTCTTCATTTTCTTTACCAATTACTAAATATATTCTAATTAATTTTCCTAGGGATTAATGCAACGAAATTGACATCTACAAAATAAATTCTGTTGTACCAAATTGAGGGAAATTCTAATTGCAAAGAAGATAGTACACATTAGACGTTATTGTCACAAAGTTTTCATTCACCACCCATTATATTCAATGTAAATATCAGATTATAAAACTATATAATTCAGTATCTTTTTTGACAAATGTATGCAGATTTCTTACACTTGGAAAAGACTACTATAATTTTTTCCTACAAGAACTTTGTGGGCTTTTTTTCTTACCCCCAGATTTATTTTATTTTGCCTGTGTGCTTTCACTTAAATAGAATATGTGCAGGTCATTAATTGGCTTCTAAAATTTCTTCAAATTTTCTCATGAAAGAATGAAGTTGAACTTAGCAAGACAAGGGACAGAGGTCCTTATCAAACTATTCCGCTGTCACCCTGATTAATAAGATTTTCTGCCTCCTTAAGCACTAAGAAATCACTGAAGATTGAAGATGAAGACCAAAATTTCTCAGTACACCTCACAGACTATAATTATACGGACATCTGTAAAACAAGATATTTACAGAATCACAGAATCACTAGGTTGAAAGAGACCTTCAAAACCGAGTCCAACCCATGCCCTAACACCTCAACTAAACCATGGCACTGAGTGCCACGTCCAATCTTTTTTTAAACACATCCAGGAATGGTGACTCCACCACCTCCCTGGGCAGACCATTCCAGTATTTTATCAGTCTTTCCATAAAAACTTTTTCCTAATATCCAACCTAAATTTCCCTTGGCACAGCTTAAGACTGTCCTCTGGTTCTGTCAGTGCTGCCTGGTGAAAGAGACCAACCCCACCTGACTACAGCCACCTTTCAGGGAGTTGTTGAGAGTGATGAGGTCACCCCTGAGTCTCCTTTTCTCCAGGCTGAACACTCCCAGCTCCCTCAGTCGTTCCTCACAGGGTTTGTGTTCCAAGCCCCTCACCAGCCCTGCTGCCTCCTCTGGACACACTCAAATGTCTCAATGTCCTTCCTAAACTGGACACAGCACTCAAGGTGTGACCTCACCAGTGCTGAGTACAGGGGAACAATGACCTCCATGGTCCTGCTGGCCACACTATTCCTGACACTGGCCAGGATGCCATTGGCCTTCTTGGCCACCAGGGCACACTGCTGGCTCATGTTCAGTCGGCAGTCGATCAGTATTCCCAGGTCCCTTTCTGCCTGGACACTGTCCAGCCACACTGCCCCCAGCCTCTAATGTTACAGGGGATTATTGTGGCCAAAATGCAGGACTCAGCACTCAGACTTACTAAACTTCATCCTACTGGACTCTGCCCATCCATCCAGCCTTCCAGGTCTCTCTGCAGAGCCCTCCTACCTTCCAACAGATCAATACACACTCCCAGCTTAGTGTCATTGCAAATTTACTAATGAAAGACTCAATACCCTCATCCATGTCATCAATAAAAATATTGAACAGGACTGGCCCCAGCACAGACCCCTGAGGGACACCACTGGGGACTGGCCACCAGCTGGGACCATTCCCTACCACTCCCTGGGCCCAGCCATCCAGGCAGTTCTTAACCCAGCAAAGAGTGCTCCTGTCCAAGCCGCGGGCTGCCAGCTTTTCCAGGAGTTTTGTCCAGGAGACAGTGTCAAAGGCCTTGCTAAAGTCCAGGTACACAACATCTACAGCCCTTCCCTCATTCACCAGGTGGGTCACTTGGTCATAAAAGGAGACCAGGCTGGTCAAACATGACCTACCCCTCCTAAACCCATGCTGGCTGGGTCTGACACCCTGGCCATCCTGTAAGGGCTGTGTGATGACAATCAATATCAACTGTTCCATTAACTGTTCCATATTCTTTCTAATTGTATCTAGAAACAAAAACAACAATGACAAGAACTAAAAAATGAGAAGAAAAAAATGCAAATGACAATCTTTTCTTACAAATGCCAAATTGTAGATAGAAGATTTTATTTTGTTTATCTATATTTCATTTTGTATATCTACAAAATAGGCACTGATATGTAAGCATAGCACAGTCACCACTAATTAACTTGGTAACAATGTCTTGGTAGTGTCCTGGCAACTCTGTCAGAGCTGAAGAAACTTTTAAGCAGCACGATGAAGGAAAGGACTAACCCTCGTTGGACTGACATACCCATAACATTTACAAATGAACTGAGTACTTGGAAAAACTATATCACGCTGAGTCGGGGTAGATTTATTGCACATGACATTCAGTGATTAATGAAAGAATTGCTTCTGGCCTTTCTTGAACAGATGCTCAAGGAGAATACATAGAGACTATTCTTATTTTGTGAGCAAACACAATTACTATTCTTGCAGTTGAGCATTATCTACCCTTTGTGACTTTCCATAGATGATATAAAGAGGTGAAAAAAGATATTCCATTGCCTTCTTATGCTGGTCATGCATAGAAGTAAAGTTTATTATTCAGAGTAGTTTATAATTCTCTGACACTTTTGAGTGCAGGTGGGTAGTTCAGGGGAAAAGTCAATTTTTGCTGACTTCCTAGAAACTACAGCTATCTTCTCATCCCAAACCTAAAAATAGTGTATAAGGACAATTTATGTTTCCTATATACAACAATCTATAGCAAAACTCATTATAAACCCAGTTGTTTCAGTAGGAGATCCTGGATTAACATCTTCAGCTTTAGGAGACTGCCCTGACATCTTTTGTTTTATTCTTTCCATTCCTTTATTGTAACATATGCCAAACACCATCCTGTTTCAGCCTAGTTATTACAATCCACTGAGAAATTGCTAAAATTCTAATTCTCTCCTGATTTGTTTGCTCAAACTAGAGAAAAACAGCATTTAAAAATAACGTAGTTGTTTGGACCTTCTTTGATTTCCTTCTTGCTTAACATAGTGCAGTTTACAAAAGGAACATTTTGGTTGCTTCAGTTTTGGTTGATTGATTTATTTATCATATGCAGGTTTCCTTTTAATGAGCAATTTTTAATTATTATCATTTATATCTGCAAGGAAAAAAAAGAGTTTTCTTTCGTCTGTTTTATTTTTTAATGAAGGCTTTGATTTCTTCAGGCTTTTGCTGGCCCAGTTTCACCATAGCCAGCAAATCCTTCACATTTACCAATTAAGACATTAACAAGCCTTAAAATAAGAGTAAAATCAGACAATCTTGTCATTATACTTAAGATGGATGTGTTTAGTAAATTCAGTTCTATCTCTTACCTTCCTTCCACATTCTGGCATTATGTACAATAAACATGGAATATGTTTTGGCTTCAATAAATACCAATGGCAAAAATCTGATCAACAAATCCTTGTTAGCTGAGGACAAAATTCCTGATACAAAACTGAGACAATATTTGAGGCTTCTGATGGCTCTACAATCTGATTATAAAAGATACCTCTGCCTGAAGTGATTTGTGAATGAGACCAAATGTGACATGCCAAAGTCAATGCTATGGATTTTATTAAACAGTAAATGTGACATAGAGAGAGAGAAAAGAGGGAAGTGTGAAAGAGAGAGGCAGAGAGCTTTAGTAGAAAGATCACCACGACAAGGTTCCTGTGGCATCCCACTAGTCCTTCTTCACCCTGCACTGGGACATGTCCAGAGAAAATCAGCAAAGCTGGTGAAGGGTCTGGAGCACAAGTCAAATGAGGAGAAACTAACAGAGCCGGGATTTTTCAGCCCAGAGAAGAGGAGGCTCAGGGGAGACAAGATTGTAGCCAGGTGGGGGTCACTCTCCTCTCACAAGCAACAAGTGACAGAACAAAAGGACATGGCCTTGAGTTGGCCCAGAGAAGGTTGAGATTGGACATAGAAAAATGTCTTCACTGAAAAGGAAGGCATTGGACCAGGCTGCCCAGGGAAGTGGTAGAATCACCCCTGGAAGTGCCACATGTGGCACTTGGGGACATGGTTTAGTGGTGAACATGACAGTACTAGGCTACCAGCTGCACCCAATCTTACAGTCTTTTCTAGCCTTAATATCTCTCTGACTTCATCTTTCCCAACAAACTAGACTTATATGTTCTATTAATGTTCTGCAATTCACTACATTGATGCAACAGGAGAGATACTTCTTTAACATTCAATTTAACTTCTGTATTATGATAACTTTCTATTCTACAATTAGCAACAGCCATCCATTGGGCAACATTAATTTGCATCTCAGGGGAAATATAAAGAAAAAGATAAAATGTATGCAAAGAAGAGCAAACAAACAATTCTATATATGAGACCTATTCAAGGGGAAAAGGATTTTCATGGAGGGGATAGTGTTAGGGTTTTATCAGTGATCATACTTGTCATTGATGCTGCAATTTGAGAAGACAAATATTTGGGGGCCAAAATCAGTAAAGAAATTCATATCAGTAATACCCCTTTCAATTTTATGACATATTTTCACATATTTATTCTCTCCAGTAACCCAAATATTTATTAATAATATTCAGACTGATATTTCTGGTGATAACTCTGCATAAAAATAACTTTAAAAAATAAATCCTAGGTTTTTACCCTGTATTCTCAATATTAAATCAGTGAAATATGACAATGTTTGCATGCACTCATGTTATAAAACGCAATGTGACTGCTAATATAGTGGCATTTTAAATTCCCAGGAAATTGTTCCGAACAATTGGGACATTCTTTATCAAATTGAAGGATTATCTCTCCCCAAGGATCAAGTCAGATGGGACTCGTCCTTTATTTATCATTTTCATCTTAAAAAGCAGTACAAGAAACAGTGATAGCTAACATGTACAATATGCCAACCAATCAAAATATTTTTATCCCCTTCCATGACAACAATCATAAAGATAGTATTGCAGCAAAACATCAAAATTCAAATGATATCATCAGTCTGACAATACATTGAAAAACAATTCTGTTGCCTGTAGCAACAAATAGCTTTATTGAGTCCTATGTTGCCTTGGGGATGCACAAAGGCAAAAATTAAAGAACTATAAATTACAAGTAAACTATCTGGTAAAAATGAAAATAAAATAAAGCTAAATCTGAATTAAGATATAGTAGGTGAAACACCTACTATATGCCACCAAGAAAGTTCTGAAAATGTCAGATAAATATACATATTTCAGGAGCAGCCCACAGAGTGGCTTAGAAAGCTGATCTATAAAATACAATAAATTTGCATAAAATAGGTCAGGAAACACTAAGCATATGGATCTGAGTTTTGCTGTAGGACTTAGGAATTAGGGCCAAAGAAAAACAAGTCCATGCATAGTTTCAGGAATATATCACACTTACTAAGTTTAGCTTACTGGCTATCATTAATGATGCATTCACTCAAACATGGAAAAGGGGAAAAAAATAATTTTCCAGAGTAAAGAACTTACTACCCTCAAGTTTCATATACATTTCCTGAAAAGTAAATCTCAAACTATTTATGGTGGCAACTCTTTCAATGCCTTCACAAGAGTTGAAAGAGTTTTTGACCATTTTGACAGAAAGACAATAGGAATGATATCAAACTAAAACATAATAATCAACATTAGTATGCATTTTAGAACTGGAAATCTTTACTCCTTAAACTAAATGGATGCACTGTTAAGCATAATTAGAGAACAGAGGCTAAGAAGTAATACTGACTTTAATCAGCTTCTTTTTTTTTCAGTGCTGCAGACCTTCCTCAGTCATAAATTTATTTTGTCATGTGACTCTTAGTTTCTCTAAGAAGTATTAGCTAAAGTGGTTAAAGAATTTTTCAGTCTTTCTTTCTTATACCTATGGAATTTGGGACCCAGATGTCTTGTGGTTTAGGATAAACCAGAACAATCTGGAAAGTGCTGAAGTACTGTGAGCTTTCAGACCAACAAACAAAGCAAGTTGTGACATATTCAGAATGTGGCGGACGCTCAGGAGTATTTTTATAAGGAGTAATTTAGAAGGTGGACATCTAAAGTTATCTAAGTTTATCAGATCCTACTGGAGAGAAAATGAAAAAATAGTAACTTTATTTTAAAAAGATCAACACTAGGTGGAAAAAAACCACAAACAAATAACTTTCTTATTTCACACATTCTGGGCAATAATCAGAGCTTCAACTCCTCTTTAGAACATATTTCAGAATAAGTAGGAATTTTTTTGACTGATACAACATACACATAAGTTAACAGGAAGGCAGACTTATCTGCAATTTTTTCCAACTCCTACAGTTGGAATTTCTGCCATTACTTCTAGATTCACTTAGATAACATGACAGTAAAATAACAGGAACCTTCGATTTTTAAGAGATACATCAATCAGTTAGAATAAGGATGCTTCAGCTAAGGAAGATAAGTCAGATCCTCATCTAGCAAACATTTAATAACTTCAGAAATCATGTTCTTTTTTAATTAATTATCCATTCTATAGAAATTAGTATTCCTAGGAAAATTATAGTCAGCTACAAAGCAAGAGTAATTAAATATGAGAGTTATGAAAGAAGTCTCCCTTCACAAGTAGGTGTTTTATTATCCTCATATTTTTGGAAAGCTGGAAAACTCTTCCTTTTTTCTGCATATTGTGTCATTTTTTGTTGTACACTTTATGACTTTTATATTGAGAACATGGACCCAAATTCCAATTCACAAGTAGAATCTCATTTCATGCTTACAAAATTTCAGCTGCTTTAAAAAAATCATTTAATGAACAAAAATTATTACAGTTATAAAAGAGAAGATAACTGTGATTGAGTGAATGAGCTACACATAGATCCTGTCAGGATGTCCTTTAACATTCTTTGTAACCAGATATCTATACAAGAGATACCAAAATTATGAAAGAAATAGTCCCTTGGGCTTGAGCTGTCTGCACTTCAACAGCCCAATTGAAGACTTGAGATAGGAAATACCAGTCTGTAGGAAAAGGACAGCATATCACTGCAGCAAAGTTTGAAGCTAATATTTTTTGCAACTGTTTTTGTAATTCTACACTGAAGCACTTAAACTACACTGCAATCAGCAGTACTGTGTTGCATGCAAAGAGCTTGACCCACTGGATCCCAGTGAGATCCCAGGTGAAAACTTAGGGAGAGTCCTCACATATCCTTAATATAAGCCAGTGGTGAAGTAAGGTAGTGATGTTGGAGGTTATATCTTGGAAGGAGGAGGAAGAAAAGGAAGGTATATGAGTCTTCAAACAACAACTGGGTAACTGCTTATCACAGTTCTATGTATTCAGCTGTGCATAAGGGAGTCCAGTTACAGAAGGAAAGGTGGCGTTGTAGTGGCATTGAGTTACTGCCAGTATTTGCAATGGCAAAAAAGGAAATTCTGTAGAAGAAAAGTTATTTATGAGTTTTTGCAGACGTAATCTATGAAAGACAGCATATGTATTTTTTTTTTATAGATATGCAGGATCTAATCCTATAGAATGGATGAGACATGTTAGTACTAAAAAGTGTGGAGGTGGACTGAAGATATTTGACTCATAGCAAATACTTTCCTGACAAATAAAAAGGCATTACAGGGAGATGGCAGCTCTCTTTACTTTTCCTTGGAAAAACATGCTTGTAGGGACTTATAACATAAAGGAATGGTAAAAAAAATTTGACTTGGTATTTAAAATCCAAGTAAGGTATCTGTGGAAAAAGCCAAACTATCTAGAGCTCTGAAAGACTTCCACAGTCTCTGTAGAAGTTTATGAAATCAAGCTTAAAATAACTTTTTAAATAACCTAGTATAAAATAAAGTAGTTTATATACAAGAGATCATAGCATTGTATTTTTTTTTAACTCAAATATGACTTGAATGTTTTTACATCTTTACTTCAACATTTCACTTTTTAAAATAACCCGTTCTTCATGCTGGAAGTTTCATTTTTTTGTCCTGTAGTCTGCAAAGAACTTTTTGCTTAGAAATATTAAATAAACAAGATCCTGTATTATTCCATGTATAACAGGTAGTACACAAAACCTCAAGTGTAAGAGCTTAAGATACACATAAAATATCCTTTTCAAATAAAATTTCTCCTTCTTAATTTCTGGCCTTAGCTTTAACTTAACTAATCTTTTATGCTTTGACATCCTTTAAAAATATTTATAATAAGTTATATCTCTCATTGGTGGCAGGAGAATATCTTACATTACCTAACTTTTCTGGGACTCTATGACCTTACTGTAAGTTAATTTCATCTTCCTTTGTCTTTATTTCTTGTCAAAAGCTCAGTTAAACAGCTCATGTAAATTATTTATATATAATTTGCTTAGAGCTTCTTTCTTCATTTATCTGTTACACTTTATGCTCAAATGAGAGAGCTCACTGTGAGCCTGTATGCTCAGCACTGATCTACAAAGAAGTTCTAGCCACATAAATTTGTTTTTCTTGGTCTCATCTGTTCTCTGCATTATTTATTGGGATGTGTGTTGTTATGAGGTCTTTTGCCATTTATGTTGGTCCTTAAATTTCTGCTCTGAAGTGTACATGTACATATTTTAAAAATATATGCTTTTCTTTGCAACAAAACCATTTTAAATAGAACTAGTTTGACTTGATTACTTATCAAGCACTAGGAAATGTAGAAGGAAAAATATCTAATAGACTGAAATAAAGTCAGGTTTTCTAGGTTATGTATTTTCTTTCAAATTTCCTTTGATTATCCATTTAAAAGTGCTTCTTTTCTATAAATGTATTTTTACTTTGCTGGCTAAATTTTTGTGGCTTCATTGTTGTGCACTTTGTGTTTTATTCAAATTCTGCTGGCCATCATTAAACCAAGGAGCTCCTTCTTCCAGGAATTACAAGAATTATATACATTATTTCCTTTCTTTTCAAGGTCAAGTTAAGGATTATAAGATAGATGTCCACTATTAAGGTACTCTGTGTATTGAAGGTAGTGCCTATTTGTTTGCATAGGGTTTTTTAATATATTTATGCAGGTACTTCTTTTGCACAAAGCCAAATCAAGTGTGCTTTTTCATTTGAGCAAGCTAACCCCCCCCATCATTTAACAGAGTTGAAAATCTTAAAAGTGCATTATGAAATACATGCTAGGATTATAGATGCATATGCACAATGTGTGCTAATTTACACATTGGTACAAAAAAAGTTATATGCATCAACATTTCTCACACTTTACTCTGAAGAATTTCAGCTACATTTGTAGCACTGGATTTGGATTTATCTGAATTATAATGAAAACTCAGAATCAGATAATAATGGGAGAAGGATTCTGTGTTGTTTTGTTCTTAATGCATTTATGTCATGCAGCTGTTTATTTCTTCTTAGTGATGTGATCTGCAGCCTCAACGTTAAAAAATGATGACTTTAAGAAAAAGAGTGTATGAAAATCTGTTATGTCATTTTCTGATTGTATCACAAAATCTGAAGATATGAATGTCAGAACAGAAAGAAAAGAGAAAAAAAAAGAGAAATATGCTATTTCTATGTGAATAACCTCAACACACTGCACTTCGATTTCCCATGTTAGACTTGAATTATTAATGTATTTATTTTTCATTTTAGAAAAACAATATTAAGTTTCTGTGTGTATTGAATGAAAAACTATTTTTTTTCCTACTGCATTGAGTAAACTTGGTTTATTCTAATGCATGAGGCTAGATTGGAGTTACAAGATCGGCAAACAGCATTTGCTATTAAAACACTTTTTACTGTGTTGCTAATTCAAAATTGCACATGAATGTGTTGAAAACCTACATATTTTTGCTTCTTGAAACAAACGAGATATTCACTTTTTATCAAAATTAACCCCTGGGTAACAGAATGCCTCAAGACAAACTTTGACACCAAACTACTTTTTAACTACAGCTAATAATCTGATTGAAAATATTCTATATTTAAAACAGCCCTGACTATCATTCTTCAAATAGTACCACTATAATTACTTAGCCTGTTTCACACACAGGCTCTCTCTCCAAGGTACTTATTCAGTTTTATTGTTCTCTGTAGCTCATACAATATACAGATCTAAAAGAATAAAGCCATGTGGGGATTAGCAGTGGGTTTAAGAGTTAATGCTTCATAACACTCCATATACTCAGAAATTCACATTAAAATTCTGAGAGTGGCATAAGCAGCGTGCAGAATCTTTGAAGAAAGATATTGTTAAAGTAGGGGGCTGGGGAGGTTATCTAGAGGTGAAAAGTGCAACAAAGAAAGTATGTTCTGAGCAGAACTTTTGTAATATGGTGGAAAAAAGAAACATAATGAATTCAGCTTCAGTAACTAGAAGTTCACTAAGGTTTAGCCTGATAATTGTTTAAAGTAGTTTTTCCTATTCCTGCTATGCTTCTGATTTTTTTCTTGTATTGATAGAAATTATACTGTTGCAACTTATGGTCTACAATTTTAAATATAGGTTTGTGTAATGGCATAACTTCTGTTTTCATTCATATCTTGATTTTCATATTTGGAACTGATCATAGCAGAGTCACTACTAATTTATGAAGTTGTAAAATGCCTAAAATGGGGTTTTGCCCACTTTTGTTTGTGTTTACCTCAATTACTTTAATCCTTCCTTCACAAAATCTGCTGTTAATTTTACCAATATCAATGTAAACAGAAAAACACGGATTGAGATTTAAAGTCTGTCATCTTTCCTTCGTAAAGAGTCATGAAAGGGAAGATATCTTTCTGTCTAAATTATTACTTGCTATTTTGTTCTCTGTTCCTGCTGCCAGAAGTTACTGACCTCTATGCTAACTTTGGAGTTCTCATTTTCCTGGAAGAGAAGCCCAGAGCTAACTGTTCTGGCTTTTTCCACTCCATTAAAAAATTACTTTCTCAAAAACTTTGTGACAGCAGTCAGCAAGATAACTCACAAATGGTAAAGCCAAAAGCTGATATCCATTACAAGAATCAAAGAAAAACAAAATCATGAAAGCCTAGTTGTTTGGTTCCTCCTGTATTTTTGTTCCAGTCCAGGCTTTTTGGTTGACTCTCTGATATGCTTATCCTCAGTGCTGAGTTTTTCAGGACCGAAGGGAGTCAAGACTACCCCTCCTCTTGGCTTTTCAAGGAACACACCTCAATATGGTGCTGATTATATGCAGGCCAGTAGAAACCTGCTAGCAGATTTAGAAGCCCCAGATTTCTCACTTCTAGTAACATTTTAATCAGATCAAAGGTCTAAACTCATCTTTCATTTTTATTTCACTGTCAGACCTATACTTTACTGTCTCTATAAAATTATATTGTGTCAGAAACAAAACTTTTTCTTTTCTATGGTAATCCTAAAGCAAGCAGACTGACTGTTCTTTTCCATACCACTCACAGTATGATCAACAGATCATCAAAAAACGTATTCCTTTGCTGAAACATAGGAAGTAATCTTCCTTAGCTATGTGTGAAAGTAACTGAGCACACCTATTGCAAAGTAAAACAGAGAAAACAGCACAAATGTAATCAGATAACATTGCTCTGCTTTAGTCTGGCAGCTTGTTAAAAGAGAGCTGTTTTTTCACTACATCAAGTCATTTGGCTTCACTCCAGTCATCAATAAAATTCTCACTTGGTTTACTAGAATAAAAGTGACATCAATAATTACAACAGGTAATTGTTATTCTTCAACAGTTATATATAAAATATACATAAATATAAGTATTACTGGATACTGTAATTGATCAAAAATAGATGGCATGATTTTGTAAAAGTCCTGGAGCAGTACATACACCAGAATTCACATCGATAACTTATTGAAAGATGAAGGTGTACAGTTTTTACTGGTTTGGTAGAATGGTGGCTGAGATTCAAAACTGTATTCAAAGTTCTATACTCCATTATAAGGAGTGCTCTGGACAGTATTTACAGGTGTTTTGACATTTTCCCCTGGCAGTGTCTGACTTACTACGAATGCAAGTGTTTATAATTTAAAAATCTGAAAAATCACCCACATTTATGATTGTAGAATACTGATATTTCCCATTTTTGTTATTCTTGTCAAGTTGTGTGACCTTCCTTTTGACAGTTTATGATCTAACTATGCACGCAGGTGATTATCATTTAAAATAGATCAGTCACTGTGATTTTAACTCTAGTATTATCCTACTTTTTGAAGCAATTAATATAATTAGTACTTTTCAATCTATTTTAATAAAAAACAGAATTTAAAGAAAGAAAAGTATTCATTAAATGGAGCATTGAGTTCTTTCACAGAAGAAGACCAAAGAAATAATATACTGATTTGCTTGTTTAAAAAAATATATAAAAAAAAAAATGTATCATTTTGTTTGAAGAAGCCCCCAATATTAGAAAGCAAAGTGGAAAGGCAGGTCTTTACAAAAAATACAAATTTAAATTTTGGAACGTGGTACAAGGAACTTTTTCCAATACACTTACAATATAAAATCATAGAATCATAGAATGGTTTGGTTTGGAGGACCTTGAAAATCATCTATCTCCAACTGCCTTACCATGGACAGGGCATCTCCAACTACACCAAATTGCTCAAAGCCCCATCCAACCTGGCCTAGAACACTGCCAGGGATGGGGCATTCATAACTTCTCTGGGCAACCTGTTCCCGTGTCTCACCACTCTCAGAGTGAATAATTTCTCCCATACATCGAAAGTGAATTTCCCCTCTTTCAGTTTGAGCCCATTACTCCTTGGCCTATCACTACAGCTCCTGATGAAGAGTTGCTCTCCAGCTTCCCTGTAGGCTCCCTTCAGATACTGGAATGTTGTTATGAGGTATCCACTGCTCTTCTCCAGGTTGAACAGCCCCAACTTTCTCATGCTGCCTTCATAGGGGAGGTGCTCTACTTCTCAACTTCATGGTTCCCCTCTGGACTTGCTCCAACAGTTCTGTACCCTTTTTATGTTGGAGCACCAGAACTGTATGCAGTATTCCAGGTGGAGTCTCATGAAAGCTGAGTAGAGAGGGAATCATACGTATCCTCTCCTATTTAATTTCTTATGGAAGGAAAAACTGTCAGAGTTTACCTAAACAGATCAGACTATTTTCATTTATACCCTTCTATACCCTTTTATCATTATTTAAAAGATTCATAATAAAAAAAGAAGACCACCTTGTCAATTTACCTAAATTTTGCACACCTAGAATTAATTTGACGCCTGATTTTTCTGCTTATTTAGCCTTTTAAAGGCCTTTTAAAGGTAAAAGGTCTTTGGGACAGTCTCCAAGACTTGTTCATTCATTTTAATCCATCCCATTTTACTAAATACTGGAGACTAATATCCACTAACGCTAGCATGCCTGTTCCAGAACTGCTTTTAACAAATGAAAACATACAAGCCTTAAAAAAAACTGGTTGGAAATCTCATTAACAATTTGTTTGACAAAACAAGGTTCTATTTTAATATACAAGGTCTCCCTTCCTTCTAGTGACTATATTAGCAAAAAGCTGCACATGCACATGAGGAGCAGATGGAAAACATGTTAGCATTGCACTACTCCTAATATTTTAATTTCATTATGTGCCTCTGCATCTATTTTTTCCCATTGTTTTTTTCAGACTTCCTCTTTCATAAAGAAGAAAAAAAAATAATGACTTAGCTCATTTAATCAGCAGCTTTGTGAAGAACAGGTTTGCAAATTAGTTTGAATTGAGGTGGCAAGGCAGGCAGGTGCTTCCATGTTGGGAGCTACTGAACTTCCCTGAACGAAGTCAGTTCATTCCCGGAGTGCATCCTCACTTTAACAGATATTAAAGCTGAACAGGATCTATATAAGTCATCTGTCTCTCTGCTTGCCAATGAGTCACTATCTGTACAATAAATATAACCAATCAAGCCTAGATTTTAAAAATCCAGGTCGTGAATGTTTCACTATCTATTGAGAGGGTATTCTTCAGTTCAGTTATTCCTTGGAGTTTGTGTTAGATTTTATGTAGAACTCAAAGGTTTCCTTCTCTTACTTAAATGATACTTCTCTCACTATTGCACCTTTCCTTTGAGGTCTGAGAAAGACTGAAATGCTAAAATTAATGTCAAGAATCTTCTTGATATAAAAATGACCAAGAATTCACCGTCAGTTTAGTCTGCTAAATGACTACTTCCTCTTACTGTATCAAGTCATACATTCAGAGAAAAGACATTTCTTGATTGCTGGAATAGTAAATAGGTCCTTCCACCAGAAAAATATTTAAATGTTGAGGATAAGTCTCTCCTGTCCTACCCAACATGTTCTTATGCAAACATCCCAAAATGACTGATGCTGATTTCTACTCAATAAAGATTAATGGACTGCACATCAAATAATGTAATTTGGCATATGACAGCCACTCTACAGCCTAACTAAAGAGTCAATACTAAAATAAGATGATAACTTCTTATTTGAATTACATACATTTAATGACAAAATAAATTTGTTTTTCTTTCATCAATGATAATACCCCTACAGTGTTATAAGAACAAAGCTAATTCTATTAAATTGTACTAAAATTTGCAAAATAATTAAATTTGAGTAGTGTATGTATAAAATACACTACGATTTTTCACAGCATTATACCTTCTTTTCACACTGATTTTGTCCTTATTTTTTTTACAAGTTTCTCTCATGTAGCAGGAATCTTTGAATCTTTTTTCTTTCCACAAAGTTTATGAATTTTTGGGGGGTTATTTATTTTTTTCATTTCTTTCATAGTAGCAAAGCCACTATTACTTCCTGTAGTCTGAAGAAGTATTTTTCTAACATCATTTTTCAGTTTTGTGCAGGGAATATATTTATGTCTTTATGATAATACTAGTATGTCAGCTTTAATACCCCTGAAAAGAGAGGTAAATGAATTAACAATTTGTTCATAATATGTTATAAGTCATGTATTTTTCAATAGCAATGGTAGTGTTCCTCCAAGAATTCTTTAGAACAGCGTTTTACCTACATCATCTAAATTCTAGTAACAACAGTTTCTGATTATTAAAAAACATGGTTTTTCATGTAATGCACTCTTTAGGGAGAGGGGGGAAAACGTATCAGTTGACCTTAGGAAGTCTTCTTTTCAGATATCTGAAATAATAATTATTTGTTCTTGTAGTGCATATTAGTTCCAAGGAGAAGAGTTTAGGTGCTTTCATTTTGATTTGTGTTTTGTTTTGTTTTGTTTTCCAAAGGAGGGAGGCAGGTGTGGTAGTGTTGGTTTGTATGGATTTTTCCCTGGATTTCATTTCTAAGTTGTACAGGTAGAAGCATGTGGACAAATCAGAAGAGGAATCAGATCACTGAAGAAAAGAATAATTGTACATATGTTATTGCCCAATGTATCTACATAAAATATAGATACAAAATAGGTTATGTTACACACACATACATATACTAACTCATATGTATGTACACGTGTGTGTGTGTGTATGTGTTTATATCTATATATATGTGTGTATATATGGATATATGTATATTTTGAATTTTTTTCCTCTGGTTAGGTGCTATTATCTGAATATCCAGACAGACAGCTAGTACGTAGCCATTTAAAAAAATGTTGTCATAGCTGTCAAAAAAATGAAACACCTTTGAAAACTGTCCCTGAAGGGATCCAACTGTGAACATTTGTGTCATAAGGACATCCAAAGAAAGTTGAAGCAGCTTATAAAAATCATTAGGCATCCACCCATTGACCTACAAGTAAAAGTTCATAGTCAGTATTAGTTTATAATAAGGTGAAGAATTCAATTGCATTTGAAAATTCCCCTTAACATGTTGGCGAATAGACAAAAGAAACCCAGCACATCGCTTTTATGGACAGATATTAACCTTCACAGATCACTGAGTATAACCAGACTCTATAATTGTGTTTGCTAAAAACAAAGACTCCTAAGCTTCTTTTAGATGACTCAGCAGAAATGTATTTTTTAATGACACTCTATTGATCTTAACTGTATATCCTTCAAAAAAATCTGTGTCAGGAAAGTTTGACCTGAATTTTCAGAGGCAACAGAAAAAACTAAATTATTTTCTTTCTTCCTGGATTTAGAAAGAGATTTTGCAGTGTGTCTAGTGCTTACAAGAAAAAATAATAAAGCCAGTCATAAAGCACTATTTCAAATGTTGCTGCAATGACTGAAAAATACATTCCAAACTCCTGGAGAGCAACTTAAAAGTTTTATGAAATGTATGAGATAGTGATAGTTTTCTAAACACATATATGTTACAAAATAACAGAAAAAATAAGAGAGAGAAGTGCAAGCTAGGAATTTTGTTCTGGTTTTCTTTTGGGTTCAGTTAGTTAGGGGAGGGAAGGGGTTGGTGGTTTATTTGTGGTGGTTTTAAATTTCTTTTTACTAGAAAATATTTATCTATGTTTTCCAGAAAGTGTTATGCAGAACACTTTCAAGCTTGGCATTTGTCTCCATCTTGACTTAATTCTGAACATCAGATCCTATATCCATTAATTCATAGAATTTTTTCTACTTAGATTCAGCATTTATGTCAAAGAGAAGTCACACAAACTAGGTCCCCTGTTATTCTAGTTTCCAAAGATGTATAAACCTTTCAAACACCAAGTATTGAACTCACCCTAAAACACAGCAGTCACTGCCACTGTCAGGTTCTCTCATCCTGCATTTTACAGAGTATCTGCTGAGGAAGTAGCATCCAGTTCCTTCAGAACTTCAAGGCTTGAAAAGTACAGCTAACATGTCCTCACTATTGCCAATTAGATTAAGTGGAAACCACTCTCCTTACTGAAGTGCTACAAAGAACTCAAGGTTAATAGAATTTGTGTTGGAAAAGACCACCAAGATCCACTATTCAAATCATAAATATGGCATTGCCAAGTCCACCACTAAACCATACCTAAGTGTCACAGCTACTTGTCTTTCAAATATTCCAAGGACATTCATTCAACCACTTCCCTGGAAAATCCTTCTCATCCTTAACAACCCTCTCAGGGAAGACATTTTTCCTAATATCTAATCTAAACCTCCCCTGGCACTACTTGAGACCATATCCTCTTGACCTATCACTTGTTACTCAGAAAAGAGACTGAGCTCTTCCATTTAAAGAAAACCAGAAAAAAACCAACCTAGGTCTTATATAAAATCTTCCATGTTCATGCATGGAATCCAAAAAAAAAGAAAAAAAAATTAAACCATTATTATTTTCATAAACACAAAACAGATTTTATGGAAGGTAGAGGTAATTGAGGTGTCAAAAATGTCACCTTTAACTTACCCTAAGATAAGACTACAGGAAAATAGGTGTATTTTTTTATGTACACACCCATATTATGTGATTTTTATAATAGTTTTTTCCCTGTTTAAAGTAAAGATGTGATTGGCACTGAAAAATGACGTGTGGAGGTCAGAGAGGTCTGACCAGGCTGACCATAACTCTTCATCCAGGTTACTGCTGGTAGCCAGAAACGGAAGAATCACTTCAAGTGTTTCTCCTTGATCCTGTCTCTCTCTGCCATGTGTTTTTTGCTATATCCTGCTACCTAGCATCTGGTCATTGCTTTAACAGAAGTCTATACTCAAGACTTAGGTAAATTAGAAATGCAAAGAAACTGAATAAATAGCTTCAGTCCCGTATCCAAAATTCCAGGCTTCATTCCAAAAATGTTCAACGGGGAATGTCATTAGAGATTTCCAAGGTAGACTATCTTTTTCTTTGTGAAGAAAAACATTAACATCTTTCTTCATTTCAGCTCATAGAAAAAGTTTGCTTGTAATCCAAAAATGTACAAATAAAAAAGTTCTAAATTAAATAAAAACCTTACATTGTACATGAGCTGATTAGAGCAGCTAAAATATTCAGTGTTTTTGAAACATCCCTTTCATTAAGGATGGAAAGCTGATAAATAAAACCTTAATCAAATTAGAAGAAAAAATACATCTTACTCTGTATATTATAGTGAGTGTTAAGGGAATTTCCTTCTCTGACCATTGAGGAGCCACTCTGGCAGTCGCCCTCCCACACCAAGGCTTTCACTGCTGGGACTGTAGCCCTTTCACAGCTGCTGGCTCCAGTGACCAGGCAGGTGCCACTCTTGACTCCCTACAACAGCCCGCCCTCACAGTCAGACCACCTTTCCTTACTTGTCTGATCCCGGGTTTTCCTAAGGCACAGTGACAGAAGCAGCTGCAGCTAGTGCCTCCCAGGGGGGATCCCCACTAAAGGAACCTCTGGGTTTTTATACCCTCACAGTCCAAGCACTAAAGTCTTGGCTTTTCCTCCCAAATCCTCGGCTCCTGCCATATCCCTGAGTGTCTGGCCACCTGTCTGGGCCACAGTCCCCATGTCCTTGGCTATGCACAGGGCCAGCAGCTCAAGGCACTTCCCATGGGATCCCAGCACCCCGAGCTCCATGTGCAGCTCCCACTGCAGCAGCTCACCGAGCTACCAGCCCTGGCTGCATTCCTTATCCATGGCTGTGTTTGCATGTAGATTTTTACAGTCACCATTTTTTTCCTTTACCTCTCCCAGCCTGACAGAGAGGTGCCAGGCACTCCCTTCAGACTGCAGCTTGCTGGGCTATATCTAAATGAAAATTTGTTTGGGTCGAAGCTCTCCCCTGGCACAGACAGCAGTGCCAACACCTCTTGGAAAATGTGCCCTGTGCTGCATAACTACCATTCCTTTGCTGGTGTTGCTAGTGGATGAGATAGGTATTTCAATGAAGTTATAAAATATTTTAACCTACATCAGTGATGTTTTTTGTGGAGAAACATAGAACAATTTTTACTTGTATTTTTAAAATGCTTTTTGAGAGCTTCCCTAGTGAATTATAATAAAAAAAATATTTGCAGAAGTTTGAAATTTAATGAAGCTTTACGCTGGAGAGAGCTCCTCCATCAAACACATTTTCACAAAGCTTAAATCTGTGGAGTCTCTATTAATTTAAAGTATATCTCATAACTCTTAAGCCAAGATTTAAACCATACCCTGGCTCTACAATTATTCTTTGAAAAAAAATAATATTTTAGTTCTGATTATTTTATTCTAACATCTTGAAGATTAGAAAAGCTGTGTGACTCTGCAAAAAATAAGAAATTATCAACATTAGTGTTTCTGTCTGATACAGAGGAGGAATTATACAGAGTAAAATGCATTTAATCTTATTCTGTAGCTCTTAAACATAGCCCAATCATTCACTAAAGTTCTTTAAAAAAGGCCACAGGTGCATTTTAGTCTCTGACCAAGCAGCTATAGACCTAAAAAGAAGTATCACCCAAGGTAAATTTGCTCAAATAGAATAAGAAAAATAAGCTGAAAAAGGGAAAAAGACAGAAGGTGAAGAAGAATGCATCATTTAAAATTATATGCATTTCAGGCACACACTTCGTAGAAAATATTGTGGAAAAGGCTAGAATAAAAGTGCACACATTGCCACTAAAATTTTATTCATATTTTATTAGACCAATGGACAAATACTCTTATAGGTTTAAAAATACATTGAATTAAATAAGTTAATTACATTGTTAGTATTTTCAAATCTTTATGGTTTTTTAACTATTATCAGATGGGAAGCATGTGCTTTTGGAGCTATATTTCCACTGAACATAGTGACAGACCACCAACTGTCCCAAAAAAATCAGGGAGACCATAAGGACACAGAATAAAAGATGTGAGCTTTAAATCACTCTTTAAAAAACAGTCTAAACAAAGGAAAAAGAATAAGATAATCTAGTCATTAATTACAATACAAAAAATGAGCTTTCAAAAGGAACCTTCCGAAGAGTTTGAAGAGAAATTCGTTAAAAGGTATATATATATATATATATATATATGAACCCTTAATAAAGTTTTTGCCAGGTGATCTCATAAATATACACAGATAAATAAGTGCACATAGAAGGATAACTATCTATGTTATCTATGTTATGTGTCTAGGGAATTAGATCTCTCCTGTAGAATAGGCAAAAACACCCCTCTGCTTTTTCAGTCTGAAAAAAAAAAGAGAAAACTGAAATACCAGTTAAATAAATCCTGAAGAAAAAAGCATTTTTCTTACCAGCAAGACCAAATGAAACTATCAGTTATGTTAAACTTGAGAAAAATTTTCCTCATGGATGTGTAATAGATGATGTTGTTATGGCATGATTGTAAGATTGAACTCTGCACAGAGGAACGATTCATTAAAGCCTATGAAGTGTAACTAAATGCTGCCTCTCTCAGAAAGGTATGTGTCCTTGCACTCTCTCTATATTTACTACTGTAAATGTAAACAATATTACTAAAGAGGATACCAATTGGTTTCAGCCTTTTGAGAGTATTTGATTGTTTATGCAATACTATTTGAATGTCAACATTCAGAAGTGCACCAGAATGCACATTAGTTAAAAGCGACGTAAACTTGCAAATTTAATTTAGCTGCATATAAACAAACAAACAAACAAAAATCAAACAAAAAAACAAAGCAAAAAGACCAAACCAGACCAAAAACAAAAACAAAACAAAAAAAGAAACCGTAAAAAACCAAACAAAAAAACAAAACCAAAAAAACCCCACCAAAAAACCCCCCAACAAATCTATCAATACAAAGCTAATAAAATGGTGATATAGCAGGGCTGCAGACAAAAATAACACAAAATACAAATTATAATGCCTAAGTGCCTAGAAATTCAGAAACAGCATATGTATTTCACAGTATCATCCTCATTTGTGGACACATACTTTTCCAGGAACAGCCAATTTAATTTTATGTCTCTTCTTCCACTGAGGAATGTAATACTTTACTTCAGTAAAATATATTTACCAGAAACAATAGCAAAACTGCCATTTGCAGTAGTAAAGTCCAATTATTACATTCATTATTTATAGATTTTTCTATTGACCGGCTTTTAATTTTCTTCATGGTGTCCTGGGTAACCCAAAATCTTTTCGTGTTCCTCAGCTATCTGTGCCCAAGGTTGTTGTTGTCTCTTTAAGAACCAGTGGCATGGCTGAAAATGGAACTGTGGGGCAGGGTGTTGCTGCAGAGAGGTGGGACTTAAAAAAGTTCATAAAATTACTTGTTCTAGTGAAAATCTGAACATGCAAATTACAATAAAAGCAAATAATTATGTTTTCTTGACTGAAAATAGCCTTTACTATTTCAGATGGATTTGAAGACCTGTATGTTATGTTAACCATAAGATTTTGTTTGTCCGGTATTATAAGTGGTGTTCACATAATTTTATTGAGTATTTCTACAGGCTGAAGGGCAAGAACTCTATTACAAAACATGTCCAGAAATATGTTATGAAAGTACAAGATAATTACAGAAATAGTAGTTATTCAAGAAACATTACTCTGGCAGATTTAAAATTAAAATGACCTTAGTAAGGGGCCAAATGTTTGCTCTTATTAATGAGTCACAAGTATGTATTTCTGAATAACCCTTCATGGTGTTAGGATGTTTTTACCCTCTTTAAGCACTCTTTCTTAAATCAAAGTGAATAAAATTAAAAGAAAATCCCTCAAAAGAATGAGGCTATTATCAGTCATTGAGCTCATCAGAGTTCATTGGGGACGACAAATAATGCTATCTAATTAATTAGGTTGACAGCAAACTGTGTGACATATTTCGTATGGCTGGCTGGTTTAACATTCTAAACCCTCTTGTTTATTAGAGATTGCATGTTTCAAATAGAAAAGGATGTTAGACATCGCATCTGCTGTGTAACAGAGCTTCAGAAAAAAATACACTGAAGTCTTGATACGTTCACATCACAATAACAAGACAAATGCAGCATCTGATATCTGATATGCCATGAACAATTCCAATTGTTTCTAAAATTCTATTATTTTAACTAGGCTACATGGAAATAAACTTCCTACTGTCAACATGATTCTTTGATCAAAGTCTGACATCAAGTTAGTCAATAAAATATCTCAGTTTTAAATACCTCTTATCTCTGAGTTAGCACAAGTAAAATTTTGAAATGAAATGCACATCCTGAGATGGCACATCTTGTTTACAAAGTGGTGGTTGGCAAATAGTGATATAATACTGACTGACTACTATACAGAGCTGTGACTCTAATTATGTGCATATTCTAAAATAAATTTGTTAGAAAGCAATTTACTTAAAAATGCATGATTCTATTTCATGCCTGAATGCACTCATGTGAAAGTACTGTATTTCTAGTATACTTGAAATAGATTTAGCAAACAAAGGAAGGGGCAGAAGTCCAAGTACGCTATAATCAAATTATTTTTCTTTTTTTTTTTTTTTGTTTTGTTTTTTTTTTTTTTTTTTGTTTTGTTTTGGTTTTGTTTTTAAATTTTTCTTTTCAATAAAATATTTTATAGGTAACATTTTGTTAGTATAGATATCCGTATCATATACATAGCTACATAAAACTGTATGCAATTATAAGTTCTTGAGTTCTGATGGAATCAAATGCAGAAATTCGGTAGCAGGACTACCTAAAATTAAAGCACATGACTGAGAGCATTGTCCAGATGCTCCCCAAACTCTGAGAGGCTGGATAATACAACTGCTTCACTGGGGGACATATTCCAGTGACTGACTACCCTCAGTGAAGAAGCTTTTCCTAATGGCCAGTGTGAATTCTCCTTGATGAAGCTGGATTCCATTTATTTGTGTCCTGTTGCTGGCTGCCAGAGGGAGGAGATCAATGTCTACCCTCTGCTGATGCCCTTAAAGAAGATATAGATTGCAACGAGGTCTTCCCTCAGCCTTCTCTTCTCTATGCTGAGCAAGTCAAGTGACCTCAACCACTTCTTGTAAATTTTGCCCTTGAGACCTTTTACCATCTCAGTCATCCTCCCCTGGACACACTTCAATAGCTTCTAATAAGTCGTTCTTATAGTGAAATACTAAAACTCTACAAAGGACTGGACTTGGGCAGTACAACTGCAGTGTAGAGTGGAACAATCACCTTCCTTGACCAGCTGGCAATGTTCTTCTTGATGCACTCCAGGACACAGTTGGCCCTTTTTGCCTTTCTTTTTTCGATTAAAAATTCTTTTTCCGAATCACATTTAGTTTGTTAGTTTCTTGTTAAATCTTGTTGATTTACCATTCAAGAAATAGGGAAAAATTTTTAAATTAGGAATGCATCCCATGACTTATTCCCATATCTACAAGTCTAGGTGAGTTCTAGACATATTATGTATTAAGTTTATATGCCAAATGCTTGTGCAGGGTGGCTGTAACAGATCTCTAAGTTAAATGGTCTTTAAACTTTACAGAGTGTTTTTCAGCAAGTCTTCATGTCAGGTTGCTTTCTATTGCTCTTTTTTTTTTTTTTTTTATGCTACAATATAAACAAGAACTGATTTATTCTTAACAAGCCTTTTTAGTCAGGAACATTTTGAATGAGTATAGGAAATTTGCATGACAGTTTGTTTTATTGTTGATGCTCTGTGAGTAAGAATGATTGTTACCGTGCAAATAGACATGGGCAGTATTAAACATGGAAAGAATAAAGTTAATATTAGACTGTGTTAAAGAGATAAATTTTGTATCAGAGGAACGACAAGGCAGTGTACTCTGTAATTATCATCTTAATAAAAAACAGAAATCCATTCTATGTTTTATTGATACCACCAAAAATCTAAGTCTGTTATTAATGGCGCAGTTAAGAAATCTTTAAGATCCAAAGATCTTGGCAAAATCATAATATAGACTGGGACTCCAGCTGATCATGCAAAACTCACAATAAACCATAAAGCTAGACAGGTTTAATTTTCATTATGGGTGAACACAAAAAACTCTACTCAAATTTAACAAAAAATCCATCTAGAAAAATGAAGAACACAGAATAGGCCTTATCCATACTGTTGAGCTCTCTTACCCTCCAAAACAAGATTATCACAACTGACATGCCGTGGGAACAGTCTCTAGCCTGAGCCATGTTGAGAATTAAATGCTACTAAATGGTTTTCCTTTTGCTGAACTGTTTAAACTCTCTTGTGCACAGATTTTAGCTTAGACATCAATTTCTCTTCTGTGGAGTCTTGCCATGTGTAAGTAAAATTGCAGTGGAGAATTCTACTCCATGGAAATCTTTGTACATGTTCAATTTATATTAGCACAGATATTTTTCCTTTGCAATTAACCTCATCTTGGTCTCTCTTTATCAGGTCTCATGTAACCTTTGAAACAATTATTGAAAAGTAGCAGTACTTTATATCATATATAGAACCTAACAGATTCGATTTGTTTTTCAAGTAAGCATGTTTACCCCTGACAGCATGAGAAACTGTAGTTTGTGTAAAAAGAGTAGAATATGCAGAGACTTACAAACCCAAGATAAATGGTTTTCTACTGTTAACTGAGGAGGGGTGAGTAGAGAACCCAAAAATGCATGCACTGAAATAGTAGGATGATTCCTCAATCAGCTGCTGTACTGACTGTGTTCAGAAAGGAGATATACTTCTGCTACACTGATATTTCCTTTGTATAAACCTATTCTGTAAAGAAATTGAAAACTAAACTTTAATTCTTCTTTCTCTAGCTTCTCTGAGTGCAGAACTTCTTTGAAGTGCTCCTAGCTTTCTGCCAATTTTCTTTCCAATAGTAATGCAACTGTTTGTCAGCTCCTGAAATATCATAAAAAAAATATAAATATTGAATATGTCTTCAAGGTTTTTCTTCAGATTTGTAATGACAAATGCATTTAGCTAGCTCATTAGTTCCATAGTGATAGCATTTGATACATCTAAAGTAGGTAGTTTATGTCTCTTCTCACTCCTTACCCAGTTTTCTGAATGATGCAGAGAAGTATCTGGAATAATTTTGATAGTACATTTCATAGCTTTAAAATATAATGGGCTTCAAAAAATAGTCTTGCATATGGATACAGCAGGAATACAATAGCAGTATCGAAGAGAGTGATATAAAAGAGATGTGATTTACACAGACATGTACACGTAAAAACTCAGTATGTAGACCTTATCCATATTTTCAACCATGGGAAAAAATCTTTTTTAGCTCCAAAAGAGCATCTTTGTCTCAGTGAATGAATTCAACCTTTCCATTTTAATGAAAATCAGAAGAAAAATCAAGTAGAAATTAACTATCAAGAAAGAGATAATGAGCAAATATTTTTAGCCTGTTTTCCGATGTTTGTCACACACAAGCACACTTCCTGGTGCAAATCATTTTAGCAGTATTTTAAACTAGTCTGTTTGCTTTACTCAAAATCGTGTTTATGGGCAAGGGAAAACTAACTTTATATAAGCCAAAAATTTATTACTAAAATAATTGAATATTCACAGTCTTACCTGTCAAACCAGAATAAATCCTAGAAAAGAAAACGTGCACTTATTAGGTAACTTTATTTATATGTTGAAAAGCTGATATTTAATTTATTGACATTCTTGTTTGTTGACATTGGAATTAATGTTTAAAAGACGATTCATCTTACATCTGACATATTAAACACTTGTCAAACAATTAGAACTGTATCTTATGCATCCACTGGGTTTACTTCAGGGAAAGAAGCTGCATTAGGAAGAGAAAGCTAAATCATCTTGAAATAGGACTACTAAGTTGTTGCCATATGTAGGTGACATTCCAGAAATTTTAAATAATTTATTCAATGTAAATAGCTATATAGCAAATGGCAGATAATTTTATCTATTGAATTTAAGGCCTCAGAGAAATGGAACAATAGCAAACCTGGAGTTGACCTGACAGGAAGATGTGCTAAAATATGGTAAGCTTAGAGATAATAACACCACAGTAAAATTAAAATAAAATTAAGAAACCCTTTAAATTTATTGGAAAAAAAATGGCATTAAAATCTTTCATTTTTGTACAGCAAATCTGTAAATGTCTGGTTAGCATGGTGGGTTGAACCCTGTCAACTAATTACTAACCAGTCTAGCATGACAGAAGGTGCTAAAAAGGCAAAAATCAAGAAAGACAAACGGATCAAGAGTAAGACAGTTTTATAAGTGAAGAAAAAATTTAAAAAATAGATGCAAAGTCAACCACTTACCACCTGCCACCCACAGACTGATGCCCAGCCAGCGTCTTAGCAAAGGTTATCTGGGAAAAGCAGTATCCTCAGTGTGGAGTCATATTATGTTAATTTTCCCTTTGGTCAAATGGGGTCAGTTTTCATAACTGCATCCCTCCCAGTTTCTTGCCTGCTCTGCCTACACACTGGAGAGAGGCAAGGGAAGAAGGCAAGACATAGCAAGAAGCAGAAACTCTTGGTGCTGTGCAAACAGTTCAGCAACGGATAAAACACCGGTTTGTTATCAACACCATTTTGTCATAAACACAGCATTATACAGGCTGCTATGAAGAAAATTAACTCCATCCCAGACAGACCTAGAAAATTAAACAAACAGGTCTGCTGTTTTTTTCTATTTTGTAATAATTTAATAAATAAATATAATGGAAAACAAAGGCTTTCTTCATATGTGAAGTAGTCATTCTTGATAACCTTAGTGAAATATCTGCATTTTCATGACGGGATGGATTCTTTGTGCTCCCCAGTAAAGTCAAGAGTGCACAGAAGTATCTTTTATGTCAATTTATTTATTTAATATTGTGGGTTTTATCCTAAATATAATGAAGTTAATATATTAACTTGATGTCCCAAAGAAAAATATTTTATTCCAGCCAATGTAGAACATGGCCAAATGTTTCATTAGATACCATCTGTATCAACATATTGTCAGCCAGGTGCAAATGCTTAGCTGGCAAATCTGGCAGTCCCCCTTCTAGTTTTGTTTAAACAAATGGGTTTCTGTTCCTCAGGGATCCTTCCTCTGCTTAATGAAACTCTTGGCATTTAATCTTTCCAAAACTTATAAAATGACATTTCTTTGCTTCTATGCATTCGTACACTGGGTGCATTTCCTCAAGGTGTTCAAATAGCATTAAAATACTTAACCAAGTCTCAAACACATCTAGTCAGAGTTAGTAAGTTTTATGGAGCAATCCCTGAAAATGGCAGGGAGTAGTTAAAATTCAACATATATCTTTGAAAAACAACAGCAGAAGAAAGTATACAATTTTTATTTTATAATGGACTGTTGCTGTGGGTGGGGGAGGTTTCCCTTTGTGACAACTTCACCAGCTTGACCAGGTCATAATGTGGATAAAAATAAATGGGATGGGAATGATGGTGTGCCTGAGAAATCCTTTAATCCATACATGACCATGCAGTCTGAGAGGCAGCATCCAAAGACCAGGGAGAGGTGTCGGGTTAACAATACATAGGGGCATACCTGAGGGCAAAGGTCCAATCTCAAACGAGAACCAGAAACATGTCTGGGCAAGCCCTCACATGTCCCCACAAGTCCCATGGCTTTAGGCTAAAGCCTCTGCTTCTGCAGGGCACAGGCCTGACCTCGTGTCTAAGGCATTGCTTTTCAATAGCCTGTCTCCCAGGGTCTTACATTTATGCCCTCTGTGTAAGGAACCTGGGCTAAGCCCCAGTCCATCTCAGCCAATTCGACTACCACAATGTACTTCTGTTGAACATATTTACTCTGTAATTTGAAGACAATAATTATGTCCTTCTGTTTATGTAAAATGTTAAAAGCTCTGCTACTAACAGGAAAATGCCTCATGTAAAACCAATAATTTACTGTTAGCCCAATTAAAGTTTTACCAGATTTATGACTCATTAGTATAGTTACCAATATTGTATAGTCACAGTCCAAACCAACACAGACGAGCCTCAAAAAACCAGTTTAAAATACTACACGAGGGCTTTCCTAGTGTCTGCTGCACTGCTGCATGATGTGATGCAAACACTGCTCATGTGCAACTCCTGAGACTGTGTTTGCTGGGCAGGCTTGAGAAGGTTTCACTGTACCACCCTGAGGTCTTTCCAGAAGAGTTGCAACATCGCTAATAAGGAGAATTTCTTCCTCCCTTTAGAGCAAGGTGGAGATCTAGGTACTTTATTCCTTTCCAGTCTTGGAATCTATTCACATTTTCCCAAATTTTCTAAGCACAGTCTGCCTACATATTCTTTCCTTTAACTGTCTTTCGATTACTTGGTGTTTGTATTCTCTTTCTAGTAGCAAAAATTAGTGAAAGTGGAGAAGGTTAATTTCTGGAGCATCCAAGCAGTCTCATATTCCTGAAAGCAGTCTTTGAAGTAACTAATAAAGTCATCAAAAAACTTCAAGTATCTTTTAACATACAATAAGTTGTCTATATTAAAAATTCTATAGTTCTAACAACATGTTCTGTGATTAAGATAAATAATATTTCAAAGGATAATTAGTATGTTACAATTCTTTTATGTGTAAATATTTTTATATAAATAGAAAAACAGAATACCCTGAAAAAAGAAAATTCACCTTATTGCAATGTGTTTACATATACATATTTGTTTATACTTTCTTAAAAACTATACCTGACACAGGTTATGTGCTATGCAGAGATTTTTCCAGCTTTTCAGCCATTCACAGTTCACTTGGAAATTTCTGGAAAACATAATTTTAACTTTGTATCCAAACCCTAAAATTCGTTTAAATGTGACAGTAGTGAAAAAGCAAATAAATATATAAACATTTCAGAGGCTCAAACAGGGTCTTAAAAATTATTATTCTAGTCCTTTAGTTCACATGTATGGCAAAAATGAAGTGTAAATAAGGACTATGAGAGAATTTATTAAAAAAGTCTAATCAACCAATGGTTTTCAATTGATAAAGTGTTAAGTTTTGGTACTGTTTGCATCCAGCCACTGAAATATGAGAAAATCATATTTCAACCATAACCATTATATATCTATCTTACTGTTTAACATATCTAAAAGCTAATATTTAAAAAATACATTTCAAATGTTTCTCATGTACACCCACACCATTTCCAAAATTTAAGTTCAGCAATTTGGCTTAGATCCAGCTCTGTATTTTGCTCCACTGTGAAAATTTTTCATTGGTTTTAAATTATATTTTGCATATCGTACTGTTTTATACTAAATATACATTATATTCTATATAATTTCAAGACATATACACCTTATGCATCATGTAGAGTTTCTTATCTATATTTATGTATATGTATATACATGTGTATATGAATATATATATGTAAAACGTTAACAAAGATTATTTCTGTAAAATGAGGGTATTTCCAAGGGAACTGTATAGTCACGCTGATTTGAAAAAAAATCTCGGTAATACTGTGTGTTATGGTGTGTTCTCTTCATTCTTACAATTAGAGGAAAAAAATCATAGGTTTGTTTAAGGGTTTTATTGCTGATTTAGTTATGAACTTTAATTTGTTTTGTGGAAGATCCTACCATAGACCAGGAGATCTTAGTTTGCCCCTTGTAAGATCACCAGTTATATATATGATTGACAGTTTTTCTTTAGAGAAAGACAAATCTAAGAACAAAGATTTCATTTCTACGTAAAAGTCACATTCAGCCACTCTCTTGCTACCCCACCAGTGGGATTAGGGAGAGAATCAGAAGGGTAAAAGATAAAGAACTTGTGGGATGAGATATGGGCATTTATTGGGAAAAGCAAAAGCTGCACACAGAAGCAAAGCAAAAATTCATTCACAGTTTCCCATGGGCAGGCAGGAGTTCAGCCATCCCCAAAGAGCAGGGCACTGTCACAGGTAGCTGTGACTTGGGAAGTCCAACAGCATCACTCTAACTGTCCCTTCTTCCCCCACTTCATACACTGAGGGTGATGTCACATTGTCTGGAATATCCCTTGGGTGAGTTTGGATCACCTATCCTAGCTGTGTCTCCTCCCAGCCTCCTAGGCATCCCCAGCTTCCTTGCCAGCACAGCAGTACAAAAAGCAGAAAAATCCTTGGCTCTGGGTAAGCCTTGCTCAGCGATAAAAAAATCATCTCCATTTTATCAGCCCTGTATTCAGCACAAATCCAAAGCAGAGAATCATACCAGCCATTGTAAAGGAAATTACCACAGCTGAAACCAGAACAATTTCATTCAGCAGAGAGGAAAAAACAAACAAACATACATACAAAGAAAGATACAAAACCAAAAAAGTTCCCCAACTTGTCAAATAATCAAGCTCGATTAAAATATGATTTAGCTTTCTTTTCAAAGTAATGACATATAACTATATTTCTCTTGCTAACATAATGAAACTGAAAAAGATGAGTGAAAAAAGATAACAGCATGTAAAGGATGAAACATTGATATCCAGCATAAAAAGAAAGACTTCACATCTCTTCATCAGAGAATAGAAACAGTCCAATGCAAAAGGCACAATAAACAATGCAAAAGGTACGTCAGGTGAGCTGTGTCCATGCAAACAAGAACAGACAAAAGTCTTCTCCTGCAAAGGTAGTTCTAACCACATACAAAATATGGCTTCACAAGGTAAAGCAGAGACTGTAATACATAATGGCTTTCTAACAATACATTAAACAGTAATTCTATAATAATCCTTGACAAGAGCCAAATATTTTAATGGGCCCCACTTTGTGTTTCCATACAAACATTATGTAGTTTCTATTTCATATCTTACAGCAGGGAAGATAGAAGTGCTGACAGCTGAAGACAAATTTGGATTACTGCAAGTTGTCACTGGAAAAGACATGGGAAATGCTACCACAGACCAAGTACATTTGTGTATGCACAAAATAAATGAATGAAAGTCTCTAATGTAAGTTTTAGGGAAAAAATAGAACTAAAAATTCTGCATATTCAAATATCACTGAAACTGAGGTAAATTAAATTGTCTGTAAATGAAAACCCAATGGAATTGGAAGAATTCACTCTCTAGTTTTCTAATTCAACTACTGTGAATGCCAGACAGGTGTAAAGTGCTATTGACCTCACATAAGAATCATGTCTTCTTCCAAACAATATATCCTACTGCCACTATTCAAATCAGGATGGTGGACCCATAAGATTTCTCTGGTAGACACTAATCACTTGAAAAAAAGCAAAAAGCACCCACAGTCACAGTAATGGATGTGAAATTATTTGAACTTTTTTTTTTTCTGAAACCTATGATAATTTTTAATGCTGTAAGAACAGTCTCTACCAGAAGACTTGTATTTTCTAGCATACCTGTTTTTCAAGCACACTTAGACAAGTGCATATCTGAAATTTGTTTAGTTACACAGCATTCAGTTACGTGAGATAACAAAGAGGTTTGTTGTTCTTGTTTTAAACTAGGAAATATGAATCAATGGAAACCAAAAAGCTTTAAGCTAATATTGCAATTCCCAGAGAACCCTTATGAGGATGTAGCAGATGTTATTTTCCTTTCAAAATCAAGGAAAAATGCTATCAGGCTCAAAATGTCCTGATGCTGTGATAAGGATGTTTATACTTAGTATGATATTCCAATATTCAAGTGTAAGTTTAAGAAAAGTAAGCTACTTCATTCGAGGATATAAAAAATTCAGTCTTTTTCTGGAAATGCTTATAATAAAATTTTGTTTTTCTTCACTGCTGCAAGATACAGTTCTCTAAAACCTTCAAGGAGTTTTCAACTCCTTTTGAAAAAGAGCAGTTTGAAAACTGCTAACTATTGTATTTTTAATCTGGAAGCAATTTTCTGATTGTGAAGGAATCTCACTGCTGTAGAATATCAGCAGCACAAAAATACTGCATGCCAAAGCATTTCATAATTTCTGCTTCTCATTTCACAGGAATCCAAAACCCACAAAGAATAGGGAAAAAGAACCAGGCAGGCTATTTTAAATTACTTATATGAGCTAGAATTAATTTTGTCTGAGCTAGAGTTGAAGATCTGAACATCAAACAGGATGACTAAGCAGAGAAATAGGCAGTAGGGGGTGTATCAGTCAAAGCTTCCCCCGTGAACTCCTGCCCCATCCTACCCGCGCTATCGCTGACACCTTCCCGTATCAGCAGGGCGTGCTCTGACCAGGATCCATGTCTGCCTCTGGCACCCAATGGCTCTGCCTTCCTTGTGCCATGCTCCACGTAACCCTGCTCCTTCAGCCTCTCTCTCAGGTCTTTCAAACCAGGTGTCAGCCCAAGCCACCAGCCAGGTAGGTTCATAATGATTCTGTGATCTGCCTCCCCAGCAGTTTCAGTTTCAACTCTTCGGTTAATTCTTGACCTGTGGTTCACACAGGGGTTCACACCTTATTCTCTGTTCTTGTTTGCATTTTCCTCTTTACCCTGGCCCACCATTTGCACTGAACTCAGCTCCCAGACAGAGTGATACCATCATACTTCTGGAGCAATTTCTGATTTATAAGTCTGATGTCAATGAACTCTATCTGACTCCAAGAATTTAGGATGAGACTGAATTTGTTCCTCCTTAATATCTCATATGTTTACATAGATTTGTCCACAGTCTCCAAGTACTATTGAATTATAAATAAATGCTTAAAAATTAGGTAAATAATCGGAATAATCTATTTGTTTCAAGCATCATGTTTTTTCCCAGAGACTTCTTTAAAGAAGTTTCACTTTCAAAAATGATACTGCAAAATAGAGAATAAATATGTGGCTGTATTTATCAATTCAGAATTATTTCAAAATCAAGCATAATGGTTATAAACACAACCAAAAGGCAATCTTCACTTGCAGTTCTGCAAACTTAGTCTGAGGTCTGACAATGCATATGTATTGTTCCTTTTCTTTGCCTACTGTTTTCACTAGCAAGAGATGAAAGTCAATAGAGGCTCTCAGTTTTCTATGCTCAATATGCTGCTGCAGCTTGTTTTCTGCCAAAGTTTTTGATTACAAGAAAATAGAACTGAGCTCCTTATCTCTCTTTCCTGTGGTATGGCATGCCAGCCAAGAAAAAATGGTTTAGCTTCTTATTTAAGTGGCAGAAAATTACAGTTGATCCTGAATGCATGCACAGGGACTGATTGTCAACTGCACCTAGAGAATACAAGGTGACTGAACATGCCAGGTGTAGGCCTAATTTCTGAACAGGAAAAGGAATGTCTTAGTATTTCTCCAGCTTACTGCAATTACTTGTTGTAAACAGGTAAAAATACAATTTGGAAGTGGGTATTGTCCAGCAGTATATTGAACAGCTGCTCTTCGGCTCCATGAGGTTGAAATCTGGGCTTTTATTCCAAAAGTGACACCACCAGTTCTGTCCACAGACCTGTCTGCCTACAAATAGTTTTCTGGCTGAACTCCAATCATGATCCACAAAGAATAGAATTGTTTGGAGACAAAAAAATATTTTGCATATGCTTGTTTTCCAGATGAAGATGTGTAAGACTAAGTTAATATAGAAAGAAAAGTACATTAAAATTATATTCTATACTACAGCTCTTGTAATATGGCCTGAAGGATTGTAGAATTTAATTATTATATACTAAATGCTTTTCTGTATACATAGAAACTGGCATCAGAGCATGATGCCAAACTATTAGGTTCAATATCAAGGAGAGAATGCTCCCTTTTCCTTTATGGGTGCAAATATAATGTATTTTCAGTAGTTTCTGTCTTTAAAAGCAGAGTGGTTTCCTTCATATGCAGTCCAGAAACTTTGCAATTTCTTGTTGCCTGAAAAACATTTTACACTATGTTTTATTCAGTAGAACTCACTTTACAGAATGGGAAATAGCATGCCAATAATCATGTATCTAAGGCTGTGTCATGGTTTTATCATTATGAGGTATGGTTTACTCCCACCGAAGTTTTGTTTTGATTCACAGCCTAAGTGAGATGAGTGTGTTCTGCGTTTTCTGCATATCATTGTGTAGAGCTTCAGGATCTTTTCCGAAATGAAGAATGTTACATATAGTAAATATGGATTATAACTTATTCAACATCATTTAATATTTATATTAATCATACTCTATTTTCTTAGGAGCAGAAACAAATATTTACATTAGGTTAAATCTGGTGGTTTTCCTATGCAGGTTTTCCTATCCAATTCCTATCCAAATCTTTTGGTGCCAGACCATTTTTACAATCTGGATTTCATGCATATATTGTTATGATTTTTTTTGAATGTTTGACCTGGGTTTTGTTGATACTGAATACTCTCAAAGGATAATGAAAACACCAAAGAAAATGGAACATAGAGTAAAAATAAACCATACCATTCCTTTCTCAAGTGTCATCACTTGATGTTCTAGGATTTAAGAACTGATTTTGCAGAAAAGAAGTAAGAAATCAGGTGAAGTTTATGCTTTGTACCCACTCACATGCAAGGCAAAAAAAATAATAACATAGTTAAATGTTTATATCAAAATTTAGTGTATATTGTGATTTGTAAGCAGAGAAGCATTTCTACCTGCAGATGGGATTTGTACATGCCTGTTGGGTTGCCAGACGTCTTGGATTACCAAATTACTCTCACACACAGTTAATAAAAAATGCAGTGATTGGAGGAGGTCCTCATAACTTCTGTGGGTTATTTGAATTCATAGTTTAGAAATTTTTTAAACCATTAGCTCTTGTAGGACACTAGAAAACAGTGAAAACTTTTTCTACCAAATTTTATCTTCTATGTAACTATTAAAAATTTAATTTCTGTCACACCAGACCAATACAGATTTTTCACCCACTCACTGTTTCATAGCATAATTAATGGGGCTACACTATGACTCATGACATTAAACTATGTAAAACACATTTTCAGAAGACATTTATAAATAGAATATTATGGTTTATCCTGAAAGAACATTTTGTGAGGTTTTTTATTTTCTTTTCAGATAGGACGGTTAGGTATTAATTAGATCATACTGCTTGTATCCTCCATATTTTTCTCAGTTCCAAATCTAATTCTGTGCAAGTTAAGAGTTATTCACTAACTTTAGCAAGAACAAAATCAAAACTTTAATGCCAAATGTTAAGCTTAGTGGACTATTTTTTCTCGTTTATTTTGTAGGATATTATAATATTAAAGAAATCAATGGGAATTTAGCAATTTATTTCATTGGGACTAGGTATCATTTGGAACTCTTGATCAATCAGCTGATGGGTTTTTGAATTTATTTCACTATTTTGAGAAGAAAAGTGAAGGGTACCGTTCACTAATTGGTTTAGCAAAGTTCATGAGACTATACTGTGTCACTTTAATTATAGCTGGTTAAGTGCCAAAGCTAAGCCTTTCTGTCATTTCAATTGAAATGCTCTGTTTAGGCATTGGTCCATTAAGAAGTGAAACGAATCCAAAAGAAGTGCAATGGATACTTTAAACAGGCATAAAAGCCTCATGCACTGAATACAAAGTTCTGGATAAAATCTGAATCACAATATAGGTAATACAGGAGCATCTAGGTACACTGTTACTTCTTATTCCAGTTTGGTTATATGAGATAAAAAAAAAAAAAATTGCTTCTTATGTATGTAATATAATTCTAGAATAAAATCCTGGCCAAGAAATATGAAATGCAGAAGTACAAATTCCTTAAGTGAAGCAAAATCCAGTCCTATTCTTGTAAATATTCACCTACTTGGAAATCTTACCCTTCTCTAAGTGAGTTCAGCTTTAAGAAAATAAAAGGGTGAGGAGGAGGGAGGGGAAGCAACTAATTTTACACAAACAAACATAATAACTTGAGGTCAAACATTTGTCAGACTTCTGTTTAATTAAATTTTGTCTGATTTAAGGGAAAAACCTTATTTTTTCATTTGAGTCATATTTATTATTATAAAAATTAAGGTAATTTCTACACATATCAAGAGAAAACAATAATTTCAATTATATGCTTGCTATAATAAAATATATAAATACCATTCAGCTGTAATAGGGGTGTGTGAGTGTACTGGTCCCAGCGACTGATATTTTTTTAATTCTTCAGTTAAAAATTTTACTGCCTCTTTATGCTCAATTTCCGCACTCGGGTTTGCCCTTCTTTACTTGGTCACAGATATTTTCCAGATTGAATTTCAATTTCTGCTTTATTTACTGCTTGCTATATTGCTTCTGCTTCTTCCCCTATCTTCTCAGGGGAAGTTTCTCCAATCACAATATCATCCATATATTTTGTTACAGTTTCACATCTTGGGGGAGTGAGTGTCTCTGAGAAAGTTCAGCAAGTGTGACATGAACAATTGTAGGTGGAAATTTATATCCTTGTGCGAGTCTGCTAAAGGTGTATTGTATTCCCTCCCAAGTGAAAAGAAATTTCTCTTTATCCTCCTCCTTCAAGGGAACCTTAAAGAACATATTTTTTGTATCTAGCACTGCCATCAATGGGTGTGCAGCTGCTTTCAAAGTAGCACTTAAATTTGCAATGTTTGGTACAGCAGCTGTTAGCATGGCTGTATTAGCAGTCAGATACTAATAATCAATTGTTAAATACCACCTCCTGTCTGCTTTTCCAGCTGGCCAGACAGCTGAGTTATATGGGGAGTGAGTTCTGGAGATTATTTGTTGTTTCCCAGTCATAACTTCAGAAATTCCATTTTGTGCCACAGCAGAAATCATTATTAATTTTTCAATGAGGAACTGCATCGGCTACATCATTACTACACGCATTGTAGACTCTGAATTTCTACCAAGGTTGGGATAGATGTGTGAGCCTAAGGACCACACATCAGCATTTGACATACATCCATTTAAAACATTGAAACCTAAAATATTTTCATGATGATCGTTAATTAAAATGTATGGGTTGCCATCACCACTCAATGAGTCTTCACTTGCCAACAGAGAGGCCTAATTGCTTTCCAGGTGTTATTTCTTTTTTTCCTTCGTGCTCTGTAATTCCTCCTGAAGGGGAGGGAGGAGTTGTGTCCCTTTTTTAAGACTGATGCCAGAGGAGTTGAAATATGCTTCTTCCTTTCACTATTATCTCATTTCTGGAGCGCCTATTACTTTCCCAAAGCCTCATCCAACCTGACCAAGAATATTTCCAGTGATAGGGCACCTGTAACCTCTTTGGAACTTGTTCCAGTGTTTCACCACCCTCACTGTAAAACATAATGTCTTCCTTATATCTAATCTAAATCCACACTCTCAAACTGTTCTTACTAGCCCCCTTCAAGTATGGAAACATTACAAATAACATCTCCCCAGAGCATTCTCTTCTCCAGGCTCTGATGGTCCCATCCAGCAGCCCTCCTCCCTAACAGGCCCATGACTTTCCTGTACTAGAAGTCCAGAGCTGGACTCAGCACTCCAGGTGGGGTCTCACCTGAACAGAGTTGAGTGGAGGAATCACGTCCCCCACCCTGCTGCTGGCCAGGCTTCTTTTGATGCAGACCAGGATGCAGTTGTCTTTCTGAGCTGCAAGTGCACATTGTCGGCTCGTGCCCAGCCTTTCACCCCACCTGCACCCCCAGTTGTTTCCTGGCAGAGCTGTTAGCAATCTCTTTATTCCCCAGCCAGTATTAATATCAGGAATTGCCATGAACCAGGTGAAGGACCTTGCCTTGCACTTGGCTTTGTTGAACCTCATGGGGTGCACAGGGGTCCGCTTCTCAGCCTTTTGAAGTGCATTATATTTTCCCCAAGGAGTTCTTGCTCTCCTAAGGGAAAGTCTATTTGAATTTCTTCATGTGGCAACAGAATTAATTCTACGTCAGGTGTTATTTGCAGAACTAGAAATTTCAGTCTCTAACAAAAAAAAAAAATTCAGAAAGTCAAGCGTAGTGATATTGTCTTTACAAATTAGATTTCAAACAGTGAATTTCAATAGACATTTTCTTCTAGTATCATCATCTCTGTATTTTTCTTTCCTACAAATACACAAAGAGTAACTCTTGAAAGAAGTAGATGATACGTTGATTAGAATTCAGTGACTCCTTTCTTTCCCTTTTATGATCCTCAAATATTTATCAGCATAGTCACTGTAAGGTCCCAGGAATAATTGCTTTGAAGAAGTCAGTGTTTCCTATTTCCTATATTCTAAGATTTTCCAAAGCTATCAAGACTCAAATATGCTTTCTGTATGTGTGACACAAAAAAATAGATGAAGTACAAACCTGGATCTAAAGGCTTTCAGACATGCTAAAATGAATTTATCAGCCCAAGTAGTTTCCAATACTGGGATAAAATGTATAATTATTTTAACAGAGATCAAGATTTTCTTAACATTATGCATATTATTAAAGGAGTTAGTTTTAAGCTGATTTGAATTGTTTTTTGAGAATATGCATTTAGGAAAAATTGAGGTCTCTGTCAAGAAAGCAGGAAATAAGAACCTAAGTTCTACTGGTTGAAAGAAATTCTTATTTTATAAAAATCTATTTGAATATGACTTGTATCTTATTATCACTTCTTTAGACTATGTCATGTTGTAAAATATAAGTATACAGGTATAAAATTTACATGTTATCACTGAAATGCTAACACTTTTTGCATTCAGATGCTATGGCAATGACCACAGTATAAATATGTCCAGAGAATGAATGAGATGTGTTGTCAAAGATGCTAAAGATCATCTTGTCCAATCCACTACTCAAAGAAGGGATCAATTTAGGTCAAGCTGTCTATCACCCCAAGGCCATGGTTTCCACAGCACTGCTGGGCAGCCTGTGTTCTAAAATTGTAATTGTGGGAGGCATTTTTTCTCTAAGGTCTAATCAGAGAGACTGTTAAAACTGAGGGGTTTTCCCCTCATCCTTTCGATGGAGACCTCTGGGTCTGTTTCCACCTTCAACAGGAAGGATCTTAGTATAGCATTTTAAAGAAAGTAATAAATAACACTTTTTTGCTTAATGATGCAAATTGGACTGATGAAACATTAATTAAGAAAACAAAATATGTTGTCGATGAAGAGATTAATAGTCATCATACTGTCTTTTCCTTCTTCTAAACTGAATTCAGAGATTAACCAGAAGTGTGTGGGTGGAGTGCTTGCAGGGCATTATCTCCCTGGAGTGAGGAGGTGTTGTCTGCATCTACCCTTAGGTGTATGGTCAGTATCAGTATAGAAAATGTAAATGTCAGTCAGACCCTTCATAACAGGAATTCTGTATATCCTGCCCAAGCACTGGTCCTGACAACCAGTGATATGGACCTGCACGGGAAGAACGCTCAATGGAGCAGTGTAATTTTGTGTTGCAGAGAGAATAAATATTTCTCATTTGTTGAAGACTGCTCTACTACTCTCCCATTATAAGCACATACATTTATAAATTATGTATCTTCCATTTTAAAGGTAGATGTGTTTAATAAAGTATATTTTAAAAATACATGAACCAAGACAGAAATAACATTCATTGCCCACTTAGCATCATCTGGCATATGTAAACTCAAATGCCTTGTCAAACTAATTTCTCAGATACAAAGTGCTGAGCCTACCAAAGGGGAAAAAAAAAAAAAAAGGATTTTAAGGATTTTTTGTTACTTGTAAGGGGAGCAGTGAGGGATCTTTTTCTGCATATGCAATTTGTCATCCATATTTCAGTCTTCCTGGTACAATCTGTCTCTAATGGATGAGCATTTCTCTTCTAACTTATCACACCAGTATTGGCCTCTCTTTCATATATAATCCTTTGAACCGTTTTCTATGGCAGTTCAAAGTCCTCAGTCCTATGCAAGTTCTTAATAAAAAGAAATTTTAAAGACAAATGGATTGTAGTGATATAGTACTGATGGGTTATAACTTGGTCAAAGGCAACATATAAGTTGATAATAGTCTGAAACGTCTGAGAAAAGCTAAAGAAAAAAGGTCAAAAACCCCTGCAAATAAAAAGCATATGCACCTGCTGCGAGAAAGAGCTAGTGAGTTGGGGTCAGTCTCTTCTCTCATGTAACAAGTAATAGGATGAGAGGAAATGGCCTCAAGCTGCCCCAAGGTAGGTTTAGAATAGATACTAGGGAAAATGTCTTCCCTGAAAAGGTTGTGAACACTGGAAGAATTTCCCAGGGAAGTGGTTGAGTCACAAGCCCCAGAAGTATTTAAAAAACATGGTCAGAGACATGGTTTAGTAGTAGACTTTGAAGTCCTAGTGTACAGGTTGGACCTTATGATCTTGACCTAAATGATTATATGATTCTATAAGAGACTGATTGACTTTAATATAAATATTTGAAATTAACAGATTTTCATGTTTTGAGTCTACAGTCCTGTACATCCGCTCCTGTGCAGGTTCGGAGCCATTTCCGAGCAGCGGCCGCTGCGCGTCCCTGGAGCCGGCCCGCAACAGGCTGCCGTGGGCACGGCCGCTGCCGGAGCAGCTGCGGCTCCCTGGGCAAACAGCGGAGCCCCCGCGGTGCCGTGGGGTCGAGCTGCCTCGGGGAAGGGCGAAGCCGGGCAGGACAGGGGCGGGCAGGGAAGGCAGCCGGGGAAGAAGAAGCAGAAGCGCAGGAGAAAAAGGCGAGGGGAGAAGGGGGGACCGAGCTGAGCCTCCGGGCGGGCCTCCGCTCTCTCCCACAAACCCAAATAAAACCACCCGGCCTTGTGGCGGGGCAGTTCAGTGTTTCCATGTGCTAAAGTCCCTCCCACAGCCCGATTTCCTGGGCATTTTGTGCCGGGCCCAGGGGCTGTGCGCAGCTTTCTGTGCCCTGCTCGGCTGCAGGCGGAGCCTCCCCGGGGACAGCCAGGGACAGGGCTCCAGCGCGGGGACGGCCCCTGGAGCAGCTTTTCACCTCACGGGTAACACATCAGGAGGCATAAAGAAACATCACATTGGTCCCGCTCACTGTCTTAGAAAAACGATAACATGTAGAGAAAACAACCCAAACGAAACCAAACCAAAACAACAACAAAAAAACCACAAAATAACAGTATTTCAAAGTGTTTTGATATGTTGTGCTATAACTTTTGTTCACAGGAATGGGCTGAGAGGAAATGCAGGTTGCTTTCTTCCCCATACATAATCCTGAAGTCGCCTAGGTCTTCTAAATTGAGAGTAAACATTGCAAGTGTTCTTTGGTCTGTATAACTGAAGGAAACAGCAGGTTACTTTCCACAGCATCAGAACAAGTCAGTCAAAAAACCCAGTGGCAATATCTGGAAAACCTGCAAGTTTTATTTTTGTTAGCCTGTTTGTTGAAAGAAAGATTTGAGTTTTACATCTAAAAGCATCAAGAAGCCTGGCAGTGGCTGCTGGTTTGGGAGGATTTTTTTTTCTTTTCTATTTCTTTTCTTTTTTTTTTTTTTTTTTTTTTTTCTGAATTGATCCTTCTTTTTTTTAAGAAAGTCTTGCCACGATCTTTCAATAAATAAATTTACTGCAGACAGCTTTCTTTCAGACAAAACTGATTTCACAGATGATCATAAAATGTCCGTGAGAGACTGCAGTAATGGAAAACAGAACTGCCTGACAGAACACTATTGCTATAGTTCATAAATAAGAGTACATGATTAAAATGCTGAAAATGCCGTGAGGGAAATGACCACCATAACATTCAATTAGGAGAGTGTTACCAGAACTCATCTGTATCCTTCATTTCTCTTCTTGCATCTTCTGCTTTTATTCTATCTAAAAATCTTGGGTTCTTTCACTTCAGCTTCTAGGTGTGCCCTATTTTTTCTAAATGAAGGGATTCACCATTCATATATATTTTTTAAATAATATAATGATGTTTTGAAAGAAAATTAAGTAATTTGCAAAGATTTGAAAGAAGAAATATTTCTGTTATTTTATTGCATTACATATGCACATATTGACTGCATTAATATTAATTTTTTTTTTTTTTGCTTTACACTGTCTAATAATAGAAGATATTGGAAATAAATTATTTGACCTGATGCTTGCTGAAATATTTTCTTATTATGCATATTCAGCATAAAAATATGAGCATCACAAAATGAAGTATTTTAACATTTCTGAGTTACATGATAGATATAATTTCTTGCATCTTCATATTAATTGTTTATCCATTATAGCAATTTATTTATTTAGCACATGGCAACTGTAGTGCAAAAGTTATGCTGAACATTCATTCAAGTTAATGACAGATGAAACAAAATATTTATGATGTTTAAGCTCCTGTCAAGCTTAATTTTTGCTTAATTTTAACTACTATATAAAATAAATAACTGTATTTTATACATAATGATATACAGTATTATATTTAGTCATAAATATTTAATAAATATAGATGTATCATAGATACGCAATATCTATGATATCTCTTTTGCAAAATAGTTATAAATGTGGAGAAAGAAAAAAAATCTGAAAATTTTGTTGGAAGTATGCCACTTCCTATTAATCCTTCGTGTATTATAATATGTTTTTATATGACATAATTCAAAATGCTTAGGGGCTTAAAAAATAATTTCAAGACTTTTTTAGTAAGAAAAATGGTCATTTATTCTCTCTCTTTACTAATCAATAGAAACAAAGGAAGTGTGAAAAGCTGTATCGGAGAAAGACAGGACAAATATTATCATAGAGAGTGATTTTGTTCTGGCTTTTCTGAAATTATTTTGGATTTGGAGCTTTTTTTAATTCTTTTTTGTCTATTTGTTTGTTTGTTTTTGGTTTTGATAGATAGATGTCCAGTATACTTTTTGGATTATATTTATGACTAGGTTTTTTTTTTTTTCTGATTGAAATATCTTGTTTTTCATTCCATATTTTCAATACGTATGACAACCTGGATGCTAAAGACACCTGCTTTTATTTTCATTGAAAACAGCTGCAGCTTAGTTATTAACTTCCATGGGAAATGGATCCTCCCTAAGAGCAAATGGAGGAACAAATGATTATTGATGACTTAGTGCCATTGTGGATTATTGCTTGGTTTTTAAATGACAATGATTCATTTAACAGAAAGGAAATGGTAATGGATTTGTGTTTTATCTTTTATATTTCTGTTTTGTCTTGAACATTGAACCTCTGGAAACAAAAACATCATAAAATAAAAAAACTGGGTCAGAAGGAAAAAAATTATAAAAGAAGACAATTCAGACTGAAATATGTCCTGAAGTAAGTATTAACCTGCTTAGTCTTTTTCTGAAAATTATATCTATATTTTTGCTAAATTGCACTGTCACCTTGTGGGAAGCCTGGTCTGGCTGTCTTGAAAACAGGCAGCTGGTAGCTCTCCAAGTTTGGAAGCAATAGATCTCTTATAGAATGGAATTGTAGAAACCTAAGCTTGATACATCTTGGTGTAATACTCCCTGTATTTATTTTTAATCCATTTCTACACAACATGTATTTTCAAATGCATAGAGTGATAGTTCAAGTTAATTTTGATCAAAGTCATGAAAGTGTTTCACCAGGACATACTCAGACATTCCTTTATTCTGCTCTCTCATCTGCTCCAAGTTCTTCCAGAGAGTGGTTGAGGGAACTCTTTCATTTTCTCCAGTTTTTAACTATCTTAATGCACCAGAAGAATGGATTTCACCTGTGCAAGACAAATTACACAGTGTCTTACTCCCCTTATTTTGACAGAATTTCATTTCAATGTTATGTCCTTATGATTCATACGTTGTCTTTACGTCTTTCTAGTAGATACCTAATAAGAAAAAGATACACCTTAGCAATTCTTAACCATTGTAATATCTTGTCACCATATACATAAATACAGTACTAAAACCACTGTGTATAGTACCTTGTTTCCAAAGAAGTCCAGGTAATTTTACAGAATGGATTTTGTTTTGTTTAATTGGATTATCTAGTGTACATATTTTCAGATACGATAAAAATGTATTAGAAAGTAACTTTTCTATATGTATTTGTGTAGATCAATTAGAAACACTGCTGCATTTTATTTTTGTGGCTTTAGAATAATGTTTAGTCATAACAAGAAGTCTCATATAAAAATGCAAGTAAAAATGCAGGAGAGGGGGGAAGAAAAAGAGAAAATATATTCCACAAATATTCAAAACAATTACAAACTAATTGAAAAACAATGCATGTTCTAAAGTGAAGGTATGGCATGTATCTTGTACTAATTAATACTGATAATCATGGAATTGAATATTTCCCTAACAGAATTAGGAGACAGTTTATTTTTTTGCTCAAAGTTTTTCAAATATGAAATTATATTTTTAAGCTACTATATAAGTATACCTGCATAAATTACAGTAAAAATTCCTTTCAAGTCAATAGATTAGATATATAAGCTTTAAGAATTTTTTTTTCCACTTTAACAAGGTATGACCTTATTAGATATTAAAGGAGGGAAAAGGCTTTCTGAAAAATGCATAAAAGCTAAATAACAAAATCATTTATAAATTAAAGAGGGGAAACATGTCTTTACCTTGTGATAAATCTCTAGACAAGCTTTTAAAGGAATCTTTGATCTGATCAAAAGAGGTGGGTGTTTCTTATATTTCTGTTGAAATTCTCAAATGACAGGAAGGGCAATTAGGGAAGCTGGATGATTTATTGCTTTGGGGGTGTAATAGACAAAATTGTTCTAACAAAATTAAAAGCACGAAACTGAGCTAAAATGCCTAGTTACTTGAGCCAGCTAGAACCAATACTTGCCCATTTTGAACTGTATTAAAAGGCTGATGAGAAATAAAATATAACAACACCTACCACAGCTTTCTGTCTTCTCCTTTAGTCCACAAAATTATTGTGACTTTCTAACTAAATATATGCTTATTTCAGAAAGAATACCAGGACAGATTGATATATATGAGCATTTATTAGCAGAATGTGTAGGTAATGGCATATCTGAACTGTAATTATGAAGGTTACCTTGGAGTAACTAAATGAGAGAGAGAGGGAGACAGAAAGGAGTTAAAGGGGAAAATGCCCATAGGAAATGGTAAAAGCAGTTATAAGAAAGAGGGAACACAGATACATAGGGTTTCACCAAAATCAGGAGGTGCCAATGATGATGATGATTTTCAGCACGCTTTTTTTCTTAGTATTACTCTTTCAGTGAGATCTGCTCCAACTCCACATTTGTTGTTGGATTCCTGTTGGATCCTGTTGGACTCCTGTTGGATTATAACTTCTTGGAAAACAAATGTTTTATATTTATTGGTTATTAAATCCCTGTTGACACATATTATCAGATATTTATAATGAACTTTAGTCACTATTCTTCACTTTCTTTGTGCACTATGCTTGGCTTCCTGGAGTAAAAAGTAAAATCTGCAGAACAAAAATGAAAAAGTTAGCAACCACATATAGAATCATATAATAGTTTGGGTTGAAAGGGACTTTAAGAGCATTGAGCTCCAAGCCCCCTGCAATGGGCAGGGACACCTCCCACAAGAGCAGGTTGCTCAATATGTAACAGATGCAGTGATGGCTTCATTTCTGGGACAGCTAAGAAATACTCAGTAAGTAGAAGCTGAACTTTTAGTAGCTTGAATTTCTGTTCCTCTGAAGACAGCAGTCAAAGAGATGGCAATATCTCCTAATGGGATCATCTTTTCTAATACACACATGTGTATAACCAAAAAGGATCTTAGGAATCATATATTAAGCATATCCTCATTACCAAATAAAAAATATTGTGATACTAGAAATTTCAAAGTTATTTTCTTTCCCTTGATTTTTAAAAATTAATCTGCAAGACTTGAAAAAAAAAGTTTATTGTAAGATGACACGGTATAGTAGTTTTTCAGAATATAAAGGTTTCCTCCCTTGCAGTCAACACTTAAATTTTAAATGTAAAACATATTAATATCAAAGTCATAAACAAGAAAAATGTTAGAAAGAAAAGACAGATAAATAAGAAAACTGTGATGACACAAGTAAAATAAAAAAATAAGGAAATAATTAATAGAAAAATAAAAGAAAACAAGTTTTCAGTAAAAAGAACTAAACTCCCATAAAGACAAGTCTTTTGCTTCTTTCGTGATGCCTAAATGGGAGGAGAACCTTTCAAATAGAAAAATTCCTAGTTAATGTCATGTTAGCAACCAGAACCTAGAACAAGATGCTCAAAACAGCAGTTAAATGATTTGCATTCTGACAGGGTGAAGTGTATCTGTAACCACAGAAAGCACATTTAGTCTTCAGGAATCCATGTCAAAATAGCATTGAGCATTTGAGTCAGTATTATCTCAAAAGTGAAAAATTAGGTACTAAGACAAACAATATACACAGTTAAGTACAGCTGTAGGAAAGTAGCCTGAGTAACCCAACCATTATTCAAGTTCTCTGTTTGCAAAGCACTTTGAACAAAACAGATCAGTTGCACAGGCAAGTGTTCCATAGATATTTGCCTCTATAAAACAGTTCTAGAAGTTTATTAGCTACTTGAGGAAGAGACTGTTTTTAAAAGCTGTTTTTATAGAGTATGTACTGTAATAGGATCTAACCAAACACTGGGTTTCCTGTGTATTTGTGAATAACTGGGGTAGTAGTCATAACAGGGAAGGTGAGTTTTGTAGGTTTTTAAAAATAAGCATGGCACAACACTCGAAGATGACAATTTTTTAATTCACCTATGCCAATATCTGTACTGATTTATCATAAAGCGAAAAAATCAAGAAAATCAAAGCATATTTGTGGAAAAGATATATATGGCCAAAATATAAAGAATTATAGTATACTTTCTTTATTTTTTTCACATACTGAGTATGTAAGCAAATCACCAATGGCCTTGAAAAGTATGTTGTCCCTTTACATATACCAATCATACATGCTGCAGTTATGGAGGAGATAGCAGATGACAAATAGACTTTCATGGTGCATCTTGAGTTTTGTCTTATTTAATTCAGATTGCTTCTGTTTTCCACATACCAATGTTAAAAACATCAGTATTCTTTCAGTATCTGACATATGATGATTGAGGAATTTGATTGTCCTGCACTGTTAATGGAAAAAGCAAGAAGATCCCACAACAGTTTTAAAAAACCTTTTTTACCTGTGAACATAGTTATTCAAGTTAGTATGAATTATGTTCTTTGAAATACCAGAACTGAAATGAGTGTTATTGCTCCCAAGCCTTTGAATTCAAAGGCATCATTTCACTGTCTTTAATCTTCTATTTGAAAACACTAATTGTAGGTCCCTAAAGGGACATTTATGTTTTATTTTGTGCTATATGCATTTCAATTATTAAATAGTAGTTTTGATCTGACTTTCTGATAAGGTTAAAACATAGCTGATACAAAAGAACAAAGTGTTTTATATCCTGTTACATTCTATTAAGACTGATTGTCTCATAATACTGAAAATTACTTTTCATCTAATGCTCCCTGGTATGCAGATCAGTTTAAATACAGTGTAATGATAACAAAGAAATGAAGGAGTTTTACATGTAATGTTCACTCATTCATTTTTTTGGCATTTGATGGACATAGATTTCCCAAATTTTTTTAATTTTCTGTATTCATATGAGCTGAAATAATTTAAAATTACTTACATTGAGTTCACAGAAAATTTTTAAAATTTTAGACAACCTTTATTTGTTGTTTTGAAATATATATATTAACAAAACACAAATGAAACCAAAGATATGGACACCTGAAATGACTTTAAAATAATTATATATTTGTTTAATCAGTAACAATGAAATGAAAATATATATATATATTTTTTTTCTCAGAATTCTTAAAAATTCCTCAGGGAAAGTGGTGACAGGATCGCAAACTCAGATATTTGTAATTTATTAATTTACTTAGGATGCTAAACCACTCTATTATAATAGAGTTGGCCCTAGATTACAAGTCTTAGAATTCAGATGTCTGCTCTACTAGAAACTTCCTGAATATGTCCAGGCAGGCTTTTTGAAATGTCATTTCTAGCATTTTTCTTTCCTCCCATCATTACTCATCAGTAAAACAAGTTCAAATTAAAGCTATAAATGGTAAACATTTCAACTCAGTTAGTTTTTCACAGAAGATAAGATAAAAAGTTTATTTCAGATATCTAAATACAGGTAGAATGCCTTATAAAACATTTTCAGTTTAGCAATGAAGTCAGACTCCTAGTTTGTAATTATTCAACCATTACTATAGTAACAAACTCATCTCTTTAACACAGGGTCATTGTTTCATTACAATTTTATCAGAAGTTGGACATGAAGAGAGTGAAATCTCATATCTATGAACAAAACAACAAATTTGAATAATAGGAAAACAGAAAATAAGTATTCTAACTTAAAAGACACTGTTAATTGTTGTACGTTAACCCCAGTAGGCAGCTAAGCACCACAGAGCTGCTTGAACATTCCCTGATTGCTTAAGCTTATTAAAGCAAAAGCTGCATGCACAAGAAAAGCAGTATAAGGAATTAATTCACTACTTCCTATTGCAGGGAGATTTTTTTTTAAGGAAAAACAGGATTTCTTCATGCCTAGCAGCTACTTGGGAAGACAAACTCTATAACTCTGGACACTGGAATGCTCTGAAATGGCCTTTTCCATAGACACAAATGCCTAGGAGTTATCCCTGTTGCCACGTGGACTTATCTACAGGTCACAGTCCCTCTAACTGGAGTTCTCATTCAAGTTCTAGCCTGTCCAGTACAGCAGCACAGGAAGAGCAAAAGTGTCCTGTCCATCTGCTAACCAAGGCAGATTGTTGCTGTTATCAAAATGTTCCCAGGCATAGGACAGTAAGATGATAAGCAATACAGGAAACAGCAAAAGCAGCCACTAACAAACACTACACTTTCATATACAATAAGGCAAGTGAGCCCCACGGCAAGCACAGGAGACTGGCAGTTAATAGCTGAGCAGTTACAGCAGCTATAAATTCAGTCTATCACACTGAAATCTGTCCTTATCACAAAGCCTTCAAGACTCATATTGGATTCCATAAAGGACTGTTGTAGCTTAACCCCAGTAGGCAGTTCTGCACCATACAGCCACTTGCTCACTTCCCTCACAATGCAATCGAGAAAAGAATCAGAATGGTGAAGGGTGAGATAAGGTCAATTTAAAAGATTAAGCAAAAACTGTGCATGAAAGCAAACCAAAATAAGGAATTAATTCACTGCTTGCCATCGCCAGGCAGATCATCAGCCATTTCAAGGAAAGAAGAGCTCTCCCTATGTAGAAGGGACAAACAGATTTGGGCAATCAAAAGTAATTCAGAACATCACCAACTTCCTCCTTTTCTCCCCCATCTTTTATTGCTGAGAACGACATAATATGGTATGGGGCATCCCTTAGGTCACTTTAGGTCAGCTGTTCTATCTATGTCTCCTCTCAGCTTCTCATGCATCCCAAGGCTACTCACTGGCTGGGCAGAATGAGTGGATGAAAAGTCCTTGACTTAAAGGAAGCACTGTTCAACAACAACTAAAACACCAGCGTGTTATTGTAACAGTGGAGGTGTTTTGCACCACATAATTGTCTGGAGTCTCTTCTGTCTTCACTCAGAGCCAGGATTTAAAAATACACAAAGGAAATGGATTTTCTCGTATTTATTGGTTGTTTATTAAATCTTATCAAAAGCACAGAAAGTTCAGCAACACTTCTAGCCACCAGCTAGAAGCAAGCAAAATGGAGATGAATCCAGCTAGCTACAAGGTCTCTTAAAGCTAAACAGTCCAATAGAGAAATAACACCTATATTATTTATACTTTTAAACCAATAACTAAATTCCCATGACCCTCAGTGTGGCCCTAACTGTCCAACCACAAGCTACTACCTGAAACCATGAAGAAGAAGGAAGATGAACACCAAAAGAGACACCACCCAAAATCGTCCATCTTGCCCCATACCTATCACTATATTATAAAACCCTCAAATTTAAAACCCTTCACCATGTGAAATCACTTCTATTCTTCAAATTTGGAAGCCGTCTCCAAGGCCTCAGGTCAGAAGCAGTGTTCTCCAGGGGGTCAATGCCAGAAAGCACAGAAAGCTCAAAAAACCCAGGTTTCTGGGATCCAGCATGTTATCAACATTGCCTTGGTCACAAATCAAAAACATAGCACCCTACAATCTGCCATGAATAAAATTAGCTGTATTCCAGCCCAAGCTGGTAAAATAATACATTAACCTTGTGTAGAATTTTTGATATCACAACATATGAAATAATTCATTAACCTAGATTATAAAATAATACTAGATTTGTATTTGAAATATCATGTAAAAATTAATTGCATAAAATTGCTGCATATCTTCAAGATTGTATGTCTTCAAGAATCGTAGCTATTTGTATGATCTTCATAGCAGATTGGGAAGCTGGATTGTATTTCTGCAGTAAACATGGTTCAGAAAAGTTAAACTATATATTAAACTAGAATTATTTTGAACATTTCTGTACGCATACCTTTGGAGTAATTTTTTAACTGTAAATGAATTATAATGGATAGCTCAACTAACGCAAGTGAAGTTTAGAAATTTAAAGTAGCATACACAAGAGTTAAACAAGAGATTCTACATATTATCTTGGCTTATTTTTTCCTAGGTTTTCCCTGTCAGGGTTTGATGGATACAGTGGCTTTCACCTAGCATCTTACACTGAAATTTCTTCTTAGACAGAAGCAAAGCATTGTTATACATTCTTACAACATATTATGAGAAGAATGGGTAATTTAGGTACCAATGTACCAATGTAAATAATAGTATTTGTGAAAATTGCAGTACAGTAATGCTCCAAGTACCAGTCAAAGTCACAGTTCTGAAGTATTCTTCTGTAATCTTTTCAACTAACTGGAAACATAACATGAAGTGATAACATGAACCATTGACACCAAAAGTAAATTCACAGAAGATAGTTTTAGAGTGCTTGCCCAGTGAAATCTGTAACTCTAACTTGTATTTTATACTGCATTTTACAACACAGACAAGGAGAACGAAAATGGAATCTATTATAGAGAGGAAAGGGCAAAAAAAAAAAAAAGAATTTCACGTTTTTAGGTGTTAGAATTGTAGAATCATAGAATGGTTTGTGTTGAAAAGGGCCCTTAAAAACCATATAGTTCAAAACTCCTTCCATGGGCAGGAACATACCTTTCACTAGATCAAATTTCTCGAAGGCCCCTCCATCTTGGCCTAGAACATTTCTAATGATGGGGAATTCACAGCATCTCTGGGCAACCTGTTCCAGTGCCTTACAACCCTTTCAGTTTTCATCTGTTAGCCTTTGTCCTATCCTTTGGCCATCATTACAAGAAAAATAAAATAATCTTTCTATTATTCACCTTTAAATATTGTAAGGCCAAAATAAGGTCTCTCCCCCACCTTCACTGCTCCATGCTAAAAAACCCCAAACCTGTCAGCCTTTCCTCACAGGAGACATATTCTATCCTTGTCATTATTTTCATGGTTGTGCTTTGGGTCCACTTTAACAGATCCATGTTTTTATGTCCTGTGTGCCCTAAGGTTTGATGCTGCACTCAAGGTGGCATCTCACCAGAGCAGACTATAGGGAAAGAATTTCCTCTCTCAGCCAATTGCCACAGTTCTTTTCATGAGCAAAGGATATGATTGGCTTTCTTTCCTGCAAGTGTACCTTGTCAGCTACCAATATCCCGACCTCCTTCTCAGCATGGCTCCTCCTAATACATCCATCCCCCAGTCTGTCTTGGTATTGGGGATTTGCCCAATCCAGAGAAAAGGTCTTGCACTTTGCCGTGTTGAATTTCACAAGGATCACATTATATCAGTCCTCAAGTCTGTCAAGGTTCCTTCTGGATTGCATCCTTTCCTTCTAGTGTATGAACTGCATCACGTATCTTAGTGTCATCCAAAAACTTGCTGAGGCTGTATTTAATCCCTTTATGTCATTGATGAATGTATTCAAAAGTATCGGTCCTGGCACAAAACCCTGAGGGATGCCACTTGCTATTGATCTCCATTTGGACATAGAGCCAGAAACTGCAACCTTGGATGCAGCCATTCAGCCAGTTCCACACATTAAGAAGTCCATCCATCAAACTAATAGCAACAATGATTTTGTGTGAGACTGTGTCAAAGCCTTACCAAAGTCAAGATCAAGAAATATTCTTGTGATTTTTCTATTCTATTCTATTCTATTCTATTCTATTCTATTCTATTCTATTCTATTCTATTCTATTCTATTCTATTCTATTCTATTCGATTCTACTCGATTCTAGTCTAGTCTAGTCTATTCATTGCATTGCATTGCATTGCATTGCATTGCATTGCATTGCATTGCATTGCATTCCATTCCATTCCATTCCATTCCATTCCATTCCATTCCATTCCATTCCATTCCATTCCATTCCAGCTCTCTTCTAGTTCCTTGTGCATTTCTTGTGAATTGGAACAACATTGACTAGTTTTCAACTAGTGGGAATGTCCCCAGCCTCCCAAAACCATTGGTAAACCATCAGGAGATGTACCGTAACACTGACTAGGTCATTCAGCACTTTGGGATGAAACCCACAAGGCCCCAAGGACTTATGGCATTCAGCTAATTCATATTGTCAGTTGCAGCACTGAATGAAGTGAAATCATGGTGAACTCTGAGAAATTCTCCGCTTTTCGTTTCCCTCACTGCCGAGACAGTGTTGGAAAGCATTCCCTGCAGTAGCTTGCCCATTGGTCATGTGTTTCATGATATAAATGTAAAAAATTGCTCACCACCAATTGACCAATGCACACCCAGTCCCTGAAGCATATCCACCCTGCCAACCTCTCTACTAGACTTACTGCTTAGCATGGTGTCATAATGACATGGAATACCCCTTGGCTCAACTGGGGTCTGCTGTGCCCCCTCCTAACCCCTTGTGCACCCACAGCCTGTTTCTGGTGGGATGGGATGAGACACAGAAAAGGTATTGAGTCAGTGCAAGCACTCCTCAGCAACTGCTCTATCATCCCTGTGTCATCAACCATGTTTCTGCAGAAATACAAAACACATCCCCATAGTAGCTGTGTGAAAAAAAAAAAAATTCTATCCCAGTCTAAAGCTGTATAGCGGGAAAGTATTAAAAGTTTTACTAAAATCCAGAAAGGCTGCAATCACCACTTCCCCTTCACTCACTCATGGTTAGCCTTATCATAGATTCCTGTGATTTTTTTTCCCATCTCATATATTTGATCTTATTTAAGTGAATGTAGTGTCGGATAAATAGTGTATGATCTCTAGAATACCATAAACTTTTATAAAGAGAAGTGCAAAAAGTCCTATAGAAACGTCTTGTAAACGTCACAGAATCAGAGGCCTTTTAGAGAGTTCTGTGCTTGTCAAGCCACACATATGTAGTTACTGTAAAAAAATGATGTAACAAGAGCAAAAGCATACAATCCACAGATTTAACCAGAAATATAATCAAACATATATATGTAAATGTATAAGTTCAAGTTTGCTCTAAATATCTATCAGAAATTTTTTGTCCTGCCTTTGAATTAATGATGTTGATAATTTTTGATTGCATTATTGTACTGAAAGGGATATTGTCTCAGAGCTGGTAGTCTATGATGTCTTCTTTCCTCCACAATTGAACCTGTCACCTTTACTTCTTTTAAATCATTAAGACTAAATGAAACTTCCTCTTTTCAGACATAATTATCACAAACAAAATGTTTTAAATGTCTTTTAAAAATTATATTAACCTTGTTTTCTAAGATCTTATCTTGTAAGAAATATTGTTAGACTTTTTATTTGAGAGCTTATGTAATATGTGATTTACTTAGCTACAGCTTGTAAAAAATTTTGACTTACATTTCAATTTATGACTGAGGAAAAACATGCTTTTCCCATGCTTACTTGGTATATCCTGTCTTTTTTTACTACCTTAGATGTAGATATCTACATAGGATAATAGCTAATCTCCTCTCCATCCTATCCATAGTTAATCCTTTCCAGTATTTATTTGATTAACAATCCCCTCCCTCCTCCTGTCTTTGAAAACCCAAACATTGTATTCAAATTGCTTTAATTTATTGATATTATGGAACTGTTAATACACCCTCAAACTTTTGACAACTCAAAGAAAAAGAAAACACAGCTCTTTTTCATTAGTTATTTGTGAATGTTTGAAGTGATGCTGTCTAAACAATCATTCATTTCACATTAGTGAGTACTTTTGACAAAGAAGCTTGTATCCATTGAGTTAAATGATTGTCAAAATCTAAAGTCTTACTGCTCTTCAGATGTATAAATATCACAAGAAAGGGTTAGTAGGATTTTGTAATGCACAAGGATAGTAAGACTTTATCCTTTAAATTTCTCTGCTGTATTATAGGTTACCACAAGTACCACACGAATCACCATTACCATATGGCAAGTAGACATATATTCTTACATAAACTTATCATTACTGAAGCAATTTATCAACAATTTAACAACAGGTACAATAGAGTACTAATTGGGAGATAAATATCTTATCACTATCAAGTGAATTAGACAGATTTCAGAAGAGAAAAAAAAACCCAAAGGGAAGGACAAATTGATCCCAGATGGGGATCCAACCATCCAAGAGGTAGGAGGGCAAACCAAATGAACCCCAAAAATGGGGTACAGCGAGATAAAAGACAGAATCTCACTCCAATGATGATCTTGTGTCTCAGAGTCTGAAGTCAGACACTTCCACTTCTCAGTGGAAGTCCAAGATTTCATAAAAAGTTAATGTGGAGAATTCAATCTGTTTAAGAAAGGAAATATTGTAGTGTGGGGAGATCTCAGAGGGAGAGAGGCTCAATTTTAGATGAAAATAAATGCCCTGATATAGAGATAGGAGGACATAGAACATACTACTTAGAGCAGACAGTAGTTGCACGTAATTTTAATTTTTTTAACCTTAACAGCCAGTAGATAATGGTATTTTCAGTTCTTTCAGAATAATTTTATTTTTACAGACAGTTTTCTACCCTTTCAGACAAGTTGCTGTTACAGTGCCTTGTTTTTGTGCTTGTCAGTGGTATCTCAGGATGTGTCAAGTCTCTGTTTATCAAGCTGTACTTAAAGGACATTTATCATTCCTAGGCCTAGTTCCCAGGCTGGCAGTTCCAGACTGGGAGTCCTTTCTCTGTCAGTCCTTTCTTGTCAGTACTTTTCAACAGTCATGTTCTTTTGCTCAGTAAGTTTCACCTTCTAACCAAGTCACCTCTACAGCTGCTCTCAGCAACAGTGAGCCAAATATACTAAAACAATGACTGAAGAAATAGCTTTCCTATAATCCAGGACATGTAGACCTGGGGTTTCTCCAAACCTCTTTGGCTATTATGAGAATAGAAATACAAGTATGAATATATCATTATATGAAGGAAGGCCTTAGATCATTTTTGATTTTGACATATTCTTTTCAGAACATGTTATGATGCCCACTAGAACAGGGTGTGTGGAAAATGATGGTAACATGCTGGCAACTAGTGAAATTTAGAACACATCTATTGTGCTTTTGTAGATTTTTGTTTTTAAGGGGGACTATTTGCTTACATGTTCTTTGGAAGATTTACATTCAATAACCCTGACTACCAGTATCCTGGTGACTGTGCATAACACAAATTTATAGAGCAAGGTAGAATGACATCGGTTTTCTTTGGTCTTGCTTGTTCCCTCTGTTATCAGGGATTCTTTCAGAAAGAGGAAGTGGTTGTGGAGTCTTTCATCTTCTTCTGCCCCATGTGAAAAGGAATTAAACACTCCTGTTGGCTGACTGCTGCCTCTAAGCCACAAATACACAATTTGGGCCTTAGTCTCTTTTCAGATTCCTTCCTTTGTGATACACTGTTGTCCCCAGGTGCCATTGTTGACACTGACTTGCCTGTGGCTATACATTCCTCACACATACAGCTTGAGACACAAACTATTGTCTGCTGCACGTTTGTTCTTCACAAACATTAACTACAGTTTGTCTTGTTGGAAAGGTACAATGTACCTTCAGGTTCCTTTTACGATTCTGCGAAGTTGTCAGCAGCATTTTTGTATTTTCTTTTTTTAATAAGAAATAAATTTATAAAAACCAAAACATCTCTAAGATGTACATGGAGATGAAATATGCACCAACACAAAAATGAAAATAAAAAATATTTTTTCAATACTTTAGAGTTTATGGACAGCAGAATTTCAGTTTGTTCAGAAAATTATGATGGAGCTGAACCCAGTTGTATCATTTGTATCAAAATTATTAATGCAACTTGACTAGATATCAGTTTGCAAATATACAGTGTTGAGATAGTGAGATAATATTTTCAAATGGAACCTGTTTTGTGAAAAGTAAAAGCTAAGACTACTGACTTGTGAACTTGGTTCTTGCTAGCATATCATCACTATAGGAGAAAGGAAATAAAAGGAAGACTTTCCAGCAGAGACATTCAGACAAGACCTTATTAAGAATTTTTAGAGTTAGATTTGCCAGAGAATTGGTATTGTGTGAGAGATTACATAGCAATAACATATTACCAACAAATCAAATTTTATAAAAATAAATTACATCTCAACCTTCATTTCATGTTGTATGCAAGGCATCTTATTAGTATGGAAGAGAAGTATAAAATAAGTTCATAATCTTTCTTTTAAAAATAAGGCATATTTTTTGTTAAACATAACATTGTTTACATATTTCACCAGCCCTAGTTATCATATTACTTCAGTAGGATTCTTATTTTTTCTTATTCTTTTTGTTTTCAATCTGGAAAAAGCTATAAAATTCAGAAGTGCATATTTATTGCGTTAAGAAATTTGGGAAATCTAGCAAGGGGTTTGTTGGCATTCTAAGCTGCCTTCTTAATTATTTCTCTTGGAGAGAAACTAATATTATAATAGAAACAGAGTCCTTCCACTCACCAACAAATGAGTTTGTGTACAAAAGAGTCCTTGACAATATTTTCTTTTCATTACCAGCTGCTAATTAGTCCACTGAACTTGTCTATGTGTGTTGCTGTTGTCATGCTTGAGTGCCCTTGAAAAATCAAGTAGCAAGCATATATGTTTGATGTCTGATAATTAGGTAATGTTGTACTCACTTGGAATAATTGGTCTGGAAACATATAATTATTTATTATTCTAAAAGTGTTATAGGTACTGATTTTAAAGCACCTGATTTTTTGGTAAGTTGATTCCAATTAGGCTTTAGTTAAAAGGATGTCTTGCAGAAGCTGGTAAAACTAAGCACTGTTGCATGGGACAAAGGTGAGGGAAATATTGTCTCTAAACAGAAACAGAACAGTTGATGTAAGGCTTCCTAACTCTGACTTCACTAAGACCAAGTAAAATATTGCTTGTCTCCCATGAAAATGTCTCCTTCTCTGGCTTTCACTTCTATATGTTCCTTGGTTAAAAGGGCAAAAAACAGTTACTAAGCATCAAATAAAGACACATTCCTTCTTGCAATCCCTTCTGGACTTTTCTCTCCTGTTTTCAAGCTTGCATCATCTCTTTTCTCCTATGTTATTTCTCCTACTGCTTTTACTTTCCACTTTTATTTTCATTGGTCCCATTCTTTTTTCCTCATTCTCTCTGTTCACACCATACACATAGATTTATGATCAACGTTTTTTCTATTATCAGTGAATCACTTTAGTCATATCTCAGAAGAGGAGGAATTGAGATGAGCTATAAGGAAGAACTTTTTTCCAGTGAAGCACTGGAAACACAGGCTGCCCAGAGAGATGGTGCATGCCCCATGTCCAAAAGTGTCCAAGGTTATGTTGGACAGGGCTGTGATGATCTAGTTGATGTCCCTGCTCATTGCAGGGGGATTGAACTTGATTCCAGGTAAGGTTTATAGAAAAATCAGAAATCACTAACTGGCAACAAGTTTATTGAGTTTAATATATCATATATTACAAACTATGTATGTGATACATATGTCTTACATTACAAAATACATGACGTATTGCACATTGCATGTTATTTATTATTTGCTTATGTTAGCTTCAAATAATCCATTTCAATTTATGCATGTGGAAAGGCAAGAAGTATTTTTGTGTTGTGCATAGCTATGAAGAAAGAACTGATGGTCATGGCACTTATACAGAGATGGACCTAAAAGATTGAAATGAGGTTAGTATGAATGTTGCTTTTGTAAAATATTTGTAAATTTTATTTTTGTCATTTTCATACAGCTTTTCACGGTTACAGATAACCTGTGCCTCTTTTGTACTGATATTTTATTTGGAAAATAAATATATTAACCATTAGTTTTGTGTTATGGGGGGGGGGGAGGGGGAGGGTTGGTAATTCATAGTTAAGCATTTAAGAGAAGCAAAATAAATGCAAAAATCTCCAGGTTGTAAACACACTTTTCTTACGAAGAGGTAACTAATACTCAACAATATCTGCATGTAATTATAGAAGATATGCATGTTGTAGATCCCTGTGAGACAGAAGCAGCTAGGGGCTCGATCAAATATATGTATAAATCCATGGTATCTTACCTTTACTAGAATGACTTTATCACTCTTCCCTAACTGAATTGATTTTAAGTCTTAGAGCTGAATTGAGGACACAAACTCCATCAGCTTTATCTTCCAGCAGGTAGACTGCCTTTGCCAGTAGAAAAAGAACTGTTTACAGATCAGATAAGTACTAAAACCTCTCCTTATCTTAGGGTACCAGCAGGTCATAAAACTAGCATAATTTGTCTTATTTCTTGTACCAAATAAATACAACTCTAAGTATGAATCACTGAAAAAAACTCAAGGCATATTAAAATTCTCTAATAAATAAACCACAATATGTTTGAAAACAAGAAACATGGTGTTAGGTGAAAGGGGTTTAAATAAATATAAGGGTCATATCTATTTTAGCAAAGTTGTTTAAGAATGATACAATCAGAAACATAAATTTCACACCTAAGGATTCATCCTGCAGCCTTAATTCTATGCATCAGAAAAATATTAGAAATTCATATATTGGTACTGAACACTATGAAACACCTTTCACAATAGCTTTGAAGCTGAATATTTTATTTTTCTATGTTGATAGAGGGATAATTTAAACTAATATGGAATTAATGGGATAACATTAGAATACAGGATCTAGTTCTAATGTCCTCACTTCATAAAAGATACTGAAAATCTGAATTTAGAAGACACCCACAAAAATATTCTGAGGCCTTAATATTCAGGGAAGGGTATTAGCCCTATTTAGCCTTCCCTGAACACCACCCTAAACACACATGCACATCCATACACATCCCCCAGTCCCTGTGTGCAGAGGCTCGAGTTAAGCTCAGATCTCAATGTCACATCCCTTCCTAAAGCCTCCCACGGGTGTCCCCCAGCCCAGTTCTGCTCCTGCCCGTCCTGATGTGCTGACTCTGCTCCCCAGACTGATCCTCAGCCTCACCCATCACGTCCCCCTTGCCCGGTGCTGGTGATGCTTGGCAGGATGCTCTGCTGTGGCCGTCCTGCTCTGCTCTGCTCTGCTTCTCTCCTGGGGTGGCACAGCCCTGCCTGCCCTGGGGCACCCTCCCATCCCTCAGGACCAGCCCTGCTACTGCTGCTCCCTGACAGCCATTGACTTATTCTTTGAGACAAAGAAAGATATATTTATTTATCAAACTAGAAGAAACTTGACCATTATCTAAATGGAGAGTAATTTCTCATTTTATTATGTATGTTGACTAAGGTATAAAAGTCTATAGAAGTTCAGATTACATGCTGTGCATTTTTTAAATTAAAATTTTTTTTGCTGTTTTTTAAAGTATTGAACTAGTCATAGGAACCACACACAAAATTATTGTCCTTTATCACTTAAATTTCTGAAAGCCCTGTGGAAAAAATGTGGTAGCACAAGATTACTTATTTAAGTGTATAACCTCACTAAATCCCGTAGTCTTTCTTTATTAGAATCAAACTAAATAGTTGTCATACTGTTCTCTGTCCTCATAAAATCTATCAAATAGCTTTTATCATGTAAGTAGTGTGGAAAATATAATGACAAATATGGTTTAATCTGTCTTTTCAAGGATAAGTGTGAAAGTTAGTAATAAAATACAGAAATGTAATTCTCCTAGATTATACATTTGTCCAGGAAATAGATAAAGCTTTGATGATCATGCAGAAATTGTGGAACAGGTTATAATGTAAATATGACACAATCAACACCCATTCGAAAGTGAGCTGCATGAAATCCAACTCAACACTGACAGGCAAGAACAGTTGCTTTTTTGCACTTGAATGAGATAAGATTATAAACTTATATTTAATTTCATACAAAATGCTTAATGTTGCATAATTTAGCATGTATGACACTAATTACACAAATATTAAAAGTGTTCTTTCTTGAGTCAAGAGTTTGCCCAGGGCAGTTTAGAAGTTATTCCACGTGTCTTTATGAAAAAGATTTTGTGCTGACTTGCCTACATTTACTACCCTTTCTATATTTTAGTGGTCATAATAATTTCAAGACTTTCAAATATAAAACACAAAGTTTAAAAATGCAATTCTAAAAGATGACAATAAAGTGAAGTTTGGTTTTCCTGAAGTGCCTGTACACACTAGAATGTCAGTCATTTCCCACTTCTCAGTATTAGGTTCTTCTACTGGAAAAAAAAAAAAATCTAAAATGCAATGTACCAAGTGGTGTTAATTCAAACTATTTGGTTCAGAAATACACCTGTTTACATGAGCCTGTGTTCTTTCTCCTTCATTGCCCAAGTTTGCATGCTGCTGTAGCTGACATCACAAGATACAGCAAATGTACCAAAAGTCCTCATGTATTTTTTTTAAGCAGAGTTTTACTTTCAGTTCAACAAACAAAAAAGCATATCGTTTACATTTAATGGCAAAAAAAAATTCAGCAAGAAACCTCCTATGTTCTTTTGTCCTTCTTAGGGCAAAAGACAGTCTATTTTTAAACATTGCCCTCAAAACATCTATCCATTTTTCTTCTTTCATGTCTTGAAGATCTTTTGGTTATGCCAGCTACAAGTCAGATCCTGAACCGACTGCCAGCCTCTGCATTTGGGCTCCTTAAAGAGAAGAGCCATCTGGTCTTCTACATTCTTCTTGAATCCTAATATGCCAAAATAATGTCTTGCCAAAATCCTTATTCTTCAGTGTCCTTGCTTTTGCCTTTGTCTTGGATGAAATAAGCTGTTTACTGTCCCTGGCTGGATTCCAGGCACCCACCAAAGCCTCTCTCTTACTCCCCTCTGCAGCTGGAGAGGGAAGAGAAAATATAACAGAGGGTTCATGAGTTGAGATAAGGACAGAGAGAGATCATTCACTAAATACCATGATGGGCAAAACAAGCTAGAATTAGAGTTATTAACTGAATTTATCACAAACAAAATCAGGTCAGGATAATGAAGAGAAGAAAACAAATCCAAAACTCAGAATTACCTTCCACCCACCCCTTCCTCTTTATCAGCTCTCCTTCGTCTCCCAGCAGTGCAGGCACACAGGGCATGGGCGGTTGTGATCAGTTCATCTCACGTTTTACCTGCTGCTGCTTAGGGACAGGACTCTTTCCTCTGCTCCAGCATGGGGGCCTCCTCACAGGAAACAGTTCTCCATGACCTTCTCCAATGCAACTCCATCTCTCGGGCAACAAACTGCTGCAACGTGGGTTATTCTTCTACAGGGTACAGATTTTCAAGGACAGGCTGTTCCAGTCTGGATCCTCCACAGGGTCGCAAGTCCTTCCAGCAATCCTGCTCCAGAATGGGCTCCTCTCTTCATGGGTCTACAGACCCCTCCCAGGACCCTGCTCCAGACAGAACTCCCATGGAATCACAGCCTCCTCTCAGGCATCCACCTGCCCTGGTGTTCATCTCCTCCAAGGGCTGCAGGTGGATCTCAGCATCCCCGTGTTCCTCCCTGGGCTGCAGGGAAATCTCAGCTCCAGTGCCTGGAGCAGCTCCTGCCCTTCCTGCTCCACTGACCTGGGTGTCTGCAGAGTTGTTCCTCTCACATATTCACACCCCTCATTTCCTCTGATCACAATTATAACTACACAATATTTGTTTTTCCTTCTTCTTCCTAAATATGTTTTCTCAGGGACCTTAACCTTAACATCATTTCGGATTGGCCGATCATCGACCCACACCCATCTTCCGACCTACCAGTGAATGACGATTGGCTCTGTAGGACATAGGAAGTTTTCTCCCCATTGCCAAAGCTTGGCCATGCAAACCCTGTCTATCAAAATTGTTCAGAAGAAGGTGGACAACGTGGTCTGGACAATGAAATTCCATAGTTTAATAATTAATGACAAAAATAACAACATATGCTAATAACATTATTTTTATTATCATTATTGTTATTATTATTACTGCTACTACATCATCTTGATTTTGCATTATTAAAAAAAAATCACAGATTTCCATCAACTAAATTTTTACTGGTTCTCATTGATAAACTCAAAAATTATGGTGTCTTCTGAAATACAAAATCACATATAATTTCTCTGGGAGAAAAAAACCCAAAATTTAAAAAAGATAGTGTAATGGTATTAACCTTCAATTAGGCGCACAAAATCCATTAATTTCAGGTTAGGAATATAGCTAACTGATCAGTGAGTTACTAACATCTGTCTTGAAGAGTTGAGAATATGCTTTTATATGGAAACACCCACTTTGGTAAAATTTTGCTCATCTGTGACAGAAACTATAAAGATTTTTCTGAGTCCTGCTCTGATGAAGAAGTTATCTATCCTATTCTATATTGTGTTGTTGGAATCTACACCAGGTATTGGGAAGACTGTTAAGTGATGACTAGGATTTGCTGGTGACTGTGGCAGAGCTGCATTTTGTGAGTGAAATAATTCTAATTACCTTCTTAGCTAGGTGGAGAGGGTGAATTCAGGCAGAATTTCTATCCCGTATGTCCTTGACCAATAACAAATATAGTAAGGGCATAAGCAATCCACTAAAACCAGCTGAAGCAATAATAAACAGTAATTGAAACTATGGTGGAAAAACAAAATAATTAATGTAAATGGGACTGCCCAGACATGGCTCTTTGTCTTTATTGAGGACAAAGAGTTCAGTCCCTTAAGGCTCCCAGCTTGTGAGCTTGTGCATTCGTTAGCTTCAGTGATCAAAATAAGAATGAAATACATTTTAAAAAAATATGAATCCGTTACAGGAATGGAGGAGCCAAAAAGGATCTTTTGATAACCTTTAAAATGGAGAAGCAAATTAAAATTCCAGTATGTAGCTGTTGCGCTATTTTTCTGCAAAACATAATAAAAAGAGGACATGAGGTTACTGAAATTAAATATATGATTTCCGGTAAGGTTCCAATGATTATAGCTGTGTTATAATTTCATTATGTGTATTTTAAATAAAATTAAAGTAGGAGAGTTCATAAATCTTTTTTGAGTTGAATCTTATAGAGAAAAAGACAAGTGAAGGCAAAAAAGACCAAGGCTAAAAACGAAGTAGACATGCCATGTTAGAATGACAATTTTTCAGATCATAATGGTAATTAATTCATTTTAAAACTTGCTTAGCTGGGCCTACTGCTATGTGAAAGGCAAGAAATAATTTTTTTAAACCTCTTGCACATATATTTTCATATATATTTACAGGTGACAAGTCAAATGAGTTTTTTGTTAGATGCTATGTTAAATAAATCTGTTAGTTTACTATAAATTAATTAAAAAGGGGACAGTCACAAAATACATTTAAACAAAAACAAGAAGACATATCCTGGTCTAGTGAAATCATAAATTTATAGACTGACACACTGCAGAATCAAAGCACCAGAGTTTTTCACAAAACAAAGGAAGAATACATTAAGGGAGAATTGTGATTGTTTTCACTTAGTAAATATATGCAACATGAACTTTATTGCATTCATAATTTAATTTGGGAAAAATTCACAGCATTAAATTATTCTTTTTCTGACAGTCTCCATCAGTGAGCAACAGAAGTTCACAATTATATGTGAATTTGTATAAGTAGCTCTTCAGGATACAAATTCTATAGATGATAATCTAAGTGGTCCCTCACGAGAGAAAATAAAGTTAACATTCATTAAGAAACATGCCATTTTTCAGAACAAACAAAGCATTCTGAATCACACTGTAGAGGTGATCACGTTTGCTACCTAATTATATTTTGTGAAATGTGTTGCACATATATCCTTTGGACCAGGAGCACAGGCAAGATTTTTGAAAAGACAAAAGTCGTCGCTGAAGAACGATGAAATCTCAAACTACTAGTGGGGGAAAACTGAAAAAAAAAAAAAAGAAAAAAGCTAAGGATGGCAATTCAAAATTTTATGTGCCCTAGTTACCATGGTTTGTGGGTAATAACTCCTGAAAAGTGCAGCAGTCATATATATTTCATGCTGTCCCATAGATTCCTTATATTTTGCCTTTGGTTTAGAGTGACATAGTTGAAACAAGCTTGGCATGTACGATCACATTATATATTGATCATCAGATGCAAGAAATTATACTATATTTAAGGACAATAATCATCCCCTTTCTGTACACACACTTTTTCATACCACGAATTCAGCTCATTATTTCCATTTTTGCCCTCTGAGCATTTAGTTTCCATGTATATGGCTTTTATTAAACTGCTCACTTGTTAAGGTTTCCTTCTGTGCAATGAGACTTGGGTCTCATTGCAGCAAGCTACCATTTAAATATGAAGTCATTGGGAATTAAATTGGAATTAATTTTCAGCTCACATTAGAATTCAGTTAATTCAGAATAAACACACATGAACTCAGAACTTTCTCACATGACGGCCTGAAGGCTGAATGTGGTTTCATTCAGTTCTTCCTGATTTGATTCTCCTTTTTTCCAAGTAAACAGACAAGTCTCAGCTCCTTGATACTTACTTAATAACAGCTGACCAAAAGATAACTTTTCTGTTTCTCAGCAGTGTTTGAATTTACTTTTTTTTTAAATTCTGCCTGCAGCATTTTCTCAGGACAGATTCACACCAAAGTGTCCTTTATTAATTTGTTGTATGTGCTCTTGTACACGTGTCTGATGATACCATTTGACTGAAAAAATTACAACTCTTTACAAAAGAATATTATTCTGAACCAGTTCACGTCCAGTGTATCTTTTTACCTTTTCAAGGAATTCAGGGTCAAGAGTAGCTCTTGGTTTGAGTTTTCTGTTAAATCAGAATATTAGTTTATACTAATGTGGGTAATTTCTGTTGCATATAACTTAATTGATTTATTCTCAATTTAAACTGTGTTTTAAATAAATATATAGTTCTATACAACCTTCAAAACAATAATCAGTGAAATTAATAAAATACCTACTGAGTAAAATAAAATGTATGTCCTTCTTTTATGTAATCTCTGGCTGGATAAGAATAGTATATTTTAAAATAATGTAGGAAATATTTTAAAATTCTGGATCTTAATTTAAAGAGATTATCCTGAAAACGTCCACCCTCCAGGTGCACAGATAAATTTCCTTTGGTTTTGTTTCACCTGAATAGTAGGGTTTTTCTATGAGAAATATATCCATGCTTAGAAATTATAATAATTTTTCTGTTTGGTAATAATTTATATATAGTTTATACCAAAATCTCTCAGAAGTTACAGAAAAGTGATTCAATGGTTTTATTTCTTTTCTCTTTGCATCTTTGAATTCTTTCTCTCTGAAGTATATGTTTTAAATACTTATGAAAGGCATCCATAAACAAGTGAATTCCAAGAGTAATATCGAAGAGACCCAGTAACACATGATGCTGGAACTGAAGCATTTAATGCATAATCCAAAATATAAATTACGGATATTTGTAGGAAAAATAATGTTTTTCATGGATGGAGGTGTGAGTCAGAAGGAGGAGACTTCAGATTCTGAGACTTTTTCCAACCTATTCGTGTGATTTTGACCAAGCTACTTGATATCTTGGTGGTCAAAGCCCCCATCAAAAAAATAGAAGTAATTTTACTCCTCCTACCAGTTTTTCTTTTTAGAATATCAGATATTCAGTACAAAGGTTGCTTATTATTATGCACAATGCATGAAAATCAAGATCCTGATTCAGATTTGGTGGAGACATTGCTATTATGCAAATTAAAATCCCACTGAAGATATTTTAAGAACAAAAATTCCAAGGATTAGTAGGCTTATAATTTTTTCGGGGGAAAAAATTGACTTTGCTTATGTTGCATCACATTTGAATTTCAATTTCTACATTTTCTTTGTAGATTCGTTTCTCATTTTTTTTAGAAATGTTGAATTAAGTCTTGTATCAATGTGTTTATTTCATCTCTTCCAGTATTCATGCTTTTGCTTTACCATTATTCACTAAGAGTTAATGGTGTAGGAGAAAACACAAAAAATATGAGGATAACAACATAATGTTATCTATATTTTTAATTTTTTATTTCTACTCCTTCAGTGAATAGTCAGACTCCCGAGCTGTATGACTCCACTCAATATATCATGCAGAGAAGGAGGACCATAATTGTGATGATATGAACAGAGGAGACTTTTCCTGTCAAAGTCACAACCTCTGTGTCACAGATGGAGATTAGATTGGATGCCTCATACTTCTGGCACAGACAACAGAGAATGAAAATGCCAGGGACAAGGAAGTAGCAAGCTAAGGTAGACTTTGGACACCACAGTCTTTCTCTACCACTCTAACTACTAAGGACTCCAAGAGAGGGTGGGAAGTCACTGATATTAAACAGCAGTAATAAATATTGTCCTGGTTAATTTGCCTGCTTGTACCAGCATTATGACTGAACATGTGTGTCATGCACACAGATGTATACATATTTATGTGTATATTCTCTCGAGTTATGGTACTCATATGATTCCTACACACAACTAAACACATCTTTGCCTCTCTTGACCATATTTCTCACAGTCTTATGTAGTCTTCTTGGCTAAGCAAATACATATTAGAAAATACAGGTAGACTGTTTTTGATCACAGTATTTTATTACATGTATTTGAGTTGGAGACAAGCTGATATGAACTATATGCAAACTATCCCACAAATAATTAATAATTTTCATACATTTACTTGTACTATGGAAACAGAAATAACTTTGAATTTTGTTGGTTGTGATAATCAAGAATAATGGTAACAAAGGGCAAATTATGCATATCTATACATTTTCCACATATATGTACATTTGTCCTATACAAAATTTGACCATAGTGATAGTGATGTCATGTGATCATTTTAAAATATGGTGACGCTCTGAAAAAAACCCTCTAGAAGTATTTTTCTCACCACTGTATTTCTTATACATTGTCTTCCTCTCAAAATTAATCAGAATTTAAAAAGAGATTAATTACTTTCGCAGAATGATGCAAATCCCTGCAAATTCTTTCAAGAAAGATATCAAGTGTAAGATAATTTGGTGCCTAGTTCAAGTCTTCCATTTTTTCCTCTCTGAGCAGTAAAAAACAAAGTTAATTTTGTTATGTACTTTTCCTTTAAACATGTGGATTTCATGGTTTTTGGATTTGTTTTAAGGATTATCAGACCTATCATTTGCTTGGCTTTCTTTATTTAACCTTAATGAGCTCTAGCATTTCTGGGTAGTTCTTATCTCACATAATTTTAGAGATTTATTTTGTTGTTAGGTATTGTATGTTTTATATCAACCTCTTCTGGTTTTTAACGTGCTTTCTACATAGATCTTGAGGTAAAAATAATTTTTCTGTTATGCATCTTCTCATTAGTACCTTATGCATCACATTTTTGACTATTCTTAACTTTTACACCTAGCCATCAATAAAACATACACTATGTAATGCTTTGATTGAAACATACAGCTCCAAATTGTCTGTTAGTGTCTTTCCTGCAAGTGATAAGGGTTAAATCAAATTCTCAACAACATATAGAAGTGTAGTCTACACTGAAAATTATTAAAAAAAAAAAAAAAAGAAAGGAGAGAGACTTGAACTGTAACAGACAGATTCTGGGAAGTAGAAATTAAATACTTAGAGTCAATTTTTGTGAGCTTTGGAATTTTTTAATACTATCATGGGATCAAATGAACTTGTCACCCCTTATGTAACATCACATCTGCTTAAGAAAAAGAAAAGAAGTTATTATGAGACAGTTTTTGCAATGTATGAGTCACCCTGTCCTCATCAACTATTAAATGCATTTGAAGGGTAACTTTTGAAGATTTGGTGAATATACTTTGAACAGTCAACAAAACTGATACATACTTAAAATGAAAAATTCAGTTTTGCAACTTTGACATATTCTTTTATTCTCTTAAGGAGACTGCCCTGCTAAGGGCAGGTTTTTTTGCTAAGGCTCTCAGTTATGAAGGAAACAAAGTCTATACTAACAGACAGAGGTTGGAGTTTCTACTACCAATGCTTTTAGGAGTACAAAACTAAGACAAAGTAGCTTAAAAAAAATAGATTGCCTTCATTGTGACCACACATTTCAGCATTCAGCATTTTTTGTTTAGGTTGAGTCCCTTCAGATGTAAAGATATCATGAGAGACAAAAAATAAAGGAACAAACCTATTGTTACAATGATCAAATACTTGAGAGGTGCAGACAGATCTTTACATCAAGTAATACTTAAGAATATATAAATATTGCTCAGAAGCATTGAAGCAGCCATCATGGATGCTTCTACACAGATAATTCAATGAAAGTCACACACTTTAAAGGAAATGTCCCAGGAACCCTCAATACTTACCTTTGTACTGTGGTGCAGCTTCAGCATGCATGAGCTGGATCCCTTTCGGATCAAAGTCAAAGAGCAAAACTAATGCATTCTAAGTTTAAAGATCGATTATGTCCATGGGACCCACCTACAAATAGGTTTGTCAGAAGCTATGCAATATATACAGTGTGCATTTCAGGTCTTTAGCTTATTCCCAGTCATGTACACTACTTGTTAATGTATACAGAGCCACTGATTCCATCTGTCTTGAAAGTATCTTGACTTACTATCTCATATCAGTTGTGTGGAGTAAGGTGAGAATTTAATGAATGTGGGTTTCATAAGTCAAAGAAATGTTTGCATTTCATGGCACCATCAAATTTCTACTTCATGAATACAACATAATAAAATACTTCTGCTTAAAAAGATTTGCAACTTATAGGATGATTGTGGCATTCATTAAAATGAACTGTGTAGTTAGTAGTCTTTTTTGAAGATTTTGTTTATAGTATTTTAGTGGTCAGTGGTTTAGTTGCAGTGGTCATCATTAAAATATCATTGGCTGCTACATAGCTGGCAGGGTTATTTCTTGTTTAAAATGAAACAGAAGTCTTTCAAACACTGCAGTGGTTGCTGACTCTTCAAATGGTGACCTGATCATTTTACTGTTTTGATTATGTACCACAGTTTACACTGTATAGTTTAACAGAAGAGATTTGCTTACACATTGCTCATTGAAATTATGTGGACTAGTGGAGAAATGCTCTTAAAACCTCCCAAAGAGATATAATATTATCTCAGTAACAAGACATAAACAAGGAGAAAAGATTTATGAAGATATAAGCATAAAGGTTAGAATTATTTTTTTCTCGTGATACTAGTCATACTATTTAACTTGTTTTGTTTAACCAGTAGGAATGAAAATTATCTCTTACTCCCCACGGAGAAAGACTATGGCAATTACTTCACACAAACTTATGAAGTGATAGAGATGCTGAAGGGCACTATTGAATTCAGTAGCTACAAGTCAGAGTAATAATAATAATAATAATAGTAATAATAATAATAGTAATAAATGGTGCAGTGCTGATTTTTCCCTTTATTTATGCTCTGTCCTGAATGAGGAAAATCCAAGTATGGCAAGAAAACTTATAGCAGGGAAATACTCTTATTATTCCAATCAAGATCTAACTAATTTGTACTAACATGAATAGGATCTGTAATACAAGTTTCCTCATGTTATCCAAGCAAATGTTTTAGACATTAAATTACAGGCACATTCACACATGAAATCTCTAACTTCACCTACCTTTTTCTCTATCACTCACTTTCTCTTCCTCCCTGTCCTTATTTTTACCTTCCAGTGAATCTTTGAGTTTGTTTTCTTCTGGTTTTACACTCAAAATAGTGATCCATACAAATGAAATCCTGAATGGTCTTTTTATTGAAAGATATTATGCTAAAAAGTAAAGAAAGACATGAAAATTGCTGAAGAAAGGAAGCAAAGCAATCTTGAAAGGCAAGAAGAGAAGCACCAAAAGCAGACTGAGCCAATCTCCTCCCTTGGAGATTGCTAACAGAAAAACACTGAGAATATCTGCTGCGAAAATAAGCAGAAAAGTAGTAGAAATTTTTGTACCCATATCAAGCTTGTATAAATCCCTTTTTATTTTTGTGGATTTCTTTGCTTGTTTTCTCCTTTTTAATATTTGATCTTCATATTTATTTCTTCTTTATTTCTTCTTTCTTCATCAGCTTCTAAAGCTAGTCCAATTGAATTGCCAAAATTATTTTGGTGCTACTTTTTTTTTTTTTTTTTCCATCATAATAAGCCACATTACATAATAAAATTATGGCAACACATAACACTCTGGGAAAGAGTGAGGTTAAAAGGAGAGTAAGTGCTCAGGAATGATCATTGCTGTCCAGGAGCCGCCAATGTAAACTATATATTATTTTTGTTTTAGTACTTCTCCTGAATCAAGTCCTTGTCCATTGCAAATTGGCCTGATTTTAAATAGATTCCAGTAAGTCACACAGCTTTATAACAGCTGAGAATAGGACTATACATAGGTACCCATGCTAATACATACAAAAGGTTTGACAAACTTATAATTAGGTGACTAACTGACCTTTAATGAATATATTTTACACAGAACGTCAATGAAAAATATATTTAGTGAATTAAGATTTCCCAAGAATTATTTCGAGTTCATGTAAGCTGACAAACAGCAAAGAATAACTATATTAAGAATATTGCTGAACATAAATTCTAGTGGGAAAAGTTATATAAGTCTACATGTTAAGTATGTTAAGGGGATTCATTCAAGCAGTGTCAAAAGTCACATCATCTTGTAAACCTGGATGCATAATTTCTTTTATTTTTTGAAAAGCAGGAAAGCAAAGAACTAATTTCTCACTCTTTTCTTTCTCTGCACTGCAGTGTTATGTAGGAAGATTCACATTCACAGTAAAACATAACTTTATATTCTAGATCTTTCTTTCAGAAATTGTATCTAAGTCTACTTAATCTATTAATCACTATATAATATGCCATATTTATCCTCTCAAAGATATTGTTTCTTCCCCTTCCTTTGCCTGACTATGCCAGGTTATTTTACTTTTCTGCCACTAAAAGTACTCAGACAACTTCTCCTTATTATATATGAGGGCATAAAGAGCCATTTAATTGTGCTGTGTAAACTGGCTTGTGCAGTTTCTGAAACAATTATAACTAATAGGAGAATTATATTGAATCTTACAGAACATCTAAAGTCTAAGTTGAAAATAAAAAGCTGCCTTCAGCGAGTAAATTAAAATAAAATTCTGGCAAAGGAAATCTCAATGTGTCTGAGGGAAAATTTGTTGTGGGAGGCATTCAATTTTCTTCATAAGTCTGATGATTTTTTCCAGAACTATCTTTTTATTGGTGGTCAAATACTCTGGGTACTCCAGCCAAGCATCTGGTATGACAGACATGGTAGATGATAAATAATTCTTTGGCAGAAAGCAGGCTGAAAAATATCGCAAGTGATCGATTACTTAAATTTAAAAAATATTTTGCAACATTAGAAACTTGTTTATAATGTTTCAAGGTAAGTGTTTTAGATAGGAAATAATGACGGGAAGAATGTCTAGGTAGAGTGGTCTGCACTAGATTTTTAAAATGTAATTTTTTTTAGTATCTATAACCCAATTCTTATTGTTTTGTTCCAATATTTTGCTGCTTCTCTGTCAAATATTTTTGATAACCCTAAGCCTATTCAGATCCACTCAAGGTTCTTTATTTTGAAATTGAAATTTATAGTTTCTTTCTTTTCTTTCCTCTTACAATATTTATTCAAGTCATTAATTAGTTGATAAGGATTTGTAGAATGTGAAGGAAAGGAGGAATACACTGCTTACTTTTGTTGCATTTTGCACTGTAACCAGCATATGCATCTTTGCAACCAATGGTCCATTTGCCAAGTATCCCCATAAGGTTTCTGTGAATCAGGATTTTACAGCACAGCACAGCACAGTAAATTTATCATCAGTTCTACTTCTCTCATCTGCTTCTGAAGAAACAGCATACAAATGTGGGGGGTTTTTGGATAAGTTATTCTAGTGTCTAAGGGAACTGCAATATAGACTCTCCAAGCCTCTGTAAAGCCTATTAATATCCTTTCTGGTAGAAGCCTAAGCTATCATTGGACATTATCAGCTGAGAACTGCACTGACAAAAAAAAATTATGTAAGATCCCGAATCTTGTCTCAGTGAGACACATCACAAAGTAAGTAATATATATGCTTTTAAGAAATGCATATTCTAATCCCTTTTGGAAAAGAAACAAAACGAAAAACCTCAACAAAATAGCTGTTCTATGTAGAAAAATAGTGTTCGTGACTTGAAAACTAATGCTTCTTTCGTTTTTCCTAATAGAAATCAATAATCCAGCAGCAGCTTTGAGATCACTGTAAGCTTTACATAGAAGCTGATTAGAAGTGAAATTGGTATAGTTAAAATGAAACCAAATAAGATGCCTTGTACTGTGGTATTTTAGCAGAATAGGAAAAGAACTATTATTTTCTTCCTTGTGGAATAAACAGAATGCATAATAAGCACTTGCAGCATTGCATGGAATCGATTTAACTGGAGAACAAATACATTTATTACTCACTTGTGGCTTTGACTTCAGCTGAATTAAGAGGTGTTCTCATTACTTGTGGAATGCGATTGCTGTTCCATAAGTGCCTAGGCCCCCTAATGTGTGTATACTAAGCTCTGAACTTCATGAAAGAAATTCTATTAATCCTAACTGTAGACTTACTCGTTAGAAATAAGTATACAAAATAATACAACTAATGATTATTTGGCATGTTCAGTGTACACTGAGACAAAATCTCATCAGCAGTAAAAAAATAGTAGGGTATTTTCACAACACATCTATATGAAATTTAATCTTAAAAAGAAAGCAGTGTTACTTAATACTTCCGCAATGACCTCTGATGAAGAACCTTATAATCCCATACCATTTATCATGTACTATGGCCTCACTATCAAAGCATTTTAGAATGTGACCATTTTTAGCTGACATTTTACACTGCTATCAGGTACAGGGTTTCTCAGCCTGTGCTCTGAGACAAGCAAAGCCGTTAGGCCATTTAAGTCTGATGCAAACCAGAATCATCGCCTCAGTGATATTTCAGAGGATTATAGTCTATGTTTGACATAGTACTGCTAGTACTACTATTTGACTAGGAAGAAACTTGTATCCCTTCTACTCAGAACACCAAAAGATCAAGCTCAGTTTTACCAGTGATGTCTTACAAAATAGTGCCCTAAGCACGGGAATATCTCTGACTCGGCTTTTCCTGAAGTAGTGTAAATCCCTAAGGATTCATTTTTCTGTTTGCAAACAGCCCATAAGTGGGGTGTTATTGGACCTGATGATGCCTCCCAGATTTAGTTACTGTAGTAAAGAGATCCCTCTTTGCTAGGAAGCACAACTGTGGTGTTCAGCCGTCACATCAGGAGAGAAGAGCATGCACATATTATTTCTTCCAGCATCTCTTGACAAAGACTGCAGATATCAAAGATTATAAAAATGGAGGCAATGGAGATGATCAGTAACAAGTTCTTGACTGTAACTAATCTAACTATACCCCTAATTGACACTGTTCACTGAGTTGGGAGTGTTGAATAAAGACCAAAGTATTTTATTAAAAGTTGATTTATTTCCTCTCCTTTGTACCTAAAGTTAAGCATGTAAAAACTTGTTATATAAATTTATGGAACTATATTTAGATAAATGACCACTGCATCCTTTATTTTACAGCTGAGTGTCAAGAAAAAAAAAACCCAGATGGAAAAAAACAAACAAAAAACCCCCAAACAGCAGTAACATCAGAAACTTCACAATTAGAAGTAATCAGATCCACACAATTGACTGAAGATGACCAAGCAAATTATTTAAAATTAACTTTGGCTACCTGAAAAGGTTTATAAAAAGGATACTGAGAAAGCCTACTTTTAATGCAATATTGAAGAACCAAATGCAAGATTTGGGGAAAAACCTTGTTAAGTGAACTATTTCTCTTTAAATTTTGCTCTAACTGAAATGAGTTAAAGAAATAAACTATTGCAGATGTGCATGGTCATGTAGGTCTGTATCTGGATCTGTATGATAAATATACAGAGGCATACATATGCTATTTATATATGAGCATAAATATATCTTCTCAGCTGATGCAGGCATATATGCAGTAATATCAGTTGAATCTAGAAAAATTCTGATCTGAAACTAAATCTTTTGTTGAACTTCCACATTCTGCAGACAGGTTATTCCTACATGTTGTCTAAGGAATTTATAGGACATTTATTTTAGTTACGGGTTAAAATCTTTGTATGTATTATCATTTTTATGACTGGCAAAAAAAAGACTATTTCTTTCTTTCAAAAAGAGTTGCTAATATCTCATTTACTAGGGAAATTATATAACCTAATTAGAAATGATTTGGCATGCATTGAAAATTACCTATATGGATGACATTACTGCTTATGCTGAAAATTGTCTACATAAAGAAAGCAAAAAGAAAAGTAAAAGCCATTAGTATTCTGTGTTTTGATTTCTATTGATCTGCAGTAAGCAAAACAGTATATAAATTTATACAGTAGCATGGAGTATTTTAGGAGTTTATTTCTTCATTATTTCATTTTCTCTGGTTTGCAAAGCTTGTCTCTCCCAGACTGAATTTTCTGTGTTACCTTATGTAATTAAAATCCAAACATTTATACTTTTTAATAGATAAGGTACACTCTTAAAGGAAGTGCCTATAAAATACCTATGTAGTAATTCAATCATATTGAAATATTAAAGTTTTTCTCCTTTTATCTAACTTTTGAAAATTCTGGATAGATTTTTTCACCTTTGAAATATCCTTGTATTGTCTTGTAGATTTTGTTATATAGAGAGAAACAAATCCTATTTAGATCTCTTTTCTTGTACTTTCATAGAAGTTGTGTGACTTGAATAAAGCCTCATCATTTTCAAAATACTAAACCAAATTTCCATAAAACTCTTTGTCGCATTCCCATTCATGGAACTTGCAAAGAATATTAAAGCTAAGTCACTGTACAAAACAACAGAGGAGAAAAATGTATGCACTACCTTATTCTGAGAAGTTGAGATAAAATAGAAAAGAAAATAGAAACAAAAGTATATGCATCAATTATAGAAAGCAATTTATTTGATACTAAAAACAATAAAGAACTAACCTATAAAATAATAATAATACTATCTATATTTTTGTGTCTGATGATAAAATTAAGCAAAATTATTAATTCTTATGTGCACATTTTTCTATATTTTAAAAAGCTTTCCTGGGAAAAATTACATTATACCTAAGAATTTCCAAATTTTCAGGGTTTTTTTTGGTTTTATTGTTTGCTTTTGAGTTTGTTTTGGTCGGTTTGTTTTGTTTTGTTTTTATTTTCTTGGGTTTTTTTTTGTTATTGTTGGGGGTTTCTTTGTTGTTGGTTTTGGTTTTGGATTTGTTTGGTGGTTTTTTGGGGTTTTTTTTTTGGTTTGTTGGTAGGTTGTTTGGTTGGGAATTTCTTGTGATTTTTTTTTTTCAGGTGAAATATCTCCTTGGCTTTTCCTGAAAGATTTGCATAATTTCATGCTTAGAGCAATTGTTCATATAGTATGTATACCCAATTCCTTCACATAAAGAAGACATGTAGAGCAGTATTGGGGATGTGCTCTGGCTTCAGGTTGTTCCAAGCAACTTAGGCCAGGTAACCTGGGTGTATTTATAGAAAGATATCAGTATTTATTTGACCTAAATTCCTGAGAAGAAAAGCAGAAGACATGCAAGAAAGCATACATTTATGACAGTTTGTAGAATTTGTGGTAGTTCAAGAAACATATTACATTAAAAAAACCCACCCGACAAACCAGACAAAAAAAAAAATAAAGCTGTCATTGTCCTTGTCTGCAGCCAATGAACTCTATTTTTATTTTCCCTAGAAATAAAATGCTTTATCAATGGAAGAGGAAAGGGACAGGGGCTGATTAATGGTGCAATCCTCACATAAACTGTAATTATCTATATTAGGCTCCATCTCTGTAGTACATGAGAGTCTATTAATTGCTAATATATTTTCTCTAGCTCTGGCAATTGCATTCATTTGCAGAAAGAAATGGAGCTGTACACAAACAGGTGTTTAGGAAGACGGTTCAATTTAAGCAAAATATTCAAAATGTAAAACTTTAAAATTCCTGTTCGGCAAGCACTAAACACCAGAGGTCATTAAGTTTCACAGGGACCTACATTCGTTAATTTTCTGCTTCAATTTGAAGAGTGATCAGTAATTCACCATGAAAATGCTCTTGGGAAAAGAAAAAGGCATTCTACCACCTGTCCCGTTTCAGGGGTTTGAGCTGTTTAGTTCAAAACTAGTACTTGAGTTGCATTTAAAATAGGGCAAGACCTAACTAAGATGATATTTTGCCCTCCCTTAACACAAATGACGTATCACCTCAATGACAGTAATTTGAATAATTGACTCTGAACAGATCCCATGATTGGACTTTGGGGCTTAGTCTTCACAAACAGACCAATAGTAGGTAAATAGTGTTTCACAATTTACTATTTATTTATCTCTTTACAGTTAGACTGCTATCAACATATAACGAATCTTCAATAGAAGACTGCATAAATTAACTTTATGCTCTGATAACCAACAAACTTATCTGAGCGTTAGGAATGTTTGGCTTATTGATTTTAAGTTATTAACTGGTATTGTTTGGGTATTACTGGACTAATATATGAGTGAGGTAAGGTGGTATAATCAGTTGCAGAAGGGACTGGAGATGCATGAGGCTGAAAAACAGGTGTTCTGAAAGCAGTTACTCAGTCTCCTTTTTTCTCAACTTTGATTTTGAAATCTTCATGGATAAGGACATGTTTACAAGGTGCATTCTTCTGGGGAGAGAGGTAGAGGTCAATACTATCCAAAATTGAAAATCTGAGTTTAAACAAAAAGTTTAAAGGATGCTGATGAATTTGCTGCTCTGTTGCAATCTTGCAAGTCACCAAGATAGACCAGTTTAAAAGAAAAGCCAAAGTACTAAGTGGATAAGACCTTGCCTGCCAGAAAATCCTGGTCAGTATATTAAAAAAAAATACAATTACTAGTTCTGAAGACTAGCAATGCTGAAAGAAAATGTGAAGAAAACAATTATATGATCCATTCTTAGAACATAATGTGGAGAAGCTCAGTGACAGCCAAGCAGTTGAAAAGGGTTCAGAGACAAAAGGAGGAAGGTAAGGTATGTCAGCTGTAAAAATATTTCAATGAATCCACCACACAAATACACAATCAGTCGAGAAGGAAAAAAAAAGTGGTCTTTATTCACTTACCTGCACTTTGAGTTTAAATACAAAAATCAGCATTCAGAATTTCATCTATGTGGTAAAAATACTTTCAAAAATAAGTAAATATTGGAAGCAATAGTGGGAAACTATATTTCATTAATAACATGCTGTTTGAACTTAGCATTTTAATTTCAAAAATAGCTTATTTTGTGAAGCAACCTTTCTCTGCTCAAATAATAGATTTTTATTATCTTTCAACTTATGTTTATGTTATATCTTTCAACTTACTTAAATCTATGTTGCAGCATCATTTCTTTGAAATTAAATTACTTTTATTGATTGTATAACAGCTAACTGAAAACATGAAAGATCCTTAGGGTTATGCAGCACAAATGCTAGATTAATACATGTTCTCTGCATCTGCCAAAGCACACACAGATTTACTCAATTAAAAGTGATTTTGAATAAAGATATTTTTTCAGTGTTTCCAGACATTTCAAAACCAATGAATATTAATAAAGACAAATTATAAACAAACTGAAAGGAATTTGTCATTCCTAATGATATAAAATGTCAAAATGAGTTTGTGTTTTGTTTTGTTTTGTTTTGTTTTGTTTTGTTTTGTTTTGTTTTTTTGCTGCATACTGAATTACAATAATTCATTTTAATGACTTGTTAAAGCATACCAGAAAGACATATAATTTATATAACTTTTTTTTTTGACCACTGTTTTGCATAGTTAGTTTGGGATAACTTACTTGAGATTAATCTCAAATATATAAACTTTAAAGTTTTTACAAAGGTATGCAGTGCTCTCTCAGAAAATGTTGATACCTCTTCATATCCAGGAAATTATTTAACTCAGAATTAGATACCAAGCACTTGAAATGTTTGATCACATCTTTAGAAGAAACAATCCTAGCTTATCTAATAGAAACTGCTCAAATTTGTATAATCTTGGTCCTTAGCATTATGAGGTAGAAACAGAGAATGAAAAAGAAGTACAGTATTTCTGGGGAAAATCATTAATGGGAGAGAAGACTAATATGGCATAAGAATGTCCGGTTTTAGCCAGAGAAATACCTTAATCCTTCCCTAACGTGGTCAGTGAATAATTACCTGGTTTGATATCTGTCTCAGTTAATTAACTGCAACATTATTTCATAGAAATTAAACACACAAGTATCTTCATTTGGATGAGTATGCTTCTCTGGCTTAATTTCAAGCTTGTCTGAATGTTATAGGACAACTCTTTTTACTCTAATAATGGAAAAAAAAGGAGAAATCAAACAGTGAAAAGATCATATGGAAAAACAAATGTGGAGTGAGCAAAATCAGAAATAAATATATAGCTATTGCATGAGTAAATAGAGTCTTCACAGTGTCATAAGAAAATACACTATATTGTATATTTCAAAAGATCATAGAGGGAATATCCTTTTAGATTCTGCGTAGATGTTTCAGAAATAGTGACCCTGTTTGAATGCTTGAATACATTATTTGGATTTGAGTTTGATACCAAAGAGAAAATTTCTGTAGTTTAGGTGAAGGCAACTTTAACCTGATTTTGGGCATCTAAAAATAAGTGTTTTATGGCACCAACATATTATTTCATCTATTTTGAGTACTCAATAGAGTGGGAACCATGTAGAAACTCTGCAAATGCATGTAAGGAGGAAAAAAAACCCTCCCTAAAATTCTAAGAGACTCCAATTCTCAAAGTGGTATCCTGGAAATAGAGGAAATTGGCTTGATAAGAAGTGAACTGTTAGACAAGACATAGTTCTGTTCCCAAATCTGTTGTATAGGCTTGGTTTCTTTGGACAAGCCATCTGTGACTGCATTCAAAGCACTATGTTCAGAATGCAAGTGTTTGGTTCCTTCTTATTCCTACTTCCTACCCACAAACACAGAGAAAGAAATGGGTCCCTTTTTTCACATTCATTTGTTCTCCATATTCATAAACTCTACCACATTTTTGGCAACCAAACAGTTTGTATTTTAATATTTTAAGTTAAAAAGGGTCATTAACTAATTATATATTCAGTCTCCTCAACAGATAATAAAAAACCCTCATGGTTCACCAGATCCTTGTCAGAATTTAAAATGCCTTTCTGATTTCGATCAGCATCAAAGTTCTGATAGCTGGGCCTGTAAGAACACAAGGTAAAGCCACTGGGCCTCCAAAGCTCCTAAAGATAATGGAAAGACAAACTTGTCATCCGAGCTCTTCCTTAAAAATGAAAAGATTTGAAGCTCTTGTTAGCTTTCCATCATAATCACTTGCACAAGGTATAAATATTTTCCCATTCTTTGAGTACTTTTTTTTTTTTATTTCTGAATAATGGAGAATCTTAGATGTAGAATTCTGTGCATAAAATTAAAATATTTGTAATTCCCACTACTTCTTAGTACAGAGTTAAGTGTAGCTGCAGGTTTCTTAAAAACTCAACTTCTTTGTTCCAATACCAGGTTTCACAGATGCAAAATAAGTAACTTTTGATATCAGAGATATATAAACTAAACAAGAAACTAAAGTTTCAAGATCGAGTCTGTAAAATGGCCCATGGAAGAAACATACCTTCGATTCTGAATAATTGATTAATACTACTTTAAATTGCTGATTTGAAAGGAAGCTACAATAGTTTTCTTAAAAAGAATATCAGTATTTAGGAAAATGTACTGCATAGCCAAAGGACTGCAAACTAGTTAGTAAATTAATTTCCCATAATCATCCTGATGAGATTGTGTGTATGCTGGATCAATGGTTCATACGTTGTGTTCATCAGTAACCTTCAATTGTTCTTGAAATAAACTCCAAGTGAACTGTTCTTGAACTTCCTTGATAAAATGTCATAAACGTGCTCATTTTTTCTGCATTAATCCCATATACAGTTACTATTCTAATTGAATATAAATTGAAAGGCAAAGAGTATAGGAAATGGTATTCAGGTTTTAGATTAGAAAAATATTAGCTGTATACTGTGCCAGCACATATAACTAAATAAATGAGCTTGACGTAATTGTGTATACTTAAATGTAAGCTACATAGGACATTCAATTAATGAAGCACATAATGTGAAGCATTAGCAGTACTAAATGATCTGTTTATCATTCACATCAAATCATCTTTTCCCATTAAAATGCTTGTATCCCATAATAAGTATTAGCCTCTTGTCTCAAAATGAAAATAGCAATCTACTGGCTTGCCATTATAATGTTAATGATAGCAATACTCTGGAAAACAAAAATACAATTAAAATATATATTATCCAGTGTATTTTTCCTCTTTCCTTTTTGAATAAATACTATTGTAAATAGATCATATAGAGAAAAATCTGATAAAATAATTTTTCTTTTCATGTTTCTTTACAATTTAATTTACATATTGATTATATAGCTTGAAAAATATCCCAATTTGATCAAGTAAAGCAAAAATATGTGTCAGAGTAAATTGATAGCTGAAATTGAAGAATGTACTTCATCTGGTTGTATTAATGAAGTACACAGATTAGGTTTAGTAAGAAAAAGCCCTTTTGTCATTTTTATTTAGCATAAACTCTAGCACATTCTATCTGTCTTTTTACAGCATTCTCATCTTTTTACAGTACTCTTATATTCTGCAAAATCAAACACTTTTAGAATACTTGGTCAAACAGAAAAATTGGAATAGTTACGACTTATAAATTATTTGAAGAGGTAGCTATGTAGTGTTTGTAAAGCTTTGTTTTTAACTGGTTTTGTGTTGCTAGATCCAAATTGCAAGACAGAACAACTCTAGTTTGACATTTTCCTTAAAGGATTTTTTGTCAATGTCCTTGTCTATTAATATGTTTCATCAATTCTGTGTGTGAGACAGTATGATTTTTTTCCACTTTACAAAATATAAGGAAGCTTTTTTTAGCTACTTGCATTACTTGTTCTTAATAAGTATACAAATCCTGATTTTTTTCTTTTGAGGTAATACTTAATATCATAGATTAGAAGACTTTTTGGAAATTGTTAAGAGATTGAGGAAAAACCAAAAAAACTCGAAACAAGTTGCTGTATTTTAAAACATTTGAAACAAAATCTTTGTTGTGAGATGGCATTTTGCATAGAGAAACATATTTCCTCATCTCCATAGACAAGAGAATGGTGAGAAAGACTGAAGTATCCAGTGATATTCATAACAACAGACTTTATATATGTGACCGTGTCAGAGGAAAAGAAACACCAGCTAATATGAATTTTAGAAAAGGAGATTTATGGTATTAGTTATTTCTCCTATTTATTTCTGAGTCTTTTTTTTTTTTCTTTTTTTTTTTTAATGCTGTAATGTAACATTTCTGGGATACACTACATATCTGCTACTCTCAATGGCGACTGCAGCTTTATCTTGCTGTTTTGCTTAATCACTTCCGTTACTTTTTACTAATTGTATCTTACAGTCAACAAACCAAAAATCACCTCTTATGGATCAGTCATAGAGCATTACCAGCTTTCCAAAAGTCACTGTTGCTCTCTGCAATAGGTCAGCTTCTTTTCTGACCTTCCAATTTTGAATTGCTGCATAGAACAGCTCCATTTGTAGTACACCATACAACTGTTCTTCAGAAAGACTACTTTGATGTGATTCTATTAGCCAGCTCTCATCTTCAATTCAGCGTCTAGGTTTTTAATTAAATGCATCAAAATTTAATAAGAAAAACCTGTCCTTAGAAATCATAGAAAAAAAAACCATTATTCTACTTTTTGTAAATAAATTATTCCGTTTCTCTTGCTATTTTCTTGCTGTAGCTGTAGAATGATTTGACTGTCTTATATGTTACTGAAAATTTCATTCATTTTCTTCTAATATTCTACATACACATAGGAAAAGGGAGTGTAATAGCACCCTGCTTATCTGAATCATGCCATATCTGTAGAAAAGGATTTCACTGCAAATATAATTGAGTGGGTTTACAGACTTAGTACTACATAAAACTGACAGTTTAACATTATTACACAGGATATCTCCTGATGTATTTTTTTTTTTTATTTATCCTCATTGTTTTGGTTTGATATTTTCATTTCAAGACTCTGCATGGTGTCTCATTCTTGAAGGCTCAAAACTGATTTGAAGAAAATTCCTCACTTCACAATGGACAATGTGAGTTTTGCTTTGCCTGGAAGTCCAGAAGGTCTGCCTGGCAATCATTTTACTTCATAAGAATTAAGCCAATAGGAAGTAGGTTAATTCTGTTTACAAAATATACCAGCATATTGGAAATCAATTCTATTTTCTCTGTAAAGGTCATTCTTATGAATACCACTTATATATGCCACTGGATGTTTCTATGTGGCATCATAGCTTGTTTCCTTCTTATTTGACCTCCAAATCATGAGGTAAAATATGTTATCAGAATGTATTCCTGACCCAATAAATGATACAATTTTTTAAAACTGTCTTTATTTTGAGAATTTTTTTTTTCTGCCAAGTGTAAAATCTGAAAAACAATATTTCAAAAAATAGGTAAGGATGAAGGATCTAAAGCTTTTGTTATAGCAGGGCATCATTTTGATAGAACAGACCCGGGTAATTCTAGGAGCTGAATCATGTATGCACTGTGAAGAGGAAAAAAGAAATTAAGAATACAGAGAGAACGAGTTCAGAAGAGAATTTATTCAAAATTTCTTAGAAGTGGTGGGAAGACTGCTCAGATTGAAATTTAGATGTCAGCATGTCTCTGAGGAGAGGAGCAAGAAACATCAGTCAGTTATCAATGTGAAAAGCATTCTTTGAACAGTCTGTGATTACTGATCTCTTTTCTTGACTTTGTCATGGCCAGTATCCAATGGGAGAATAGATGACAACAACCTGAGTGTGCATCATACACACAAATGATATATAACTCAGAGGATAGCAGCAAATCTGCTGAAGTATGAATTTTTGTTTCAACTACGAGCTGCAACTGTCATAAGCATGTAGCACACATATTCAATTCAGTTCACTGAGGCATGCAGAAAAAGAATTAAGATGCTGATTCCTGAGCTCCCAACCTCCAGTGCCAGAAATGACCGTTGTGCAAAAATGCTGATGAAATTTTCACACAACTGTGTTTGTTAGAGACCGTCTTTTGAAAGGTTTGCTAATTCTTTTTAAAAGACTTAGAACACTGCTAATTTTTTCACCTGCCATATTGTAGTGGCAAACAACCCTCAGTGCCAGGAACAGATTTTTGATCCTTGCATCCTCACATACCTCAGACAGGAGGGCTGAAAACCCTCCCATTACAATTTTCTAGGTGTTTGCACCTATACACATGGACCAAATTGTTTCCCAACTTTCTCTTCAATAAGATGGTTTATTTACTCTCCTCTAGTCCCAGCTAAGGCTAAAATACTTCAGCTGATAAATTGCTGTTTTTTTCCAGAAATTATGTTTCACCTTTTCCAAATGTGAATAAGGTTGTTGGAGGTCTGGGATCTGCTGAAAACTATTACATATACAGCCTTCTCTCTCCTTCCTCAACATCTTCATCTATCCTTTTCATTAGTTTTAATACTGACATTACCCGTTGAAGAGATTTTATTGCAATTCCTAAGTACTTATTCTTTTCTGAAACGGTCTGTCAAATGAGTCTGTGCAATGCAGACATAAACTTTGATTTTGGTTTAGTTTAGCAGTGGATTTTGGATTTATTGGATTGCTAGCAAGCTTACTAGCCAATGGAGGTGTTTTATAACAGTAACCTGTCCTACTCATTATTTAGAATCCCACTAAACTTTATTAGATTTTAAATCAGCCTTGGATTTTGATATTTTAAATAATTAAACCAGTTTAAAAAATTAATCTTTGGAATCTTTTTGAGTATTCTGATAAATAAAGTTAATTAACATCAGTGTTTTGAGATCTGTTGATGAAGCAGTTTTTATTTTGAGATCCTTGTGCACATTTTCCATGCAAATAGTGAAGAGAAAAAACTTCCTAAAGTTTCAGCATGAGTACAGTGGTTTGAAAGCACATCAGAAGACATGATAAACGGAACTGTTTTAATTATACAGACTAAAACCTGTTAACTCTTGGAAATGCACTGATGAAAGACAAGTCCCAAAAGATCAGAATTTTAAAAAAATTTTAAAAGTACATGGCTGACAGATAAGACAGAAATAGGGTCTGATAGATCAAAAAGTTAGGAAGGTGAAAGGAACTAAAACAGAAAAACTTTTGAGGTAGCAGAACAAGAAGAGAATACTGATATTTAATAAGGAAAAAAAGTCCTTTATCTGAGATTGGACTAATGAAGATGTTACATTAACAATTTAAAATGCTGGCTATGAATATAAAGGGGTGTAGAATAAGTGTCTTCTAAATGAAAGTGGTCTAGGTAACCAGGTATGTACACTGAAGTGAACTTAGCATAGGAAGGAACAGCTGAAAAGCTAATTTTATGTTTTTCATTTTAATTTTTATTTTGAAATGTTTAATTTAATTTTTGAAAAATTATTTTTATTCAGAATATAGCACAGCAGTTTCTAATTTCTGGTATTTTAGAAGGATGATTCAGAAATGACAGACTAGATATTCATTCTTGAAAAAAGTAATAGAATCCAAATTCAGGACTTCATTAATTAAGAATTAGACACTAAAAATATCATTAATGACAATCAATCTGATGTTAAAGGAGGTACTGCATGTCACATAAAATTGTGATCCTCAGAAGCAATGAAAGCAAGGATTTTTCTTCTTATCTGTTATCTAGAAAATGCTGCATTTGTGAAAATCTGCACTTTCTCTGTAGAAAATGTATGTTTTTCTGCATGTGTTTTACAGAAAACAATACACTATATAACAATGAACAGTTAACACATAAAATAAATTAGTCAATTATTAATCATAATTCATACAGGATTTTGGCAAGTGCAGCCTCAAAATTTGCCACTGAGTTTGCTCCAGAGAGAATCTGATTGAATCTATCAGGTCAGACCTACAAGGTTATCCTAAATTTGAGAAAAATACTCAAGTTCATTTTTCCCTGGCTTTTTAAGACATTAAGAGAGCTATTCAGAAATACAAATTGCTTTGGTAGCAATCAGTAGCAGATAGGAAATTTTTATGATCTGGCCATTTCTATTCTAATCTTCCAATTTTATTTAACTGCACCAAATTACAGAAGATACAGAGGTGTAAGCTTAGATAATTAGAATTCCACCCCAATTTAAGAGTACTAGCCTTTTAATTTCTGTTTCAAGTATTTGCTATTCCATAGTAAAGGAACCAAGTTTTCTTCAGATAAAGATGGTATAAAATTAAAAGCTCCGTCTAATGTTTTCCTGTCTTTGCACACTAACGTTATTGCACAACATTAATTTTTTCCTTTTCACTGTTGAAATCCTCAGATAAGTACCAAAGGCACATTTAGGTTACAAACTCCATAAAGGAGATTGCCACTTATTTTTTTTTATAACCCCGTAAATATTTCCTACAAACAAACCCCAAAAGTATGGAATTGATAAAGTTTGTAGTACCTTAAAAATTGCTAAAGCAACTGCATTGTTATCGGCAAGCATGTTATAATTGCTACAGCAATTTATCACTGTTAACACTGAGACTATTTTTATAAATACTTCTGAGCCTCTTTCAGCTGCAACTTCAGATTCTCAACTGCTAGTTGGAACCACTGAGGGAGTGGATGAAGTGGGATTCTATTGCTTCACTTGAGATTCTGCCTTGAGAACACAAATCATATTGAATTCAGACTCCAAAACTGACTTGAAAGGCTTTGCTCTATAAAATTTAGTTCACATCATGAAAACTGAAGAGGCAGTAATTCTGTGTCAAGAATCATAGGAGAAGGAATCCTGATACAATTCTGAGTCATTGACAAACTAAATACCTTTTGCACAAACAAAGTCAAAGCAGTAGAGCTAACTAATGAATTTTCCACAAATGTCATATTTTGATTAAATAAGATAAAATACCAACTCCATTTAAAAATATTTAAAGATGTATTGGTATTTAAGGCTTCGTGAATATTTTTTATATACTTATAAGCTTCACTGTAAATGAATATTTCTGCTTTCAGTTCATGATCCTGAAGTAAAGGGAACATAACACATACTCAATACAGGGACTTAGAGCATCTGTATTTGTGCCTTTGTTTTCCTGAATGTATAAATCATCTTCTCTAAAGGGTTTCTATCCCATTTCTTACCAATCAGATTAACATATTTCCTATTTCATCCTTTTAAAATGGTTTCATATATATAAAATTCTCAGCTTTTCTTGGACACTTAGGAATACAAAGAATATGATTTCTTAGAAAAATCAAATTAGAATGCTTAAGTGAGCGTATCTTCAGGGGTGCAGTGCTCAGGCAAGTAGAAAGGAGACAAACATAGCAAGAAGGCATACAAGTGCACATATTCTCAGAGTAGCAGAAGCCAATTTTTTCAGGAATGCCCAGAAGCTTGATGAAGTTTATTGCAGCCCAGAGGAGACAAAATACTGTTGAACTGAGGACAATACCAATTCATAGGACTCAGCGAATAGACTCAGTGTTCAGAGGGAGATCTATGCACAAGTTTCTTTAAAATTAGTTTCCTTATTTCCCCAAAGTTCCCCAGCATTCTGTATCTCTCAGTTTGAAACCTTTGGATTACAGTTTTTGCTTAATTGTTTGCAACTTAAAATAATTTGACTGGTTCTGGTGTCCTCGCTTTTAGAAAAACAACTGAACAACCCCAAAACTCTGGTTGGGCAGAAAGTCACATCTTTCTTTTAATGGCAGTTTCACTGCACCTGCCAACATATATAGCCTTTAGAAAGTCCTTTGTACATAAAACTGTTAATCATATTATCACTACATCTGACAGACTACTGCTTAGTGTTAACCTATTAAGAATGCACATGAAAATCTATTAATTGTAGCATGTGTTTGCACCAGAGAAATATAGATGTAAAAAGGTGCAACAAATTTGTCTGTTTTGTTCTCTTCCAATAAGAGGACAGAAAGAGGCTTTATGTTATTAGTGCAGAAACAGAATGCCCTCTGGATTTTTCCTTCAATAAAAATAACTCATTTGAAAGTGTCAAGTCTGGCCTTTCATTAATGATACTTTCACATTTGCTGAAAATCTACAGCCACAGAAGATAGATTTCTGTTTTATGTTTATTCTTCGTCATGACTTGAGAAATAAAAATTATCTCATATATTTGTATTTATTTTTATTTTGAATATATTTTTTTTTCATGAAATCCAACACATTTGCAAACAGAATTTGTTTCAACAGTTTCTCTCTCCAAAAATTCTTTTTTCTTTTCTTGCTGTCTTTTCTTATGTTGTCATCATTTGTCATAGGATGATCACAAGAAAATTACTGTTATATGTGGAATTCCTAAGTGCTCTCCCTTTTAGCTACAATTCTTTCTTGAATCCAAAACTTTCACGAGTTGAGGCTGAGGAACTTCTTGTGTATGAAAAATGCTGTTTTCTGCTATAATATTCAGTATTTGAAAACCTAATTCTGAGAAATGAAACAAGCATTATTTGTGAAAAGGTATATGAATTTAATTTTCTAAATTAATGGTTTTTTAATTGAACATATGAATAATAGGATACATTTTTATTAAGTATCACTGCTAAAATCAGCTTTAGTAGAACTGTTGAGTTCATAGATTCCACAATTTTTCTATGACTGTCTAGCAACACCTGAATTCAATTCTTTGCTGAACTATGTGCTGGAGATTTCATGTACTTGTTACTACATTAGTAGGAACTATATAATTGAAAATACCATAAAAATAAATATTTTTTTAAAAAGCTTATCTGCTGCTTTTAAATTCTAATATAGTAATCTCTTATTTTACTACTCCTTGATTTTTAAAGAAATATTAATGTTTCACATTTAAATAGTTGTTCTCTTTCTAATTATCTGGTACTGGAACTCATCAAAATATTACCTACTAATGCAAAAAAAATTGACTACTGTAGCTGTTTTTCCATAAAGTAAAACATGGAATATACCGCCATTATAAATGCTCATAGGTTCTTTAGACTGACAAAAGTAAAATTTCTTTCTCCCCTTAACCCCTAAACCTTCCTCTGAACTTCAGAGAATGAGATAAACTCCTGCAGCAAAAGATTCTTTCTTTTCATAGCCAGTATCAGAAAGGCTGGAGTTTCTTTTGCTGGTTGCTTTGTCTTGTTCATGCTCCTGAAAAAGATATTCCAACACGCATTGAATTTGACACTTCACTTCAGGACAAATCTGCAAGTGTGTTTCTCTCTTCTATTCATAAATGCCTTGAAAATCAGTGGAGCTCCATCAAGAGTTAGGACTAGAGGTTGTGAGAGTGACAGCATGTTTTACACACATGCATGCCAATGTGACAACAAAGTCCATTTTTAGAAAGCTGCATAGAAACCTCTCTGCATCAGTGTCAAATTAGAGATACTGTTCTGAAACACTGATTATGACTGCATATTTAGCCTGTGTCAGCTGAAAGTATCTGACTTATCTATCCATCTATTACTGCCTGCTGCTCAAATGAATGTCATCTTGTCAATGGGCTCGTCATTACATTCAGCTGGAAGGTTTGAAGACTTTCAGGTCTGAGAAAGAACCATTATGGTGTTTGTGTATAACTTCAATACAAGCACATCCTTTTTTTAGGAGTGTCAAACTTCTTGGCAATTCCTTTTGTTGAAAAAAAATGAGTCCCTGAACAAAAGTAAATCAATTAATGAGCTTTCTATGCTATTTTTTCAAGGTATAGTTCCTCAATGATCCTTTATGCCATTATGAATGTTCCACTTCTATGCTTCATTTAATGTAACTCTGGTTGCTTGTATAGTATTATTGGTTTGCAGAAGTACAGTTTTGGGTGAGAATGTGTTTGGAAAATTCATGTATAAAAGGCATATTTTATGACAAGCTGAGGGACAAGACAGAACCATTTAGAAATACCTAATTTAATTTGTAACATGTCCTCTATAAGTTAAATGCTTTTTCAGTTAAATTAGATTAATGTCTTATAAAAACGAAGTACTTTCTAGTAAGTCTGCTATACCTAACAAGTTTTTTGTTTCTAGTTTTTTCAGATAGTGAGCTTGTGCTATCTGAAACTTATGGAGGTCAGATTTGTTTGTTTTTTGGTTAGGTGGGATTTTTCTGCCTTTTTTTTTTTTGTCTGTGTATGTTCATGTATAAAGAGCAATTGCTAAAAATAATTTCATGTTTAGATGCCTGTTTACACTCAGCTTAAAAAAATTGCAGGAAAAAGCAGCTGGATTGATTAAATTATTGATTTTTTCTATGTCATAAGTCACTGCAGTATTTAGTTTTTTGCTTTATGAAAATTCTGACAGGTTAAAAATACTGCATGGATAATATAAGAAAGCTCATTGCTTTGCAAATATGAGTAAGATAAATAAATTAAGAGATGCTCTTAAAAGAGTAGAACCTTGTAAGGTGAAAGGCATAATGTGATCAAGAGATATGCAAAAGAAAAGAAATTTGGGTATTTGTCGAGAGATTCCTTCTGTGCTCTGGACATTGTTGTTGGCCACCTCATTGAACCACAGTCCTGCAACACCAGATATCAAAGGGGTGATATGATTTATCAGAAATGTGCTTATTAAAGGTCATGATAACATTGCAGAGACAGAAATAGAAACATCAGAGCAGAACAGAGCCGAGAAGACTAAAATGTTTTTTCTTCTGGCTTCCGTCTACCACTGATATCAACTGGATTGATGCAAGTGGTTAAGGATTTATCTGTGAATAAGTATTTTAGGTCCCTATTAAGCATATTTATTAAACATTCTTACTAAAATTAGACAAGAATAGTCATACTAAAATTTATTCCTGCATCATTGAATGACTAATAATTCAAATGCAATAAACGGACCTTGAATTTGCTTTTGTTTTAGCACTGGCTTTTATTTTATTCTTTATTTTACATTATGGTAGTCATGCCAAGAGTAGGAGTGTTACTAGACAGGTAGGGAGTACATGGAAATGAAGGAATCTATAAGTTCTGGGTACAACTCTGCAGTCCTTTTCTGAAAGGAAATGTAGCCCACTATTGTATTTGAAATAGCAACTTCCTATGATTTGAAACAGTTTAGGAGGCCTTTCTGATCCCTATACGCTGTTTCCTTTCCTACTGTTCTTGAGCTGCTTTATAAACAAAATCCCCTTTGATTTATATTTTTTCTAGCATGAAAATAATTTTAAGGCTGACCTAATAATCAGTGATGCTGCTCTAGTAATCTCATACAGAAATTGCTACTTTAGTAAAAGACAGCAAAAATGTTTTTAGAAATGCATCGTCGACAAAAGGAGGGCTAAGGAAAATTTCCATCCATCCTTTATTGCATACAAGGGGAAATATAATGAGAGAGGATATAGAAAAGGATAATTCCTTCTTTGCCTCAGTTTTTAATAGTAAGGTCAGTCATCTGAAGGGTATCCAGCCCACAAACTGAAAGACAGAATTGGAGAGTAGAATAATCAATATAATCCCCATAATCAAAGGGATGAAGCACCTCTCTTTTATGAAGAAAGGCTGACAGAATTTGGATAGTTCAGCCTGGAGAAGAGAATGTTCAAGGGAAACCTTATAACAGCCTTCCAGTACCTAAAGGGGGGCCTAGGAGAAAGCTAAGAGAGTTTTTACAAGGATGTGTAGTGATGGGACAAGGAGGAATGGTTTTAAACTGAAGAGAAAAAGTTTAGATTAAATATCAGGAAGAAATTCTTTACTGTGAGGATGGGGAGATAGGAAGTGTCTGGAACAGGTTGCTTGGAGAAGTTGTGGATGCCCCGTCCCTGGAAGTATTCAGGACCAGGTTAGACGGAGCTTTGAGCAAATGGGTCTAGGGAAACTTGTGCCTGCTCATGACAGTGGCATTGGAGCTAGATTATCTTTAAGATTACAGAGTCACAGAATCATGTCAATTAGAAAAAAACCTTTAAAATCATTGCATCTAATGTTTAATCAATCACTGCCTTGCCAACTAGACCATTAACACTGAGTGCCATGTCCAGTTGTTTCTTGAACATCTCCAGGGATGATGACTCCACCTCCATGAGTAGCCCATCCCAATGCTTAATAACTCTTTATGTGAAGAAATTATTTCTGGTCCTTTCAAAGGCAAGCCATTCCATGATTCTGTAAAGAGAAAGAGAAGTATTTACGCAGATACTAGTGACATTAAAATGGAAATTTTGTCAAGACAGTGATGTTATGCTAGAACGTAGTCATGGAACATTCTCTTAGTTTTAGAATGATCCTTTTCCCCACCATTACGAGGAAGGGGAATTGACCAGGCTTAATCTAATTAATTAAAATTCAACTCTTATCCAGTAATTCAGATGCTTAGATGTAATTATATGTTTTTCATTGTTATGTTAAATGGATAAAATAAAAACCATTCAGAGAGGGAAATCTTGTTTAATATGCAAGGTACAAAAAGGAAGAGTTGTTTAGTAAACTGTAAATACTCTGAGGCATAAGCTCATTACTTTTGTTGCTATGCAAAAGAGCCCCACTAATTCACATTAATGACTTGGAGACTCACTGTAAATGACTAAATTTTATTATAAGACACTAGGTGAAATAAATGGTAAAACTCTCATGGACTTGCAATTGTAGTTTGATTGGTATGAAGGAAAACGAGTAAGAAAAATAGCAAGAACTAATTACAAAATATCTGCTGGTCATTTGGATGATGGACAGTTTAATCTTGAGTATTTGAGGGGGAACATAGATGGAACTAAACTAGGTTAATTAATCTCTTTTTAAGTAGAAAAAATGGAGTAAAACGATATCAATTTTCAAAACAAAATGACACATTTATTTTTGAAACACTTCGTCATGTTATTGAGATTGTTGTTTAGTCTCTCACTTTAATATAATACCACTAATACTACTACTAATAAAATTGGTAACCATTATTTTGGTCACAAAAAACATACACTTTTAAAGAAAAAATGCTGAGGAATAGATACTTAGGCATCTTTCAAACTCTAACTATTGCAGACTGATTCTTTATTTTTCATGTTGCTATTACATAGAAATTTCCTAATTTCAGAATCACTCACCAGTTTGTGATTAGATACAGTATGCTAGCAGCAGCACATCCTTTTCTGGTGACCTTCTCTCTTTTTTCTTATACCATGTTTTTCTTGATACTACATGAAGAAATAAACTATTTTACATCTTAAATTATAAAAAAAATCATAATTCACAACGTATTTTCATACTTTCATTAATTGTAAATTCCCATCTGCTCATCTGGAAAAAATCTGCTAACAATGATAAGGAATTGACTTAATGAAAGAATGTTATTTGGTTTTGTGCATCTTTCTTAATACTCTGCTTGCCATCTGGATCTGAATTTAAAGATCTAAATTTCTGTAGAAATTGGAGCAAGGGGAAGGATTTATTTCAAAATAAGTTGAGGAAAGAAAAATCACAAGGACTAAAGTTGTCACCAGATGAACAAAAAATGCACAGAGAAAGGTGTAGGACCACTTTACTGAAAAAACATCTAGGATTTGTGCCCATTATCACAGAAAGATGGAAAATTCATTCACACATACCATTTCACAAAAGCAACCCTGTTTATCTGTATTCTGATAAGTAGGTTTTCTATATCAGAGGAATTAATTTTCAGGATTCTGGCAACTACTTAGAATAAGGCAACTTACTTAGAATAAGGATTTCTGGAGACTACATATGTGAGAAGTTCCAGCTTCTGATTTCAAGTAATTCTACTGGGGTTACTTTGTCTTTTCTAAGTTAAATTAAATGCAAAACAACAGATAGCAATGGTGCTGAACATTTTCTGTGGCAATTATTCACGTTCTTGGAAACCCAGGTCCTGAAAGGATTTAGATGTTTCCCCTCCTAGAATGGAAAGTGTGGTATTTTCTGTTTTATCAAAGAAAATAAAGCCCTGAGGTACCACTTTAGATCTCTGCATCAAACAATTTAATGCTGAGATCTTAAAATATCTCCTTCTAACCCAGGGATATTGAATGCACCCTGTATATTTTACCATCTTACTCAGCCCCATAGAGGACTTGTTGCTTTGTTGGGCTTAGTCTTTCAGGTGTGCTCCAAATTCCACGTAAATGGCAAACAAAAGTGTCAACAGTGGGCAGCAGGGCAGTCTGGAGAGGAGGAGCCTGCTACCTTGCTCCTGCAGTATCCAGGAGAGCAATCTGGAGCTCAGGTGTGCTGCAAGGTGCCTGTCCCGAGCACTGTCTTCCATGACACTGTTCCACAGGCTTCCATAACAACATCCTGAAGTGGACATCTTCATTATCTTCTCCCTCTTCAGCTGTAGAGCACTCTGGTTTTTTTCTTTTTTTTTTTTTTTTTTTTTTTTTTTTTTTTTTTTTTTTTTTTTTTTTTCTTTTTTCTTTCTTTCTTTCCTTCTTTCTTTCTTTCTTTCTTTCTTTCTTTCTTTCTTTCTTTCTTTCTTTCTTTCTTTCTTTCTTTCTTTCTTTCTTTCTTTCTTTCTTTCTTTCTTTCTTTCTTTCTTTCTTTCTTTCTTTCTTTCTTTCTTTCTTTCTTTCTTTCTTTCTTTCTTTCTTTCTTTCTTTCTTTCTTTTTATTTTTTTCACTAAGAATTTATTTATAATAAATTTCTTGAAACAGAAATTTTGATACATATTGCCAAGCATCTAATGAGGTTACACTGTCATAATCAGTTTCTGGCTTTCTGACTACTTCACCCTTAAACAAGTTGTGAAGCTTCACCAAGAATGACCTGCAACATAACTCAGGAGCTTGAGAATGAGTACATCTTTGCACAAAGTGACAGACCTTGAGCAAACATTCTTGGAAAGAACATAGTGATCTAAAGGCTTGAATTATCTCAGTAAAGTGATATATTTTCCACTGAGTCTCATGTAAGAAGCCATTTTCACTGCCCAGTTTCGTAGATGTCTGAAATAGGGGGTTTTTTGGAAGGGAGGATAGATATCCATTTACTAAAATTACATTATTTAACAAAAAAACCCTGAGACTTTCATAATTAGAAGGTGTTAAATAAATACAAATCAAATAAAATATAAACTCTACTGTCAAATACATAACGTGCTCTCCTTTATAGTCATTTCTTAAAACGAGTTTAACATTAAATAAGTTAACAAATACAGCTTGATACTATGCATCCCTCAGTTATATTAATTCAAACTGCAATCAGAGAGAAAAGTCTCAGCTAAGAGAGAAAGAAATAGGAAGCAGATCTCACATTCCCGTGTATTGGAAAAAACCCTGCCCTCTTTCCCAAATAAATCTTTCTTAAAGGCACCTTCTGACATTCACTGTGACAGAGAAAATAGCCATCAGCAACAACTGGCAGCCAAAGAATATTGAGCTGCTTTGAGTTGTTCTCAAGAGATAGGAATTCTAACAAGCAAATCCTTTTACACCGGCTAAAAAAGTCTTTTTTTTTTTTTTTTTTTTACCTGTGATCACCAGATACTCAGCAAATAAATCTCTCCTACAGCATCCCTCTGCTGCAGAGCTCGGCAAGGTTTTTTCAAAGTATTTTATTTCTATTGACTTTTATATACCTTAAGAGTTTAGTGAATGAGTGAAGGTGTGGTTTAGGCCTGAGTTACTTCGTTATTGTTGCAAAAAACCTAAAGTTTAGTATCTCAGATCTGGTTTTCTGTGATGTATGAAATATAACATCCTTTTCTAAAGATTTTGCTACATCATTGCTTAAATGTCACAGATCACTCCCTGTTAGAAGTCTCTGTAGAAACTACATAGGTATTATAATACTAATGCTAATACTAGTAACAAATTTATAGAATAAATAACACATATTTATAGATTAAGAAAATTTGGCTTATGCAGCACTTTGCAAAAATAATAGACCTGAATAAAAATGCAATGCTTCCAAGTAAAACTAGCACACCAGCTTTTGCTAGTGTGGTTTGAATAACAATGAGGATGTGCAGTATATGACTAGCTGTTTGCAAACACAACAAGCTGTGAGCATGTAGCCCAATAATAAGTATTGCCATGGCTATTAACAGGCCATAAGCTTTGTACAAAAATTTTTAAACATCAGGACCGAAGCTTGTCAGACTTGGTCTGTCAGAACTTTACTTGAACTTACAAATTTATTTCACTGTGAAAACAATTTCTTTATTTGGCCAGGTATTTATGGCTAAACAATTTTAATTTTGTTTATATTTATGTGGTGCAAGCATGGTTTTATAGAGGCTAACAAGCATTTATTTTGTATAGAATGAAATATTTAAACTCTAACACAATGCAGAACAGAAATGCAGCCCTGGTACAGTAACAGAGGCCTTGAGAAATGGAGACAATGGATGTGGCATAGAGGAGTACAGGCATGGGATAATTGGGGATGAAGCACAGATAAAGAGATCACACACTAATATATGTTTCTACTTGTGTAAATGAGTAAAATTAACAATGTCATTTCAATGCCCTGGAAAGTTTACAGTGTCTACCATGGCTGCATATGGATTTATAGGACCTCTAATATACTTTAATATACTCTAATGCCCTTATGATCTCTGATATTAAACATACCTGGATACAAAATATGATACCATAGAATATCTTCTTAATGGCATGTTCTTAAGAAGATCTTGACCTTTTCTGATTTCTCAGTATTATTTCTGTCTGCTAACTTCACAAGTTTCTGGGAATGTTTAAACCAGGTAAACGATTATGCTGAAATTGTGTTTAAAGCTTCTGATTATGCTTCAGTAATCTAAGAAATCAAGTAAAGTTACTTGAATATCTTATCTATGTTCAGCAGTTGCAATATAAAGTTAAAATTTAAATTATTTGATTTTGGTTAATTTGCCTGCATACAGGATTGTAGCAGAGAGGTTCTGTAGGAATCTGAAATCTATTGCAGTCTGAGTCTAATTAAAACCCAATATTTTTTAACTCTTATGACAAAATAACTTTATTTTAAGGGATATATTTTTTAAAGAAGGTTTTGAAGAATGTAACTGTAAAAATAACAGTGAACATGCAATTTTTTTGTGTGTGATAGGACACCAGCTCTATGGTATATAAGCAAATGTTATATGTGCCATCCATTTCCTAGCTACGCAAAAAGTAGAAATAAGGATTTGATTCTTCTGGAAATAAAGTACAGTAGGTTTTAAAAAGAAGTGCAATAACATTCACATTAACCCCCTCAAAAAAATTGAAGAGAACCTTGAAATTATGTGGAAACATAAATGCCTTTTTAGATTCACGAAATAGAATTCTAAACTGTTTTGGAAAATTTGCTTTGTTGCATCTACAGTTCTGCTTACAGGACTGAGATTTAAGAAACTGTAAATTCTTTCTTTTGCACTGCATTAATGCTCCCTTTTGTTTTTTTTGTGTGTCCAAAGATACGATGAAGGGAAGATTAGTTAATAAATAACTCATTTTTCATTCTCTCTCACTAAATCTCAAGGATATGTTTTGTGTACAATACAAAAACACACTGGAGTACAATAATGAGAAAATCATTAATAATTGCACAGATGACAAAAGAAGAGAATACTTGTTGCAACATAAAATTAATTGAAAAAAAAGGTTAGAATAATGGAATACATTCAATAGCATAAAAAAGACGCAAAAAATTATTTAAAACACAAAGGGAGATTTAAAAACAATAACAATTGTTTTTATTTTATTGATTCAAAATTAGTTATTAAATTGAACAAAAAGCGAGAGATAATCTAGTTATTGAGAACTTGACTTTAGCAAGTTTCATTCAAATTACAAAGAAATGCTTTTAATTAGCTTCTTTCCAATTTCTTTGCACAACTCTCAGAAAGAAGGCCTCTATACCTTATTTTTGAGAGTACCAGAGCTCATATTACCATGGTAATAATTTGATTTTTCTGTAGTTTCTTTAAACATTTTTCTTTTACAGATCTGAATTTCATTACTTTAATTCATTTATGCAAAGTAAAAAATTCAACACATGGGGACATATACAACATTTAAAGAAAATAAAGACAAAGCTGCTCCCTATCCTCATTAGTCCAAAACAGCCAGATAGCTCTGTTTTAGTCATTAGCCAAAAAATTATTTGGAATATGTCGAGGGTCTGTGACTGTCTACAGTTGCTACCTTTAGACTTGCATATCCATTTTCAAGTTTTTCCATACTCTTCAAGAATGTCAACCTTAACATCTTACCAAGGGCGCTTCCCGAGCCTTTAGCTTTATCGTCTCATTCAACGCTCTCCTGTCTATTCCTTACATATTCTTCCTGACACTCCACTCTTTCATGACCTTTTTCAGAGCTATTTACCTTTGCCTGTCAGTTTAGGTTGTTCCTTAATGGAAATTTTAGATTTTTTTTCTCTATTAAGCCTAGTCTCTTACAATGAAAGAGTAATGAAAAAAAAATGCAATCCCAAACTCATTTATTAATAGCACATATGCAAGAATTAAATTTTGCAACCAAGTGCATAGTAGAAACAGTTCCTCTTTTTTTAGCAGCTTTTTATAAAAGCTCTAATCTTTGTCCTTCAAGTAGCTATGCTTCTGGGAGGCTTGCAAAACTAATATAAAGCAAAAAATATTTCTTTTATTCTTACATAATGGTCATATGAATCCTTTCACTTGTTATGTTTAATTCTTCTACTATAAAGGAAAATCACAAAGTATGGTCTTATGTTTTAATCTGCTCTTTTAAGAGGCAAACAATGAAAAGAGAGTGACAAAGATCGCTCTACTTCAATTTAATATTTTTATAGCGCTATTCAGTAGTTCAGTCACAAACTAGAGAATGTAAGAGGCTGGAGATGGCTTACTGTTACATAGCAAATGTCAGAAGATGTATTTTGTACAGTCTTTTGCAATAAGAATACTTTGTAAAATTATTTATCAGTGCAGCAAAATAACAAGGAATTTCTCAAATTTTATGTCAGGACCCAGAAAACTCCAAAGGTTGTAAATAGGTACAAAATATCGAGGGTCCTGACCTTTTTAAATCTCACTATAGCAACTAATTTTACTTTGGAATATTTTCAATAAAGTGGCAAACCTCATTGAATTAAAACTGCTTTAGGAGCCCTTAGAACAAGAGGATAAATAGCATAAATATATATAAGCGTTTACTTTCTTAATGAGCATCAAATTATTACATTTTGCATTTTGAATATTAAAAAAAGCCCTAGATCTATTTTGCTGGAAAGTGTGAACAGCTGAATTTCTGGTCTCTAGCAGTTGCTTAAAAAAAATTGAAAAGTGAATAAATGTAAAAGAAACCACAATATTCCTTTAATGAAAAAGAAAATGGAATAAAAATTGATGAAGTGGAAACTCTTCTAGTAAAATTAAAGATTTTATGTTGATTTTGACGTATTCTCGGTTTTGTGGGTTTTAAAGACTTCTAGAAATAAGAACCTTTAAAATAATTTAAATATTTTTGAAGATAAAATTGCAAAACATTTGTTGTTCTGTCTATAAGTGGCTGCAGAAATAAACCAATGTATAATCCCAGTTCAGAAAAGCAGTTGTGAAGAATGTTCTTTATTTGAAAATAAACATATGAAATCTATGTGCTACAGCCTATTAGAATGTAATGCATCAGAAATATGTGTGGTATTTTGAAGGTCAGCAGGAGTTAAGCTCTTAATTCAGTTAAGTGCTTTGGTAAAACTGATGACTATATGCTCCCAAGGTCCATGAGGATGCTAAAAAAATTAGTCTTTTATATTGCAGTATTTATCTGGCACAAAAACAGTTTGCAAATATTATTTAAGATAAACTAAAATTAAGTTGTTTGAAAAATAAAAAATGACAGATTTACAGAGGTCTGTAATAATCACTCAAGCTTTATCAGCCCTTGGGAAAAAATTCTTATACAGGTGGTAGAGTGTAAACAACCAGCAGAATTCGCATTGTTATGAAGTAAAAGTTAGTTTAAAATATAACATTTAGGTCAAAAAACTGTCTCCTGCAGGGTGGATAAAGTATGAAGAAGAAAGTGGTTATGGTGTCTGTACTTGAAAATAGAGTTGTTTAAATATAGCTTTATTGTTATACGGTTTTTGCCATGTTACTTGGTTAGTTATAGAGGGTAACATCCATCTTTGTGAAGGCCAAAAAAAAGTGAAATCCCCAAAGATCCTTTGCTTTCTTCCTCTGAAAAAGAGAATGAACAAAAGAAAACATAGGATCTTCACTTGACAATTCTGTGCACGTTCATTTACTTTCGACAGATATTAAATATCTTAAGTTTGCAAACTTAAGTTTGCATTTACTCTGGTTTTTCTCCTTTGCAGTTCTTTTAAATTTAGATCATGTTAACAGTTTTAAGAATTAAAATAGAATGATTTCTGCTGCATCAGAGCATTCAGAACAGGACACTTAATTGTATGATTGACAACAAAAATATCCACACAGAAAAATTGCTTCAAACAAATCTAGGGATTGATAAAATATGCAGAAATTGAATGAGGGATTAGTTAACATTCTAACATCAACCCTCCCTCATATATTTTTTCCTAAAGTGTTTGTCCTTGCCAAAAAAAAAAACAAAAAAAAACCAAAAAAAACCAAAAACCAAGTGTATGGTCACTTATAGCAAAAGGTATCTTCCTGGAGGTTCCATGTTTTTGATTTTATGCAGCACATCAAAGTACTGAAAAATCACTCATGAGTTCCATACACCTTCAATGCACCTTCAGCCTGATCTGCAGTGCTCAAGCTGTCATTTGCTGAATCCCTTCTGGACAGAGCTGCCAATCATGCTAAACCATGTGAACAGCTTAGTGACACAGACAGATGTTCACAGAGAATGAGACAGAGACCACCAAACTCACTCATTTATAAATTTAATAGGATTGGAATATAGGACTTCCATGTGAAAGTCTAGTTCATTTATCTGGTAGTTTCTTTCACCTATATTTTTAGAAGATATTTTGCAAACAAACTATCTCAGCCCTTTTACATTACTACCACCAAACCAGAGGGACTTGATTTCTCAAGTCTTCTTTCATTGGGGAAGAAACATGGCATTGAGGCTTTAACATAATAATTTTAACAGGAAGGAAACTCAGAAAAATTAAGTACTTTAAAGCAAAAACTGAAACACAAGAACACAAGGACTTAACAGCCTACCAAAAAAAAGCCCAAAAAACAAACCCGAACAAAAACAAACAAAACCAAAACCAAAACAAAAAAACCAACCAAACAAAAAAAAAACAAAGAAAAAAACACCCACAAAACAAACAAACAAACACCAAAACAATAAAAAACAAACAAACACCAAAACAATAAAAACAAACAAACAAACAAACAAATCAAACAAAAAAATCCCAAAAACCAGAGAGACAAAAGATCATAGTTATTTACATAGGTATGATTTTGGCTTAAATAAGAAATACCCAAATGTTCTTAGTAACTTCAGCAAAATAAAAAAACATTAAAACAGTTTTGTCTGTGCCTGTGGTAAAATCATAGACACAAAATTGAACAAAATAGTAGCATATATATATATATATATATATATATATATATATATAATCAAGACAAAATATAACATCACTGTACATTTAAAACATTATTTTAGTGAAGTTCTGACACATGTAATAAAACATTTACTTCAGTTGTAAGTCCAATATATTTGAGAAGACATTCTGAACTAAACTGTGTTCCCTCAAAAGCTTTGCCAATTACCCTAATTGAGGTATTTTGGCCTTTATGAGATGGTTTACAACACATGCCACAGGAAACTTGTTTTTCATACATTGTTATTAATTCTTTATTTTATTTAATAGTTTGATGAGCAGATAACTTACATGTTCCATTTTCTGAGACAAAGAGAAGGCAAGATCTAGTGAGAAGTTTATATCTAGAAATGGTGAACAATAGATAATTTTAGACATAATACTGAAGTTGGACTTACAGATCCAGGAATTATAATTTTCTTCTGGGAATATTTCTCGGTCCTTAAAACTTTTACACAAATGTTAACCTGTGTGCAAAATTGTATTTGAGTCTGTAGTGCATTCATTCTTTAAAGAGCATTTAGCTGTTTCTCAGAGGGCTGGGAGAATCCATAGATTTAAATTTTCTCATTGTATGTGAAAAGTTAAGCACACAGGTATAAGGTACAAAGCTAAAAAATTTGAATCTTCAGCAGGGAGTCACCTAAATTAATGAATACAAATTGAAGAGGAATGTCTCCTTTATCTTTTTCCACTGCATAATTTTTCTTCCACCATCAGTAAAGATTCATAAGGATTTAATAAGTAATTCGGTAATCACAATATAAATAACTATTTCAGGAAGTAAAGAAAAAATTAATTTTGAAAAACTGGTTATATATCTTCTTTTACAATGAAGACTTCCAGTGAGTTGAAGGGAATAACTTCTCTATCATACTGAATTTTGAATAGAATATCCAATAATGGGGAGAAAGACTTCATGAAATAGTTATTTCATTGAAGGGGGGAGACACGGAGTCCATTAGTCCTTTAAAATTTGTCTTAGATGCAGCTATATGAGAAGAAATTTAATCCACTTTCTGAATTTTAATCTAGTGAGTCCATAAGATTTTGCTACCTGTAATACTTTACTTCAAATTAACCTTTATTATAGAATGGAAAAAGAAATCCTTTTACTGGGAAAGACTGATAAAAAAATTACCGTACATTTTCCCACGTAGTGGAAGGTTTTTAAGCAACGTCCAAAAAAATTTAAAATTCAATGTCTTCATACTGGATCTGTCAGTTCTCTGATGAGTGCTTCCAGTTACCAAAGTAGTGAACACTGAGGTGATGAATGATTACTAACCATAATTCACAGGGTATTCTAAGATTGTCAAAAGGTGTACAACTCTGGAAGTGAAGTGAATGGAAAGAATCACAAATTTTGGCCCTTCAATTGAGTGACTTCCTTATCAGCAGTGAAATAATTCAGTATTTTTAAGAATTGGAAAAAAGAAAAAAAAGAATTATTAAAGAAAAATTAGATGTGCCTTTGAAGGATGACTTGTTCATCTAAAGCCAGGTGATAGTTAAGCAAGTATCAAGTGTAGTGGGATTTTTACCATTCCAATTTTTATTTCAAAATAACTTTAAAATTTTTAATTAATTTTTGTTCAAATATTTAATTACTAGTTTAGAAACTAAGATTAAATCTCCGCTTGGGTTTAAAAAAAAATAATGCTCAAATAATGACAAATTTGCCTTTTTCTCTCTTTTCATGACAGCTAATCTGTTAGGATTAGAAAGTTATTTATTGCTTATTTTTAGTTAAAATAATGCATTTTTCAATATTGACCCTCCACATATTCACAAATGCTTCTTTCTTATGTTAGGACTCAATCTCCTAGAACACACTGTCAATAATTACTACAGACAGAGGGTAGGAAACAATTTATTTTCAAACACAAATGAAACAATTATTGAAGCAAAAGAGTTATATACTATATCTGCAAGGAATGCATTTACATACTTTTATTTCTAGAAAGGGCTTCCTGCTTTGAAATGGAAGCAGTTTTCCAACTTAAAGTAGGTAATTACACACTCCATTAAACAAGTAATTAACAGATTACAATTTAAAAAAAAAAAAAAAACCTTGAAAATGAGCAATTCAGATGCTAAATGTGAAGCACACTGTTATAATTAGCATAATACTTTTGAAATGGATTAACCAATGCACAATGAAAATGGGAAAAAAAAATCTATTTTCTTCTTGCAAATTACAAGCAACAAATAGTATTTTATAAGTCAAATAATATCATAGCAGAAAAACTTAATGCAAATACCTCATGCTAAATTGTTTACTTAAATAAATAAATAAACAAGCTCTTAATTCCCGGGAGATATAGCTAAAACTTTCGGAAGATTATTACTGTGTATGCACCATGCTGGGAGCATTCATTATGTGAAGAAAACAAAAAGTCAGATGCTGAGATTTTTACAAGCAAATATGCTTCTTCTATTAATTTGAAGATGCAAGTGAAATTTTACCTACCACTATCCTAAACATCAGGAAAAGCTACCATAATGAGAAACACTATCCAATACTTTATGGTTCCATAGCTTGTGTTTATTTCGTACATCTGATGAAGTTTTTCAAAATAAAGGTTAATAAGCCCAGATAGGGTAGTGAAAGGCATGAATTGGTTTATGAACTAATTTCTTCAGCTCCTTCAACCCAGCTGGCACATTAGGCCACCTGTCTATTCCACCAGCACAAGATGTGTGCTTTTCAGCTGCTGCCTTGTACAAATGTTAATTTTACTTCAAAATTAAGGAAATGGACTTTATTAGGATCCATATCCTTTGTACATGGTCAGCTTATTCCATCTTCTTTATAGCTCTTTTTATTTATTGAAAATATATACTGTAGACAAGAAACGATCAAGATAGAATCTAGTTTAACCTCTTTTGCACAGATATTTTATCTAGCTGTTCTCCTGAGTTCTCATTTTAATCATAATTTTACTCCAAAATGGTACATTCTTCTTCTTCCAACCACGTGGAAGATTTTAATTATTAAAACATTATTTTAAATTTTTTCTATTAAAAAAATACTAGAATAAGTACTAATACCATTTTCATTATTTCTATAAAGCAAAAGAATCAACATAGGAGTTTTTAATCAGAAAGCCAGTAGAAGGGAATAAACAGTAAGCAAAAGCCTTAAAAATTAAAATTTGAATAATATAAAGTCCAAAACGAAACAAAATATTCATGTTCTGTCACTTTAAAAACAACCAAAAAATTTAATTTTCTATGAATTCATGAATACAGCTACTGGCAACCCAGTTTTAATTTATAGGACCTGACAATCAGAGCCTATGGCAATATGGCTGTACAGGAGCAATGTTTCATTGAATACATTAACGTCATGATAAGCTGAATTACTCTCTTGCTAATGAAGTTGACCTCTTCTGGTGTTATTGCTAGCCAGGACAGTAAAGAAATTCAAATATCCCAGAATCATTTAAGGTTTAATTTGCATTGAAGTAGAGCAGCTACAAAATAGCATTAAAAATTGAATTACTGTGTAATACTGAATCAAATGCAGTATCTGTGGGTAAAAGAGACTGCAAATTTTACAAAAGAGAATTGTTGTAAGGCGAAAATATGATGACACATCAATATGATGTGTTACTCTCACATACAGCACACTAATTTCTTCCACTTTCATTACCTAAAAGGTTGTTTTGATGAAGCACCCTCTCATATGGTAGAAGGAGGAGGGTCATGAGATGAAATCAGAATGGCAAAGGTGGTTACTATTCCTCTGAGTATCAGCTAAAATCGTAACTTCTTCAAGAGAATAAAGCCCTCCTCAGTTTCTTTCTTAAACATCTTTTCCTTCCTTAAACATCTTTCTTGGTCTACGTTGACACTTAATTATTATCATGGATGGTCCTCATTCCAAGATCATGCATGAGAACAATAGCAATTTAAAACTCGGGGTTTTTTTTGTTCTTCCATGCATGATTGAAAGCTACAAAATAACCATGAGAATTCATCTATAAATGTACTGAATTTTATCTTTTTCCTCTATGAGGAATGAATTGTATGAAATTAATAATTTCTACCAAACTCCAGGAATGTTAAGATTCTGATGAATAGGATGAACAGCTGAAACTAATTTCATAATCCATTTGAATTTAGTAAAGATAAAAGCCTACATATAAATACACATAAGTGGCAGCATGAAACAACTTACTCAGAGGGATATCATATTTTAAAATGTGCTATATGTGAATTTTTTTTTAGTTTACATTTGTGTTTGTTGTTTTAATTCTACAGATATAATTCTGGGCTTGTTCCATTTAAGTAGCTTTCTTATTTGCTATTATTTACTTTCTCAACAAGTATAGAAGACTGTTCTAGAATACTCCTAGACTGATTATTTTCATTAGATTCATATTTAAAGAATCTGTTTTCTAGAGTTATTCAGTTTCTGAGAATTTACCACAAAAAATAAGGAATAAGTCTTATTCACCAAAAAATTATTTCTGAATATATGTTTCGATGACACATAAAATACCATACTTTTCCCCACTTGTTTGAGATATAACTTTATTGGACATGGGTTGTTTGAGCCTGAAAAGAGAGATATTTGAGTACAGATCTCCCTAAAACTATGAACCATATATTTTCAACAGCAAATAAAATGTCCAGAGTTCATAGCGTTTCTGTAGAAAATAAAATTAAGAAAAAAGTATTTTACTATCTACATTAGACTTACTTATCTTGATTTTCATTGTAATCTCAGAAAAGAAGAAAAAACACGATAACACCACCATTAGACTAACAATGAATTAATAGTGACTGCAATGGTCAGTCTTATGCTATAAAAGCTATTGCAGGCAAAACATTTAATCTAGAAAAGTGCTGTAGACAGCCAGAAATTCTGATCCTCTTTCTGCAACTGTTGAAGATAAAATCCGTCTCACTTTTCATCTGTAGATTATTTTTATGATTAGTCCTCTTTTCAATGTCATACTTTGCTGTATAGTAACCAAGATGTGTGTGCAAAACCATATCAAGAGATGCTACTGAGAACAGCTAGCAAAAGTGAATATTTTTAGAAGATAAGCCAATGAAAACTCACATGACACTAAATCAGAATATCTTGTAGTACCCATTTCTTCTGTGAAAACAAAGCACTTTAATAATTGGCCTTGTTGCAGCCTTCAGTGCAACTCAGAGTCTTGCTTCACGGCCTGAGGAAGCAGTATTGGAAGCTCATTATAGAAAGATATATTTTGGAAGAACTTAGCAGTTTTTCTGTTCAAACAAAAGCAATTAATTTCTAAGAAAGACAGGTAATTTCTAAGAAAGAAGGAAAACTTTTCTTTCATAAAATTTAGAAGAAATAGAAGGCAAGGCAGAAAACTCCTATTCTTACCTTGTACGGTTTTTTTCACCTAATGTCCCTTTATATTTTAAATGAAATTGTAAAAGCTGTGTAAGTACTTTATTTGTTGCAGCAGAAGAATATTTCAATTTCTTAAAACTTGGCAATAGGAAAATTCTGTGATTGTGATAAATAACATTTCTCCATTATTCAAAGTGGGAAATTTAATTTCATATAAATTTGAAAGAAATTCACTATGGTAAATTTTGCAGGCAATGCCATAAAAATCATCAATATATTTGAAAATAAACCAGTAAAAATTGTATAATATTGTTCCTTATTTTGTTCTAGATTATGCTACCAGATAGTTCCCTCTTGCTAGAAGTAACCAAAATCCAGTGGAACCCACAACAATATCAAACTTCAGGGTTGACTCCAAAAGTGACAGATCCTAGATATTACATTCAGATTATTAATTATTCTGTCATTGTTGTAGCTCCATTAGTTATCAGAAGTAAATGTCTTACTATTGCCAGCTACTTCAAATTTCTTATATTGGACCCCAATATGTATTGTTGTATCTTCTAATGAGGTTTCAGGATGTCATCTTTATTAGAGGCAGACACACAATAAGAAAGTGCAGTAAAGTTCCACTTAAGAAATGTCTGGCATCTCTTCTTGCTTTCATCAGACTGCAGCCTCAGGTGATATTAGCTGAGGCTTCTTTCTTAAAAATAGACACTTCTTAGTACTTTGCAATCAATTTTTAGTCTTGAATGATCCAAATTCCTTAGTTATCAGTTAATGAAATCTGATAGGCAATTAATTTTGTGGAACTTTATTAATTTTTATTTAGATCTGCTGGGCAGGAAACTGGTTGATCTGCTCTAATTCTGCTAGAGAGCAAGATGTGGCACAGCTACTCTGTGCAAGCCATGGCTGCCTATGGCAGTGATAGTGCAGTAATTCTTCAGTCTGTTGTACTAATAGGATATGTAAGACCTTTATAAAATGTGAATCAAACAGATCTCATGACTAGAGCTTGGGAGAGATACAAGTAAAATGTATTCATAATTTATTGTCTATACTTGAGCCCATTGTCTGAGTTGCTCTACCAAAGAATATTAAGATGAGTTAGGAAGGATTTTATTGAATGCCAAATGGACGAAAGCCTTCTGGATATTGAGTTTCCTACATCACACATATTGTTGAACTTGTTGGGATCATCTGTGTGTCTTTCCATGCTCAATTCCTCTGCATCACTGAGGCTACATCACATGCAGTGTATTGAATATCTGAGAGGATTTATGTGCTTCCACATTTCTGATGAATTTGAAATTAAACTGTCTAGATGGCATTAATTACAAAAGGGGGGAATCACAAGTAACAACTTGGATATTGCAATAATTTTTCCCAATGTTATGCTCGAAGCATATATATTCACATGAAACACATAACAAGTTCTGGGGAAGACTGCCCCATCAATCCTGTTTTCAGCTTCTATGAAAACAAGGGTGTGAGGTGAAAGGAAATGGAAGAACTTGTATGTTTTATCATAGTGGCACTCAAATAAAAACAGTTGAAGAAGACACGTAGATCTCAAAGGTGATATATAGTTTTAAGATATTGGCATAGAGTACATTTTACGAGTAACATATAACAATAATATCATATGACTGTGATCATTATATGTTTGCTCTTAATCAGGGATTCAGGGGGAAGGTAGCAAATATTTGTTTCACATTCAGTTTAAACAAATATAAAAATGGCCAGTTGAATAGAGTGGTGCGTCATGATGAAGCAGTAACAAATAATTCTACAGAATTAATATCCTCTTCAAACTAAAGTTGTTATAAAAGCCAAAGAACTTTGTGAAACATTGTGGATAACGTCATGCTGTCCTGTAGTCCAAAAGTGCACAGTTTTTGACACATTTCTTTAAGTCCTTTCACTGCATGTTTTCCTAAAATTCATATGTCCAAGAAGGAAAAGGCAAAAATAAGTACTTTTATCAGTTTCACCTCAGGTTAACCTCTGAGAGCTACAGAGCATAAACATTATAAAAAAATGTGCATCAACTCTTCACAAACCAAATGAGCATGGTCTATAAAAATCTTGAGCCTCTATTATCTTCCTCTTTGGGCTGTCATTTATATCTGCACAAAGTGTAGTGTAGTCATACCAAAAGGATCACTTATTCCAAGCACAAAGTAGCTTTTTTTGATCTAATTATGCACAAAAATATGATTCCAGGAAAGATTCAATTGAACTGTGTGAGAATTTTGAGACAATTTATAAATCACTTCTAAAAGGTTTTCTTGGTTTTCAAGAAAGATGGCAGAAATATTTGCTGCGAAAATTTTCTTCCCCAGTCTGAGATACTCAAAAAAATTAATCAGATGCAAAAATACAGATTAAAGCATGATAATAAAAGTTATGCATACCTCCCTAAAGTTCCCTGTAATAATTTAAGAGCCAAAGTGATTGAGACTATGCTACAGGGTACTTTCCATTAAGTACATTTGAAGCTGTATGTTAAGCTCTTGTTTCTGAAAGGTGTATGGAAGATATTTTATAATTCACAAAGTACTGCATTTATTTATCTCTTATAGATGCAGTGACAAGGAAGAGATCCTTCTTAATCTGCTTCTCATCAGCATGTATTAAAAAGCCTTTGCTGGCCCGTACTTAGGTGTGATGTATGTTTCCTAAGTTTTCAGCGTTTCAGCAAAAGTGCCACACACATTACAATGATAGGCATTAGTGCTACTTGCATATAATTGCTTTGTACATACCTCATCCATGCAGCTCTTCATATATCAGTGTTAGAAATGGGTTGGAATGCCAATGTCAGCATCTAGATACAGGGGGCTGAAACAAACACATTTGTTATGATTCCCCATGCCACCTAGGAGACTTGAATGTTCAGTTCCCATTAATTAGCATCCAAGTCCCCTGAATGGCTATCTCAGCTTTCATCTCCCATGAATCTCTCAGGAAACAGTATAAGTTTTGACACTGCAAATTTCAATATGCTTAAATGTTTGTACATGGGAAGTAAATTCTTCTATAATCTGATAAAAAGGTTAAAAACACATAATAATATGCAAAAAAGTTGATATTTCAGAGATATCAGGTATACTTGTTAGCAATATTTAGAGTTACTCTGACAGCTTTCATTACAGTAACTCTCCCACTAATTTCTTTAAATATTTTCCCTCCAAAGAAATGCAGTCAACTATGTTATAATTAACTTGGCTGCCAAAAGATATTATATATCACCAGATACTCTACCAGCCTAAGGTAGTCAAAGAGTGGCAGCTGTATTGTTCAGTGTTTAATCAGGTCAAAGCTGTGGCAACTTTAATTATAGTTATTGTCAAGATGCTGCTTAATTCTTGCAACAAACCTTGTCATATGTCAACTCTTGAACCTTTTCTTTTAGTCATGTGTAAGTGAAAAGACTATCCCTGTTAAATTTGACAGGCATGATTCTATAACAAAAATTGGTATACTTCTAGATAAATTGGGGGTAATTCGGACATGTAGTGTGAGGATAGGAAGTAGGCAAACGAAGTAAAACAGAAAAACATCTACTCTTGTAGCTAACACAGAGGATAAGAAACAGGTGCAGAGAAAGTGAGGCCATCAAGTCACAGAATCTTTTCCATTTCTTTTTTCAAAGAACAGTCCCACTACATATACCACACTATTTTAAAAGCAAAATATTATCCTGTGTTATCATGTACCATTGTAATGTATCCACCTGAGTCATCACACTGTACTGAAAATGTAGACCTGTCTTTCAGGCATCTGCCACCTGGCACAAGAAATTAATGTCTTTCACTACTTTTCCCACACTAATAGTTTGGCTCATTCCTTGTTTTTCTCCAGGTGTATCCACACTGTCTCTATTCTCCTAGGATCCCAAGACCCCACCTGAATAAAACAAAATTACTTCTCTCAAGGAAATGAACTGAAAGAATGGTTGTCTTCAAAATATTCTCCCTGTAAATCTGCCACATCTTAAGGATGGATAAGGTTTCATTGTCTCTGTTCACAACAATTCTTCAATATTATTCTGGCATATATCATATCATATCACAGTATGCCTCCACAAGCAATGGTTGATATGCATGCAGCCCGCACTGTGGGTGTCATGCTATGAAAAACAAGAGAGTAGTCTCATTATTTATGTGGCAAGTTTATGTTTTCATAAGGGGTGTTTGTTATAAGCAGAATCTCCTAAAATGTGCCAGAGTACAGAATAATAATTTAGGGATGTGAGGCAAAGAAACTCCTTTGTCTGCTTGGTCTTTTGCTACAGTTTCTTTGTCTGGACCCCATGCTCTAGTATGATCTTCTAAGAAGTGAGTTGAAAGGAATAATTATTTCTCTCTACTGGCAATGTTTCTGTGTTCTGAAACAGACTGGGAGCTGGGCACAGTTACGAGGCCAGAAGGGTCAGGACCCAAACCACAATGCCCTTACCTTATGCCACTGTACCTGGGTGAGGTAAGCTGGGCACCTCGAGGAGTGGCAGATGGAGTCAGGCCAGAGTTGAGATCACCATAAGTATTTGTGGTGGTGCTGCAGGTCTGGGTCAAGTCAGAAAGTCAAGCCACATTTCAGGGTTAAGTCCAGCAGTGGCAACCAGAATCAGAAATAACGTGGCAATTGCCAGGCATGTCTACAGTGATGGAGCAAGACTGAGGCCAGGCCAAAAAGTTGGTCCACAGGTCAGAAAAAGACCTGTGTGTGGTAGAAAAAGACTTACTATTTGAGGACTTTTTTTTTAGAGGCAGATATAAAAGAGGTGGGGTTTTTTTGTTACATGTAGAGCTTTTATGCATTCATTCAGGTAGTTTAGACTGTGATTGTGAAGGCTATTAATTTTACCTAATAATTTTATCAAAAAGTAGTTAAATAATTAAAAAAACCCCAAAAAACAAAAGTTCCCTGTGATTCATAATAACTTATAATTATGATGAGAATAGACATTAATTTTTATATATTGGAATGGAATCTAAGAAGTTAACTGTAAATCATCTTCCTAATGATTGCAAAAATGCCCTGTGTACCTCACTGTAGGTACACATTGATGTCTATTCTAAGCATCAATTCTTTTCTCCCTCTAATAAAAACAGTAAGACTCAATTCCCAGTTACATAAAGGCAAAACATGAAACAGAATGAAAAAGCCAACTGGATGTCCATTTCTAAAGAAGAGCCATGATTCTTGGTGATTCACAGTAGTACATTTTTCTGAGAAAGATAAAGTCTTTAAGCAATAGAAAAGCCAGCAAACAATATAAACAATTGTAAGGGAAGATATATAAATTATTTTGCCCTTTGTTATCACAGAATAATAAAATGGTTTGGGTTGGAAGGGACCTTAACAATTGTCTAGTTCCTACCCTGCCATGGGCAGAGACACCTTCCACTAGAATGGGTTTCTCAAAGCCTCATCCAACCTGGCCTTGAGCAGTCCAGGGAGGGAACATCCACAGCTTCTCTGAGGAACCTGTTCCAGTGTCTCACCACCATCGCAATAAATAATTTCTTCCTGATATCTCACCTAAACTCATTCTTTCAGTTTTAATCCATTCCCCTGTGTCCTATCATTTATGCTGCTGTAAAACGTCCCTCCACAACTTTCTTGTCAGTAGCCACGAGTTACTGGAAGGCTACTGTAACATCATCTTGGAATCTTGTCCAGGATGAGCAGCCTCATAAAACCTGAATTCCTTGCATGTATAATCCTCCACAGGAATCTAAAAGCACCACAGTATAGATAGATTGAGAGCTTAGGAACTCTAAGAAAATGAGACTTCTAAGTTATTTATACTGATTTTGGGAGTTAGAAACATAACAGTCAGCTTTGGAAACATGATGGAAATATTAGTGGTTTTTCAATCTTTACATATGTTATGGTAGGATTTAGAGAGGTAAAATCCTTTTCAATTTTTATTACCATATCACTTTTTGTTGTATTGCGTTATTTTATTGTTATTAGATGGTTTGTTCTATTGTTTGTACCCCCCCGTTATAATTCAGTTGCCCTAATTCCCGCCTTCCCTTGATCAATCAACCCAAGCCCCCACCCACCTTCCAGAACCTTCCCTGTCCCTCACTCTAGTCCCTGCCCCGAAGACTGTCAATCCCTCCTAGCCCCCCCCATCCTTCTAGTATCTTCTGTATCAGTCATCCCCTTCTTAGGATATGATTTGATGTTACATGTATTTCCCCGCCTATGTTTCCCCCTATTCGTTATATGTATAATCAGCCCTGCCTTATGTTACACCCCAAACTGTAGCCATTGGTGCTGTATTGTACCCTCCCTTGGGGGAGGGCCCCTATTTAAGTTGCTGTACACCTGTGTTCCCTGCCTTCTGCGGTTCCCTTCCCCCGATCCGGATTGTCTTCCGTCCCTCAATAAATCCCGCTTCCCCGGAACCTCAGAAGGACTCTGTCTCGATCCTTTGCTCCTCCCCGGACACGTGTACGGCCGTGAGGGTTCAGAGCCCTACCCACATTCCGGGTTCCCCTGAATCCTGGAAGTGGGCCACTCTCGGCACTGGTCTCGCCTTCAGGAGCTAGCGGGGTGGAGAAGGCGGGCCGTGTCAACTTTTGTCAGTTTAAGAATTGAAATTTTCCTAGTTCGTATAATGAGTGGAATTCATAACTACTAATGGTGGCCATTTGGAGAATATAAAGGTTTTGTTGGAGTCTGAAAAGTTATTAAAAGAGATTACTTTGATCTGTTAATCTGTCATCATTATTATCGCTCTACAATCAAATAGGTTATTGCTTAGGTTTTGGAAGATAGTCGTGGATAGGATGGATGTTTTCAAATTACGAATAAATTAATTTATACATAGCTGTGTAAACATTATGTTTAATACTATGTCAGATTTTATTTTCTTGACGAATTTCCTGAAGATAAGTTCTCAGCTCATAGCTTCTAATTCTTCAGATAGCTTCTACTAGAGGGTTATGATACACAAATCATTGGACAAAATAATTCAAATAAATTATTATAACAACTTACACTTTTATAACATCTTCCATCTTGATTCTATATCTAGTATCTCAGTAGTGCCAAATTTTGTGGTACTTCAAGCAGAACCCATCCCTCATGTGTACCTTTTCTTAGTGCTAATTGCTATTTTGATATGAAAGTAGGCAAGTAGACAGGCAGCTCTTTCCAGACTAAGAGAAAATATTAATGTTGTTTCTTAGAGAGGTCTTTTGTGAAAAAATTCAGCAAATAGATGATTATAATAGAACCGTTTGTAGAAAATTCTTGTTGCTTTTTATACGTCAGAGCGACAGCTTTGCTGTAAGACATGTTCTGAGTGTATATTAGTAGCAAACACACAAATTGGTCTTTAAAATGTGTCCTTTTTATTTTCCTTTGAGATGCTTTTATATAAAATTTTATCAGCGATTATTACTAAATAAATGATTAGTATATCTTTATTATGCTATTACTTATATTGGTGAACAATATTTATCACGTGACAAAACGGGAAAGTCTTCATAGTAATATTATTTTCCCACTGACAAGAGAATTTAAAAAGTCACACAGATATACTAGTTTTCCCAAAATCCCCCGTTAGTATTTTTACAATCTGGTATTTAGATATTTCATTATGAATAACCTGCTCCTTAGATGACAATGACAACACCAGCAAACAGCAACTACAACAAACAACAGTAACACAGAGCTCTATTTCCAGACTGATCATAAAACAGAAATTTTGCAAGCAGATCCTGAGTTAAACATCACATATTTTACAGCTTTATATTTAACATCTATATCCTCTGGACAGTTTTATCCTTCAGATACCTTGGTATTTGGATTGATCCGTCAGAAATTAATGTGCTGTGAACACTAAAGATTTCATATAAAAATACTTAATCTATACTGAGAGTGATACAATGAAGAATGTTATAGTTTAATGTAAATAGAATTCAAATCACATATAAAATATATTTCTTCTTTGAACTGCAATGGTATCTAAACTATTAGTACAAGAAACAACAGTTATTTAGAGATGAATCTCCCAAAAGTAACAATGCTCTAATTCTACCTTCGCTGAAGACAGTGGCAAATTTTCATTATATGTAGCAGGAAGAGAATTTGGCCAGTATTTGAGAACTCCACATTTAGGCTAAGCTTTATTCAACTGCTTAATTAAAATTTCTGCTTGTTTTCTACTTGGTTATTATTCCTATGGTGAGCTTAATTGCTGCTATATGAACAGTGCCTTTGCCTGGAGATATTTATTAGTTTTCAGTTGAGAAGCATTCACTGGTTTTACACAGTTTGTGGTAAGTTCTGTTAAGCAGTACCCTACTTCTATGCATGCAGCTCCTATGATGAAGTCTGTAGTGTGAAACGTTATAGAGCAATTAGTTTCTGTTGTCATTAAAAACTGACAGTAATATCTGTATTCATTCATATGCTGCAAACTCCTCTCCCTCTACTTGCTTGGGTAAGTATTATTACAGCACGGCATGATGCTCTGTGTGTGGCTGGGGACTTTCAGAGGTTATGCAATTTTCACATTCCATACATGCCCAACATTCCATCCCAAGTTCATACTGAAAGCATTTGGTTTTGCAGCCCTTTTTTTTTTCCCCAGTATCAAACCCAGAAGAAATAATTATGATAATAATGTTAGGCAAGAAAAAATGCAACAATTAATATATCTGTCAAATACAATAAACATATTTTCTAGCTTTTTTTTTGTTATTTATTGGATCATTAAATATGCTTGCTTTTAGTCTTTAGTATTTGACAGTAAATTGAATATTTTTTCCTCTTTATACTGTACAATTCTGACATGCTCCACCTTCCCAATAACTTGTTTAACTTTGGATCCTCATCACAAACTTCAAAAATGTGCACTGATCCCAAAAGCAGTTGGAGGAATGAAGGAGAAATAAATTGACACACAGACACATTTTCTTAAACACAAAACTCTAAACCATTCAGATGGATGTGAATGTAACCAGTGCATCTATTTAGCCATCATAACTCTGATGAAACATGGTATGGTTTCAACAGTATATTCTACACAGGTGAATAGTTTTGGATTGTTGTACACAAGACTCAAATACTCCTGCTTTTCAGAATTATTGCACTAAAAAAGTCTACCTTCTGAAAATACACTTATTTACCTGTTTATTTTTCTTTTTCATCACCTCAACACAGGCACAACTTCATAATTTTCATTGTGCTTTTTTTTCTTCAAGACATCTTGACTGTTTCCATGTAGATATGTATCTCTTCCTCCCTCTTATGATGTCATTAAACATACTGCAAATATACAAAAGCTGAAAAGACAAATGTATATTATACCATACGAATGTTAACACAAAGTATGTTTTTTCTTATAGAAAGGTTACTTCCTATGTTTTAAGGATCATCTTTTGATATGCCCCTTTTTTTCTCGTACCTAATGATCATGGCAAGATGCAGTTTTTCTTGTATTTTCTTTTCTATTTTGTGTCTTCTTTACATCTGTAACATCAAGTTCTCCATTTTCACATCACAGCTATTCTTCAGGAAAAGAGCACTTATTAAATATATGTAAAAATACTTCTTTCCTGATGTTTGAGTTTTACTTAAAATGTCATCTTTGAATATCTTGATTTCAAGACATGTTGAATTTCGTGCATATATCTACAATTCCTTCTGTTTCTTTTCTTCATTTAAGTCATGTTTTTAACAGGAGCTGCTCTGAGTAATTTTCTCAGTAAAAAAAAAATTGGTATCTCAGTTACCTAAGAGAAAAAAGTATTTTTGTGAGTTTCAAATGTATGGAATTGTGTATAATGCACAACTTAAATTTAAGTCATATGTCCCTTAGTCATTCTGATAAAGTTTCTAGTTTAAGAAAAAAAATATGCCGCAGTGGTCAAAATGCTAACCCAGTAATGTTTTCAAAGTCATGTGGTTTATTCATATCCACATATTTTTCTGACAAAATCCACAAAAGATTCCTATTCTTTACAAAAGCATACATCTATTATACCTGTTTTCTAGGTACATTGGTGCAGGTTAAATACTCTCTAGCATTTTCAGGAAATGGACAGCTTCATAGGTACAGCCCAAGGAGAGGCAAAGACAACTAAGAGGCCATTATGTGGATTAATTCAAAAAGTCATTTAAGCCCTTGGAAGATATCCCAGTGTCCTAGAATTAGGCAAAGACAAAGTTGAGCTTTATGTCTCTTGTGTGCAATCACTTACTTCTCCACCTTTCAGCTGGCACTGCATGCCCTTTGGCTATTACTGAGAATGTAGCTGAGTTTTAACTCGTTAATGTGATAGCAACTCACCAGCTGACACCGCAGACCTTGTTCGGTGATAGCAGAGCCTATTTTGGCTCTTCAGTAACTCAACTATTTTACACTACTTGAAATATATTCTCATGTATTTTGTATCTCCACTTCACCATGGCATTTGCCCTATTTATTCTCACTAGTTGCACAGTAAAGGATATTATTTATTATTATTATACATATTTGGACTAAACCTCCACTAGAATAACTTACTAGGATATTTTTGTACAGAAAGGTGATAGTTTCTTGACAAAAGGACATTCTTTTGTTATGCAGCACACTATACACAGAAGGTTTTTCAGATCTTACATCCAGATTTGTCTAGAGTTCCTTGGTGGTTTAATGACATACCTCCTACATATGAACAGAAAGGAAAGATTCCACATTAATATAGAAGTCTTTGGTGTGTGTATCTAAGTTAGAGCAGACTGCACCACTGGATTGGAGGACAATAATGCTGAGTGGTCAGGTAGTTGGACTAGATGATCATTTTAGGTTCTTTCCACCTGACATTTCTATTCTACTCCTGTCTAGTCTAGTCTGCTCTTTTGTAATCTATTTTATGCTATGTTATTCTAAGTAAATATAGTTTAACTCAGGGTGGAATATCCTGCAGTGCTCAGGCCAAATACAGAAGTCTGTAACTAGGAAGAGGAGTCTCTCCAGAATGCAGAAGTTTTAGTAGCAGCTGGCTTTTCAGAACTTGACATTTTAAGTAAGAATGGCTTTTGTAGTTTCACTAATGCATCAATAGAAAATGCCCTGTAACATCATATTTTAGCATTATTTTAGGAAAAATAAAAATGTTTTGGAATATTTTGTAATCCCATTAATTACTTTTCTGCATAATTCCAGTTATATTGAAGCAGAGAGTAAGAGTGAAGAGACTGAGAAAATACTTGGGATCTTTTAATGTGTATTCTTACATTCTGTTTTGGCTATAGTGAAAGTGTTCCCCAGTAGCATAAAGAAATGAATTACGGTGCAACTAAGCATGGGGTAAAGTGCCACCAAAGCCATTCTTAAACATGTGAAGTAGCAAGCTCCATTACAGAATTGCAGAATATTCTGGGTTGAGAGGGACCCAAAGGATCATTGAGTCCAACTCGATTGAGTGTATGGCCCATGCAGGGATGCCAGTGTAGCTCTTGCCTCTCAAGGCATTGTATTGTGAGTTTAAACGCTAGAGAATACTGCAGTTTTCCACAGAAACTATTTTATTTGTTTTGGTTTCAGATTTAGACAATTTTTTTTCACCAGCTTTCAATATGAATATCAAGCTACATAAAATTCTGTATAACACAAATGGTGACAAACATCATTCACTTAATGAACTGTTGGAAGACTATATGCCCTATTCTACTTTTTCAGATAAACAATTAATACTTGATAAAAATTTAAAAGGTTAATTTAGAAGGTGATCCCATTTAAAATTAATTTTTAATGTTTGAAAATTCATGAAATCAAACCATCTCAAGACAATGTCAATTATTCCGCAATAAGAAATAATATGAATATTGTAATACGGGAAGAGATCCTGCAAATTTCATTCATGTATCTAGGCCCACAGAAACCACTGAAACTGTGCACATAGTGGCGATGATTAATATGAGAAAGGCTTGCAAAATGAATCACTTCAGGTATGTTGTTACTTTTCACTGTTATCTTTAAAAAAAAAAAAAAGAAAAAAAAGACCATATTTCAAATAATATAGCCCCAAAATTTAATTGAAAGTTAAATATTTGGAAATATAGTTCTGGTAAAATTGATGTTGAGTTGGTATAATAGATTGTTTCTGAAATACTAGTTTTGACATCAAGCATTACTTTGCTGGCAATTATTAGGCTGTTTTGATTGTCATCTACATCCTCTTGCCATCTGGATGCTATATACAGAATATAGTTATGAAAGTGAGTCAAAGTTAGTTAATGTAAAGGTACTGAGTCTATGTTTCCATGAGATTTGCATGGAGTTTCAGGAAAAGAGAAAGTTCCCTTTAGGAAAAAGAAATTCTACGTCCTCCTGAATCAACTCAGCTGGTATAAAGATTTCTGGCCTCTTCCCCTTTTACGTTGTGGCATTACTGGGATTCCATTGGAAAAGAATACGTGCACTTACATGGTTAGTTCAAAGGGGATGGGAACAAAGAAGAAGGAGATATGGGCACAGTACTCTGAACTTCTCAGTTCTTATGTCTGGCCACAGTCTGGATTCCAAAGTGTATTGTCAACATACGAAAAAACCGATGCAATTCCTTAACAAAACTGAAAGAGCATTTCTTATCCACTTACCTGTCAACTTCTCAAGGTTTTATGGTTTGGTTTCTCAAATCATAAATATGACTCTATATAGAGTTCCAAAAACAAAAGATCAAAAGAGTTCATAAATGTTAAGACTAAAAGGAAAAACATAATCCATTAAAACAATTATTTTAAAAAGTTTTTTTAACTCTTGTCTCATTTGATGGTGAAAGATGGTCATAGGGAGTGCAAACGTGGTTAAATCAAAAAATGTGTGTATGTTGGGAGAAGAGAAGGAATGGCACACTTAGTTTGGAAAACGTCATCTGTGGTTTCATAGATGACTCCAAATACTTAGGGAGCTGTTACTGCTAAAACATTAAATTTGTTTATCAGGAACAGAATTTTGTATTGATAGATTTGAAGACTTACATCTGCTGAAATAATAACCAAATTAAAATTACACTAGGAAAAACTGAAAATATATGAGTTTATCAGTGAAATAGAAAAGATGCATGACGGGAAACTCAGGAGTAAAACTGTGTGGTTTACATTGCAAATTTAAATGTGCAGCATCAGGCCTCAAATTAGTGATTTGAGGAAGTGAGGAAGTGATTCTGATCTCTGTAGAATTACATGTTATTGGCTTCAGTAAATTTTCTTCAGATTTGTACAGTTGTCAAACGGCAAATATATCCTATAGCTTTTGGGAAGGAAGTTTTACTTTTGAGGTTGAATATCTAACCGACCTGAAGCTTAAGGTGTTGGTAAAAAAATCAATAAATAATTAAATAAACATGAAAATGTAAGAGAAAGAAATACTCTGGTATGATTACTGGGATCATAAAAACCTTGCAAAAGTCAGTGCATTTACTATGCACTTGGGATTTGGAAACAGTGGATGTAAGGATAGAAATGAAGTTACAAATGATAATGCTACCAAGAAAGCTACTGAAATAAACTGCAAACAACTTACAAGTTCATGGATTTTGCAATTCAATACGTCCTAAGGGAATAGTTTTAGAAGTGAACATTGAAAGTTGAATGTCAGGCAGTGTGGAAATAAGCATTTCACAATTTCTAACACTTGATTTAAGCTGCCTTGTGTAAAGGATTTATATTTCTTTTTAAGATTGCATTATATCTGGCAGCAACAATAACAATAAAAACATTGAAACTTGCAAAATGGTTTCTCTTGGAAAAAGAGTTGATATTAATGAATGATTCAGCACTTGGAAAGCAGTATGTGTATCAATAACAGTTTAACAGTAGAATGACAGCAGATTGAGTGAGCAGAAAATTTCAGTGGAATAAATCAGTGACAAGCTTTCCTAAACCTGGTAAGTTTTTCTGGAAGAACCTCAAACAGGCACAGCAATTTTTCATGGACACAAAATAGTTTTACTTCTATATCTACTAGGTAAATTTTTGAAGTCAGTATGAGTACTGTTGTTTTGATATTATGACATAAACATATTTTTCTTCTTTATTTTAAGGTGGATTTGGTAACTATTTACTCTTAGAGTATGTATTCATTTCCACTAGCTTCTAGTAATATTGCTGAGAGTTGCAAGAGATCAAGGATCAACTGACAGCCAGAATATGTTTTCTCTCTTAAATATTTCACTAGAGATAAAATTATATGGATATATAATGAATTTGTAAAAGAAGAATCACCAGTGATAATTTATGTAATTCTGTAGCATAAAGACTTACTCTATGTCTATCAGATCAATAACTTTTTTTTTCGTTGGGGTGTTTGCAGCTCTTTTTTTCACAGAATCACAGAATATGTCAAGTGTGAAGGGACCTGCAAGGATCATCGAGTCCAAATCCTGGTCCTGCACAGCACCATCCCCAAGAGTCACACCCTGTGCCTGGGAGCATTGTCCAAACACTTCTTGAACTCTGCCAGGCTTGGTGCTGTGACCACTGCCCTGGGGAGCCTGTTGCACTTGAATGTGGTACATCTGGTGATTTATATTTTCTATTGTGTATAGAAGTATTTGTAGTTTATTGATAGTCAAAGAATACCTTACCTTTAGCTGTCTTGTTTTATTATTTGATTACTTCATTGGTAATTGCTTAGTTTTTACCATCCATTTAAATGTCATTGCATTGAATGTACAATTTAATATTTTATTTATTGTAACTTGGTAATATTTCTTAACATATGGGTAGTCAAAGTAATAAAATTAATGTAGCACCTTATCTTGGGAGCTGCCACTGAGCTAGTGTTTTCATAGGACTTGTATTTTATTTTCTGTCAGTAAGGGGATTTTTATGTGGCAGTTATACAATAGTGTCCTACTGAGATATTCTTTCAGTACTTGTTCTTCTCTGCATTTAGAGTTTCCAGCAGCTAGATCTCTACATTAAAGGTCATTTTTTATGAATTCCAGGAACCAATACAGGCATGTGTACATAACTACCTGCAAAGAAAATGCCACTTAAAAATAAAGATGTTTTTATCTTGAGCAATGATATGTTAGGAAATTAATATTAAAATCCAGGACATTTCTGTTCTCTTCATCAGGTATTTCCACATTGCATTTTACTAGTCTTAACAGTCTAGTTACAAGGACATGGGGAAATTTTTAAAATAATCTTCTCCATATATCCTTGTGAAGAGTAAGATTTTATGTAACTATGTGTGTTCATGATTGACTGAAGGATCAGTTTTTAGCCCATAACAGATAACATAGCTCAGACACCAACACAGGTAACAAGCCAGGGAAAGCTTTATTGAAACTTTCATATGCTACTTTTTCTGCAATGAAACATTTAAAATCACAATGTTATCTTATAAGAGAACAAGGAATGTGGATATAAAAACTGTATCAAACAAAAATTATTTTGTCTCTATTTCTTTTATTTTCAGCACAATTTTACCATAGGTTCTGTAGTAATAAGACATAAGGCATGATTCTTTCTTTATTTACTTTTATTTCATGCTGGTTCATCTTATTTGACTAATGATTATAATATAATCACTGCATAACTAAATGGCAAATCAAGTTCCATAAGTACTAAGTTTATGAGATTTTATCAGAATATTTTGATGAGGCTACATTTGTTGCATTAAGAAAATTCTCTTTCCAAGTGAATACACAGTTATATAACAGCTCTCAGGAATACTAGATATCAGTCTGGTCCTCACATGAAGATACCATTATTGTTTAAACCTTCCCACTTCCTGTAATGCCATGTAAGTTGACAAACAGCAATAGATTTAAAATCTGGTCAAGAAACCAAAGAAAATTAAAAAGGTTTCTGAATGAAATCCCCGAATTTAGGACTTCAGTGTGCTAACAGGCCTCAGGAGGGACTCACTAAAGACAATGCCGAATTGAAAAGTGGAAAATAACTGGGACCAAAAGAAAGTAATAAAATTCTGCTATTTGAAAAGAGCAGAACTCTCTTAGTGAGTGTATTGTTTATATTTGTATCTTCTGTTAGACTTAACAGAGGATTTGTTAATTGTGTTGTCTAGTGAAGTATGAATAAATAAATAATACTATTCAGGTACTTTTAGTGCTTTCAGCATCCCACTTTTATGTACAAAGTTATGATGTCATGCTAGACTAACATTCCAAAATATAGCCCATCCTTGTAGAGCAACAAAGTAACACACTTTAATCCTAATAAGGGAATGATGGCAACAAAATGGTATTTTCAGCCAAGTAATTCATTAATATTTTCTGTTTCTCAAGCCTTTTTACTAGCAAAGTTGAGATCCGGACATAAGCAGACCAGAATGGAAATCCAGGATTGCATGAAGAAATAAATTAGATATTTCTTCATAATTTTTCATAATATAGTACAAAACATCTTCCAGTTAAGGATTTACAGATAAAGCCAGTGTCTTAATATGAGAGAACTGGCAGTCATCATGAAGCAGAGATCATCAAGAGTCACATAGTGACTTTCTTTGTGTTCCTATCTAAGAGGAAATAGAAAGATAGTCTTTCATACTTTTTCTTGAAATATTTTTTTTCTGGTGAAATTTGGATAAAGTAGTTGAAGACCTACAGCAGTTTTATTGAGGGAAAAGTGACATGCTCTTAACAGGCTGAAATAAATAAAATTATATTTTAAATCAAACTTCAATCTTATATTTTCTAAGCACCTTTTCTGAAAGTATTTTAGGGAGTTTGCATCTATGCGTATGTAAAACACAATTTTTTTTCTCTGCTATTTCTTCTGGAACCCATGTGTGACATGCAGAAATGTATTTTTCATGCTGCTCTCAAGAATTATTTGATCTAATCTGAAAAAAATATAAAGAACCTAATAGACCATTGCATTTAAGTTGATGAATAGAGTATTATGCATTACTTTGGCTCTTTTAGCAACAACACGAGATCAAGTGCCATTTAACTGAAAGACACTTTCTAATACCTAAATACTTCAGCTCTGTTCAAGATTAAGTTATGCAGAAAACACTTTGCATCAGTTGGAGCAAAGTCTCTATGTAGATGTAGCTTTGCTTTCAGATAGTCATCAGTATCTGAAAAGCCTTTTGAATGGTTCTAAGTAATCTCTTCTTGTGCAGCTACAAAGATGTCTCTGATGAGACATCTGCATTAGCTGCTCCTTTTGGGACTCACTCTGTTTGTTTAGGTTCACCCTCAGGAGCATTTCTTAATCTTGTGGTAATATAAGTTCCACTTACAGAAGACTGACCAAGGAGGTAATTTGAACCTCCTATTGCCCCAGATTTTACACCAAATTTGAAAAGCTATTGCTTTTTTTTCCCCTCAGAGTTCTTATTCACCTCAGTAGTAGTACTCACAAGTCCATCAGACTTAGTTAGGTCTTGATTAGCTTGCAGGAAAGGTACTAAATATCAATAGTAGGGAGATATAATTCCTGCAGTACTGACTTACCAAATGAACAAAGAGAACTTACTTCTGCATGATTGAATATAACTTATTATGAGAGGAGTTATTAAGATGATGTACTGTCCAAGAGTTTTATTATAGTGTCTGGCTATTATATGTTTGCAGGAACTACTATGAAATCTTTAATCTTTTATTTTGAATGACTATATGATAAGGTTTTTGATGTGGAAAATAAACATGAAATATTCAATTGAGAAATAAACACTAAGATCTAAAGTCAAAATTAGACCTACAAACAAATAAAAAATCCATAGAGAAGCCTAAATTCCCAAAGAATCTAAAAATACTGCCATGAACAATGACATTATAACCATTGGGAGTGCACAGAATTTCTCACGTCTCAAAAATGCAAAGCAGATCAATGCCAAAAAACCTGTATACCAGTACCATTCACAGAAAAAAAGTTGACAATTTTCCCAATTCATATGTAGAGTTTGAGCCTGTACAGGTGCTCTGAACAACTTTATAATTTCTAATGTGAGAATCCAGGACTTGCCTTTCACACCTATGCACTCTAAATTCCAGGCTACACAAACACCTGATTCTGTATCAGTAGATAAGCATTTTATGTTGCAAGTTTCACCAAAGGCAGTAAAGAACATTATTATTTTTCCTTTTTAAATCTGAGCACAGGAAAATTGGATGCCAAAATTTGCCTTGATAAAGTCTATTTGACTCAATGAAATTACTTTGATTTAAATTAATTTCTGCTTACAAACTGGAAGAAGCTTATATCCCCTCATAACCTACATTTCCATTGAACAGTTAAATTGACCTTCAAATGTAAGCCTCTTTGTAAACCTGAAATTCTCATGAGTGCCTGGTATGTAGTGGTGCCTCATGGCAGTGTTTTGTGCTATAGAAATAAAGCAAATGTCCTTCTGGGAGAGAGGGGTCTTCGAAAGCAGCACCATCTGTACCCTGCATCACAACCACCTCTGCTAAGAGGAAAAGAAAGAAAGAGAGGTAGCTGTAATAGGAGACTCCCTTCTAAGGGGAAAAGAGATGTGCAGTCTGGACTCAACTCACAGGAAATCCTGCTCTCTCCCAGGGGCTTGGGTAAGGGCCATTGCTGGAAACTTGCCAGTTTTGTAAGGCCCCCTGATTATTAGGTGTTACTGGTTGTTCAAGCTGGGAGTGACATAATAACAAAGAGAATTCCAAGGGCAATCAAAAGATGCTTCAGGGCCTTGGGATGTTTGGTTGAAGAATAGGGAGATCAGCTAGTGGTTTTCTCAATCCTTCCAGTACCAAGGAATAATATTGATTGGAATGGGCAGTGCACGGCTCTGAGACTGGTGTAAGCAGAAAAGATCAGGGTTTTTTGACCATGGGATTATCTATTCAATGCCTGGTCTACTGACACCTGATGAGATCTAGAGGGGAAGAAGAGCCTCTGTAGAGGAGAAGAAGATTTCTAGCACAGGGTGGTTGTTGATAGAGCTTTAAACTAACTTGGAAGAGGGAAAAAGAAAATGTCGGGCTTGCAGGTAATGAACAATGGAGTGGTGTATCTAAACTTGAGGAAATGAGCACTAATGGAATTCCTCGACCTGCATCAGGATAAGCGGACTACAAGTACCACTCCTGAAACATTTTCACACTAATGCATGCAGCAAGAATGAATAAAACAACCTTGAAACTTTGATTTTATATCAAATACTGGGACTGGGTCAAAGTCTTGTGAGGAGCAGATGAAATCTCTTGATTTGTTCAGCCTGGAGGAGACTTAGGGAGATCTCATTGCAGTCTACAACTTTCTCATGAGGAGAGGAGGAGAGGCAGATGCTGATCTCTTTTTATGATGATCAGTGACAAGAGCCAAGGAGCACTGGAACAGGCTGGAACAGGAGAAGTGGTCACCTTACCAAGCCTGTGTGAGTTCAAGAAGTATTTGGACAATTCACCCTGGCATGTAGTGTGATTCTTGAGGTATCCTGAACAGGGCAAAGAGTTGAATTCAGTACCATGATAAGTCCCTTCCAACTCAGTATGTTCTGTAAGTCTATGAAATTAGTAAACTGCTTCTCAGAAACTTGCTGGAGAAATATTCTGTTCTAGGCATATGGCAAAATGCTGCATCACCACAGTTCAAGTCCCTTGGGATTAAATCAAGTCCCTTGGGATTAAAATAATAAAACATGAGTATCAAAACCAAACTTGTTTTGTACTTCAGTGAAAACATCACCTTTTTTTTTTTTTTTTTTTTTCCCCCAGTTAAAGAGAAAAAAGAAATGTGCAATCAACGAAATTGCAAGAGGAGCTTTTGTACCGGGCAGTCGAGGTACTGGTGGTGCTGGTTCTCAGAGATGGCCTTTGTGAGATTAGGTTGGGTCTGCTCTCTGCCAGACACAGACAATTCCAGCCATTTCCGGTGACTTCTATAACAGACCCGCCACAGCAGACATGTCAACCTGGTGGCATTTCTGTGGATGCATTTAAGAATGCATCAGGCAGAGGAGGAGGGTAAAGAATTCAGTGTGGAATGGTGAGCACAAAGATCAGAGAAGGAGGTGGAGAAGGTACTGCAGATGCCAGAGTAAGCATAGTCCACAAAGAGGAGCAGATATCCATGCTGCAGGCCATGAAAGACTCCATGGCAGGTATTTCCTGGAGGATCTTCAGCCTGTGGAAAATCCACACAGAAGCAGACTTATCCTGAAATATTGTATCCCATGGGAGGGACCACATGCTGAACCAGGTGAAAATTATGAGAAAGGACCAACAGAGAGGAACAGTAATGTACTGACCATTGCCTTCAGTCCTCCATTCCCCCATGCTGCCAGAGGTAAGGAGAGTAGTCAGCAGTATCATGTTGAGAAGGAAAACAGCTGAGCCCAGGCAACAGATGTGTGGGAGAGGTAAAATTTTGATACTTGGGTTTTGGTTTTTTTTTTGTTTGTTTGTTTTCTTTTGTTTTGTTTTGGTTTTTTTTGTTTGTGGTTTTTTTCTTTTTTTTTTTTTTTTGTCTTTTTTTCCCTTTCTTTTATGTTTTGCTCCTGCTTTGGCAATAAATATAATTATGTTTTCCCTTCTCAAGTCTGTTTTTCCCATGACAGTAATGGGTAATTAATCTCACTTTATCTAAACCCATGAGCTTTCTCATCTTATTTTTACCCTTCATCTTGAAGAGGAGTGTGAGTGGGAGAATTGCTGAGTGGGTAACTGGCTGCTGGACAAGACTAACTCTATTGCAGCTTTCTAAGTGGCAAAGTATTACTCAAATTAGATCTAAGAACTCCGTGGGTGAAGTAGAGGAATTTTACTGGTATTACATGCCAGGGCTAACACTTTGGTGAAAATGTGCCAGAAGAATAAGTAATACTTAGGATACCTCAGGACAAAGAAGGAAACATCTTAATCTTTACAGGAGGATTCAAAACAAAGAAACAATAAATTCTTTAAATATGGACAGTTATATAATAAACTGAATTCAATCCCATCAACTCAGACAAATTTACTGTCTAGATCAACCTCACAATCATTTCAATTAACTTGAGAAACTTTGTATGTGTTTGTTTTTTCATTTCGTTTTTTTTTAAAAAAAAACAGATTTAGTTGTAAACCAAAGCTGGTAGCTGGCATAAGCACACACTTTAGTGTAAGGAATTCTCTGAGGAAACACCAAGCACAGGAAACTATTGTGTGTTGCTTTTCTTTTTTCTTTTTTTTTCCAGCAAAAGCAGGTCATTATGAGCACCAGAAATTCTGTCCTTTTCTGCCCTGCTTCTAAGCATAGTTACACCATTTCCACCACAGCCATGTTCTAAAAGGACTGTATATTTATTATTGACTATTTTTAATAGCCTTATATAAAAGTATGTCTGAAATCTGAACGATAATAACTTCAGCAGGCATTCATGGCTTGCTTATAATTTTTTATACATTTTTAAAAATATCTCTTCAGGGACTATAGCCAGTAATGTTTTCTGCACCACAGGGTACATTATAAACAACAGCTGCCCACAGTTACAATTAAACTACTGAAATGAGAGTTAAGAAGATCTTCAAGAAAGAATTTCAGCTTGCATTATACTTTATGAAGTATTCTAGTGGAACCGTACATATACACACACAGAATGTATAGGTTTTATGGAAATAGAAGCGACTTAGCACATGAGATTTGAAGGGGTGAGAAATAAAGAATATAAGCATTGAAGCTTGTAACAAAGTCTATATAATTTTAGGGCTTAGTATACATATTAATAACCGAAATATAATTTGCTATTGTCAATTATTAACTCATAGAAAATATTACTTCTATGTAGGATATTTTTCTGAAACATTTCTGCCTTTCTGAAAATGTTTTGTTCATGCTTTTTCAACATATATAAAATCCAGCTGCTTTGCCAGTAGAAAGTGCTCAAACGTTGTTCAAATATTACTGGGCAGCAAAGAAATGCTAACAGCCTTTGTTCACTCTGTAAGGTGTGCTAACTTGCACATAAATCCTACTTCTGGGGATATTTATGTGTTTAATCATCTGTAATACCTAGAACAGACGATTTTATTATTTTCCTCTATACTATACATTCCTCTTTTCAGAAGATATTTCAAAAAAGGCATCTATAGGCATGATTTGTATAAACTTTCATCATAGTACTTTCAAAGATGTAAATATTTGTTAAATTGTTTCTACTAGATTTCTTTTCCCCAAATAGGAAGGTTGTATAGAGAATAAAGTAAATGCCACTATTAAGCACTATTAAGGACCTGTCCAAAGCTTTGCAAAACTGTGAGAAAGCCAAGAAATAAACATGAAACTTCAAAGTTGTAGAGCAGGGCCAAAATTGCTGGCCATATTTCTTAAACTTAATCTAACAGCCTTTCTTAACTACCTCAGTGCAGTATGTCTATATAGATATTGTAACTTAATTCAGTTAAATTTGGGAAATATAGCCCCTCCCCTTCAGATTAAGAACTAAATTATGGAGAAATTTTAATATTAACAATGTGTTTCTGCAAGAAAGAAATAAGAGAAAATATTTTTCAACGAGAAAAACTTGGTTAAAGCACACTATAGTCCATCCAATAGAGCTATAACAGAAAAATTAATAGAAATGGATAGGAAACTGCTAACTAAAAGTTCATTTAATAGCAGTTCCACCACTATTTTTTACTAATGAGTACTGAAAACAATACTAATTGACAATGTAAACTAGTAGTGTCAAACATAGACAATATCTTTTTTACTCTAGAAATATTTGGCATTATCAATTCTTCTCTTCAATCAACATCCAGTAATTTCTCTAAAGGCTTTTGTAGTTCTCTGAGTAGAAATAGCATATATTTTGTTTTCCAGGTTTTCATTGTGATGGGAAGGCAGTCACTTCTGAATTATAGCCTGCTGTAGTCCTGGGTTCCATCTAAATCTGTCTGCTAAAAATCTGTGTGTAAACACATTTTTTCTTTTTGAAACAATTCTTTTAGAATCACTATGTTGGAAGAAAAACGTTGTTACTGCTTTGGTTTACTTTTATCCATATATTTAAATCATCATTCTTTTGTGACCATATGATTCACAGGTGACACTTGGAGCAGATGAGTAAATTATGAATTCTCAATCTAATGTGATACTTATGGGGTTCTTTATTTTTTATGTGCTGACAGACCTTGATCAGTATAAAAAAAACAAATAAATGCACTGGAAAGATGAAGTAATCTTTGTTAGAATATACCAGAACCTATGACTTCTCAACTGAAAAACTGGAGTAACAGCAGATTCCCACCTTTTTCAAGTATAGGTGAATATTGCATTTGTAAAGTTATTATTCTGAGAAAAATCATATCAATATATATATTAATCAATGATGTAGAATTTTTATTTTGTTGTAATATACTTCTACCGTGAATTGTTTCAGAGAATAGAAAAAGAAGAATTAATCTGAATTGGCAGTTAATTAGCACTGGGGGCAGTGCCAGGACATGCAGATGACAAGGAGGTGATTACAGATAGCTAATGCAGTTTCAAAAAGGGCAAATCATGCCTGACTAATCTAGCGGCCTTCTACATGGAGTGACTGCTTTGGTAGATAAGTGAATAGCAGCTGATATCATCTGCCTCGACTTCTGCAAGGATTGATACAGTATCCCTGTCTTTAAAGTGGAGAGATGTGGGTTTGATGGGCGGGTTCTTTGATGGGTAAGAGGTTGTCTCAATGACTGCATCCAAGAAGTTTTGGTTAAGATCTCAGTTCCCAAATGGAGATCAGTAACAAATGCTGTCCATTTGGGGTCTGTATTGGGATTGGTGCTGGTCAGTATCTTTATTAATGACATAGTGAGACTGAGTGCAGCCTCAGCAAGTTTTTGGATGACACCAAGCTGAGGGATGCTGTTGATATACTAGAGGGTATGTATGTCATCCAGAGGGATCTTGACAGACTGGAGAAGTAGAACACTATGAACCCCATGAAATACAACAAAGCTAAGTGCAAGGTCCTCCAAATTGGTTCATGGCAATCCCCAGCAGCAGCATAGAGTGAGGGATGAATGAACTGAGAGAAGTCCTGTGGAGGAGAACCATGAGGATAATGGCAGGGGAAAAATTAGACATGAGCTGGTAATGTGGACATGCAGCCTAGAAAGCCAAATATATCCTGTGATGCATCTAAAGAAGTGTGACAAGCAGGTCATGGGAGCTGATTCTTCCCCTCTACTCTGCCTTCCCACCTGGAGTACTGCATCATTTTGTGGAGCTCCCAGCACAACAAGGACATGGACCCACTGGAGGGAGTCCAGATGAGGGTCATGAAGAGATCAAGGGACAGAAGAATCTCTCCCATGAGGGTAGTCTGAATGAGCTGGGGTTGTTCAGCTGCACAGGTCTCCAGAGAGACCTTAGAGCAGCTTCCCAGTACCTTACAAGGGCCTACAAGAAAGCTGATAGGAGAAGGAAGAAAGGATCTAAATTGAAAGATGACAGATTTAGACTGCATATAAGGAAGAAATTTTTTACTTAGAGTGTGGGGAGGCACTGTAGCTTGTTGACCGGAGGAATTGTAGATGTCCCATCCCTGGAAGTGTTGAAGTTCGGATCAGATGAGGCTTTGAGCAAATTGTGTAGGGGAAGGTATCCCTGTCAATGACAAGGACGTTGAAACTAAATGATCCATAAAGGTCCCTTCCAACCCCAATCATTCTATGAATTTATCAGTATTATGGTTGAAGTTGTAGCTTTATGGAGGCAGTCAGTGGAGGCATATGTTAAAAACCAAAAAAGCCAATGTCCTAACTACTTCCTATTACTTCTATTACGGCTTTAACTACTGTTCCAACTAATTCCTAACTGAACAGATGAATTAAACTCAGTTTGACAATCAAAATCTGACTAGTACTAAAAGGAAGTTTACTGTAAGTTTCCATCCCATCCCCTAACCTAGTAGCTTAAAATAGAAAAAACAAAAAAAATCGTTTTGTAGAGAAGAATCAGCAGTTGAATTCAGCAGGCAAGCCCTTCCTTTTATTCTGCTACTCATGAATAAAGGCAGAAACCATTTAATATGTCAAAAATAATGGAAACTTTCCCTAGGGATATTTTCCATCTTGGCCTTTGCCATCGTGCATTCTCAGGCTCAAATTACTTTTCACATTGTACATTGTTGATGTTAAGGTGGAAATATAAGCAATTAAAAAGATAATATCCACACTGTTTCCATGGAGGCCATTAGTGTTCTTCACTATTGTGGTTTTCGTGGTTTTGTTTCTTTTTATACTAATGAAGCCCATTTCCTTTTGTTTCATTTTATTGTAAAATGTATAACACTAATGGATTAGACCGACTTCTTCCCGTGTCAAGTCTCGTGCTTTGTAACTGTTTATACAGTTGGCTGCCTTAAAATAAATAAATAAATGAATAAATAAAAGATGAAAGAAAAAAGTAATAAGGAAAGACCAATTTTATCACTTACATCATTAATGGGTAAATTTGTTGGCATGGAAGTGACAATATTGCTGACAATGCCTTTGACAAAAGACAGGTCTCTTTAGCTTAGCATTTGATAAGTTCATATTTAATGTGCAGCTCTGAGTTAAAAGACAATGGAGGAGCACACAAAAAATGTAGAAATCATTACCATGGAACAGCATTTGGAAGGAAAGTAAAAGACACAAATAAAAAGCACATTCTTAACAAAAAATAAGTTATATAGTAACTTTTCTTAAAAAAAATTAATTCTTTTTACCGTTAAGCTTTCATTTCTCAAACATTATTTAAATTAGTTTTAAGGGTCAGTTTCCTTATCACTGTTACAGAACAGCACAAGTTTTCTGTTTCCATTTCATTTTTCATGGTAAAATAAGAAATAGGATTACAGTGTTTAGTCAGATCTATCATTGGTACAAGCTACTGCATCACATTAGAAACAGATCCAAATTGTGGATTCCTCAATATTATTGTGTTTTAAAAAATTATTTATTTTCTTGTGTTCAGGAGATTTAAAGATCATACTCCGTGAGACTCAAAGTATGGATTAGTAGAAGATCTGATGAGTCATCTGAAAACGTAACTGAATAAGAATTGCATTATTGGTTCTGTTCCAACAATTCAATATCTTAAACAGCACTTATTCCCTCCCTCTGGGGTTATTTTATATATTACAATGCTTCCTTTGAATGTTCGCTGACAAGTTTTGACCAGTCTAGCTGCAAGAACAAAGCTATATATAAATTGTGCATGCACAAAGGGGTTCTGTCCTTTTTCATAAGTGAACACTCAACAAAATATAAAATAAAAATGCGTAAGAAGATGCTGCCTTGGCAGCTGAAGCTCTAAGACAAGCTTTATTCACATGCACACATACATAGCCTTCTCTGTAATTATTTCAACTGTGGTAGCTGAGATCCAAGGAAAAAATAGTTTGTTGATATCAGGGCTTATAGAGAAATGTAGAACAGTTATGGTCTCAGGATTTGTGGCAATCACGTAATTTCTGGTATATAGCAAACCTCATGTTTTGTCATTCTTGTTAGCTATAGGACAAATAGGATTTTGGTAAGAAAATTTTTTTGCTCGCATCTACTACTTTACTAGACTTTGTTCATTTCTTAATTCATGAACATAAAGAAAAATAAATTAAGTATGAAATCTGGAATTGATAATGTCCTTTTAGCTCATTACACTTGAAAGGGGATTATTAAGTCACAATTCTGGTTGGAGAACTCTGTCCTTAATGCTACCAGTGTCCTGAGAGCAAGGAAGAAAATTGTATACATAATGCAGACTTGATGAGGTTTATTTCTTTTCTTATGTAACATCTGGATAAGAAAAAACAAGCTAGGCTAAGAGGTCATGTTCTGTCCAATACTACTTGTTACATTTTAAAGGCTTGATTTCATTGAAAATAACCTTCTCTAGTAAATCTAATAGCACAGTTAAAATCCGAGAACTAAATTTCAATGGTTTTGTGCATGCAGAACAAGCCAAAGACTAATCTCTGACTTCAGAGGAGTAATTTAGAGGTGATACATTTGCAATTAATGTTTCTTTGCAAGCAAGGACACCCAAATTGATACTAAATTGAGAAACAAATTATTATCTAAGGAATAGAAAGTCCACCTCCTCCATTCTTTTCTAGGTAAGAATGCACCAAAAAAAGTCATCTGTCTTAATTTATACAATGTACCCTGTGAAAGGACTAAATATAGATCCAAGAATACAAGTAGAGCAAACCTTATTTAAACTATTTGAAATTAGAATTAATGCAAATGCAGAGTATACACTGAATTTTTGATTTTTAAAAATATTAGATATATCTCCTTGGAGACAGCAATAAGTACTTTGTATAACTGATCTGAAAGACAACAATCAGAAATTAATGGTCATACAAAGCCTTTAGTTTCTATTATATCAATATTTTTGATCAAATCATTGGAAAAGACCTGAAAGTGTGTTTTGATTCAACCACAAGTATGAGCAAAAACTATAAACAATTACCTCATTCTAGAAGGTAGTTTATATAGGAAGGTAGTTAAAGGTAGTTTATATAGTTTATATAGGAAGTGAGAATAAATATTGTAAGAGTAAATATTGTAACAATTGTCTTAAAATACATTGACATGATGGGAAAAATTACTAAAAAGAAAACCAATCAAAACGAACGCAGTGAAGTGTTACTGCTCCAAGACAGCCTTCAGATAAGGAAAGAGGAAGAAGAGAAGTACAAGGACATCTTTTGAATGCAGGTAAGTTTAATATTGACTGTGAATAGATGGGCAACAGCTGAGGATAACATTAAAAGTTAGAAACACTTATTGGCTCATATCAGAGACTGTAACTCTATCCTAAAGCAAAAATCATAAAGGATATATATCCTGAAATTCCAAATTCTGTAAATTTTTTCCATAGAATGGAAGTCAATACTCTTTGACTAATATATAGGTTTAAATAATTCAGGTGAACTTCAGGTAAGGAAGTAATTCAGGTAAGGAGCATTAGATCTGGATCCAAAATTATCTCACTAAGTAACAAGACACTTAGATCTTGCATTCCCAAGGTGGACTGATTTAATTTTATATCATATATGATTTTTTTATAAGAGACATAGTGGAGAAATAAGAATCGCTGAGATCTTTCAATTACAATTGCTATTACAATTCGTAGCAATTCTCAGAGTACAAGTGGAATAAAATATAATGTAAACTACCCATTATGTTCTTGTCTCCAGTACTAGATCCATGAGCTTCAGTTTCTAGAGGCTAAGAAGCAATCTAGGAAGCATCATATAAGATTACCTTTGTTTTATACTTCCTAAAGTATCAACTAGCAAACTCCAGTCTACTGTCAGAGTCAGGCTACATGATTAGTTTTGGTTCTGATCTTTCCTATTACAATTCATAGCTTAATAAAAGGAGATAATGTTCTTATTTGGGCAATATAGAATTATGGGCAATTATGTACTTATATCAAGCTGAAAAATTGATTTTTTTTTTTTTTTCATGTGCTACTGGACGACTGGTTCCTTCTCTAAAACAAAATTTTAATATTTCTTTTCTATGAATAACACATTTTAACATGACTGGTGGGGAAATTAATTCTGGCTCTGTGTTTTCTTTGGTGAGAAAGGCACAGCAGATATAAAATATATGGAGAAAACAATCGCTATACCTGCATTTCTCAGGTGTTTCTCAGGCATGCTAAGTAAGCATGCTGTAAGAAATTGCATGAAGTAAAGAGTGAGAGCCACAAAGAAGTCACAAGGAGAAATGTGTGAGTTCTGACTGGCTGTAAGAACTTTGTTATTGTTAGTTGCAGAGATATCGGGAAGGGCCCTCTGAACTGCAAACAAAATAGAGTTAAAAACTGACTCATTTTAAGTTCTGGCTGGATAACAGATTTTATTATCTTAATTATCAAATCAACTGTATTAATTGGACTGAATTGTTCAATTAACAATGAACACATTATTTTTCCTTAGAAACAGAAATCTAACTTCTGCAAGACAGTATAATACAGGATTTAATTATTTAAGCACATAAAGAATGAGGATATTGAGAGAACAGAAGTACAAGGCCAAGACCAAATAAAAGTGGAGCTAAAAATTGCTCCAATAAACAGATCAAGAATACCATTCACACAATAAATTTATTCTTTAAATCTTTTTTTTTTTTTTTCTGATGAATCATACTCCAGACAGAACAAGGGGAGAAGTGATCTGTAAGCAGACAAAACTTTTTCAGAAGCTTTATCAAAACCAGAGTCTGTATTTCATCTGGGCTTTTAAGAGGCAAACTAAAGAAGCTCAAGGGTCTGTGAAGACAGCATTCTCTGGAAATAAAAGGAATAGGCTGGAAATTAAACCAAATAAAATAAGAAACCTCCTGGCCTAGAGGAAGTAAGATTTAAGATAGATCTTAATCAGATTAAAAAAAAAAAAAAAAAAGGAGAAGAAAAAGGAAAAAAAAAAACATTAAGTATAGTACAATTATTACAGAACTGGGTTTAGTAGCCCAGGAGACCCTATGTTTTGTATTTTCCATATAAATTCTCTGTATAAGGTTGTTATAGCTAAAAAAATTGTGGTGATGACTGTGTACAAACATGGGAAATATCTCCTTCAGGATGGTGATATCCAATGAGAATTCTACTTTGTTAAACTATGGCCATCCAATGGCTCTTTTATGGACCCATCAGTAGTAGAGGCTTACTTTCAGAGGGGCCAGGAATTTTGCCATCTGCTAGTCACAGAGATTTTAGTCTAGTCCTTCATTAATGTTGTCGGAATTATTTTTTGTGATCTGGGTTCTGTTTTTCAGATGTGAGGGAACTTCTCCTTTTTTAATTACTCGTACTTCTCTCATCTATCATATTGCTCTTTATTCAGTGAGTCACAGGAAAGATATAGATATCTTTTCATGCTAATTCTGGTTTTGAATAAACCCAAGGTCTTATTCTTGAAAGGAAACTATCTAGAATCAGGTTCTCAAACCAGAATAGCCTAATGTGATTCCATATGTTCAATATGTGGAGATAGCTGTCAATCAAAACTCAGGTCTGAGGATGTGAGATAACATGGATAGGGAAAGAACTAAGATGTTTGCTGCTAAACTGAAGAACTTCACCAAGCCTCTGAAGCTGTCCTTTCTTGCTCCTGTTTCCACAGTACTGTTATCTTCCAATGTTTTCTGCAACTTCTGCAACTCAGATAACACTTAGTGCCTTATTTCCTATCCTTTAAAGCCACCAAATCTTAACATTTTAAAGTATCCTACTGTTCTTTCCTAAAAACTCTGGAAAACTTAGTTTAAACTTTACTTCCTTTTTTTTCTTTCTGAGATGCCCCAGGCAATTTATCATCAAGCAATGAACTCTGCTTGGCGTCCTGTGTTCCAGTATTTGTACATCATATTGCAGCCCTTCAGTAACTTCAATGTTTTTTTCTCAGGTGGGTGTCTGTGTCCAATTTAAATTCTACTTGCCTAAGGGTTTTCCCTATTGTAACTGCTATAAGCTGTCACACCTGTACAAGTGACATTCTCTTATTTAACCTTGACCCATATCCCAGTGAATATAATTTGAGTGATTTTTATAATATCATCAGTTTTCTAATCATATGGACTGGAACTATTTATAAATCCTTAAACTCTGTAAGTTATGATGCAGAATTGTTGGACGTGACAGGACATCTGAAAGGCTTGCCTTTAATTGCTATGCCCTAGCAGCTAAGAAATTCTGAATAAAATGCTGAGACTGAAAATAAAAAGAGGAGTTTGTCATTGACATACACAATGTAGGAAGGTAGTAGAGATCTCCTTTAAGAAAATAATGCATGTAAGATTTTGAAATTACAGTAACTTTTCTCAGCATACCTATCATCCCTCCCTTTGTTTTTCCTTTATCAGAAGTTTTTTAGCTTTTTCCTCATAATTTTCACATCTGAAGATGAAGATCTTTCATCTGAAAAGTTGTTAGACTTTTTAAAACTATTTTCCCACTTTCTGATTTTATTTTAAACATTTCCTGATCTAGTATCAAAAAGCACCACTGATTCACAAAAAAAAATATTTGTACAACGTTCCTCTGTTGGTGACAAGCAAAACCTTCTCAGGCTTCATATATATCAGAAGCAAAAATTAAGTGATTCTTAACCTAGCTAGACTGATTTTTGTGGCTCTACTAATTACAAATCTTAAATATAGAATATTTGCTGCAAGCAAATCATGCTTATATAACCCTGAAGTAATAGCACTATTCTAAGCTTTCTGCTAATATAGAAGTTAGATGATTTTATATTGTATTTGATGTATTTATTCAAATTGTTATTCTCTTGCCTTTGTGAAATAGAATAAAGATTCTGTTCTTGGAACACAGTTAAATAAATTACTCTGAGTGTCCTGATACACATTTCCAAGTCTGAAAACCTGCTGGTAAAGCATTTGAGAGACATTGTTGCTGAATTAGATATGACATGTAAACATTTTTCCCTCTTAGAAGAACCCCTTAGAAAGCCTCATTCCTAAGATATTTTGGGATGTTAATGATTTTAGAGACATTGATATGTTTCTTTATGTTCTCTGCCAAAAAACTAATGCAATATTGAGTAGCTTTTACCTATAAAAATCTAAATAAACAAAAGTATATAACCATCTAAACTGTTGTAGCTTTATAATATTTACCAAAAAAAATCTTTGAAGATATATACCTAAGTTTAATACCTATCAGATTTTGCATTCTGTCTTTTTTTGATTTTGGCAGGGACTATCTTTTTTGTAGGCATACTCTTTCATGCCACTTCCATAAATTGATGTTTCCCATAAAATATTCAAACTCTGTTCTGATCAATAACCTTAATGACACAGGAATCCTTGCAATGTGATTTCTAAAAGTAACAAAACATATTTTGATTCATATTTCTCCTATTGGATAGTTGTATGGGAATATATAAAAGGCAAAGCTACTGTCTATACTTTCTTTGCATAATAATAAAATTGGTTTTGAAACAGCTTTATGTTATTGCTTGTTCACATTTTTGAATAAATTTGAATGTTTTGAAAGAAAATAATATAATATGAAAGTAATAATAAAATGCTGCTAATAATCTGATAGTCCTTTAAGCCTAAAAATAATTATTCCTTTGCATTAAGAAAGACAAAACCATCATAGATTAATCCTTAAATCTCATAATGGTCGTCACTTCTAGTCCACATATGGGTTTAATAGCTTTTTAATTGCTCATGCTATGTGGAATTTGTAAAACTATCATAAAATGTAGTGAATATATGGTGTCCTTATCAGATAAGTACTTGAAAATAAAAAGAAAAAGTTTACTTATGTTAGGTATACCAAAATATTCTGGAGATTTGATAATTTGATCATCCTGAGTAAATTGAATGTGTTTTATAGAATTCGCAACCTAAAGTAGGATGATAACATGAAGATATTCAGGAGAAATTTCTTCCATTATAATTTCTCTGTCAAACCTGCAATATTTGATGACTTAAAGCATATCATTCCAAAAAAGCGAATATTGATATAAAGATTTTGAGCAATGAAGAATCCATTGTTTAAATGACATTATTTTTAACACATTTTATTTGCAATAATAATAAAGCTTATTGGAAGCAACTTAACCTGCAATAAGCATTATCAAGTCAAATTTCAGGAGATTTCGCTAAGCTTGAAAGAATGGGTGTTAAATATCAAACTTAAATATGATTCCCTTGTTGTTGCTCCTTACCAGAACTTAGGACAAAATTCAGCTTAACTCCGGTTTGAAATCCCCTGAATTTTTTTGTCAGAGTATTTTCAGAGTTTCAGGCTCTGTCTAGTTGGGTATTTTTGTTGCTAGTTTCAAATTTCTGTGTCACTGGAGCACAACTAGACTTATTTTATGCAGCACCTAAACTAAACCCAACTGTGATATCTAAAACTGTTAAATGTACAGATTCATGAGAGTTCTGGAATTCTGACGCCAATCAGAAGTCCATACTTGAAAAGCAAGTTCTCTGAGGTTTAAAGCAGTCTCCTATCAAGGACTGCAAAGTCCATGCACTGCTTTGGTATATGGAGTTTTTTAATAGAGAAGCATAATTTTATATCTACATATATATATATATATATATATATATATATATATATATATATACATATTCACACATTTTATTATCCTGATTTTACTGCACCCTCATGCAGTTGCATACTGTTTTGAATATGTGTAATTTTATTTGACTATATATGTAGTACTACTTCAGTATAATGATGATACTTCTGTTTATCCTGGTGCCCAGATACAATGAAAACAAAAGTTCTCTCTACCCTAAACCCCAGCTTCTTCCAATTTCATCAGTGATCCATCTACATGAATGATTCAATTTTAAACTAAATATCACATTGAAAGTTCTAGCAGGAAATAGTAGTCTGTGTCCCGGAAGACAGAAGGTTTTCTGGACTTATAAAGTGCTATTAAATGGGTTGGATTTGCCAGTCATTATATGAGTGCTGAAAATTCATTTTAAACTAATGATATGCAAAGTGGTCTCGCTAAGAAGAGCAGTTTTCACTCATATAGATTTACAATCTCATTTACTTGTGTAGACTCACTAATCTGATTGTAATCAGGTTACTTACTTTTAAATTTTGTGTGTGGTAGCTGTACATCAGAAGTGACATACAGGTGGGACTATCATATATTAAATCAATTTAATCACATTTGAATATTTCAAGGTTTTGTCTTCTGTAAAAAGCTGGTTCTTAAACAAGCAACATAAAAAAAATCTCAAAACATGACAAACTCATAGTTACATACTTATTTCTAAGCAAGGTTAAAATATTTTAACATGAAAATTGACCTTAATATAATTATTGCTCACAATTAAAAATACTCAGCCAGCTGTTTGATTACTTTGTGGTAGAAGAATTGCAATATATTTTTCCACCTATTCAAGGGGAAATTACAGTATTTATTCAATTTATATTTATAATTTGATATTTCACATTCATAGAAATGATATTATATTCTCTCACATGTATGCAGAACACCTAATTAGATTTCATCTTGATTGGTTACTGGCCAAAGGGACTTGGATCTAGAATCCAGTAAAACTACTTCAATTCCCTGCATGATTTCCAGTGTACCTTAATTTCCTGTGGCATTGTCATTTGTAGTGATGAAAATTCTGAAGACAGGTATTCTTCCAGGGTCTGTTGCTACTTAATATCAGGGTAGTCACCCAGTGGCATTAAGACAGGTAGTACTTCAGGTGATACAATCCCCATCTTGGCTGTCAGTCCTTTCTCCATTATCCATCTTCATGACATTTGCTGAGAGCACCAGTAAAATTTCTCATATCTGGGCCTATGTCTTTGGAATAGCGATACAGATTGCTTTAAGAATTTATGTAGCTTAACCATGGACTTAAGAGCACTCTGGGTAAGAAATATTTTATAACAAATACAGAATGCAATCATTTTGTGCAAAAAATAATTTACATATTCTCTTCAAAAATTAACACATACATTCAATATAGCATGCATATAATGTGTGTAGAAAAATTGTTTTTAGCATATTTAAAACTCAAGAACTTTATATGCCATTTTTTACATATATTGATAGTTTCAAGATATCAAGGCTGTCACTGGGTACAACCAGTAGCACTTACTCTCAGTAGGCACACACATAAACATACTATAGAGTACATTGTGTAGAGAGCCAGCCACACTGACCAACACATGCAGGCACATGCAGCACTTGCACAAGCACAAACACCACCAGCAGCTTCATCCCATTCCCTTCTCTGGCTGACCAGGATAAAGATCCAATAGTGGGAACAGATACAAATTTATAACGTTCACTCATCCAGTGCTGCCCCTGGATGCCAGGATTCCCACTTGGTAGCATCTGGCCATGCCACCTTGAAGGCCACAGCCCCACTCTAGCTGCAGGTCTTCAGACCTGGACCCATGCACATACATATATGTATCCCTTCAAATAAAGAGGTATTAGATATACCAGTCCCGGAGCCTCCCTCTCCCCCGTTACCTTTCACTGAGATATTTATGGACACATGGAGGTCACACAGTCAGTCTCCAGAGCCCACTCGTGTATCTGGTCCCACGAACTCACCAGTGAGGCTGACTTGATGCTTGTTTGTGATCATACACTGGCTCATGTACAAACACTCATCATTGTGTACAAACAATTGTTCCTGCTGGTGACCCAGACACACAGACTCTCTGGCACTCTAGTCTTTGGCTCTTAGGCTTCCCATACACATACATATGTGTGTGACAAGAGCCCTTCACCCAAGAAAATAGTTAGAATTTAATGAGAAAACAAGACAGACTGTGGTGATGGAGTATACAGCATGGTCAGGCAAGAGCACTGTGCGAAGAACCATCCTCTCCTGTTCACCTCTGGAGAACAAGCCTTGTAAAGAGCAGCTGATGGAGCTGGAATTGTTTAACCTCAGGGGACACCTAATTTCTCTCTACACCTACCAGAAAAAAGGTTGTAGTGAGGTGGGGATCAGCCTCTTCTCCAAAGTAAAAAATGTCAGGACAAGAGGAAACAGCCTGGAGTTGTGCCAGGGAAGGTTTCGTGTGGACATAAGGAAAAAGTTCTTCACTGAAAGGGTTATCCAACATTGGGACAAACTTCCTAGGGAAGTGGCTGAGTTGACATCCTGAAGGTGTTTATAAAGGCATGTAGTTGTTATGCTGAGGGATATGGCATTGTGGTGGACTTGGAAGTGTTATGTTATTCCAGCCTAAATGATTTCCTGAGCTACTCCCCAAAACTCCTCAGGCACCCTTTCCTCTCCTTTCATCCTTCTCTGAACATCTCATTGTCTTATACAATTCCAAAAAGTCCTTCTCCTGCATCCAATCACAAGTCCCATATCCCTGTAAGCGTCTATCCCCACTTTAGTCCAAAAGGTGAACCAGAAGTAATGGAGCAGCATTAAGCTTAGGAAAAAAGTCACAATATTATGATTTTATCTAAAGGTTTTGTGCTGCAAAAAGACAAAATATCCTATATTATTTACTAATAGTATAAACTAATACAAAGGAACATTTACCCAGAAAATACAGCTAAATAAAAATAGCGATTAAATCACAGAATTTTAAGGATTTATATGCAGAGCAATTTGGAAAGCAACTTTAATTAACCTAGGTTTATATTACACACTGAAGCTAGCAGAGTTAGATCAGTCAAGCAGAATGTCGACAGCAATCTCTGGCTGGCATGCAGGTGCAAGCCCCTTGTTACAGTTATGCCCTCCAGCTGCTCATTATTACCCTTTTGCCAGCAGAACTGGGAGGGCAGTCACCTCCAGCAGAGTGGTTCCTGTGATTGATCCCTCTTCAGGCAAAAGCAGCCAGGTAAACACAAACAATTTAAATGGTTGGCTTGAGGCTCAGGACTGATATCCTCTCTCATATCTAGCTGTGCTGGTAGCTATTGTTTCTAGTTGTCTCTGTGCTGGAAACTATGCCACTCAGGGTGTCCAGCCAAACTGTAGATATCTCAGGACTACTTCTAAGACAAGCAAGCTGAGATCAGTGTACACACAGTTTAAGCCCACTTGTTAACCTGTTGGTAGCAGATCCTGTGTTAATCTCTGTTATAAACAGCCTGGTGTGTTTTTCTGTATCGTTTGGAAACTTCACTGGCTTTGCTCTCAATGTGGATTAGACAGAATTTGCCAGAAACACTTTACCAGCTGAGCTGTGAAAAGGGGTAAGCTCCAGTCAGTGACAAAGGGAGATTGATGTCGCTATATCAGCACCTGCAGAGGTGTCTGTTTATAGCTTTAGGCAGTTAAGAGGGGCAAGAGATGTGATTCCTGATTGTCGTAGTTTTGTTCACAAGTGAAGAAGCTTTACAGACATCAATTATAAAGCTTCTTTAATTCTGTTTGAGCTGAATGATAAAAAGACTTTCTAGAATTGTACAAAGTGTGTTTTTTCATCCATGTTAGTATCATGCTGCTAGTAAAACTTTTGATATTGCATCAGATCTCAGGTTCTAAATGTGCTACCTAAACAAATGTTCGAACTAAAAGAAAAGTGTAGTGAAAGCAGTATATAAGAAGACATTCTTATTTACATTCTGTTAGCTGTTAGAACTAGTTTTTAAATGTGAGGACGTTAGGAAGCAAACTGCAAGTATTGCCAAACCTGCCTCCTAATAAACTCCAGACCTTCCAGAATGTAAGTAGCAATCATTCACCTTGATGTGCTTTTAAAGAGAGAAAAACATTTTTAGGGATTAATATAACCTCTATTTTATTAATAAAGCAACTCAGAAAGAGAAAACTGTATTTGTGATATGTGTTATGAAATCCGAAGTACTTGAGACACACTGAACAAAAAGATTTTGTCAGAACTGACTGTATTTACATGTATTAGCTATAAATATGTTCATCTTGTAACTGTTAAAACTGCTGCTAGACAGCAGCATTACCTTGATGTGAAAGGATTTAACAAACCAGACCTTTTACTCAAGCCTCTTCCATCCACAGAGCAAGGAGAGGCTGGACAGAGGCACAGAGTTCAGCTGCCATGCAGATGTGCACGAAGGGCCATCCCTTCTGCCAGGGTCCTTCAGCACCTTAGGTCAGTGTGGTATCACAGTGCACTCTCTGCGTTTGCCAGTGACACAAAGAGGCTGTGATTCCTCTCAGTGACTCTTTGACTGAAAGGAATATCATTCCATTAAATGTACTGAGCATTTCCTTAGCACGATTTCAGAAAATTTTAAGACACTTACATGAGCTGAAGTGAACAAGTAAAGAGACAACATGAATACAATAGGGAGGTCTTTGTAATGGTCAGGCAACTTTCTGCTAGGGTTATTATCCAGAACTTAAGATGACATCTTCATTGATAGTTATGTTGTTTACATGAAGGAAATCAAGGTGGTACTTGTAGATTAAAGTAGATCAAAGTGCACTGTAATCACACAGTCATTTTTTCGTATGGAAAAACCCTCATTTTTTAAGCTTGGCCTGCTGTAGCATCATCTGGCAAATTCTAGTTTTACTAGTGCTTATGTCCCCATTACAATATAATCACAAATGAAGTTAATTATATGTTGATATCCTTAAATGCATTTCTCCAATAACCCAAAGAATCATAATTGAAGTAATGGCAGTAAATAAATGTCCTTAAAGAAATGCTGCAGTAAAAGCTTCATTCTGAAAATCTAAATGCTGAAAAACATACTGAATTATTTAGTCCCATATACCATTGCTAGTTATGAGAGTATTAGGCGAAATTTTACCATGATTACTGCAACTTCTCCTATAGTCTGATGCTGGTTTTTGCTCTTTAATCTATTAAAATCATGGCCACTATAATTATTTTCCTCATCTCTCATTTATTTTGTAACACATCAATCAAGAATATAGGCATTGATGCCCCTTTCATAGTGCATTAGATATAAGATCTTCATCTTCTTCAAGACCTTATACAATTTAGACACAGTTTTATGCTACCTCTTTATCTCTGCAGGACCACAGATAAAAATCTTAATGCTCTGTTCTCTCTAGAAAGTCGTCTTCAGATTTTAATGCTGAATCTGTTGCATGCAGTATACTCCTTCTTCCAAATTTTCTGATTCAGAACTTTAAAAAATATGAAATTCTTCTGTGAATTTAATAATAATTATGACAATATGAGAATAGGGGAGAATCCTAGAACCTTATTTAGCTAGGTACATTAATGGCCTAATTTTCATAAGTACTGGGTATTCACTGAGTAGTCTTCACTGAAGTTACTAGATGTTGGAAATGAGCTTTCCAATTGAAAAACCAGAAATATTCCATCTTCTTTCTAAAATATATTTCATGCAATAACATCGGTTGGATTACTTATCTGTTAACCTGCTTTGGAGCCCTCAGTACATAATTTCTCTTGAAATGTATTTCAGTATTCGTTAAGTCTGACAATGGTAGCTCATAGTTGGTGTGTCAGCGACAACAAGTCTCATGGAGAACTTCTAAATATTGTCCCCTGGGATGACATTCCATGGCATCTTCAGCCTCACTGGTAAGGTCAGTGACACAGATTTGCTTTCAACAGTGTAATCCAGTTCAAGAGTGACAGCCAGACTATTCAGCGTGACAGAGGCATGGAAGGTTTTAAAAGGCTTTTCATTTGTAAATGACAGAAACAAGTCATACTGGGAAATGCAACCTTTGCCTATCTAGAAACATCTTTGAACACAATGAATCAGTACATCTTGATCTGGTTTAAGCTGTAAAAGGTGAAATGCTGAAGTTTTGGCCTAATCATTTCCAGGATAATTAAGCCCAAAAGTATTCTTACAATCTTAACATCTATAGTAATGCCTTCTCAATGATTCTGGCATAAATATATATATTTTAAATCCTTTTATATGGAAACATCATTTGCCATTGATGGTCTTTCTAACAGTTTGTTTCCCACCCACATCTTCTAGTAAGCAGAGATGTTTCTTTAGCCCCTATTTTATTTTATAATTGTAATGTTTCCTTCAGTTGTGAACGTTCTGGAAGAATATATCCCCATGTTTAGGCATCAAGTATGTAGGTGTATATAGGTATCAAGTCTTTTAATAATATGAAGAGTATATAACACAATTTATTCCTAGAACAGAGGTTTTCCATGTGCTAAAAAACTAGAATTATCTTAACTCATTTACATAAACACAGATACTCTTCTGATGCACATGCAACCATTTGAAATGGACAATTAATTTCTGCCTGTGTTGGTCCTTGTGAATTCTCATGTGCATGTATGTACTGTGTGTATATGTAAACGTCTGCCTGCTGGCACTGAAACTTGCTGGCTGGACCTGTGAACACAGAGCTTCAGCAACCTCGGCTCTTTTGGGCTATCAGACTTGCCAGTGTCTACCATTTCTCTTGTCCTTCTTGTCCTTGCAACTTATTCCTCTCATAATTGTATAGACGACAAATATAAAAAACTATAGCTACTGCAAGCTTCACTTCTAAATAATGTAGGCAGTTCAACTTCATGTAAAGACTTCGCCTTCAAAAACATTTAAAAATATAATAATAATTATAAAAATATCCCCAATGTCATCTATGACATATATTGAAAATAATATTATTTAAGGAAAGGAATTACTCAAATTGAAAAGGAAGTAAATATATGAACATGCGTATGAACTGTATTAAAAGCACGGAAGTTAAAAGCCCTTGATGTTACATGAGCTCTCTTCAAACAGTCACTGAGTGTGAAGTCTTAGTAATAATGTTCTCCTCTTCACATTAATCTCAGTTATGAAAGCTTTTAAGCAAAACAGTAATGACTACTATATAATTAAAAAGAATTCAAGGAAATTGTTCTTTTTACGCTGAAAAAATTACTGCCTTTTCACCCTGAATTTAGTAATTAGGATTTTGCCAAGGAAAAGGGAAGACAAACAATATTAAGAATTTACTTAAGCAACCTAAAGAAACAGAATCTTTTACTTTTCATGATGGGGTCATCACAAGCATAATATTCATGTGAGGCCATGGCAGGGAAATTTGGCCGTGATTTAACATACAGTATATAATCTTTTAATATTTTCTTTTTCTTTCAAGTGTCAAAACCTTGTCATTACTGCAATAAAAATAATAGAAAAGTAGAGTATATAGGCATTTACAGGTCAGATTTCATATTATTTGCCTTTTTGGCATTGCCTTGTCTAAAACTCTGTGTGGAATGCATAGGTTCCTCTATGAGATGAAAACAAGGTAACCTAAAATTTCTACCTTCAAAATATATGTCTAACAATATAACTGATAATAATTACCCAAATATTAATGATTTCCCCAGAAGTTTACTTAGAAGTGGCTCATACTACAGAACACTGATATCCCACCTGTCTTAAGATCTCATGACCTGTTCTAGTTGTTCAGTGCTGTGACGTGCTGTGTTACAAGCTGACTAGCTGCACAACAAATGCACTAATTTAAGACAGCTCAAAGGGCTACCACAGTTAAGACGATTCCCTGGGAATGCAGGCAAACATTTGCCATATTGATGAAAATAAAGTAGGTAAAGAATCTATTCCTGCTGTTGACAGAGTAGAAGCAGCATAGAAGATCTTTCTTACCCCTGTCAGTTGCAGTCACAGATCTCATGTGAAATTGGGCTGTAGCTAAGTTTCTGTTCTATTTTAAGTGCAAACTCTGCCATATTAATTGAAGTCACCTAAGACATTGTAGACTAATTCATTGGATTTTGTCCAGAAAGGGAATAGAAGCACAACACTGTCAGGTACAAACTGTCAAGGAAAATGCTCCTTTTTCACTGCATTCTGGACTGCTGCTGCCAACTCTTCCCCCAGAAATAGGCCTAATGCAGGAAAACATTCCTTAGCCGATAATTCAAGTTTGAATTGTAACCAAAGTGTCATAGTTCAGATTATTGTAAAGAAGTAATTAAAAACATGGATTAGGAATTCTCTTATGTGATAGATCAGGAAAAAGGGAATGTTACAGCCTTTTTTTCCACTCTATTTTGCAAATTCTATTTGATCAAGACTATAGGTGTTTGTTGTTTTCATCCAGTTACTCAAAGGATTTAACAGTGACCTTTCTTTTAAACTTGGATGAAACATTTTACAACTTTTTATGAAACATTTCGAAGGTGCACCAGTCTGGTCTGGGATAGAGTTAATTTTCTTTATAGGAGATCATATGTTGCTTTAGACTTTTGACCAAAACAATACTAGTAACACATTAACGTTTTAGCTTTTGATGAGCAGCGTTCACACAGCATCAAAGACATCTCTGTTTCCTACTCTATCTCCAAAATAAATGAATTTAGCAGACAAGGAATTGTGCATAATAAGTTGACAGGACACACAACCAGGGAGCTGACCTCACCTAACCAAAGAGATATTCCATACCATATAACACCAAACTTGCAACTAAAAGGGAAATGAGGGGCATTTAGGAGGCTTGGCCATCTTTAAACAAGAAACTATCTGGGCAATGGAAGATGGGGAGTGGTTGCCTTTGCATCACTTGATTTGTTTTCTTCCCTCTTCCACTTACCCTTCAATTACTAAGAATTTATCATTATGACCATTATTGTTTGTTTTGATACCTAAATTTTCTCTTTTTTTTAATCCTTGATTTACTCTTCCTCCGCTCCCCTGGCAGAGTGGGAGAAGTGAGCAAGCATCTTTGTGGTGTTTGGCTGCCTATTGGAGTTAACACACAGCAAGAGAATAAAGCATTCTTTCAGGAAATGGGAGCAAAAATCCAGCCTTGCTCTCATCCTCACTGACTTCAGATGGGTGTTTTTGCTGACAGATTGTGAGATCTCTGCAAGATTATGATTGTCAGACTGTGAGCTATGCAGATTCTTTGTCTCTTTCCAGTGTTGTACCATGAGCCCAATAATTTAGATTCTTTCTTATGTAGTAGTGTTAAATCTTTTTACTGCATAATGAACATCAAATATGGCAGGTCTACTATCAAAATTACTATAAAGAATTACATCATATTCCTGACATTTGTTCTGTTTCTTCAGTGTACCCTTCTTTGCTTTTACAGAGGTAAAAGCACAGCTCAGTAAATGGCAAATAATGATGTTGTTCAAATGTTCTACTAAATACCATTAAAATTTGAAGATGAATGCCAGCAAATGTAATGCAAATCTTGAACAATTTTAGTCAGTTGAAAGGGGTTTTTTAACATTTTATTGTTTTGAGGGTTTTTTCCCCTGCTAGTCAAAAAGGAAACTGTTTCAATCTGAAAGATCTTTATCATTAAATCACTTTTCAGTTTTAATTTTCCCTCTACTCTCTATGGTCATATAAATTATGCAAGTCTTCTCTGTTGTTTCTGTTAAGAGGTATATTAGTTACTACACATCAAGGCACATTTTAATTGTGGAGCAAAAAGATAGAAATGTAAAGTCATGATCTTATGAGATACATAAATGATAAATGGCATCATATTTTCAAATATATTCAAGTATGCCATTTGGGTACCTGTACAGGCTTTCCTAAATAAAATACCTAAATAGGTTAAGAATCTGTCATTGAAAATAAAGCTTTTGTTTTAGTTTCAGAGAAAATGTGAGATTTTTCTCTATTTTTTCCCTAAGTGATCTTGTATAATTGCTGTATGCTTTCATTGTCTCTCAATATTGTACTTCCTTACTTCAGACAATTTTAAACATTCAAGATAATCTAGTCAGTTTCTAACTAACATGTTTTTAGATAACAAGTTTTTATCCCCAAACTAAGAATTCTTGGAGAGAAGCTGGAGAAACCAGGTTTCTAACAGAGCACATAATTTAAATTGGTATAGCTGTCTAGCTTGTTGTTTTAGTGACTGCAGGTCACTAAAGACAGTTGTGTTCACATTAACCCCATTCCAGATACTTATCACACTTCTAGGTCTGTTTTTCGGTTGGTTAGTTATTCTGTTCTCATTTTTTTTCCTTTTGGTTTGGGTATTTTGTTAATCTCTGTCCTAAATGATTGCCAAATCAAAATTTTCTTTAAAACTGATATGCAGAATGTATATAAAATCCAAAAGGGTCCCTTTAAGCCCTAGAAGAGCTGCTGATTCCACTCTGAGGGAAAAAACAAAAGGTGAGGGGACACTCAATTCTGTGTGTCTCTACTACCTGGCAGGCTTCATAGACTTCAAAAGATTTTTTCATCAAGATGGTGGTTCCTAAGTTAGTTGTTTCCTAAGGAACCGTGTGTTCTATGAATTAAAGGCTAATTTCCTTTTGCAGACAGAAAGATAAAATTACTGGTGTGTTTAAGTCATTATCTAGAAGGCAAATCTGCTCAAGTTTATTAAATTATTTGGTGGTAAAGTAGCTAGGCTACCTGGCAGCAGGTGAATTTAGCCTAAAGGAAGGAGGCAAAGGTGATGTACAGTGCACATGAAACAAAGTCGGGTAAAGAAACTGAATTTTACTGTTACTGTTATGTACCTAAAAAGGACTCCTTCATCCTTGTGCTTACTGCAGTGGCATAACAGCCCAACAGGTAATTATGTGGTGCTTTTGATAGTCTGTTTTCACCATTTCATTCTTCCTGTTTAGTCAAGCAAGGAGGAAGTTGTCATCTAACTGCTTAAAACTGATTTTTCTTTTCCCTACTCTTTGCTCCCCAACCTGCCCCTCAAAAAACACAAAAAACAAACAAAAAAAACCAACCAACCAACCAACCAACCAAACAAACAAAAAACAAAACAAAACCAAAAAAACCCTCAAAAAATCCAAACAAATAAACCCCCCCCCCCAAAAAAAAATTCCAATTTTCTGGGCTAACCTGAGAGTTTTTGAGTAGTCTTCTGTTTTTTGCTCTTGTGTTCTGATTTGAGTAGATTGGTTCTGTTCCACCTAATTTCAGGATCCTGGGAAGCCAGAATCAGAGTGAAATATTCAAAGAATCACTCTTATGAGCACATCCACAGGAACTAGTATCAACTAGTATCTGTAATTCTATTTGATCCTTAGTGACAGTATTTTAACAGTCCTTTGTTAGTTTGTAACAGAGTACACTTATCAAGCTATAAGAGATCACAGAAAGTATTTTCCTTCTTTTTTTTTTTCTCAAAAGAAATTAATGTTCTCTCCTGCCCTTTAGGAAAAAGGAGACAGGAAGTTAATACTATTCCATTGGGTAGGACAGTTAAGTAAAGAAAGAAAGATTGTTATCTCTCTGATGAATATTCAATTTTACAAGTTTCAATGGAGTAAGTCAGAGTACCTCACTGCAGAACAGTTTGTGACTGGATAGGTGTGAAGAAAAATAGTATTTAAGATGCAGAACAGGTGCTGCTTATTGGATGTCTGCTCTAATAGATGGGAGTGTGCCTTAGCACTTGCCTTGAAGGAAATGAAAGCTACTATAATGATCTTAGATGATATATGGAAAATCTGTTCCAAAGAAATTTTATTTCCCTATTAAAATTCAACTTGTGTCTGGTGAGCTAAATGCTTCTATTGACTCAGTCTGTCATATTTAAGCTGCATAACGGAAAACTGATTTTTCCTGTAATTTCTTTTTAGCTGTGTCAGCATTCTCCTTAAATATCTTACATGAATTTGTGGGAGCATGTTCATAACACTTGCTCAAAAGCTAAAATTTGTCAAGCAGAGCCTCTCTTCTTTTTCACTTTGATTTTTATTAATACTGCTGCTTTGTTTTTAGTATAGCAATGGTTCTAATCAGAATCGTTTCTCTATCAACTTAAGCATTTAAAATATGACTAAGAAGCCCTTACCTAAAGTTGCTGAAGTTCCCTGAAGCTGTATTAATAGTATAAGTATTTATTATTTCAGAAGGTTTTTAAGCTTCTGAAAAAAACTTATTCCCACAATAAAAGATCTCTCAGTAGCAATGAGGTGTCCTTCTACATCTGACTTTAGGTTTATTCCACAGTGCTTGATTGCTTTCCCCCTTGCTTGCATGTATATATGTATGTACATATGTATATATACGTATGTATGTGTATATATATATATATATATATATATATATATATATGAGAGTGTGTGTGTACATGTAGTAGCATGTAAGTTCTCTACAAGTATGCAACATGAGACCATGAATTTAGTGTGGAAACTTTTAGTTTAGTGAACCCAGATGACTAAAATTACATTACCAAGTTAGCCAATCTTGTTGTGAGTAAAGTGCATAACATTGAATTCTGACAAGTTTGTAAAACAGATTTGTTAAAGGTATGAGTGACAGCAACAAAAGCATGACTATTTTTCAACAGCACAGGTATGAGAATAGGAAATAACTGAGAATTACTCAGCTAATACATGGAGATTAATCTCCTGAAAGATAATCACTTCTCATCACAACCGAGGAAGATGCTGTTGAAGTGTAGGCAGTTAGGTACCTCTAGGGATGACTTAGCCATGGTGTTTCATAGCTTTATACAAATGTCTCAATTCACTGAAGTCTAGATTAGCCATTTTTTTCTTATTCTTGGTAATTAATAGTTGAGATTAATTAACTTTGAGATCACTGCAGAAATTGCAGCTAGCTTGCTGGCAGTAAATATGCTCCCAGTTTGTTACATTAGATATCTTTACTTTTTTATCCAGTCAAATTGCATTAAATCTGTGTTCTAAGTAATAAAGTAATAAAGTTGGTTTTGTTTTGTTTTGTTTTTCCTTCTGCTCACTGATACAACCTTAGTGATATTAGTCAAATTGAAGAGATGCAAGCAGGTATAATACTCATTTGTCAGTGTCTTATTAAATGGCAAGGTCACAATCCTAGTAATGTTAGAAAACTTAAAATATAGACTACAACTATATATGTGTTTCACCGCTTCTTCAAAGCAAGCTTTCTCAGAGAATTTAGGTAGCTAAAAGAAATAGTAACACATGAGACAAAATAAAGATATGAGCAGTTTATTGAGTTTGTTTTGTTTTTTAACAATGAATGATTAACGAGTGATTATGAAACTGTACATTGAGGATCAATATCAGCAATATAGCAGGCACAGCAATAACTGAACACTTATAAAGTGTTTAAAAATGACCAAAAATTTGTGAATCACACAGACACGTTCAAAGACTTACAACTAGACCAGAACTCATCTCTCGTAGGGCACTATAGGATACTCTACTTCCACACATCTGCATTGGAGATGTGGGTCCAGCTTTATTGTACCCACTCAGCCCACTTCTTCCAACTTACTAGTGTACACACAGGTGATGAAGACTCCTTGAAGGCCAAGTGTCACCTCAGCCCCCAAAGGTGTGGGTCCCCGTGTACTGTGCCTCATACTGTTAAACTAGGGGCTGCTCTTTCCAGCCTGGCAAAGGCCATTATACCCCAAGGAGTCTTTGGCAGCATCATACCATTTTAGATGTGTTTCTCTCTTCTCACTTTTTCAAATTTTAATGATTCTTTCATACCTCTCATAAGGATGACTCATTCATTTTGTTTGGATTTCTTACCCAAAATTTTCATGGTCATTCACAGATCATTGTTTATTCCAACAAATATTAATCATTGGTGCCATCAGTGTCACATTTAGTTTGTTGGGTGGTTTGGGGTTCTTTTGTTTGTTTGGTTGATTTTTTTTTGTTGGGTTTTGGGTTGGTTGGTTGGTTGGTTGGGCTTTTTTTGGAAGTATCCTCACAAACATCTTTGAATATTCCACTCATGTACATTGTTTACATGCACATTCCTATCTTATCATATATTGTTACCCAGGCTGTTTTACCAAGGGAAATCTATTAGTGTTTCTCCACAAAGATATAGTGTTTCTAGTTTATATGCCAGCATGTTGCTACAAGAGGAGTTTGAACTCTGGCTGCACAGAGATCCCATCTGTCTTAGTGAAATATTGAAGTTTAGTGACAAAGGACCCTCCAGATCTCTGCAGACAGCTTAAATGACAGAATGACACCATATATCCTGTGTTCAAGCTGTACATGGATGCATGGGCTCTTTTTGTGTAGTTAACCACTTTCAAATTCTATTCTTCCAGGCCCTCTAAATAACAGCAATTGCCTGTGGCTTGCATCAATACAGCATGAGGCATTTTAGTACACAGTTTTTCCACAGGTTGATATCAAATATGCACAACTAATTTTTAAGGTCATCTTCCAGATGTGTTAGAAGCAGGGAAAATAGCACAGAGAAGCAGATATGTCTTCAGATGTTGAAAGGCTAGATGCTTGGGGATTTGCTTACTGCAGTTGTGTTCATGCATGTGGGTTGTTTTTATTTTTTCTTTTCTCAGTAGCAGAGGTACACATATTCAATTTCTTCTCTTTGCTTTATGGCACCTATGATTATGAGCTTATGTAGCCTCAATTTCAGCTGTGTTTTATTTTATTCAAAATATCCAAATTAATTTTACCAGAGTAATGTGAAGTAAACATAATGAAGAGGCTTCGGTTATTCCCAGAGAATGGTCTGTGAAAAATTTTCATGTATAGCATATCTCTTGCCCTGCTTACCCAGCTGCTTGACAGATACAATGTGAAAAACAAACCAGCAGTAAACTTGAAGGCATGTGTGTCTTTATTGTCTTGAGATAATATAATTTTGGGTACTGTGACTAGCACATAGTGCAAGTGTGCACGTAAGATGTCTGACGGGAGTGTACTATGGCTTCTTTCTGAGTTCTAATTTTTCTGGTGAGCAGAAGAATTACTGTCACGAACAAAAAGCTCCAATGCAGGCCTAAGTCTTTGAAGGATATATCTTATTTCAGTTATCTACAGAATTTCTAAAACTTAGCCAGACTGGTATTATATGACACAGTTTGAGTTGAACTCATGCCCGAAGTATGTTGATAGAAGAAATATTTGATTCCTACAGTATCTACTGGCTTTGTTTGCCTTTCTTTACAGTAAGTCGGTTTTGCCAATCTGTTATTGACTCTTTGGGTTTTGGTGGTTTGGTTTGGTGTTAGTTTTTCTTGTTCGTTTGTTTTGCTTTTTGGGTTTTTTGAGGGGATTTTTTTGGGTTTTCCTGTTGCGTGGTTGGGGTTTTTATGTAGCTTTGGATTTCTTTTTTTTATTTTGTTCTTTTGTCTTGTAATTGCATTTTTAAATTTTCTAGTGCGGTGTGTTTTGTGGTTTTTGGAAGGTTATTTGCTCACTCTTTAGGAGTGGAATGTTTTGGGGGGGGTGGTTCAGTTTTTGGGCTTTGTTATATTTTTAATGTGTCTTCTGTATCTGTGTGCGTGACTGAACTTATCTAGTACATTTGAAAGGGTCCAATGAAGACCAGTGGAAAGGGGAGGAGGGGTCATGGGACTGATTTTCTTACAAAGATTTAAAGCTTTAAGAAGTATCAACGTTATCTTGTGTTCTCTGGGAAAAAATCCAGGTTTGATAGTCCATACAGAACCCTCAGCAATGAAGTCTCAGTCCTTAGCTGTCCGTCTTCTGATGCAGGACAACAGTTTCTGAACTATAAACATTTTATAACACCAACTACTAGAAAACAAGGATATAAATAAAGAAATAATAACCCATCATAGAGTGTGGCTCTCAACATCCCTTTGCACTAATGTACTTTCAGGCTCTTGATTTCATCTTTCAGAACTGTGCTTTTGCACAAGAGTTGCTATAATGTGCCTCTGGGCTTTATCGGTATAAATAATTACAACCATAATAACAGAAATGAGAAACAGCAGCTTTCATTTTTTTTACTTTAGAAAGGAATCTGCCATTCAGGCAATTTTCTTTGTTATATATCACTTGAAAATCTTTTGACTCATTCTATTCCATCCTCATACTTTTTTATTTCAAATTCATGTTCAAATACTTTCTGTATCTATGTTAATATTTCGTTCTTGTAAATTGATTTTAGTGAACAAAGAACAATAATAATTTTTATGTATGTGAGAATGTGATATTTCAAGGACAGATATTTATCAATAATTAAGCTACAAAACAGGGTGGGCTGATTTATTTTTGGTGTGATCTGCTTAATTTATTACTCAGTTTATTTTTGTGCATGTAAAAGTTAAGAAAATTGGAATTCTAATGCTGTTATGCATTCACTAAGGGATCCAAAGTGATGCAATCAGTCATGATCACTGGGTTTAGTCATGAAAGGGAATCACATAGACAGTGAAAGTGGTAGTAGGCTGCCTAGAAAGAATGTAAAGATTTAGCCTGAGCATGCAGGAATAGATCTAGGAAAGCCAAAGCTCAGCTGAACCAGAAACGAAGGAGCTAGTGAAAGATTTTAGGAGTTTCTGTGGCTAGCTCAGCAGCAAAAGGAGCTGTAGGGAAAATGAAGTACAGCTGTTTAGTGGGGCAAGACCCCAATGGGGGATGACCCCAGGTCTTTTGGGCCCCTTTCACTTATAGCAGATGACCAAAAGCTATTTCTGTATTGTGGAGGAAGATAGGGAAAATGTTCTGTGATGAAATGACTGGCTAAATGGAAAAGGAGATCACAGGAGATGCTGTATACTTACTTTTTGTAAGGCTTTTTACCTAGCTCCTTATAGTTTTCTGAAATCCAATTTGGATATAGTTGTGCACTTAGTAAATGGATAATAAGGTGCAAGACTGGATCATTGAGGGTTGTCATCAGAGGGTTGTAAGCAGCAATACAAAGGCAAATATTGCTGTGATCATCACTGTAAGTGGTGATCATCAGAAATAAAAGTGAGGCCCTTTACCATTGCTAATGATAATGACAGTTTCTGTCATCAAGTTCCCCTGTAGTTCAAACACTCCTAGTGGCCCCAGTCTTAGACTTGCTCCAGTCTTATGTTCTCACCTGCTTTGTACCACTATTTCTAATCCAAAATTATATTAGGGGAAAAACAATTTCCCTCTTGATTCTTGAGGCACATTTATAATATTATCTTTTTATTCTCATAAAATTCTTATAAAGATACAGAATTTATGGAGGTGGGAGGAGAGACATAAAACTCTGTGAACAATGAAAGAACCTCTTCTGTATTCATGAATCAAACTCAATTTGTAATTAGGCAACTCTGTCCTTGTCCTTCCAAATAAGAGGTGTTCTGTAGCCTAATAGGAGCATCAAAAAAAAAAAAAAAAAAAAAAAAAAAAAGAAAAAGGAAAAAAAAAAGAAGAAAAAGAAAAAAAAAGGCTGTGTGGAAGTGTAGGCAAATTAAGGCAGATTGGAAGGTTTATAACAGAGATGTGCTATTCCTAGTCCCTTCTGAACCCAACAGAACTGTATTAGGATAGTCAAAGTCAGCTATGTAATCTTTTATGAGCAGAGAAACAAACTCCTCCAGTTCAGCTCAGAGGATGGTCTGAGTTTTTCTAACTCCATAAAAAACCACAAAGCGTGTGGAATGAGTGACACTGAATATTCTAGCTAGCTATTTTTTTGTGAATTTCTTACTTTGCAGCCTTTTTCTGTGTCACCCTGCAGTGTTGATCATGCCCTATTCTGACCTGGAGGAAACATAGGAAGGTACACTTGTTTTAAGAAAGGTGGTCAATTGTCATTGTTGCATAGATTGATTTTAGCAAGAGTATATTCCCTTCTCATTATACAGACAAGGAACTCAAGTCTCTGGCAAACTTATGGTATTTCACTTTTTGTGCAGTTTACTGAGAATTTAAAAAAAAAATATGTTGTTGAAGATCCGCATTTTAATTATGCCTCATATGCCCTGATTTTTTGTTATGAAGTTTCTTGGCATATCTTGTTACATAATTGGTCACATTTCTGAAACTCTTAGAATATCCTGAACTCTGCTGTGCTCCTGGAATATAGGACAAGCATAGCTGTGTGTACAGAGTTCTAATATCTGCTTTACTGAATCAGTAAGTGGCTTGTTAATGTTACTTCAAAACAGAAGGTTCACTATGCTTGACAAGTAAGTGATTTATTTTCTCAAACCTCTTTTATTAAACACAGTTTAACATAAAAACAAAATCCCAGACCCTCTCCCCAAAGAATATAATGTTTTATGCATCATGATAGGAATAAATGAAATTTCCTTAGAACTAGAAAATGTTCATATAGTACCAGTGAGACTATCAATAAAAACCAGTCTTAAATGAGAATAAAATAATTTAATGATACATTAGAAGGTACAAGGTTCACTAATTTCTAAGATGGTAGTTCATTGTATTAATCTTAATGTTTTATCTCTTGCACTCCTTTTAGGGAGTATGTAATATGCCTAAATTCAAAATTTAGACAAAAACTATTCTAATGCAGATGGAACTATATTTCTAATTATTCACTTTTGGCAAGCGATCTATAAAAGATCAGCTCGAGTCATAAGTTTCATGACAAGTGGGAAAATAAATTGCTCAAGATAGGATGCAAATTAGGGACAAGGTTCAGCTGACTATCAGAATGTGTAATTATATTTTGATATGTCACAGAGTAAGACAGTCTAAGTTGATTTAAATTTGTAAACTAAAAATAGTTGACTGGAAAAATGGTAGGGAAGGAGTTTATAAAAACTGGTAATTCTTGAGAAATGTAATTATGACCTTGAAAAATAAATCCAGAGTAGAAGAATGCATTCAAGAAAATTATTCTATTTTATCTTGCAATTGTGTAGAGGTGAATTTGTGATTATATATGTTGTATGGATGACCTGGAATATCCATAATTGCATCATTGGTGATCTGAGGGAGAAGGATTTTAACACATGACCAACTGAAAATTCCAAAATATCCTGGATAATGTGTTGATAATGAACAAATAAAAATCAATAATTACGACCAAAAGAAAATCCCACCAAACAAACAGTGAGACTACTTTAGAAACAATTCCCGGACCAGAGGATTTAAGACTTAAAAGGGCTGTGCAGCATAATTGGTAGTGAAAATTGAGGTTCCTAGAATAGTTCACCCTTAAAGCTCTTCAGAACTTGTTTTTGATCTATCATGCCTTGGCTATACATTTGTATGTATACATGCTTACTGAATTTGATGGTGCATAGACATATTTACATGCATGATCTGAGTCTGTATGCATTCGAATTGCCTGTCAAAATGTTGATTAATGAATGCAAATTCAGCTGTTTTTCGAAGCTACTGATACACTGTAACTCAGTATCTGTGCATGCCACAGTAGTGCTAAGTATGTATATAACATGAATTTAAGAGATTAACTTGAGAGAATAATAGCCAAGCAGTAGATCAGCAGTCAGCAGTTACACTGTGCTGTTTGGTATCACATTTTTCAGCTAAAGTTAAGCTTGCCCTTAAGCACTTGATTGTATCTTTAAAGTTTTGTTTTGTTAGGCTGGCACAATGTTTGATGCAGAAGCAGGTTTTTTTTCCTCAAACAGTATAGACACTAAAACGTTGACCATAAGAAGAGAGGATTCCTTGCAAAAGGCAGCCTCCTCTGCACAGCAGCATTACTCTGCTTATTTGTATCTCAGCTCAGAACAGCATTGTACAGTTTGGATGCAAAGTATCAAACTGTATGATCCTATTTCAAGTCTACAAGAAATAAAATAGGAAGTAGAGACATAGAGGTAGAAGGCTGGTTTGCTGAACAAGGTGAAATTTTTAAACAGGACGGGTTGTAGGATAAACTCCTCCACTTGTCACTGGCCTCTAGATAGAGGACAACACTTGAAAGAAAACCTTCTGTTTTCTATCACATTTGGAGTTTATTTCAGGAGGACTTCCTCCTTGATTTTTCTCAGACAAAAGAATTAATCTCATTGATCTGTAGTTTTCTGAAGTTGACACACTAGTCTTTCTGAATATGACTGCAATATTTTCCTTTCTCCAGTTCTCAGATTTCTGTGACCTGTCAAAGACAACTGACATCAGCCATCCAAGGACATCAGCCATCTCTTTGGGTACTCTTGGATGCAGCTCATCTGATCACTTGGATTTTCATGGGTGGAGTTGTCTAAAGTATACACCATCTTTATCCTCATCCAGTATTTTCTATTCTTCTTTATGAGTCATTTCACTAAGCACAGGTGCCTGGGAGACATTCTCAGCAAAGACTGAGACAAAGTTGGCATTGAGCACCTCATCCTTACACATCTGCTGTCACTAAACCACTGACCCCTTCCAACACTGTGCTTGCATACTACTGCAGTGCTGGAAGCAATTCTTATTGCCCTAACATGTTTCCAAGAGAGCTGCAGCTCTCCTAACAACATCCCATGGCTAAAAAATACTTCTAAATTTCTCTTTAGTAGCTTCTCCTCAACCTTCTTGTACACTGCCATTTGGGATTTTTTTCATTTGAATTCCACCATGAGCTCTCTGTTTAGTCAGACTGGCCACCTGAGATATTTGTTTTCCTGGGAGTCAGGATGGACTATTACTGTGTTTGGCTCATGTCTCTCACAACCTGGCTCATGTCACTCACAACCTTCTTGAGCATCTTCGTCCTTTAAAATGCCTCCTCCAATATGATCCTGTATACGTGTTCCCCGAAGAAGCTGAAAGGTGCTCCCCTTAAGTATAGACTATAGACTGTGCTCATTTCCTTCATTCTCTTCAGGATCTTGAACTCCACTAATTCATGGTTATTCCAGTCAAAGTTACTTTTGACATTACTCAAAGACATTAGGTAGCATGTCTTCAACTGGTTCTTCCTTGTTTCTGAGCAACTGATCCAGCTGTACTTAACCCCTGGTTGGTATCACTATTTGCATCAAGAAGTTACCCCTGACAAAAATCCTGTCACAGTGACCTACCAGAAAATGCCAAAGTATTCTTCCATGAGAGTTGGGGTTTGTCATCCAGAATTCCTTGTTTCAAAGTAGTTTCATTCATATCGTCACCCTGATCAGGTGAACTGCAACAAACTCCTACCACTGGGTCTCCCTTACTGGCCTCTCCCTTGACCCTGAGTTGTGAACTCTAGGGCAAATTGCTGCCTGTCTCACAGGAGGGCTCACATACTTCTGAGCCACTCCTTCAATTCTCCTTTAACTCCTCTTGTGATCTTCTTGATAAATCTTCCCTGAAGAATGTGTATCCACACATCTGTAGGTATGCAAACACATGCACATTTGCAGTCTTTGCTGTTTGTTTCCCTGGCTGTCTTCGTTTCTGTTCATGCTTGAGATAGACCTCCTTTCACTCTGTTTTATTACTCTGGAGTTCTCTCCTGTACCTGCTGCCTACTCACTACTTCTTTGCTTGTCTGTGGGTTGTAATTTCCTTCCACATCAGTTCCTAAGTTAGAGGTCTACTCACCAGGTTGACCAGTCTGATGGAAAAGCTGCTCTCCACAGCTTTGTCTTCAGGTCTCCAAAGGAGGGCCCTGTGGTCTAAATCCAAAATTGTTGTTGAAGACATAAGCTACAAAACCCTCTAATCAATTTCCTAAAATAACTGGGGCCATACACTCTTGTTTCAAATTTTTATGATGAACCAGGTATTGAATATAAGCTATGGCAATAGCATCATCTATACCAAAAAGAACCCTTAGGAGAATGGATTTCTCCCCTATAGATTATGTGCTGATTTATTGTAGTTGAGGATTTGATCAACAAACTCCCATGGCACTCCTGTTAGATTAACAACATATGTTTTTCTAATCTCCAAATAGCATCTCTATACGCATTCTTGGTTGCAATAGGCGCTGGAAGGTATTATAATTTCTCAGCACAGGTTTTAAATCTCACTGTATTTTCTCTTGAACTAAATTGCTGCTGCTCTTGGGTCACTATATTTCTTTCTTGTGGATTGGGAAGGCGGAGCAATGGGAGGGTTGAGATACTGCTGCCATGTATGTGCAACTTTTGCTGTGTTAATCCAACACTGACTGCTCCTTTTTCTCCCCAGAAAAAACTTGTTAAAGTCTTTAAGTACTATTGAGAGCAAGAGGGTAAGTGTTCCGTAATGACTTTTAGGTCAACAAGGAAAAGTAGAAGTTTCTGAGAAAGTTTGAAAAGGAAAAAATTAACAAAAAGTTGTCAAAGGAAGATTGCTTTCTTTTGCCTCTTGGGCACAGTTATGGAAGATTCTGGGGGGATATCTTAGCGTATTCTGGGGGATGTTTATTGTAATTGGAGTAACAGTGTTGTAGATTTATAAACAGTGAAATAATACACACCTATATGTCACAATTACAATAAAATCATGCATTTGTTCAGATCCTTTGCAGCTCTGAAATCAGTACAATTCAGTCTTAAGAGATTTCTTTTTCAAGAGGAGAGATTTGAGACATTTTAAATTTTTAGCATTCCATCCAAGTCTATATAAGAGTGTACTAGAATCTGGATATCCACTAAGGAATGGAATTAGCAATGGAATGGAATAGCAAAAAAAATTAAAAATACTAAGAAGTCTGCCTTGGTTTTCCTGTTTGTAATTTGAGTATACTGGAACAAGCTCTATTCAGATTTGTCCCTATGCAGATTAATTCCAGTTGCATGAGTAAACTGAAATAGAATTTTAGTAGTAATTTTTCTATTTATATAGTCTGCTGCAGTGATGCAGAGGCAGATTTTCTTTTCTATGACTAAAAGATATTTCCGTTTTCTCAGGAGCAGGGCATGAAAAATTGTATAACTTGTCACATCTTATATTAACAGACTTTTCCTTATTAAAAAACTTTATTAAGAATTTGATCTATTCAAAAATAAGTGGCAGCCAGATTCAAGGATTATAAATAAACATCTTTAGCCATATCTGATTCCTTTCCTTTCCTCAGTTCCAGTGTGAAAACAAAGGATAGAAGCTGTAAGAATCTGCAGTGACTGCTTTTTGGTGCTCATAGGCAGAGATCTCTCATTGAGGCATGATATCTGATCCTAGCTTTTTCTACAGAAAATCAATACTCTCACAAAGGTGGTAATACATCTTTGGAGGTGTGGTCCACCTCCTCCATGTCAGAAAGGACATTGTAAATTCCTCAGATTTAGAGAGTTAAGAGTTAGAGTCTCCTGTCTAATCTTGCATAGAATGTACCACAGTCGAGATCCCTGCTTCATGCATTGCAAACAAACCTCTATCAAGCTATATGAAAATAAAGCAACTAGTTCTGAATTCTTTGTGTAACATAGCAGTCACACATAGGATAACTTGGTTATCATCTCTGCACTGTGCTGCTTTTTTTACAGTAGCAATAACCTTTGAGATGGTAACTTTCTCGTTTCCATGTGGAGAAAAATACCAGAATTTATCTCTCAACAGATATGGTAGATTTGGCATTTAATGACATTACTGAAGATAGTAAAAGAAATTTCAAACACAGAGAGATTTGAGGGATCTGCTTGGAGAAAAAAAAAAACAAACCAAACTTTTTGTTTTCATCCATAGGTAAACTTCTGTAGTAGTTTTCTTTTAGTACTAGTTGCCATATTTATGACAAGCAAAAAGAAAAATAGTAGTTATATATGTCTCCTTTTGAAAACTAAGTATTAATTAATCATTTAAATAATGACACTTTCTGTCTACGTAGTTAATTAAACCTAATCAAAATGTCCAGTTTCTCTACTTTCAGTACCCAGAATGCACTTTGCTTAAGGCTAATGCAATTCTGTGTAAATGCTACCTTTTATTCATTTACATTTTTTAAAGGTTAAACAGTATATACTTCCCAGGTTTGCAACTCATGCTACTGCATGGGGTGTAAGGAGTATTTTGTTCTGTAAGACAGTTTTAACTTTGAAGAAGTTGCAGTACCATTCTGTCAAACAATTATCTTTATATACATGATGAACACCACTGGCATTATGAATAATTCTTAAAAGAATATCATTGTACATGAAACAAATGTATCTTAATATAATAATCTTGTTATTTCCTGCCATGTTATATGAGAATGTTTTTGAAAAAATGCTGCATGATTATAAGTTCTTCAAACTAAAATAATGCTAACTTGTACTCACTGAAATACTTGTTATGCATGTTAGCTTCATGAGTATCAATCTAGGTTTTAAATAAAATTTTAAAAATTAAAAAAAGTTTCATTAATCTCAAATCATTGCAGATTGACCTGCACTAAACTAAATCCTATAAAGACAAAGTTGCTTTCTCTAACTGAATGTGAAGGGTGAAGGAACACTTTTATTTAATGTCTTTAGGGGGGGAAAAGTGTTGTGTCTTTTCATTAGTATCAGAAGACACAGAAGAAGTTCTTATCACATCACTGATGCTAAATATTTTAGGTATCCTATTTGATAGATATATCCATACACTCCAAACATCACAAAAAATCATCTGGTAAGACCTCACATATTGCTGTATGCTTCAACTATTTTCTTCTATCTTCTGTTTGTATTGTGTTCAGGAGTATAAAGTTTGAAATAACATAAACTCTTGGAAAATTGTTTGCAAATGCTTTTGGTTTGCTTTGCCATCCATTTTTTTTATCTATACGAATCTCCATAATCAGGAGTGCACAAGGTAAACACCTGTCACTGAGTTAAAAAAAATTACTCCCTCTAAAACCTGTATCTGTTTGCATGTCCAAATAAGTTCCATAACAGTCTGTTCTAGTGCTTGGAACCTGCATAATTCAGCCATGTGTTTTCTTGAGGCACAGTGTTTCAGTGTTTGGTAAATTTAATGCAATCTGGGTTAAAAAAAATATTAACTTTTTCTCCCCTGTTTTTAAATTTTTCCCATTGAAAGTCTTCCCAGTAGAAGTCTTGCAGCAGTGGATTTCCAAGGAGTAATTCTGGTTAGGCATAAATTGTTTTTCATCACTCTCTTGGAGAAACAGCATCAAAAACATTGACTATCAGAAAATACTTCCTGAAGCAATGCTTTTTACTTTCTAAGCTAACAAAATAGTGGTGTTGAGGGCTGAGGTTTCTGCTAAATTTGTTTCAGTGTGTGTTTGGTTGAGAGTTTTTTAGAGCGAGAAGGGGACTTTCAACACGATATTCTGTTTTCAGTAGTGGTTAGTACATTTGTTTTGGTGATAGAGTGGGAGAAATAGAGATATTCTATTATTATGTTATTATTACTTACATCCTTCATAAAAAGAATGAAACTAGAATTAATGTGGGTTTTATTTTATTATTTATGTGAGCTAAATTCTTGGGTGCATCCCAAAAGTTGATCTCTGACAAAAAGTTGTTTGATTCAGTGTGAGAAATTACACTTCCATATACCTTGAATCCTGCGCATCATAATTTCTTATAGTGACTCGTAGCTGATTTGTTAAGCAAAACTAATAATTTCATTATTTCATACATATAACTCTCAAACCTCTCAGTTCTCTTCTCTGGGCTTCTCTAGGTAGAATCCTACCTTATGTATTGTATAATTTTGATCACTCTAATCAGTATATCTTCTAGTATTTATATTCTTATCTATTTAGAGGAGAAAGGTCAGAATTGTGAAAAATCTTAATGATGCACTTGCATCTTTATTTAAGCAGAAGAATTTATTCTTTTTGACAATCCTTCCTTAATTCTAAGCCTTCATGCTGTTTTGTTCAGTGATGCTAAACATCTGGAATCCCATTAATGTGTAAGGAAAGAAGACAAGATATATTTTTTCTAAATGTTGCTAAATTTATTTTATCTGCAGTTGCTCAGTACAGAAGACAATATTCTGTAACATTCAGATGTTACCCCAGTCCATGACAAGCCAAATTCTCACCCTTAATTCTTTCTGAATGCTCATTTTGATTAGCTGAATTTTATTTGGAATGTAAAAGTGATATTTAACTTTTATATTAATATTTAATAATATTTGTAGCCAATATATTATAGCACCTTATAGAATTTCTAGTGCAAAAATCTTGTTCTCTAGCCAGTACTTTTGCATCATATCCCCTCTATTAATTCTATGCCTTCCTAAATGAGCATGTCACACTAGATGTATCATTAATTAGCCATCATCATTTCACTGATGACTCATAAACATAATCAGAATATTCATATGGGGATCCAAACTGATCTGAAACAGGCTTAACTTACTAGGGTTGGGCAAAAAATTTCTTCTTTCTTGCATTTATAAAGCACTGTACTTCAGAGGAACCTGTGCCAGAGAGCATTTGTGCATTTTCCTTGTGTCTCTACATAAGGCAGAAATTAGAGTAAGTAGAAATATAGAGCTTGTTATTGTAGGGTTGTACCTGCCATGTGGTTGGTTCTTTATCACACAGAGCAGCTTTTGAACCCTCTCTAGAATTCAGGATAATTTTTTTTTTTTAATCAGCATAGCACCAGAATATTCTCAATTCAAGGCATACTTCTTGCTCTACCACCTTTTACTATTCAAACATTAAGTTATGTGTGAGTGACTCTACCGTAATTTTATGCTCCCAAAGATAAGGGTGGCAACATGATGCCTGCCAGATGCTCAGAGGTCAGACTGAAAAAGAATATGAAGTCACCTGTTGTTCCAGGGCTCTCTTCTAGTTCAGTGCAAGGTGCAGGAAAGCTAAGTAGGTGCCAAGCTGATTCTGATTCCACGTACTGTCAGCAAGAGGCGACGAAGATTAAAAAAATATGCTCTTTTGTTCTAGCACCTTATGTAAGATAGGAAATTAGAGAGAAGCTGAAGCAGGATCAGTAATTATCCAGTTGTCTGATTCTGTGGTCACCATACACTGCCAGACGAAGTGGCAGATGCTAATTTGTGCATTTTGTTCTGTCTAACTAAACCTTAGAATAAATAGAGGACCTCCTACTGAAGGTCTTTGTTGTCTAGTATTCTGGATTTGATTCATTGGATAATGACAAAGAATTTTCTGTAATCTTAAAATCTACGTCAAAAGCAAGAGGTGTACATACATACACATAAAAACACACACTTAGTCAAGCTGTCCATCTGTAACTTTTTTATCCTTTCATCCACTTTTTCTTGTGAATTTACTTGCCTTTTCTCTTTTGATCAGGCCTAAATAATGAACCACTGTAGCATGTGCAGCAGTTTGTTAATATTTTCAGACTAATATCTTACTCTGATTTCTTCATTTCTACTTGTCTTATCAAATACATATTCAACTAATTTCGAACAAACTACTGACACCATAACCTTGCCAAATTTAGAATCAACTTCATTTTCTGGAATCATGTAACACAGTTACTAGGTAAGAAGAAAAAGAGTCAGGAAGATGATTTTCCCCAATTAGACTTAGTACAAGTTATAAAACCTGCAAGTACCTTTGGAAGAGGTAAATGTGTACACTTTTGTGGGGAAATGATAGAATCCAGTATTGCTATTTGGGGTATTCCGTAGATGCTGGAAATCCTTGAGAGATAGGTAGTAAAAAGACACAGCCTTTTTTTTTTTTCCTTTTGTTCTAGTCCTTCCTTCCTTCGCTGATTGCCAACAGGATTGGGAAAAACTTACATAGTTCATTGTTATTTAAGTTGCTCTCTTCATGACACTACAGTTTGCCGAGTCTGAATTTACCAAAGGAGTAATTAACATGATACAAACCTGCTTTTATACTACTTTGGCTTCTTTGTTCCCTCAGTGTTTTCCTTGAAAGCACAGCTGAGAAGTTTTGGGATCTTTTTAATTTGTTATTATAACATGAACATGAAAAGGTTGGTTGTTATCCTGAAAATAGAATAGAAATATGAAAACTATATCTTGCCTCTTTGGCCTTTCCAAAACTTCTCCTATAGTGAATGCTGTAGAAGCCTGCTCAAATTTGCTTTAGCAAGCTTACAGAAAAGGAATACAAATATATAAACATTTTATAACCATTACCTAAATCTTTAGACACATCACCTTAAATGGAATCACATGCCTTATAATTAAAAAAATCTTTTCTTATAAATTATAGTACCATACCATAGATAGCTACAAATTATACATTAATATTTCCCTATTTTTGAATCCTTAATTTGGTTTGAAATTCCTAAAGGGATCTATTTCCCTCAATTCTGTACCAATTACATTATACCTATTTGCTGTTCTTTGTTCCCTTCTTTTCCCCAGAGGCTATTCTACACAAGTACAGAATAAGTATTTTGCATATTTTGCATTTCCTGTCACCCCCACCCCCAGTTTCTTGGTAAGTGTATCTCAGCCTTTAAACCAGATGTACTTGCTTTAGAAGAAAGAACTGTATGAACTGCCTGACTAGAATCCTATGATTTTACTAAGGAATACACTCATCTAATACTAGCACTGCTGTCTTTTTTAGCAAAGACTAGATGATTTGCATATTTATGAACTATTAGGCATCTTCTATACACTCCCCTCAGGAGGCTCAATAAAGACAAGAAATTATTTCTGCCTAGGTCACATTTATTAATTTTAGTCTCTGCATAAGATTTACAATTTACTGCAACGCAGGAGGGAGAAGCGAAGCCAGGGTTAAAGAGGAGCATAAATTGTTCGCTTTTGCTAGTTTATATCATCCTCTCTTACCACTCTTAGTGGTTCAGGAAATTTATTTTATCTCTCTGTAATCACCTTCTTGGGTGCAGTGGGTAAACAAGAAAATGCAGATAAAAGACAAACAAACATAAGGTCATGCCTTGCATACTACAACTAGTAAAAAATAAACTTGAAAGCTTGATTGAAGTTACTCATTAAAATACTGCTACTGCTGAAAGAGGTGGATGGGTAGCTCATTCAAGTGCAGCGTGAGAGATCCAGAGTCAGGTGGTGAATTAAACTTTCTCCATAGGCTTGTAGATTCAGACTTCTGCTTGTGGAAGGAGGAATCTTCTTTGACATATTCATTAGAGAAGACTAGGAAATGTTAACTTAAAGCACATTCAGAGAAAGAAATTTGCAATGTAAAGTTTATTTTCAAAAAAGTTCTGGCCAGTTTCTATTTACAAAAATCAAAGCCTAATCTGAAACTAAGGTAAAAGGATATAAATGGCACTTTCTGTGATGTTTACTGGGAAATTTTATTTAGTGGTTTGCAAGGTCACTGTAGTAATTCTGAATTTTGCATAACACAGAGGGGTGAGAGTTTTTACCTTCAATTCCTCTCCTCACAAACACATTTTTCACATATTATAACTGATGCAAATCCCAACATAATGGCTGTTGTGGAACCTGCTCTTTTAAAACAAACAAGCAAACAAAGGCAAAAAGACTATGTTTGATCCAGACAGCTACGGAATGGACTCTTTCTTCTTAGATGTTTCTTCTCGAGGAGAATTTGTTCTTGATCCGCAGTTATGCTGAGATGGATAATTTGATTCACAGCCAGACAAAACTGGAGGCTTTTATTCCCCTTTTTTTCTCCTGAAATTCTGCATTAATTGTGTTGTTTTTCTCAGCAGAGATAGTCTGCTGACATTTTAGAATTTGTTAATAGTTCAAAACTTTTTGGAAAAACAGTAGCCTTGCTGATAATAAGAAAATTGCCATTCCATAATGGAAATATCTGGACTTTTACTAAAGACTTGTTTCTCCACTTAATAGGAAGGGTTTTAACACATCTTAAAAATAAGCCCTTTTGAAAAGTAATCAGAAGCAACCGTTCAGGTTACAAGTACTCTGCTTCTGCTATGGAAATAGCTACGTGCTGTCCTGGGTGACAATAGCCTTGTGTCTATTGAATTTTACTCTGAAAACAGGTAAAAACCTCAGCTACCTCTGCAGCTGAATCTGTAGCCAGTTACTAAGGCAGTGTCATCTTTGCCATTCAAAATACCACTAAATATTGAAACTAGCATGTGATTTAATCTAGTCAAATTGGAATAGACTGTCCAAGAAAGTAAACTGGCAAATGGGCAACCAGTTGAACATGTTATATTTTAATTTGCAGAGACAAAAATGACAAGCAATTTATTTACATAAAACTGTACAAAAGCAAATTAAATTATGTAAATATTTCATAAATAGAGGTGGACTAGCGTTTAATACATTTTGCCATGTTTAGCATAGTTGCGTGCATAGTGACTCATAATAAACAATGATAAATTGTTCTCTGCTTCAATATCAACATCCAAGTTGCAGAACAATAGTCAATGATTATTATTACAAACAGATCGTACCACACTGAATGCAAGTGCTTTAAAATTTAGGAAAAATTGTCTGAAAGCATACCCCAGGTAGCTGGTGAATGTTGTCTTCTTCCTAGTGCTTATGCTCTTTCAGTCAGTAATACAACTTAACTGATGAGCTTTCATTTCTATTGCTTTTTCATCTGCTCCTTTTCTTCAGGAAATTCTAAATATTTATCATCAATGAAATAGAAGGAAAAATATTTCATTGTTCAACTTCCTTACAAGTGTTGGGTGATGGCTGGATTTATGGCAAGACCTTTATCCATATTCATTATTTTTCTGCTTGACAACTTCTAGGGTAGCCTTTCAGCCAATCATTTCAATCCCATTTAAGTTCTTCCCCCACATAAAAATAATGTTTAACTTTTTTTTTTTCCTGAAACTCAGGCAGCAGGCCAGTCAGAAACCATATTCAATAAACATAGTGGGTCTGAGATCTGGAATAAGCCTTAGATTTTAGACCAAAGCTATTGAACTTTCTAATACATATAAAGTTATATATTAATGCATCAATCTATAAAGGTGCCCTAATGTAAAATACATGCAAAGCCCGTTTGAGTTTCCCACTGAAGGAAAGAAAAATATTATTTCTATACTGTACAACTAAAATGTGATGAAGGCTAAAAGCTATTAAAAAAATTGTCAATTTTCCTGGCAACATGAACTGGTGACACCTTGCTAAATAACTATCATATAGACTGATCATACTTTTTCCAGGCAGCAGAATTAAAAACAAATTAAAACAACCCCAAACCCCACACAAATAGTAATTAAAAAATCCTCAAGACCTACTTAAATCACAGCCTTGTGTTAATAATGCTTAAGACTGGTCCATTAACTGAGTTTGGCAAAAGGCTTGTTTTTAAATATATTATTTATAATTTCTCAGAAAATAAACACAGGTAAATATACAGGTTCAAAAAAGTTGGGAATAGCCCCTTACCCCTCAATGTCCAAACCCAACTACCACTTTACCATAATAATAGGTATAAAAGGCACAGTTGCATATTTTGCATTCACCCTAATTATTTTTTATAGCTTTATTTGTTTATTTTTTATACAAAAGAACTCTATTTATGGAGTGGCACCAGATTTAACCTATTTCAAATAAAGAGGAAAAATACAAACACAAAATATATTTGTATGTCATGCCAGGTCAGAAGAGTAATCAGCATATTAATAGTGGCTAGTTCCACAAGAATTACTGTGAATACTTACAGTAGATAGAATTTTTAAAAAATTATTTCACACGCATTTTAGATCTAAGGAGATGCACACAAGAAAATTATTTCATGACTGTCTTATGTGGTGCAAAAATTGGTGAGTGACTGCTGATCCATTTAATCTGAAGGTCCACTATGACCTATATTATTAGCCTTGTAGAAAAAGTGTCTAAGAGTATACGGAACCCAGCTACCTAATTTATTTTCTTGTGTGTAATATTAAATAAAATCTTATTAAAGGAAGTTCTGTTGAACATCTGTGTTATGCAATTGTGTATTCTGTTGAAACGTGCAAGAAAACTGTGTTTACATTACATAAGCATTTTAGAAGCATTTTTAAACAGGTACTTACAGATTATACAAAGCAGTAACTGCTATACGCAGTCTCATAACAAAGTACTAGCTTGCATCTCTCCATATTACTTAAATAATTAAACATAAAAATGTTCAATCATTATTAATCTTTGATTTTAATATTTTCTTTCTAAAATGTGCCCATTCATCATAACTGCTATACACAAACTAATGTTACTTGAAGAAAGTAAAATTTAGAGAGGAGAATGAAAAGGCCAGTTAATGGCACAACCCACTAAATGGAGAAGTGAATTCAAAAGGGAAATGTGATGAGTTGTTTTGATTTACCAACCTCTACCTTAGGCTGTTTAAGGTTATTTTTATGCAATCCTTCAAAGCAAGAAACTACCCAAAGCTACATTATGACTACAGTTACTAGAGAACCATATAGCCATGCCTTCACGCCAGGTTCAACAGGCAGGGATCTGAATGCTTTCTCCATCCTTGAGCTGTCCTTGCTGCGTTTGTTTGATTGTCACTTTTGTCTGAATGTCTGAGCTCGGTCTGTGATTATTACTACAGCATCAACTACAAAGCAGTTGGTTGATGTTCTGCATGTTTTGTTGCTTTTATTGCACAAAACCCTGTTTAATTTCCTCTTCCTTTCAAGAAGCACTCACCATGAGAATTGTTACAGCTCTTGTATATCACAGTAGCTTGGACTCCTTTTAGCTCATCTTGACCTCCTAGGTATCACATCACTATTGATCAGACCATTTTTTACTAACGCTAAATGTTCTGAATCTTGATATCATTTAGTTTAGTATTGCACTTCTCTTGGTTTTAATGCACTTGGTTTCAACAAAGCTTTCATTATCATCATCTTTGACATAATTGATGCATTTGATAAGTTGCAACACTGATGGCCAGACTTAGCAACCGTGCCTTACAATCTGGAAAGAAGCTTTTGTACCCAAGTTGTAATGTTCTCTTGTTACTGCATTATTCCATTGTCCACCTTTTCCCCTCCATCAAGCATTCCCACAAACATAGCCTTCTCTTCTACTATAATATTTTAATTTTGATCTTAAAAATTCCCTGGAACTAGCATATGCAGCATATTGTATGCAGCATGTGCTGCAATATATCATGTCATTAAAAAAAAAAAAAAAAAGCATCAGTTCCTTTGGGCATTCAACTGAACCACACTGGAAAAAAAAAATTGTCATCTGGGCTTGTGAACTGTGCTGCTGCTTAGAATGTAACTGAAGCTGTATTATGAGTACATGTGGTTTTTTGTGAATACATTTATTTTCTAAGTCAAGCCCCAATACTTAGCAGTTCCCCTGATCCATTATGTGATCTTTGGCCTTTTTGTTATTACAATCTTCCCAGCTAAATGTTAGTCTTGCCCAAAATAATGATTTCAACAGTTTATCGTTGTTATCCTATGGCATAAGTGTTAGTAATTGTGTTTACATTGAAATAATCATTACAGAGAACAAGAGAGAAAGAGAGAAAGAGACACAGCAAGACATGTTTGTTCAATGGATAAAACAGAACCAGAGTTCATGAATCACAGGAAAGTATGCCATGTTTTTGACTGCAGTCTCAGGCTGAATGTATTTCTGTTGCTTCAGCCTCAGATGAGAGGTGAGAATATTAAAGCTGTGGTCTTCACAAAGTGCCTATTAATGATTATTCCTTTATATTTATCCTATATCTTTATGGTTTCTGAAGGATTGTCCCTGATGGGGATCAGCAATATTCAGATGGTATGTTTTGAATACATTTTCCCTGACCTGTTATCCTCAACAAGCCAGATGACAAACAAACAAAATAAGTGGCTTAGTTCATGCTTCTGCAGAGGGGAAACAACAGTGTGTTGTGTTCTTTTTAATCAAGCTCGCTACTATGGGAGGAATTTGCAACCATAGATCTAGGAAAATAAAAATCAGCGAGGGGGAATTAGACATGCAAGTAACAACGTTTTCTACATTGTACAGTATAGTCAGGCAGACAGTATAATTACATGCCTGCTATGGAGGCAGAAGTGGCAGGCAGATCTTTTGTCTCTTTGGTGGCCCCCTCTTTTTTGTTTCACATTTTTCTTAAAATTGTTGTGATTTTAAGACTTTTGCCCCATTTCTTTCTTATATCATGAAAGAACTTTGTTGCTGCTTTTTAGCCTACAGGTAAACTTCTCTTCTAGTTAGAGTATTGACAGGAGATGGCTTGTATTCCCCTGTCTGTGTAAGGGGGATATCCTCTGGATTGCCTTCTTCATTTTTGCTGAAACTAGCTGCACTGAAGGTCTCATAGGACGAGGTCAACTTTTTGTTAAGGAGGTTTCTGTTGCGATCACCCATGAGGGAGGCTTCTCCATTGGCCAGCTTTTCCTGACTGCCCCGTTCATCGACAGGCATGAAAGTGGAGAGTTTTGGCTGGCTCTTCTGCTTTCTCTCCGGAGAAGTGCGGACTGGCATCCAGCAGGAGTCTGAGTGGCCATATTCATCACATTCTCGGGTGCACTTCCCTGTTAGGGCTACATCTGGTAGAGGCCGTGAATCTGAAAATAAAAGAGAGTTATCTTTACAAATTAATATTACACTGACTTCCATTGAAACAGAGAATCCTTAAATTCACAAACGGTATTTTTAAAGGTCTTGGTAGGAATGTTGCGGTAAGTTCCTCAGAAATAATTTTTTCACGTTGCACCTGCCCAGAGGCAACAAGCAGATCTGTACAGTTATTCTCAACCTTAATAACTGAAAAAAAAAAAAGGCTATTAATCCTCTTCTTGTGCCTGTAAATCAATTCCAGAAGTATTTGGCGTTAGGTGCTGAATTAATTTTGATGTCTGAAAGAGCCAAAGAAACACTTAATTCCATACTGCCAATTTTCTAGAAATTATTAAAAATACCTTTCCTTGAAGTTTTTTTTGTAGAGAATGCTCTGAATTTATGTGGGAGGATCCTGAAACCCTGCACCTTGCAAATACTTACAAACATACTTAATGCTCTGCAAATGAGCAGATCTGGTATTGACAAAAGGACTGAATTTTCACATAATGCAAACCTCTACTTGTATTCTGAGGATTGACAACTTGAATTGTTAGTCCACAATATGTTACATTAGTTGTACAATGAGTAATTACAGAAGTATACAAAACCTCTGCTGTGGGTTATAAACTTTATCAACAGTACAAATAAAGCTGTTCTGTGTGTATGTGTGTACGGTAGGGCATGGGATGAATCTGAGTGCTACCTAAAGAGAAATATTTTATATGTGACTTGCTATGCTAGAAGGTGTCCTGTTCCTGTCCACTATGTCTAAATTTTCTGTACTTGCAAGAGCTTTCACTGAAAACCAGTAAAGTTCAGGGGCCTGCAGGATTGACTCCTACCTGTTTGCAATGCAGGTATATTCAATATTTGTATTTTGATACTTGCATACAACTGAATTTAAAAGCTACCTCAACTATTTTAAGGAACTGGTAAAATTCTTAAACCTTGCTTTTATTCAGTTATAGTGCACTTTATGGTCTAAAGGATAAACTGAAACTGCCTGCAAAGTAACAACATGATATTCAAACAAAGTTGACAAAGAACATAAATCAAAAAATAAATTTTTCAAGTTTGTTTGATATGACTCTCATATGATAGGAGTAATTTAATGAAATATTCAGGTTTGTTTTATAAAAAATCAATTATTTTAGAAGGTAGCAGGGATCTTCAACATGGAAAGATGGTCAGGTACTTCATATGGGCTGTGGCACCTTTCTGCCTTCCCACTACAACACCAAAGTTCTTGTGAAGAGTAATTTTTGCCTGTAATAGCATGTGCCTTATAAAAACTCTTTCAAAGGCCTTCAAAACAGTCTTCATTCCATTACTATTTTTTGCCTATTTTTCTTTGATTTTGGCTTACAGAGTACCTTCTCAAATGATGACAATTCTCCCTGTGAATTTTTTATGAATTGATAAAAAGACCACTACTGAAGATAAAAACAACCAAACAAACAGAACCCCACCACCAAAAATCCTTCGGTCTTCCAGAATAAGCCACTTCAATTTAAAATATTTACAACAGGTGCTTGTAGAGAAAGCATATTTCATTTCAACATCTGTGGACTTAATCCTGATAGAATTGTAAAAGCTCTTGAAAGTCAGATTTGTCTTCATCCTGTCCTGATTTTTTCACTCATTTAAACATTAATTTAATAAATAACTTGTTGCAGTATTATAAAGAATGTGTACACTATTTGCTACTGACAAGTGTCATCATTTTACAGAATCTACAGTATGTATTCTGAATACTCTATAAAATTCCATATTTCAATGAAATATTACTGACTTTAATGAGAAAACAACCCTGGTGTCTAGATTTTTATTTTTTTCCACAGTGAAGAACACAATACTGTGAAAACGTATCAGCCTATCAGTTTTCAGATGACTGTGTTCTGCAAACATACACAGAATATGGGGATGGTAACAGGAAAATCCTCTGTTTGTCAGCTAAATCAGCATTATTCTAACTCTCCCTAATGATAAGAAGCATAATTAACTGCTCATCTGCCCTGTTATGCTTTGATTTTTAAGCAGAATTTTTCATATTTTTACAATACAGCCAATTCCCTAAAATCTCCATAAACTATTCAAACCAGAACCTTATTTCCAAAAAATCCCGCCCATTAAATATTATGCTTGCTTCAAGTATTTCATTTATTACTCTGACATAATATTAGCAACTGCTGATCAAGGCAATATATCTGACCTTTATTTAAAACATCAGAATATATGTTTATTGAAAATATTTTCTTTTTTTGTTGTTTGAATGTGGGTTTCTTTTTCAGATTGAAACAAATAGCATCTCATTATATCTCATGGAGTCTTTTTAGCTCAAAAAAATGTCGAGTCGGCAATACATGGGTACATAAAAATCCTTCCCTTTCTGGTGGTCTTTGAATCATGCATTTGAAAAATGTACCATTTTGCATTGTATTTCTTCTCCTATTCACTTCTGGACAAATACTGGAATTCCTTATTGTAAAGCATGAGGAATTAATGTACGATTCAGCCTTATAATGCTGTTTTAAGAAGCAAAACCCTCCAAGTCAGTTTTTTGCTGAGTTGCCCTGTTGGGTTATGTGATAAGCTTTATCTTCACACCCACAGAATAGCTCAGAGAGACACTGGAAGAACAATATTAGCCCAAATAATACCCTGAGAGACCCACCCAGGCCCACCATAGGGCAATCAGACCCTCAAAGGTCGATTTGTCCAGGCCCAGAGGAACACAGAGGTGCAGAGTAGCAGACAGGAACTCATTAAGGATTCAGGAGGAAAAGTCATCTCTCTGTGTAACACTGGGGATTGCTGTCTAGGAATGCAGAGCACATTTTAACATAAAAGGAATATAGGATAGCAAAGGACTTAGTTGATGTTTAGCGGTGAAACCATTGGGAAGACAAGTGAGGACTTTAGGTGATAGTGGAGAAATAGGGATATAAGGGGATAAAAGGGCCAGTAACATGGAAATAGTTTGCTGGGTAATAAGTTTGTCTGGATATTTTCTGTGCTGGATGAACACCATCTGTCCTGTCCTCTTATTAAATTCCTTTCTAATGCATTCCTGGGAATGGGCTCTCTGTTATGAGTGAAGGTATAGATATGGGTGTGTCCACTATCACTAGTGCTCTGTCATCCTGTCCAGCCAGAGAAGAGGACAGAATGAGGCTCCTGATTCTGTCTATGTTCATGGAAGGGCTTTGAGTGTCTGTGGTCTGTGTGGACAACTCTGTATATATTTGGTGTATGTGTGTGCTCTGTGTATGTGTCTACTGGGAATATGTCTTCATCTTTGCTACTGTTTGGACTTGGGGGTAGGGAAGAGCAGCAGCAGCGTTATCTCCCCCAGGCTATCAAACCCAGTGCCATATATTTTTCTCTGAAACACCTTCAGTTGAGATTTGACACTTACAGTTAATATAGCCTTCTCCTCCACTGCTTTTTGCATCTATTCTTAGAGCTTGAATCAGTACTGCATTTGATTACAGGTTTAATCAAACATGGTTTGAAACCTGTTGCATTTGACTTGCTCTCCTGCTTAAAAGATTGACATGCCTAAACTAGTCGGTTAAGGGAAAATGGGGTTCTTACTGTACAGTTCACTTGATAACAGTGATTTAACCTCTAATTTAGATAAACTGCCATGCCACTTCACTTACAGAATAAGTAACTGCATTTTTGCTAATTCACTGAAACAGATCAACCCACTTTTGCAGAGTAGGGACTCTATACTCAGCATTTTAAATTACCTAGCCCATGGAATTTTGAACAATCTCTAAAGTTGAAAATAAACTTACTCATGTCCTCTAGTAGAATTTGCATCGAAGCATATCTATTTCTAAGCGAAATGCTTTTTTAAGTGCTTCTCAGTTAAAAAGTTAAATAATCTAGTAGTGACCCACTGAGAGCTGACAAGTCCTGTGGAATATGACACCGCAATTTGTCAGCAGAATTGGCAAATCATCAAGTAGCAGCACAACAGATTCCTTCTGCAGTTACATATCTGGAAACCAAGTTAAATTTGTGCTTAAAATGCCACTTATTAACCAAAAAAAGTCATCACATTGTTAATTAGTGAGAAAGATATGTGGTATTTCTTGTTATATAGAAATCTGTAGATTTGGGATTAGGTTTTAAGAGTTTAGATAGACTAGTCAAATTCAGCCTTTGGTCTGAAGAAAAAGATCATCAGAAGGTATCCTCTTATTTTCAAGCATATCTTCTCATGGTGTCTCTAGATCACAACTAGGTATTGCTTCACACAACCATTGTAAACCCACACCCTGAAATGAAGATATTTAGAAAATTTTTTAGGTATACATGTAAATGGAGACTTCAAAAATGAATACTTTTAAAACAGATTTCACTCACCAGACTTCAGCTTGGGAAAAAAATGGAAATCATTAATTTAAAAGGCCTCAAAATCTACTTTGTCGTTGTATCTGATAGAAGCTTCCACCACAAAATTTTAAAAGTTACATGATAAAACTTAGAAATTAGCTGCAAATGTATAAGGATTTGCTGGATGAAGAGTTACTAAAGTTTAAAAAAATCTGAGACAGTTATATGCTTTATGTTTTCCATAAATCTTCGTACAAAAGAATGTAAATGTTTGGATATATTTATATGTATGCTAATGTTTCTGCTGATTGTAGCTGACTGTTTCCTTAGGGACAGTAAGGCTGCTTATTATCAAAAAAGGAAGGCACCTACCACTGCAGGTTGGACAGGGGTAAGATGATGTTCTAGCTCCAGTTTAATGCCAAATAAACTAACTCAAATATTACAACCAAGCAATTTTCCACTATTTTCTCTCCTCCCATTTCTAGTCAAAGAGGTTAATATATTTCATCAAGGACATAAACAGTATTACAAACTCAGAAGCCAACGAGTACACCAGGGGATTGGAACTAGATGATTTTTAAGGTCCCTTCCAACCCTATCCATTCTATGACTCTACATATTACAAGTTAAGTGCTTTTATTTCATACACACATTGCAGAAATCTAGTCTAGAGTGAGCATTCTAGCTCCATGCTACACATTTTTTAACAACCATTCTCGTACAATATATTTTATAGACCCATATTTAGTCATGACATGGTTCTAGCACAGACACTGGAGAAAATGTAAAAAGATTTCATTTTTTTTTATTTTTGTAAACCACACACAAAGATGATGGTAACAACAGACTTAAGATGTCCTTAAGGTAGCAAAAGCTCTATTCCACTTGTCCCTGGAGATGGAAAACCTTCCAAATTAATAGTGATACTATATCTAGACACAATAATTTGAACATTTGCAGAAAGGATTCCTAACTGTAGAGCTTTTCCTTGGAGAAATACAAAACCACAGTAGCCATATAGTACTACAGCAGTGCAACAGTACTTCTGTAAACTGTGCAGCTTGGTCCACAGGATCTGAGGAATCATTGGCATATGAGTTCTAAATAGTATCTATGACAAATCAATGACTACATGCAGATTTTGCTTTCCACATTGACAGGCCCATAATATCCCTGCATGGTTCCATTTATTGAGGACCTGTAAAAGTGCATGTGAAGTAGTTCCAGCTACTGTGAGAAAATAAAAAAGAATAGGAACAGTTATATAGTAAAGAAAGAGACTGTGGTTTAGATGAGCCCCATTTTTCTGCATTCTGTACACAAACAGGTTACATTCAGAAGACCATCCAAAATGCAAGTGAAACGCCATTATATGATTAAAGTGGAGTATGTTTACATGGCTTTTATATTAAAAGCCATGACTATTTTATGAGCTGTGTGATCAGGGACACAATAGAGGTCTGAAAGCATAACAAGTATTGACTACATGATCAGGCAACAATAATGTAAAAAACAGCTGAAAGTGTACATATTGTAGAAAATCACTGTTTAAGGGGGGAAAAGAAAGCTAGTCTACAAGGATATACAGCTACAACAGTACTGTTGATAAAATTCTAGCCTCCTAATTGCAGTAATTCAAGAACTGCACCCCAGTTTATGCTGTGGCATATTCTGACATACCAAGACACTATAAAAATACTTAAACATGTTTGAAAGCATCAGCAATTTCTTTCTCCTTACCTTAGGCTAAATACAGTTAAACAGCAATTGAACATATCTCAAGAAGCGTTTAGTCCCCCAAGGCTTGGACTGCTGTCATTGTGAATGTGGCATTATCGTGTACTGCAGAGATAGTGCATGCCATCTCTAAAACAGTCTTACTGAATAAAGTCAAACACAAATCCACTGCTTGAGATATGCCAACTTCACTGAAGTAATGAATATATTAATTGCTTTTGGACTAGAATAATTTCATATATATCATGCCTAATTCTAAAATTCCTTCTAGTGCTTAAGAAAATACTTGAAAGTACAGAAAACTTTTATACATGTTTATAGAATGATTAATATTGTGAGGCAAGGTATAAAATAATGATATAAAATAATTAATCTGAAAATTTGTTCTTTAATGCAAAGGAAAGAAATATGGAAATAAAGAATGAAGAATATAGAATGAAAATGAGAATTTTCAACACTTTAATTGAAAAATGGTGGAAAAAGTTCTACTTTAAAAAGTCCCTAAAACCAGTAAGACTCACTGCTGTCATGTGTCCAAAGTCCTAATATTTAGCAGTTTCAAGAGAGACCTAAGTGACAGGTTAAAGGAAACACATGCTGCTAAATGCAATGCCATAGGAAAATAGAAACAGTTTAATGATTCCTTAACATTAGAAAAAAGTCCATGCTAGATGAATGAAACTGAATTAGTGAGAAGAGCAAGCAGATATGGTAGAAAAGAGCACTGTTAATGTACCTAAAAGGCAAGAACAAAAAACGAGAGTGGGAGCAATCTGTTTTGTATGCTTATAGGGAAAAAGACCTGAGTAATGTCTTGATTGCAGCAATGAGAAATAAGGTTAGAAATTAGAAAAATCTTTGAAGTAGTAATGGAAGGTTACAGAATCTGGCATTAATTTTAGAAATATCTAGAAACATGTTTCCCAGGATAACATAGACTAATCATACCTTGGTTAAGAAAGGATGCACTAAATGAGCTCTAAAGATTCCCTTCAGCCCTACAATTCTGTTGATGTGATTGCCAGCTCTCATGTACTTTGGCCTCAATGCAATTCCTAACTGCTTCTGGGTCGAGACTCTTGACTTGTTCTGTAATAAATCAACCTCAGACAGTGGGCCTCAGTTCAACCAAAAATCCATTTTAGATTTCTCCTTAAAATTTTATGGTAATAAAACTACAAGCAAAACCCAGAAATAGTTGGACCCTTAACTCAAGAGTTAATCAAAGGAATATAGAAACATAAAGCCTGTAATGATAAAAATATACCTTCCACTCTCAAGTTCCAACATGATAAGTTAGCATTTATAAAATCTTGTTTCCTGAGAGAAAACACATTCATCCTATTTTACAATTAGTTGCTTCACAAAGTTAAAGAATTAATCTTCTACCTGTAGTGGTGCAAAACATATCACACCTCTGAAGTCCATTAAACCTGAAACTGGTGTAAGAATCATAATTTCACAAGTGTTTACATCTTATATGATATTTTAGTTTTGCTTCCCTTCAATGTTATCTGTCTGTGTTTTAGGGAGGAGTAGAGTAATAAGATAATGAATGCATAAAATTTTCATTGCTTTTTTTACGCTTATTAAACATACTACACTATCCTCTAAGCTACTTAAAATGACTGAGACATGTAACCAAAGAAATATCACCAAAGTAATAAAGAAATATTACCCAAACAATAATATTTTTGACTTAGATTCCACAGACCTATAGTTGTTTCTATCATAGTTACCTCTAGCAGGTTAAAGTATAATATTTTTCAATTAATTATGGAACAACTTGATAAAAAAAAATTCTTGCCTAAATTAGTGATTATATCAGTTCAATAATATTGCATCTATGCTCTTCAAGGAATCACCAGTATTTCACAACTAACTTAAGACAGTTTATATTAAAAACAGATCGATGGGGTTTGGGGAATTTTTTTTAAAAAAACCCATACTTGTACTTTTATGGGCCAAAATCATATTGATCTGATGGTTGTCAGTGGAGGGCAACAACATAAATTATAATAACATTATAGCTAAGTGAAATCAAATTCAACAGACTTAATTCTAGACAAATACTAGTTTGATAACATTATAAAATAGGAAAGTCCAGTAGGAAAAAAAAAAAAGTTTTCTCTTGTTTAAACTGTATTTATCCTGTAGTTCAGACTATATTATTTCATTTTCTTTCCAAAACCAATTGCATGTATAAAATGGGAACTAAATATCAGCCTATGGGTTACCAGTGGTGAGTGCCCTACTAAATACACCATGCTGAACCTAAATTCCTCACATTTTAATTTTCTAGATTTAAATGTAATTGCTGCAAGACTTCTTGTAATCCTGTTAAATGCTTTGATAGCCTGATTTACTTCTATCACTGAAATGGCAACATATCCTTCAAAAAAGCAGGATTTACTGTGGCTTCCTGAAGTAGCACAGACATTAAGATGTAGGAAACATTTAAGCCGTCTAATTGTTCTGCCAATCTAATGGTAAGGTATTAATCTGTCACTGTGTCAAATTACATACCTTTATTTTTTTTTTCAGTAAAATGTGTCAGTGCTTAACAAACGCTGAGCTGAAACAATTTATGGAGCAATTAGAATGTCAGCTCTCCTACAGATGACTTAAGAAAATCTGAATCAAGGCTCAAAAGTCACCATAACTTCCTTGATACTCCTGCCAAATTGATGCGACTGCAGGAGCTCTAAGGGAATCCGTTAGCTAGCAGCCATTATTAGCTCACCTCAGCCATTCCTCCCTTTTATTTTATTTCCTGTTGATAAGGATTTAATAATGTATTTTCACAACAGGGATGGACACCAGGTAGGAAAACAAGTGCTCTTGCCAAAGAAGATGAAAACACAATGACTTCCCCTCATCTCCCTCAGTTTATGCCCATCTTATTCAACAGACAACTTATTTTTGGAGAGATTCCAAATAATATTTTCTAAGGGATACTAATGAATGCAGCATTGCTTCCATTTATGAACTAAAATCATGAGCCCAAAAGATGTCCAGTGTCATTTGGTCTCATAGATATCTTGCAAATATCTTCAAGGATATACAGAACTGATAATGAAAGTTGAATACATAGAAAAAGTCAGTGACATGGAGTTTCCAGCTCTTTTGTAAGACTGATATTTGTTGAAGTAATACAAAAGTACTTTATATATGGCTAAGGTTTAGCTTCAAATGGTGACTGATTAAAAAGACAAACCCCCACTAAGCACATGGTCAGTTAATTGTCACAAGTAATGGCAGGAATAAAATCAATAAACAAACAGAAAAACTGAACCACTTGTGTTTGTCGACAAGAACTCAAACTAAAGTTTGAAGCTTCTGTTTGAAAATTTCTATATTTGAGATTTGGCTTTAAGGGAAAATACTGATTTCTTTCTTTCATATGTTTCAGCTTTGCTTCATCTGCAAACCTGCTCAGTCCCTTCCAGTCCTGTGTCCAAGTCTTTTATGAAGATGTTGAAGAGCACGGGGCTGAGGATGGAGCCCTGTGGAGCCCCATTAGTGACAGGTCACCGCTCTGATGTCACCCCATTCACTGTAACCCTTTGTGCCTGACCCATGAGCCAGCTGCTCACCCATCCCGTGATGTGTTTATCCAGCTGTGTGCTAGAACTTTTGTCCAGGAGGAGACTGTGAGACACAGTATGGAAAGCTTTACTGAAATCCCAAAATGTTACATCAACTGGCTTCCCTTGATCAACTAGGTGGGCAATATTTTTGCAAAAGGAAGTTAAGCTTTATAACCAAGACTTTGCCCTCGTGAAGCTGTGCTGGCTGACAGATAATTGTATTATCCTACAGGTGGTTTTAATACCTCATACAATTAATTTCCCTAAATTTGTACTTCTGTTATAAGTACTGATGCATTCTTACTGAGATTTTTCAGGGAAGAGGGAGTTTTAGGAGAGCTTTTTTTGTTTTGTTTTCCTTTGTGCTTTTTTTTTATTTGCTATTGATCTCGCTTTTATAGTAAGTATGTGGAAAAGTCTTTACACCTCAAAAAATGAAGAGAAAAATACAGAAAGATAATGAATCTCTCAGTGTGATTTATGTCCTGCTCAAAGGGATTTTTTCCATTAATTTTTTTCACTGATTTTTCAGCTGTGTCTGCAGATTACAGTGAGTTAATTGCAAACATCAGCTCAGAATTTTTCCATATTTATGACAGATTCATCTGGGTTACAGTCCATTAGTAATTAAGTACTAAGCACAGCACTAATTCCTCTTGAGCACATATAGCTGAAAGACTGTAATCCTACACATGAATCATAGGGATGTTATATGAAAAGAGGTTAGAGTATCAGTGCTTATCTCAGTATGGAATGAAACAGTATAATGATATTTTTTTTTTCCTAACAATAGAAAGTATACAAGCAGTTTGAATGAAAAAAAAAACAGCAGAAAAACAATCAAGTATCACTTACAAAGTCTAAGCTTGCTGGAAACAGAAGTGTAAATCCTTCTTGTTGAGAAGTAGAATCAAACAGAGACTGCAGTATCCTAGCTATTTGACCATAATTATTTGACAGTGTTTCATGCATTCAACAGTTATAGGTGGTAAAGAAGTACAGCTTTTATTTTACAAATAGAACTGTGGATTGATGAATGTTAAAGGCAAGACCGGACTTGAACAGGGGTATCTAAGCATGTTAGTCAGGAGCTATCTCTCATCTCTATGATGAAGATACCGGGTTTTAGTTGACTTGGTAACAGTGTCTTCAAATTTCCTACATCATTTAGTTGAGTTGTGCATACTCTGCAATAGATTTCTTGAGATATTCCTCCAAATTTTGTGAAATATTTCCCAGCCCCAAAGTAAAATTGGAATATTTTTTGTCAAAACAGCAGGGCAAGTACTTTTGTAGTGAATCAATTCTAATTTTGGTTTAAGAATGTTAAATATTGTAAGTAATCTCCTCTTATGTTGTGCAGCACAATATTAAAATTAGTAAGTATACTTTTGTTAATTGTGGTTGCCAAAGCATTTACCATACCCATAAAATTGTAAATCTCAGGAAATATTCCATTGTTCCTCTGCTTGTGACATCTCCAGACTTCTTAAGATGTGCAGTATATATACTTTGGGCAACTGCTTCAGAGTTAACATCTCCTTTTTCCAGAATAAATGACATATTTTCCAGCTTGTTCCATTCATATTCCATTCATTTGAATATCAAGAAGTTTTGAAATTATTATTTTATGCTTTCACTCAGATTTAAGTAAAAATGACAATGTTAGGCTTGCTTCACTGGCAATGCATAACTAAATTCTTGACAATAGGTAGAAAAAACCCTCTAATTATGTCTGTTAGAATAGTATAAAACGTAGCTAAGCAAAACATATTAACAGTGAGGTTAAATTATCTTCTTTTTAAGAATACATATACATATACATATACATATACATATACATATACATATACATATACATATACATATACATATACATATACAACCGAAAAAAAATTAAAATATTAGTGTATTAGATGCATTGACTGGAGGTGGGGAAAATAAAAAATAATCCTCTTGATTATTTCCCTTTTAAATGCACAGAGTAATTTCTACTAATCTACCTGATATTAATTGGAGTTGTCATAATGAGTTAGCAGATGCTGGACTGTTTAAAAAGCCAAAGAAGACACAGAACAACAGTGGTTAAAGGGTCAATATAGATGCTGGACAGAACATAAAGAAGTGGGAGATGAAAAAAATATGAAATCTGTAGATTTCATCTGACTTGAAAAGCAACTATTGTAAAAGGCAATAAAGTAATGTGGTATCTTGGCAATTGTTATTTCAAACAAATTTTTAATAAACTGTTTATTTACTTTTATTATATGGATATTTCTCACTACTGCCCCCACAATATATCATAGCTAGGCCATATGGTGTGTATTTGTACAGGCATTTTCCTTTCAGGCCATTCTGAATATGGTTTCCTGACAGAAAATTGTTTAGTAGAAAATTGTTCTCTCTGCAGTGTTTTAGTCTCTGTCTCCTTTCTGAGATCATAATAGAGGTGTCAGTTGGGATTGTGGTTCTTGTGAATGTGAAGTATTGTGCATTGAAGTATAGCTAATTTATTCATGTAATGTATTCCATATTGGCTGGTACAATTTTTTCTATTTGTGTCTACTATGAAGCTGCAACTTCAGGCAAAGAAATGTGTACCCAAATATCAATCACCTGAGCCACATTTATAATCAGATTAGGGATTTATTCCAGAATTATTCAAAGAGTATGACATGCTCCTACCAGAGCTGAATGAAGTCCTACCAGTAACTGCATATCACACTTGGATATTTCATGGATGTTGAATGAGCAGCAGAGAGGGCTGATGAGGATGTTTCATGCCCTTTTGTAAACAAAGCATTTCTGATAGTGACCCATTAAATTAGGTCTACACTAAGCACAGCAGATAAACCCACAGTCCAAAGTGGTAGACATCAGTGATATAGTTTATTAAACTTACACTTCAAGATAATTGACTTAGATTTGTAAAGCATTTGCTATATTTATATATATACTCTATTTTAAATCAGAGATAAATGACTAGCTAGATAAATTTGAAAATTATCTGTTTACTTTCAAGTGATAGAGATAGAAATCAAATAGAAAGACTAATGTGTTCTCAAAATATTTTGACAAAAAATACTTTTCAGCATTAAAATTAACATTGATTTTATTCTGCTCTTTCTGTGAAGGTACTTTGAGACTCCTATATTTTATTAGATTGTTTATGTACACTCTCAAATCTCTTTCCTATCAGGTGTGTGAAAACTTGCTATATATGTAATAGTGCAATAAACAACTGAACAAACTCGCAGTGCATGCTTTACCCTACCAGACATATGAACTGCAATTACATATATCTTGAGTGTTGTTATAATTATTTTGTTCTGCTGCAAAAGTATTTTGTGGCATTTTCTCTGTTTCTATTTACTGATGCTTTTAGTTACTGAAAGTAGAGGAGTAGAGTACAGAAAGAGGTCAAAATTGACAGCAAAACTGAATCAGGGCTTCTCATGCCAATGAAATAATGAAAACCAGCACTGTTCTTACAGCAACAATAATGAATATAAATAGACAAAGGTCTGAACAGCTACTGAGAGAAAGAGAATAAGGCATCCATTTCAAGAAAAAAATCTTTTCCTGCCATCACAGATAGCTTTGTGAACTGGATAAATTAGGATGCCCTTTAAACAATTTTCATGCTTCAAGAAATGTCTGTAAGAGACAGGTCTTCCTTATTTTCCTTTAAGGAATCAGACTTAATAGGTTGAATTTTACTTGCATTTTCTACACTTATATTTCTTGTGTCAATCATTCCCAGACAAAATCTGTTATCTCATTTTTGACAAGCTTCGATACTTAATATGAATGTCCTTTTCCCTCCCTGGATTTATTGTCTCAAGCACACCTATCCCTATATCTCTACAGATAACATTAGCAGAGTGCAAGTACCATCTAAATCATTTTCACTAGATACAAAACATTTGTCCTACTCTTCTTTCTTTTTAAAATTAAGTCCATAAGTAAATGTGTAAATCTGCAACAAAGTAATTCAATGGAATAGCTTTATATATCTGATTTTCTTCCATATAGAATGCTGGACACTATATTTAAGGAAAGATCAAAAAAGCAAGTTTCTTTGATTTTTTGACTGATAGCATCTTCCAAACCCACAAGATCGAGAGTCATTGCATAGATACCATATAATTTCATCTCAAGAGATTAGAACATTTTTGTCTGTCAGTAAGCAATTCTACGGACCTAATGTATTTTATACCACATCTGTTTGAAACTCAACAGAGAAATATATTGCCTCTCATTGAAACCATTTGAATATAATTATATCTTTTTCTGGAATAACAAAATAGAAATTTGTTAATATATTTAGTTTTGTCATCATGCTATAAGAGAGCAATTATTCTGGTTAATTTGCAATAATTTTATTAATCGGAAGATCTTAAGACTTACAGACATATCTTAGATTTCCAATTTCAAGAGGTAGAACTGATGGAAAAGGAAGAAACAACGAATTTGGAAGAAATTTTCCTTGTATTATTTAATTTCTCTTTTGTTAGAGTCATTTATTATGCTTTGATCCATGAAAATTTGTCTAGCTGCAGGCACCTCTTGTTCTGCAAAATGAAACTTATACAGATTTCTACAGTAATCTGTATTTTGAAAACTCTCTTAGGAAATTAAAATTTGTTTTAAAGATGTCAGCTACACAAATTTGCCAAAGGAATTATAAACACCTATGAGAATTTCTCTCTGATTCATTTTTACCTGATGTCTTTCAGGGAAAAATAATACACACCTAAGGCATAGCTTTCACAGGTTGTATTACATTGCTATAGGATTTAGAAGTCCAGTCAATCCAACTTCATTTAAATTTCTAAAAAGCATAAATATTTTGTTTATTGAGAGACTAACTTCATACGACTCTGATATCCTTTGAATAAATTATTTCTCTCAATGAGAAGTGCAAATTCAAAATAAACAAAGCTGGTGGCATGCCGAACATCTGAAATTAATGTAAAGTATGATCCTGATCTGTTCCAAGGATAGCAACTGAAAGTTTCAGTGGAACAGAAAGATGAGATATGGTCTCTGGAGATTATATGTTTTGCATTTTAAGTATTATGAAGCAGATTAAGATTTATGCAACTTTAAACTCTTTTCTAAGACACTGACATCAGCAGCATATCCAAAGCATAGGTAATTTTTCTCCAAAAAGATAACAGGTACATTAAAGATGGCACCAAAATTTTTGCTGATTTCACTGCATCTCATCTATTAAGTTTACATGGACAGAGATACTAAAACACTATGATAGAAAATACAATTTAAAGATGTGTTTTTTAGTCTGACATATAATTACTGTATAATGTATTTTTCAGCTTAAAAGTGTAAAACTGCTGAGCAAAGCTGCTCAGCAGCAGCGTGTGTTTTGTTGACTGAAGAGTTTTAGGTGAAGTGGAACTCCTTTGAGGAAAATGAAAGATTGCTTGATTCTCAAGAGTACCTAAACTTGTTTAACTGAGAGAAGTTTCTATGGCTCAGAGGGGAATCTGTGCCCCTGCCTCTAAATTTATAGGTGATAGAATGAGGCTTCAAGGAGAGTTTATTCCACGTAGGAATCTACTGAAGGTTGCTTGACTACATAATGTGGGATGAAAGGATATTAAAGAGAAGTGGTAAAATACATATTTCAGATTTTCATATTCTAACTCATAAGATCTTTGTTTTCACTATTAAGAACAACAAGAAAATTGTTGGCTTATTACATAATGTTCTAATAAAATAAGACTATAGAGAATATTATTGTTTTGACATCTCTTGCTGTGTTATTTACCCAGCAAGACTCAACCAAGGAGGTTATCAAACAAAAATGTAAACAAAGGAATCTTATTAGATTAGCAAGTATGAATATACAAAGAGGTAGCACAAAAAAAATGAAACTGAAGCTACTTATGGAGTCATACCAGCTTTGCTTTACCTAGGAGTTAAATACATAAAAGTTCAGTAACCAAGAAACAGCGTGATTTAAAAAAAAAATAAATTCTGGTCTTACAAAAAAATATTTTGCTTGAAAACTGCAGTGATTAATTTGTCAATGCTAATATAAGATTCAAAAGGATTAGTTTAGTAGGAATTTGATCTAAAACAGTCACAAAACAGTGTTTCACATAGCTCAGCATATAATTTTATAGGAAAAAATTAGTTAATAAAACACGTCTGCTATGATATAGCATTACCATTTTACAGATAATATGTTTCATCCTATGAAACACACCAATGACAAGTTATATATGACTACATGTTGGTGGAACACAACAGATAGGCTCTAGAGATTGCAGATGGAAAAGAACAAAACTAAATATTTGGATGAGAATATTTGGATGAGAAAACTTTTCAGTACTTAAGATTAATTTTCACCAATTTTCTCTGCCTGTTATGAAACTGAAATGCAAACTGTGTACTACACATGCTAATCTACTTTGAATTTTCTTCTGGTCTTCTAGGATATTTTCAGGTATTATTTGGATTGGGGTATATTATTTATTGAGATATTTTTAAAAGACAGCAAAAAAAGGCTAAGAAGAAGATGGAAGAGGTATATCTGTTAATAAAGTATGCATACCTTAAAGAAAAAAAGTTGAAGGAATGAAAGAAGAAATAGTTAGATTTGAAAGGAACTCAAACAGAAGATAAGCAATTATAACTAAATTTTTGTAGTGTTTTGAATAGGCATTCCAGTCAGTAAACCTGAATTAGTCTGAATACTATAATTATCAGCTTCATGCTTAAAATGCTATTGTTCATCAAATGAAATTAAAATCAAGCTAACTCTAGGTAGTTCTGTAAATCTAGCTTAAAAAGAGAAGTATTATCAATAGCTATAGTTCATCTTATCTCCAAAAATCTATCAGCTAACCAACACATCAAAGGACTTGCAGGCAGTTCTATCCTACTCTCTTTCTAATTATGAGGTTCTTCTCTGCAGGAAGCAATTCTAAAAGAACTAGAACAATTTATTTTAAAGGCTACAAACATCAGAAGAATTCTGTATGATACACCCTGAAATGCAGAATGTCTGAGCACCTCACATCTTGCAACAGGCACATACACAACCCTTTTCTAGGTAAAGAGTCTCTGGAAAACACCTTTTCAAAACAACTTCTGAAATTAACTTCTCACTATTATTAACTTCACAATCTTATGTTAAAAATTAAAATACACTTTTATTGATCAAATGAAATTTTGGAAAAAGTATCATTATCTAATATCTGCCTAAGAGACATCTTTTGAATTTCCCATATTTTAAATATGGAGAAATAAATAATATTGCAACTAGAAGCAAAAAGAATGACACTTTTTTTTTTTTCATATGCAGAAAATAACTTGTGTGGAAATGTTAAGATGGGGAGAAAAGTGTCAAAAACCCAGACATTTTCAGACTTACTTCTTTTTCTATAAAAAGTTATATTACCTCACTTTGGAAACTATTTCACTTTTTCTGAAAGTACATGTCTTCTGAGCTCTGCTACACCCAACAAAGTTAAAGAGAACCTTTAATTTCCATGAAGATGTGTCAGCATATTTCAGGAAACAAAAACATTTATGACAGTTTGCATTATTACATCTCTGCATTATATCCTCTGCCATGACCTTCAGTACAGATCATCTGCAAGATTTTGATGTTATTGTCCCAGATTCAAAATAAATTGATATGGTGCATAGAAAATATTCTGATTTACAATGGTCAGCAAGAGTTACTTAAAAGAAAGTTGCACCGACAAAATGTGGTGTCTTAGCTTAATCTAGGTACAGAACTTATATTCCTGAATAGAGACCTAAATTGCATTTTTTACTTTATTTCTTATTTATACAGCTGATATTTCAAGTCATTATGCCTGTGGTCAAAACTGAGTGTTCATAAGCAGCTTCACTTCCTCCCGGGTAACGTCATGTGAGCATTCTCTTCTTGTATTGAATGCGGGAGATCAGGAACATGCTCTATGTCTCTTGTTGAATGACAAGCACTCAGCTAGAAGAGGAGGTAGGGACCTGTGGTCAGATTTCAGAAAGCATCTTTCTGTCCCTGGTTGAATGTTTAAAAGGCCACAGAGGAAAAGTCGCTTTACTTCCCTCTCTTGCTGTAGCTCCTGGTGGAGGCTATGCAGCACATAGCTACAGAATGATGATGGCTCCCTCCAAGAAATGTTCTAGACATGAATCCCTTTAAACGAAATATAGTACCTGCAACTTCCAAAAACCTGCTTAACTGAAAATGTCTGTGCCTTATATTCTGATTTTAACCTATGTGCTGGGTTCATGTGTTAAGGGAGCATTTAGAACTTAACTGCCCTTTTTGGCCTGATGTCTGGATGTCACCAGAGCACAGATTTCCAGATGAAATGGTTTTGTAACTGTGAATCTTAGCTTAGATTCACAGGTAACTTTGTGATTCAAAACACAGAGTAAGGTAGATGCAAGACATTAGCTTCGTGAAACTGCTTAGGCACATTGCCTATACCCCCCTGCCAGAGCCAAAACCAGATGATCTTGAACTCTCCCATTTGCCTTAACAAACCAGTCAAAAAGGTTTTGTCCACCACCAAAACTACCAAAACAGTGCTAAGGTTTTTAATTTGAAAATGGCAAGGTCTAGAGCTGCTCTATGACACAAATCATAATGCTGTTAATTAAACTCTAAAGCAAATACTAAATTTTGAACTGTAATAATTACCAACATTTTCTCTAGGGCTCAATATCAAGTACTTATTTCAATTAATTAACTGGTATGATGCCTTCAATAACATAAAAAAAAAAAAAAAAAAAAAAAGAGGTGGTTAAAATCCGGCTAAATTTATTAATAAAATCTTTGCTCCTCAAAAGACTGAAACTTATTACCACCTTGTTCTCAAGAGATTAATAGCATGAAGTCCATAGCTATCATATCTCTTTGCAAATATTCACTATTCTGCAATAAAGTCTTTTAAAGTAAATATGAGATGACAACTGATTAGAGATCTGTCAGCTTGAGCAGGAAGACTTGACACTTTGTTTCTAGCTGAATTTCAGGTCTGTTATTTCGATAATTGCAAAAATGAAACTCTTGCATATTTTTCCACAATGTGAAAGCTATGAGCAAATAAGGGCTGTCATTCATTTGTTAAGATGATCTAAAAGTACCACAATGAATGCAAAACATTTGATTGGCCAACTTTTTCTTTTGTGAACCAATACCTGGCTGCTTGCTAGACATTTTGAAAGGCTCTGGGGGATCTTCATCCGTCATTATGGCTCATGAAAAGCAATTTCATGTTCCCCTGTTCCAGTTACCATCTACTTTCTTCAGCTCATCACTAGATTCCCAACAATAGTCAACATCTCACTCACCAGTGTGATTGAACATGAATTGCAGGTATATTAGAAGATGTCTGACTAAACTGATATTCATTTAATATTTCCCATCAAGCTGCTAGAAAAATTACATCAGTAGTTTCCTGACTAACTCTTCAAATCTTGTCAGAAAATTTATCTCTATCAGTCAGGATGTACATTTAAACCTCCATAAACATCACTAATTCAATTACTTTCAGGCACTGTAATGCCAGTATTTATTTGATAAAAATAAAGCCAATAAAGCAAATATTTGCAAAAATAGTTTGACTCAGTTTCTCTGTCCAGAAGGTACCACTATGATCTTCCAGATAGCTCCTTGAATGCATGAATTGAAGCTTTCCCCACCACCCCCAAGAAGCAAGATAAAAAGTATGTCTTCTAGAACATAGTACAGATTAGACTCCAAGAAATATTCAGTTTATTAAATCCCACTGGTGAACTATTATAATTACCATTTCTCTTCCTCCTTGGAGGAGCTTGTTTTGTCTATGTGTACAAGAAACATACAAAACTGGAAAAGCCTGTCTTAGCATATAAATATACCTATTGCAATACTTTTCCCTTTCCTCTTTACTTTCTTACTTAATGAAGAAGCTCCGCTCTTCTAAAAACTTAACATTGCTGAAAAAGAATAAGTTGTATTTCCCTAGGTTAATAGAAAGATCTAACCTGGAGAGTAATTTTGAGACCTTGGTGCAGTTTTCCGTACTTTAAAAAGTATGTGTAAACAAAGACTACATTGTTGGCTGCTGTTTTATTTCCAAAAGAACTCAAGATCTTTAGAATGCTTTTTTCTCCTCTTAAAACTAAAGCTTTCTTCCCATTTGGGAAAAATCAACATCTCAGTGGTCTATTTTAGCATACAAACATTCTTGAAATATTTTTCAACTTTTATTTGCACAAATTGGTTTTTTTCCTGTTTTTCTTAGTCCTTTATTGTGTCTGAGCTATACCATGTTACCACAATAGCTTACAGGATAAAGAAAAGACTTTAACAACTCTTAAATCTCTACCATTGTTCTCGACTACCAATCAAAAAAAACCACCAACAACAACAACAACAAAAAGCAACAAAAAAACCCAAAACCAAACAAAAAAAAAGCAAATAATAAAAGGAAAGGTAGTAGTAGTTCAATCATTGGTTAGTCTGAAAGCCTTATTACACTATTACTATACTCCTAATATAATGGATTTACTAAAGAGGATCTTTTATGACAGGCATGGTATCTGGATATTATAACATACCTTAAAATTGTTGCATACCTACCTCATTAAAAAACCCAGAAATCTAACTAATTTTTCTTTTTCTTTTAAATTAAAATTTCCTTTAAAATTTCCCATTTAAATAAAACACTATTTTTTACCTGTGGACATTAACATATGTTTGATTACTTTCAATTTCATTGAGTAGAACATAATCTGCTGCTTAGAGCAAATGAATACAAAATGCAGTTTCCTAGCAAATAACAAAATTGGACAGCGAGGCAAAAGCCATTAAAAGCTTTCAATTCATAACTAGCAATTAAGAACTATTTTTCTCATTTAAATAAATAAATGTTCTCCAGACAGTATGCTGAACATTGTAGTCTCACATTCATTTTTATCAGTTTGTAGACAAAACAACCCCTCTGCCACAAACGCATTTCTGTTGAACTATAGCACACGAAATAATCTGCATATTAGCCATAATGTTTAGCATTAGATTGTAAAAGCATAAAAAACCTTTATCAAACAACACTGCAATCAGATTCTCTAAAACCATGTGGGGTAGTATCATTTGACTGATAACGAAATTCAGGAACAGGATTCTCTATTCGTGTACTAAATAAAATCATAAGCAAACATGCTTCGCAACCACATTTTAAATGGCTCTCTCTTGTCCCTCTACCAACAAATGCACACACTTCCTATAACCTATTTCTGCGTTTGTTTCTAACTTTTCTCTTCTCTGGCGTATTTTTCTCTTGAGTTGGCAGCAGTCAATCAGTACTTTTGTTCTTCAGCTGCGCAAGCGGCAGCGACCAGGGCAGCCACAACAGACACAGTTCTGGCAGCTCCCAGTGTGTGCCCCTGCCTTTTATTCAGATGCTGTTTACACAGTGTTTACATGTAGACCACGTAGCTTTTATAAAGCTCAAAGCTCGGATTTTAAATGGAAAGCTTATTAGGCACAGGAGTCTCTCAAATTAAATCATGGTAAGTAGCTATTTAAAATGCTTTGGAAGATAGAATCCAGAGTAATACATTTTTATACACAAATACTGATAATCTAAAGAAAAAGAGAAAAAATGAATAGAAAATGTAATCAGTGAGATAGACTGGACACAGGAATTTTATTGCTACACCATTTGTCTACTGTAGAAAAAACCCAAATCATTCTTGTCTTAATTTCATCATATATAGGCAATTGTGAACATAGAGAACAAATAAAGACATTAAAGCAATTTCCTTAGCTAAATCTCCAAGAAACATAGATTGAAAGGGTACAGTACATTTCTACTGGCAATTTTTAATCTCTGTCCCAAAAATTCCAGACAAACCAAGTTGGTCTGTTTTAAAAGTCAAGCAGTTTCCTTTCTGTCCCAAATTTTTATTTCCTTGTTTTTAAAAAAAAAAAAAAAAATCTTTTAAACATGGGATGTAGGAATGTAGAGTTTCAAATCTACATTTTGTCTCAGATATGGAAATTATTTCAGGCTGAGTGAATTTCAGCTATAGTAATATGGAATTCTGTCTAGGAATTGAACTATGAATTTTATTAACAATATTTCCATTAAAATATTGTTTATTTCTCTGAAATGTTCTGATTAAGGTGAATTGAATTTGCATTGTACTGCCTCACAGTTTGTGCTAAACTTATCTTTTAACAATTTCCTATTTCCTCTTCAGTTTGCCTGTCTTCAAGCTCTGTACCAATATAAGCTTTAGGAAAACATAAGCTCCTTATTCCATATTTACATTGCAGCCATCTCCTCACTCCTTCTCATCCAGTAATGCACAGTATTCACTTAAAACAGACAGAAGTGCACATCCTGCAAATGTGACCCTGCAACAACCTCCTGCATCCAAGAAATGTTTGCACCAATGTCATTTTATTCAGAGCAGAATGCTACTAACACAGTTACAATTTCCCTATGGTCTTAGTGCACAGAGTTCACAAATGTAAGCAAAAGAGAAGTTATTACAGGCTGAATTTGAAAAAAATTCTTTAGACTTCACTTCAATTTTCTTTACTAATATTTGAAATGCCCTTGCAATGTATATCTCTGAACCAGCATATGAGAAGGTTGAACGAAGAAGCAAAAACTTTGATCATTAAAGATAAATGCAGCAAGTCTTTAAATTTCTAAACTTTTTGTTAAAAATTTTAGTTCCACTGTACTTTAAGCCGTTTAGCATCACTAATGGATTATATTTTTGGAGCAATAAAGTTTCATAACTGATAGTATTGAAAAAATATTGCCTTAAAATTGAGATTATTAATTAAAGATTAAAATTATTTTCATCATTCCAGAGCATGCCATCATTCCAATCTTCTTTATCAAATTATGTTTTCTGCATGTCCTTGTAAGTAAAATAATATCAAATATGCTGAGATATGCTTAAGCAATCTTTTAACATTAAACACTTGACTTGTTGAACATTCAAGGGAATGAGGTAAAGTCTATTTACTGTAAAACACATCTCCAGGAGAGGAAAGAAAGTATATTAACATCTTCTTTTTGGTGACATCAGGTGAGTTTTTTGCATGCATCATTCTGAGCAATGCCTATGAACAGCAGTGAAGGAAAATTTATTTTACACTGCTCTGGAGATGGTGGTTCAAAATCCAGTACATAATTAAATATATGGGATGGATGTAGCTGAGTGGTTAATGCATGTAAAATTTCCTTTGACAATTCAAGTTTAAATTCACTTTAGTTCTTATAAATCTTGCAAGAGTATAATTGACTCAACATTTTCTCGAGTACAGATAATACATTACTTTTATTTCTGATAGCCAACGCTGAAACATGGGGGGAAGACTGGGCTTTTCGTTTGGTTTTTCTCCCTAATCTTTCAGATATAGCCATATGTGTAAGTAGATGATGACCTAAAAAAATAACCTCTTCATTTCAAGACAATAATTGCTAGTACAATTAATCTGATTAATTATGACACTATGACACTAGGATCATCGGTAAATAAATTATTAAGAATATGTCTTTTAGGTCTTTTGCACATTCATTTTCTACGTCATTTAATTAACAGAAAAAGGAAAAAGAAGGATATTGTCCTCAAGTATAACTTCACATTCTCTATACTGCTGATCCGAATCCATAGTTAGTTCCATTGAAACTGAGTGACTTCAGATTTCCATACCTTCTTTCTGCTGCTCACATCAATTACAAATATAATCTTGAATCAAAATTAATTTTCCTTTTTCCTTTTCTTTTGACAATTTGTCTAGGATTTTGAATACCTATGAATAAATTAGTTTATATATAGTGTTACAGAACATATATATGTAAGTATAAGTCAAAAAAATGTCAACTTCCAGATACTTATTTTAGAAAGTAAAAAAAAATAGACACTTACTACAAATAAATATATAGCAGCAGCAGAAAAAACACAAGCACCAAAAATTTTCAAAAAAACTCCATGGAAAACTATGCTGCTTTAGACCAGGGTAAAATTAATTTTCTTCAGAGTAGCTAGAACCTGACTGTGTTTTGGATTTGTGCTGGAAATTCTCTTCACTATCAACAGTTTCCCACAGAAATCTTAACAGCCCCATACCAGTTACCAATACATGAAGAAAATTATCTCTACCCCAGCTAAAACCACCATGATAGCACAAAGATGTGATAGACGTTGCTTTACCTATTGAACTGTATTTATTTCAGCCCACGAGTTTTCTCATGTTTCCTCTCCTGATCCTCTCCTCATCCCACTGGGGAGATGAGTGAGTGGCTGTGTGGGGCTCAGTAGCCCACTGGGGTTAAAACAAAACAAAAGCAGAGAAAGGACAAATTTTATGTCAAGATCCTGTAAACAAAGTCACATATACAACCCTGACATATATTGATTATAAATTTAAATAGTACTGAAGACATTTTCTTCCTATTGAATTTAAGGTGAGTTTTCAGAAGAAATAATACTAATTAATTGTCCTGATATTTATCAAGCCCCCCCCCCCCCAACCATTTAAGCAACAAAGCAAACAAAGCAAAGCAAACAATCATGTCATTAGACAGGAAAATTTTATCAGATACGGTGATAATTCCTTCCTAGGATCGATATTTATTTATTTTCAAGTTGTTATCTTCTATTTTCTCAAATAAAGGAGAAAATAAAAGTTGCCTGTTCCAACATTTTTCTCAAGTTGATTTTCTGCTTTATACTCTAGAATGAACTGAATTTCTCCCAAACTCTCTTTAGAGAAAAGTCAGTCGCTCCTGTGTTATCAGCAGGACATGCAGGTTTCTCAGACCTGCTGAGTTTTACTTTAGTTTGTCTCTTAAATTATTTACAGATTAGTCTATCTCGTAGTTTTTCTATTCTCCTTTGATAATAAATCTTTTAGCACTCAATCACCTCTTTCTCAAAATGGAAGCTTATTTTTTTGTTTGCAACGTTACATTCTAATAGCAGAAATTTCATCCAAGCTGATCAGTGGGATTTGACTGTCACTGTCTCACCACTGCTGCCTCCTGTTAGACTGTGTAAGAGGATACAAGCAGAGAAACACTGCAAAATTACCCCACCTTTAATAATTTAACTGATCTGCTGTTCTTCTCCAGCGGATAAACTCAGCTTTTTCTGCAACTTTTAAAACCCTTCTTAATGTCTAATCAGTGATTTTACAAATCCATTTTTTTATGAGTAGCATATGCAAAGTTTATATTGAAGCTCATTGTCTTCTTTGACTATTCACAACAACTGCACTCACAAAAAAACAAAGTAAAACTAAATAAGCCAATTATTTTCACTTTTTTTTGGTATTTGTTGCTATAAAAGAGGTTCTGTTTTCATCATAAGGACTAATGTCTCAAGCAGTTGCCAATGCTGCTTTGGCAATACCTTTTCTCTCATTAGCAAAAGTCTAGATAAGCAAAGTAAGCAAAGAACATTGCCTTCTCCAGGGACTTCTCTTATGGTTTTCACCTCTTCCCCAGCTCCTTTTCTGTCAGTAAAATAAAATAAAATAAAATAAAATAAAATAAAATAAAATAAAATAAAACATGGAAAGGAAAATTCTGGTTTGTGGCAACATTTCAGGAAATATTCTCTGAAATGTAGTGTGAGAAGAGATTCAGAATGCCCCTGTTAATATACTAAGTAAATTCACCTTTTCTTATTGGGAATTGGGAACTGCCAGAATTCCGAATTTTTTTCTTTCTTCTGCATCTATCACTGTTAACTTAGCCTTTTTTTAAATGCATATATTTTAAAAAGTATCTCTCTAAAAAGAAGAGGGGTTATTGTTTGCTTATTTGGGTTTTCTTTCGTTTGAACTCCTGTAACATGTTCTTGTTATATAACAAAGCCGATTTGTCTCCCTGTAGCTCAGTAATATCTTTGAGCATTAAGAATCTGAAAAGAAAATGCTTCACACATAGAAGGCAGAGGGGAAAACAGGTGTGAGGACTCCAAGCATGTCACGTGGAAGAGCTTTTCCAGAACTAGTAGAAAGTATTCACTTAGGGGAAAAAAAACAAGTTAAAAAAATAAAATGCCCAAGCCCAGGGATAGCTCATGTCTGTACCTTTAAAAACTCAAATGGCACCATGAGGAAACAAGTTTTGCTCTCTACACTCTGCAGTGAATGCAGGAAGTGTGCATGAAAACATGTCAGGCTTGAGTAATACTGTGAATATAATTACATAGTAAAGAACTGGTACCTGCCACTATCTGTGCTTCATTAAGATCTCTTCATGCCAAATTCCCAATCTAACTGTCCTGTGCAAATGCTGAACATTTCTGGATATCAGTATGTACTAATTAAGCAAAGTAAAAGAGAAAATTGTACACTTCCTCATAGTACATCATGCCAACTCAATTTCTGAAGCTTATCTCTGATTTCCATTGATTTTTCCAGCATAGTACCCTGAAATAGCAGAAAAAGAAAAGCAGGCAGGGAAGAAACAACTATTCTGAAGTTTCTTCCCTTTAGAACATCAGCAGTAAGGCAGTGGAAATTCAGATATACTCAGAAACCATGAATATAAATGATCAAGTACTTGTGAAACTTAAATGGTGCATCCCTAAATTGAAATGTAACACACATTATATGATCTTAGTTCAAAAGCTCTGGTGATGAGTGCAGACACCCTTTGAGAACTTGGCAATGAGATCCTAGTGGAGATATCAGCATGCTAGTTGGGTAGATCAAAATTATTTTTTACCTTTTCCTTAACTCTGTGGGAGAATCAAGGCATGAATTCAAATGAGTTTTTGGTTTACCTAGGAAAATGCACTACAGTGCCATATTTAATTTTATTTTTCTGTCATATCAGTTTTCAAGGAACACAACTGAAGTCCATTCTAGATCACTCTTCTTACAGTGCTATTGTCTTGGTATTTGTTTACTACTGGCTTAACATTAGGGCATGAGCTATTTTGAAAACTGTAATCTGAGACAATACATAAACTAAAAGTGAAACCCCAGTCTCCCAGATACTTGAAACAGACAATTGGAGTATGTTGAGTTCAGAGACCATGCATGAGACCCTAATCCCAGAGACAGATCAACACATTCTGCACCAGAACTTTGTATGCTGCCTTACTAATCAAGCTTTTTTTTTTTTCTTTTTATTCATTGCAATAAAATAATCAAAGGAGCAAAGTGGTGAAGTAATTTAAGGTACAAATGATGAGCCAACCAGGAAACTGAAACCCAGAACTTCAAATGCTAAAAAGGAAAGATCACCACTACACAGAAGTGCAGTTCATCTTTTGTGTATTTATCACCATGGAGAATCCCACTAATTCTTCATTCCCTCCGCCATATTAAAAATCATCTTGTAATCTTTATTTACAAAAGCTTTATATGGTGAATTTGACATATCTACCTTAAAATGACAAATCCAGAGAATAATGGACTGAACTTCATCAACAACAGCTGTCTGGAAAGAGCTGGAAATATATGTGATAGGATACTATGTATCATGCCCTCTTTAAAACAAGGTGCTGAACTAGAATCTATACTGCACAGTGACTTTTGCGTTTATTCCTACTGTGTCTTCCAAAGGAGAGCATTTGGAAATGTTCGTGCATAACACAGCAATAAGATTTCAGTAGGAGAAACAGAAATAAAGACGTATTTTATAGAAAAACATTCTTATTCTAGAAATGCATTGCCACTAAAATATTGATTTCCCCTCTGTCCAGACACAAAAGAAAGCTGATTCATCAAAATGCTAACTGAATACATCATAAGACTGATGTCTCACTCACTTTTGTTTGTTTTAAATCCTATTAGATTTTATTCACATGACTTTTACTCTCCCTTTTCTATACTTCGTAGCAAATGGTTTAGTAACATCTGTTAGTAAGTTCAAGGCTCTAAAACAGAATTTGTACAAATAGATCTGAAATACATTATCTTATCTTTAAAAAAATATTATACATATTTGTGGGGATGCCAATCTATTTAAAATGGTGAGTTAAAATATTTGCCTTTATAAAAGTACTGAAAATATAGAAAATTCATATTATACATGCTCAGAGGGTTTGTTTTATACATAGATCAGATATATAACCATCCACAGAGGTGGCCAATACCACAGAATCCACCTGTAGTCTGGATGAATGCCTGTAGATTTCAGCAGCGTGATCTAGGGGGGAATGGGCAGAGAAGTTCTAGGGAGAAGAGCACCTGGAAATAATGAAGAGGACTTGGAATGAATATATAGGTAAATGAGATAACACTGGCCCAGCCACTTCCCTGACCCCTCAAAGGGAATTAATTTCCTAGTTACCTTCATATGCTTATATTAATGGGTTCAGATCTGCATCTGGTTTTGCTTTTTTTTAAAAAAGCAACGAAGCCTTTTTATCTCCAGTGTTATTTGAGATCATGACTCATAAATGCCTGAATAAACAGTTTCTTGCCAGCACAGTTGACTTCTGAAGCCAGTGATACTGCTCCATTGTTAAAAGCAGAGCAGGAAGAATAAGTAATGACTTATATGAAATACAATTCTTCTGCTCTTTGCTCCCAAATTCTAAATTGATCTTCCAAGCACTCTTATCTCCAATAAACGTTGAAGTTCATCACATGTAACAAAAATGGTTACTTTTAGATATTACTGTCTCAGAGAGCATTCCTGGTCCTTTATTGCATCTGTCTTTTTTACAGCTCGAGTGTGCAGACTATTCCCAGATCTGCAGGTGCTGCTTTAGATGATGCAGACCCTTGTTAGGAGTGGAAGACCAACTCATGGATTATCATCATGTAGTTCTAACATTTCATTATTCCTACACTGCCCTGGCCTCTACGAGTGGCACCAAGAGAAATTAGACGGGACCACAGTTCCTATTACATAATGTACATATTTCTACCTCCTATCTCGCACAGGACAGGGATGGAATGACAGCCCACATTAAACTCCTTCTGAAGCATCCCTTTCATCGTACCTCAGATACTTCACAGATGGTTAACTTTGGTCTATTCACTTAAAGTGCCTCTTTTACTGTTGCTTTTTCTATCATTTTTGCATGGCATGTATAAATTGAAAAGGGAAATAAAGAAAAGGTTATACTACTTCCAAAATAGGTAAATAAAATACAAGAGTAAGTCAATAAAATACAAATCAATAAATTACAAGACACCAGTACAATATATAAAAATCAAGATTATTTATTTTCTTTTTGGGGTTTCATCTAAAAATATTTACTCTATTGACCTGAAGAGCTGTATAGCTCCAACATTTTGAGAGCACCAAATTGCCACAGATTTGAGAACAGGGGTTATTTTAAATTTCAAGATGAGTAAGAGATAGATATAGATACTCCATGTAGAGGGGTTTTACTAATTTTCCTGCTGATTTTAACAAGAGGAGGAAAGTATGAGAAGCTGTTTGACCACTGTGTATAAAATGAATAAAATAAATGAGTCAACTTTTTTCTTTCTGATGCTCATGGGATCTCTGTGAAAATTGATAGATAAAATCACATTTGATAAGCTTCTCTCACAAGTAGAATCTCTTTCCTGTTTACAGGAATAACATGTTCACTTTGCTTGACACTGCATGCAGACGTTTGCATGCTGTAATGTGAAATTTGGAGCAGTATACCTCATGTGGTTAACAAAAACACTTAGAAAATAAAAAATATTAAGAAATAATTTTTGATGGGAAGGCTGGCATTCATGATATCTTCTTACATTTTATTTGCATAAATTCCAACTCTATTGACTTAAATGCCCTATTTTTAACTTTGCACAGACAAAAATAAAATCAGGAAATTATTAATTATAGCACCAACAAAGAGTTATCAGGCAACACTTTAGGCATAATGAGGCCTCTCTTCCATTAGTATAAACCTTTTCTTTTTTCTTCATTCCAGATAAAGATATAGATCAAACACAAACTGTAAATCGAAATCTAAAATGTAATGCTCATAGATAATACCAATAGCAATCAAAATGTTTAGTGCTATGAAGTTACTGACCATAAGTGCTCTTCCCATAACCCACTAGGTTAAAACATTACTGTTTAGAAATGCCACCATGCAGTTGTTGCTCCAGGCTTTTCACTTCATTCTCCATGCTCTTTAACAATATGAATTTATTGGTAAATGCTAATGCTAATGGCAAATACTCATATGGAAAGCTAACAAGCAAACACACATCTCCTTTGCCTAAAGGAAATATTTTATGTCCAGTCAATTGTTTGTCCTTTCAATAGGGAAGTAAAATTATTCTAAACAATAAAAGGTTATGAATAATCAAAATTTTGTTAAAGAAGAAAAGAATACACTTATGAATGTTTCTAACTTCATAAAATAAAGGACTTGAATTATACTACAAACTCCTAATACTCAAATAGTATATAAACTGAACAGGGGTATGTCATCAATTAAAAACAAAGCCGTGGCTGTCATAATATTATAACTTATGTACACACAGATATAAATCATGACATATTTCAAAACATTATCAGTTGAGGGGTTGATTTACTAGTAATTATAGCAGCAAAATTTTGCATTTTGAAAATCTGCAAGACTTTCATGACAATTTGATGACCTAAGCGAAACAAACCTTCTGTGATACAGAAAAATTTGGCCTCCCTATGCCAACAGTTTTGAATCCACTGGCAGCTGAACAGCAGGGCTAGGGCAGCACTGAGCCATACTAAGAAGCCCTACTGAGGAATGAGGTGTGTTAGCCTGGAGATGACTCCACAGCGATGCAGATACCGAGACACTGCCTTAGGGCAGGAATGCACTCTGCCTGCTCTGAACAAGCTCAGGCTTTCCCACCCTCCCCACCCAGCCAAACTCCTGAGTTTAAAGGTTTTCTCACCAGTAACCACCTTGATATTCTACAGTCTATATTACTTCAGCATTTATCCTACAAAGAGAAAGCATTACAACTAAGATTAATGTGAAATCTTCCATTATCTCTAATGAAAATAAACAGCCTTGTGGTGACAATATGATTGGAATTCTGGAGAAAGCATAAAAATAAAACTTTTGCAGAATTTTTGTTCCAAACATGAGAAACGTTGCCTTTTAGTTACAGTTTCAGCTTTTCAGCTCTCTTTAATTGCAGTATCAAGATCAGATCTTGGTGTCATGAAGAACATTTCCCACAGCTAACTTTAAACAGAGACATACATCGCCTCATGACTACTCTGCAGTAAAGCTTCTGCCTATAAATGGTATTTTCTGCAGTTTGAGCTTTGCAGATCTTCTAGATTGTGCAGCTCACCAAAATTTTCACCATAGGAAGCATCCTCTATTACTGCATGAGTAGATTTGAGAAAAAAGAACCCATATAGAATCAGTAAGATATTTTTACAGTCATTTATTCCCCCTCCCCCCCCTTCAGGTACAAAAAACATAAGTTGAAAAGGGGAAAGGGCGTGGTTTGTTGTACAAAGGAAAAAAAAAATAAGAAAGGAGGTAGAATTGGACTTTTCTTCATCTCAGTGTCATGAATTATTAACATTCCTGAAACTTACAAGAAAGCTTTTATCCTTCCTTCCCAACAGAGTAATTTTCACTTTATCTGTGGACTTCTTCACATGAACTATGTTAGGCAACATTTTGATAAAAAGTGCCTTAATGATTTGTACAAAGAAAACCTTTGTTTACCTTGAATTTTAAAGAATTGCATTTTTAAATCAATAATGCATATTCTGTAATCTCAAAATTGTTCAAAGAACATTATTCTTCTTGCTACAAGAGAGAAACGATCTAGCTAGACTTTTATTTTAAATTGTTTGGTTTCATTTCTAGAACTATTAATAAGGAGCTTACTTGACTTTCCTGAGTCATCTAGTTCTAGCTTAATTTTATAATTTGAGTACTTTTTCTAATATACAGAGTAAATGCCTCATGCTTGAAATCAGAACTCTTTAAGGTCATGGGTTTGTATGGTTGAAAGTAATTTTCTTGTCTCTTAAGTGATCTCTCACTTCTCTAGACTAGAATAAGCCCATTTATTTCCACTTTCTGCTCTTGTATCATATTTCTCAGTGTTCTGAGCTTGCTATTCTTCCCCAAATTCTCTTTTACCTAAAAACTTTCTTAAAAAAATGACATAAAAATGCTGACACCTTACTTGATCTACTCATGCAAGTAGAGTGGAATAATTGCATCATACATCTTATAGACAATATTCTTACATATACCTTTACAATATTTTTTTGTTGCTTGCTTTGGGTTTGTTTTTGTTCCCAAGATCATTTCAATTCCTACTCCTATCTTCTAAATATTCCAAGTCTCTCTCAGAATGGCATTATCAGATATTTAAGCCTTATTATCAGATATTACAGCCTTCTTTCATTCCACTTTTAGTGAAATTGCTTATCGAGTCCAGATTTGGGACAAGTCTCTTTAGATTATTACAGTAAAACTCCAGTAACTGTTTTGAAAACAGGTTTCCAACCAGTTCTAACCTGCTTCATACCAGCTTCAATGGATAATTCCCTAGATTTCTTAGAAGAATATCACACAATATTCAAGATCCCTGTGTATTGGGTCTGGCAGAGCTGGAGTCCATTTTCTCACAGCAGCCCTCACAGTGCAGTGCAGTGGTAGCTGGAAAGGTGTTGCTAACACAGCAGTGGTTTGGGCACTGCTGGGCAGGGCTGGCACAGCATCAATGCTCTGTCTCAACATTCCCCCTCCATCAAGGGGCTGGAAGGGGACACAACCAAGCCAGATGACACAAAGGGATAACCAGAGGGATATTCCATACCGTAGGATGTCATCTCAGATATAAAAGCTAAGGGAAGGAGAAGGAAAGATGGAATGTTTGCTATTTTTACAGCGTTTGCCTTCTGGAGCAACTGCTATGTGTACTGAAGCCCTGCTTCCCTGAATATTGTACACTGATGGGAAGTAGAGAATAAACTTTCTTCCCTCTCTGCTTACATGCATGCAAAATTCCACTTTTTCTTAATTAAAATGCCTTATCTCAACCTATGAGTTGCTTTCCATCTTATTTTCGCTCCCCTGTGCTGCTGGGAGTGGTAGAGTGGTTTGGTATGTACCTGGCATCCAACCAAGGTCAACCACCACACCTTGAAGAAGTAAAAGTATATCACACCCTCAACCCTCGTTAACAGTTTTATATTTCTCTAGTTATTTGGTGGTGCTTTCAGCAATGGTAAAGGCAGTGGTCTCTGAATAAATTATTTTTTTGCTAAAAACCAAACTGCAGGGCAGGAAAACGAAATAAAATAGATAGTCTAATCCTTCTGGAAGTCTAAATGCTCCTGATACTTTGCGGGCTGCTGGCTGCAAAGATGAGATTAATCTTGGATGATGAAGAGCTAGTTCTAGTTTCTACATTTCAATTTACAATTAAAGAAGGAAAGTAGAAAAGAATAATTGTATAGACAATTACCCTCATAAGTTTGATCTGCCCTCTACCTTCTTCAACAACTCTCTGAATATGGAAGTAGAATAACTTCCACTGCTTTAGTGTTTGTCAAAGGTCATCTAGTTCAGGAAAGGGAGGTTTGAAAACGGTAAAAAATATCTGGCTTTATTCAGGCTAAAAGGTCACATATCATAGCTCAAAAGCCATTTGGAATGGGATCCTCAAGACTCCTTCTTCTAATTATGATGATCATTATTATTATTAATAATAATAGCTTGTACAGTATGTGTCAGAAATGCAAATTATTAATTTAGAGCTAAGTTGTAAAGTCCTTCACAGATCCAGCATAATTTAAATACAGTTCAATTGCATCAATAAAGTAATTTGCTCTCCAAAATTTAGTGAACAGCTTTTTGCTTCTATCTTAATGCTTCCCTGCTCTGTTGTGATAGTGTTTCCAAAAAAGACTGCTTCCCCTGCTGTTTGGGGAAATGTATCTATAATGTCTTGATCCAAGCATTTCATATTCAACAGATGGTAATCTTGGCTGCACATTCATTCAGGCTTCTCTGAGCCTGAGTGCTTAATACTTCTTTCTCTGCCAATCACTTCCTAACTAGCAAACGAATCCTGATCAGACATGCACCACTCCTGGTGTTCTCACTCACCTTTAGTGAACACTGACACCTTCAGACATAATTCTGAGATATGTACTTTAGATATGCCAGGTGAAGGAGGAAGTCTGATACTCGGTACTTTAATCCTGAGTATGGGTAGGGAAGAAGAGAGGTCTACGTTTCTACAGAATTAATATTTATTTCTTCATCAGAACATGTTCAACAACCTGTACTTCTGCAGGTTGAAAAGCTGCCCCCTCAGCCTGATATTTTAAAAGCTGATCTGCTAAACCTAAAGACAAAATCATATTGTAGAGATGAGTTTTTCCTAAGAAACTTTGTTTCATTTCTAAATCTGAAGAGCACAGAGGAGTGAATCTATGGGCTTTCTGTAACAGTGTTTCAAATTTTGGCAGGGTTTCTTGCCTTTTTTTTATTATTTTTGACTTCTTATTCAACCAACTATTGCATAGATGGAGAAAGAAAAAAATATTCAATTATACATTTTTAAACAACACAAACAATATTGCTCTAAACCAGATTATCCAGAGAGATTTCTTGAACCACAAGTTCTTTGTAATCGAGTTTGTAAGTTTTTTTGTTTGCATTGACACTTGCTTTTTCTTTTAGATCCTGAGCAAAGTTATTTTTAAAGAAAGTGGGAATGGCACCAACAGTTATTGTCCCATTTATCTTTTGTCTATACAGGAAGCAGTAAGGCAGAGCATAATCTGCTCATATTGATAATCATATCAAGGTGGACTTTCTCGTTGTTGCTGTTGTTCTAGGATTTTGTTCATTTGGTTTTTGTTAGGTTTTGGATTGCTTTCTTTCGTTATTTATCTGTTTTGGTTTTTTATTAATTAATGTTAATGGTAAAATCAATCCAGAAAACTGAAAGCAAAGACAAAAATGCTAGCCTCTGTGTAAGAAACAAACCTGTTTGGTTAACATTTCTAAAACTACATATATGATTAAAAGCAACTCATGTACATGCTTGTAGTTTATCAATAATGTAAGGACATCTCATAAAATCCATAAGGAAACATCTCTTTACAGAGAGAAATGCACTGTTTCCTGATGTTATAAACCATTTTGTTCAGATTGTTTATAAATGGTGTGAAAAACAAAAATATTTGTATGATTAATTATATATTATAACAATTAAAATTGTAAAATTAGCCATATTAATCATATATAATACTTTAACAAATATTATTGTCACACCTCTCTGGATTTTTATCTTCTTTGCTGACTTAGGAGATTGAATTTACTTTTGCTTTGTAAAAACAGGGATCCAGTAAACTAAAAAATTCTGATCACAATTCTGGACTATAGAATGGGTATATGAAAATATTGAACACCTGGTTTACAGAGTAAGAATTCATTTTTTGTTTTGCAATGTTTGGTGTAGTGTATCCTTCTATTTAGATTAAGTCCTATGGTACTTAAATCTACTTTCCAATATAATGAACTTTATTGTCATCATTAATTAGCATTATTCCATGATAATCACTATTACTCAATCTTCAGTATTCAGATTTCTAGTAATTAATAAGCTTTCTGGGAAATCTGCAAAACTAGTGTGTTCCACATTGTTTGTATAGTCTGATTAAAGACCTAAAAGGACAAATTTAGTGGTTTTGAAGCCATTGGGATTTTTTTATCGGTATATTGCAGCTCTTAAAAGTCTAAAATTTGAAGCACAATCACTCAAGACTGTACGGAAGTCACTGTTTCTATTTATTAACATCTAGACAAGACTATCACTATATCATACACTTAATTCCTTTTGGTTTTCCCACTGACAGTTTGAAATTTTGACTGCTTCAGGAAAAAAAAATTCTCATTCACAAGTTTCAAATGCAATTTTGTATTCACCATGGGAGAAAATTCACAAGGATAATTTGTGGTTTAAGGATATGTTTTCATATTGTTTTGCATATCGTATAATTCAGATGAGATGTTAAGTATCATCATCATCATCATCATGCCTAAGGCATTTTACATCATTATTCAGGTATGAAAAAATAGAGCATTTTAAACTGTGCAGCTTGCCAACTTCTATTAGAACTCATGGCATTTGAGTTTCAGTTCTCGTTTAGTGAATATTTCAGAGCACAGTTTGTGGATTCATTATTTTTAGATTTTCCAGCTAGAAACCAGAAGGTTTTCATTTTCATTCTTGCCTAAATGGTGGCTTTTAAACTCAATACTATTGTTATCTACTGTGATTTTCATTATTGGTAAGAGATTTTGGCATCTTCCCATTTGAAAACTGTAATAAGGGATTAGTTATTATAATCAGAACAGGATTTTTGACAAAGTCTAGAGGTTTGACTTCAAACAGTTTTTTCACTTTTTCAGTGACCTGGAAGTGGTGAGTGAAGTGCACAGTTATCAAGTTTGCAGATGAAATCAAACTGTGGGACCAATTCACATGCTTGAGGGCAGGATGGCCATTCAGAGGGATCCAGGCAGATCAGAGGGGTGGGCCAGCAGGAACCGTATGAAAATCAAAATAAAGAAGTGCAAAGTGTGAGGGCTGGGAAGGAAGAGTCCCTGAGTTGACATAGGCTGGGACTTGATTGGCTGGGGTGGAGCAGCTTTGGAGCATCTCTGCTGAGAAGGACTTGCAGGTGCTTGTAGATGACAAGGTGGGTGTGAGTCAGCTGTGTGTCCTGGCTGCAGTGAAATGCAAGAGCATCTTGGGCTGTTCCAAGAGCAGCACAGCCAGATGGTCCATAGGAGTGATTAGCACCTCTCCTCAGCCCTTGTGAGACTGGAGTCAGGGATCCAGTTTTGGATCCCTTGCTCAATGTGAGATACTGGCAAACTGGAGTGAGTTCCAGCTTGGAGCACTTGCCCTGTGCAGAGACGATGAGGAAGATGGAAACTTTGGAGGCCTAATAGCAGCCCTCAAGTACTTATGAGGAGGTCATAAAAACATGAGAGTCAGCTCACAAACATGGAGGGAGAGAAAGAGATAATGGCCAGAATCTGGAACAAGACAGACTCCACCTCGATATAAGTAGAAACCTCTTGACCCCAAGGACAGTCAAGCAGTGGGGCAGACTATACAGAGAAGTTATGCAGTCTTTGTCCCTGAGAGCTTTCAAGACCAGACTTGGTCTCAGACATAAAGACCTAAATAACTTATCTGACCTTATAGCTGAATCTGCTTTGAGCAGGAGGCTGACTAGAGATGTCCTGAGGTTTCTTTCAAAATTCTTTCTGAATTTTTGTATGATTTTATGATAAAGAATAAAGCATGCTGATACACACATATGACTTTGAACTGCTGAAAACCCATCTCACTTGATCGAAGAGAGAAATAATTGTCTCAATAGTGATGCTTTGTATAGTTCCATTAGGTAGCTTGCAGTATCATTGCATTTGGGAATATTAATGCATACACAAAAAGTGTCATTAATGTACATTTAAAGCTCCTGTATAATGAAGAAGAAGATAATTTCCCTTTCCATTACTTTTTGCTCATTTCTCTTTATCTTAATAATTATTAAGGTATTTGGGTTGCTATAACAAAGGGAAGATTAGACTCTTTCTAGAAACTAGTGTCAGTGAAACTTGCTGAGATAATGCCCTGTTTTATTATATTTGGTTGCCTACAAAATATTAGCTTAAATGAATACTGGTACTAAAAGTTTCTACACTGAGCCTTGGCATAGTGAATAGTAACAGAAAACACAAATGTGATATCTGTTAATTATATTAAAAAATTAACCACCTTCTGTTTTTCTTCCTGTTATGGAAGCAAAGATTAGGTCAGGAGACGCTACTTTAGCTTCTGGTTCTACCATGGACTGAGCTTTGATCTGGCAAGCATTGGTATCCCAGTAACTGGATTGCTTAATCTGTAAAATAAATGTCTTCAATTCAGCGTGTAGAGCACTTATTGGAGCAAGAAGTAATTTATGAGTGCTAATCTAAGAACATTTTTAAAACTTTATTTCATTCCAACAAAATATTTGGAATGCAGAATATCTAGATTTGGTTAAATTATTAATTTATCTTACTTAATGTTTTCACCATGAAGAATAAAAAATATCAGTGATTAAATATTTATGTGTTAATTTTCTTTTACTCATGAAAGAAAATTTTCTATTTATCAGAACACAACACATTCTCCATTCATATGTTTCCTTTTCTTACACTAATGAGTAAAATGCTAGTTAAACAAAATACAAAAAAAAAAAAACAAAAAAAACCCCCAAACTCTAGGGAAATACTTTTCAAGCAAGAGGTTAATATCCCATATTCAAGATACAAGGGAAATTATTGCATATTAACACCTTGAGAGAACTTACAACAGAAAGATATGAAAAAGATCTCTTAAGTAATTGTATTAATATCTTACTTTGTTTTTTCTGGCTAAATTGTCTGACAGACTGGGTTTATCAAAGTATCACAAGGTTTAAAATAGCATTTTATCCAGCTAAAAAACAACAACAACAAAAAAAAAATTAAAAAAATTTAAAAAAAAAAAAAAAAGGAAGAAAAAGTTTGAAAATTTTGTTTTTCATTTTAAATTCTCCCATCTACTCTATTAACATTTGTACATACACACAGTAAATAATCACACAATTACTAGGACATTTTCTAAACTTCTTGGTTTAAAGGTTTTAATAAACCATTTGAAAGCTATCTAGAAAGGTATTGAATAATACCTTGTATTAAAAAATGCCCTTTCTGGACAGAAAAGCAGGATATTAAGTGCAGAACAGGACATTTCTCAGAATATAAGAGTATTTAAGTAAATACAAAGCATACAAAGAAATTCTAGTTTTCTTTCATAGACCTCTACATTTTTTATAATAAGCTTTAAATCATAAACTCTAAAAAGCCTCTTGCTTGGCTCTTAGCTGACCTAAGAAGTCAGTAGGTAGTCAAGTGGTCAAGAACAACATGATCTTGAGATCTGCTTCTGTACCTAAACTGACAGGCTTCAGGATAAACAGCTGGAAGTCTAGCTGAGGTTTAATCCAGACATTTCACACATTCCCTATAGCAACAACAATGCTCAATCACGGCATTTTCAGAGCACATCTGCAGCTAAAAAATGTGATAGTGGCACTGTGCACATTTCCCTGTACAATCCAGTATTTTCAATGGTTATTAATACCACTGGAAAACCACATTCAGTTACATCTGCTCAAAACATAACCCTATTTTCCAGTCTTCGGCTATTCTGAACTTAGTGTTTGTGCACTTAGTCATATTCTTACCTGATGAATGTTCTGTATTACATAAAAAAATATTCATCGATTTCCTCCCCTGGCCCTCATGGGAATAAATGTATGCCTCTATGACTTACTAGTGAAGATATTCTTGTACTTATGAAAAATAATAAAATACACATTGAGATTGGGCTTGAAGCACAAGTTTGGGGGTTTTTTTGCCCTCACAGTAAGAATTCTAGGTTGGAGTGACATGTGGTATAGCTCCAGTGCTCAATCACATGAATTATTCTCAGCCATATAGTAAGGTTGCAGCAGAAGAAATTGCACTATTCCCTGTAAGTGTACTCTGTAACCAGCCTGCTACTTATGCTCCCAAGGACTAAAGGACTATTTTAAAGCCACAAAGACAGAAACAGGAAGTCAACTCATGCCATCAGTATTCTAAACGCTATAATAGGAGAATGAAACATCTTCTCCTTTCACCATATTTTAAAAATGATAAAAAATGCACATGACAGTTGCCTCAAACAATGACCTTGAAGAAAGCATTCAAGCCTTTGAACACTTACTAGAGATATGCATCTCAATCTTATGTCTCCCTAACCTGAGTAATTCAAGCAGGATTATTGGATTACTGCTACTGGAAATGGGTTGCAATGATCATCTTTTGGAAAACTTCATGCTCCTTATCACAGGAGCAGTGGGTTTCCTCTGCAACAAGCTGCATAAAAGGTAAAGAGCTATGCTCTAGCCTAAATATCTCATTATATCTATCTCCATTTTAATCGAAGAGGCACCAGGGTATTTAATGAAATTGTATGACCTTCCTATATATTTAGTGCACACAGATATGAAGAGCATTCTTTCTGTTCACTGGGGATTACAGAAACAAGGAAATTCACAGCAACATCAGTAAAATCTTATCTAAACCAGTTAAACTCATACAACTTGCACTAGATGGAAAATAAGAATGGAAGAAAAAGCAGAGGACTAACTCAGGCTGAAACTATAGATCATTAATAATTTTGGAGCAAAAATGAATAATGACTTCAGTAACGGGAACAGAGGCTCCTTTTAGATTCATCTGCTGGCTGAGGAGCTGGAGAGTAAGGCACAGTCATTCCTAATTAAATGCATGACAAATATTTAGAACTATTTGAAGAGGATTGAAGGTAGAATTTTTCTTCCAATCATGCCACAAGATCAAGTCTCTCAAAAAAAAAATAGTCAAGGAACTCCTCAATTTCATCTGAATTAGGACCATTCTATGCCACTGAGTTTCAGTCTAAAAGGTTTTGTTTGTAAAACAAAGACCTAAAAGAATATATTTTCCTTAACCACAAGAAAGTTTCAAATTTATATTCGGTCTTTAAAAAAAAAAAAAAAGTTGGTTTGTATTTTTTTATCTTACCTAAATCAACTTCTAGATTTTTGAAATTAATCAGATCCTGGCACAGGATAAGAATCCTTCTATAACTCACTGTCATTTCATACTCCTATGCTATTTAAATGACTCTTTGGAAACAAGGAGAGAGATTGTGCCTCTTCATCCATGCTAGTAATGGGAGCACAAGGAGTCAGAAAATAACTCATTCAGAACTTTTTACCCTCAGTAACAGAATAATGAAGAACAAGTCACAAGTCAGTAAGACTCCCCAGACTGTCCCTCACTGTCCCCTCCAAAACCAGATGAAGGCTTTTTCGCATTACACATTACTGCAACTCATAAAACTACTACAAAATTTCTTTCATAAAAATTATTATTTCTAGCTATTTTACTAAGAAAACACATCAAAAAAGGGTAATATATAATTAAATACATTTTTGACCTACAGTTTTACTAGATGAAAAGTACTTCACAAATATAAATGTATCATCAATGATAAAATTTCTCTCTTAACACCCAATAACATTGTAGCATTTCTGTACATATAATTTAAAAGTGAGAAAAAGTTTTTTTTCAAAATTACTGTTAGTCATTAAAATAAAACTTCTATTAAACTTATATATTTCAATGGCTAATCTTTGTAAGGTGCACCTTGGCCAAATTTAGCTTCCAGCTGATGGATCTTGCTGTGCTTTATTATTGCCGGATTGTTTCTATTTTTTTTTTTTTTTTTGTTAATCAGGATATTGTTAATTGATATTTCTATATTTATAATTTTTAAACCAGTTCACAAGTGTGCTTTACCACTTAGTTACTTATTTAAGATATTTTTTTATAAAGGCACAAGAAGAAATTGCAGGTTTCGTGATTGTCCACAAAAACCACTAGAAATGAATATTCCGCTGCAAAAGAAAATGAAATTAATTGTATTTCAATTCCAGTTATAACTAGAACTCACCAAAAATGAGTGCTTTTATCAGCTATAATTTGTTTATGTTCCTCAAAATAATTATTCCACACCATTTTCTATGTCTAGGCCTGTATATTCTCATGAAAGAGAGACTATAGAAATATTTCTATGTACCAGCAAATTTTTAATTTGTTTAGCAACAAAGGTTTACTTCTTTTGATGTTTGAGTTACAGAACTTTAAACATAAATTCAAAGAAAAAGTTTGCTTCTCATTTACTAATTAGAGATAGTGTTAGACTTATTTCCAGGAGTAGATTCACAATCTGGAATAAAGCTCAGTCCACTGTTCCTATCAGGATCTCTCATTATGCTTGATATTGTGTAGATGAGGGTCTACTATTATGACTTGTAAGTCAGGAATTTTAAAGAAATGTCAGTGTCTGAAATATCTTCCCCAGACAGCCATGATCAAAGCAAAATCAGTCTCAAAGCATGTTTCAGGGACCACAACAATCAAAATGAGAATGAACTTAGGATGGTATTTCTTTAGTAATATAAAACCAGTAAAAATATTTATTATTGGCAGGTGGCTTACACTGAATCTTTCATTGGAGACAAAAATGGTGCTTGTCCAGATCCCACATATGCAAAAAATTTTTACATATTTTCAGTGCTGACATATTGACTAATTCTTCACACTACCAAGAGTTATTTCAAATGGAACAGCATCCAGAAGAAATCCTGTATGAGAGCAGTAGTTGAGAGGCAGGATAGAAGTTTACACCTCTCTCTCTCTCTCTCTCTCAATATACGTACATATATATATATATATATATATATATATACATATATAGGAAATATTTTCATAGGACAAGGAATAAAGAGTGAGAGACAAAAATATTCTACAGTGTTCTTAGTCCCAGGAAAAAAAAATACTTTAAATCTTCTTTTTTATTTTTATTCTCTGATTAACTTGGTTTCTGAAATTACTAAACAAATAAGTAAACAAACCCCACTGCATCCCACCAAAAATTGTGCTAGATTAACACAATAATAATTTAAACCCTTAAAGATATTTCATTTGAGAAATAATTCTAGGAAAGCATTTCTACTCTTGTAAATAAAAAAGATTGAATCAGGAGTAAAACATCAAGTGGCAGAGATTTTATTATGCCTCCAAACAAACACAATTGTTGATTGACCTGCATAAGAAAAGTATTTCACTTCTTTTTTAGATATATTTTCCTTGACTTTACAATCACTATATACTAATTAAACATTATTCTACTAGATTTAAGAGCTGTCTTCAATCAGGTTTTTTTTCCACAACTTGATATTTTGAAGCAATGGTCAAGTCATTGTGATTCAGAATTAAATATAATAATTACCACATACAAACATTACTGTATTCAACAGAATATTGAACATTTTAGCCACACAAAGGCACATCCTACAACTGTGACATTAATTCTTGATTGTGAATAAGTGTACTTTGGACTATCTCATCTACCTAAAATGGCTTTGAATACATTTTTAGGTCATAGTTGCAAGTCATCTAGAATTTTTTTATGGTCCTGTTGTCATATTACTTCTATTTGAAGTAAGACAATTAATAAAGTGTTTCTCATTTTTACCTTAATTAACCCTGTGAATCAATCCTTCAATTAAGGCTTGGCCTGTAAGCACACAAGCATCTGCGTGTTTGAGGATAAAATGTGGAACGCAGACTCAGCACCAGATCAAGTAATGAATTAGCTGTATTTGTAAGCATAAAGATAAGCATAACTGTAAGCATAACTCCACAGATGTGAAAATTAAAACATCATTCTACAACCCTCAATGAACATTGAAAATATTCCAAAACCTCAAAGAATTTCAAAGCTAAATTAATGGAAAAGAATATAGACTGAAATATGGATTAATTTTGACCTGGAATGAACTAGACATTTTGTCAGCTGCCAAAACTTAATTGCCACATAAAGTCTATAATATCCTTTAATTTCTAATAAACTTATTGGTAGTCCATCAGCTGCAGTGTATGAAGTACTAAGACTTGCCTGCATATTCCTGGAATGTCTGGGTTATTTTCTCTGTCTACAAAAGTAATTATAGAGTGACATCATCATGGATGTGACCAGCTTTATATCTAATCAATGATTGTCAGCTAATACTGTGTAATAGCTTTTTCCATAACGCCTGTCTCTTAGCACACTAAGGAATAACGATTTTCCTTCACCTCTATGCAAATTTGTTTCAGATAATCAATATATCATCCTGCTTGTAAAGAAACAAAACTCTCTACCACCTACTTAATGCCATGAAACATATTTCATGGCAGTCTTCTTACAGATGGATGCTTACAGTCTGAATGGACTATGAATGGATAACTTGTTCCAAATAGATTAATACTAAAGCTTCTTAATGTTCTTCTATAAAGAAAATGACGGGATATTTTCTCCTCATAAGGATGCAAAACAATTCTACTTGTGAACAAGCTTTGAATTGCTTCTCTTCTGTCAAAGCCATTTACCATCCACACAGACCATATCTTTAAAAGAAAACATACAGAAGAAAGGTTTTTCCACTCACTTCAATAGAACTAGGTTTTTCTCACAGACAAAAGGTGAGATTGAACACATCTATAGCACTTAATACAAGCTCAATAAACACTGCATAATTCCCTTTGTTGAAGCTTCCATTTTTTTCATTTTGACCTTGCAATAATGGGAACTTAATTTAGGGTTATTGATTTGAGTTTTTTTTGGTCTATTAAACCAGCACTTAGAGAAATTCCAATTTCAAGACACACAGATGTGAAATGTTTTTGCATATTTTGCAGTGCTTTTCATTTTTACTGGCAATACTTAAACTATATTAAAATGTCAACATCACTATGGCTAAGAACAAATGAAATACAGTTTCTGTATTAACCTCTTTAATTAATATCTCCATTTATATCTTACTTTCTTGAGGAAGAAATCTATTTCCTTACAATAGCTATCACATTTATATTATGTACATTTCTGTGAGTATTTCTAGGTGCATAATGTCCTTGAAAAGATCAATCCAAAACACTAAAAAGTTCCTTCTGTTAATAGAGCAGCATATCCTACAGTGATACATAATTTAAACTGGAAGTGTTTCATCATATAAGATCACTAAGAATTATGCACTATCCCAAACTAAGTTGAAAAGAATTAGCTTGTCTAAATGCTTAGAAAAAAATCACTGTAATGAAACAGTTCAAATATTATGTTGCTGGCTGATTTTTAGTATGATAGATCAATTATCCTGTAATAGACACAGACAAACACATGCTGAAGCACATCTTGAACCAAAGAAGCATACTGGACCTTTGACAAAACTTCAGTTCCTTTTCTTGGTCATTAGAAGAAAAGCTTTGACTATATCATGGTTAATTTACCAGGAAACTCTAAAATAAATATAAATTTAACAGTCTTTGTCTTTCATAGGACCATATCATCTTTGTTACTTTCATAAACTATACTTAATCCTATAGAATTTCAGATTCTACATTGGAGTAATTGAACACTACAAATATAAAACTCTGCACTTTTTCAATGGTACTTTATAAATGAATACATATATATATATATATATATATATATGTATAGACACACACATATATAAAACCAATTTACTGTTTTCAAATTCACCCTTTAAATTAAAAACAAACAAATCTCACATGAAATGCCAGGCTGGGAAAGGATCTGCAGAGTGCAGAACAGGAAAAACAAAAACCTGCATAAACAAAATATTCTCATAAGTTACACAAGCAGCAAGCCTGGAGCTAGCAGCTACTTCTTTCTCACAGAGTCTGACATGCACAGAGGTTGACTGACCAGTGATGTTATGCTTACTTGAAGGAAGGTCACAACTGACCTGCAATCTATCAAATTTCCATGCTGCTATCAGCAGTCTATAATGCCATCATCAGTAGGAACAAGAATAATTTTCCCTTTTAAATAAACCTACAACACAGTACACTCACTCTATTCACAGCACTCTGCTCTTCAGACATGAGATGTAACGTTTTCTGGACACATTCATCTCTTTTGTTTATAAATATTGCATTTTATTCTGTCCAATAGCCAGTGTTTATATACTAGGAGAAAAAAAAAAATACTGCTATATTATTTTTACCACTGAACAGCATAGCAAAGGAAAAGAGATGTTATTACCAAATAATCATCACTGTCTATTTAGCAAGTTTGTTCCTCATATTATCTGATTTTTGTATTTTGACACTATTCTGTTATCTGGCGAGCCAAACTATGATAATTGATGAATTTATTTTTAAAATTAGGCAGCACAAAAAGGAAGGACTAACCCCAATGTCTGAGGCATTTTAAAAATTAATCAATGGAAAATAAACTATATGAAAAATCTTAGTGAAAAAACCAACCTACCTAAAAACTGCATTATTTATATTTTGCTTTATAATAAAGTAATTATGCTTTAGAATCTTCACGGGAACTATAAATATGAGTTTTTTTATTTAGTTCAGCTGACATATTGTAAATACAAGGACAAAACATGGATGTCTATGCACAAAGGCATAACTTCATGAAAGGAAGGAATTTTAAATAGCAAACATCTCATTAATGGGCAGAGCATCTACAGTTTTGCATGTCTGTAAATCATTTAGAGTTGTATAAAGCTTAGTTTCTTACCCCCTACTGTGTCTGTTTTGCAATGTTCCACTAAGATGTAGATCCAGCAGCTCAACGATTGTCCCATGGAGTAAAAACAATGCTTCATTTACTCTCTATGGCATGACCTGAGTCCCTCTGCCAAGTTTTCTTCCTTCCTTTCTCCATAAACAATATCTACATATTTAAAATGTAAGACAAAATGTAAAAGATGCCAACAAGTTTCAGTATTCAGGCTTCTCTCCCTTCCTCAGATGAAAAGGCAGGATTTAAAGTAAAAACAAGGAGAAACTGCCTTTTTTTTGCTTTAAGCAGTCCATTAAGCTGAAGTGCATTATTGAGCATGAAGACAAAATTAAAACGAAGAAAAAAAAAGGAGACAGAAAAGTAAAAAATCCCATAACACTAAAAAATAGATACCATACAAATGGAGCACCAGAGGGATTATGAAGGAAGGAACACAAAGGTTAAAACAACACTGGTGTGTCTTGATGCAGATGTTGTCCCTTCACCTTTTCCCCACCTTGTCATCTGCAACTCCCTACCTACAGAGCAAGTCCTTTATCAATGCAGTAATAAATTCATATGTGCAACCATCTGCCAAGCAGATGGGGCAGGTGCTGAGCATCGTCATTCACCAGCTTCCACTTGTGCTTGTCACGATCAGGAGTTAATAGACTTCATGGCAGGAGGTGAACTGTGTACACAGCAGGAACAACAGCACCTTGTGCCATGTTTGTTCACCCAGGGTCTCCAGGGAAAAAGAGGGTGATGAAGGAAGGAGGAGGCAAAAGAAATAGGACTTTTTTTCATCTAGCATTCCATTACATAGCAGCCACTAGGTGCTACCTCAACTTGTTAACAAATGTTACTTCTCCTCTACATTGCATCCCTTCCATCAGAGAGGTATACCTTTGCACCCTGAACTCACACAGTGAAATTCTGAAATTGTTAACATGTGACTTTATGTGAACAACACTCCTCTTTTTGTTTTTGGTTTGGTTTTGGGCTTTTTTTCCAAATGTAGACAGATAAAGAAACAAAGAAAAAAAACCAGCACATTTTCAGGAAAAGCTGGGAAGGAAACCCCATCTGATGGTAATCAGCAGCTGTACAAATTATACTAATAGTAAACATACAAAAGGACCATAAAAGGGAAGAAAATTTTCTTGTTTTCATTAGATCTGAATTCTGGACTATGTAAAACTGTTTCGAGAACTGTTTCATTTGTTTCCTCTGCAGCTTTACACTTCCATTATGCATTTGATATGACTGTCAATAAAAAGCCAACACTTACTCTAAAGAATCCCCACAGAAATCTGGAAAACTTCATAGCCAGTGCAATGTTTCTCACTGAGGTGTCAATGAAATCTGCTGGTGACTTCCTGTCCCCACAGAAGAGTGCCAGAGTATGTGAGCTGTTACTTAGCACTCTTTCTGTAACAAGAAACTCTAGCTTTCATAATCTGTGAAAATTACTTTCTCTGTACATTTAAATGTTTGTTTACAGAGAGAATTTTTAATTTGGAAAGATGCTAAAATAAACAGATAATATACATTCAGAAAATCAGTGTTAACTATGGAGATGATTCTTGATATTAATGAGACTTATTCAGTGTTTGTTTATTTTAGGTTTTTTTTTTTTATTAGCATCTCTTTAAAATGCTTTTTTTGGGGGTTTTTACTAGTATAATGTCTTATCACATAAATTTGATTTTATAATGGAAATTCAACAATCTAACAAAAAACAATTTCTTTACCAAAGGCAGGGTATCTCACTATATTTAAATTTACTTTACAGAAAATATTGTCACCTTAGTTACTCTCCAAGTATGTGTTTCAAAATCTCTACTTTTGATACTAATGCCTTATTTTGATTTCATATTGCCTGAAGAAAACATACCTCTTCCAATGGAGACCAGGAATTGCATGCTTGAACACAGGGTAGATTTTTTCCTATTAATGTTGAAGACTGTATTCTTCTAAATTTGCACCACAGATCATATCACTAACTTTGATTCCACACCTGAGCACATCTCTCCTATGTAGCATGATGACTTGCCAAAAAACAGTCAGCTGGAAACTTGTACAATTAAGAAACTCTAGATTAGAATGCAGCCATTTTAGTGTTTAAACAGAATGCAACTGGAAATGATAATATTTCAAGCTTTTATGACATCCTGATTGCTTTATAGAAAGCTCCAGCTGACAGATTCATCATGTGAGCAGTCTTTTTTTACTGCCAAATATTTACATACACATACAACTATATACACACTTCATGTTCCCACAAGATATTTTTCTGCTGATTTTTCTATTAAATATATTGATCTCAAAAAGCCTACATCCTCCAAGGAATAGTATACAACTACCAGTTGGCAATTGATACAAAGGAGGAAATAGACAAAGAAAAGTGATTTCTAGATTGTGCATCCAGAAGTTTATTATTAATAATATACAGAAACATTTTATACCATGTGAAATACTGAATAAGACTTCATAAAATCTCCTGCAAGTAAGAATTGTCAGTGTATTTTCAAGCTTTTTCTTTTCTGTTAGGTCATAAACATCTGCAACTAATGCAGATTCTTGCATCTATTTCTCATAATAGCACATTTATCTCCCTTCAGAGTCACACAAATATACTCTCTAAATCTCATAAATATGCAGGCTCTGACTTAACCTCATTTTGTTGACTCCTATGACCCAGAGATAAAAGCTTGAAATCTGTACCAAAAAGATGAGCAACAGCTGTTGACATTCTGAATTTATCAGTCCATGAAGAAATATATATATTTTATTAATTTATGATGCATGCTCAAAGTTACACAAAGATTAAAAATTTAAAACAGAAATTGGGTGCTAGGAATTCAGTCAAAGAAGAAAAATTAAGAAATAAATTTTTTCACTTTGTCTGGATCCTATGGCATTTTTAGAAAGCAGATCCAGAAAATAAAAAGTATAAACCAGTGAAGAGTGGATTGTAAATGGAGATGGAAATTGTTTCTATTGATTTTCACTTTGTTATGAGCAAAGGAGATACTAACACAAGGATTACATTTATAAAAAGCAGGTTCTGCATCATCAAGAGTCTCTACAAACTGTCCAGGCAAAGGTTGTTTCTTATCTTTTAATTACTAGCATTGTCCTTGTGTGAATCTTATAGCAAAAGGAAATGAAGAAGTTTAATAAAAAAATAATAATAATCACATCAAGCATCTGCATTAAAGGAAATGGGGGAAAAAACACCCCTAGGATTATGGATATAAACTCACATATAGTGTGAATAGTATATAGAACCAGTTCCATCCCTTTATAATATTTAATGCTAAAACTAGTCCTTTGCTTCCAGGTAGAAATAGAATCCCACTGTGTTAAGTGTCACACAAAGAACACAGTAAAAAGTCTTAATGTGCAGCCTTTTTCAGCAAGTAAATTATGTGATAGCTTTCTTTTTCTATAATCATAGCTTTTTGCGTAAAATTCTTTCTGGATTGGACAGGAAAATCTTTCAAACCTTTCACTGTTTAGTCTGCTAGAAGAGTTTGGGCTGGGATCATGCTGATCGATTGCAATAACTGCTGTGCCTCAGGTTTATCAGGATATAGTCCAATGAATCTGATATTTACCTGCTTAAACCTGAGATATTAAAGAACTGCAGCTACAATGGATAATTACTATCTTCCTTGCATTCTTGAGTTTGCAGATAGCATCACTGTAAGACCAAGACTCAGTCCCAAGGCCTGATTGTATCCTCATTTACATTTATCTGCACTGAGAATAATTCCACAAAGGTCAGTGGAAACTTAGTGAGGTAAAATTGGTGTGAAGTGTTTTGCAAAGTGAGACATAAAGCCATGGGTTTTGTGTAATGAATTCCCTCATATGCAATAAAGCATTTGAAATTGGAATAATTTATAATGGACAATAATAATGCACTATGTATAATTTACTCCTTTATAATGCAGTGGCTTTTTTCAGGACTGTTTCTTATCTCTTGGATGCTTTTTTTTTTCTATTTCTCTTCCTTTTCTACTTTATTATTACGTGGTTGCAGTTTTACTGTCTTTCTTAACAGCAGGACACAACAATAGAATTTAAAAAGTTGGGGCGGGGGGGAAAGATAATATATGGACAAATGTTCTTGTCCAGAATTTAAATTTCAGTTTTGAATACAAGTCACAGAAAAAGATTTTACATATCAATTTAGAAACAGTACATAATAAAGTATCTGTAACACTTCTAAAAACTGAACTGAAAATTATATAGGGTCTTGTCCTTAACAAGAGAGTTGTATGCTTTCTAACCAGAAGGAACTGAAATACGACTTCAGTTAAGTATGCCTGAAACCAAAGAAATTTTTAGTTTCAACACAATTTTCCCTTATGATCAAAGTTCTCAGGAAGAAAGAATAGTCTCTGATTCTATGTAAAATCTAATCTGTCTCTCAGTTTTCTGTATGGATGTCCCTTGAACGTGAGTGGCCACCATGGTGAATAAAGAGAGAATGAAAAGTATTGCAACCTGTGCCACATATCTATTAGTACTTAAAAAAATATTTATAAATTAAACTAGGCATTAATAAATTATTTATTTTTTTTTTCTAGGACAACTACAGGAACACCACCATACTCCCCTCAAAATTAAAAAAAAAAAAGAGAAAGAATCACCTACCAGAACACACTGCTTTCCTCTAAATACAGGAGGTGCTTTTCATCTAAGTAGATGAAGTTCCCTTTGGCAATCATTTCCTCAAGCATCACATCTATGCAACATACTCAGCATCACCTTGTCTAAGATATGTACTACATCCTAAAAGGTAGATATACATATTGGAGAAAAGGAGATAACATATTGGACTCCCATTCAGAATGTTGGGGAAAAAGAAGAAAAGCAAACTAACAAACAGAAGTCACAGAGCACCTTTGATCTGGAAGATTTCAATAAATAGGTGCCTAGAAGTTAAATTCAAGACCATACAAGATATGTCAAATGCATGTATTTAAAACAGTGATAAGGAATCAGAGGTAGATGTGTTTAATAGTCTGATCCTCTGTGTGAGTGATCCCTCTCCTTTCCAAGTGGCACAATAGAAGGCTGAAGGAACTACGGCTGGGGACTGACCCAGCTGTTACTGCCAGGTTGGTGATTATGTACTGTGCTGTACTCTAAGAATAATTAGCTGTTTCCAAAGATATTTAGCATCAGTCAGAATCAAAATTTTTACCAAGAGTGTTGTCAAAAACATACTAGCTGCATTTCACGATCTAGATCTTTAGCACTTTGGATTTAGGAATGTGCTTTCTCTTCTTCTCAGATGATCTCTTTACATGAAATTATACCAAGTATACACATATATCAATATTAACTGAAAATGAAACTGAAAATAATCAGACTCTTTCACCTCTCAGTAAAACAGATTGAGGGTATGATGGAACTGCCTGATAATCTGTCACAGAACAGTGAACAAAAAACTGCAAAAAATCACAGAATTAGAGGTTGGTTAAGGTTGGAAGGACCCTGGGAGCTCTTATCGTCATAAACCCCTACTCAAGCAGGGGCCACCTACAGCTGGCTGCACAGGAACACATCCAGATGGATTTTGAATTTCTCCAGGGAAGGATACTCCACAATCTTCTGAGTTTATTTTCATTTGAGGTGGGAAACTCCCCCACATTTTGACTAGCTTAAACATGATAATGGATTTAAAAAAAGACTATATAAACCCTGAAAGACAAATTGAAGAGCCCCAAAACAGGAAGAAATCTGAGTAAGAGGTTTATTGTACACATTCTACCAATAGTGCTAAACATTAAATTACCCTGTAGGAAGAGAAATATTAATTACTAAGTCATCCAACTACTACCATCTTCCAAATGGCATAATAGAATTCCAAGAGGAAAATTCCATTCTTGTTGCATGAAAACAATTTAATTTTACTATGTGTGGCAGGGCAAACATTGCAAAGCAACATAAAAAATACATAACTGATAGTTGCATAGTTAAATTTATTAAAGAAATAAAAGGTTAGATCAATTAAATAAGAATAGGTATGAAAGTATATTATCTGATTAAGCAAGTCTGATCTAAACAGGATTTAATTCTAACGTGGCCTGTAGAAAATGATCTTTTGAAATTATATTGGTGAAACTTATGCTGAGAGTCAATACTTATAGATTTTGAATAAGAAAAATATTTAACAGCTTGTAAAAAGTTTTCATGCAGATACTTCCAACTTTTGAGTATATAGATTGAGATTAGGGGTGGGGTGGGAGAATGTTTTTGAATATTCTGTAAACAAACTGGCATTCAGCAAACTTTGCTAACAAAAAATGCTTGCATATTTTTTGTAGATTTTACAAAGCATGGCTATACTTTTGAGAAAGCATGAAGAAAGTGTAAATCAGGAAGCTGCAATACTTTTAAAGAGTGTTAACAAAACAATAGCAGATACTCATGCTGGAAGTATTTGAGGAATGGTAACTAGTTGAAGATTTTCAAGGTGGGAAACACACTAGATGAAATAAGACAAGCTGACAAGATATACCAGATCAACCATGTCAAATTCTGGCAACACATCAGTTCATATGGAACAGAAATTGAAAGTGCATGCATGTATTATTTCTGAATATATTCTTAAATAACATAACTCCTTGATTTCAAAACCAACCAATTTCATCTATTAATAAAGTCTGCATCATTCCAGTTCAAAACTTAAGGTATAATCAAAATACTTAGATTAGTGGCAGTATAGATAGATAATGGGCAACAATATTACAAGAAGAAAAACAACAAAACAACAAAACCTCAGAGAAGTTAAATAACACATATTAGCAGGGATAGCTGTAAAATTATGCTGATGTAACTATGTCAACTCATGCATAAAATAAATATGCTGCACAATATGACCTTGTCTCTATGACTGTGACATTATTTTTCATGCATTTCCATCGTTGGCAGTCTGTTACTGTATGTTATTAACAAAGTTTCCCTAGCAGTTCTAAAACAACTTCACTTGTGATAATTTTTGAGAAATTCTTTGATTATTTAATTTTCCATGACATCCACTTTTTATTTAGTCAGAAAAATATTTAGTAGTGCACCTCTGATGATAACAACTGCTCTGCTTTTTCTTAATTTGTGTGTTGTTTTTTTTCAAACATGCCATATGACAAAAAGATTGCAAATTCCATCTAGAATTCTGAACTCAGTCTGGTAGTTCTACTTTTATTGAACAGTTTCTGTGAGGCTGTACATTATGGAATTAATACATAAGGCTAGTATATTCCTGAGAAGCTTGCTGCTCCCTGAGTCTTCTCTTACAGACGTAGAAAACCTAACCCTCCTGTATATTTCAAGATACACAGTGAACATGATGCAGCTGATTTTCCCCCCACAGAAAGATCATAAGATGTAGATTCATCTTTATTGCAGCATAGAAATAATAATTTCAGTTCACATCTTAGATTTAAACTGCTGATCAAAAAACAATATTTTGAGTCATGTAAGGACCCCTATAACTTTCAAAAGAATGAGAATGTGTATAGGATATGCTCCTTTACTTCATAAGAAATTGTATTGATAAAGCAAACAAATGAGCAAACTGCTGGGGTTGGGGGTCTACTGCTGGGGGAGGGTGTATTAGAAAATCAGGGCAAACCAAACAAGGTCTGCTTCATAAAATCAGACAAGATACATACATTTCTACAGAGGATGATTCACCACCTAAGTGCCAATAATCATGTCAAAACTGCACTGGTATGTTTCAGAACATCCACTAATTGTAGTGAGGTATAATAGTCCACTGGGAAGCCTGGAATTGTATAAAAAGCATGAGAACAGGATAAAAACCTACATTATAACAAATCAGGAAAAATGCTTCTGAAGTTAAAAATAGATGACTCGCTCACAGACCTGAGATGATAAATAACAAAGATGATCACAAAACTGAACCACAGAATTAACATTTTAAATGCACCTTCTTCTTCAATAAATGAGAAATAAGCAAAATAAACAACTCTTCTCACTTCAAATCTACAAGATTTTACAGACACAAGACAGAGTGAGAAGCTTGCAAAAAATACTACAATTAAAAGATTATTTCTAGTCTGAAGTCAAAATTAGCACAAAAGGTTAAATCCAAAAGGAAAAGAATGTCTTACTCCAGTTTAATATGTGGTTCTATTGTAACTGAATGCTAAATATAATATTATATTAAGACAAATTCTATGTCACTATATTATTTTCAAGCAGTAATAAAGAAAGAGTATTTTTACTAGCTCCTGAGGCCAAAGCACAACTGGAAACACTTTATTCAGACTTCATGTAATTTAAATCACACTAAAGAAAATATTAGTGGGCTATGTCATCCATAAGGATTGATATAAACAGATAGTGGAAGTAAGATATACACTGGGATTTGCAACTAGTGTTTCAGAGATGTTTCCATGATATGACAATATTTATTTAAAATGTGCTCATCCACCTCCTTCTGTGGCTTTTCTACTGGTATAGAGTTCTTTCTTCTGGTCTTCATGATTTGCATATCCTAATGTTGCTAAATGTATGGCCAGTATGCACACACTTATGTCTCGAGTATTATAACTACAGTACTATAACTGTACTTTATACAGTATTATAGCTACATAGATCACTTTGGAATTATGGAAGCTCTATCATACACCAATTTCTAAATTATATTTTCAATAATGGATTGTAAGATTGCAGTGATGTATCAATATAGATGGTATTACTAATAGCATTGTAAATATCAACATCTGAAAGGAAGAACACTAGCAACATAATTTATATTGCATATAACTTACATATATATAAATTAAATGAATGTATTTAAATTATTTTTTAGTATATCTGCTATTATACTACCACCTAATGGTAAAAGATAATTAATATAGCACACAATTACATAAAGATGTCCTGACAAGCTCTGCAATTCAAGCACTTGCAAGTAGCAACATCCTTTTCTTGGTCTTTTACAGGTCTCTTATTTCTCCTGCTGTTAAGACATTTTGTACTCCTTTCTCCATACTTCTATATTTTCCTGCAATTTTTACTACTTCAGGTACATTCATGGATTATTAAATAGTCGAGCATATATCATTGCAGATAAGGTCATATAAGTCCTGTGTTCAGCAGTGTAGAAATTTCCTGTCCTAATACAGTTATGCTAGCAGTTGCTTCCAGCAATAAAATTCCTTTGCTACTTAAACTAGAGTATTTACTTTCTTCCATTTTATTTTTAAGATATATCCACTTAAATCTGTAGTAAAGGATCTAGAGGGTGGGGTCTTGCTGTACAAGCAGTACTGAGCAGCAGTACACATGTGGTAAAGAAAGCCAACCACTTATCCATCTCCACACTAAAAGCATCAACAGCAGGCTGAGATAAGTGATCGTTCTCTACTACTCAGCATGTTATAGGAAGTTACATATGTCTAATTTCCACTTCCTTAGTACAAGATTTACAGTCATTTATTGTTTTTTTCTTAGAAGAGGCACCAAGATGATTTAAAGGCCTGAAGCATTTGATGGCAAAGGAGGGACTTAAAGATTTTGCTTTATCTAGTCTTAAAAAACAAAAATCAGTAACAGATTTCATTGTAGCCTTCCACTACTGTAGAAGCCTAGAATATAAGGGGGTATGCTTTTTGACTTTTGTTGTTCCTTTAGAGCACAAGAATCTTGGCTGCTCCCTTCTCCTTAAGGGTGAAGTGGCACAACTGCACAACAGGGAATGTGGAGAAAATTGAGTCAGATTCCACTGGAAGATGCATGTTAAAAACAAGAACAGGAACAAAACAAAACAAAACAAAACAAAACAAAACAAAAGACAAGAAGTAGGGAATGAAATCTGCAGCAAGGGAAATTTCAATTGGATATTAGGAAAAAAAAAAGCCACAATAAGAGGAATCAAATGATTGCAGAATTATGTGATTATGTACAGATTATGTGAAATATCCATTATTGGATCTGCTTGAAGCTTGACTGGACAATACCAGGAACAATGGAAAAAAACTATTGTCATGATCTGTCTGAACTTCTTGCTAGATTTTCTGTCAACTTATACCTAGCAAAACAACTTAAATGTACACAAAATCTTTGCCCAGCATTTTTTGTTTTTTTGTTGATGCTTTATGACTCACCATCATTTCCTTCAGAATGAAGTTTCCCCTCCGTGTGCATCACACATTAGGCTACATACAAGGATGTTGTGGTTACACCCCAGCTGGCACCTAAGTACCAGACAGCCACTTGTTCCCACCTCATTTCCTCACTTTCCCTCCAGTGGGGTAGGAAGGAGAATCACAAAAAAGTAGAACTTGTGGGCTGAGATAAGAACAACTTAACAATTAAAATAATAAGATTAATGAAAAATAGAGAGAAAAAGGAATAAAACCCAAGAAAAATAAGTGATGGACAATACAGTTGCACATCACCCACTGACCAATGCTCACCACTGAGCAGCAATTAGCCCCTCCTGGACAAATTCATCAGTTTATATCCTGAGCATGTTCTATGCTATGGAATATCCCTTTGGCCAGGTTGGATCAGCTGTACTGGCACTGTTCCCTCACAGTGTCTTGTGCCCCTGCTCACTGGCAGAGCAGGGGAAAGGGGAAAGTGGTTTAGAATAAGCACTGCTCCGCAACAACTAAACCATAATCTTGTTTTCAAAACAGAGTACTGTACCAGCTACAAAGAAGAAAATCATCCCGAATGAAACCAGGACAAAGGAAGACATTTTTTATGAAGAGTGTGTTGAAGCACTGGAAAGGATTGGCCAGGGAAGTAACAGATATCCCATCCCTAGAAACAATCAAGGTCAGGTTGGATGGGGCTGTGAGCAGACTGATCTAGTTGAAGATATCTCCAGTCATTGAAGGTAGGTTGGTCATGATGACCTTTAATTGTCCCTCCTAACCCATGATCCTATGATGACAACTTGGAACAAAAACAATAAAATCAGTGCAGAGATAGAGCAATTTTTATTTTGCTTTAAAATATAAACAAAAATAAACCCCTAGAACCTACACAAGGATGACTTTTGTTTACTGAAACCCCTAGAACCTACACAAGGATGACTTTTGTTTACTGAAACCTGTTCTTTGATAACACAAACTGCAAATGGGAGATTTAACCTCAGCTAAACAGAACACTAATTAATTAATTCTGCTGCAAATTAGACTTCTATAAAAAAATTTTATTCTGTTCATGATTGTACACAAATTTTTGAAGACTGATGATAAAAGCAAAAATATGACACATAATATTTAATCTCATTTTAAATTCCAACTTTTTATTTACAGTTATTAATCTGTATTAAAATTAAACTTTCAAAATAAGAGCTTCCATGATTTGTTTGTTAAAGTTCAAATATGTGATTAATTTGTCAATTCAAGCAATCACTATTGCAATTATAAAACATGGATCTCTTTTTATCCATTTTAGTATGGGATCATATCACATACTATAAATATATCACAGATAGCAATCACTTTCACAAGCTAAGCACTAAACTGAATACATTTTTCCCTTTTCTCCAATTCTCTGTCTCAGTATTTGAAGAAAGCAACTGACCACTGAATTTTTAAATCAAGTTAAAAATAAAAGTTCCAGATTATATGAATTATATCAAAGCATTTCTCTAACATGTGCATAGTATTATAACAGAGCTATAAATTCAGCTTAAACATAAAAATTAGATTAAAAAATAATTATAAAAGATAGGAAAGTACTAATCAGATGATGCAGAATATCAGTATTGCACACTATCATAATTTTAAAGAAAAGGACTGTTTAGATGAATAATTATGGTCAACATAAAATGGGCTGACAACTTAAAATATAATTCATCTGCATTTTGCTTGAATTTCTCCTATGTTAGATGTAATTCTAAACACAGTTGGAATTAAAATCTGTGCTCTTAAATGTTTTTAGTTTTATAACCTCTGTTTTTAATCTGAAACAAACATCATGTACTTGGTTGTCCTTCCTGTGTACTGCTGCCTTCAAAAGTCTAAGGGAGTACTCTGCCTTACTCTGTTGATGTCTGTAGAAGATACTTTGCTAAGACAACCTTCAGATTTAATGTTTCTGCTGTATCTCTTGGCTGAAAAACTCAGTATGCACGTGGCTATGAGCATTCCCTTTGCTGCAGTGCAATAATGCCCTTGTTTGATGAATTAAGCATCCTGTCATTTTTAAAGCACAGTTTGCTGTTTTATCCTGTGAGTACAGTATGTAGAACTAAGATCAACTGTTATTAGTAAAAGCTTGAGGCTTATGACCACTTCTGTTGAATTTACCTTTCATTCCACATAAAGTAAATGAGTTGGAATTAACAGGTCTGTCCTTGCAAAAGTGAACAGGAAGGCTGAAGAAGTAATTCCCTGATAATCACAGCAAATTAGTCTTGAAGTCCACTGACATGGAAATATTCTTACTGGCATCAAGCCTGAGGAGTAGGCATAATCCCTTATAGTAAAATTGTAATATTAATTGGGAAATCTTAACTAAGGAGAAGGTTCGTTTTTCTTTTTTTTTTCTTTTTTTGTGTTTCTATTTTTACCCTAGTTTAGAAACATTCTTTGCTAAAAATTATATGTATATGTGTACATATATACATAGAATATATGCACATTAGTCAAATTTTGAATATATATCCACAACTAGAAAGTCTACTCACACTTTTCTTTGGAACTGTGTGAGAAAAAGAACAAATCCATACCTACCAATTGTGAATCTAAACTAATTTTAGTTTTAAAGACAACATCTCACAATTACATGAAATCAAAATATTGCCCTCTAGACATGACGACTTCTTCTGAAAGAAGCCCAAAAGCCCTTGTTGGGGAAACAGGCCCAAAGCACCAATCCCTGTTAGTAGAAGCAATAAGGATCTTGAAGCTGTCAATCTCACACGAGGTACTAATGCTGATGCATTGACTTAACTGCGGGAGAAGCAGCAATCAGATCATCACAGGACAGGACCTTAGACATAGCAAAACAGTAAAAAAACCCATTACTATGGTGAGACACAATATAACAGAAGCATGACATTCCTTTCTTCATCATGTAAATGCAGAATTTTGAGTACTTGGTACTATTAACTGCAGTAAAACAAACTTCATTGTAACATTTTTGGGGAATTTTTTTTTTTTATGATTGGGTAGTTTGGTTTGTGATGATGAACAGTTTGATTGTTTTCTGGAGGAAGGCGTGAAGCAGCACACACAGGTAAGCAGGGTGACCACCAAACCACAGTTGAAATTCAGAGTACAATAACTTCAGTACCTCACTAATGATGTCGGGCTTCAGAGAAACACGGGGACCCAGGCTGGCTAGGCTCAGTTTATCCTGTCACCCAGCAGGGGTGGAGGCGGGCCTGCTGCCTGTCCCAGTATAACAAAAAACTTCTTGCAAGCAGGGTTTATCACAGGGCTGTGCTTTTATGATCTCCCTCTCCCTCCCAGCAGGAGGCCCAAGCATGCCAGTGAGACTGTGTTATCTCTACACAGGAATTCTAATTCTCAAACCAGCAGAGGATGAATGAATGGCTTACCCACATTCCTATCATTCCCAGCTGCAAGGTGGAAATTTCACTTGGGGTGAAATTATTCCCTCCCTCACCAAAACTTCTTATTTTAATCCTTTCCTCCCAACAGCGTGTGTTACTGGGTTTTTTTTTCTATTTCAAATAAAAATACTGGGTGTGATATTCTTACAACTACTTCTAATTGTTGCATTGGCAGGAGTCATTTGGAAACCAAAGCAAGGATTTAAAATTCCTAGACACCCAAAGTATATCCAAATGGATGGACATAGGACAAGAGTTTACACACCTGCTACATAAGTGACTTCATAACTATACAGAAAAGTAGAAGCCTGAATACACTTGTGATTGGACAGAACCAAAAGACAGGCCTGAAAATGCAAGGCGTTATGCAACAAGAAACATTTTTTGCCTTGCAAAACTCACAGTTAAGATAGAACAGTCAACAAAAGTTGGCAAAACACAGAATGGAAGTTAATACCATCCAGGGTTAAATACTAAGACAGTATGCACTAAATTGACACCATAAAAATACCCACACCATATGTGTTATATCTTAATGCTGTCATGGTCCAAAGTTAACTGCATATCATCTCTGTTGTCCTTTTCTCCTCTCACTTCAGTACATCCATATCTCCCTTGTACTGGGGAGCACAGACTGGGCCACAGCATTATAGATGTGCCTCACCAGGGTTGAGCAGAAGGAAGGATCATCTCCCTCTAACAACCCACTGGCGATTTTCTACCTGTCTTAGGTTGCAATACAGGCTTTCAAACCAAGACACAGCCTAACACAGCTAAGAAGGCTTTTGGCTGCCTTTGCCACGAGGGCATGTTGCTGGTGCATGTCCAGCTTGTCTGCCAGCACTCCCAAATACTTCTCTGCAGAGTTGCTTTCCAGCTGGTCAGCACTCACCCTATTCTGGTGCCCAGGGCTAATCTTCCCCAGTTGCAGGACATGGGACATGTAATTAAACATCCTTGGATTTCATGAGGTTCCTGTTAGCTCATTTCTCCAGCCTGTTTGTATGTAGCCTCTGAACAGTTACACAGCTGCCTAGCATATGAGGTTTATCTCATGTATATTATTAAGTTTTGGAACAAAATTATGAATTCATTGAAGAATGCAACCTCACTGAGTTAAAGTATGTGAAAATTAGCTGGAGTGTCTTAGTCCTTAAGTTGTCAGTTATATATGGCAAACTTCAACACTGACTTAGGGCTTCTGCCCACCCCAAAACTACAAAAATCCAACATGTTCCTGATCAATATGGAATATAACTACATCTTGAGTTACCATGAGTGTCTGGTGCTATTGAAAATTGTCATAATTGATGATTATATTACATTGACTTAAGACTTTTATTTTGCTGTCCATAAACTGTAAAATTCAGTGAATTAGCTCAGAATTTAAAAATTCCTATCTATATATTCCCTAATTTCCAGAAGAATACAAACAAATTTGTAGAAGAAATTCACATCTCCATGACCAAGATATATTTTGAAATAAAAGTAAAAAAAAAACAATACCATTGCCAAACTATAAATGCAGATATGCTTTCCCAAACAAGTTTTATATATCATCATCATAAAAATGTAGAATATCAGGAGCTTCCAAGGGTAACCAGATAAGAGATCCTGGTATGTGGTTTTAGCTCTAAATTCTAAAAAATACATAACTACTTATCTATGTAGATATATACTCAACATAGTTTTGCAATTGGCCAAGACCTAATTCAGCTTGCTTGATCTAGAATTATGTGATTTAAAGCAACCACTGAAATCCTCATCTTCTTTCTCCAAATAAGTACTGCAATCACCAACATACGGCCAACAGAGCTTGACACAGAGAGAAGAAACTGGAACTCTCCAAAAGGAATTAACTTCTCTGACAATTTGACTAATGAAAAAAAGAGAAAAGAATGCATCTTCCTCTCCATCCATATATTGAAAAATTGGGTTAAAGTGCTAAATTCAAGATGGCAAATCTTGTAGTAGATGAACAAATCTGTGACACCACCCTCCTCACCCCCACCTCCCAGTTATTTCCTATGGACAAACTCAGGAGAGTTTCACCCAGAATGCTGCCTTCTGTGAGTTTCCTTCCTTAGCAGACAACTGCATGGAGAGAGGCATAAATAGCTCAGAAACAAAATAAGGTGTGCTCCACAGACAAGCTGGTGGCTGGTATGATACATTCTGTGGATCTATTGCTGGAAGCTCAGCCATATTGGCACACAAATATATCTGAAAATTATAGCTCGATAAAGCCAAATCAAGACAAGGTTGTACATAAGGTGTCTCCAATGTCAAACTGGTAAGAGGGAAAATAAAAACACTGAACACTTAACATTTTTCATCAGTTGGATTTCATCACTGAAACTGCTTTGAAAACTAAAGGCCAGCATGTCAATAGATTATCAAAGACTTCCTGCAGAAATACAAGATTTAGGAGAACAGTGGTAAAACAATATGATAAAAATTTCATCAGAATTATAAAACACATGAAATACAACAATGGTTAAATAAAACAGAAAAGGTAAAAGAGATTTCTCTACAAACACAAGAAAAAAACAGAGAAGAGTGTCAACAAAAGTGACTAATATGGAGAGTTTTAGAATCAAGGTTTGAGAATGGCTAGTCCTGTGGGAGTGGGAACATGTAATGTAGTCTTTAGAACAGCAAACTGCACTACTGCAGGTGTTGAGTTATTTGTGTTCTCATCTGTTATGCATCTTCTGCCCAATAATTACCTTCCATAAAGCATAGTGGAAATGAGCTTTGCAGGTAATTTTTGAATGGCAATACTACTGATCATATATACATATACATAGACATAGTCATAGGTCTTATGTTTTAAAAACAGATTGTAATGTTAAGGTTGGTAACTGGTACTCTGCATCTGGAATTAATTTGTGGTCTGTAAATGGTAAAATGAACAAAATAGCCCCATTTCATTGTCTCATTCCAACTCAGCTGCAAACACAGACCCTCAAGATATACAAGCAGCACATATTTGAAATGAAAAATCTCTCTTCTAAATGTTATACAGGTATATTTGTATCATGTCTATTAACTCTTGTCACAACCACAGGAGAAAAAGAAGCTACATCAAGCCTCATGCTTTCCATAGCTTGTGTTCTCAAAGGAGAGCAGAAAAAGTCTTGCAAAAATCCCAGCAGAAAATGACTCCGGTTACCCTTCCATGAAACATGCTTAATGTTTGTTCTTAGTATTCATCAAACATTCTTTACTAAAGAAGGACTTGTTCTTTGCCAGACAACTTCTTCATTTAAGCCAGCAATGGTGTTACCATGCTTTACAGCAGGATAGAAGAGATACAATCCTTCTTTGTCATGCCAAAAGTAGACAAATAATCAATCATATTGCAATTAATACCATTATCATAATCAAGCTTTCTGGTCTTGTATTTCATAAATTAGATGGAAATCACACAGGAGAAATATGTTAATAGTTCAACAACTCTACCAGCCAAGACTTGGATGTTTACCCTGGTATTCCAAAGTATGAATATTTACAATGCTGACAGAACAAGGAATCCAAATGGGAGGAATTCTGATAATCAGGAAGACCCATGGCTCAGCAAAGGTAATGCATAATAACCTTTTAAATTAGTTTTATTATTTCTTTTTAACCCTTTTTTTATATCTCAATGAGCCACTCACATTACCACAGCTTACCAAACCTTGTTTCACAAATAGCAGTGCAGTTGCTCTGCCTTAAGTATTCACTCATTCATTAATTTATTTATCAGAAACATTTGAAACTAGGGAGGAAGTATGAGAATTTTTAAAATTATTTTCTTTTCTTAAGCACATTCTTAATCCTGTGGTACTGAATTGCAAAACTATGTGCAAGCTGATATTGCACATACTTTAAAGGTATTAAGTCCCAAACTATATAAGAATATGTTCCATGTAATATTTGCAAAATCTTCTCTCAGGTTTTGACTTTTTCTTTTCAATACTTACATGAAACTAATAGTACATAAGCAAACTAGCACATAAGAAAAGCCTAAATTATGTTTTCAGGCTGTTATTTACATTTTAAAACACAGCTGATGGCAGGTCAATGGTGACTTTAGTTAGCATAATTCTCTTACTATCGTTCCATGGATTCTCTATGAGAAGAGATTTTTGTGCAGCCTACAGCACACTGACAAATGAGAGCTGACAAGAATTTGTGTCCATAGTACTTAGTACTGACTGTGTTTTTACATGCTAAGCATGATCATCCTTCTTAAAAATGAGAAGAATTTCTGAGAAGTATGCCGGTTTCAGCACACTTCCATGCTGTGGAAAAGTGAGTCACAGTATTGTAATCTGGTCACTACAATTTCTATCAGGATTCAAAGACCTACCTACATGATAGTGTTGTTGATCATTCTCAAAGAACACCTCTCAAGCAAACCAGAAATCTAGTGTTGTGTATAGTATATATCATAACTACTGCTGGAGGATAAACACTGGCAGATTCATTATGCAAAATTTTCATGTCCTTTTTTGACATGTCTAAGTAGAACAGAGTAAGCCTGTGCAACAAATAGGACTTTGCCTCCAGAACTCATGTATTTTGGTGAAATCCATTGCATATGAATCCTCTTAGAGGCACTGTTGCTCAATATTTTTTGTGATACTTCTTTCCTGACTAATAAAATTGCTTCAGTATATTCAAACACATTGGCCTATAGGCACTTTGGAATATCATATAAATGCCAGTGTCAATACATAGGAACTCTCTGGAAAGAAATTTTAATCCCAGCTGTGATTTTTAGAGGATTTCTTTTATCTTTCTTTTGTTCTTTTTGTTGTATAGGAAGGAATTACACCCTTGCACCATCAAATACAGACTGTAAACCAGTATCAAAGTTTTATCCAAAGAGATATCTGTATTACATTTCAAAAGGGAAAGCAATCTTTAGAGGACAATCACTCCCTAAAGAAACCAGGTTTATAAGCAGCATCTCAGACTGGCTATCTCAAAACCAGAGCCTTCCAAACAAGTAGCCATTCCTAAAAAAATTTTCTGTGATCTTTTTTGGTAGGCAAGACTCGTTTAGTGAAACTTGGATATTTATAAGCTGCATTTCTGGAAACAGTTTAACAAAAATCTAACTCTATTTCTAACCTCAAATTTTATTTTCTGTGACAATGGACAGTTTGAATTCAAAACTGTATTTTTGCTAATTGGCCTCTGAAGAAGAACAGATTCTGGGGAAGACAATAGTGCTTAGTCAACAATTCCTATTTTCACAGCCTCTAAGTTCCATTCTAAAACACTATGGCAAGGGGAATAAAGATTCATAGGTTTTTCATTGAAAAACATTGCCTGTCCTCCTAAAGGTCCAATTCTTCAAATCTCACTTTGTGGCACAGACAAAATATTAGCACACTAGTGTTAAGTACACTCTGGTTGAGAAGGAGAGGGGAAAGCATTCTGGAAAAGTTGCTGATTTTGTCACATAGAGAGTACCCGAACTTGTTTACATTCTGAGGAATCAAGCATTGAAAATGTATTGTTTTTTATAAATTGCAGCATTGGCTTCCAATATAAAAGGAATCTAAGAGGGGAAAGAGAAATAAATAACCCTTGGTACATCCCTGTCCACCATTTTCCTATATGCATGAAAATAGGTGGCATATATATACCACAATTGCTTATATCCTTGCATGCAATTCTAAAGTGCCTTGGAAGTTCATGTGTACTGGTATTTTCAGAAATATCATCTTCACTACCCTGAAAGTATTTTTGTGTGTGTAGATCTCAGTACAGGAAAAGTACATCATGGAAACATGAGACATCAGCTACTTTGTGCACAAAAGTTTAAGTAGCTAATAGCTAGAAGCTCAAACTGAGTTATAGCTCAACACTTAAACTTGTGAAAAAACACAATATTCTTTCATCTGTGTTTTGCTGGAAGGGAATCCTACTACTGACAGAGCCTAACCCTTGCAAAGGGATAAAACCTGTAACTCTAACAGAAGCATTTACTTCTTGTAGCACAGGCATTCAGGCTTTCAAAGGTGTCCAAGACTGAAGTCTCAGTAATAACCTTTGAATTTCTTATCAGCTAATTCAGTAGCTGACTGACTGTTGTTGTCTGCTAATTGTTCAAGAATTCATTCTTATTCATCTATGTTATGTATTGATTAGGAGGCTGGGACATTTAACATAGGACTGTGAATTGAGTGACATATTCTCTAAAGGTTTACACAATATAGTAATTTCCTAGTTTCAGTCCAAATTGCTAGAAATCTTCCCAAGTACATATTTTCCTTTTCCTCTTTGCCTTTATTATTCCAGGAGTATAAAGTTTGTTTTCAGAACATGGACTGAAGTTGCAGTTATTTAAATCTACAGAAATTTTTAATTGTGTTTCTTTCTGATAACTGTTTTTTTACAGACAGAAAGATGAGTTTAACTATATTGTGATTCCAGAATCGGCGGGTGCAAGGGATACTTAAGCATATGCAACACCAGTAAAACACAAAAAATTGTGGAGTTCACATAAGCAAAAACCATGCACCAAACTATTTTAGTTGAAATATTATCAACACCTAGTATGGACTTATTAATACATTACTAAAAATAAATGTAAAAATTATAAAATTATAAAAAGAGTTTGCATACTGCATCAAAATAGACTTCAAATATGGTACTCAGTAGAAATGTCACGGTATAAGCAAGAAAATTTGCAGGTTGTCAGGTTTTATTAGTTCAGTTCTCATGGTATAGTAAAGCAGCAAGACTATTTTAGGCTGAACTTGATCTTGAAGGCATCATGATTGCATTTGTACAATACTGAATCTGACCTAATCATCCTGGCAACACGAGAGTGGGTTGATGTCATCTGTAGCATAGTTCTCTACAATCCAGTTTATCTAGTCTCTATTAATAAAAAATTGACTCTTTTAGGAATAGATAAAAAAGCTGTAGGTTGACCCTTCATAACTTGAACTGAAGTGTTAAATTCTTTCAGTAAACTACATTCTTACATGGCATATTTATTGAAAAATACAGCAGAAAATAAGTTAGAGTGGAAAATTACAGCAGGTCTTAGTTTGCTACAGATATCTTTACGAAGATGAGCACTGTTGATTTTGTTTTCTAAGGGAAAAACTATTTAACAATAAAAGAAAATAGATCTTATCCTTTTAGACAATATTTAATTAACCACTTGAATATGTCTGTCTGCATTCTTTTGTGCTTCTGCATTGCCACATGGAAGAAAGACAAAAGGGTGTTTCCTAGGCTTCTTATTTGTGTGCCATTCTAATACCACTCACACAAGCAATTTGTTTTAAGAGACATACTATTTGTAGATTGACTGCCACATTACAGTTGTGTGAAGAAAATTGCAACACACAAACCTCCTTAACCTCTATTAGTCTTCAGCTGTATGGAATGCATTTTAACCTGTCAGATCTTGTGTTCCACTGCTCTAAGATCAAGCCATATGTAATATTCATCAGTTTAAATAATGTCGGAGACAAACACTATTCACAGAAACTTCCTCAAAGACTGAAACAAGTAGCTGGTGTTGAGTATTATAATACTGTTTGTTATCTCTCAGCAATAGAGAGAGTTCATTATTGGACAAATTAGCTTCTAAGTTACTGATGCTGATCCATAAATAATTGGAACCAGCAGAAGTGTTCCTAAGAATTTTTCTGCTGTGCTTTTACTTATAGAACTACTTGGAATGGGTAAAAAATAGGTATTTAAGGGGGAAAAAAAATCCATATATACTTGTTTCAAGTTTACCGCAAGCTATATAATATCGGGTTGGTCTTGTAAATGAAAATGAGGAGACATAACTTTCTTAAATATCTCAAAAGTCCCTAATGACAACTCACATGTTTTATGAAGGTAGTGGTTCTGCTAATATCATTGTTTTGAGAAAACAGCATAAAGACACTGTAGGCACATGCTGTAGTAATTTATCAGACAGTTAAATTAAAAATAGTAACACACCACTATAAGATGTATAGTTTTCTTTCAGTAAAAATAACCAAAACCAAACAAAAACCCAACAAACCAACCAGCCAACCAACCAACAAATAAACAAACAAAACAACCAAAAAGCAAACTGAAACAAAACAAACAGAGCTACCTTGTCTTGAACTACAAAAAGAAAACTAATGGTATCTTGCCTTTGTAGATGGCATGAACTGATACAAGAGTGAAAAGCAGGGACTTCTGCACTGGCACAACAGCTGTGTTTCCTTTGATCAGGTAAGAAATTCTGTCTCCTAATAAATTCATAAATGCTCTGCTGATCTAGAAGGTTTATACACAAGGTCAATGCAAATTCATCTTGAACTACTCTGACAGCTAACAACTGATGTTATATCCCTCAGTTAGGTGGAGTTAGGGTGAGGATGTAGGAATGGAGCCCGTAAGCCATGGTGGGTAGTATAAGCTTGGAAGGCAAGAAGCAAAAAATTCTAAAAAGTTACAACATTTTTTAAGTCACTGTAAAACGAAAATCTTGTGTGGTTACCTGTAGAAAATCTCATGTCAGAGTCAAATACATTCATAATTAATCCTACAAAAACTACTGGTAAAAACTACATTCTAAATCAGTCCTAATTTTTTGTAACTGTTGTCTGCCTAATAAATGCTTCTTAACCTATATTTCACTTCCACTTCAAAACAGCTAAGAAATTGAATTTTCATTATTAACTAAATTAAAACTTAGTAGCTATCTGATTACATCAATCCTACTTTTCTTACTTCATTCTTATTAAATATTTACTATCTGCTTCTGGAATTTTACACTGCAATGACTGACATTTCCCTGAACTTCCCACTGTTTTGCATCGTGCATGAGGTTGGAAGGAAGCAGGAAAGGCTAGTATTTCTATTGCTTCCTCTACAAATTTTCTCAACATTTCCAGAGGCACAACACTCTTTCAATTCTGTAAACAGGGTACAGGCTCTATGTACCATATAGGTTATGTATCTCACCTCGTTCTTATAAAATGCAGGAATACATTGAGTATTGAAGGCTATCCACAATTGGAAATCAGTTTGTGTAAAATACAAAATAAGTTCTCATCACCGTGAAAGACTGATTTTATTACAAACAATTGTTAATACCTTTTAGTTATATTTGTAATACCATATGGTCTAGAATTTTTGCATCTTACTTCAGTCACAGGAGTGATTAAGGAAGGTACTTAAATGGGTTATAACCACAGTGTAGAAGTTAGGTGAAGACGAAATAGTCTTTTTCCAATTGTTATTCTGGTAAAATGTGACCCAAAACAATTTAAATCCACACACAGTTCTTCAGCTTTGAACCTAGCCATTTAGGAAATAAGGTATGAACATTCCTTTGCGTTAAGACTATTAGTGTATGTAACTCTCAAGATAGACTTCTATTTTATTCTTTTACTGAAATCTACTGAAGAGGTTGCATACTGAGTATTTTATGAAGGCAACAAACAATACTAGTTGACTATATTCAGTCTGGTTTTGCAGCTCCATCGGCATTAAATATCTACCTTGCTCTTCTGAAAATTCAACATTTTAATGAACACCTTCATGTTTTCCCTGTCAATGCCCACTATCTTATATCAGTTTGAAAGTAGTAGCAAAGGTTAGTGTTTCCCCATCACATTATATTCATATAATTATATTCATATCAGATAAGCTGACACAGAAACGGTAGTTTCATATAATTAGGTCTCAAGTAACTTTAAAACACACACAAAATTCCCAAGGAAAAACAGAATAACACAATGACAGATTAAAAAAAAAATCTTCACAATTTTTTAATGCATACCAGCATTCTTACTTCAAAGCTGTTTCAGATTTGATCATTTCAACATAGCCATTATGAAGGAATAACCATGTCTAAGCATCTCCTTTTACTCTCTGGAGTAGACACCCTGTGGTAGACTCAGTTTCAAAGAGGCTTCCACATTCCTGAGGTAGGTGAGAGCGGAGCAGATGTGAAGCATACTTCCTGAGCAAGTACCACCTCTCACATTATGTGCAACTTAGCTACTCACAAAATGTTGGTTCAGACTACACCTAGATTTTTAAAATTGTCTTCCTGAATCAGAGTTAGAGGTGATTTGCACAGATGGAGACCAAGAAATAGAATGTAGGTCAAGATATAACCTCAAACAAAGCTGGTTGCAGCTTTCCAAACCCAATGAAAAAATAACCAAAACAAGCAGAACTGGAATTTCAGAACAAATATCACAGAGAAATAGAATTCATCATTACATGAAAATATTGTGTGTGGGAAGAGACAAAAGATAGCATACAATGTAGAGGGTTCTGCTTTAATTTTTGTTTTCTTGCACTGGGGCAGTAAAACATGTACAAACAAATACACATTCCAGATGGCTAAGGCAAGCATACTTGCTCCTAATAGATTCAAGATATTGTTTAGTACCAGCTTCACTCTTGTGGAAGCAGAATTATCCCTGCAATACTGCAAAGGTCAGTGAAAGCATAAGGTGCCTGCTGTGTAAGTATCACTGCACAATAGGAATGGCCCAAGAGATACACGCTAGGTAAGTGTCTCTGTCCACATTAAGATAAATTTGTTGTTGATAAATTGTGCTTGTGTAGACATTAGAAGGACCATAACTAAAGCACAATTACATGGAAATTGAGCAATAAACGAGCATAACTAATTCATAAACAGACAACATATACATAGTAGTTTTGTCAAATCTTGCCATCTGTTGCATATGTTCTATGTAAGTAGAAAAATAAAATACAAAAGGAGCCGATTTTTCCCTTACAATGATCAAACTCTTCTGAATTCTTTCATCTCCTTTCAGATTGTAATACATAGAAGTTCATTGACTTGAGGCCATTTTGCTAGTTTCTGACAGTCAAGAAAAATGAAAAAAAGAATAAAATATTAACATCTGAAAGGATGCCAAGTATTTGAAAATTATTTAAAAAATAAATGCTTCTTTTCTTCTACTTTTTTTTTTTCCAAATGTGTTTCACACCACACTGTATTAAGAAACAAGTACCTTATAAAACTGTTCATAACATTTGTTTTGTTTGGTGGCAGAAAAAATACTCTTTAGTAAGTAATCAAATAAAAGAAATGAAGTAAGTTATCAAGGCTCCCATATTCAAGAAAAAATAAAATGAACAGTGTCTTTATATCCTTTTCACTTTTTTTTTTAATCACTGTCAGTAAGGAGTCACTTTAAGCTAACTTAAAATTAAACACCAAATTTATTTACAACTTTTTACAAAATAAAATGAAAGAAGCATGTTGCCATGGTTTTCCTGTATACCTTGGAATTACTTCAAAATCCTTCACTAAACACATAAATATTTCTATAATATTGTTCATATATGCATAGGTATGTATCTGTACACACATAAATACATACACAAACATATTAAAAGTCATTATTATGAATGCAGCTGGCTTAATGTAAAAAACATCCAGGAAGAAATGTTTCCTTTACCCTTTCCTTCCAGCAGATGCCTGAGAAAACCAAACCAGATAAGGGAAGAGCACAAAACAAAATATGACTTTTATGCGGAAGTAATGGTCTAGGGTTTTAAGCAGAGGATTCAAGAGTGAGATGTTGAAGCTGCCATAAATCTTTCTTTTTCTGAATCATCTCATTACTTAATAAATAACTGAGGAGCAAACAGAATTAGAAAGAACTACAAACTGAGAAAGAGCATTATTTTACCAATGAGTATTTGAATGGCTTCTTCACCATTCACAGTTTTGTACTTGCCACACTGGGCTAGGTGAGTCAGTAGAGTAGTTTGAAGTCTCACAGTCTGGCAGTACTAATAGGCAAGCATATCAATTTACAGACACAGATTATATACACAGTTTCTGGTGTTTGGTGTCCACTTCTACAGTAACTGATCAGAGAAAAGCTGTAAATAAAGCCATCTGCTGATGTCACCATTTTTTCTGAACCAGATAATCTTTGTCTGCATTAATTGTTGCTCACTTCCTTCCAAAGTAATTTTCAAGGTGATCAAGGTGCTTAGGATAGGAAACTCAACAAGTTTTGACTTCCAATTTCCTTTGCAAAGACCAAAATCCTGTTTTGGGCAAAGTATTCCACCATGACATTTCCATTCACAACTAACTAAACAAGCTATTAAGTGTACAGTGTTAAAGTTTTATAGGCCTTGGTTTCACAAGGCGCTGAAAAGCAGACTCAATCTCTGCAGCCTCGTGTGAAAACAGTCATATTGTAGCCTGAAACAACTGGTGCCTCTAGTTAATTTTAACAGATTTATGACATTTTATAATGCAGCTGCATTCCTATTAAGTCAGAATGGCATTTTCAATTATGTTAAACCATTTTTATTGATCAACTTTGGTTTCTGAAAGAAAAGGGTTTCTTCTAGGAGTAAAATCTCTATACATGAAAGCGCATTTAATGCCAACCTTTAGGAAAAGTTGGTATTTTTTAACACCATCTCTTAGTAATAACATAAACAATGTTTCCCAGCAAACTTTTCCTTACCAGACTCGAGAATTGTGTACTTGAGGCATCTTGAAGGTTAGGCTAGCTTCTCTTTTTCCAAGATGTTTGAAACCTACACATTACACTTGTCTGTCTACACAGATATTAAAGTCTGCTATCCTATTTGGCAGAGCAGAAAACTCGAAACAGAAAGCAATTAACACTCAAAGTTTTTTAAAGTAATACCTTAACTGTAGCCTTAGCCAACAGGTAAGTAGGCACAATCTACACAGCATGATACATTTATACAAATGGCCCTGGGAGCACAAATGGTTACATGCAATACCCTGTTGTTTATACACACATAATTTTACATTAAAAAAATCTAAATAAAGGCTTTCTCAGACAGAAGAGTATCTAGTTAAACTTCTATTCTGAGACAGTGGGCAAAACCACAAATACCTCCACCCTGTTTCAGTCACCAGTGTTGTTATAACAAATTCTAATTCAATATTACCCCACTTATCACCTTCTAATATCTTTGTGTTATCTTTCTACAAGGTCAGCAATGACTTAAAGTGAAAAAAGCTATAATTCTCCTTAAAGGAAATATGCAGCATTTTCTTTTCAAAGAAAACAGAATCTTCCTATCATATCTCCATAAGGATTAATGTGTGCGTGCAATACATGTTTTACTTCATAGCATTTTTGTTGTGCTAGTAAAGCTGCCCTTAAAATATACTTTACTAAGAAATACCTTCAAGGCATTGAGTTCCTTGTGGTATAATTCGTACACTTCAAAAGAATTACATACAGGATGGATGTGGTCCACAGTATCTGCTACTGGCATTGTTTACCTCCAGGTGGAATTGAATTCCCTGAACTCTGAAGAGCAACAAAACAGTAATGTAACATATGTGCAATCACGTCATTTGGCCTCTATCTGTTCTTTAAAAGATAATTCTTCAGGAATTCTTTTTTTTATTTATTTTATTTTTTTTTAATTTAGAAACCCTTAAAGTTACTATGTACATAAATTAGTCGTATTTTTCTGTGCTAAAATTTTATATGCTTATTCTTCATAAACGTTCTATTATACCTATATCTACTTTTCCCAGAAGACAGTAGAACTTACATATTGCTAGAACCACATTACTGCTGCAGTAATTTTCCAAGGATCAGGAAAATAATAACTTTTAAAATACATGCTGATGGTTCTTGCTAGTGTTACCTTTTTTTAAATTACAAAGATAGATCTAAACTCAGGAGTTCATGAAAAAGGAGGCTGCATCAAGAATTTAATACAATTCTCACTTCTATTTTTAATTCTATAAATTAGGAAGGTGTAGTTGCCAGGGATTTTTTTTCCTCCTGGGAGCCTTATTGCATTGAATCATCCCTACAGAAAACCACACAAATATCAGATACAGGGAAAGGGAGGAAATAGTACTCTTCAAGTACAACTGGCAGTGAAATTAACTCATCTGGAACCAGGAAGTATTAGTCTACCACAGTTGTAACAAGGAATTTCCACCTGAAACAACCTGAAATTAATAAATAATAAATGTATCAAACTGAAGCAAAAGAGAAGGAATTAACAGAATATTTTTTTGGTTCCTAAAAAACTATTTCAAAGGGAATGAGGAGGTAAGAAAGAGTGGGAGGGTTGTAAGCGGTTTCCATGGTAACATAGAGGGAGAGTACAATTTGTTAGGACAGGAAAAAGAAACAACAGTTTAGTTTGAAACAGAATTATCTGAACCTTTTCAATAAAATGGAGTAGGTGAGATTGTCTTCATACTAAAGCAATGTTCTTGGTCTTGTTCATTGCTTAATGATTAATTTCCCTCAAGTATGGATTCTCAGTTATTGTTATTAATTTTTTTTAATTTTTTTTCCCTTCGCTTAAAGAAACAATCAATTTAGAGTCTTTGCTTCCTCCTTTAATGAATTTTAGGGAATCAGCATCTGGGGTTTAAAATTATTTTGAGCTGGATGCACAAAGGGCCATTAGATACTATCTGAAATATTTTCATTTATCTCCTCTTCCAGCTGTAACCTGTTAATTAAAAATGGAAAAGAAAACTACAAACAAAAAACCTAATTTAGTTTTAAATACAAATGTTGATATATGACTAACCAGCAACTAACCTGGTTGCAACACATGCAAGTAGTGAGGTGGGGACTACCCAACAGTTCTTTTGAGCACAGGGCTGTTGTTTCGGAAGTTAAATAGCTGTGCAATCAAAACAATAAGAACTAGGGTGATAGCTTGGGGCTTTTTTTGCTTTTAAAGGTGCAAAAATTCTCTTGCCCATGCCTACCAGAAAGACACTAGGCTTCCAGCCCATGTGCTGTTGGGCACAATACTGTGCAAACCTTTCACTCAGACTGCAATCCCTACTTGAAGTCTGCTGCTTTAAACAAACTGTGTATAACACATGTCAACTCTCCTCGGACAAACAAGAACAATGACAAGGGATGAACAAGTTTAGACCAGCACCATCAACTCCAAAGTGTCTGTGGCTTGCAGTTATCTTGAAAAGCGTGATTAGAAAGGGCACTGTGATGTTAGCCATGCCAATTCTTCAGGGCTCTCTCTACCTTCTCTATCTTCAGTCACTCCTCTGAACACTCCAACATGGCATGAACAATCCAAACACACATAAAAACATCACAGTGCCTCACAGAAGTAGAAAACCAATAGTGCTGAATGAACTTATTATTCAACAGTAATTGCAAAATCATTTTAAAATTAGACCAGAATTGCTGCAGCTATTCTTGAGTTTCTCTGATTCTCTTTATTCAATTCCTGTGGTTACCCAGGAAGCATTAGAGTAACAATAGACATATGGAATTAAATGAGTGAAGTTTTTTCAGATACTATGGGAGGTGAAAACATCTAAATGTGGTTAGCAGATGTGGCTGACAGTGTGTCTTTATCTGATGTAACTTCTTAAATCTCAGGGAAAAGCATAAAAGATAACCCGAAGGACATGGTATGAAAGTTATTCAGATAGATGCATATATTACATTTGCAGTGTAGTTCTAAATTCACAGTTACCAAAATGCCTTTCAGTTACAGTCCCAAACATGTCTTACTACTCTCACCAGTGCATATAAACTTTTTTGTAAGTACTTTAGTCTTCATACAAAGCAAGCTTACTTACCAAAATAAGGAATCACCCAGCTATATGGAAAACACACCAAATATTTACAGTGTTAAACAATTTCCTCTGGGTGACAGTTGTGGTCAGTGAACTACAATAGCTAATCTGCTATGAAGATTTTTTTATGCCCCAATGGATCACAAGATGACTACAGATAGTCCTCCAGGAGAACTTGATAGAAACAGAAGAGCAGCTGCTACCAGGGTACAGAACCATCCCTTGAATGCACAAAAAGCATGTTTTCCTGAGAAGCAGTCTCCAAATTCAAAGATATCTGATATTGCAGCAGAATGCAATATTAAAAAGTGACATCACACAGCCATTCATTCAGTCACCCAGGACGATGGGGAAAAGATCAGAAAAAAAGGTTGCGATGTAAGAGTTTAATAGGATAGAAAAGGGAGGGAAAAAATAATAATAATAATAATAATAATAATAATAATAATAATAATAATAATAATAATAATAAACAACAAAATAAGTGATGCACAATGCAGTTACTGACCAATCACTAACTGATGCTCAACTAAGCTCTGAGCAATGGGCTGCCAGCCCTGTCCAAACTTCCCCAGTCTTACTGTTCAGCCTTGACATCATACAGCATGGGATATCCCTTTCATCAGTTGGGGTCAGCTGTCCTTGTCTGTGTCCCTTCCCCACTCCTTGTGCACCCCTACCCTCCTCGCTAGTGTGGTGGTGTGAGGGGCTGACTTGGTGTAAGAACTGCCCAGGAAAACTAAAACATCAGCATGTTATCAACATTATTATCTTCCCAAATCCAAAATACAGCTTTATATCAACTCCTAGGTAGAAAACTAATTCCATCCCAGCCAAAACCATGACTAATCCACAATGCAAAATGGAAATACATCAATAAAAAAAATCCCATCAAGAGGACCTATGAAAAGAAACTTTAAAAATAATTCAAGTATGGGAAGAGTGTCTATCACTGTAATAATTCACTGAAATTAAAAAGGCAGACTACACAGATGGATCTGTATGCTCAGGTAATATTTTGATTCATCATTCCCATTGACTTTATCATATTCCTTAACATTTCCATTTTCTCATGTCCACTCAGTTTGTATAAGTCATTATTTTGTACCTAAGTAACTTTAAGTTCTTCCAAGAGAGAAGAAAATAAAAAGACATAAGAGGACTAAATGGATATTGCTTATTTGCCTGCAAAACAAACATGATGTTTAAAATGAAGTTTAATATTTCTGATCTAAATTGCTATTTAATAATGTTTTGAAGTGACTTCAGTGACTATTTCCAGCCAGAGTCAGAACACAGATCATTTTAAGAATGAAGGTATCTAAATTCTTCTTATGTTCTGCCTCTAGGATTTGGGATTAGGGATGAAGTGCCACACAAACACCATCCTCTTCATCTGTCTATTAAATTGCTAGACACACAATTCCCTGGATTACCACAATCATTTCCTGCTCAAGAAGACACATATTGACACATCTAAACTTTAAGAGTGCTCTCTCTGTTACAAAGTCTGAGATATAATCTCTTTGCTTACACCTATCTGCTTTCCAGGGAACATAAAATCATTAGGGAAAACAAGGGCATTTTACTATGCCCTAGTTTTAAGACTTATTTAAATTCTTTTGGTGGAACATAAAGATCAAATACATATACGTATAAATTTAAATCAAGCATTCATTGAAAAGAGTGGGATCCAGGTCTTCTTGCCAAATCCACTAACATTTCTCTTTGAAACAATAATTTTCCAAAATACATCAATGTGATAAAGAATATGAAAATTAACTGTGAAGAAGGTGTTAGTCCTAAGGACCTGCAGTCCTGCAGTCCACCCAAACTATACAAACATACAAAAGGCATAATTTCTTCACATTTGTATGACAGTTTTAAGAAACAGTATTGCACACAGTTTCTTAAAAAGTGGTTTACACTGCAGCATAGTTATTATCCGTGCTGATAGCATTTTTTTTGTTGTTTTACAGAAATGGCAATATGTCACCACTTCTATCAATGCTAGTTAAGACTTGCAAATCTTTAGGCTAATTTACTCTGACCTTATCCTCATTGACTACACTAAGAACTGTGGAGGTTTACTCTACTGAACATAGCAAATACCACTTCCAAGTTACTGTGCTTTTATATTAATGAGGATAATAATAAACTCCCCAATTCATGGGAATATATTTTCTTGTTTACTGCATTTATATTACTGAAATGATTTGATTATATAATTCAAATTCAACCTCTACTGAAGTTCACAGAAGACTCTACATTCTGTACTACTGGGTGATATTAACAACACCTACACTCAATTTACTAATATTAATGGCAATGGTCTTAGTTTGGCAAGCTCTATAAACATGAAAAAAGTTTTAAAAATCATTTAAAAGCCTGTAACATTGCACACCAAGATAAAACTGGTTCCAGCTCATCTCTGCCACTGCATAAGTGCTGTGTATGGATCAAATTCTAGAAAAGAACCCTTCAGTAAATCCAGGTCAACCCATCACATCTGGGAAAGTACAGCATATCATAGTGCCATGATATAGTACAGACTAAGAATATTAGCAACAAACTATAAGATACAGACATTAATGATTAGGTAAATCTTACATTAGAGAGGCAGAAATAAATACTTATTGTACTTTTTTATATTTGTTAGCTAAATTCTCCCATATTTCATTTTGAAAAGTATAAATGAGAAATTTCACAGATTTAAATACGTTTTATTTCTTTCTCTGGAAAAAAACTTAAGCCATATGTTTCTTGCTTAAATGTCTATTGTTAAAACTTTTCATTGCTCTGCAATATTTTTACATATATTACAGCCATAATGCTTTTCTTTCAGAGATTCTCAGATTGTTTTTATTCCAAACCTCAAAACAAATCTGATTTGGAATTCTTGTAAAAGTCTTGGTGAAATACATTTGGTTATTTTTAGTGTTTTGTGAACAGGGTAGTGTAATTTTACTATAAACAGGCAAGTGTCTTACTTAATTTAATTGGAGTTAAACTTTATTTTAGGATTATATTTGCAGAGATTGAATCAAGATGTTTCTTGTTCTATATATACACTCTAATTCTTAAAAAATATACCTAACCCATGGCACTTTACAACAGCTGTTGCCCTTGCAGAATAATATCTTATCACTAGAGGTCTTCACATACATTTTAGTAGAATTTAAAATTAGCAGATTTTAAGAAAAATTGGTCTTTACATTGCCATGTATCCCCCTGAAGAAAGTGTTTATTCATTATATTATCCCTTTTAAATAAAAGTGCATATGGAGATTTATAATTCTAAAACTTGTCTTTTATTTGTTTGGACTTCTTTTATGTTTTAGAGTGTTTTTTTGAATAATTATGTAAAAAATATTATAGGTCATTAAGGGGGTTTTAAGATCAGTTTTTGTCATTTTGCCTGAGCAATATTAACAAAACAAAGCAAAATCTTACCTAAGTGCTGTCTGTGATCCTAACATGCATGGGAATAAAGCCTAACATTTATGGAGTCTCATTAATTATTAAAAAAGAAGAAAAAAAAGTTTATTTCTGGAGAGATACTATATTCAGATTTGCTAACAAAGTGAGACACACTACCAGAAAGCAGAATAAAAGTTACTCTCTTTGAGCGGCATAGAAACGCTTCAGAATAAAGCACACATGTAACTGGAAATCTGACACAAACAACCCTCAACAATCATATAAATAATGAGTATGAAATATCCAATTATAGTATTGAAGGCTCTTTCACTGAAAAAGATGTTTCAATTTTTTATATTGATTCCTTTTACCACATTATTAATGGCAGAAACAACAATAGTGTACAGAAACACCTGTGTATACATACACAACTAATGTTCTTTCCCCCACAGTCTTTGATACACATTTAAGGTATTGTCAGACTAAGATGTTGCAGCTTTAGTTTATATGGACAGAGAGTAAGAGGGGAACACAGAATAAGAATGAAGACTAAAAAAGTTAAACCTTCCCTTATCCTTATAACAGTGCTGAAAATTCTTATAGTTTCCAGCTGGTGCTTTGTACTCAGATTTTTTTCCTCTAAATGCTCCAAAGCCAATAGAAAAACAAAGTGTGTGGCACAGGTACGAGCTACTCCCCTCAGTGTGCATGCCTGTGAGCAAGCCAGCCATTTCATACATCATGTGACAAAGCTTGGGAGATTACACCCTCCTCTCATCACAACTTCACTTTAACTTGGATTTGGATACTTATTGCCACAAAGATCTTCACTGAGTTATATATTACCAGGAGATATAATAACTAATCATGAACAAGGCGTATGTACCATGCTACAAGAAATATTACTGGTTAGTATTTCCACTGATTTCTTTATTAAATTTCAGATCTGATAACAAACAGTCTCTGAATGCTATTGTAAAAATATAAATACTTTCACTAACATTCATAAAATCGAGTACCAGACATGTAAAAAGACAAACTTATCACTTCAGTTAGAGGAGCAGCAGCAGCAGTTATTTCTCTCTCTCTTTTTTTTTTTTTTTTTTTTTTTTTTTTTTTAGTCAAAGCTTACTTTATTTGGTACAGATTTGGTACAGGAATAATTTAGATTCTAAAGCCAGATAAACTGATTTATTTATCCAAAGAAATCTCAAGTAGGTGGTGTGAAGCAGAACACTAAAAGAGAAAACTCAAATTTTATCCTTTTTTAAAGTATCTTTTAACTGTACTATTTATCTCGCTAACTCGAGGAGGGAAAACCATCATGGCCTAACATTTGTTCAAATCTGAAACATACTGAGAAGTTATGGCAATCTCAATTTCCATTCTAAAAAAAATAAGCAAATACAGAGTATGGATTCGGATAGAGGAAGACATTTTTTAAATTAACTAGCCCACTCCCCCAAAAACTAAAAATTTCAAGAGCACAGCTGAGCTCTGTCAGACTATAACAGCTGAAGTTTTACAAATTATTTTTCTTTCTTCTGGTGGATACAAGTGAAATGAGGTCCTAGTCCTGTAAAACACTATTCACACTCTAAATGGAGCATAGTAATCCCAATTCCCATTGACTTCAAGTGCTCATGTTAAGTATTATTTGTTGCACAGAAACATTTTTCAGTCTCAGGAGGTTTAAGCTCCACTTGAATGAATAATATCCATTTTCCCATGCAACTGATAGATTCAGGGAAAACTGTTCTTCATGCAAATTAGGTTACACCATGAATAGAATTAACCTAAAACAAAGGTATAAAAAAGTAATAGAAAGCTTCTCTTCGATCTCTAGTTCAAGTATAGAGGTGGGAAAATGATTCTGTTCCCTGGGTGAACTTCAGTTCTTAATTTGGCTGCTCTAAAAAACTTAATACAAACTGTAGATCTTAATGTCATATGCTGAAAATCCTTGAAGAATTATTTCCCTCTTTATTTCAGAGTAGTGACAGAAGAAAGCAACTTAAACATATATTCAAGCATCACCTACCAGTAGTATAATTTCTGGCTACCTTTTCTCTTTATTTTATTGCAATTTTTGTTTTCTTGGAAGCAACAAAGTGAAAATACAGAACCAGAATCATGGGAGAACTGCTGATAGATACTACCGTTCCTGAAATATCCACTCCATTTCCACATAACCTGATGGGATCTCCAGCTCCCTTTAGCTGCTATGGGGTTCTAAAGTACAAGTAAACACATCTGAAACCATTGTCTAATGTAACTCTGAGCAATACTCCATATATTCTTGTCTTACCCTAGCGAGGCGAGGGTGAAAAAAACACTGTTTAGTCTTTGGAGGGATTTACAGTCAGTGGCAAACAGAGGAAACCAAACTGTCCATAAGAAGGTAAAACATTACTCTTAGCCCACTCTGCCACCATCACTCCACCAGAAGTAGTTCAACCTAGTAAAAGTGGAGGATTAATAATAAACAGAACTGCAGAATGAGTGTACATACTTGCTTTGCCCAGCTACTTTTCCATATTACTTCCATCATTTTGAAGCATCACTTTCCTTCCCCCATAGCACATACATTTTATCCAAGTCTTCTGGCATAAAAGAGGAAGTCTCTATTCTCTTTTTTTTTATGGTTTAGGAATGGCTTTTTCTATCAGGTGTCTCAGAGATTGTCCCATTTTACTCATCTCACATTGGCACAGGTACATACAGCACTAATTACAACTACATTCTACCTAGCAAGAGATGATGAGGCAGGATTAAAGATGATGCTCTGCAAAAAGTCTGTGAAGAAGTGCACTCTAACAGTTCTTTCTTAATTCTTTTTATCTGTATCCAGTGCAGGTGTGTCCTAATTGTCCTACTAAATTCAATTAAGAGGCCAGGAAACGTCTGCCTCCAGTTAAATTACACACAGAAGGCCATGCATCATGACTTTGTACCATTTCTTCAGAGTATTGAAAAATTCAAACATACATTCTGAAGTGTGGGAAAAAAATAAAGGAAGAGAAATGCAACATAAAAAAATTCCAGGAGAAAGTTTGAAATGGCATGTTAAATCATGGAATATATCAGTTAAAAATGACACTATCTTTCAAGAAAATATTTCCTTTGTTGTACTGATGAATAATATCTCATGTGGAATATTTATCAATGTATCTTTAGACATACACGGTTATAATGAGGTAATTGAGCTCGATATTGGAAAAATGTAATTTCCCTTGTCTTACTGGTCCATTAAAATGGCTTGCATCGAGTGGAATAGTTACTGCAATATTTGTTTGTACCACAAAGGATTCTGCAGATGTTTCCCCTCTACTAGCAAAGATTCCTTCTTTACTTGCATATCTCCATATGCACAATATTCAAGAAGCTAATACAGATAGATGTGGCTGTCTTTTTTTGTCATTACTATGACCACAATGTTTTCTAAAATATTATTCCACTATTATCTTCAAAGTAAAACAAGTATTATCATAAACAAGCTTCTACAAGTGCTTACAGTACTAGGGAGAAGAAATCCTTTATCCATCAGGATACAGTTTGGCAGACCTAGCAGCAATTTACAGACACTTTTTAAATATGTAACTACTAAATCACATTCAGCCTGTATGCACCTGTTCCTGAACTCTGTTTAAAATTTTAGGTTTAAACTCTCCTTTGTCATAAATATAGCTTAGTCATCATCGCTGAAATATTCAAAAGCATTTCTCAAGAGAGGCTTTTTTAAGTGACCTATATTAGATGCAGTTTGGAGTGATGTTTGTCATAAATGAATTATTGACTACAGTACAGGAGAACATGTTTATAATGTCTTTCTCCTTACATTGATATATTGATATGAATTTGTATACTTTAGTCTCCAGGTATAAGATATTTTTTGAGAATTGGATAGCTTTACATGAGGCTGAAGCACTAAATGTGCTATGAGAGAGGAAGTTATTTTCTGAAGTGCTGCAGGTTTCATCATAGGGTAGGAGCTGTGCTAGACCAGACAGAATGCCATTTGGATTACACAACAGTTTCAGTTAATATCACAATACACATATTTTGGGCATCACTTTCACAACATTAAAGCCAGAGGTCTTTATGTATTTACACAAACCATAAAAAAATGCTCATGCGTATTTATCAGTGCAAAAATTTCCTCAACTTAATTTTTCTTACTGCATTTACAAAAAGTAGTGGGTTGACCTTGGTTCTCAACTCTATGAAAACCATGCTGTTATGCTTCTCTTCCAGGAATAACTTGAATAAAGAGGATGGGCCAATCAAAGCATGTTTATTATCTTAGGCACTAGAAACACTTATTATCTGTGTGCAAATCCTTTCATTGATGATATTTAATATTTTTATTAATTTTTCTCATTATTTTTCTCATTATTTTTCTAAATGAATGCCAGGGAATTTCGAAGTATGGCATAGACTGATGATAGAATTATGTGTTAGACCAGTACGTTATCTGTATGTCAGAAATATATTTCAGCATTAGACTCTAGAGGATTCAAGACTGAATAAAACTAAGATAGAATAACAATATAACTGAGTAGGGGTGGGCAGGGGATATGGAGAGGGGAAAAGACTTGGAAAGACTTATGCGAAGACAAGGATTAAAAACTTTTCTATTTATTCCGGTATTTGTAAAAAGATAAAACAGAAAGTAATGGGACAGAGATTAGGAGGCAAAAGTTCTGCCAGACTGTGCAGGCAAGATTAGGAAAACTGAGCCAGTTTATTTACCAAGAATTACTGCACAGTTTAAAACTTAAGCAGTGAATAATATTAAAGATAGTGCAGCAGTACCAGCCCATGAGAAAAACAGACAAAGTTTAGAATTGAGAAAGTCAGGACAAACAAAAAAACAACCAAACAAACAAAAAACCAACCAAACAAACAACAACAACAACAAAACCATATTTTTTAAAATAAGGCACAGCTCTTTATACTAATATCTATAAACACAAGACCCTCATCAATTATATGGCAATGAACCAAGACCATATAGAGACAACATTTGGACCTTGTCCCCTGTCCTAAGGTGACTATATGATGCTTGTATCTCCCAAATATGCCCTAAGCCAGGACATCCCCAGAGTGATCGCATGCAGTGATTTCTGTTGCTGGAAAAATTTTTCTATAAATAGCACTATGCCATATTTTATATTTGAAATTAATCCTGATGGTAATGCATCATATAAAAGGTTCAGGAAACAATAAAAAATAGCTTTTTATAAGTGCATAATAAGGAAAAAGTTGTTAACTCTTTTTACAACTAATGTTTAGATAGAATTTAAACTCCTTAAGCTTATTTTTATATGTTAGTACACTTAATTTTTTCTATTAAACTGTTATACAAAATGTATTTTTTTCTTCTCAGCTCCTCCCACTATTTTTCAAAAGGTCTTCATTTAATGTTTTTGTATCACATTTTCCTGCCTTTCAAAACATTATTGTGAACAAAGAGAACTGCATTATTCAAGCCAAAAGCTCTGACCATTTTGATAGCTGATACAATAGATTGCCACCAGTCTTTCTTCCGAATTACAAAAAACCAATAATTTTTCCTATCGGAGTGAAATCACAAGTCAACATAAGAAGAACTAGAAATTCAGTTATAATACTGTATATGCTGCATACAGTTTACACACAGAATTTGAAAGCAGCAAAGAAAAATAGACATGGTAATGAAAGAATATTGCCCCACTGAAGATCTCACATGGGAATACAATGTTTTTACACTATACAAATAGTTTATGTTTCAGAGATAGAATAATACCTTAATAAGTTTGGCCACTGGATATCAGCAGCTGCATATCAGTTGGAAATAAGACCCACATAAGATCTCTTACCTTTGCAGAAAACTCAGTGCAAGCTTAAAAATTTGCAATTAGAGTTTACCCTGAAGAAACGAAAACATGACAATAAAGAGAATAATTTCCTCACTTTGTCAGTCGGTGTGAAAGACAAATGCGATTGGCATCCATCAGTTCTCAGAAGAAAGAGTTTCTTTTGACCAGTGCCTCTAACAGTAGTAGCTAGTCAAAGGGCAAAGAAAGTAAGTGCAGCTGAAGCAATCACACTGAAAATAACATTGTCTACAGCTTCAGAAGACATTCCCAGAGAAAGTAACACCTGGGTGTTAAATATAGTTTTTTGTTTGTAACGTTCCTGACCTATTCCAGGGCTGTATAAACCAGCTAAACTCAGTTGTATAATTCTACTGGAACTAAATTTGATTCAATTATAGTTTAAAATACTTTTCCTCCTTCCCTGATCATGTCAGATCTTATAAAATAAACAAACAAACAAACAAAACAAAAACAAAAACAAAAACAACAAAACAAAACAGAACTAAAACCAAGTAGCAAAAACCTCACACATTAAAAAAACAAAAAAAAGAAAATCAAAACAAACTTCAGTAAGATAACAGGCTACCATTGTACAATCACACAGATTTCTTTTAAAGGTCCAAGGAATGTCTCAGACAGCAAGCATAAGATGTGGAGAGCCTCTGGAAAAGGGAGGTGAAGGTGCCCGAACAAGACAAGGCTCAAGCAATACTTTAGTTAGTACATCTGTTGAACCATGGCACAGTCAACATGGAGCACCAGAGGCTATATTTGATTCTTGGAGAAACCTGCCAAGGAAATAGCGCAACAAGTAATACGCCAAAAGAGAAATTCAAGTTTTCTAGATGATAACATATAAAACTGAAAGAAAAGTTCAAGATATTCATAATATGAGCAAGAACACTTTTCCTCATACCTATGTTTACTTCACACCAATAGATTTCTTTCTGCTTGTGGTGTGTCATGAAATTGTTGGCACATCAGTGCAATCAAAAGCTAACTGATAGCTCTACATTTATTCTATTATTCAGGAGAGAAATATGAAAGCTTTCAAGTTTTCACCTAAACTTAAATTATTTTTAGTGAAGGAATTTAATTTTAAATATAAATATGAGAATGATTTCAACAAAAACTATTTAGAACATGTAGAGCTTAAGTTTAAAGGGAAAAATAGAGGAAGAAAATATAATTGCTGTAGGGAACTGAGTTATAAACAAAAAACTTCTTAGGCTGTGGGAACAACTATAAAATAATAATTTGGATTACTTTTACAGAAGAGGTTGCTATGCAAACAATACTCTACACCTCTAGGAAAGTTAGAAAAAAATTATATACAGAATTTCTGGTTAAAATGGCAATAATCTCTAAAAAGAATCTTCCAGAAACAAAAATTCCCTGTTTATTTTAATTTGATTTATTAGTATAGTAAATATGTGGTGTTATTGTGGTGGGAAATTTTATTTCAAATAAATTACAGATATTTCATAATGAAAGAGGGGTTTAAGGAAAAAAAATATCTAACTTTCTAACGTAACAATAAAAGTAAATATTAAAGGGACCTTCAGTAATCTCTGTAATAGACATCATGATGTGGTTCATAAATTTTTAAAGCTATTTACAAAAGTTCAAAAGTTGATTTTTAGTTGTATTAAGCTTAGAAGTATTTTGATATCAAATTAATTATGTGCTTCACAGAATGTTACAACCTAGCCTGCTACAATGTTTTGTGGAAACAGAATTATTTGTCAAAGTACATAAATAAATCCTGATGAATTCTATCTCCCTTTTTTTTTTCCTCAGACAAGCATACGATATCAGAACCTTATCAGTCTGATAAGAAAGACTATATTTCAATTTTACCCTTGATTTCTGAGCATCTGAATTTGAAGCAACTTTGTACATAAAAAATACAAGATCTGAAAGGTAATGGTTATGGATCCACCTCCTTTGATAATTTTGCTTGCTTTGTACTCCTGTCCATGGCCAGAACATGTTCATGGGTGCTCTCAGCACTGAGTCAGAGTGATGAAATGCTGTCTTGCACTGCACTGGTATAAAGTAGAAACATATAAATAAAAATATATTTGTCTTAAATGAAAGAAATATTCTAAAACACAAACATAAGAAAAAAATGTCAATGAAGGTAAACCATAAATCATAAAAATTTATTAATTTTTTATACACCTTGCTTCAGGAGATCAAATCCTTTTTTGTTCCCAGGACAGCTTACTCAGACATCGACTAGAAAAGTCTAGGCAATTGAAGCCTTGGTTTAAACTGTTCAGTGAACCTCCTTCTTTTCACTCTGCCTGCAGACAAGATGTTTGCAAGTTCTTTTATCTCGCACCAGGCCTGCTACACAGCAATGGCCTCTGCCTTTGGGCAAGTCATCTGCCAGCTTGCTAAAATATCTTGGATGATTTAGCAACTTTCTTACATTTCTCATGGGGCTATTAAATCCTATCTCTTTTCATAATTCACTTCCTTGTAGCTGGCAGTTTAATTATTTTACTGCTAAGCTTTTAAGTTCCTGTGCTGCACCCTGGGAACCCCACAACATACATAGTGTTAATGGGCATTTGCCCAGGCAGGTTTAGGTCTTTGTAGTTGCTTACATCACTCACCAATTACCTGTCTGCTTTAAAGATAGCGTGTATCAGTCTTGAAACTTCACAGACCTTAAGAGGCGACTCACTGAAATATGATGCCTCTTCTAGAATTCTCTGTTCCTATAGTGCTTTCTGAAAACTGAGTCAGAATGATTCATGTTATATCCCTAAAAGAACACCACCTTTCCCTCTCAGTGCAGTTTCGTACATCTGGTTGAACCTGTTTTTAATAGAAACTTTTCTTTTTAAGGGCAAATTGTGTATGCTTTATATCACTGTTCTGAATTGTAGCTTTATTTATAAAAAGAAAAAAAAATATAAGAAGGCACATAGGGAAAAAAATACAATACCAAAATACCAGAAAACACATCTCTCCAATGATTCCACCCTGAGACTAGACATATCAGTTTTATGTATAAGCTTTTCACTAAAAATATTCATAAAGCTATTACCATTTTATTAAATCTCGTATGTTCTAAGTGTACAGTGAAGCCCAAACCTATTCTGGACGTACTTAGATTACAAGTAAGCCCTGTTCACATCCACAGGAAAGAAAATAATTCCTCTCAGCCAACAAAAAATATTTTTACTAGCCCTAGACGTCTAGGTAGCATTTTGTTGTGTTAAAAAGAAAAACAGAAATAAAACACTCCTAATTCACGAATAATTCCTGACCCCTTTAGCTGTATGTCTGGTTTCTTTGTGACATTTCCGTTGCAATAATCCAGCTCAATTTACTCTGACTGAGTAAACAAGGGAATTCATATGACACATATCTAGCAACAGCCATTTTTGACTGGGCCAAAGGTATATTTGCTGCAATCAGAGAAACCAAGTTTGAGCATAACCCAGTGAATTATAGAATGGTTTAGTTTGGATGGGACCTTAAAGATCATTTAGTTCTATCCCCTCTTCCATGGACAGGAACACCTTCCACTAGATGGCACTGCTCAAAGCCCCGTCCAACCTGCTTTGGGCACTTCCAGGGGTGAGACAGAGAGCAGAACTATTACAACAGGCTAGAGGACAAAATTATTGAAGGAGAACTACAAAAAAAAAAAAAGTACCTCTGAATTTGCTTCAGTATGGAGCATCTTGACTCTCTTTCCACTTTTCATTGACTTTCCACTTTGCACATAATGCAAAACTATTATTTTCTAGTAGTAAGTTTTGATTTAGGTTTGGATAAATTGTATAAATCTCACAAAACTGAGACTACTTAGTACATCATAGTAGTTATCTAGTAAACTATTATAAAAACTATTGTAGAGTACCTTGTTATGGCTATTTTTATTTAAAATTGATTCATTAAAATAATAACACTACACTCAGACATACAATTTACCTAGCCCTTTTGGGACTATTATATGAAGAAAATAGGATTTAAAAAGTCCAGTCTGGGGGAAAAAGAAATGAATTATAAAGGAGTCCTTTGGCCTGTGACTGACCATGTAAAAAAAAATCTCTGTCTTTACAGTTACACTACTACAGAGAATTTGAAAACTGTGCTGACATCAATTAACTCCCAGGGAAAAAAATAATATGAATATTTAATAAATATGTTTCATTAGTAGATAAAAATGAATACCTCTTATTTCAATTGTTCCTTGCTGAAATTCTGGGAATTCATTAAGATGAACCTTATTACTAAGCCATTTATGTCTTTAATGAATTATCTAGCATTCTGTTGATGATTTTTCTCCAAAAGAAACTTGCTGCACCTCAGTCAGTATCATAAAAATTATTTTACAATTAGAACTTAAATTGTATAGTTCAGAATGTGTCAATATATCATTAAGATCTTACCTAGCAATGTAATACATTTAAAAGAATAAATCCTTCCAAAATATGTTGAGAAACTGTGATCACTACCTAAATTTACTTTCAATTACCATTGTCTAATTATCATTAGAAGTAAAATATTTATTCAAGATGTTATTATATATTAAGATATGAAATCCATTTCAGAGTCTGCTTTAAGTTCTTTGCATAAAAGCAACTTCCACAGAAGGATCATTGTGTAAGAAGAAAGTAGAAAAGCAAAGAACATTCTTAAAAACAAGTAAACAAAGAAAAAAAAGCCCAAGTCACTCTGTGCCATGCACATCATGATGCCATTGGTGGAAAAAAGAAAATTATTTTTCCCCCAGAAAATTTTACATATTCCTTTGTACGGAAAAGGTCCTGACCTTCAGCCTATCTACGATAGCTAACTGTCCCTTTATATTTTTTCTATTTGTGATAAAAAAGTAGTCAGTGGAAGTTATTTTATTTATTTGTGTATATCGTATGGTCCAGTTAAAACACAGATTATATTTTTTCCATTCATCCTGATGAACACCTTATTTGGCAAACTGTTCAGTTTACATTATCCGGAACTTCAATAGGTGTCTGTGGAAGTGCAGAGGGAAGCATGAGAGTATCTTAAAACACAGATCTTGCCAAGAAACCTTGCTGTGTCTAACTGTGCTAGGACAAAAGGATGCCTGCAATGTTAATTCCAACTTTGGGGAATTAACCTTCCTTCACATCTGCACCTTCCATTTTTCTTCAAAAGCACTGAATTTTATCCTTATGTCTTTTGCACTGTGAAATAAATGAGTGCATTATTTAATTTGCCTGCATTTAGTATGCTCCTAGATTTTGAAAAGTGACAATTATCTGGGCAGCTGATTATTATTTGCTACAAATACATTCTCAAACCTAATGTTGAATTAAGACAGCATCAGTGTAATGCCCAAGCATTTCCCTAACCTTAAAATAAATTGTAACACTTCATGCCCCTTAGCCTAAACCTCAGTGCTTCAACAGAGAATTATTTCAATATTCAGGAAAAAAAAGTTTTTACCTAAAATCAGGTGATTTAGGTGGTGTTCTAAAAACACGATCTTCCAGATCTCTTATTGACAGATATATTTTACTTAAGCAAATGTAAGGCTATACTCAGCAGCATCCTTTTGAAATATTGGCTGAACATAAAGAATATGACGAAGAATCCTTTGGAAAAAATGAAACTGCTTTAATTTTAGTAAGTGTTCATGGTGAAATAAATAAATACTTCTCTAGTGTTTATAGCAGTCCATTTAGGGATCACTAATTTTATTACTTTAGTTCTCTCTAGCAATTAAGAACTCAGATAGTTATGGCCAGAGTATGAAATAATTGAACTGTTTTCCCTTCTCTAAATTAGGTTGTTTACACTGCAAGAAGAAAGAAAATAATTCAGGCAACGCTGAATTAACCTTACACATAAATACATTGTGAGGTTGTCTTCAATTTATTTAGATAAATATTTGTGTTTTAAAATCATCCTATGAAAATTAGTAGAAGCTACAATTACACTACATGAAGAGAACTAAGAAACCTTAAACTTCACTTCCCTAATCGGAGGAATCTTCAGTTTTCAATCAGAAATGAACCTCCACAACCCCCCTCGCCCTTATGCCCATGAATAAGAGTCCTATAAAAAAAGAATAATGGAATAAATCAATCCACAGCCTTAATAAAGACAGGGACTAGAAAAGAGACCAAGAAGAGACAAATTCCCCTTGTCTGACATTATCTTATTTTCCTCGTGTCTTTAGCATCTAAGGAGCTACAGACACACACAAAAAAGTTCCTTGTGTGATGACAAGTCTCCTGAGTCAAGATTCAAGAAAGACTTTCTAAATTGCCAGTGAGAGAGGATCACTCTATGAAGCATAATTCAAAATTGTTTACTACAGCAGAGAAAAGCAAACCTGTTATGCACCTCTATGTATTAGAAATTATTTATTCTGTGGCCTCATGGTGAAAAGCAGATGTCATTATGTGGAAAACGGAAAGTTAAATATTCTAAGCAATTATCACTTCATCATCTATGAAAACCAAACCAATGTCAAAGAATTAGCTACTTTTGAGAAAGAGTTTGAAAGTATCTTAGTGAATAATGAAGAGCTTGTTTTGTAATACCTGACATCCACTTTGCTAAATTCAAATACCACTGAAAAGAGAGATTTTGATTATAAGTAACAAGAATAACACTGGTCATTTCAGATCCACTAAAAGTGAGCATCAAGACCTGCATTTATTCCTGAAATTTTTTAACTTTCACAGCACAAGTGAAGCTATTCCATTGAACACATAATTAATTTACTTCTGTGAAAGCACTCTGGGTTCTCTCCTATATGTTGTATGAAGCGAGACACAGCCTTGCATTAGTGGGATCATCCCTAAATTGTATCCCTAAAAGAAAAAATTCAGTTACTTGACACTTATTTTTCTTTAATTGATTGTATATCTGAAATCTTATGCAGATCTGTCGAGGTGTTACCCCAGTCAGTAACCAAGAATCTCACATCTGATCACTCATCCCCCACCAGCAGGGCTGGATACCAGCATAAGGTCCTAAGACGGCCAAAAGAATTTTTGGTTTTGTTTTGGTTTTAATACCTTTCTTTGTCCAACTTTTAGCTTAGTCGGTATTTATTGCATACTTGATGTTAACTTTTTGAAGGTAAACAGCATTGCATTTTCCTTAAATGTACAGGCACCAAGCTGACTTCTACAAATTTAGCTTTTTAGTGGATAGATATTAATTCATAAACGTCAAAAAGTGCATGCCACTAATTTTTCTGCTAACATCTAATTGCATCTTTTGTATCATCATATTCTATTCCCAAGTCCCTAACTAACTATATCACTCCATCATCTGTATAATAATGTCCTTTTTAATACTGACACATGTAATAGTCAGCAACTGCAAACACCCACCGGTTAGCGTTTATAATTTATAAGTTATGAACAGGAGGGAAACTGTACTTTTAACATCTTTGATTTAATTCTATGTTCTCTTTACCCTCCGTTATTCTTCTAAAGATGAAGAATTATGGTCTCAAAATATCAAAAATGCTCCCTTCTACTGTATCAACTACTTTGTCAATACAGAATCCATTTTCAGAAATGCTCTCTTGTGCATTTTAAGCCTCAAAATCTGGAACATTCTAAAGCAACTGGCTTTAAAAAGAATGCACACTCAGTATATTCCAAATATTTTAAAATTTTCTAAGTACATTTCCTCACAGATAGACATTAAAAACAAACAAAAAAAAAATCACTTATTGCCTCAGAAAAATAAAAAGCAAATTCTCATTCTTCATCAAAAGATATATATTTGTATTAGGAAAATGTCCAATTAAAATAGAAAAGAACTGAAAATGGATATGAAAAAAAATCAGCTTTTGATTTATTTAAAAAGTTAAGCTAGGAATGCAGGACCACCTCAGTTTTTCTCTTTGGCATAAGGTTTTGGATTTTTTTTTTTTGTTTGTTTATTTGTTTGGTTATTTAAATTTCATTTGATAATTTTTGTTGTTGTTGTTATATCCACAATGAGCTCATATTTCAGAACATCAGAAAAGCACATCCAGGGAAAAGATGGCATATCCTGAAGCTATTTGTTTTATCAGGCTATTCAAATCGCGTTAAACTTTTGTCAATATTGTCACCTTCAATACGTTCAAATAACACTCTTAGCTTTTAACATGACTGCCATAGCTATGACTACATATACCTCCTGTGACTGCACATAATCATCATACTATATACATGATCATACTCATCCCATTTGAGATTTCATATGTTCTTAAAAAAAAATGCAGAAGTTTTTGCAAGAAGGGCTGTAATATTTCTGAGACTCACATTGCTCTGTGAAGAAAAGATACATTTCAGAATCATTTCTTTGAGTTCTACAAATGACTGCAGCAATAGAACCCAGGCATCTGCAGAATAATTCCTTTATTATCATATCTCATTAGTATGTCTGGGAACTTTCTTATACCATTTTCAAGGGATTTCATACTTTTTGTTTTCAAATATTTTAAATCCATAGAATACTAAAATAAAATTTGGTGGTGGAATCATAAAATTTAGGTGTTACTTTTATCTAGAAATACAAAATACATTTGACTTGTCATGAAGACTGAGTCTCAAAAAAGTTCAAAGCCAAACATCTTAACATATTTTACTGATTCACATAAATTTCTTACATGATATAAACCAGATTCTGTACTCACATGCCATTTCTCATCACTTACTTTTTAAATATCTAGAATATAGTTAAGTGTATTATTAACGCAGATTTCTCTGTCTTTTAAAAATTATATTTCATTCCTTGTCTTGCCAGATTGGGGCAAAAAATAAATTACTCAAATGTCTAAATAAGGTCTATTTTCCTTTACTCACTGATGATGTTATGTTCCTGGCTAAACGTTTACATAAAATGTATTAAACCTAATTAAGGAATATGTTTTCATTTGGTGATACACAGAAAAATAGCTGAAAACATTTATTGAAGAGCTTGTTGTAGCTCACTCTGCAAGATCTAATGTTTAATGAATCTAGGTTAATCTACATCTAATCTGACAATATGGCAATTTTCCCACAGATTGTTCCCAAAACAGAATGAGAAATACCAAAGAATTTTTCTTATTAAGCAAAACTTCAGTATGATTCAGTTACATTTGACACTAAAGAAGCCTACAGGCAACATCAGAGGTCACCTTCATCAGATCAGCCAGTCATAAAAGAACTTCCTTTTCTTAAATAAGTTCTTCCTCTGAAAGGCCATCAAGCCCTTGCAGAATATGAATTAACTTAATCTGCTTCTGCAAATGAATGTAGTGCTATGTTACCCTGTTGTGTGTGTACAGAGTTAAGAATATGAATGTTATTTGAAGAGAACACAAAGATGAGAAGGCACTTTCCAAAGCAAGCCAGAAGCAAGTGTCAGTAAAGTGTTGGTGCTTAACACCAAATTCAATTTGTATTCAGGGTGTCCACATAGAATCATATAGAATAATTTGGCTTGGAAGGGACCTTAAAGATCATCTATCTCCAATCCCCCTGCCATAGACAGAAACACATCTCACTAGATCAGGGTGCCCAAAGCCCCATCCTGCCTGGCCTTGAATACTTCCAAGGATGGGGCATCCACTGTTTCTCTGTGCAAGTTCTTCCAGTACCTCACAACCCTCAATAGTAAAGCATCTCTCCCTAACAGCTAATTAAAACCTACTCTCAGCTTATAGCCTTTCCTCCTTGTCCTATGCTTTTGTAAAATGTCCCCCTTTAGCTATTGAAAAGGTCTATTTGAAACCTTATTTTCTCCATTCTGAACAAACTGACTCTCAGCCTGTCTTCACAGGAGAGCTCATTGGAGCAGCTCTTGCTTGAACACCTTAGGTGTTCAGTGGGGAAAGCCCTTTTGAAGGGAACACCAGATGATCTTTGTGTAATGGTCTAGCAATCGCAGGAGTAAGAAAAACCTTTACTGAAGTGATGTTGCTGCCTTTCTATCGTTCTTTATATGGCCAAACTATTCCAAAGGTTTATAGAGCAGAAGAGTGTTAACTTTTTTTACTCAAATATCTAGAGCACTCACCTTCGGTGTGAAAGTTTCAGTTTCCAGTCTTTTTGAATATTTAATGATCTAAATAAAGGTGGGTCTGAGAACAATGGAATATGATGATGTTGGGGCAGGGCAACCTCAGTTCTAATGTAGTGAAATATCACTCATCTTGATGACTAGCCCAAATGAAAGCAATGTAAGACAGATTCCAAAGGAATTAGAACAAGTATATATGTTCTCTACCAACAAGTATGAGACTGTACTGAAAATTCAACTTAAATCGAAAGAAACACGCACACACCAAATATTGTGAGATTCATGATAAAATCTGAAGACTTGGTAAGGCTGGTTGCAGTACCTGTGAAAGGTTAGTTAGCACATACACTTACAGGTATATTACAGAAACTTGTAGACACACTACAGACATACAATATTTGCATATAAAACAGACAACATGCAATGCTGCAGGCACACTACAGGTGGTAGGTATTACAGCTATAGTTAATGCTTATCATGTAAATAAGTAATTGGCCCATTTCTAATTAAACATGTTAATAAATGAAAATTCCTAACCATGGAGAAAAATAAGCTACCCTATTAGATGACTACTAATTTTTGTTTACTGCAAGGTATCTGTGGCTTTCTGCATTTGACAAATATGAAGAATTTATAGTACAGTATTCCTAATCTATGAAAACGTCAGCCATCTTTTAACTGCAATTTCTTGATTTTCCTGTTATCTTTGTCCAAATTACACAGAATTTTATGAAGTACAGGTATAGAAAGCCATTCGAAAAAATCATGTCTACCAAATATTACAAAATATGTTTCAGATTAATGAGAATTTATCAGTTGACTCAGAGTGTTTTATGTTCATTTAAAACAAGAAAATAATAGGAACTGTCTAATATAACTCACTTTATTCTACAAAGACATAAAGAACAATGATTTATTTCACAAGACACATTTATTTGTCTTTGTGCAAAACTTTTTCCGGGAAAGACAGTGATTTGACCGAGCTAGTTTAAGGGGTAACACAGAAAAACATGCATTAACACTACCATTGCTGTAGATAGCCTGCAGGTAAACTGAGGTCTTCCATTCCCAGTTTCATTTGATATCTTTAACTCAACGCCGACGGTAGGATTTTCCAACACTAAGTTCTAGCACTGAAATGATCAAAAGCTGTACTAGTTTTTAGTGTTGCAAATCTCAGTCTTGTCAACGTAGCATGCTTCTGTGGCAGTTCTATATCCAATATTATAAGAAATCGAGATTTTGATTATTTGCCTCAGAATTTGTACTGTCTTGTCATAAAACAAAATGGCTTTGGCTGAGCAAATACTTCATGGATAGCAAATATCATAACAAGTGAGAAACACTTTAGTTTGTTTTTTATATTTTGTATTTTCAAACCTAGATTCATCCAATACTAAATGTTAATGGAACATGAATATTAGAAAAGGGATGGAATATGACAGCGCATATGGAAAATATTAGGTTTCCTTTTCTATCTGACCTTTGTTTCAATTTAATTCTGACTCTAGTGTTTTAAAGGGTTAGACCTAAACAGTTAGAAAAGTGACAGTCTTTATATACTGAGTGTCAGAAGTAATCTGTTATATAGTTCAAAAAATTTCACTGCTGTTTATACTTTCATTTTAATTGTACAGTGGTGTGCACAGAATTTGATTTATGAGTCAGGATTTTGGGATTTTTATTATATGTTTCTATTAACAATTCTTCAGTTTTGTCTATAGGAAGCTCTTTTAAAATGACTAACCTCTTTAAAGCAATTTGATGTTCCTTAAAACATTTTGTGACCTGTAGATTTACAATTTTATTCATCTAAAATAAAATTATATTAAACAGTTTCTTGTTTTAAGGGCTTTCAATCTGGGCACAGCCCATTTTTGCTAATTTGGGAGCTCAGTTGGACTTCACAGGTTTTTTTAATTCTCAGAACCCTGACTAACTAAATGAGCATTTGGGAATGACTAAGAGTTCTAAAAACATACCACAAAAGTCTGAAACAGTTTAAAAGGGAAGGAAAAAAAACCTCAAAAGCAAAAAAACCAAATTTTAAAAAAAGGCAAAAAAACCAAAAACACAAACCCTCAAACCCGAACAAAACAAAAAAATTAAACAGAGGAAAAGTACCACACAAATATTTATCAGTAATTGAAAACATGAAAATTAGAGGCTTCTCTTAAATGTATGTGCTGCACTGTGCTAAGTTCTATATGCTGAGTGGTAAATCATAAAAATTGAGTTCAAGTCCTTTTTTCTACCTTGTTTCTTGAGAAATAACATATAATATTTCCTTAAAATCAACAAGTAATCTTCAATACGATAATCCACACAATAGGGAGGTATGTGGGCTTTGGGTGACACACAGGTCTCTGCCCTTTATATTTCTGAATACCAAAATAGAAAGGATGCATCAAATTCTTTACAGAATTTTTAAAATTATTGGATTTTGGGGCAATGTCTGTATGACAAAGGAGCAATAATTAAATTGCAGAAGCTTCGCAGACTATGGAAACACAATTTGACAAAATCTGATCAAATTTGTCAAGGAAATGCTGAGGGGTGACCTCATCACAGTCTTAAACCTCCTCAGAAGGGGTAGAGGAGATGATACTGATGTCCCAGTGGCCAGCATCTGTACACGAGGGGAACAGGCTGCCCAAAAAGAGGTCATGGCACTGTGCCTGCCAGAGCTCATGGAAGCATCTGGACAGCCCTCAGTCACACGGCTTATTGTTAGGGATTAGAACTCAATGATCCTTATAAGCACCTTCCAAATAAAGATATTCTATGACAGACTATGACTACTTTGTCAGACTTTTACATTGTCCTTTATATTAACTCAAGGATTTCACAGAACTATCTGAAAAAATTAAAATTATCTGTTTTACTATGAAATAAGAACTTACGGAATGTTATTGCTTTTATGTTTTATGGATGATATCTATTTATAACATATAAATCTTTATGTATTTACGACTTTACTATGGCTACTTAAACCTACCCTATTATATAACATTTAACTTTGCTGGTAAGAAAAAAGTCATAAAAATAACTGCGTGCCAGAGCACATTTACATTATGTATTGGGGTTTTTGAGTGTCATTGTCTTAATAATATTTGGTATGTGTTACAGCTCCCAGAAGCTTCCTCAATATGGAAAACATCTATGATTATTTTAAATCACAAGAAGGAACAGTTTCATTATATTAGCAGTATAGCACAACTCCGTAATGCTGTATATCTACAGACAAATGCAACTATGCTATATTTGATAAATGAAGTTACAGTAATTGGTTTCAGGATCTTATTCTGACTAAAGCATACCCAGTAACACTTTTGGATATGAAATTACATATTTCAAAATGTCCATTTTGTTACAGTTCCATATAGAATGCATACTGATTACTCCTACTGTGGCCTAATAAAATAAAAAAAATCACATTAAACTACTGCAGGTTGTGAAGTTTGTCAAGGTGCAATAAAAATAAATAAATAAATAAACAAAAGGATAAACATACTGCATAAAAATTATTAATCTATTAGTTTTTCTGTATGAGAAAAATATTTTCTAAACATGGGAAGATTTCAGTAGCTGTGTGACTGACATCTATTACACCTTTTTACTCCCAAATCTAGAAATAAAACTAGGTTTATCTTTAGCAATACCTATGAGGTTAGGTTTTTCTAAAAACAGTTATATGACATCTCAGGTTTGCTGTCCACTGGATCTATTAGTGCATATTTTGGAAAGAAAAAAGACTACTAGTATTAATAATCATGCATTCTAGATTAAAAATGAGACAAGAATCCTAGGTAAAACTTCACTAATGTTTTTTAAAGAGTACTGTGTATAAAAATAAAAGCTCTTTCTTCTCAATAACTTCAACACTTTTTCACACTATTACCATTTGTTTATGAAAAATTTAAAAAGTCTTGTATTATTTAAAATACCAGAACATACAACTTTTTTTTTTTTTTTTTTCATTTTTACTTAATGAACTTTATCCCAATTCTATGGAAATGGCCACTGGAAAGAAAAAAATAATGGGAGATGAAAATAATCAGCAGTATTTTGCGTCATTTTGTAACTTTTAGACTAAGATTAGTGGGGTTAATTTGAAATTCGCTGGGACAAATCCCATTTCTGGAGTGCAACTACTGATGGCTGCAGCCTGTTCAAAAGAGATGGGGGAGGAAGTAGGGATGTAAGGGTTGTCCTCTACAATAAGAGCTGGACTGAGTCTCTGAAGAGGAGCCATGAGCAGGACAAAAGCCCATGGGTAAGATCCAGGTAACAAAGAGAACCTAACAGCTGGTGTCTAGTACAAGCCACCTGATTAAGGGGAGCCTGTTGATGAAGCCTTCTTGCTCCTGCTTCAGGAGGCATTGCACTGACAAGCTCTTGTCCTGATGGGACACCCCACTTCTGCTGGGAGAGTATTAGAGCAAGCTGCAGGCAGTCCAGGACAGTCCTGCAGTGCATGGAGGATAACTTCTTGAGCCAAGTAATAGACAGCTCTACCAGAGGAGAGGCAATACTGGGTCTAATGCCACAATTAAGCAAGCTAAATGGAGATGTCAAAATGAGAGGCAGCCTGGAATGCACTGATCACACACGGATGGAGTTTGCAGTCTTGAGAGATATGGGTGTGGCAAAGAGTAAAGTTAGGGCCCTGGAATTTATGAAAGGAAATTTCCAAACTTTTGAGGAGAAAGTCAACAGGATCCACTGGGAGATCACCCTCAGAAGCAAGGGAGTGAAATAAAGCTGGCAGATCTTTAAGGGAATCTGTAGAGTGCAAGAGCTGGCAATCCTCAGAAGCAAGAAATCAGGCAAGGAAGGCAAGAGACATCGAGCATGACTCCACCAAGGCCAAATCCTTCCTAACCAAACTAGTGGCCATCTATGATGGAGTGACTACATTAGTAGACTGTTGGATGGATAAGGAATTTGTTGGATGGTCACATCCAGAGGATAGTGGTCAATGGCAAGTGGTTCTTTCAGGGGTCCATATTGGGACAAATGTTATTTAATACCTTCATTAATCACATACATGAGAGAAATGAGTGCACCATCAACAAATTTCCAGGTGACATCAAGCTGAATTGTGTGGTTGCCTCACCTGAAGGATGGGATGCCAACCAGAAGGGCCTGGGCAAGCTTGAGAAGTGGGTTCCTGGGAATCTCATGAAGTTTAACAAGATCAAGTGCTAGATGCTGCACCTGAGCAGCCCCCTGGTGCCAATACAGCCTTGGGGGATGAACTGTAAAAATATTTTTGCATTATAATATGTCCATGAGAGTTCAAGACAGTTTCACAGCCATCTTATGTGATGGAAATAAGATAACACCGTAATATCATGCAATTCATATCAAGAGACATTAGTGCAAAGGCATACATGGTAGTTTCATCATTCAGTTGGTAAAATACATCTTTACTTACTGCTCTTCATGTGCAGGTTGTGTAAATGTTTCAAAGAGTGACAAAGACTTGTGGTTTGACTCATGGAAGTGAACCTTTGCTACTATTAGATCCTTAGCTGGAACTCAGACCAGCAAACTCATACTGTTTTCAGTTTCATTAATTCCTTTTCCAGTACTGAAACTTGTAACACTCATGACTTTAATACAATCATCTGTGCATTTTGTCAAGTGGTAGAGATTAAAAATTACCAGTCAACTATTTTTTTTTCCATCTGGCTTTGCTACACTGTTCAGAGATTGGTGGCATCTACAGTCTGATGGTTCACAGCGACTCACAGCACTGCCTAGCCTTCAATGCCCATTCTTTTACTGAAGCTAAGCTTAAAATACACCCAAAACACATTGACACTTTCTCATAAAAACATTCCCATATTTATGTGTACTTTTATTCAATGAATATTCTAAGTATATGAGCTTGTAGTACTAAGGTCCCAGAACAAACAAAATGTAAAATATAAGATTCATAGCTAAGTTCTAGGCCTTATTTAACACCTTTCATAATACAGAGACTAGGAGCCCAAGTCCAAGACTGTTTTACTATATACTGATTGGCTCTATCCTTCCAAATTCACACCACTATGACTTTGTTGCTCTTATGATCTGGTCAGAAACAGGCAAATCATACCCTACGTCAGATAAAATGGTGACACACCCCTTTTTTAATCTTGCAAAAACATCTCATTGTTTATTTCATCCTTTATTTATTCCATTTATCTTTCTTCAGTTAATTTGTTATAAAAGAAGAAAAAGGTTTCATCATTTAAATACTGGTAATAACTCATTAAGCCAGCATATGTTACTAGCTCTTTTTAGAACATATTAATGTGTCTTCACAGTTGAGTGAAATTTGTTGCGTTGATGGATTTAAGTACCCTTATTGTTCATAAGAATACCTTTACCTCTTTTACCGGCTGCCACAGTATACTTGAAGGGTGGGCAGATGTAGAATCAGGTCTTGGTATGTGACTGGCAGCTGTTCTCCTTTCTGATGAAGAACTACAGATCACAGATAATAGAATATACAAAATATCTTGATCTAAATGAAAAGCAAAAGATCAAGGGAGCTAAATGAGAAGTTAGCATGCAATTCTCCATTATTGCCTGATTCTTTCCTTTCAGGAAGGAGAGTGACTAAGCTCCTAGTCACTTTTTTATTCAGCATACACTCATTGAGTTACCATGTGGTGCTCAAAGGCAAAATATAGGTAACATTCTTAACATTTCAATGTCCTTTGATTTGACATCATTGTGTAATCTGTGATCAGTCCTACTGTCAAATGGATGCAGTATTAAAAACTAAGAATGTAAATTGGACCCTCTGGCGTTCACCTCAAGGAATCCATTACTAGACAAGGAATGGGTTGATAAGGTTAGTCTACTGAAACTCAGGTATTTGTTGTTTGTTGCAATTGTAGGGAGTTATCCTCTAATTGCCAACATTTAAAATAATCTCAACTCTGTATTAGGAGGAGCTATTATGGTTTTTAACAGATATTGGTTAAATTTTGTTTCTGGTTTATCTACATGTTTAAGTTATATGCTTATTCCCAAAATAAAAACAAGAATAGGCAGCAGACAGACACTCATAGTGCAGACTTGACAATGCAGTCAAAATACAAACTCTAATTATTTTTATTCAATTCACTAATCTGTGTATAGAAGCATATCTTTGTCTAAACAAGAAGATGCAGTTTTCTTAACATTAAAAAAACTAAAAAAAATCTATGTTCCATTTTCATACACAGATACCGAGGGATTATGATTTTTTCATTTTACAAACTATTCTTAGTTAAAATATTTAAAGCAAATTGACAGTTGATTGGATTACATCTATTTATTTTTAACAGCTAGATAGTGATAATCTCTTATAGAGAAACTTGGGTAAAAAAAATCATAGGGATTAGGAAACAGCTAGTAACAAGGGCAGAAAACTGAAAAAATAAGATTCAGCATGAAAATGTAAAAGAAAGAAAAATTACTCAGAAAGGAATATTATGTAGAAAGAAAAAAATATTGGAGAATACATAATACCAGAAGAAATGTATGCCATGAAACAAAAGCCCAGTATGATTTGCAGCCAAATATATAAGGTCATCCCATCACAAAAGAAACAAGATCAGTTAATTCTATATATGACTAATAAATTGCACACAAAAACTGCATTTATTTATGTGCACTAAAGTGACTGGAACCACAACAGCAAAATGTCACTTCATATATTGCTGTATTTTCTACAGACATGGCTTAAAAGTACTGAATTTGTGCAAGTAAATTAGCCGGTTGTCCAAGTCAGCTGATATTCATACTATGCTAAAATCATGGAGACTTTTATTAACTAAATATTTAGTCAAAATCAAGGTAAAGAAACCCACAGAAATAAAAGTCATTAAAGTGTGCACCAGACCAGTATCAAAACAAGTACAGCCAAAAATTTACACACCACCATGCAAAAGAATAAACCATAACTGATGAGAACTCTACAATGACCCTTTTGGGGAATTATATTTCCAGGTGTGTTGGTCCTATGAATTAAATACCTACTACCAATCGGGAAATGTTATGCTTTTTCCTGCAACATATGTTTTGTCTAGCTTCACTTAAAAGGAATTCAATCCTCATGCTACACTGCTCTGCAATAGCAAAGCTCTTTAAGTCATGGCAGTCAGCAGTTTAAAGAATGCTCTTGCACGAAGTAGGATTCATACACAGATACACCCAAAGTCCAGAACTGTGAGAGCAAAAACTGATTTTGTCTTTTGAGTCACTTTCTGGTTTAGCCTGAAAGTTTTAAAACACACCTCCAGGCCCACTCAGAACTGCAGTGGTTCTGACAGGGCTAGGTATGTATGAGCTAAGTCTAGCTGCACCTTATCAGCTTCTGGAAATCGCGTGCTCTGCCTACAAGGGGAAGGGAAGCGTTCGCTCCAATATGTGTGAGAAAGATTCAGTTCTTAGTCAGAGAGTTTTAAACACCATGTCTGCATTCCCCAGTGATGACACACAAGCACTATGTCTAGTCTACTTCTAGGAGTTGCTAAAGTTTGGATATTGCTTATAGGAGGTCAATCTATTTGGACAAGAGAAGGAGCAAGCACACAAAACATGGTTCCACATGAGTCACTAAAACATCTATCATGGAGGCACGAATAGAAGTGAAAGAGGATCTTGTTCCATGTTATCTTAGTATTTTATCCAACAACTATGAGATACACAAGTAAAAATAGACATGGGGACAGGAATCATCATTTGAGATATTCTTTTCCCACATGCAAGTACAGAGCTGCTCATAAATATTATTACTTTGGCATTTCATAAAAACTTTAGCTTGAAGAAAGAACTTGGCAAATACAGTGAGCTAGATTTGGAGTCATCTGAAGGCTAAATCAAACCCATCTCCTGCTTCAAAACAATTTATAGTAGTAAATTAAATAAGCTTAGTAACTAACATAATCAGATCCAATTAAATGACCTAGTTTTTTTCTTTATACTAGTAATGTCTTGAGGACTAGTAGTATAAATGTACTTTATCAGGGAAGAGTCTGATGTATTAGTGAATCAGAGGAGAAATTATGTTGCCAACTCAGATAAAGTAAATATTTCATCTGCGTTTTTGTCATGCACAGCATAATTTCTGAACGTACATCTCAAGGTGCTGCAAAAACATTAGGAGGTGCTGAGGTATCATGGATAGTTTATCCAAACTTTAACATACATAACTTGAAAATATTTAATCTGTAAAACTTTTTTTTTTTTTACACCCCCAGAGGATGAGAACAAAATAGCTGACTGGTAAAAGAGGATTAGTAAATTATTCTGTTTCCTCTATCTACTTAACCATACTGGGTGGTCTGCCCCTAAAATCTGTCTGCTAGCTATCCAGCTGGCAAGTACAAACCACTGTCTGTTGAAACTACAGCACAGCTGTATGAATGCCATGAAGGATTCTTTTCCTGCACAGATCACATCCAAGTTTCTTAACCTACACTGAGCTAGAAGGAAACTACATTAGACAAATGACAGACATGACTTGAGTTAATGTTTCACATACTCATGGCTATTTACTGATATAATATTTTTTCCCAAAATCAAGAAAATGGCAGTGAAATAACATAACAAATACAAAAGCCAGAGAGCTGTTCTGATGATTATGTTTGTACTTCAGTTGTGGTTTAGAGGAACTTGTAACAGTGCCTGAAAGTAAAAAGTCAAATTCCTTCACACATGACTTTCACAGAAGTCTAATTAATTGCACTGAAGACTGGTATGGGCTGTTCATATATTTAGGTGATTTTCATCCATCGGGATTCCAGTGCAGAGAGAGAAAAAAATCTTTCAAAGAGGAATTGCAAATAATATACACACACACTAATATACTGATGTCCAGAAAACACCCGAAGAGCTGAAAAATTAAGTGCATGATGCTCATCCAGAAATGGCAAATCATGCATGGAATATATATGTCAATGAAGATTTATTGGGAATAGATGGTGGAGAAAGAGCAAGCAAACAAGACAAACAATTTTCTTTAACTTACTGGGTTTTTTCTGTCACTGGGTATGAACAGAAGGCAGTCTGTCTGCTACGGTATAAATAGTTTGAAAATGTTTACTGTAAAGCAAAGAAAAAAATAGTTCTTCAATAACTACACGACATCATTTAGTCATACGGACTAATCTTCCTTGAGTAACTGGTTGCTGGGATTTCCTCCCATTTTTGTTCACTCCCCTTTTCTTTTGAGAAAAAAGATTTGCAGATGACAGTACGAAGCACAAATATACTACAAAGCATGAAATCTGTCAATAATGACCACCAAAGGAATGCTGCTCTTCTGGCAGATAGAGCAGATGGCCAGATAATGCAGAGTGATTAATAAAGAGAAGCTCATAAGGACTGAGGTTTTGCTGGGTGCTAGAACAGTAATGCTTAGCAAGTGAATGTTATTTTGATTTGATTGGGGTCTTCCGTGTTCATCTTTCTGACTTGTTTTCTGACTTTTATTGTTTTCAATACCAAGAGTGGTAATCTAGTATCTTCAGGTGCATACTCACTGCTTTGTTTGAAGTCAGCAAGTTATAATTCATAGTTTAGCCTTAATACTTATGCACTTTAGAGCTTTATTTTTCATTTTAAAGTGCATTCGACATTAATAATTTCAGAGTGTTCCTTGATTATTTGTTTAGCTAATTTGTACTACTTAAAAAGAAAAGATCAGTTCCCATTCCAAAACTTCATCTTATTTGGAAAATAATACTGAAGGGCAATCTTCAAATAGACATTCATTTAATGCAAAATCATATCCTTCAAAACAAACACATAAGCATTGTCTTTATATGAGAACCACTTCAGTTACCAAAAATATACTCAGATCTTCTGGAACTTTCTTTAACCACATGTTCTTAAAAATATAGCTAAAAGAGATTTATTTAACTGAAAAAGAGTTATATTGCTAAGCCTGATGAGAAGCTGAACATCTGTCATGTTTGTAAAATAAGAAATACAATGTTAAATTTGGAAATTACGCTTTATAGGTCACTATAGAAAAAAGTAATTTAATTAACACATAAAATTTTTAGAAAAATTGTTCTGGAAAACTAAAATCAAAAGGAGAGATACAAAAGAAAAACTAAAGTAGAATGGCACAAAAAGTATTATGATTACTTCTGGTTTATGCCTCATGTAGAAGTAGATCAACCAAAGATGACTGTTTTCCTTATTCCTTTCATATTTTCTCTTCTCAGATACAAGTCTTTTTTCTTTTATTCTTGTTTCAAATATGAAACACCCCTTTTTTTTTTTTAATGAAAACTCAGTGTATGAGGTGTTTGCTGATATCAGCAAATACAAGCATGGTTTATTCCATAGGCTGTAGAGATAGAAAAATTAGGCATCTATTTTGCAACCAAACCCTTTGCAGGGCAGATTTTCCAGCTGCTTATGATGCAAATCCTTTCATAAGGAGGATTTACTAGATGACCTCTAAAATCCCTTCCAACCAAAACCATTCTATGATTCTATGATAAGGAAATCCTTTCATAAGTGGTGTAAAGAAAGTAAGTATTTTTCAGGAATTATAATATTAATAGATTAAAGGAAACATATTAAAGGGAAAACTCCCAATGACCCTCTTTATGAAAGTAAAAGACTACCTACAAGTATTTAATATTTTAGTTTCATAAAGGTCTGTCACAACCACAGAAGGTTGTGCTAACCATGAAGTTACAAACTAATCTGAGGAAACTACAAAGGACTGTACACGGGATGCTGTTGTTTATGGTAAAAATGAAAACTTTGAAGTAAAGATAAAAGACAAGATTGAGAAAGCAGAAATCAGTGGCCTAGTGCTAGACTCAGCTGAGTGAGCAGAACCCGTTTCCTCTGGAAATTCTCTTTACTTCATCTCAATATTTTTGAACACATATTACTGACCCAGCCCTGGAAAAAGAAACTACAATTTGCCTGTGATTACAGCAGTTAAAGATGAGGAATCTTGTATCTCAGCCCAGGAGTTTTTTATTCATTTTACCCAAGACAGTCACTTGTTAGCACTTGGCGGTTTAGGCACTTCCAGGGTTTGTGGGAGTCAGAATTTCAACACTCTGCAAAAAATAAAAATACTTGAACCCCAGTTTGTCTTTACAGCTAAATTCTTTTGTCATTGATCTATGCTGGCATAAGAGAAACCCATACAGATGGCTTAGAAGACCTTAAAGCAAACTAAACGAATCAGGGAAAAGAAACGGAAGGAAAACACTTATTCTGAGAATCCTTCTTTGCAGTTTTGGGATTTTGTCTAACACCAGAGCTTAAGGGGGTTGGAAGGCAGCAACAGTATAATGACTTTGTATATATCCACCAATAAGAGTATAAATGCTTGAAAGATTAGATTCAGCTGAGTTGTTTTGAGGCTATCAGTGACACTTAAATGATAGATGAGTACTTAAAGAAAGGAGATAAACAACTATATATCTTTGAAAAATCTTAGCAGTGGTTGCTAGATATAACTATTTATCATAAAATAATTCTAGAAATGCCTATTGGGTTAACAAAATAGCCTTCAAGCAAGAGATGTTCCTTGCGCTACAATTACAAATGCTCATATGAGGCCTCTATCTCTTCTTTCACAAGAATAGTCTACTTCTTTTTATCTGTAAGCACAAAAATCTTGGCAGTTAATTTTCTTTCTCAATTTAATGATAAGAACTTATTTTGCATCTGCCACACCTAATTTCAAGCCTTTTAACTGCCAACTCATCAAAAAGACGAAACAGGAGATGGCTGGATTTTTAACACACTGACTCATGTTATAGAAAAAGTGCAACTCAGTGACTTTAACCAGATAAAACTTGGGTCAATATTACATGGTCCTGAAAGGCTTATCTTCTCATGTATATGAGCTGAAAATCTTCATTCAGAAAACCATAGAGTTGAGAATATCCTGAGTTGGAAAAGACCATTGAGCCCAGCTACTGGCTCTGAACAGGACAGTCCCAAGAATCACATCATACACCTGAGAGCATCATCCAGACACTTTGGACAACATTTCAAAGTGCTAAGATTTAACTAAATAAGAAATTACTCACCTTCCTTTTTTTTTTTTTTTTTTTTCTGTGAAGAGGAAAAAGTATTAGACCAATGGCGACCTATGTCATGGTAACTAGCTATCAATCTGTAGAATCTATAATGAAATGTTTTTGCTAGAACTCTTAAATAATAATATTTGATTAAATGGGCTCAATAGGAAAACTAAAATAACACAGAATAACATGAAAATTTATTTTTATCTAATGTTTATTACATCAGATTACGCTAATTTATCGCCACTACTACATTCATACTCATATATCTCCATATGAGAAGGTGAAGGTTTATTGATAATTTTTTTAAAAATACAAAAAAAAAAACAAAAACAGAACAAAAAAAGCCAAAAAACAAAACCAAAAAACAAACAAACAAAAAATTCCAACCCAAAACAGGAAAAGCAAAATATAATTAGAAAAAATGACCCAAATGGATGTTGATATAATAAGGACATTTCAGAAAGTGTCCATCTGACCTTACTGGTAAACCAACATGAACTATATTGAATGAGGATCAGGTTTGGCTAAATAAATAACCTGACTGCAGTTTTCTGCAACCCATTATCTTGTATTAATACAGTGAGGGCCATGAAAATGAAACATGGTTCGTGAACTGTGCGTGGGTTTTTGAAAAGCAACTCTGAAATCTGTGTTCTGATGACCAAGGAAAATCTGCACTGTAGCAACCTGATGACGTGTTTCAGTGCATAACCTATTGACCACCTGCTGCTTAATATGCTACAGATGATACTTTAACAATCCACAAGAAGCTGGAATAGACAGGGAAGAAAACCTCTCATCTCAGGTTCAATCTGCATGACGGAGAATCAGTGAATTATTTGACTGAAGAAGTCAAGGATGATTTAGTCCATAAACCAAGTACTTTTCCCCCTCCTGTACTTCAGAACAAAACCTTTGCTTGCAAATAATAACTAACTAAATCAATTGAAGTGTTGCTACTAAAAACATAAGTTAATTTGCTGGAGATCTTAAGGTTACTGGGAAGCGTGAGACTTTTCACCGAAATGCACGGTGAGAGGCCAAGAGGTGGTGCTCGTATAGTGAGACAGAGGAAGTTCTGACTACAGGAAAGGAAAAATAACATAACTGAAGATATCCCATTTAGGTTCTGGAATCTGTCCTAAGGGATGTTCAAGATCCCGTTGAACTCAGTCTGAATTCAGAGCTAATCACACTTTGAGTATGAAGATGGATTTCACAAATGCTCTTCCATTGTGAACTGATTCAATGAACAAGGGAATAACAATCAAAGACTTCTGAAGTCTTTGAATTCTGTTTTGTAGATGTATAATCTATATGTATGTGTATAATTTTGACATTTTTAAAAAGAACAAGGAAGCACAAGCTCAGTGTGGGCTATCTAGCACTCATAAAAGGGATTAAATAATTATTTGGTCTTCTTTTATGAACTGAGAAAGGTGGATTCTTACAGAGAAGAATTCAGACATGAAAAGCTTTGTACATTGTTCACATTCTGTGTTGTTATGGAACAGCCAGAAACACTTATCTCTAAACAAAGACAATTCAGATGACAAATAATAAATTAGAAATGGGTAGGAAGATTTTTACACTGCTGATTAACAATGATAAAGTATGCACCAAGTTTTTACTTTACATATAAAATGCTCAATTTTTAAAAAAAAGCATAACTATAACAAAGCCGTAGAATTTAAATATTACTGGACTGAATTTGTATCACTAGCAAATTTTTCACTCAATATTTTACTGTAAATCTAATGCTGTTCTTAAATTCTTTTTCTTGAAATGTCTTTTTCCATGCAACAAGCTAAGCTAATGTTTGCCAGCAAAAAATTATTGTATTAATTTTTTTTTCAGTTCCAAGGGCACTTAAAAATAATTATATAATGTAAATTTTACTCTGATTTCTCATGCACCTCTGGCTCCAGGAAAATATTATATATATTTTTAAATCTTACCTATGGCTAAAATTATTAAACGGTCTAAATGTAATATGACGACAATTATGAATCAGATTGCTATCATCCCTCCAACTATAAGTTTCCTAAACGATCCATTTTTTTATATACTTGTCACCACTGCAAACCTCTAATATATTACTAGTATGTTACATTTGAAACTAAGTATTTTGTGAAATGGAAAACATTTATCAAATTTCCAGAAAGAAAAAGAAAAAAAACTTCAGCCAACCAACCAACCAAAAGACCCCCAACAAACTGAAAACAAGAACAAAATCCTTCATATCTGAATCCATCATAAGAAAATATTATTATTTTCAAAATATTAAAATAAGCTACTTTTACCATAGTCTCAAAAAGTTAAAAGGATCTCATGAATTTTCTAAACATTGTCTTGTACACCTTGCCATGTTCCTATAACCTTTTTTAACACCCTTTAAAAAACATAATACAGTTCCTTGACTTACTTCATTAATAAGTGCTTTAAAATGATATGACTTTACCCATTTTCTTTCAAATATAACTATTTCAAAAATGCTTTTATATTATGCTATTTGATTATAATTTTTAGGAAGTCCTTGCTCACACATCATAATAAAAGGCCTCTATTATAACAATGATATTCAAGACAGGTTTTTCGTGGTGCTGCATGTTGAGAAGGTGAGAGGAAAGAGGTTTAAGATAAAAGATGTTCCAATCAGAAAAGTTTTTACAACCAGTCTGTTTCCATGAAACTCACAGCTCTATTGTCCATCATCATTGGAACTTATATCCTGCAATTGGATTTATCATAACTATCAACAGATTTATTACAGGTGAATTAAATGGCACATACATAAAAACAAGGAGATGCAATGCAAGGATCTGTCTTTGATTTTGCTTCTATATCTAATCAAACTAAGAAGTAATTTAATTTATTTCTCCAGTTGAGATCAGGTTTAATGTCAATGAACCTAAAGGGAAATTCATGCTATCTTTTTATCTTCTATAGAAAAATACACTGTTAAATTATATTTTTCAAGGAATTTACAGATGTTTATCTTGCATTTTCCTAGCATCCATCTTAAGTAGAATAGGTTTCCTCTGAATAATGCATGCTATTCTAATATATTACACTCATTCAATAAAGATTAGTAGAAAAGACTACTTTGAAGTTCTTTTTCCTCCCTGGGCATCAACTAATATGTCTCCAACACTGGCTACACAGGAAAGCATTTAAAGTAGAATTTGAAAACTGCTTCCTAGATAAAGGCTTTTCTGCCCACTTATTATTAGTTTGCATCACATTAAACTGAAAATCTCATTTTGAAGTCTTATAACTACTACCAACTCAGTTTATAAATCTTAGAAGCTTTAAGCTTGTGCAGCATTGCAATGATTTTCCACATTAGGACCACATGCTGCAAACCAAAAACTCTGGAATACATCTTCAAATAAACTACTGGAGTTTGTTATGTGTTAAAGAAGATAATTTAAAACATAGTTGAATCATCATCAAAATAAATATAAGCTTCATAAAGTGAAAACATATTCTACATCTAATTGCTATAATAATGTTCCTAAATAAAGATATGCAGACATTGGTGTTAACGTAGAAAGGTTTCTTCCTGCCAGCTTTATACCAACTTAGGGGAGATATATTATTTTACTGAGCATAACTTTAAGATGAAATAATCTTAAAATAATTTTTAATATCATCTGTGTAATTGTCTGAGGGATTAGAAGAAGAATTACTGTAAATTCTGCACTGTAATTCTCCCCCTCACTATGTTACGAGTGTTAACAAAATCTGAGAATTTTGTGTACAACTGAAAAGTTGTTGCCTACTCTTATTATTAACTTCAAAACTCCAAAGCAAGAATGATGCTTTGACAGCATCTTGGAAAATTCCTTTCCTTATTTTAAGCAGCAAGTAAATTTTAATCAATGTAGATACAATGTGCTTGCCTCCATCCCAAAGTATAGAGTCTTTACATTACTATGTACACCTCTGTTAAAGCAGAGAAATATTATGATACTGCTATATCTCTTTTAGGAAGTGAAGCTTAAGACTTCTTACTATACATTGAGCAATGAATTGAATAATAAAGTTTCATCATGCTTTGAAGCATTAAATATAGTTCAGGAAAATAAAAGTAGAAAAAAACATTGCATCTTGCTCTGACAATCTTGTCAGACAAAATTATGTGAGTGGGAAAAAAGTAAAGTATGTGTATTTTAGATCACTGTGTATTCATGTAGCATAAAAATTGTTCTCTAATATGCATTTGATGACTTGACAAAATATATGTGGCTATTCACACGAAATATCACATAAAAGTTAAAAAATAATAAAATTGACTTGGTAGAGGAGTTTAACAGTTTCCTATGATGATGCCTTCCATAGTGACGTCTTTATGATTCAAAATATATCTTTGTGGGGTTGTTGGAATTATTTGAGATTTTTGGTGCTTGTTTCATTTTTTCTTTATGGGGAGAAGAGTGAACCTAAATAATTACGTGAAATTACCTATAGAAACATTTCAGTTTGTATGTTGTTTCTACACTTGTAAAGTTGGAAACAATGAAACTCAGTATCCTGACAAAGTATACTCACTGAAGGAATATTGCATACCACCAGTAATATTGAATAGTAAAGTTTAAAAAGTGAGTTGGGAGAAAGACAAGAAAAATGAAGAGTATGATCAGTTACTCAGTCAGTAGCAAGCACGTTTGCATAAAATAAATTTCTCCTAAATTTATCACAAACTATAGGGAAAAACAAAACAAAACAAAACAAAACAAACAAACAAAAAAAACCAAACAAAAAACAGACAATAAAAAGTAGCAGTATGTAACATAGAAACACCATGTAATCAATTAACTTTTTTATTAATCACTAGTTCAGAAAATCAGTTATAATATAGAGTAAAGAATAGGACATTTCAGTAATTGGAGACAAAAGCAGAGAAAAAAAAAGTCTATCTTCACGTCTCTCTTCAAAATAAAATAAAAATTGGCTACATTTACTGACAATATGAAATCTTAAATTTCATATTATTTTAGCCTCACAACAACAGCTTAGTCAACATCTGGCATGATATTCGAAGTCCAAAGAAATGGTGAATCACTCTGCATCTCATCCATCTGACATTGTTACATCAAAAGTTAGGGAAAGAGAGAACCTGTTTGTTTGAAGCCACCTGCAAGTAATGGAACTAAACTGAAATTTCCATTGTTTGCAGTCATATTTTGGTTAAAATTTAAGTTCTAGTAACTGTATATATTAAATAGCTAATGAAGTATGTTAAATGAGATGATACTTCAGCGAAGAGGTTTCTTCTGGAAAAAGTGGAAATAATTTCAAAGTATGGAAAATATTGGCATGGTTTTATCTTCCTTTTTTTTATTTATTTATTTTCATGAAAATTCGATCAGGACTACCGTGGAATTTATTCAAGTCCTTTGAAAAAACCCACAGTGAATATCCACAACAATAAAGTCATTCAGAGAAAACAGATGCATATGGAGGGACAATTGATGTAATTAAAATGACAACTGCCTTAAAAGAAATCTAATATCACTACATCTAACATTGCTGTTGTCATACAACAACAAAAATCCCAGTCCGATTACTAGTATGACTACAAGTTTTCAAACTGAATTTAGGGCAATTTTTAACTTAGCCCATATGTCTCACCCATGTTATTTCCTTCTGTAATACAACCAACAGTCAAACCTAAAACAATTACTGAAGAGAAAGCCTTCTGCATATCCAAGTCTTTGCTCTTCTTTCATAAAGGTTTCAGTTTGAATCTGAGAGTATCTGAGTAAATTAAAAACATAGCTACATAATTAGAATCTTGTTTATGCCATGAGTAGACCTGAACAGTTCAAGTTACAGGTGAAACAGCAGTTACTTAATAGTCTGTTTCTTCAACATAAGCAAGAACATTCTATCTGAATAATATTAATTTTTAAAAAAAGTTACAGTACTTCATATTTGTCTTGCAATTTTCAGAATTCTTGCCTGTTAAGACATTAAGTAGCTTTCAACAGGTATGTCAAGTGCTAAATATATCATTGACACCAGAAATGTATAAGACAAAAATCTAGTGAGCACACAAATACAGAAACTTGCACAAAAGCAAATTAAGCAAATTTGGCCAGCTTGAGAACCAAAGAAAGACAAATTTATGTCTGAGACTAATTTCTGTAAATAGAAAACATAATGCTAATATGAAATTATCTTGAAACATCATACCATTTTGTATCTCAGAGCAATATTAGGGTTTATTTTTAATTATGCTCCTCATAGTTTAATATAAGGAAAGACTAAAAGGTGTTCATAGCTTACTATCCATAAAAAATTGGGTGTAGATAGCTAATTTGTATTCCACAGTGAAGAGCAGCTGCCCTTTTGAACAGTACTGTAAGCAATTTGTGTATCATTGTGGTCATATCCTTACTGCTGGGAAATACTAAAGGGGCCTGCAGCACCTTTGCTGTCATCTCCTCCATGTTGGTACTTCTGTTCTTTAAGTATCATGACAAATAGTGCAATTGCCCTTTCATGGGCAGTTTCATGCAAGCATTTTCTTTTAAGGATATGATGAAAGTAATTAAGTAAAAAATTAATATGTTAAACTTTTGCCATGGAAATATTATTCAATAAAATTATTAAAAAATATAAAGAGCGCATTTTGATTTGGATTTTTAGCTAGGATGAATTTAAGTCATTGTTTTTCAAACTCTGATACTTGAGCTTTCAGTTTAAACAACATACAGACACATAGTTTGACGTATTACTTGAATTATATATGTGCATGTGAATCTACACTGAGAAAAATTTCAAAAATTAGCATATACCAGGATTCATTGCCCTAAACGACTTCTGATACCAAATGGGACGACTTTTGAATGTTGTCATCTAAAAGCAGAGCACTGCATATGCTGTTTGATCTGAATACAAAGATTTTAAACACTAAGAGTGACTGGAAGATTTCTCTACTGCTTTTTAAGTTATTAAGGACATTTTCATAGAAAAAAATCCTTAATTTTCTACTCATGAGAGCCTAACTGACTAAAAATGTTCAAATATGCTGTTTGAAGGGAAATGTAAATCTTTTAAACGTATAAAACCACTCTCCCTGTGTTCACCCTCCTTGTAACACATATTAAAGATGAGCTAAAATTGATAAAGTAAAAAAGAAACTTAAATGTAGATTATGTAATAGAACTGTATTTCACTTCCTACTTTGAGAGGTGCTTTACAGAAATAATCCTCAAAGAATCCAGGAAAATCTAATTCCTTTCCATTTCAGATGTGATCAACAATTTTCAACACAGGCTTTTCAATACTTTCTGAAATACTTCTGTACCTTACCCATTTCATTGTAGCATAATCTCAGAAATTATTGTTTTTTATTAGAAGTCCTTCAGTATGCCAAAAACATTTTTAAAATGTAAGTGTCTCATAGAATTTTAGAATGGCTTAGGATGGAAGGAGCCTCGAAAAGCATCTAGCTCCAGCAGCTCTGCCATGGGCAGGGGCACCTTTCACTACACTCAGTTGCTCAGAGCTCCATCCAACCTGGCTTTGAACATTTCCAGGGTTGGGCCATCCAAAAATTCTCTGGGCAGCCTGTGCCAGTGCATCACCACCCTTGCAGAAAGCAGGTTTTCTTCTAATATTTAATCTAAACCTAGTCTTTCCATTTAAAACCATTATCCTTTGTCCTGTCACTACACGCCCTTGTTTCTTCTACAAGAAAACTCCTCTGCCTTTAAAAGTGTCAGTATTCTGTCAGTCTTGGTTGTCCAGAATGGGCTTTTAGTACACATTTTTATGGGTTTAGAAGCACACCTGAACTATATTTTAAGAGAGATAAAACTCCAAGTTATCCTGACATTTTTTATGAATACAACATACTGAGTTATTGAAGCTTCTCATTTGAGGAAATTAATGAAAAAACAAACAAACGAACAAACAAACAAAACCTCATGCTTTTTATGTGGAATTTTTTGATTCTTTCAACAACCTCTTCAAATCTTGCATACTAAAATTATGAGCTTCAGAAATCAGGACTCCCACCATCTGCGCAAGAAACCTACCTCACAGAATTACATTTCTTTTGTATGTTTTTCCTCCAAGTTAATGAATTTTGTATTCCTTTCTGCATTGTGTCACACATTCAGGTGCAGAAAGATACTTCACCCAATTCTTCTGCCTCCCATAAAAGAAGAAATAAAGCTTGAGGAAACTTCAAATAGAGTTTCTCTATTTTCTGTGTAAATACTCTAATAATAATTCAGTTAAAAAAATATTATAGTGATATAAAATATTTTCTTGGCTACCATTCTCTGCCTATTATTTTTAAATAATCAATTCTTATTTAAAAAAACCAAAAACTAAAAGCAAAAAAAAAAAAAAAAAAAACAAAAACCCAACACCAAAACCCATTAAAAATGTATTACAGTAAAGATAAACTAGATGCCCTTGTCATCCACTTTACTTTACTAGTGTAACCTTAAAAAAATTGAGGCACTGTTGATGTGGCCAGAGTTTTATACTGACTAGTTCTGGAGAGCTCACTTAGCTCACGTATGATGTTTTGAGGTTTCTTTGGTTGGGTTTTTTGTTGTTGTTTTGGTTTTGTTTATCTTGTTTGTTTGTTTGTTTTACTTTCCCTAGTTAATTTATTTGTTTAGGGTTGCCTTCACAAAACACAAAGCTCTGAGTTTGGAAATCTACTCTTGAAGGTTGCCTGAAGAGAAAAATATGCAAGTAGCTCCTGTTCCTGAGTCTCCTATAAATTTTAGCTCCCATGACACTGCCTAGTTTGTGCTACTTCTTTTCAATGCCTTTTTGTTTATTTCCCATACTAAATTTATTAAAAGTAAAGTATTACTTTATTAAATAATTTATTTAATTTAATTTATTAAATAATACTATTTTCAGAAAGACTGAGTGTGGTACTGTTCCCGCTTGTGTCTTATATATGCCTTAAATATGACCATTAGTTTGATACCAAACTTGCATGATTTTTAGAGGTCTTATGCTGTCTGACTAAAATGTGGCTTGCCACTATCACTTCTCACCTTTTGCAGTAAGGGAAGAAACACAAAAGTGCAAGCCAGCAAAATTATTATCCTATTTGTAGATGCTAGAACCCTCCAGGGAGTTTCAGGTTAATTACCAATGACTCACTGCGACAGCTGTGGCTGTTGACACTCAACATTTGCTATAAACAAGAACAACAGTATTCTCCTGCAAGCCCAGTGATCTGGGTATAGGTACTGAGGCAATGAATTACAAAAGCTGGTGTTGAAACCAAGGAAAAAGAACATAAAGGAATGCTGGCTCTACTTATGTTGCAAGGTTAACTCTGGCTTCCTCACAGCATAGGTTTTGGCTCAGCCCTGCCTGTTATTGTGGTCAGGTGAATGTTCCAGCTGGGAAAACAACCCAACTCAAACTCTTTAGTGGGCAGAATCCAGGTGCAATTATTGTCTTTCAGTAAAGTCATGTGCTTTTCTGAGTTAATAAACCTGCTTAGTTTTGCTAATAATCTCTTTTAAATTACTTGATTTTAGAAACTGGCAACCACAAAACTACAGCTTTCTTTAAATCACTTTTAGACCAAAGTAGGATTATTCACTTCTGCTTATAGGAATCTCAGCTACAAGTTGGTAGCTTGCTTACCTAGTTGGTTGATTGCTGTTGTCTCACAGTTCAGATTCTAAAAAATATATTTCCAATTTATTAATTTACTCAATATAAACACTTTTTCTACTATGTACGTTACCTCTCTATAAATATATATCTAAATACATGCACCTACATTTACATGTTACACATAGACTCAACTGTGTTAGCAACTCAGCTAAAAAACTGCACACATAACTCTTCATCTACAACCTTCTGAACCATTTTCCAAGATTGAATTTTGATATTAGCTGTCAAAAGAAAGACATAGAGGGGGGAAGAAAAGGTGGGTTTGTTCTCACATGTCATAGATACAGGGAAAGATCATTGGTTTGGTGATTGCTGATCCAGGAAGGCTTGAACAGCAAAACATTTTTTACTTTGAAATTTGGATTATCTCATAGCCTTGGGATGGAAAAAAAAATAAATAAGGATAAAAAGGAGTGAGCTGACTAATATTTTTCATTTTCAAACCTGTAGTTCCTGTCTATCTTACAAGAGAGATGTAGAAATTGGCTTTCCTTTTATGGCAATGGCTTTAAATTGGAACTCTACAAATATACAATGTGAAATATAAAATAAAGTTTATGAGAGAATGAGACTGTTGAGTGGGAGACCTCTTCCAGTCCCTGCAGCCTCTATTTTATGAAAAAAAATAAATCTCAAATATAACATTTTTACAAGGGTATTTGCATCTAAAGCACTTTTTATTGTTGTAGTTTCCTTCAGTAATACCATGCAGTATGAAATAAATGTTTCCTATATTTTAAGAATGTTCTTATTCCAACATGATTTTAAGTGTGTATTATATTGAAAATAAACACAAGTCATGTTAGAGTAAGTTTCATTGTTTGATGAGAATTTTTTTTAAATCTGAGCTTTAGAAATGTGTTCTGAACCAGACATCCTTAACGAAGAGGTCTGGAAAACATACTATTAAAATAAAAGAAAAGCCCAAAAAAACAATTTAGAGTTTGGATATGGTTTTCTTTCCTCTTTATTCCTTTCTTTTTCTCCTTATACACAACATTCCATTGTGTTACATAATTTTTTTTGCAATTAGAATAGAATACTTGTAGTAGTAAGGGATAGACCTACAATTATCATCTAGTTTAATGAAAGCTTAAAACATATTGCTAAGGGCATTGTCCAAACACCTCTTGAACACTTACAGGCCTGGGCATCAACCACCTCTCTAGGAAGTCTGATCCAGTGTTTGGCTACACACTCAGTAAAGAAATGCTTCCTAATGTCCAGTCTAAACCTTCCCTGACATAGCTTTGAAGCATCTCCATGCATTCTTGTCACTGGATCCCTGCAAGAGGAGCTCAGCATCCTCTTTTCCACTTCCCCTCCACAGGAAGCTGCAGAGAGAAACAGGTTCATTTCTCAGCCTCCTTTTCTCCTAAAAATAGACATTAGGGCATGATCCAACAAAGAGAAGAATCATGTGATCTACTAGATCTTATGTATAGTAGTATATTTCCATGGAAGATTTGGTTAGGACAGGTAGAAAGGAAAAGGTATTATCTCTGTGCTAGTTTTTCCTCTGAGGCTATATTTTCCATTCTCCAAACCAATAGGTAAAAAACTTAAATTTTTTTTTATAGATATCTCGATTTGATATTAGTGGTTTGTGTGACATTTTACTTTGAGTCAGGAAACCACCATGCAGTGATATAAATATTTCTCCTGCGGCATATCCTGCTGTTTTATTTCTGTACCCCTGCAAGGCTAATAAGCTACATGATATATTATCACCATGAGGTGAGAGTAACACTCACAAGAGACCAAAGTATTTTGCTATTTATTAAACTCAAAGCCAAATCATTTCCTTCACTATTAGCATAATCAACTATTGACTACAAAAATCTTTATAGAATAGGAAAAAAAGCTATAAAGCTACCAGATGTAACTACAAAGAGAGAAAAAAAACCCTAGTGGTTTTCCCGAGAAAAAAGATATATTACAAATAATGGGATTTATCCTTGATTTTTTTATATATATCACTTTTAAAAAGAAAAAAAAAGGAAATACATGTAAAGTTAACACCAATGATTATGCCATTTCTCAAAAGAGTAATCCACATTATTAATGAAACACTATAGGATGGAAAAAATAAAGGATTGGAAAGTCTTGAGTCCTCAAAAGTATGCATATTTAAGCAAGCTATTAAAAAAGTATGCTGTATGGTATCATTGCCTGAAATATGAAGGAGGAATAATTTTTTCATACATAGAACTCAGTTCTGGAGAAAATAATTATTTCAATCATCTTCAACTGAAAAAAACATTTCGGTACCTATTTTTTCTTTCTGAGGAAAAAGTTAAAAAGTTCAAAAAGCCCACATACTCCTTCCCTAAAAGACCCACCACACCACTGAACCCTCCCTCTCTGCCCAAAAAAAACCCCCAAAAAACAACAAAAAACCCCACAAAAACACAACCCCCAAAATTTTAGAATTACAATATTGTTTAAGAATTCAGGGATTTTTGTAAGGAAATCTTTTGTTGTTTTTTCCTGGGTTTTTTGGGTTTTTTGGGGGGGGGTTATCTCTATAGAGGGATTAAAAACTACTACCTTGAGCATAAGAAAATCTTGTAAATTTTATACACATAAAAATGTAGAAAAAGTAGGTGAGATTTCATCTTCATTAAAGCAGTTGTATTTCTGTCACCAGGTCTGTGATAAGTGCTTCCATAAATAATTATATAATGATAGGTTTATGGTAAAGACACACTGGGAGAGAAGCATGTATGATCTTCTGGAAATAGAGCACTATTTATTACTCAATGAAAACAGACTCTTCTAATTTAAGAGACAGATGGAATAGAAAAACTTTGAGGTGTACATAGAAGCATTTATGTGCTTGAAATAATTAAAATCCATTTTCTTTTACAAAACTGCGTTAAGGAAGCATTTAATACATTTTTTTCTGCTTTGGATTATCATTATTCTTTGCTGAACTTTGAATGAATATAAAAACATAATTAAAATGCTATATTTATGACATTTAAAATGTAGAAAGAAGTTAAGTATAATTCCAGAATAAATATAAAATGCCCTTTTCATTCTCCAGCTAAACAGTCTAATTTATTATCATTAATGTTGGAATGTTACTTTTTTTGAAGTCATTCGCACATTAGTGGTTATATTGTTGTCATATAATCATCTGCTGCAAGATTTTTTTTATTCCTTATGACAAATATAAAACTTTAAGTGATATGGGTGTGTTGGCTAATATGCTTCTAGAAAGTATGCAGAAGACTTTTGAACTTATTAAAAACTCAAAGTGAAACCTATGTCTGCTTTCCTGAAGTGCAAAGAAGCATCTTCACTTATGCACATCATCAGTAAAGGAACTGCTTTCTGCTTTCAACTCTGATATTATCAATAAAAAGTCTACCACTTTATCAGAAACCTTAAAAAATATTTTTAAAACGACTAGAGGGATGGTTTAACTTTGTCTTAATTACACTGCTAGCTATTTATTTGTGTGTAAGAAAAGGGTAATTATTCCTTAAGCCTTAAGCATATTAAAACATTCAGCAAAATAACCTTCACTGTCTTGCTAGCAATAGTACTCCTACACATTACACTCAAGGTAAGCTAAGGCTTGACAGGTTGTTTCTACCCAAGCACCTAAATTACAAACACTTCTCCAAATTCTGGAAACTACTCCATTGCATGAAATTTCAGTCAAACTTAAGAAAGGAAAGGCCTTTCAGAAATGTTGCTGGAGTAGTGAAAGCTTTGTAAACGTCTTCCATCCTGCTCCAGATCCTAGATGTAGTTGTTAACAACAAATATTGGTTATTGGTTGGGGGGGTAAAGACCAGCAAGGCTTGGAAAGGGTCAGAGAAATTCTGTTGGAATTAAGCATTGCCAATTGATTTTTTTTTTTTTTTAAACCACCAAGATATTCATGTGAAGCTTAGTTTATATAATACAGATCTCTCAACTCTGAGGGAAAATATTTATTTAGGAAAATGAATGTATTGGTCCATATCAAACCTCTATATCTCCTTTTTCTCTCTTTGTTGACAGATTATGTGCTTGCAAATCACAATGAATATAGAGAGACTTTTCAGAAGATGAGAATAATTGGAGTAAAGGTTGAGCTTAATCAAACTAAAACTTGGAAGTAATTTGAAACTGGCAATTATCAGCAGCTTTCCCTTTAGGAAACTCACTGATCTTTACCAGTAACTTCCTATTCAATTTATGAAATGTATTTTGCTTGTTTCATAAAGAACTTTTCATTTTTTCATAGTGGTTGTGGCAGAGCTGAAAGCAGAACCTAGACTCTCCAGCTCCTAATGCCTATTCTCAATCATGCTTTGAAATGAATTCTTAAGTTGGACTCAAAAGTGGAAACAGCTTATTTCTAGCTCATGCAGCACGATGCAACTGCTTCTCCAGCAAGGATTTCTATTTGGCTACCTGATTTGCTGGTTAATCACCGATATTGGAACATAGGTGCCATTTTATTTACTTGTAAATAGTCGTCCAACTTTTTATTTTTTAAAAACCTATTACTTGTACCTATTATTTCAGAAGCGTTTCTGGTTTTGTTCTCTCATTCACCCAAGGAAGGGTCTTTGCGAGACAGATCTGCTAAATTGATAAAAATAGTTCTCTCTAGTTAGCTATAGCAGTAAAAAGATTTCAAAGGCTGTTCAAGTTTAGATTCAGAGAAATGCACTCAAACTTTCATGAAAACTCTTACCTACTAAAAAATTGAGGAAAATTTAAATAAATGGTTCTTTACGTGCTGTACTTAGAAATAATTTTATAAGTATGTTAGGGATCAGCGGTTTGAAAGGCACATATATTTGCATATTTTGCCAGATGTTTCATGTCACAAAACATCACAATTCTCACTAAGGTCAGCAGCATTTAATATTATGTTAAAAGAGAAAATGTTGCATTATTTTTTAACTGACTGAATACATAAATAAGACTGAATTAAAAAATATAAGGAGCCTTTTTCAATACAAATATGACATTATTTAATAGTAAAAAAAAATATATAATAATCTTTATTAGTCATTTCAACTTTCTACATATTTTTCTTCTCTGCTTCCCAGAGGAGTGTCTTGTTGCTCACACAGAAGTGCCAGCTTGCTCGACTTTATTATTTTTCTAAAGTCACGTCTATGAAAGTTATGACAAAGTAATACACAAAGATCCGACCTTCAGGGGCTATGAATGAAGCATAAAAATATGAAAAAGAGATATGAAAATATATGAAGGCAAATAAAAATGATCAGAAATTTGTATATGTTTATATTTTGCTTTGAGGTCAATCTAATATCTGTTTTTCTTATGGGGGTTTTCAATTAATTCTGACAGTAATATTCTATTATATATATGAGCATCTTGAGACTTGTAGGATTTAGACAGTGTTCAAGCATACAGTATTTGATTTAAAGTGTCTGTTATCCAATAAGCATAAAATATAACAGGTTTAGATATTTACTACAATTCTACACCTCTACTGATAGCATTAGTTACAATCTTGTCATTTGAAACTCATAAATAATCGTTTGTCTGGTTGAAGATACTACTTGCAATGTTTTCATGACATCTCAGTATAAAATGTCAGTTAAGTGAAAAGTATTTGCAAAATATAGGCCCTAAAGGATGGAATTATATTTAGCTGTTTATAATGGTTGTAAATCCTTTCTTTACACAGTTATATTAATGTGAATGAAGTTTCAATCTATTTTGTTATAGCAGTACCTTAGAAATACTGTATGCTCAAATATTTTATCCCTTTTGTGGAGTACAGCTCCTCTGGAAAAAGAAGCTGCAATTGCAGCATTATGCTGAAGAAATTTTAGTTATGTGTGAGATGTAGAAAGGCAAGAATAACTCAGATTTAGACTGTCTAAATGAGTTTATTGATTAATTGTTGTAAATTGATAATGCCTTTGCAATTATTAGTAAAAAAGATGATGCAAGGAAGTCCCACAGTGTCCTCTCAGTGCTCAAGGCATTTTGAGATTTTGACACCAAATTGTGAGGCATAACACAGAGACTCTTTACTTCCAAGATTTTGCCAGTGAACATTGGAAAAAAAATCAACAAACACTTTAAAAGGCACTTGTAATGGAATGTTCAATTTCAAGACCTGTTTGGAAACTGTATTGAATAGACTTATGTGAATACATATGTGAATTTCTGTAATTGAAAACGATGGGGTTATTTTTTGAAGATGCAATTGAGGAACTGGGAAATTCACTTAACAAGAGAATTTCAATAAATATTTTTGAGAGAAAATAGTGAATCAATACAGTAAAATTTTGGAAAAACCATTTTTTTTAAGCAGGAGATCAGAATTGGTTGAAAATCTAGATAAAATAAATTTTTTTTTTTGTTTAATTCTGTTTCCCACCTTTTCTTGACAAAGAACAACTAATGTTATTTTCAGGTAATAGAGCAAAAGCACTCCTGAGTTCCAATATTGTAAAGTACAATTACTTTCCAGGAGGCAACAGTAAGCACTTCACACTGTAGTATTATTAAAACACCTCTTTACATTGAGGTGATCTGAACTTGTTCATGTAAGAACATTTAAATTAGATTAATATAAGTACTAAGAAATATAGGAATCAATTCTGCTTTGAAACTCATGACTTTGAAAATGACTAGTATCCTTTACTACAATTACGTGTGAAACTGTAATTCAACCCTATGTAGATTTCCTCTTTCCACATGAACCTAATGCTGATAGGAAATGCCAGGTTGTGAATAGACAGAACACTCTGTCCATGATACAAAGCCAGCCCAAAAAGTAGCACTTGGTAGCCATTGCTATTCAAAGACTAATGGGCTTTGTATCAGATCCTTTTACCTTAGCTGTTCTCTGCTCTCCTCTTTCCTGAGCTGACAGTCTCAACAGGATGCTAGTTAATGCTTGTGGGGGCACGAGTGTCTCTCCAGTAGGCAATGCTCTCAAAGTGCTAACTCATTTTATACCAGCCAGTTAACTGTCACCTGAGAGTAATGACTTTCTATCACTACTGAATTGAACTTGATTCAATTCTTTTACTATTTATCTTCACAGTAATAAACAAATTTGTCTTGCCAGTACAGTTTGTTTGCTTAGGCCCTTCTGAAAAAGTACCTCCTAAATGTCTGTTAGATGCGACAGAAAAACACAACAGTACTAGACAGAGAGGAGAGGTGGTAGAGAGAATATTTTGTTTTTATAAGTTCCTTAAGTTCCTCAATTAACATAACATGCTAGATAACATTTATCAAGAAACTTCAGGATAACATCTCTATGTTTTGGAAAAGTTTTTCCACTTAAAATTCATAGAATGAACAACAGCATGTGGGACTTCGCCGGGTAAAAGCTAAAGGCAATTGTTTCCTTTTGAAGAGAAAAGCAAGAGAAAAATATTCACTTATCTAAACCTTTGGGGGCATCTTGGTTTTTTCTGCATTTTCCCATTACTATCCGTGAGATTAGATCTGACTGTCTCAAGTTCCCATATCTATGCTCCTGGCAAGTGAGCTATGCCTCTAAGCAACATCCTTTGTCAGGAATGGTGCACTGTGGCAGTATAGAGGCTGTCCTCTGTATTGTCACTTATAAAATCTGGGATGTATTCCTCTTTGACTCTCAGAACTATTTTGTTTCATCATTCTCTGTGAGCCAGCTTCTTATGCCACTGTTATTTCCCAAAATTTAATTGTTCAGATATGATAATTTCTGGTATAGAAGGAAAAAATGAGTAGGAAAAATCAATTCTATTCATGTCCATTGCACACTGCTGTTGAGTTTCTCATATTGAATAAAAAAGACATAAAGACATTTTGGTGTAGCTTAAATTTGATTTTTTCCGATCATCCTTTACCCTTTATCCTTGGTGTCATTCAAGTGGAGAACCATAAGCAGAATATAGTATTTTAGGATTACTTCCAAGAAAACAAAAAGATAATATGGTGTCAAAGTTATTAAATCCTGTTTTCTTACAGCTTTTCTCAGGCCAATGTTAATTGCTAAAATATGAGAGGGCTATCTGGAGCATGCTAAGAGAAGAACCAAAGTCCATGCTGTTTCTCTCTGTTGCTTCACTGTACCTCTGTACAACACCACAAAGAGGGCTTCAGGAAGGATGTGAGTCATCCAGGCAGATTCCATGACTTGTGAATCAGACTGTGCAGGTTTCTTGCATATTGTCAAATGGATCAGTCATCATTTTTTAGTTCTCCAGGTTGTTTAAATTTTTTCTTACATGCTTTATATGTCATTACAAAATTTCTTTCATCATGCCATTACAAGCTTTCAATAAGCATGAAAACATTTTCTACATATAATTAAGCAGGAAGTCTCATTTTGACTACCTTTGCCCATCCTTTTTTTACCAAAAATAATTCAACTGAATAATGAAATTGCATTAAATACAGTATATTAATCATGCTGTGGAGCATTGAATCAGACATCCTCAAACACAACTAAAATACTTAGATTTCTTGTATTTTAAAATAATGATGATACTCATGGTTACTCCTCTTTTGTCCATTTAACCCCCTTAGCCCTAGAAACCACCAGAAACCTAGAAAACAAACAAAGTTAGTTATTTTATTACTCTCTTCTCTCACACACTTGAATAATGGCTGTGTATGAGATAGCTAGAACAAGCACATTTGCAGAGCTGTCAAATCTACTGATATTACAATAATCCCCATATTATTATTGCAATACATAGCAGAATATGAAAAGAATGTTGGCATAAATTTTCTAATTCAGTAGCAGGGAATGATAGCCACTGTTAATAGAATTAGACATTGAGAGATATTAATAAAATACCATACCATGCATATATAATTTTATCTCTCAAATACTTTGTTAAAGAACTACTCAGAGAATAGAAGTTTCTGTTATTCACTAACAACAATAGAAAGTAAAATTACATCAACTCTCTTTACCTTCTCTTTGTAATAAAAGTTTGCAATGTCATATTCCACTAATAATGTTACTTTAATATCTCATGATGATGTGAATATCATTGCACTGCCCCAAAAAGGGTCAGCTTCTCCCCTTCAAAGAAAATATGAATTAATCCGAGCAGAACAACTACATAAGGAAACCACTGACTGTGCAGCTGAAATAATTTAAAGACAGTAGGACAGCAGGACACAAATACTACACACTTTGAATTCATGAGATTTAATTTAAAAAGGCTTTTCCCAGAATTCTCTCTATGGACACTACTGGTCTTTATAGCACTATTACAGTTTCAGAAAACGACAGAAAAATCCTTGGATCAAGAAAAATCTGCCATAAAACCATAGGGAGAGAAAACTAACACTTTGGAACAAGGCATAGTCTTCTGTCTTGTTTACATGCAATTTTAGGTATGACACACTTTGATTTTTCTTCCCTTCCTGATGAAATAATGCAGATTGCTTAGTAAAAGAACAAGTCCCCCTGAAGGGATTTTCAGGGTTGATTTGTTCCTTAGATATAGCTAAAAACCAGGTTAAAACAAGCAAGTTGGGGAAGCTCGTATGGGCACGTTTGATAGCAAGAGAACACACAATAATCAGTATAAATTAATTATCAATACTGTTCTTCCTTCACTGCCTTTACATTTTACTTTTCCTATTTTCCAAATGGAAGTTTACATTTATGTCTTAATTTCCTATTTTACATGTAAGAAAAAAATATGGGTTTGAATACTGCATCAAAAAATATTTTTAAATTAATTTATTGAGAGATGCCTTTGTCCTTTCTTAAAAGTTGCACAAGAAAGGACAGTTCTTTTAAACATGAATGGCAAGTTATCTACAATAAAAGATTTGCAATAAATATTGACAGACTTTCTGATTCTAATTTACCGGGGGGGAAAAAAAAACACATAAAAAAGCACATTATAAAATACTGATTACTAAAATACGTTTTCTTACATATTAAATGCTGACTTTTCTTTTGCTTTTATCTGTGCCCAAAAATTGTGTTGGAGCATAAAACCCCTGTTTATTTTGGTAGTGGGGATTTTGTTGTTATTGTTAGTCCTTCCCCAAATCAATCCAAGAAGCCCTGAAACATTAAGTTATTGTACCGATAAATTGAAGCAATTTCTTTAAAAATTCTAATGTATGTCTTGTTCTAGCATATTCTGTAATTGTTTCTTTACCCATTCAAGACATTCGAGTTGGCATTCACATTGAATGCTGTGTTTATGCTAAAGCAAAAAAAGCAATATAGGTGATACTGTAGTAATATTCAGAAATACTTAAATGTTTGAATTCATATTATGCTTGCGTTTAAATCCTCTTGTCATCATAGAAATTGTTCTATTTCTCTGAAAATCAGTTATAAAATAAAAATATAAAATAGAACTTTCAGGACTACAGATAACACATACCATACTGGAGCTTCTAATTCCTTTAAATACCATTCTGTGGATTTTGGCATGCTAAACTTACATTTATATTTGCTAAAATACATAAGAGAAACACACACTTCCCTTCAATCTTTGGGGTTTAAAGCTTTTGAAACAGTAACTGAATAAAGGACTTCTTATACAACAGCAAATTTCAGCATGGGTACAAATCAACACATTCTCATTAAAAATTCCTATGTACTGTTCCTTTACAGGCTAGGAAGTGTATTTTTCCTTTGTCCAATCCAAGACTAATGGGGCACACAATCACTTTGAAAACCCTCATTGGGAAAAGAGATATTAATAGCTGCATGCAGTGGAAACTGGACAAATTTGAATATGTAAATCCATAAAGATTACAAAATGCACATTATGTGGCTCAGGGAATCAGAATTCCCAACTGTTGATGTATAGAAGACTACTTGGGAAACAGATCAGCTTATTTGTCCTACTATAGTTTTTCCTGAGCACCTTATTTTGGCCACCAGATGATCTTTGGTCTGACCCTATGCATTACCTAGATTTCTCATATGTAGAGGAAAAAGTATTTTTCATTAAAATTAAGATGAAATATCCCTATAAAGTACTTCTTTTGGATCTTTATTATACATGAAGATTTGAAGGGATAGAAAGATCTAATGTTGTCCAGGAAACTGAAGAATCTGTCATTAAATAAAGCCAACTGGGAAATACAGTATGTTGAAAGCACTCATTGGAACAGAGGAAAAATAAATTTCCGTTGAATCTTTGCATTAGATTTTTTTTCAGGAAAGAGCCTGCCTTGGATGCAAAGGTTGCTAAATATTCCATTCATAGAACAGATGTCTGTTCTTCCTTGAGTCTGTAAATTTTGGAATGCATTTTGCCTTCCATCTACATTGAGGACTGCGACAGTATCAAAGGGAGTTCTGCAATCTGCATCAGTGGGAGGCTGCCTGAGCTAGCAGCTGGCACGGAAGACTTGGACAAAAGCCTAACTTAGCTAAGTCAGTTGCAAAACCTTCATCAAACTGAAAGTGATGTTCAAATTATTACTTTTTGAGGGGTGCACAGTTTTTTGGATCAATTCACAGCATGACAGTGGACATAACTGCTTTACTTTCTGATCATTTAGTTCTCCACTTGTCGGATTAGTATTTTCCTTCATATCCACCTCAGTGAATTTATTTGAAATTCATAAATGAGGCAGGTTATATAACTGCAACTGTCTAGATCTCATGAGTATTTGCAGTGAGAACTGACTCACTGAGATGTGTACAAGTGTGCACACCCACATGCACATACAAACACTTCCCTCACTTTCTTAATCCTAACAGATATAACTGCAGGTACGGTTGTTTAAAAATCCAAACTGTTCCTCCACTTTCAAATTATTGGTTAAAAACTGATAGAATGTGAACATGGAGTTCCTTTTTTAAAGGGTAATAAAAGAAATCAAAGTTTTAGTATATGGCATTTCAAGTTATCTGGTATCAATAAGCTATTTTTAACAGTGGTGGACAGTAATTGCTGTGTATTTTCTTTTTAAGAGCAGAATACTGAAATCAGGTGTGGAGGAAGAAATCCTATATATATGATTTTTCAGAAAAGAGGCAAATGCTATTCACTCTGCAGAACAAAAAGAGCTAGAACAAATACAATGGGAAAGCAACAGAAAGAACAGGAAGAGACACACAATTCTAATCAGAAAATCAGAAAAGTGCTGACTAATTTGTTTTGCTACCAATGTGTGGGGGTGGATTTCCAATACAGAAATATGCGTTCCTTCTTTGATTCCAGCACATCCAAGCATAAGTTTTCTGAGTAGTTCAAACCCTGATCAAGCAGAAAACCATTCACAGCAAACTCAGGTACACTTCTTGAATAGAACATAGGAGTTATTGGCATTTGTCTGGACAGTCAATGAAGAGAGAGGAGGTATGAAAAATGCTATTCTGTTGTCTTCAATGAGAGCTATTTCTGATTATATTTGGTGTATATTTGGGGCTTTACTTTGCACTGTGCATTTAAAGTACAATGTAAACATAGAATAGTAGTTAATAAACAATAAACCTTAGTGCAATGACATACAATGGACAACCTAAAATAATTTCTCAACTTTGTGTGGTAAATTATTGACTTAATAAAGCAAATTTATATGTAAAAATATGTATCAGCACTAGGAATTTGACACGAAGTATGTTTCTTTCATTTCTATTACAAGTATACATAACACTTCAAAATACAAGTAATTTTTAAAGAACAGGTGCAATGCAGTTCTGAAACTTAAAGTATTGATGTTCATATAGGTTATCAAACTTATTCCTCTCTTGAAAAAATTCATAGACATATGGGATAAGGTCATCTAAAGGAACACAGTAAAAGACTAGAAAACAAATCAAGGAGAAAAGCAGCCAATGTTCTTCCCAGCCAGGTTCCCTGCCTTACATAAGACTGCACTAGAGTATCAGGAATTCCTGCAGAGTTTGTCTTCTCTCTTACAAGCTGGGCTTTTTTTTTTTTTAACTTGAAAAATGTATTTTCACAGATCTTATCAAAATGCTGCATTCTCAAAAAAAACTGGTTCAAGATATAATTCATCACTGAATATGTATGTGCTCCAAAACATTACCCCTGTATGTTGCTAGTGCTACAGAATTCAAAATTCATCATGTGCCTAATTATAGGTTAAGATTCATCAGAAAAAAGGGTAAGAATTCTTATATAGTTGTATTATATAATAATTTTTGCAGCCCCTTCTTTTATTGTGGGTTCGTGCTTGCAGAACGATATTTAAGAAAAAAAGTAGATGCAGCAGCCATGATAGAATAAAAAGAAACCAACAAAAAAACCCAAAAAACCAAAAAAAAAAACCTCAAAAAAACCCAAAAAACAACAAAAAAGGGAACTGTTACTGTGTAATCAGTATATTAAAAACTTTTACTGACTCAGCCTCTCAGATGGACTACTTACATCAACATTTTCAGGATACAGTTTTAAAGCAAAATTATTCTCATGCAATTTTAGGACCTGAATTCAAGAGGAAAGAACATTTGAAAATAATGTGAACTGCAAAAATGCAGTCATTTTCTGAAATAAGCCAATGAGTGTCTGTTTGCCATTATGCAATAAGGATAGTTAAGTCTTCAAGAACATTAAGCTGTTATTTGCACTATAAAAAGCTAAAGGAAAAATAGACTCTGTAAACATGGGTTCTCTAAATTAATGGATTCTTTTCTTCCCACTTTGGTCCAGAGAACAGATTAAAATATATTTCACAAGTAAAAGTGAGAGAATTCTCTTATAGATAAAATTAATTACACTTATTAATTGTCAAAATTCACTTCGCATTTTCAAGCCATCATTTTGTACTTTATGAACCCCTTCCCTATACTGATGGTGGAACTTGCAGTCTAAATCTGAAATTGTCATTGAAAACAGAGCATATTATCAGACTGTATGAACCAAGGTAATACACTTCTTTTTCCTGGCTTTTATTTCTTCATGTGTCAGTCAGAGAGTAATTTATCTGCTGATTCCTTTGTGGGAGTCAAGTAACTGAATCACAAAAATTCTGGGTTCCTTTTTAAGCTCTGCTCCTTACTTTATCTGTGACTTCAGACATGTCACTTAATCTTTCTTTACTCCATTTCCCCCTGCAAAAATGGAAGCTGTAAACCATTCCTTTATTTTCCTTCTTTCACAGAGATGACTGCTCTTCTCCAACCCTATTTGATATTGAAACATGGGCTAACTTAAAATTCTGTGCTGCAGATCAAAGACATGTTCATGTAGAAGTACCTGAGCTAGCTTTAAGGCAGATATCTCAGGTGTGGCAAACAGTTTAATTAGGACTGCATGGAAACAAATCTCGAGGGAAGATCATACAAGCCATAACCTGCAGTGCTGCAGTTTCACCACTATAGGTCCTCTAGCTAAATTAAAGAAAAAATAAAACTGATTAGTCCACTACATGAATAAATAAACTGCAGGTATGCAGAAATCAGAGGGTAGGGAGAAGGAATATAATGAAATATTTCTGCAGAGCTGCAAGAAACCTGAGAGAGACCTAATAGAACCAGGTGAAATGAAATTAAACAGAGCAATGAAAGCTCTGTTTAAAGATCATATATGTAATTAATAACATAGGAATTAGTATGAAAAGGCTGTCTTGTCCATTCCTCAAATTGTGAGCACACATCTTCTGCTATCCCTACCTTTGCTAGAAGAAATAGAACCTAGGAAGATTTATAATTCAGAGGAAAGGTAAATTATAAGGAAACATAACAATCCATATATTTAAAAACGAAAATGGAATGCTTCCATACTCTTTCTAATAATGAAAAAAAAAGGAATAATCATTAAAACAGTTAAGTAAGAGTTAAAAAAAACCCCAAACAAACAAACTCAAAACAATTTTGGCAGCCTTCAGAGGATTTCACTGTTGAAAGACATCCTTCAGGGCAGTAACCTGGCTTGTGGTAAATTAGTGGGTTTTTAGTACTACTATTATTATTATTTAGAAAATCACATGCTGACTATTAACTGTTGGGGTCAGGAGGAGAGGTAATTCTGGAAGCTTCTGTCTCAGAATTTTTTAAAGATTTTCTTCTGAGATGCTGTGTTAGTCATGGTCAGAACTAGAAAGCTATAACAAAAGACCAGGAAACTAATTTACCATGGTAATGTATTTGCCCTTGATATACAAATATGAATGTAATGGAAATGTTCTTCAGAAAATTATTGTGCCATTTACATTAAGACAGTACCATTCTAACAGCAAAATCAGTGAAGGCTGCACATATGAGCAGAATTTCCTTGTAAGGAAAGCTCCAAGGGCAGGGATAAATTAACTCAGAAGTTACTTTTGGTTCTGCAGATTTTCCTAATTAACAAGATCTTTGCATACTGAATTTTCACAGTCAATCTGCTAACATTTCTTTTTTTCTTTCTTTTTTTCTTCCTTTTTTTCTTTTTTCTCCCACATCTGACACCACAGCTAATCAGCAGAATAAAACTTCAATCTACATCTGACAGTCATGTAGGCTGGTGGGCAATGTACACCATGTTCTAGGAAAATCAACCCCCTTACCCTTTCTTTTTCCAATTTTCCAGTGTTTTATTCTCAGCTGAGAAAATTTAAAGAAGCTCTTAACAGCAAACAGAAACTTGAATTCCCTATATACTGTGCCTGGGAACTTCTTAAATTTGCCTTAACTATAAAGATTACTTGTTTTCCTTAGTCATCTAGGCTTGAAAAAAAAGAGAAGGAAACATATTGGAAGGTTTCATGTACTGTGCTGAAGATTATTATTTTAAATTCTAAAATGAAAGGAAATCCAAAGCAATTAGTTATAACTGCATTGTTTTACACTAACTGAAATTAAATGATAAATATTTGAAGTAAAATTTAATAACCAAGATCACTTCCAAAATGCTGTTTCCATGGAAAATCTTCATAAAAAATCCAGTATAAATCCTGATTAAAACCTAACATAGTCAAACACTGCAAATTACCTAGATTCCAATTAAATGTGACAAATGAACGCTTGACAGACTTCAATTTCAATTCTATTTCTGTCACAATGATCCATTAATATTGAAGATTATATTATCAGAATTTGAACCATGCAATAGTTAAAATACAAGTGGACTTAAGAATCATATGACAGAAAACTCTTACTCAAATACCAGGTATTACATATGTGAAGGAACAAAAGTACATTCCATCCTGTTCCATGGTTATTTTTATAGATTAATCTTAACAGAAATTTTTGGAGGTAGATGACATGCCACTATTCAAATCTTCTCTTTAAAATGTGACAGCAAAATCCAGAAGTCTGTAGAGTATAATTTTCACCACAATATCACCCACCTTTTAATGGTCTCTGTTCAAGGTTTTATAAAGGAGGAGGAAATACTAACTCTATGCATGTCTTAGCATGCAAAATTTTTTTAATGGAAGTTTTTTTTTCATTTACCATGAACTATTGTATTTATCTACCTGTAGGTTGCTATCTGTTAATTTTAGAATGCTATTTTCAAAACCAAATCCAATAAATTCATCCTACCAAATATAAAATTATCTATTAAAAAAAAAAAAGCATCTAAAATATTTTAGTTAATAGAATGCAATTCCAGTTTTTGCATCAATACGAAAACTTACACTATTTTGCTTTAATTTATGACACTCATAAGTGCCCAAGTACTTTTTCTTTTCTATTGAACTTCAGTTAGTGTGATTTTCTTTTTCACTGGCTACCAAATACATTTAAAATTATATTCATTTGTGATTCTACAGTTTCTCCAGCATGGATCAGGCATATCCCATGTCAAAATACTTTCTGAACTCAGAAGTTCTAGAAATTGTCCACTTTGCTGGATCTCCAAGGGAATTGACAAATTGTATTATCCTAACCACAAAATCTCACTACAAAACAGACAATAAAATTATCAGCCCAATTTAAGTACAAACTCTATAAGCTTTTTTTCTGACATTTTTTCCAGTAATACCATTATCACTTTTCCCCCCTACCATATCCCCAGAAAAATGAATTGTAAACAAATATATTCATATAAACAACCAAGGAGAATATATAAATGCAAATGTATAAACATACATAACCTAATATGTCTTTAGATGGATAATACTTCCTTTTTAGTCAATTAATTTTTTTGTTATTGGGATATACACGTTAAGCATATGTAGACTGCTGTAGCCATTCTTCAGTAATACATACTAGATTTTGAAATATCTTACCATGAAAAATAACATAATTTTAATGGGTTGACATATCTATCTCAAATAAGACAAAATCCCAAGAACAATTATTCAGTATTTTAATCTCTGAAAAACTAACATGTACTCAGCCAAATTAATTAATTCATTCTATAACAAAAATATACACCACCTTTCTTGCATGTAGCCGCCTATTACAATTGATTATAGAAAACCCATTATTTTTTTGGTCATCAAAAATCTGTACACTGACATGTATTAAATTATTTTTTGTTTATGGACAAATGAAAATATAATGAAGTCAGTCTCTGACTTCATAAAACTTTAGATCAAGGCTAAAAAGTGGAGAACAGTGAAATTTTTGTGTTTCATAAAATACATTTCAAAATTAATAAGACTTTTTGATTTTTAATCCTGAATAGTCTTAGATAGAAAGAAAAACAGAATCTAACCCGAGACTCATCAATATTTTTTGGTTTTTAATAATAGGAGAATTACTATGGAATAAATATTTAACATTTTCCCCTTCTACATAAATGGATCCTGAATTTAAATGAAATCTTGTAAAAGTATTGCACAAAATAAAGTGTGAAGAAAAGGAAAGTAATACTCTTCTATTCTGAATAATGAAGAATGGACTTGGCATTGGATTTTATTTTGGAAACAATCTATACAACATTTTTGGGGAAAAGAGTATTCTCTAGAGTAGGCTTTTAAAATGCTATTTTCTTTTCCTGGTGCTGTATATATTACATTCTGGGAAATTTCCTAAGTAGGATTTGAATAAAAAATGGAAGGAAACGAGAATATATCTCCTTTATGGTCTTTTACAGAAAATGAAAAGTATGTAATTTTATTTGATTATCATTTCCCAGACCTCTACTGATTTTTTTTCAGTGTTTTAAATGCTTCTGCAGTATAGATTTTAAGTTACATAAAAAAAAGGAAGTGCTGATCTAATTAGTGGTGTTATGCTCCATTATTTGGTATACCTGCATTTTAGCAAACTTTAAAATCAAATAATTACAATATTAATTATTTAATATATTTATTTATGTTTTTGGACTGACCTTTCAAAAGTCTACTTAGTATCACTTGCTAGTGAGATTATGTGTGTGAATGTTGTGTTTGCCCCTACCATTTTCCATATGCTCTGCCTCACCAACACTGCCATCCGGCGTAGTCCTTTCGTAGTTGTCCTCTGGGAGTGGAAGGGCACCCAGTCTTGGCCCTGATGAACTCTTACTGCTTGGTGTTTCTGACTCCTCCAGACCGCTGTCATAGCAACTCTGCAATGACCCTTGATGCGGGTCCTGAGGCTGACTCACAACAGAAAACGTCACTCTACGAAACGGCTGCAAGAGAAAAGATTCTGAATGTCACTAGAAAGTTCAGTCTTTGAACAACTGATTCTCAAAACATGACTTAAGCAAACTAATATTTTAACATTTACCAATTAAACAATTTTGTCTACATTAAAGCAAACAGAAAGTACAGTTCTTACATAAAAGGCCACTGGACAGACTATGCATGGAACTTTACTGTAATACATAGTCCAGAGCCTTCACACAGTTTATCATAGCCTCCTTTCAAATGGTTACATGGGCTAAGAAAGCTGGTTATAATTATTTATAATTTTTTTTACAGTTTCTCTATAAATCAGTTGTAATAAATTGATCAGAATTAATGTCAATCAGACTTCATAAAGGTACTTGACAGAGTGTGCACATGTATGTGTAGGATTGTGTGGGTGGGTATAAATGCTCATCTGTAAACTTTATTGTGTGTATTACAAATACAGCAACACACCCATAAGATTTCTAAAAAATCACTACCTCTGTTTCTGACAGCTAGTTAACACGAGAAAGGAGGAGGGGGGGAAAGGAAAAAAAAAATAAAGGGACAAAAAAGTCTCTTAGGTCCTTTGCCATAAAAGCCAGTGCCTGGATAAGGGGTGTGTTGCCAGCTGACTAAATAAAGCCTTTAAAGTACCACGAGCACAGCTGACACAACACGCTTCCACTGGGACTGTACAAACATGGATTGTTAGAGATTTGTATTCATTCAAAATGACAGATATTACTGTTGCTCTAGAAGCCTACATGCTCAACCCTGGCACCAATGAGAATCCCAGGAAGAGTCAATCCTTCACATTTCAGACGATGCTGAGGACATCTAGGATTTTCAGTGAGAAGTTAGGGGATTCTCCTAGGATTTGAACTACAGTCAAGCAGCAATGATACATTTAAAATAATTTAATGAGACATTTCAAAAAACTTGCTGTTCACAAGCCTAGAGAACCACAGACAAGCATCTAGAAAGCACCTTCTGAACAAACACCAATAGCTTCATTTTATAAGACACCAAGCAAATTTTCCTGTGTTTCAAATGGAGAGTCTAACAGCACTGCGCTTTGGATTCAGATGCATTTCAAGCCCTGTGTTAGAATGGGACACAGACATAAATCACTCCCCCTGGCAACTGTAGTCAATATAGGCTGGAAATATATATGCAAGCCAGAAAGGAGAAAACAGCAACTGCAACCACCCACACAAGCCCTGAAGAACAGAAGTCCACATCAGGTTTACCAGTATAGGGGTAGATGGAGTTTCATTTTGAGGGTACAAAATTTTTGAGGGTACAAAACTTTAAAGACATAAAGGTAGTTAGTGCTGATGATAGACACATTGGACAACAAATATAATGATAAACCTTCCTGGCCCAAGATGATCAAAAGTTTAAACAGGTGACAGTTACCAGAAATACTTTACTGTAACTGTTTGATGGACCGAAACTTCATGCAATGAGATGCTGTAATCTGTAACTATACATCGATTACTACTTGTCTGTGGGCCAACGTCACACACTGTGAATCTCAGAGATTTGAATTCACTTATACCATCCCATAGACTATTCGTGAATATTATACTATTCTGGCAGTTACATTTGGACCAAGTGAGCTAGGAGTAAGCCAATCAAATTATAATCAATTAATTGATGATTAAATCATCAATTTAATCTTGATGCAATAACTATATAAAAACGTAACAGCTCAAGCTAGTACCTCTAAGGAGGGGCCTTGAAGTGAGGAAATCCTGGGCTTTTATATTTTCATAGTCTAAATGTGTGGAAGTCTTGGGCTCTTCAGCTTCTGCCTTGTGTCTGAGTGCCTGTTCACCTGGATGGGCAAAGATCCCCATGCCCTTTACTGTGCAAAGGGTTAGCTGTCCATGGCCTCTTGCCTGGGGCTCCCAAAACCCAGAGCTCCCAGCTGCTCACCAAACTACCTGCACTGAGTGTATTTCTCAACACCAGAAGGACTTTGCATCATCTACAGTTCCTGCAAAAAACAGTGATGTAACTTAAAATGGGAATTAGAAAAATAAGTCATCAAATATTTGGAACTTTATGTTCCATTTCTATTGATTTCTTGGAAATCAGTCTCCACTAGATCACAGGAACAGAACACTTGTTTATCACATCTGTAGCTACCACAAGAATCATAGCAAAGTTATATAAAATAAGTTTTGGAACAAGCTATAAAAGATTTAGGAGCATCTTGTTAATTTTCACATATTCTTTAAAAGTTATACGCCTTACCTAATTGGCATGAAGAGATGTGACAGATGCAAAGTTGGACTTAGTTATAGCTGAGGCTGAAAAGTCCCTAAGAACATTACTACATATCCTTGAAACTAAAAGAAATTTGATGTACTTTTACTAAGCTGATAATAATAATTTTTAAATAGATCTGGGTGTTAATCTTGCTTTTTTCTTAGGTGCTATTCTGAATAGGAATTATCTAACACAAAACTAACACACAGAATATTCAGATCAGTAGATCCAGTTCAGCCCTTTCAATATCAATGTGAATGTCATAATGGTGATAAAATTATTTCTGAAAGAATGATGTGCATGTTAATTGTTATTTTGCAGGTTTATTACACTTCTACTTTCAGTATAAACATCAGAATTCTGACCTTTCTATTGCATTACTTCTGAGAACCAGACATTCTCAGGCAAATATATGGAAAATTTTGAATGCATCCAGCCCCCTGGAATAACATAATGGCCTGTCCTTTTCCAATAAAAGGGAATAGACTTGGATCATAATATATGTCTGTTACCTGCATAGTTAGAAACATTCAATGTGATTAATATAAAGAATTTTAAGAACAAAAAATATTAAATATCTGTATTGCAGCTGACTGTTTCCTTTCCCACATCATCTTCTCTGATATGCAAATTACCATATACTTTAGACAGTATAATCTGGATAAACATTTGTCAGATCAGAACTATCAGTTATAAAAGATACTGAGTTTTTACATACTTTGAATATTTGGTCTAAATTAATTATGGCACCTCATTATTATACCCAAAAATCTAGGATATCTTAAAGCTGACAAAAAAGAGCTCTAAACAGGCTTTAAAATGCCTCTGAAAAAACCCTGTATATGCATATACATATTACTGTTCATGAAACTCATATTAGTCCTTTAATTGCTAATAACAAGAGTATTTTAATTATATGAGTTTAAAACCCTATGAACTAAGTTATGAACACTAGAATACAATACATAATAACTACTACTTATGCATTAGTTTCTATGAATGCAACAAATCTCCTGCAAAATCAAGAACTTTCTTCATATGCTCTAATCTTCGTTTATATCCTAATCTGTGGAACAGTTGAGGCTTCACATAAAACTGCATATTAATGAAACAAACGAGAGGGAAAGATGATGAATACCAGCATTAATATTTACAAAAAGTTACTCGTAAAATGCTGGTCTTCTTATGCATTTATTGCCATGCAAAAATTAAGGATAGTAACCTCTACTTAAACAAGCAAACTACATACTAAATTTTGTTCTGCCATTTATAAATTTACATCAGCAGTTTCTCAGAAAAATGGACATGAGACATTTCCAAGTGCTGACAAATTAAGGCACCTAACTATGAGGGGAGAGGGTTATGTTTAGCTTTATTGATTTTCAATGCACAACATTAACACTGCTGCATCTGCCACTGCTGTGAATCAAAATGGTAGAGTTACTTTTACCCAAATAAGTCTGCAACTGTTCAATTTATTCATCCCAGCAAAAAAAAAAAGCAACGTTAAGCCTTTATTAGTCCTTTGGCAGGAACTTACAATATTCAGGTTTAGTAAGAAGACTGTAGGTTTAGTAAAAAGACTGTAGATTTGATAATTTTCACCCTCATATATCATATTTTCTGAAAACCTCATATCGAGTTCTTCTTAATTGTATCTGATCTTGGAGACAAACAGACCACAGAGAAAAGACAGACCTTTGCATTATACCTCGGTGGTAAATCTCCATTTCTTCCTTGTTTCAACTGTATTTCTTAAATGGAATCATTTCTTTTCCACCCATCCAAAGAACAAAAAAAACACTACAATGCCAAAGACATAATTCCTGCTATCTGTAGTAATTGAGTTCTATTAACTTATTCTATGGTACAGAGTTTATCTTAACCAGTGTTAAATAATCCATCCCTATCCAAACTGGAAACTAAAATTATATTTTTAATACATCAAGTACCCTAGTTTTGGAGCTTGAATTTAAGGACAGATAGACTTGGTAAAAAGCAATATATCCACATAGCTCCACAAGGCTTAATCATGACACTTTTGCACCATTATGAGAGAGATTTTTTTTTTTCCCATATCCCAAAGTTTGAAGTTTTGCATTGTAATATTTCACACTTCTCATGGATTATGTTCTTTCATGGTTTCTGGATATCAGTTGCTATCAACCTTGTAAACATTGGTCAAAAATGTTTGTGTTTTCAGACTGTAGTAGTGGGGTGGAAGAGTAAATCCTTTTTATGCTTAATTTTTTAGAGAGCTAAGATTGCAACCATTTCTCAGCCAGTTACTTCACAACTTATCCTGTGTACAAAGTGCATACACTAAAGTATTCAAGTTCAGTATAATCAAGTTAAGTATAATCTTAATTACTTAACACTTGGACAAAAATAGTAAGACTTCCAGGCCTTCCTGCAGTCACAATACCTACATCTCAAAACCGTAAGGACTGAAAATATTTTAATCAACTGCAAAATGCAGTCCAAGATGCAACTTAACATGTAGAGAAGCATAAAAAAATTAACCTAAACTGAGAACCAAGCTAAAGCAAGCTATACTATCCCAAGTGTTTCTACCAGTTTTTCCATCATTAGCTTGGACATTTCCCAAACCCCTAGAACATTAGGAATTAAAGTTCTTATTTTTCCCTGACTTTCAAATCAGATGACTTTCCACTTTAACAGTGGAAATATAATATCCTGAGGTATTTTCTGGAATTTAAGGTGGCCTAAGAGCTAGCTGGAGGTCATCTAGTCCAATTTTCCTGCTCAAAGTAGAGTCAGCTTGAGCACTTTGTCCAGGGATGTGATCAGTCAGGTGTTCAGTATCTTCAAGAATGGAGACTCCATGGCCTTTCTGACCAAGATGTTGTGCAGTTTTACAACTCTAATAGCAAAGGAGGTTTCTCTTACATTTCAATGGAATTTCTATATTTTCTGTTTGTACCAAGCATGAAAAGCAATGGTGATGAGTCAGGACTAAATAATATTACAATTCCTGTGAGCTTCAAAAAGTCAATCTATGTCAAGCTGCTTGTAAGACTAATACAGTGACTCTGAGGTGCATATAGGGTAGATCTGAAAAACAGGCAGAAGAGATGCATCAATTGATCACATAAATTCAGTGTTTCTTTAGCACTTAAATTTTGATACAACATGTCATTATCCTTTTCCTTCTATTCATTCTTAATTGCTGGAAGCTTGTTGGAAGACAAACAAAATATTAATGAATGATTCCAATTCTGCATGAATAGTTTCAACTCACACAACTCTTTTCCCCATTCAAATCACATATTTCTACTGTTCTAAACTTCTGTCATTGTAGTTAATATAAAATTGGCAGGAAATTAAATTAAACAGGCATTATTTTTTTTAATGAGAAGACTGAAATACCTGAGATTAATATTGAAGTAGCAGGCTAAAAGAGGAGAAACATGTCGATAAGAATGTTTGTTTGTTTTTTTTATATTTAGCAAAACATAGTGACAATTGTGACTTTAAATAGGACTTAAATAAAATTTAAAATCATTTTCATATTACAGCTCTGCAGAAGACATCTGTGATGAACTGTAATTAGCTCATTTCATTAATTTTTGTTTCACTTTTATTAATTTTCTTTTCAGTAGTGGTCTTCTGATCATGAACTAGAAGCACTTTTTTTTTTTCTGTATAAAGTTGAAATATCCTTCCAATAATATCTATTTGTTTAAGCCCAAGGCTACATGTTAAGATTTGCTCTTCAGGGATAATATTTCACATTTTACATTACGGACACCATAGTGTTACATTCAAACACTTTTTTCCTTTTAAGTGCAGTGCTTTTCTCAAATATATTTTGTTTCCTGTTATCCAAACTTCCCTTTATGAATCACAGAAAGCACTTCTGAGTAGGCCAAGATTATTTTTATTCACCTAACTACATTCATTAAGTAAATTCCTAATAAGGCATTCCTTTATTTCGGTAAATATCACCAAAGAACCAACAATATGAAGATATCTCTTACTCAAAGATACTCTCAAAGATACAATACTCTTTCATATGAAAATCTTCATATTGAAATATAACACACAAGCTCATCTAGAAAAAATAGACAAAATCTTAGAAGGCTTGTAGGCCAATATTCTTAGCATAACACATGAGCTCTTGCTAGCTACTGAAACGTGAGCATAAAGAAAACAAGAATAAATGAGAATCTGCATCAGAGACAGTCAAAATAATTTTAGCATGCTCTTTTGACTGCTCATAAAATGCATTTTTGTTATTACTTCAGTGTCCAATTGTTTGAAAATTATAAACACAAAGCATCTATGACGCTGAAGTGCTCTCCTATTATTCTACTGCAAAATGAAATGGATGAAGTAGCATTTTCTCTTACCAAGAACAATAACAATATGAATTAAGATTTTTATCATATATCTTTCTACTTTCTTAAACCAGAAGTTTTCCTATATCTTTCATGAAGATTAAACAGAAATTCAGTGTATCTAGTATTTTTTTCTGAACTCTATGCATTAGATTCCAATATTCTTTCTAATAATTTCCCTTGAAATCTTCTGAACACTTCTTTGATTCAAATCTATTATTAAAACACTATAAAAGCCTTCTTTTAGCTGTGTCCAATATCTAGTACTATTCACTGCCTATACCTTCACATTCTTGGCTTACACATTCTTGATTCTGTCAAACTTTTCTGTGATATTATCTTTTGCTGAAATATTTGGAGAGCCTGTCTTTCCTGGAGGAGTTTGTTTTATTTTCTTTGGTTTTCAGCAGAGAATGTGCTGCCTAAAACTACTCCAGAGATATTAGTTCACAGAGTGTTGTGTCTCTCAGCTGCTGTATTTCAGCATGAGAAATCTTTATGTTTGCTATGCTGTTTCATTAACGTTTTTAATTGGCTGAAAACAAACAAAACCCTCATTTCCATCCCACCAGCTCAATCATCCAAATGTTTGGGTTGTGAACATTATCATCTTCTCTTGAATCTGGAATATTATTAAATCATTTAATGTGTCGAAAGGAAAAAGAATATACTTCTTAACCCTTGTTATCAGGCACCAACAAGCCTTAGAATGGAGGAAAGACTTTATAAACCTATTTCAAAAGTCATTTACACAATATTTAATTAATCTAAGGTATGGACTACAGAAATTAAGCTCCTTATCAACCCCAAATTTGCACTTTGCTATTCATGGAAGAAGTATCATGAAGCAAATGTATTGGACCCATTTGGATCAAATTCAAAAGAAGTAAATGATCCCAAAGCCTCCCTAGATAGTTTGAAATAGAAGGAGCTCTGTTCACAGTATCAGACAAGCTACTCCACAGTGAATGTCCACAAAATGCATATAGTATGAAAGCAAGTCTCAGAGCCCACTGTTTCACGATACAAATCAATTCCTCTTGAACCATTCTATTTGCTATTGTAGACAGAGACAAATTTTTAAAATTGCTTTCTCTTTGTTTGGTTCCCCTGCTTGTCTGCAAAAGAATCTTTGCCAGAATGCTACTGAAATCAGATACAGATAGCTAAAGCATATGTGAACCTTTCAAAATACAAAGCTTTAGTATTAACAAATCACTGATGCACAAGTAATGTCTTCTATGTAATGTAAAAGATTCTTGTTGCTGAGATGAAATATTTTGAATAAATTGAAAATACACCAGTGTTCTCTATAGAATTGATCAGCTAAAAAAATTTAAAAGTTACCATCAGAAAAGTTTTGAATTATTAATGCATATGTTGATTCCAAGTAGAATTTTTTGTGTCTTAAGTCTCATCTATATGCTGTCATTGTTAAAAAGACCAATTATTAATATTATTGTGAATATTTTGGTTTTAGTTACTGTTCACAAGACTCTAGCCCAATATGAATGTGAGAGTCACAGCATCAAATTTTAGGAAAATTCAGCAATAAAGCCTGGGAGAATCAGATCAAATTCTGAATGTATATAAATGCATTAACAAAACATTTCCAGTTTAGTAGGGAAGATATATAAATATATTCAATACAGATACAAAGATTCATTCCTTTCCTGAGTGATTAAGAGGGAGTTTTGCACTGGTCACCAAAATTTTATTGATGATGACACATTTTCCAAAATCTGCAGTTGAAATGTTTTCCAAAATTAGGCAATAGCCTCAATATTTCGTATTATTTTTTTCTACAACATAGTCCTCAATGTTTGTTTACTGTTTATTCATCTAAGTCATCCAAATTATTCTTTAAATTTAAATGTGTTAAATTTAAAGGCATAGTGATCTTTCAAGGATTGACACATTTTCTATACGTTGGACAACATAAGGTCAGGCATAAAATCTCAGATAGTCAGCTACACTTCTCTACAAAAATGAGAGTACTCTAGAAGTGCATCCCTTCTTGAAAGATGTCTAATAGAAGGGAAATATTCTTCACTACATACTGAGGAATTTAAATTAGCTAAATAATTTGAGATCACTCAAGTCAGATGAAACAAATGCCATCTTAGTGAACACTTTAGTTATGCAAGTTACAATAATAAACATGCCACAGTCTCAAAATACAAGGCCTTGAAAGGGAAAATTATTAATTATTTCCAGAATTTATATATATGGAAGATCACTATCGATTGTGTTATATAGGGAAAAAGAGAATACTTGAATGAATGTAAAAATACAATTTTTACATTGTGACAGATAAATTGTTTGAAAAAATACATTTGAATAAGGTAATTGAAGAGGAAAGTGATAAAAGTGGTTATGGACAAAATAACAGACGGTGTCCATGTCCAGGACTACACTCCAAGCATATTTATCTATATAGCCACCTTGTATAATTAAAACTCCTGCAAAGATGTGGGGCTATTTGTTAATTTGCTTATTTTTTCGTCTTTCATATAGGAAAAATAGTTTTAAAGTGTTGCATTACTGAAAAAATAGAGTATGCATTTTCATCTGTTATAAGAAAATGTTTGGAGTGCAATGGGTATTTCAAAAACTAATTAAAGGAGACATTTAAATGATAATAAACTAATTGTTGCAAAAATATCCAAAATGCACAAAAGGAAAAGTTGTTTGTTTGTTTGTTTTTCAATTAATAACTTAAAAACTTGCTGATATGAAGCTATTGCTGCGTATTTTCTATTGTGGCCATGTGGAACACCAGGCCTGTTGCTGTAGGTTAAAAGTTACTGTGCAATAGTCAGCAACATAATTTAAAGCAAATTGCTTAAAACTACTGAAATGTGAAACTGTTATTTTACATTTGACTCAAAATGTTTGTAACTATTTGAGAATGTAGTTAACATATTAAAGGTGCTTTATATGTACAACCTTATAAGAGTACTGACATATTCACCTATAGGATTGATTGCAACCATCAACTTGTTATGCAACTATTACTGAGTGAGAAAATAGTGTAGTGTCACAGAAGAACATATTTGTGGCTTGATTTCTTTTTCTTTTATTTTTCCCCTTCAAAGGTCTGGTGGTGAAATTCTATTAAAACAGATGTTAACTTGTGTTGTCTAATAAAAACTTTCCTGGCATGTGTTTGTCAATGCATATTCTAGCCAAATATTAAAAGCATGACTTTTGAAGAAGCCAATGAAACAATTGTCTGGAAAAAAAACAGCATGGTCTTCACAAAATCCTTGAATATAATTACTTTTATTATCCTAGGACTTGATTTTCACATATACATTTTAATTTTCAGTTTCTCATGTCAAAATTACTTTATCTTTTACTTCAGATTTGCCCCCCCCAAAAAAAGGACATATGTTAATCACTCACAATATTTTTATAATACACTTTGAAAAATCATCAAAGAACTTATGTATCTGAATAGAAGTCAAATTAACATGCATACTTAAAATACCATAAAATATAAAAAAAAATATATATAAATAATATATAAAATCATGAGTTATAATAAAAATATTTAAACTCAAATTACTCATGAGTAAAACTTTATAGGTCTGTTTTTCATAGAATGTTACTATCAATAGGTTTTAATAGTCACACTAGTTGAAATATTCTCTAACTGGTTTGCAAAAATGAACACTGTCTCAATTAAAAACATGGTCATACATGTCAGATTTCACCAACAATTTAACAAAATAAAAGTATAAAACTTCAAGTATGACAATCATCATTATACAGCAATATGTTATGCAAAAATGCTTTCTTCTGCTGATGAATGCAGGTTGTCCTTCAGTGATTAGACCCACAGATTGGTGCAAAGATTCCGTTTTAAAAGATTCAGGCCATTTGCTTCCCTTCCAAAACCTTTTCTGCATAGCTCAACTGCAGAAATATTCATAGACATTTCTTTGGATTGGTTATTTGTTTATTTGTAAGAAAGATGCACATATTCTTGCTAACAGAAACATGTATTTGCTAGATCTCATATTCCTTTAATCACTTTAAGGTATTCTGAAAATAAGACAGCAAGAAGAAAAATACTCTAGGCTTAATAAATGGCTGGTTTTGATTGAATGTCTCATATAAATAAGATAGAAAAAAAATGATTCATTATACATTTTGTTATGTGTCTGATGAAGGATGAGTCCAAATTATAGTTCACTAAACCCTACAGTTTTAGTAGTCACTGCATAGTCATCCCTGTCAATCGTGTTTTTAAAGATATTTTTTGATCAGAAGAATATTATCAAGATTGTTCATAAAGATACTGAGTCTCAAGAAAGTTCTACAAAGACATCACAAACTGGAGTTCATAATCTTTCAATTCACAGCTATAGACCAAATGGGTAGCTTTGAACATCACAAGGAAACAGCCTGATGAATTTCCTGGAAGAAACTACAGGCCCAGAGATTACTGTGATTGAAAGATAATTAAAAGAATTCCGTGTTGTCTTTTCAGACATCCCAATTCATTCCTACTATACATTTTCTCAAATTTTCATCTAGGAATGTTTTTAATGCTGTGACTGTACTTCAAGACAGCGTGATGCTTGTTATCTGTTCCAAAGAAGTTTTAAATACTATGATGTTATTGAAAAAAAGGGACAAGGCAAAATAAACCTTCATTACTTCTACCATTAAGAAGTGCCACATAGAGATGGAATTTTTTTGCCAACCACCTTTCTTTCTTTCCAATACTGAAGTATGGGCAGCACTGAGAACACTTGATGTAATTCCATTCTTTCATTGTACAGTATCATGCAGAACATAAAGTGGAATAAAAAAACCATAAAGTTTTGGGATAATTAGGTGCCACAAAAAAAGAATAACATTTGACTAAAGCAAAATTAGAACTCAAATTAAATGCAAGAATTTTTCATTCTAAAGCCTAGTTTTATAGTATTATAGTTTTATAGTATTATAGTTTTATAGTATTGTCATTCAGAAAGAAATTAGGAACACATCTTGAAAATATCATATAATTTAGAAAAGAATCACATACTCCACCACGTTAGGCTGGCCTGAAGGTTCTGATAAACTGCATAGCTAGCAAGTACTGTCATCCTCGTGGTCATTCTTAATATTCAGCAGGGCAATAGCAACACTGATTTTCTCTCTGGATATAACAGAGAGAGCCTTTCTGGCAAGGAATCTGGGCTTCAGTCTAAACTTTGCTATATATCTACACCACAAATTGTTTTGCTGTGAGAAGTCACCCCAGCCAACTCTAGATGAATTGCACTGGAAGGCTGTTTGTGAGCTTCTTAAGTGCTATGGGTCTCTATTTATACAACACCATATAGTTGAATGTGTGCAATTTCCACTTTGAATGCTGCAATGCTGCAACTTTCAGGATTAATTTCACTATTTACTCTTCATTTACCTCATGTGAATGAATAAGATTAGAGAGGTCAAACCCTTGGCTGATATAAATCAATGTACTCTTGTTGTCTGACCCCAGACGTCTGTTCTTTCCCTAGTTATACCAAGATGTTTTTCTTTTTTCAAACAAAACAACATAACGGGCAACAGCATTGTCATGGCTGCAGACAGTCTTGGATCTTGATTGCATGAGGCAGCATGCACTTCACAAAGCCAGCTGGCATTAACAAAACACTTTCTGGTCAATGCCCTCTAAAATAAAACACTATCAATCTCACCAAGAGCAGACCCCTGTTGCAAAGTCCAGATTTAAATGTTGCTTTCCCATTTTGCTGCTTTATTGCTGCCACTATGCCATCTGGCCAACAAAATTATTTAGCACTGCTTCAGTTTTATGTCTGTAACTTTTAAAACACAAATATTTATATTTGAGTTTTGTCCAAAAATTCTCCTAGATAAGTAGCAGAAAAAATGTTTCTCTTTCCAGTTCAGGACAAACAAAGCAGAAAGTCTGAGCAGATGTAGGGGAAAGAAACTTAATTCAAGAACTTTAGAGTGAAAAAGAAATTCAATACTGTGAGACTTTTACACAGATTTGAATAAATAAATTGCAATTGACTTTATGCAGATGTCTTCTTCTTAAATGACATGGCTTTCTTAGATTATTCCAGATGATTATAAGTCATTGGATCAAAACAGATGTGAAGCCACAGTCTGTGTAGAATTGAATGTACAGCTCTTATGCAGAACTCTGAATGGAACAGTTAGACCATTTAACTTTTTGTTTTCTTTAATTTCATGCCTTCCAAGATGAAATTGTATCTGTTTAAATCATCGTGCAAAAGGTAACAGAAAGTGCACAATTTTCTAATTGTTAAATAATTAAGTGATACTCATGCAATTGCATTTATCACAGTACTCTTCAGCTAGAAGGAAGGAAGGAAGTTGAAAGGAAAGTCTGGGTGTAATTCCTGGCTCTGCACAAATATCGTGTTTTGCTTTGGCAATGTCTTTCACCCATCTGTAGATTCAAGACAAGGATTACCCTTTACCTTTGTATAATGATTTCCTTGACCTCATAAGTAGACACTGTAAGCCTATGGTAGAGACTGTTGGGAGCACAGATGGGAAAAACTGCACAAGCTAACGAAACAGGATTTCACAGAACTGGAGACATTGCAGGGGGCCACTACAACCCTAAGAATCCAGAATACAATGCTGAATTTTTTATACTATGAATCTTCTTGGAAACTGGAACAAAACTGAAAATTTCTGGCCAGCAAAACTATTATAAATATGCAAACATATCATTGATAAAATGTTTCAGATACTGCATATCATTATGCAAATTTCTTTCAATTGTTTCCACATTATAAGCCTCTGCAAATAAACACAGCAAGAATAACTAAAATTAAGGGGCACATCTCTAGGATTTTACAAACATTGACTGTGTCCCAAGTTCAAGAATATATTCTGAGGCTACTCTGCCTCAGTGGGGTATGTGTGCTCTCAAAAAAGCTCAAATTCACTGAACTACAAAACCACCTAAAACTACAGTTTCTGTAGGTGCACAATTATGTTAATATTTCAAATTCTAATTTTAAGATCAAGGTTGAGCTCACGGATATTCTTTGTCACTGTCCTTTAATTTCACTACATAAATAGAACATGACAAGCATCTAACAACATGGCACAAGCAGACATTTTTTAATGTATACAAAAACACCTCGTTAATCACAAGGAAAGAAAATAACATTCAAGTGTTGAAAGACTATTCTTTATAAAAAAAAATCAAATAGTCAAAGTCCAAGAAAAATGCAAGAGATTTTTTTTACTTATTTTTCTATCCCATTTTAATGTAGAAAAGGAGAAATTATTATTATTATTATTGTTCTTTTGTTGTTGTTGTTATTGTTATCACTATTATCGTTATTATTGTTACTGTTATTGTTATGTGAATATCTGAAATATTTCCTGTATCGATAAAAATACTTACATTTTTTTTTGGTAAATCTGTACCCTTGAAACAATTTAAAGTATATCTGTTTCTAAGAACATAATTTTTTAGAACACAGAGACATTTAATTACATTACATCTGAGTTGCAAATTTCCTCTGCAAGTGGTTTGGACATCGAAATGTCACTTCAGGGCAAACTTCTTTCAGGTTTTTGTGAAAAGATAAGGAAGGGATTTTGAAGGAATTTAAAACAATAAGTTGAAAAATAAAATATTTGAATTTATCCTTTCTGAATTTCACTGGGTTTTATGCTGAATTGAGCAATATATATTTTGAATAGATGTTTATAAAAGTTAAATGCTCTCACAACTGTTTTCTTAATTCCATTTTTCCCCTCACAAACTTTCATTTTGATAAAAAAGTGTGTTTTCAGATAAATCCAATGTTTTTCTTTTCCATATATTTTTCTTCTCTATATTCCTTAAAAGTAGAAGAACCCTACTGATTTTATAAGGTATCAGAATCCCTATAGTTCAGTGATCCCTGCAGAGATCTCACATGCAATAGTACTAATGTAATGAGACTTTTTGGATAGAAAATCCCTCTCTACTTAATCCTATAGAGATAATAATTCACACAACTTTATTTAAAATGTAAACGTATAACCTTTATGAAATTTCATAAATCTGCACACACACCCTGGGCATGAGTGTATTTACACAAAGAATTATTTGTGTAATCCTTTATTTCTACATTCACTGTTCTCAAGCTTCACATGTTAGGCTTAGCACCTTCTTTGCCTCAGTCTTTAGTGGGAAGATGGCTTGTCCTCAGGACAGCTGCCCTCCTTGGATGGTAGATGGTGTCAGGGAGCAGGATGGTCCCCCTGTTATCCAAGAGGAGGCACTCACAGAAATACTGAGCCACTGGATGTTCATAAATCTATGGGACCAGATGGGATCCATCCCAGGGGGATGAGGGAGCTGGCAGATGAGCTTGTGGAGTCACTCTCCATCATGTACCAACAGTCCTGGCTCACTGGTGAGGTTCCAGATGGCTGGAAGCTGGCCAGTGTGACTCCCATTCACAAAAAGGTGGTAATTACCAGGGAGATCCTGGTAATTACAGGCCAGTTAGCCTGACCTCAGTACCTGGTAAGGTAATGGAACAGTTGATATTGATTGTCATCACACAGCCCTTACAGGATGGCCAGGGTGTCAGACCCAGCCAGCATGGGTTTAGGAGGGGTAGGTCATGTTTGACCAACCTGGTCTCCTTTTATGACCAAGTGACCCACCTGGTGAATGAGGGAAGGGCTGTAGATGTTGTGTACCTGGACTTTAGCAAGGCCTTTGACACTGTCTCCTGGACAAAACTCCTGGAAAAGCTGGCAGCCCATGGCTTGGACAGGAGCACTCTTTGCTGGGTTAAGAACTGCCTGGATGGCTGGGCCCAGGGAGTGGTAGGGAATGGTCCCAGCTGGTGGCCAGTCCCCAGTGGTGTCCCCCAGGGGTCTGTGCTGGGGCCAGTCCTGTTCTATATTTTTACTGATGACATGGATGAGGGTATTGAGTCTTTCATTAGTAAATTTGCAATGACACTAAGCTGGGAGTGTGTATTGATCTGTTGGAAGGTAGGATGGCTCTGCAGAGAGACCTGGAAGGTTGGATGGATGGGCAGAGTCCAGTAGGATGAAGTTTAGTAAGTCTGAGTGCTGAGTCCTGCATTTTGGCCACAATAATCCCCTGTAACATTAGAGGCTGGGGGCAGTGTGGCTGGACAGTGCCCAGGCAGAAAGGGACCTGGGAATACTGATCGACTGCCGACTGAACATGAGCCAGCAGTGTGCCCTGGTGGCCAAGAAAGCCAATGGCATCCTGGCCAGTGTCAGGAATAGTGTGGCCAGCAGGACCATGGAGGTCATTCTTCCCCTGTACTCAGCACTGGTGAGGTCACACCTTGAGTGCTGTGTCCAGTTCTGGCCCCTCAGTTTAGGAAGGACGTTGAGACATTTGAGTGTGTCCAGAGGAGGCAGCAGGGCTGGTGAGGGGCTTGGAACACAAACCCTGTGAGGAACGACTGAGGGAGCTGGGAGTGTTCAACCTGGAGGAGACAGGGGTGACCTTATCACTCTCTACAACTCCCTGAAAGGTGGCTGTAGTCAGGTGGGGTTGGTCTCTTTCAACAGGTAGCACTGACAGAACCAGAGGACACAGTCTTAAACTGCACCAAGGGAAATATAGGATATTAGTATATTAGGAAAAGGCTTTTTTTATGGAAAGAGTGATAAAGTACCGGAATGGTCTGCCTGGGGAGGTGGTGGAGTCGCCATCTCTGGATATGTTTAAAAAAAAGATTGGACGTGGCACTTGGTGCCATGGTTTAGTTGAGGTGTTAGAGCATGGCTTGGACTCAATCTTGAAGGTCTCTTCCAACCTAGTGATTCTGTGATTCTTTTTGATCTTCTTACTTTTATATGACACCTTCTGTATGTCTGACAGATAACCTTCATTGATTCATATTAATCTCCATTTTGGATGCTCCTAAGCTGGTATTTCCCAATCAAACCAAGAATTAGACTTTAGAGGAACTATAATTGACAAGGAAATAACAGATTCAACATTCAGACTTGAAAAAAGGATAAGAAAGTACTGTGGTGACAGAAAAATTGCATTACAGGCACATACATTAACAATGGAGATGGCCATGTTTGCTGTCAAAATGCTGAAAAATGTTGAAGTGATATTCAATCAGAGCAGAAATATTTGTAGGAACAAAGCGCAGAAAATGTTATAATTCCAATGCTTTTTCATAGTTCTGAAATATAAACTCATCAGTCACTAGTATACTTTCAGACATTTTGTCAACTGTTTGAAATCGTTACCTATTTACCCAGCAACAGCACAGTCATGGGTAGTTTCCTCTGATAATTTATGTCCAACTCTTTTAGCGTTCAGTGTTTCACCATTAAGGCAACCCTGGACATAGCTTTTTTGCAGTAAATGAGTACCCACAAATCAAAGATATCAAGATACTTGTCAATACTTAAATTTTCTGAACAACAAGTTTCTGAACAAGACTATGACATTGTAATTCACAAGTAATTCAGAATATGAATGAGTACCAGTAAGTTCTGTTTGTTGTTTTTAAGTAATCATATAAAGTAAGCAAAATATAAGTTCAGAGCAGTAGAGGATACTTTAATTCACTTAACTTTTCATATCATAAGACAACACCACAGTGCATTCCTCTTTCCATGCCAGTTGATAAATAGTCAAGCTTCATCTCTCTTCCTGTTCAGTTGGTGGCATTACTAGTTAAGATAAATATCAAAAATCATCCCTTGTCATCCTAGAGTAGGATCCTTGACAGAAATGGGACATGGAGACTGTTTTAGAAAGGGATTCTGGTACTCAGCACAATTATAATCAGAGGGTGACTTCACAGAACCTACAATCCTGTTACAAGAGCATGAGTGAGCTCAAAATCAGCCTTCCAAATTTTAAAGACTCTCTACTTTATTTAACTTCCTATATCTACCAAGAACAGGCTTCCTAATATGTTCTGTTCAGTATAAACATGGCAATGCTAGACTGAAAGGGTAATTACAAGGATTCTCTTTTTCTTTAACCAGCTTTCTGAAATGTGAGGGGAGAGGTAGGGGCTGTACATAGTTCTCCCCAAAGGCATCAGAGAACAATCTAGAGGTCAAAAGAGAAAGATCAACTTCCATTCATATTCTCATGGAATAGTAATGGCTAAAAGAAGCTTATTTTCTCTTTAGGCTGTAAATGAAAAGCACATTGATTATAACCAATAGTGAATTGCACTCAAACCTCACAAGAGACTGAGGAACGACAAAAGCATTGAAAAACCACAGAGGGCTATTAGAATTGAGATGTCTTTGTACAGGTCGTATTCATCCTAATAACTAATAATAATTAATAGTACGATTTTAACCAATTAATTTATACAGAAATAGGTTAGGATCAAAATAAAGTTTGTTCTGTGTGCCAGACTACATATATCGAAGCTTTCTTAGCTGGTTTTCAAGTAGAGGGATTTATTTGGGTTTGACATGTGTACCATTAACTCTGCCTCTCAATATAAATATAAATATTGTTAAAAAAAAAAAAAAAAAAGGAGAAAAAATAGACCAACGGAGCAACTGATTTCTAAATTTCTGAAATACATTTGCAGTAGCAAGCTGGTACATTACTTGTTCTTTCCAAATATCTCTCTCTTCAAGTCATTGTAAATTGGAAGTAAATCCTTGGCAGCAATATGCCTTGAGTCTGCACTAACCTGTTCTCCAACATTTGAGACAGAAATAGGAACACTTAAATTCCAAGTGAGCAAGCACTGTAACAGGTGTCTCTTGGGGGTGATGGGTCTCTACTAAGTGAGCAAGTGAGTGCCTCCTAGGGGCTTAAGGGGGATGGTTAATTATTAACCTCAGCTACTGCAATTCTCCGCTATTTAGAATGCATGCTTTAAAATTCACAAGGTTAGAAAATATCTCTGTGTGGGTGGGTGTTTGAGTAGGCTCTCAAGGGGAAAGGAAGACAAACAGTGCTGAGAAATAAAAGCATTTACTGAGGTGCTGAGTGCTAGTCCTAAGAAGAACTACCTTCAAAGATAAGTAGTACTAGAAGAGAGGCATTTAGAAATGTGCAATGAAAAGAATAGTCAATGATTTTTCTCCAGGAATTATCTTTTTGATTTTGTTTTGTAGAAGAATGACTAAGAACAGAACTAAGTTTTTTTCTTTAAATCTGCTGCAATTTTAGAGAGTATTTTTCCTGGTTTTTTTTTTTTCCCTGCTAAGTTGTATTTCCTTCTTCATGCACATTTTATGGTAACATTGATTTCTTGTACTATTCTTTGGAGAAACTAGCATGCACATTCTGTCCCAGAGCTGCAATAATACATTTGTGGGTAAAGCAGTGTCAAAAATATGACTGAAAGAGTAGTGAGCAGGGCTGCACACAAAAGCAAAGACAGCAAGAGAAGTCCTGGCATCCTTAGTTATTCATCTTCCATCATGAAAGAAGGCCTACAAAAGACCTGAAAATCCTTTACAGTGTTGAATTATGGAAGTGATTTTTTTATGGTCTTCATTAGAAACATAGAAAGGGCAAATTACAAATCTAAAAGAAGTTACAATGAATAGTTTGCAAATTTTTACAAGTGTGTGTGAGACAGACACCTTGCTTCCAGTCTCATTTTCTTGTTGTCATGTAATAATGCAAAATCTCCAGTAAATACATAGTGATTCAGTCTAAACTATAGCAGAGATTTTCATTGATTTTTGTACTATGTTGTTCCTTCAGAATAAATTTTCCATGGAAAATTCTGACATCTTTTGTTTCAGAACAATTAAGGCATGCTGTTTGAATAAGTCAACTGGCTATGATGCTTCTTATTTTATTTATATCATTAAAATGAAAAAAACCTACTTCAAGAATAGAAATAAAAAATCAGTCTTTTGTTTTCCTGAAAACTTAAATATTAGCACACTTCTTTGAACTATTTTAAACTTAACAAATGACATTTCCAGTACCAGTGTTCCATGTGAAAAATTCCGGAAATCCACTTGATGTAGTTTCTTTGTAATGCTACAAGTATGCTATCTAGCCACTGAAAGTAATTTTATTTTATTTATTACGAAATTATCCATGAGATCCATTCATACACCTTGTTGTTCCACAGTCTTGCCACAAAACACAAACAGTGGACAGATGAGAACAGGAACACTATCCATAGCCATCTCTATCTAAAAATCTCCATTATTTGTTCATTCAATCCACAGTCTGAGGATTAATTATGTGATTCATATTAACAGCAAATAAACAATTTTTAACATTAAAACAAATTATTCTATTAATTAAATGTTAATATTAAATGTATAGCAGATTGACTATTTTTCTGAGTTCAGCACTGTAGGTGAAGAGAAGTTCATACCTATTTGGGGAGGCAGTGATGAATACAGGATTCTTCATGTAATCAAAAGCTGCAATATGTTCTTCTGTACATTATTGAATCCCTAAAATAAGTGTAAGCCTTTGTTTAGAGCTACTAAATTGTAATGGCAGATTTCTGACATAGGCAGTTGTGGTTATCTGAACTTGGGTGAAGAAACCCAGTTATTTAGGAGATGTACTAGGTAGCTGATAAACCACAAATGTTATCTGTTGTCATTCTTTTCAGTTTTTTATATCAAGCTTCAGAAAGAAAAAATACAATAGTGCAAAATCAAAATGGCTAAGTCCTCTTCATAAAATAAACACTGACCTGGACTTTTGTGATTTATTTTCTTTTTGCTATGGTAAAGACAGGTATACTGATTTTTTCAAATGGAAGTATAAAACCATTGTCTGGATAAAATTTTTCAGCAACATGCTCTCCTGCCAAAATACTGTATAAGCAAAATGTAGTTTTGAATGCCTTCTTTGAAGCTCCTCTATTTTTTTGATTGAAAAAGTTTTAAAATAAGGAGGAGAAGAATGTAATATTTTGAGAAAGATTAAAAGGCTGTTTCATGCATCCTGGGAAAAATTATTATCAAAAGTATGTGGTCTGACTAGCATGTAGAAGAAATTTTTGTATGTAAGAAATATCAATAGCACTACAATGAGAATAAACAGTATAAAATTGCACCAATAGGTATCAAACTGGAACTGCTTTACCATTGGTTATGAGCCTCAAGTTCTGTGCCAATGGTCTAAATACTAATGAGATAGCCTGCTCTTCTGCTGAACACAGGGAATAAAAATACAAACAAGATAAATAGAGTAAGTATCCCCTGTCGGATCAATATGGATAAAGCGACATGTCAAATATATACCACGGTAATTCTGGCTAGTCAGCTATTGTGATTCACTCTTATGCTGACTCAGTGCTTCACAGTGAAATACTGCCTCCCTCCCACTCCACTAGTGCTTGCCAAATCCCATTAGGAAATGTATAGCAATTAAGTTTAAATAATGCCTTGCTATCCCACTCTGCTGAGAAGGTACTCCAGAATGTCTCTGAAGTCAACTAGAAAGGAAGCCTCTTAATCCAGTTCCAGCAGGAAAGCTTAATATCTGTGAGTAGCAAGATCTGGGCTGATCCCTCCAGGAAAGTGACCCAGGAAGCCTGGGTGACTCTCACACAGGCCAGGCAGTAACAGCACTGAGTGGGAGTAGCCATTGCACCTGTCAGGCAAGCAAAGAAGGATGGTGACACCAACAGGTTCCATCAACAGCATAAGGAGCATCAGGCTAATCCCAGCTAAGATTAGCCCACAAAACTGAAAAAAACAATTCTTAAATAACTATCTTAGCTGAGGTGAAGCGCCTGGGCCCAATTGTTTCAGATCAATTGCTGTACTTGTGTCTAGGATTTAGTGCTACTGATGACTTTGCCCCTATCATTGCATAAAATCAGTCCTTTTTTCACAGTTTGATGTTAAGCAACAATCTCCTGTGAAAATTTTAAAACAAATGTCCTTTGTAATTTCATGTCCTCAGAAAAAAAAATAAAATTCAAGCTTTATATTAAGGGATGTATTTTTCTCAAATAGAAAGGCTCTAGCTACCAAGCCACATTTTTTCAAAGGAAGAAACTCAAACAAACCACTGCTACATCTGCCATAATATTTCACCTAAAATAGCTAGCACTAGAAGTCTTACTGCACTGGCAGATCACAAGAGGTCTTCTGCTGTGGAAATATAATGAAAGGTAGAAGAAATGAAAGGAAGAATATTGGACACCCTTTAGTTTACCCTGGCTGGCATGGGGCAGCAAAGGGCAACAGGGAGAGAGGGATGTCATGAGTGGTCTCAGAAAGGAACATGGAGACTACCAAGCATTATGCATACCATCAGTAAACACCACTACTTAAGAAAAACCCACTGTCTACTGCAAGCTGAATGTTCACTGTCTTTGTTCTGCGCAGACAGACCTAAAGCACAACACTATTTGTAGGTGCTTGGTTTTTCTTTACTATTCGTGGAACAATTTTGATTACACTCTCCTCAGTATCTTGGCATCTGGATGTACAACCGCTTAGTAGGGTGTCTGAAAACATTTGGCTTTAGCCTGTGACTCATCATGCACTTTGGGTGCCTGCTTATTAATCAAGAATCACACACCCTGCTGTGTGTTATAATTTTCAAGGAAGCAACAGAACCATTAGTGTTCAGTGTTTCTTGTTTTGTATCTCACATCCAAGTCAGAATTAACCAACACACCTGAGACTTAATCACTTAGCACCATCCCATTGCAGTCTTTCATGCAGTTCAGCCTTTCCCCGACACTCTAGGTTCTCATGGACAGACCCTAAGAATTTCTATAAGCGCTTCAGCAGTATTGCCTATGTGTTCATATTCACAATTGTAAGTTTGAATGACAAATAACCTATTTATTTTCTGAAAATCTTTCTGTGATCAAAGTAAATTTTGGAGGGAAAAATGTAGATTTAATGCTTTAAAAAGGCATATATTCCAGATGTGTTTCTCAATTACACACACACAGATTTCCTATTATAATTGTGGAATTTAAATATGAAAATGAGATCAAATACCAGAAGTAAAAATATTTGCTTTTCTGAAAGTTTTTTTGTTGTTGTTTTTGTTTGTCTGTTTGGTTTTTTTGATGTATGGTTTTTTTTGTTTTTTGTTTTTTGGTTTTTTTTAATAAATAAACTCTGTGGTTACAATGCTGACTTCTCATGGTCAGTTAGAAGTTCCTCTACTTGCTTTATTGGAAAGAAAATTTATGGAAGCCTCACTAGATATACTTGTCATCAAGTTGCTTGAACTTTGGAATTTTTTTTTTAAAGATAAATCTTCTTATCAATTAGTACATCATACTAAAATGAAAGTTTGAAGGCAGCCATTCTGAAATCAAGTTGTTCAACTGTACTTTTTGCTCTCACTCCACTCTTAGTCTGATCTCATACTATTTGATATTGTCCCTCTACAATTTAAGCCTAAATTTCCAATAGCTCCCAATAGAACAGTAAAAGCGATGAGCAAAAGTAAAATGACAATTAGAAAAAAAAAAAAATAAAAAAAGGAGTTATGGTGAGGGAGCTAAGTGATATTTCAAATCACCAGTATTAAATCTCTTGGGAATCTACATGTATCCCGATGAGTCATGAAACACCAGAAATTAATCACTGATACATATTTCACAAACCCCCCCCCCAAAAAAACCCCAAAAATCCCCAAAAAACCCAGAATCAATTTCGCCAAACTAGAACGAAAGAGGTAGAATAAATGTATTTTAAAAACACCCCAAAAACACATAATAAGCCTTATGTTTACATTGAGGTAAAATTATGTCATTGCTTTCAGATGCTGATTACCTAATTCATGTCTCCAACATTAATAAAGTTGTCATATTTTACTGATGGCAATGGCTGTCTAACAGATCAATAGTCAGTGTAGATTTAGTAATATCTTCATGTAGACATAATATCTTCATACTTTAAAATGAAAGACTCAGAAGCTTCCTTCTTCTGAACTACTAAGCAGAAATAACAAATTACTCTGCCGTTGCTTTTAGAAGAACAGGAATAAGATTAGGTTCTAAAGGACTCTTATATTTGTAGTTCCTATTGACATATAAACAAGTTTACTAGTATAATCCAAAGACTGTGAAGGTAAACCTTTTCTTATTTAGGGATAAAAATCAATAAAAAATGTATTACTATGTAGTCCCATTTTGTTTCCTCATAAAGGTGCATTAATTGGATCACAATTGAACCAACTTCCTGGAAGGGTTTATTCCACAGGTAATTAAAGCTATTGCAGAATTAATGTTTTTCATTTTGTCAGGAAGGTGCTAACTGTGAAATCAGAAGCATCCTAGAGGTTAGGTGAGAAATCAAATTCCTCTTTACACTCACACAAGAAAAGGGAATAAGAGAACTGCAAAAGGAAACTGAGCAAACTGGTTTATAGAGGGAAACAATTTGAAGGACCAAGACAATTCAAAAGCCTTTAGGAAACACTATTAAATAATATATATTTTGCTTTTCATTGTATTTGTGTTAAGATAGTGTGACTCAATCAAAAATTTACATTATCCTGTAATATTTCCACATAAGCACAGAGGGCAACGTAAATGCCTTTTATCTAATCAACATTTATTGAAAGGAAAAAATGGCCAGTCACATTACATGTTTTGACATAAACCACAGAGAGCTGCAAATTACTTTTTTTTTTTTTTTACAAGAGCTCCTTGAGAATGTTAGCATGCTTTAAAAGAGTATACCATGTAAAACACTTCTATATGAAAACATGTAATGGGAAAATTTGCATGAAATTGTTACTTAAGTTTATGACCTTTTCATGTCATGAAATATTAATTAAGTTAAAAGTTTATGGACTATTTTAATTTATTCGTTTACCTTACTTTGATTAGGATTTTCTCTGAGGCAATACACTGAAAATAATGTTTATTATCTATATTTTGAGTATATAATCTAAGGTGGTAAACCCCATACAGTTCTCCAGAGACATGTAAACCATAAACTAGAATAGTGTTGCTACTTAGTTCTTCCTTTTTAATGTTTTTTGATATAATTTTCCTATTCCAAGTTGGAACAAAAAACTGATAAGTTTCAGTTGTTTCTTACTAAATAATAACTGGAGGGGAAAAAGTAAAAAGAGGTCAATCCGACTTTCATCTTACATATTCAGAATGTGTCATTATAATATATGGTGTACCACTATTACTAGCACATTTCCAGAATGAAAAGTTATTTTTAAGTCAAGCATTTAACTTTTATTTTCTGAGTTGAAAAGCAGGACATTTCATTATTCTCAAATATTTGCTAAAACCAGTTTTTGAAGCAGACTTAGAAATGGTTCCAACTAAGACACACCAAAATTTTCCAAATAATAATTAAAAAAAAAATTTTGATGTTAGATAGGAAATATCTAACTTATTTTGTCATAAAAATTTGTCTGTTCTTTGGACTTTCCCCAGGCTCATCATTTCAATTTGATATCTGTCACTCTTTGCAATTTGCATTGGTACATCAAACAAAAGTTGAGTACCAGCACTGGTGACTTCTGGCTTAATTAAACTAATACACCAGTATTTGATTATCTTCAGAGTATAAATAATCCAAAGAAACTGAGGATATGAAAGATAAAACTTTTTTTATCTTTGTTGGTTTAGGTTTTTTTGAGGTTTTTTTTGTATTTTACACCCGTAGAAAATCTATCTCCAAATGACAGAAATAATTTTTCCTCCAATACATTGAAAAGAAGTCTTTTAACCTTGAAAAAACCTGAAATATGGAAAATCTATTAACTTCTACTTGTTTTAAATAAAATAACTACAATAATGAAAATATAAGAAACATGAATGAGCTTAACAAAAATGTGTGGTTTACCCTTTCACCTTATCTGCCTCATAAATTTTTCTGGTCATGGTTACAATAATGATATTTTATTAGCTCTACTCTATTTGATTCTTTTGAACAGTAGCTGAAAATATGTGCCAAGTATTTTTGGCTACAAGCAATGTCTTTGATCTTTCATACATTCTCTGCAATGGCATTTTTCTGGCTGATCACCTTCTGTTCTTTTGGTGTGCTCTGCATCTGGGGTACTCACAGAAAGTTTGCTGCATTTCAAGTACACTCAGAGATATCTCAGAATTGAAGCTGATTAGACAGAACAGTGACACAGGAAAACATATTCTCCTCTAACACAGTTCTGTGGCTGACTAAGCCTTTGGAATCTCTCCCCACATCTGGAGTGACTACTTTCTTACATGTTTTATGCAAAATAATTCCATCTAAACTTTTACCTTCTCAAGAATTGTAGAAAAACCTTGCACTCAGCTTTGCTGAAAAATTCAGTGAACTAATACTTGGGATAAAGTATGAGATTTTGGCAGTATCTTCTGGAAAAAAACCACAATTTCTAGAAGAGACTGAAGAAAAAGGCAAACTACTTATTCTCTGTAGAGACAATATATTAATCATCCTTGTCACAAAAAAAAAGCATTTTTAATTACAAAGATAGGAAAAATGCTAAATGAACATCTGACTTAAAGGTTTATTTTTTTTCTAATTAGTTCTTTAAAAGAAGAAATTTCCTGTTTTGTGTTCTCTTCTGATTTACTAGATTAAAGCATTTTGTTATGAAGTGATTCACTGTCGGTGCCCTTAAAATCAAAATTTGGAAAAAACAAATTTTGGATCAAGCACAAACGACTAGACCATTTACAATCCATGTCAAAACCAGCCTAAACATCACACAAGTATTTTACATCAAATTAGTAGTGCCTTTGTGTTTCACAGGGATACCAGAATGAGACTGGTCACATTTTAGCTCTTCTGCAATCAACCTGGAACTTCAGATAGACTTCAAATTGTTATATCTCATATGCTGATCCAGGCTGCTTACTTGCTAACATTAGCATTAGCTAAGCATTTCTGATAGTGTCCAAAATCAATACAATGCACTGAATGCCTTAATTTGATGTGCCATGCTGGATACACTACGATTGCATACAAAACTGCACAGGAGGCTGAAGACACTGGCATATCTAAGAACATAAATTTTGTTGTGCTTCTGTGCTAAGCAGAAAAATGCATACATGTTTGTCTTCCTAGACAAATTTTAAAAGCTCGTCATGTGAGACTTTAACATAATACAGTAAGGTATGATCTGTAAACCTCTCTCTTTATCAGAAACTACACTAAGTTGTTTGAGGGTAAGTTCCCTGTATGAAATTTAACCTTAATTTTACGAAAAAGGACTGGGATATCTATGGTAAAAATAAACATATATATGTATCTCTGAAATAAAAGCTAAAATATCTAAATCAGTTTTGACCTCAGATAAACTTTTTGTTAATGGCCTAAATGTACAGCTGCGTAAGGAAGAGAAGCTGCTATTAATACCCTGTAAGGATAGGCATTGCTCTGTGAAGTTCAATGGACTTGTTCACTTATCACCAACCTCATTAAGTTTTAATTTTATTTTTATATGTTGTACGTAACCAGCAATAAGACGGATGCTGCCAAAGCATCTAAAAATCAATTCAAAAAGCTTTTAAAACAGTGTGGAGAGACAGAGAGGGGTTATAAATGGAACTGCTGACAGACCTTATCTCTAATGTCTTGAATGCCTCTTGGTCATACACTAACATAATTCTTAAAAGAAAACTAAAATTCCTATCTCAACTCTTTCTTTTAAGAAGAGCTGAAATAGAAGAGTTAATCAGTATTCTAAGCACATCCAAAATACTGCTCTTTATTTTTAATATTTTTCTGTAGGTTTTTCTTTCTTTCTACTGTAAAATGACAGAGAGGAAAAAAAGCCCTGTGTGTGCATAACCATGTAGCAAAGGAGGTTTAACCACTGGAAGATCTTTGTTAAGTCTATATTTCTGAATTTTTCTTGGAAAAAAAAATCGGTGAATAAATTTTTGTAAAATTATGTGCAAAGTCCCTCACGGAACTTGCTGGGAGATGTATCTACATATACATATACATATACATATACACTATAAATATTAATATACAGCTGAATTATGAGAAGAATCATGCTGAGTCTGACATTTGCAAACGTCCTACTGAAACAAACTAAATGGCAAAAGATAGGCTAAATTGGAAAATCAGTAATACAGAATCTAATATGTAAGAGGGAAGCCTATGAACATGAATAAACAACACTTGTAAGTAATACTGACAAAAATAGACTGCATAGAATGTATAAATAGTAAAACTTGAAAATTCAACTGCTACAAAAAAAAATTAAAAGTTAGATCATTGAAATACAGGTTTGTTCTGAACACATTAAATTTAGTGGGCTTTTTAAATCAATTTTCTTTCAAGGTTTAACTGAAGTCTTGACCTTATTTTAATTAAAGGCTGAGAATGTACATTCCAAAGTGGACTATATAAGTATGTGACAGAATTATAGGTGCCATTATTATAAGCAATTATATTAGTAGTTATGCTAACTACTACAGAAGTCCATCTGACAAATTACCCACTAGTTTCAGGTGATCCATAAACACTAATGGTAAACATTTAATTACGCTTCTGAATAATATAAAAATTAATGAACATGGTAATAAGTTGATAAAACTTTTCAATGCTTCTTGATTATCATATCCATTAAATTCTAAATTTATACAACTGTTTATATTACTTTTGTCGACTGTGCTGTTTTCATTTTCATGGAGATACAGTACATGAAACTGATGTAAACAACTAAAAAATTAATCCTTGTATAAATGGCAAACTATTTCCTCAGGCTAATGCCTAAACTGAATATTAAGAAGAGATCAGATAGTTCAGTTATTTTGAGGTTTTAAATTTTGGTATTACTTTCTTGTGTCACAGAGAAGATTTTGTTTCCCCTGTGCCTACAGTTTTAAAGAGCACTAACCATTTCCTAAACCTGTGTAGTATCTGAATAGGGAAGGTCCAGTATTTGCTCTAAGGACTGCTGACAAAAGAATTTGATACCATGGGGACCCATTCCTTAAAGTGATATTTGTTAGGCTTCATAAACTAAATGAGAAACAGAGATGTTTTAGAATTATTTCATTATGTTATGTATACCTATGGACAGGCTTCAGGATAAGGAAAAAATATATAGTTTCTTTCCTCAAGAAGAACACAAAAGTAAATCCCAAAACGTCACTTTTTTTTTTTTTTTTTTTTTTTTTTTACTGGAAGACATGGAAATGTTGGAAATTTTGGGGGTTTTTCTGATGTACACATTTTTTTAGTTTATTTTTTTACTATATACTTCTCCAATAAGTTTCTGCTCTAAAGAATATAAATATAGTAGTGTTATTATTATTTTGTTAATCTTTAATTGAGTAATGTCCTGTAATGGCAAAAAAGACAAGCAAGATACTCCTCAGGTAAATTTTCCATAAATCAGTTAACACAAAATATTGATTGACAGTTTCTCCTGTAATAATCTTCTAGATATGTTTTACTATGAGTTATCTTACTCTTAAATATGGAAATACATTTCTCTTTGTGAAAGCACTGCAAGGAGGAAAAAACATTTCTTCTGATTCTTACCTTTGTAAGGTCTGCACTTACCTCAAGGGGATACATATTGACTACTAAATATCAGGAATTACATAAAAGAAGGAGGTTTTTAAACTAATAGTTTGCTCTTAAAGTGACCATAATTGAAAGAATCTAGAGTATTGAATGTGTTTAAACCAGAAAACTGATAATGATTTTTGAAGACAGAGACACTTCTTATTGTCATTACTAAAAAGAAAACTGGTTTGGATTTTTCTTGTTTTTTAGGGGTTTTGGATTTTTGGTTTTTTTGTATTTGTATTTGTATACTTCTCTACAATGGATAACAAGGTACAAACTGACAAAAAAGGATTTTGGACTTTGATGTTCATAGGCTTTATCATATTGACTTTTTATTGCTTTCCTCTTAAATTCATGGCTGAATACTAGTCTTTGTTAATGCTAATTGAAGAAAAGGTGATCTTTCAGTATTTTTGCAGGTAGTGAGCAGACTGACATTTTTCTTAAAGAGAAATACGTGTACAAAACTCTGGATCAAGTAAAACTATGTACAATCCTTAGATTAACTACAGTTATTCCTGAATTCCTATAGTCACAATTCCTTAAATTTTATGAAATCAGTCATGTTCCACTTCCAGAGCAGGCAAAATTCACAGTATTTCAAAAACAGACATAAAAAGTACACTACTGGTTCATTTTAAAAAACCCCATGCTTTTATTGTAAATGTATGTTTCAGAGTCAGAAAACTTACTTCATATAAAAGCTGATAACACATGAGCTGTTAGGGACTGTTCTGTAAATATTGGGTGAAATAGCAAATTAGAAAAGATGAACAAACAAAACTATTAAAAAAAAACCAAAACAACAATTATTTCAATAACAATGAAGAAAACTTAGAAATCAGAGAGATTTCTAAATTTTCAGATAAAATAGTAAAATAGCTCATTTCAACTAAGAAGAGTCAGGGAAAACAATAGTTTTAAGATGGCATTCTGTGACTCTGGTAAATGGGATTCTATGTTGGGCTACAAAAAATAGACTTGATTTGGTGACACCTTTTTTTTTTCCAGTCCCATTTCTTATGTATATGAACTGAATTGCCTTTTGCAACTAGGAATTGTCATAACAAATCCCCTTACTCTTAAGTAAGCAGAAAAACTCCGTTTGAAAGGTCTGGTTTCCTTTTATACTCCAGACCCTCTACAGACATCCTCAAGGATATTCTTCTGTGTCAGGAAAGAAGCTCAAAGATACAATCACTCCAGAGATTCTTGTCATTCCAGATCAGTGACTGGAGTGAAATGGCACCAGCATTTTTTCTGTTATCATCAGTTTCTGCACAGTTTATTATTAATTTTTAATTAGGTTTTGAGAACTGAGATATTTCTTACATAGAATTTCTTATGAGTTTTTATGCAGACAGACTGGAACTATTACTATAAAAATTATGAGAATTGTACTTCTGCTTTTATGTTGTGAATCCTAATCCTTGATAATTTAATGATCAGCTTTTCATTCTATAAGAGTTGAATTTCATGAGCACTTTTCCCTGCTCAGTGGTGAACCATACATTTGTAAAACTGTCTAAGCTAATTAGTACAATATATCCACTTATGTGCACAAATGTCTGATAACAGTGTGGTAATGACTGGCACAAAAGGAGTCTCCCAAATTATTCATGGATCTCTGATATCATGTAATAAAAATATGAATGAGTGAATTAAAATATTTTAACTGTTGATTATTTTGGTGTTTAAATTATTTTCAGAGTTTCTGAGCTTTAACGCAGAATAATATTTTAACTGTTTAGGTATTCCTTTGCCCTGACAGTGCAGATTGAATACACATCATATGTCATTGACAATTAAAAAGAAAACAAAGACAAAAAAACCACAGAAACGCATGGACACTCAACAAAAATCTACTTCAGAAATATTTTTCCCTTATAGCTCTTGTTTCCTAGATGGACAGATTCCTACTAAGAGAGGAACAGAGAAACCAAAGACAAAGGTTTCCTCAGTTAAACAACCTAAAATTCATAATGTGATTCACCATTAATCTGAGTTTGGTACTAGAGTAAGGGTAATGAAAAGAAAATAAGAAAAGTTTTTACTGAGATCAAGGCAGAGGTGAAAAGGAAAAATAAAAGGCAAGAGGGATAATTAATTTAATCATCTGATGCTGAGAAACTCAGGGCCCAAATCTTACCATTAAATCGATAGGTTATAAGTCAGGAGAGAATTTAGTCTGGAAATGTCAAAGCAGAATGTCAATGTGATCTGAATACCTGGTTCTTTCAAAAATTCAAGAATTCTTAGGGACAAAGCATAAGAAGTTAGCATACCTGTTCATGGTCAAATCCTACCTTCTATAGTTGAAAGGCTGATGTGGAACAGCATGATGAGAATAGAGTATTTCCTAAACCTTCAGATTAACCACTTCCAACAAAAAATAAATCAAACTTAATATGATCCACAAATTATATTTCAAAGGGCATGAGAGTAGAGCCTCACCTACACTAAATTAGTTAGGGTTTAATAATTTCAAATACCAATTTAAATCAAATTAAAATCTTATCCCCAATCTTTGTCTTTCCAGGAAGCTTGTGTCTGGTTTGTAGTGAACACTGACTTCCAGTTTCTGTCTGTATTACTCAGTAAATCACAGTATGATTTGAGTAAGCAGACCCCCTGCTTCATCCTCCTGCCCCAAATGGAGGCGTCTTAAAAGCAGTAGGTTCAAGGTCTTGGTTAGTTAAGTTTCCAATAATGGAGTTTCCATTACTTCTCTGGGCAACCTCTTGTACTCTTTGGTGAACTTCATGATGAAATGTTCCTTCCCAATATCTAATTAAAATTCCTCTGGTTGCAGCTTGTGAGACTTATCCCTTTTCTTGTTACCGGCTCTGAGAAAAGTCCAGCTCAACCACTCACTAGAATCTTGAGTGCCTTTATCTCATGATCACACAAAAACTACATACAGACCCACAAAATATACATGTATTGGTCTTTGATATCTTCCACAAAGTTTTTCTATCAGAATGATTTATCTTAATATGCATAAGACTAACATAAAATCCTACGAAGACTTGTGACCATGAAAAAATTTCCCTGCTTAAGCACTACATTTATCTCTAAGATATGAATAGCAAAGATTAATAAATATCTCTGAAGGATAGTAGCTTCATTATATTATATAATTTTCAATTTAATTATAAAGAAATAAATATTAGCAAAGTGTAGAGTATGATTTAGGAAAATTTTATGATGAACATAAATTGTAGTTCTATAGAGAAAAAACAATAGAAAACTAATCAATGGACACAAAATCTAGAAGAAAATACAAATTTCTGGAATAGTTTATTGTTTTAATCAGCTATTAATTTTTGCTTAACATCATCACACTCGGAAATATTAAATAATACTAGGCAAAACTGAATGATCTTTTAAACATAATGAAAAGCATCTGGTAACAATCAAAGCATAGGTAGAAAGGTCATTGAAAAAATGAGACCATTTTTCTCAATATATAACAAACTGGCATTTTGACTCAATGATAGAGTACAGAGATTTTTTTGCAAAAATGCTGATGTGAGTTGTGGTCAGTGCTTGTCTGCACAATTTACATTGAGATTTGTGACACCTGCTGATGCCCTCAAACTCGATTCCCCTCTTTATAAAAGGCTGCAGAGCTGCTGGCAAAGCATTCTTTTTCAAGGGACTTTTCCTCTGGAATGCTCTGCCTTGCCAAGGTCTAAAATAGTCATAAACTGTTGACATTCTGGGTATGCCACAAGGTCCATCTGTGTGAGCTGACTGAGGCACTAATGGGTGGGATATCTCGTGGGAAGGTGTGATGGAGGTGCACAGGTCTTATGACTAGGAATTAAATGGGGTGTTAGAGAGTGGGAGGACAGAAGACTGCGGCTTTTTTTGGAAGCTTTATTTATTGCAGTCTCTACATTATATTTTAAAATACATGCCGAGGTTGCTCAAAGTCTTAGGTGTCCTCTGGAGTGCTTATTTTGGATAAAAAATCTAAATGAATGATAATTCTATTCCTAGTGTTAATGATTCATTTTGTTTTCCAAATTTCTCAGAGACTTTCCATAAATTTAAATCTGAGCAGCAGACTGTTATTTTTCAGAATACTTACAGAATTAAAATAGTATGACTTTTTAAAGACTAAGACACTATGCAGAGTAAGAATGCAAGAATCAACCCAAATGATTTTGACAGTTAGAGCATGATGGTTTACAGCAACTTTTTTTTGTTAAAATGCCCATGTTACATAAAATGTGTTACAATGGTAGCACTGGTTTGTTGTCAACAGGAAAAAATCCCCCAAAGTAATTATTGTGATTAAAAATACAAATAAATAAACAGGGATTTATACAAATTCCAGGGATTAATTAGATTAAATATCTATAAGAATATTTTGATAACAATAGGCCTTTTATAACAAGGAAAATGCAAAAAAAAATTAGTATCTAATGATTATAATTTCAAAACCATGCACATTTTCCCATATTGAGCACTATGACTAAAATCCAAAACACTTGTCATTTTAATCGCTGATCTTTAAGTCGCATATATATAGGTAGTGTACCCTAGCATTTGTTTACAGGAGTAGCTAAAGTCCTATATTTAAACTCAATTAAGCAGAGCTCAGATAGTGAAAAAGAGTTTCAAGTAACCAATATTTTAAAAATACTGGTTTCTTACTATGTCTTTATAATAACATTTTTATTTCTAAGAATTTATTCATTGCTATTTGAGAGATTTCATGAGAAAACTCTCTTTCAACTGAAATGATCCCCTGAAATTCAGATTTTAGCAGTGTCCCTTACTAGATATAAAAGATTACTCATATTTTATATGCTCTTTTTGAGACTAAGTACATGATTAAACATTGTTTTCACTGGTGACACTAGGGACAGTAAACTAGAGAGAGTGATATTCCTAAAATCTTCAAATTTTTCTTAGTACTTAGTCATAAAAAAGAAAAAAAATTGCAATAGCTGATATAATCATGGTAAATTATCTGCAGTGTACTATTTTCAGATTAAAATTCGGTAATTCAGTACCATGAAACACTAAGGTTGATCATGCATCTGTTCTTTCTTGGTTTGTTTGGGTTTTTTTTAGTGGAATGGCAAAAAAAAATTAATCAAAAACTCATTATAGTCAAAGTATTTTAGTAGTAGATCTGGTCTGAGAATTCTGTCAGTTATTCACTATACAAAGCTCCCGAAGAGCTGAAAGATTTTCCTGTCACCAATATTTTGATTTGTTGCAAATATTCAAAAAAGTTCCGCTGGACATGACATGAAAGAAAGTTTATTACTTTATTACCTATGCCTTCTTTTCCATCTTTTCATAAATTTCTCAGTTCTACAATTTTATTTTTTTAAGGAGGAACTAAATAAAATTTGAGATTGATTTGATTGAGAACTCTTAAAAGTTCTTATTTTCTGCTACTTATTGGGTGCAATTGGTTGAAAATGTGTTTGAATAAACTTTTTTTAATGAATTAAAATAGAAAAGAACTAGAAAATACTTCAAGTTTAAGGAAAAAATAATTGGAGGATCAAACAAAGAGAATTTTTTTTGATAGATGTTCTTTTTTTTCCACTATTCTTATTCAGTTATTGACTGCTGAGAACAATTGTAATTTCAGGTAACACTGATTCACCAATAATACCTTGTTGTAACAGGTCACATGTAGCAGTCATATAACAAAAGAAATCTGGAAATAGATTTTAAAGAAAATACTAAAAATTTGAAGGTTTCACAGTGGAAATTTATCTCAAAGTAAATTCTAATATTTCTTAATGAAAAAAATAATTTAAATTTTTTGTTTTAATTCCCTGGAAATTATATGTTGCTGTTGCTCTCTTTTCTTAGCATGTTTAAGCATTCTGGCTTTCTAAATATTAAATGCATATTCTTCAAAACTTACAGAAAACCTTAACAAAGCACATTTAGGGGAACAAATAAAAATTAGCACATTTTTAAAGTTATCCAGCTATTCATACTGTTAAGTAAATTGATCATCAGTCTTCAAAAACTATACTTGGCAATGAATAAGGTCACAATAATTACCCTCCCCTTCTCCACATTCCTGTCGCTTCTTGATACTGTCTAATGTGAAACCAGGCAGCCCCACAATGACTCTCATGTCCTTGTAGGAAGCTATGAAAGCATTATTTTTCATTGCAGGCAGCCACCAGCAACAACAGCTCTTCAATTATGTCTAAATCCACTCAATCAAGATGAATTTAAAGTCTTCTTTGGGATTTTTTTGCCCCCTTTTATATTTTTTTCTTCTCATCTTTCTTTACTACAAAATTGATCATTCTGCTCAAAGAATGCTATAGACTCCCACTGGAAATTCCCAAAACATTTGAAAGCAAAAGAAGGCTTTCCCCTCTGATTCCCTGTCCCTGCTCTATAGATTGCACTGAATTCTTGTTTCTACACCTGAAAGATCTTAATATTATATCAAGTAGCCAAGAACATTCCAGTGTGCTGGGGCAGACAAACCCTGTGTGCCTGAGGTATGTCAGATACTATCAGCCTCAAGAAGCACTGAAGTAAAACACCAAGACCTTTTGAAGCTTATTCAAAAAGAGAGTCATTAGAACAGACACATTAATCAGGCTGGCATTATTATCAGTGGTGTAAGCAGACATGACAACACAGGAATGCCAGAATTCACCCCTCACTCTTGTCACCTGCAGAAACAAGGTACAGTTCTCACAGAACACTAAGAATTTGCATTCTAGTTCATACAGTGGAAAGACAACTATCTCTGATGTCTGTCTGGGTTGAGCAAGACTTCACTACAGAAAAATTCCACACTTTCACTGTAGTATTTGCAGTTCCATATGTCCATTATTCACACGACACGAGCAAGAGCTGCATGTACACAATAATAGTATATTCCAACTGAGGTAACACGGAGATAACAAAAGGCTGTCTGGCAGCAAGTTTGAGGTCATTCTTTTAAAGTCACTATTTTGGAATGTTAGTTTTTTTTCATTAGGCTCGTGGATCACCTGAACAACTATAGATCTATACAAATGTAATAAAACAACCCTGATCCTCCCAGCAAATTAAACAAATTCTTGGAAAACAGTACAGACAAATAGATGAAACAATAGGCACTTTAAAAAGTCAACAGAATTTACAGAGCATGTTTTTCTGAGGAGAGAACACAACAGAAATGACATGTCTTTTGATGACACACTGTATTTTCTATTTCTTTCTTTTAATGTTCACCTTTGATATGCCATAAGAAAAAGAAACTAGAACTATTAAATTTATTCCTTTTCATGTTAAGAGTGACTTCAAAACACAGTGAAAAGCACTATAACAAACTGTATTTTTTGGTTTGCTTACTCCCATGTTAGAATGAACCAGAGCCAACACAGTAGCCACCAAGCATCTTCCTTGCTGCTGAACTCACCGCAAAACACAAGCTAATTATGCTCTGCCCTCTCTCTTCTCTCAATAATTCAGCTTTACTAGCACTCCCATTCTTTTGTATTTTCCTTCGTAAAACATGATGCTGAAAAGTGGTGGAGAAAAAATATGGAAAGTGTTTTGTATACAAAAAAAGTATTACAAAAATATGGATTTCTAAATATCCCTGTGCTTCTTCCTTGGTACTTACAAATTAAATGAAACTACAAATTGAAATGTGTAAGCTGTTTGCTTGTTTGTTTGTTTGTTTAACATAAAGCAAATTACATACTTTAAATTCAAATGCATGTAAGTATGCAGATTATGCACATATACACATTGCTGCACTTTTTTTTTTATTTTACAAATGCATTCTCTAAAGGCAGAAGTTCCTTATTTTTAGGACTAGAAATAATTAATGGTTTCTGAACAATAGCATCTTCCTCACTGAAACCATGAAGCTGATTCTTGTTAGATGGTTTGGACCTTATTTCATGTAAAATAAGAAACGAAATATTTAGGATGAAAATTATTTACAAAGAGTATCTCTTTTTAAAAAAAATAATAATTTTCTGGGTTAGAGATAAGTCATTGGAACATACCTCATTTCACTTCCTATTTAAGTGCCATTCAATTTATTTACTCTTAATGAAAGATACAGCTCAGAGGAAATTAACCTGTAAAAGATGAAAAATTCTGAATAGAAACTATCCACACACAAAAAGTAGGAAATTAAAGGAAATACTTCCATAAGCAGGCCTTCTTTTTTGAAACCATAGACAGTGTACACACTGCACACACATCCATAATGCAGTAATATCTAATTTTAAGTCATGAGCTATTTAAAATTCTAAAGCTTCAAGTGGAAATTATGCAGAGAATTGCAAGGTGTGAAACAGACTGTTAATCTATTATGTAAATGATGCAATATTTAGAGTAATGTAGAAAAGTATCTCCTGGTTAGACTTTATTGTTGTAAGTTTCCTAAAAATATGAAGAAAATCACGTCTGCTTCACACTTCTTGGGCAGAAGGACAAATTTTCTTTTCTGGAAGGTCAATACAGCTAAATACATAAAGAAAATAATGGATTGATGAGTTGAACTCACATAACATTCAGAAAATTTAAATGGAAAATTATCTTGCTAATTCTAAATGTGGCATTACAAGCCTGTCATCTGAAAATTTTGCCTGTAACTAATGGTGGTTTGTAAACCTTTAGTTGGGGATTCATCTGTACAGGAAAATTTTGTGTAGTTGAATGTCACTACTACTGAGATTAGTATAAGGATATTAAACAATTGAATGTACTAGAAAGCAAGGTAGTTCCTCTTGTGTAGAAAAATTTTGATACAATTCTCATTTTATTTATTCATATATAACAGATACTGAAGATAAAACTCATCTAACTGTTAGACTAACAGTTTCTTTAATTGCTAGTTTTAATAAAATTATTTAAATATCTAAAATTTTACTGGATTTATTATTCCTTGTTTTTAAATTCTGCCTTCCTGATCCTGGACTTGTAGAACTATAAGTACGATTTAAACAAAGAACAAACAAACAAACCAAAAAAAAAGGCAGAACCTTTCAACCATCATCACATCATCTAAATGGATAGATATACAAAACCTATCTATTAGCCTGTGTATATATATGATTGTATACATATGTGTGTATATATATATATATATATATATATATATATATAAAACCTATAAATAACTTAGCATCAGTGAAACAACTACCCCAACAGGAAGTATGTGACATCTAGACCAAAATGAAATACAGAAAATCCTTTTTTTTCCCAGCTTTTGTTGTGTTTTGTATTTTAAAAAAGAGGAGAAACATAAATAATAAACCTGGTGTTATATATGTTACATATTAATGTGCACATTTAAGTAGCAGTGGTAAATTTCTAGGAAGTGTTTTACTCTGGAAAGCTTTTTGTTTTGTTATCATAACTAGAGAAATTTAGCAGATGACTGAATGAAGGCAGAAGAGCTGTTGTCACTTAGTAATTAAGTTTGAGAACATCTGATGCATCCTTCCTTCTCCAGGAAGTGATTTATGAATCTGAGAAGAGAATATGTAGGACTAATGGACCTGTGAATAGTAACATAAAGTTGGAGCTAAAGTATTCATTTCTACGTAAGACAAGGCTTGTCAACCATTTCTGATTTAGGTGAATCTACCCTATCACAGGAACAAGTTAATACACTGTACTGTCAGCTTTGCAGAAATAACTGGGGGCACTTATAGCTCTGTGGGAGTTCCCTGTCTAGAACAGTCATCTGTGCTTGGGTCATGCTGGATCCATATGCTTACATACTCCCTATGTGTAAACTGGCTACAAATATTATTCCTAGTTCCAGGCTCACAGATTTTTCTGTTACTACACCTTTTGTTCCTGTCTTCCCTTCAGCGAAGGTAGGACTTGAAGCCCCACTGATTTAGACCCTTAGGACCAGTGCTGGTCCTTAGAATATCTCAATAAAGTATTTCTCTCAAGTAGTTCAATATGGTGAGCATATTTCACTGCTTTTCTCAACGAAAGAAATAATTTGAGACCTAAGATACAATGCATGCCCACTTTCTGGGTTTACACCAGGCTCCACTAATGCTTTTACTTCAGCTTTGGTCTACAGATAAATGGTAGTTCAGGGAGCAGCAAACAGTCTACAAAACAGGTGCAATGAAAAATAAATAAATAAATCCAGACACATATCTTCCTACACACTTGGAAGGCATGAGTTTGGTAGCTGCCAGGAAGTATAATGGGAAAGCAGGTCCCAACTTCTGTCACTGCCTCCCTGCAGGCAGTTAGCTCCATTTTAGTTCATGTTCACAGCAATACAAGTTCAAGAGACTTGTTCATACAGACCCTGGATCTACATGATTATTTTCTGTAAAGGCCATCAAATCCTAGCTGATACAAAAAAGCTTTTGAAGTATATTATGCACAATGTTTGCATATGCAGTCCTTGAGTTTAATGGCCTTTATCCATGAACTTCAGCACTAATAGATTCTAGATCTCATGCTGTGTCATGCATGTAGGACCTTTCAGACTATACCAACATGCCCATTTGACCAAGAGACACGTGATGCACGTTCAGTGGTCAAAGAGGAGGCTTATACTTCACAGGTAGGCAGTAACAACAGTGCCTCAGAGTCTTTCTTGGAAGCTCCTGTGCAGATGGAACTTTCTGCACATCAAGATGGTCCCAGAAGAGTTGTTAATGTCATTTTAATGAGAAGCTGTTGATCAACTGTCTTTGATTCAGACTACCCTGATTCAGTACAGATCTCCTACCACTGACATGAGTCCTATGAGGAAGCCACATTTGAATTAGTTTAAGCTGTATATTCCACAGTTGCAGTTCACGTAGTCTTGCTGTCAACCTTAATTTCATAACCCAATCATGTTAAGCATGGCTAACTTAATTTCACCCTAATTTCAGCTTGATTTAAATGTGAATAAGGGATGCAGGGTCTCTCTTGGAAACATACGGTATATCCAGAAGAATAGAGACAATAATTTATAGGTTGAATTTTTGGGCGTTCTCTTAATTGTGAGTGTAATATAAAGTGGTTAATAGTTGTAGTTCTGTGGTTTCAACAAAAAAATAAATCAACTTTCAGGAAAAATTAGGGAAATAAGTCTTGGTAAGGCCCTGATATCAGAAACACAGTATAAAGAAATATACAGTGTTTCGTCAGATAACCTTCACATGCAAAATGGGAAGGCAGAAAACACCTGCATTTAATTATCTTTTATAGTTCAGAAAATCTCTGAAATAGCACTTTGTTTACTTTTTAGATACAAAAATGCTATGGTGAAAATATCTTTAAATACCGCCAAATCCTATGAAGACCTATTCAAACTGGTCCCTTTCTTGGCTTCAGACACTTCATACATAAGCTGCAATGTCATACTAAGACAACTGTTCCCTAAAATGGATATTAATTTTGAAGTGATATATTACACAATGTATTTCTTTGTAGCTGATCATCCCATATATATGAAGCATATGACTTTTATGAAACAGGCACACAAATTTTAATGCAACAGTGATTTATCTTTCCTTGTGATGCATGCAGGTTCATGTGTAAAACATGAAAAACAGCTGGATGCTAAAGAAAGACAGCCCTCAAAGCTAAAAATGTAAAACATTTTACAAAATTTAGGTTAGGAATGTACTGATAAGTTTATATGGTGAATTCTTCAAAGAAAGTTTTCCTTATTGCATCTAAATGTGCCATTCTTCAGAAATATAAGGACTGAGTCTGATCACAGTTAAAATTATTAAGGCTAGTGGGAGATGTAGATAAGGCAAAGCAACATGCTCACATAAGCAGTGAGTGTCAAAATTACAAAATGGGTCCTTAGGCTTTCAAATACAAAATGGACTTTACTGTGCCATGTAATAGCTCTGTCTGTACAGCAGTGTAGTGATGGAAGAGGTTTTAAGTTCAAGAAGTATTTTACTTATGGAACTCCATTTTTACAAGTAAAATAGCCAAATAGAAAGCACCCACTTTCGGGGAGTTTAACTGCCTTCTCTTATGTTCATAGCAGCAATTCCTACCAGCTCCAAAGAAGCTGCAGCAAGAGCATTACACCCACTGGGAGAAGCTCACATCAAAATCTTCTACAACGCTGGAGGTGGTGTCTTGCTAAAAATAAAGGTAACTGTACAATGACATCCTTGAGGTTCTATTGGAATAGGATTTGAAAGGAAGACAAATATGTCCAAAAGACCCCAAAACTGTTTATATTCTAATCAACAATGACAACGATTGTGTTTCCATTGAAAAAGCTTAAAAATAGGCTGCACATAGGATTTTTTTGACATGTAAAGAACTTGTACTAGGAAATGCTGAAAATTACTTCATTTGTCTTTTGTATTAAAGGAAACATTAAGTATGAATAATTTCGAAGCTTTTGTTTTCCATTAAACATTTCTACCTTCTAAAGTCTGCTATTCTACACCTTATTAACAACCTTAATGAAGTAAAAATGTTTGTTTTCCATTTTATGTTTATCACAACTATACAGCATAGCTGATACAATAATTTTAATAAGTATTCACATTTTCCTTTTCTAAATTTCATCACAAATGAAAGGATTTTTTCCAACATTTCCTTTTATCAAAATATTCAGTGCAGCAAGCTAGTGTTGTATTTAAATGTGGAGCAATTTTATTGCAATCTCAGTGGTATCTGCCTGTCAGCAAAAGGGTGGCATAATGGATTGTAATCATTTTTGCACAGAGTAAGGACAGGTCTAGCAGAAAATATTTAATTCTAGGTGATAGCTCCTGCAGAGTCAGTAAAGGGCACATGCTAATAAGGAAGCTGCAGAAAGGCACTGGTGATGACATGCTCCCTGAAAACAGCAAGCTCAGCAGATACAGCGCAGCTAATACAACCATTACTGCCTCATGTCAAGCTATGAAAAATACCAAAGGACAGAGTTATCACAGTGAAGGAAAAACAAAGCTCTTGTATATAATGGTTGGAAAAGCTTTATAGGCAGAACAATGTTAGGATAACAGTGTTATCAAATGCATGAATAAAAATATGGCAAAAAGCTTGCTCAGTAGAAAGAGCAATTTCCCCATTGTAATTTACTCTATATTCCACATGTAGCTGTACCACGTATTGTATTAATTTTCACTTTGAAACTCATTTCCCACTAAGGCATCTGTTGTCTTCTGCTTATAGCAGCAAGTTTGCTTTAGCTTTTCTTTTCTAAACTTCAGTTTATGATAGAGTCCACAAATAAAACATAAAGTACTGCAAAAGAAGATGAATACAAGGCAGGAAAAGCATCCAGATGCTTTTACAGAGAATTAATTTTTTCCAGACTCTGATTAAAGGCTTCTGTTACCACTGGCAAAGTGTTGATCAGCTTCTCTCCTTCTAAAACTGGGAGCCTGTCCAGAACCACTAAGACTCTGAAATCTTCAGAAACACTCGAATTATGAAACCTTCATAACATGCCTGTGTTACACCAAGAAGCACTCTAGTTGGTCAAATTATACACAGATAAAAATCTGTTTCCATCTGACATAGCATTTGCAGTTTAAAATTCTGCTTACCAAAATTTTATCACTAATTCCAGACAGGAATAAAATGCTAAATATAACCAATGAGGCACCTATAAGTACTTAGACATACAAAATCATCTAAAAACCTACTGCAAAATAAGATTTTTCTAGACATTTTCCTAACATTTTTTTCAAAGTATTGCTCTTAATTCTCCACAAAAACATAAAGTGTGTCGTACTCTACCAAAGAGACCATGCGTTTGCATGTTTGTTGGTTTTAAGGACAAAAAACACTGAGGTCCCTTTCCCTCATTCTAGACTGTGAATATGAGTTTGACTCTGAGCTGAGTCACTGCTTAAGAAAACAAGCTAACAAATGCCACAAGAGTAGCTATCTAACTTTGCACTCTTTGAAATTGCAATGCTGCTAATGGGATCTTTGTGTTACTACCAAAGGGCTTAATTAGTCGGGATTGTTAGTGAAATGTGTCTAATAAAACGCCTACTAAATCTATGGAGTCTTTCTATTGGCTTCCATTGATGCTGACTTTCAGAACAGTGTTAATTTGATGAGTTAGATTTATAGCACCAAATCTTGGAAATTAAGAGTTAGAGTGGGTTTCTGAGATACTAATTTTATGCCCTCAAAATTTACCAAAAAGTTGACAGCTTTTTATTAGATGAAGAAATGTTTCAAAGCACATTTTTGCATAGTTTGCCGTTATACTGTTCTCTTAATTTGCTACTTAATACAAGCTGAACATCAGAGGCCGGCTCAGAAACATCAGAAACCTCCTAAGTAGTCCTCTGGAACATGCAGTTTATGATCCCCATTCTTCCTTTTCTCTTTACACTATTAACCAAATGTTTCAGCGGGATACTCCTGAATAATGTAACTTTTTGCACTTCCTGCCCTGCTCCAAACTCTCAAAAACACAGAACCGCTACAAGAAATAAGTTAATTAGAAATTATTCTCTGTCCATTAATGTATGTCATTCATCATAAAGATTAATTGTATTAGGAAACAATAATTATACCTGAATCTCATTTATAAGGAAGATGAGGGCAAGTGCATTTTCAAAGAGCTCGGTCACTTGTATTCATGGGCATTCTTTAGCACTTAGACATTTTTGAGCTAAGTAAGCCCCAAGTAATTAGTTTCAACCTGGCTCAGATTACCAAATCATTGAAATCAAAGGCATGTGTAGTAAGAAACAACCTATAATTCACTTACTTAGTGATTTGAATTGCTATAAAGGTTTCTTTTAGACCTTGAGAGGAACCCTGCAAACCATGGTCACATGAGAAATCTTTTTTTTTTACATGAATAGACCCATTAAGTCAATGGGGGTACTCATGTGAACAGAGACTCATGTCAAAAACCACTGATGCTGAGAATGCACTCTTTTGTATTTTCTTTCATTTGTATGGATAAGCAATGAAGGGTGCATGAGGAGTACTATGTAGAACATTATGCTCTTATTCAGTACACTAATATTTCACAATATTTCCCATTAAAAAAAGCATAGCATGCTATACTCTCACTCACACTTTATCCTTAAATCTGTTAAGTACTATTAGAACAGTAGATGCTTTTAACTTCAGACATGATTGTAATATCATAGTAATTAACAGATTCTGTACAGGTATCATTTCATTCTTTCAAGTTTCCTATTGAAGATTTTTCGTTGAAAAAAAGCTTTATTCAATATATTGTTGTTTCAATAATTCTCACATTTCTACAGAGACTGATCTACTCATGCATTCTTGAGTAAGATTCTGATCCAGCACAGGTCAGAGAAAAGGAAGGTGTATTAAATTGTTTTTTTTTCCCTTGTTCATGTCAACTAAAGAGAAAATAGGGATGCCAGAGAACATTAGAAGTATACTGTACTCTCCATCATTGCCACATCAAATATTCTCTTAATTGGACAGATTTCTGTTATAACTCTGTCGTATGTACTGGCTAAACAATGTTACTGCCATCTGCCAAAAGGTGTAGCATTAAGACAGCACACCTGTTGTACTCCAGCTTGTGGCTCCAGGAAGAAAGCAGGAGAGGTTGACATCTGCTTCATTTTCTGCATGTAGATTACATAGCAAGACTGTGGAAGAGATCTTGCCTCCTCTGGAAAATATTGTCAGGCTATAAAAATGGCTCTGATGATTTACTTCCACTTCTGCAATACAAGCAGTTGTATACAGGGAACAAGCTTCGCTCTCTGCAAAATACCAAAGTCCTTCACTGAGGTTTAACTGGCACTTCAGTATGCTACAGTATTTGACTTCTACAAATACATGCTTTACCTAAAGACAAGAAAATTTGAAAACATCTTCATGAACTGTTTTACTAATACAGTTGTGCTATTATGCTGCCCAGGACAGAGGATTATTTAGGAAATAGGTTGTGAAGCTATCTAAGTTGATTAGAAGTAATGAGAAAATTTTAAAAGATATTTTCTTAAATATATTAATGCATGCATCTTCACAACAGAAATTCTGTCTTTCTTGTTTTCTGAATAGATTTGGAAAAAAAAAGAAAAAGGAAGTGGTTTTAATTAAAGTGAGAGCTATCATATTATCAATCTCTAGATGAATTGAATCAGGAGGAAGTAATTTATCATAATTTTAAGTTAGTCACTGAGAAACTATGTTCAGGGCTCCATTTTGCCTCAGCCTTTAGATCAGGCCAGAGGGGTGTGACAAATTATATATTATCAGAAATCAAAAAAATATCTAGTGGAGTACAGGGAGCAGAACTCTGCTGAGGATGCAGTGACTGCTTCTGAAGTGCACCTTCATGGAGTGAGTTCTTCTGTCAGAGACGTGCTCTGACACAGTTATAGGTGAAGATTCTCCTTCCTGATAAAACGCTCTGGTTTTGTTTATAATATATACAAAACTTGACCCCTTTAATAATACCTGTGTACTTAAAGCCTTGCTTACCTAGTGTAGATGCAAATGTACTAGTGTTAGAAAACAGATCTAGTTCAGGTTTCCTTACAGCTGTAAGGAAAGGGACAATATCTTTTGATGTGACTCACCGAAGCAACTTTTGCAATCTGATATAACTGCATGTATATTAATGCTATACAACTCCGTTGGGAAAAAAACATCATGCTCCTATACAAAATATTTTAACTGACATAAAATCTGTATAAAAATCAGTAAATATCCACCCTCCATGAAGATTTGAAACATAGATAAGGCCGTCACAGTGTTCTCTTCATTTTCAAACTTTGCAGCCATAGAGAAGGCGCACAATAAAGCCTGTTGTTAAGACTTTATGGTTGTCATATTGCATTGTGTTATTGTAACGTTAAATCGTTACTACAATGAGACAGATGAGAAAGAACTAGAAATAGTCCCTCAAGACAGTTAAAATATACTAACTTCACTTTTCATTCCATGGGAAGAGAATCTCTCCTGCTTTCCTGTAGAATAATGTTTCAATCACAGTTGCTAAAGGGTTGCAAACACCTGCTTACTTCGGTATGTACATGAAAGAACAAAAGCACTTCAGAGCAAGGGCCACAAGAACAAATGTCATGATGGAAATACTCCCTCTCACCATTATGAAGTAGCTTGGAAAGTAAATAGGTCTTAACTGAATTAGTTTAAAATAGTTGCCATCCCTGACCCATTATGTGTAGTAAAAATAACAATAAACTTGCTAATCTAACAGAGTATTTATCTTTCCTGTTCTTGGAAAAAGCTGTCAGAAAAAAATACCAAATAATTTAGATAAACACATTTTGATTATATTTCTACTTTTCTGTTTCCTCTGTTTTCATGAAGGTTCATTCCAAATTAGCTTATTCAAAATGCTTGAAAGCACCTGATTGCCTTTCTGGACACAGACATAATCTCCAAAATTAAACCTGAGTATTTAAGCAAAATCTGATCTTGTTATAATCATGTTTTGTAGAGAAATATGGAAAATAGAGAATTATAGGGATAACTGAATAACCATCAAAGATGGAGTTGATGTACAAAAAGAAAGTACAAAAGTCTGCAATCTATGAAAGTGAAATGAAGATTGGCATTTAAGGCACAAGAAGGCAAAAGAACTCAATCTTCATCCAACTGACCTTGGGAATTACTAAAAAATACAAGCCATATACAGGCATGCTTAGTGTCACACTTCTGTGTAAATATGTCCTTATATGTCCTTGTCACTGTGTTTCCTATGAATACATCATTTTTACTTGAACAGTGATGAATGAAGGAGGAGGTAACTAACACCACAGGATTGCTGACTAGCCTGCAATCTTTCAAACTGCATACTGGAATACCTCACCAGTGTGGAGAACTGCACATTGCTTTGCAGCACTAGGCAGGATATATCAAGTGGGCTTATAGCTGCAGAAAGCACTGCAGATGATGGTATCTGAGAGGGAATGTGCTCGTAAAGAATCATCCAGTGACCAAAGTTAGTCAGGAAAGCCCTCTCACATGGTGAAGTACAGTGACAAGTGAAGATGAAATGAATATATTCAGGGTTCATATAAAGAATTATATAAAAAAAATATGCAGTATTTCCCTCTGTATTTGGTCATCACGTTATTTATCAGTGAAAATTTTCTCAAATTTTTACAATTTATCTTTGAAAAGAAGGACTTTGTAACCCACACTGAACATATTTATTCATAGAACATAACTTCTATCTTCACTTACTTTGGGTACATGCAATTTGCAGATGAATCATTTCATTTGTCCCTGTTAGAAAAGGCACAGAATTCTATTTTTGTGTACTTAAATTACATTTGAACAAGGGGAAACTCTTATATTACTGTCAAACATAAGCATTTAATTCCTCACATACTCCATCCCCACATCATCACCCGGCCAACACAATTCCAAATCTGTACCACTAAATTGATACCCAGAAAAATGAACTTGATCTATTATTCCATGGAAATCAGTAACAATTATGGCAAAATGCTAATCTAATGGTTATATATTACTGAAGAAAGTTGCCTTTACTCATGAAACATTCTTTAAAGACATGATTTTGAGGTCAGAGATTGATCTGCTATGCTGAAGAGTAGCATTTGTTTATACAGTTTGAAATAATGTTTATGGTGAAAGCTACTGATTTTTGAAGATGAGTGTATTAACTGGTGTATAATCAACTTACATTTAAAAATTCCATTTTGGAATGAATGTTATAAAAATTCTTAAACCTACAGTTACATACTCTCCCTGATGTTACACTTGACTCCCTTATGGAATTTATAGGGATAAGGCAAGCCAAGTGCACAGGAAATAAAAATATTTCTCTTTTGGAAAAGTTAGTTGTAAGAGTGAAATCTATAGCTATTTCTTAACAAAAACAAAACCACAAAAAAAAGGGAAAAAAAACCTAAACAACAAAAAAAAACCCAACAAAACAAAAAACTCCTCTAAAACCATAAAAACACAAAGAAACAAATATGAAAGTATTAAAAATCAAAAATAACTGAAATTGCTGTCATGAACTATTCCTTTGTATTCCTGCTTAGTTTTACAAGGCAATTCAGTCAGAGTTCTAGTCTACAATAAAATAATATAAAAGGCATTTTCACGTTAAGAGTTGAATTATCATTCCAATTAAAACTAATTTTCAATGGATATTGATGTGTTGCTATATTAAAAGGTTCATTACAAATCTTCCAGTCAAAATGTGTATACTTCTATACTGTTTTTTTAAACACATATTAGATGGAATACTATATTGTAAACCAGAGGCTCATGTATTTACCATTAGTATAAAAATCTGTTATTCTCCCTGTCATAACCTATCCATTTGCTATGGAAGAGAAATAAATAGTTTTCAATAGAATTCATAAGCTATTGAATTAACTTAATTCAGTTCCAGACATTAAGTGCAGTTGGAATTGATTCATACTTGTTCACACTCAACTTTGACTTTTATAAATCAAACCATACCCTCTAAAATCTTTTTGCAATGACCTAAAAAACAGCTAGACTCTTTAAACTGAATGGAGGTCTACATATACATCCTAATAATAACACTTGTTATAGATTAATAACTTCTTCAGGAAAGACCTCTACACACATTTATGGAGCATAATGGATGCAATGGATGCCTGTTTTAAGGTTACCACAAGACATATTGGGAGAAAAAAAACTATTAGAAAACTAGAATAATTTTTCTTAAAAGGTTCTTTTAATGATTGAGATCTTTGGATTTTTCTAATCCATATCAAGCTTTAGTGATAAATTTATTAGGAAAAAAATATTAAGATATGGTCCTTATTTCTTAGTGTCAATGTCTTCATTATCCACAAGGCACTAGGTGTCAATATGGCTACAGTAATAGCTGCTGGTCTGTGACTGAATACTTCCCAATCAAGAAAAATGGTAAAAGTGAGCTCATTGAATTTTACACTGAACGAAAGAATTAGCCAGGATAAGGAAGTAACAGGAATTTAAACACAGGTTTTAAATTGTATTCTAAACTTGTATGTGAAAATGTAGGTTGACAAATTGTTTTAATTCCTATAATTCATGTCTCTGTAGAATATAAACTAATGTTCTCTCGGAATATTATTCTTTATAAAAGTCTTTTCAACTGTGTACAGGCGTTTCTCATTAATCTGTAAATAAAAGATTTTTCTTTCTTTGACTATTTTGGCTATGTCTGCTACCATGCAGATGGAGTTCAACAGTGCATATGTGATTTATTAACATTAGAAAAGGCTAACAATTCTATTATTTAAATAAGTTTTTTTAATTTAAATCTACAAAAATCTTATATTTATCTTACATTAAATCTTGTTTTCATATTTAAATCTATATAGCTTTGTAATAATTCTATTTGCACAAATGTGTGGAGTATCAGGTATTTAGGATTCATGTTTGCTTGTCTGTTAGTAGAATCCTGACAGATAGAAATCTGCATATTAACTAGTGAATGTCATCTCACCCACTTGAGAAGATGAAAATTAAATCTATGTAGCTATTTATTTAAAATACCTCCTACACCCCCAAAATACCTTCTATATTCAAAAGTTTTGCTGACATCCTATTAGAAGATGTCAAAAGAGCTTGTTGAAACTGCTCTTTGAATGCCAACTAAATATGACATGTATTGAAGATTTCAAAAGCATAGAATACAAGATAAGGAAAGAAAGGTAAAAAAATACTTTAAAATATAATGAGAAATAAGATACAAAATAACTAAAAAACAGCTGTTGAATATGTCCATAATTCTTATTTATTCCTAGTGATTCTTAAGTCTAGTTATTATATGAGCGGGTAGTTTTAGAAATATATTATGAAATTACTTTCATTCATTTTGACTGTATGTAAAAAATTTTAGTTTCACTTTTCATACTTTAAAAACATTTTTTCTTAGTTTTCTGGAAAGAAAGCAACAACAAACTTCCTAAGAAAATAGGACTCCATGGCTAAATAGTTTTTAAGTTTACTGAAATTTATGTATTATATATTTTAGAGAAATTCTTCATAAACAGTATACATTAAAATACTTTTTAGTATAGACATGTATTTTGAAATCAAATTTTATATGTTGAAAACATGCCTCGCCTTCAGACTAAAAAAAAAAAGAAGAAAAAGGGGAAAAAAAACCCAAAAAAGCCAAAACCAAAACAAAACCAAACCAAAGCCATTTCTACTATGATGAAAATGATCAACTTCAAGGTGTCTGTTTTCAAATAAAAGCCCAAAAATGGGAAAGAGAAAATCTTAGCTGACCAAAAGATACTGTAGAAAAAGTAAAAAAATATTATTATTACTATTATTATTAATCATCATCATCAGAGAAGAAGGGACAGACTAGATGAAAATTCAACTGCATTTCAAGCATAAACGGTGCAGTGAAGTATGAAATAAACTAAAAGACATTTAATGAGCAAGAAGCAAGAACTGGTACTGCAAGACTTTCTTTTCTTCAAGTTACAGAGGAAAAGAAAACTGCAAAAGGATAAATGTATGCTCAACAAAACATATTCTCAGTAAATGTTAAGTAAATTATTTTGTCATTGTTCAATCCTTTGCAACGTTTCAGTGACTAGTGATTTCCTTGAAATCAAGATGTATCTTAAAAGCTCATTAAGTGTAATAGTTTATACCTTCATAAAATACCTGCATTTCTATTGCTATAGAACTATACATCTATAATCAGTACTGATAAGTATGTGGTCAGTCTGCAAGGTCAGTCTGCAGGTTATATTCTTTAGAAGATCTAGAAGATTTTCCCCTGTCATTTGATGAAAAAAATCAATTGCATTTTAGACAAGCAGTATTTTAAACAAGTTCACATTTTAATGTCATCCCCCTGAGAAAAAAAAGTTCCTCATCCAACATTTACTTAATGCTTAAAAGGCAAAATAATTTACATTGCAGGATACACTTATCAATATAAAGCAGGTTTTCTGCTTTTGCACACACTGCAATTACTTTTCATTATTTTGCTTAATTTTGTGAACCTTGTATTATTAATTTATTACTTATTAGCATCTTTTTCATCTCCTAATCAAAAGTATGATTAAATTTATAGCAGTTAGGATAATTTTGTATGGAAAGGTTTACTAAATTGAGAAATCAGGTAAATCATCTCCTTGTTAATCCATGAAAAGTCTATAAAAGCAAATAACAGGGACCCAGTATTGCACATATACTAAATTCACAGAAAGTGAACAGCCACATGGAAGCCAACTGACCTATACATGGATTTAAACATATAATGCAATACGCAAGGAGGTAAGGATCTGATAAAGTAGAAAATGGGCTTTAATACCATTCTCCTTAGGAAACAAGTGGGTCTCATACTGTTGAAGTCAAGTCAATGGAAAATGCATAAATCCAAAATACCAAGCCAGAACTTTCTGCTGACACACTTGTATTTTTTTGCTTTCAATGAAAGGTTTAAAAAAAAAAAATAAGAACGATAACTAGTTCTTTCAACTTTTAAATTTTTCTTGCAATTACTCATAACTGAGAAGAGCAGTGATTGTCTCAGATCTGAAAACAGGGTACAGTACAAATAATAATAAAAGAAATATAAATGACAATTTCGTTTTCCTGGAGACAACTGATCTTACAGACCTGTTCTTCTCTATGTAGATCAAAATGTCTGCTTAAAGTCAGTGACGATCACATTATCTAACAACAGCTGCCTGTGCTCTCTCTCTTTATGGACTCTTAAGGAAAAGATTCTGCATTTTGTCTTCGTGCCAGCAGAAGTACTAACAATCAGATGCATATACATCATTGGCAATATAACACTTAAAAGACTTAAACCTATATGAAAACCCTGGAATAAATAAAGTACAAAAAGCTTATAATACTTCAGAGCATTATAGAAATTTTCACAGAGAAAATTATTTTAAAGAACACTAATTATGAATTTTATAATATTAAATGAAATTGAAAAATTCTGTAATAATTAAGAGCATGAACGTGGTAATTTCTCATGTGAAAAAAATATCAGTATAAACAGTTTCTTTCTATCCTGAAAATCCCATAACACGCTGACAAACACTGTATTTGATATTGATGGTGCACAGGATGGAAACTGCACCTGACAACAAGATCTATATTCTCAACAAATGCTCTGATAGTAACAGTCTTTGGAATGCAACTGGGGGGAAAAATAAACAGAAAATAAGAACTAATTAAAAACAGTAATAACTTTTAGAAAAGAACGATGGTTTTTGTAACTCCTGAAAAAGCAACAGAAGCCAACTGTATTTGCATAACCTGTCACAGGCAGGATTATCTCAATTCTTGGGGAGCCAAAAATCCAAAGTACTGCACAGTGTCATTATTCAGCAGCAGAACAAGTCTTGATTTAGGGCAAGAACTGTCAGCCTTCCTAAGAACAGGGAAGAATGCCACCAGCTGAAAGATGCACAACAGGGCGATCCCTCCAGTTCAGAGTGTGTTACTTCATAGTGCAGATCGCATGAAGAATTTCAAATATATTATGACAGGGATACCGTATCTCCATTCTTTGTAAAATTAGACATATAGGATATTATTTGAACAAAAGTAGGTATGGGCAAGGAGAAAGATATTGCCACTCTGAAAAAGTCTCTGCAATATAGTGAAGCAACACACCAATATTAGAGAAAATAGATCCTACAGGAAACCTGAGAAGTTTGCTACAAATGCCTGTCAAGAAAATACTAAAAAGGTATTTGTGATTCTTTCACAGTGCCCATACATGTATGATGAAAATTTTACTAGCTAAACACAACTGAAAAAGCAAATTTGGTCCATCTTAAATGCTTTTACTCCTTTTTTCTGTCCACAGAATCATGCTGTAGGTACAGTACATTCTAAATCTCCGATCAACCTTGTGGCCCTCCTTTGGACTCGATCCAACAGTTCAATGTCCTTCCAGTACTGGAGACCTCAGAGCTGGACTCAGTACTCCAGGTGGGGTTACACCAGATCAAAGTAGAGGGGCAGAATCATGAATTTTGTTAGATTGCATCAGCAGCCTTGGCTGCAGTGGTTCAGTGATTTATTCAATGTCCTAAAGTGTTCCCAAACTCTATGCCATTTTCTCTTCTGCTGTTGCAATATTGACTTATGAAACCTAAGTTTGAAAAGGCATGAACAGAGGTAAAAATCACACGTAGCACTGCTGCCACAGAGGACACGCTCATGCCAAGATATGATACATACTCTGTCATGCAAACTCCTATATCCATGTGGAATAGAAGCATAGATAACATTGTAAGTATTCACTAAACGCTTAAATAAGTCCAGCCATAATAGAATACACAGACAGAATCAAAACAAAGATAGCCCAGTTTGTACCACATATATTTTCTGCACCATTAAAAATCTATGTATTACAAAAGCAAAGCAGACAGGACCATGTGCAATGTAACATACCCCCCATAAAAGCATTACAAGAAGCAAATGTGCAAAATGTACGTAAGGAAAAGACCAATAAAATAAAATAACAAGTTAAAAAATATAAAAATAATGCCGTTTTTTAAGTTTAGAAAGGCAATTAAGGCTAGATCAGAAGGAAAAATTCAAGTAGGCTGCTTCATAGAACTATGCAAAAGAACATATTTTCACACCAGCAGGCATGACTCTGTAGGAAGGATGGGGCAGGTGGTGGAGGAACTTGATGAGAAGCAAAGCAAATTAAGATAGATGAATGTTTGAAAAGCTTTTAAAATATTTGTAATTTGAATAGGAGTCAGTGGAAAAGCATGAGCATCCAGCTGCCATTTCCATAGTGGCAATTAATGAATTTTAGTGGTTATTACTGGTGTTTGTGAAATACAGAAAGATTTTGTCAAAATTTGAACTCAGAAATCAATTTAAGATAGTATGAACCAGGAAAGAAATAAAGCAGCCTTTCCTAAGGGTATATATGAGAAATGGAACAACTCTGGTGAAAATCTGGCTGTAATGACAGAATATATAAGGAATAATTCAGTTTGGGGTCATATATTATATATTCTGATATCAATACAGCATAAATTTTGAGCCAGAAGGGATTTAGGGCTGCTAGACCTCTTTGCCAGATAGTAAAATTTTCTCTCTGTATATATTAATTACTGTGGGAATGGAAGACTTTAAGCCTAATGTGAACAAACATATTGGTGACCCATTCAGAAATGTATAGAATTAATTTTATATTATTAAGATACCTGTCCTAATTTTGGGGAAAAAAAAAAAAAAGGAAATTAATTTAAACAGTTGTATAAATCATGATGAAGAGGAAAAAGATTGATTGTATCTTCCATGTTTAATTGCCTGCTGAACTTATCCAGGTGTGAGATGAAGAGTTTTTATTTTAATGTGTTGTTTTCAAGGGGCCAGAACTAGTCTAAATAGTAATGATTACATTCTTATTCATTAGTGTTTTGAACAAGAATAGCAACTGATGACTACCACACTAAAGGACTCCTTCCTCTATTATAAAATTCATTTAGAACCTATTCATGGAAGTTTCAAATTTAGAAGATAAAAATGTCACTTTGAATGCTAATTTTAACTATTTAAGGTGCAAAATAAAAACTTAATATTGTGATTCCTTTGTTGTCTAGGCCAAGTGATAAGATATATTTATGAATTCCACAAATAATACTCCAAAATGGATCAAGCAAATCCAGACAGACAACCTCAGAAAACCTTGCAAAGCCTTCCTTCTTGCTATTTCAATGAGTGGTCCTTCAGTTCTAGCAGGGATTTCAGTAAAACTATTGATTTTATTGTGAAAAATGATAAAATATATAGTAGTGTTCAAGGGTATCAATATAAAATTTCAAAGTGGGTGGAAAGACTCATAGGGAACTAGATAATAAAAAAGATATATTTATCTACAAAGCTGATTGTAATAGTTCAAACCAATCCCACCCTTCCATGTGGGTAAAATAAAATTGTGGTTAATATACTATAAAACAACTAAAATTGTCCTGTCGTTTACAGCATTCTTGACTTAAAATGATATAGAACTACCTCTCTTCCAGTGCAGCATAAGAGACAGAATACCTTTGACCTGACTTCTTTAAGCACAGTGGATATGCATTGTGGCAGACGTACGTCACAAGGACTTTTTATCCTCTGCTTCATTTTGGTTTTGGCCAAGTAAGCAGTCCTTTGCACATAAGTTATGTGGATACCTGTGTAATTCTCGTGTGAAAAGAAGAGTTGGGTATCCCAAGGACATGAGGAAAATGTACAGAAAACTTCTTACAGACTAGTCTACTTCCCTTCAACCTATTCAGGTTTTACTATTCTGCCCTGATATTTTAACTAATATTGGGAAGTCAATTACCAGACAAAAAGGGTTTGGAGCTCCAAAAAAGCTTAATATATAAACTGATTTGAAATTTTCTCAGTGAAAATAGGAGAGGATATAAGGTCAAATTTTCTTCAACAATTTTCACTTAAATTAGATCAGTAAATCCGAGGAAACCATTCAGCAATCCTAATAGGAATGCACTGATGGCATTTTAAGATTTTACACGCTAATAAAAGGAAAGGTGAAACTTTCAGTGAGACTCTACTTTACTTCTGATAAATCCACTGAAGTTTAGTAAAGCTGGAATCTTAGCTCCCTGTTGTATGTGACTCTCTTAGCTTTGCACTTGAGTATGAAAGGTAAAAGAGTCTTCATTACCCTAACAATAAAATTGACAGCTAAAATCAGAATTCTTATGGTTTAATGTCAATGAGATTTCACACAAACATATACTTCCTATCAAACAGACCTTTTATTCTGCTGAGTAATGAGGATATCAGATGATTGGTAGACTGTGATGCAGTGAAATTTTCCTCCAGTGATGGAAAGCAGTAGAAATTGTGAACATAAATTCTTCTTCCAATGGTTCAAAATTCAATTATACAAGCTGCAGAGTCCCCACAGCCTGTCTGAGATTCCGAAATCTGTCTCTTCCACAGCCTTACTCTTTCACACTTGACCATTAGGCACACCCAAAAGGGATATTCTTCTCTATGCTCTTAAAATATTACATGAGATTAACACAGCCACAACACACATATATGCTATTCCCTCTGCTGTAGTAATGTTTTTCCAACTTTGACCTGAGGAAAGTGCAAGGACAAAAGATATAAATATTCTGGTCCCAAAGATCTATTGATGGAGTTCTCAGTGAAACACAATTCCTCTCTTTATCCCTTTCTGACTCGTGTATTCATTTACATTTTCTCATATATTAGTCCTATGGCTCTGGCTAGGACTGGCAGATCTCAGCTTCAGATGGCAATTTCACTTTTAAAAAGGTTATTCTGGTATAAGTGAGCAAAATACAGACTCAAAACTCATATCATGCTTAGGTGACAAATAAAGGCAAACCTAAGAGATGTCAAGAGCAGTTAGTGAGCATCATCCCATGTGGCTGATGCCACATTGCTCTTCACAAAGGGATTTGGTAGATGAGCAAGGAAATTCCCGGTACATATCCAAATATGAATATACTAAGTTCTTTTCCTATAGATTTCAGAGCAAACTATGCTGGCTAATCCATAACAGCTATGCATACTTGTCTCTCCAAAAATGGGTTAACTCTGCAAAGATCAGCATTAACTCCCACACAAATTTCTGCTGGAAATCCATCAGGTTGCTAGGATAGCATGCTGTGCATAAAGGCTGCTCCCTGGCTGTGTAACCTCCCCGCAGGGACATGAAGCCCTAATTATGAGGTACATATACAGAAGAGTTTCTGTGGGCTAAGGAGAAGCATCAACAAACACAGTACTTCCTTTGCTCCATGAGTTACAGACCCTTTGAAGCCTTTTTCTGTTCCTTGATTTGTGCTTGCATCATCATATAGGAGGCTGTTTCATACTTCACTTTTATTATTCTAACCAAAAATACCATCTAATCTTTTACTGTTACTCATTAATTTAATTTTAAAATTCAAAGTAAACAAATCCTGAACAGCAAGCAACAAACTAAAAACTGAAAGAGGATGATACTATACTGTGACAGCAAGACTGCCCTTGTCCCATTTCATTATCAGTTAATGTGACTTTTTTCATTTGCAAAGTCGTTTATATACTACATAAGAAAAATACTTTTTTGTCACATTACACACCTTTATTAACTTATTTATTGGTGTATATATTTTCTTTTTTTGCCTCATCATGGAGAGTAAAGGATAATTTCTTTCTTCACTTCAAGTTCTATTTCACTTTGTTCCTGTATCTATTTAGACTTCTTTGCCTCCTACAACCAAAAAACCTTCTAATTTCTCTAAATCCATCAAGTCATAAAGGATGACTTAAGCATCCTTACAGGCTCACTGGTATGGCTGCAGTTATATGCAAAGAAAGGGTGACTACTCCTGGCTGCCAGAAGCTTATATGCTATTTCTATATCTTTCCCTGATGCTCCATAATGAAAGTGATGAGACTGAGATTATTCTGTATTGCTACACTAGCACATAAATCTAATTGCCAAATACATTGAGAGCCTATGTGTGCCAATATGGACAATATTTTTAATTTCTTAAATAGCCAACTTATCCATCCATTTCTGGAATATAAAAGTTAAGAAACAGAACAATCTTGGTACTGAGGAAAAAAAACCAGGCGAATTTCTTAACAGTAGAGAGGTACAAAGAAATTACCCTTTGATTTAATATAAATCCTTTCCAAATCCACACAGGTTAAAAATGTTAGTTGTCATATTTGTTTTATATCTTAGCATCTTTTGTTTTCTTTATGCTTAAGTTACCCTCAACATATATCCTCACGAGTATAGCTAAATTGGAAGAGGAAGGTTAGAAAGATTTATAATGTTGCCAGAGCTGTCATATAGGCAACAAACAGGGAATATTTCATCCTAAGGACTATGAAAGTATTCTGCTCACCATTTCTTTTAAAGTATATTTTTTCTTTTTTTTTTTCCCTAAAGAAGAAATATCAGTGCTTTTGAAACAAAATGTAAGTTATTCGTAACAATTAGAACAGCTGCTTTATCTCTTTGTCTTGTGGATAGAAATCACAAACAAACATAACTAACACTGGCAGGATTAAGTATGAAATATTTACAGAATGTGCATCAATGAGTTTTAATTTTCTTACACCTAGTTCATGTAAACCAAGTCCTCCTTAGTTCTTTTCTGCTGTTTTCTTAGATATAAGTGTACACTAAAGGGGCTTCATCCCCTTATCCCACATACATCCCATTGTATATATATTTAGATTTATAGGCTGGAATTCATCCCCCAAAAGATGTAAAAGACAGTAACCAAAATTTTAAGTTGCATTCTGCTACTATATGTACTAGCTTGACAAACATAAAAATGATAATATTATTAATAATAATTTATTAAAATAATACAACCATAATTAATAATATTATTATAATAAACACAACAATAATAACAGTAGGTTTTAATTATGTACATTGATTGATCACTGCATGGCTCTCATTTTAACCAAATACATATTTCATGACAGTTATGATTTTATTTAAATTTGGTTAGGTTTGCAGTTCTTTCCTGAAGAGCTTCAGCAGACAATCTTCATGAAAAACAGAAATGGGGGGGAAAATCTACCAAAAACCTAAGTTAGCAGCTCTGAGATACAACCATACTAGATACCTAGTAGTTCTCTGAACGTTTAGAAATGTCCTAGCCATTTTGGAGAAACAAAGACAATTCTTAGATAGTTCTTACAAAATAGATCCAACTGCTCTATTGAGAATAAAACTCCTCAAAGAGGAAAACTTCTCATGTTAAGAGGATGAAGCCCCTATGTGGATTAAGGACAAGAAATAGCTCAGGATTTAAAATATGAACACATTAGAGATTGTCTGCCTTGGCAGTACTGGGAAGAGAATAGTGTTTTTAGCCTCAGACAAATGAGGACACTAAGTAATTGGAAAGAGACCATTAGGCAAGTCATAAATCCATATAATATTTTAACTCCTCAAGCATCTCACTAAACAAATAGATTGCTTAAAGTTTCTGTTTCTATATAAGGATAAATGTATTATACCAAAATGTAGCAATCTCTTATTCATTCTACTGAAGTATTGGAATTTTTCCCAGCACCTTCATTGAGAGTACAACAAAATTGTCCTCCTGCAATATGTAGCATGAACAGTGAAGAGCAATCAAGGAATTCTAGCTTTGTGATCACTTCAGAGCATTTATTGTCTTAGATTTTTAATTTAACACATATTAAAAATTATGTTATATAAAAATGAATAAAACATTTTGTGCTTAGTTTTAACATCTTCATTGTGTTGTGTTTGGTTTTGTGCCAGAGAAGAGGGTTTTTCCAGCTTCCCCTCTCAAATACACAGTTAAATGGAATATTTATGTGAAGGATCTAACTTTATTTCAAATCAGGTAAGTTTCTTTCAGCATCCTCCATTTAAGTGGCATTATTACCGCTGAATGGCAGAGCTCAGAGGCTCATGATCAGTGGAGTAGAATCCATCTGGAGACCCATAACTAGTGTTGTTCCCCAGGGACTGTGTCCAGCCTTATTCAACTTGTTTATCAGCAACATGGACTAGAGTGTGGCCTAAGCAAGTTTGCTGACAATACAAAATGGGGGGAGTGGCTGACACACCTGAAGGCTGTGCTGCTGTTCAGCAGGACCTTGGAATGCTGGAGAGTTGGGTGGAGAGAAAGCTAACGAAGTGTAGGGACCTGAAGCTGTGGATGAACAACCCCAAGTGCCAGCACAGGTTATGGAACATCTACTAAAGAGCTGCTCTGCAGAGAAGAACCCAAGAGTCTTGGTGGATGCAAGGTGACCACGAGCTAGCAATGCTGTTACAGCCAGGAGGGCCAACCCTGAAGTACATCAGGAAGAGTGTGGCCAGGTTATTGTTACTGTCAAGGGTCCAGCCGAGGTCACAAAGATGATGAGGGGTCTGGACCATCTCTTCTGTGAGGATAAACTGTGGGAACTGGGACTGCTTGGTCTAGAGAAGAGAATACTGAGAGGGGATCTCATCAGTACATACAAATATTTTAAAATCGGATATCAAGAGGATGGTGCCAAACTCTCTTCAGTGTTATTAGTGAAAGGACAAAGAGCAATGGTCATTACATAAAACACAAGAAGTTCCATCTCAACAGGAGGAAGACTTGCTTTACACTAAGGGTGGCAGAGAACTGGAAAAGGCTGCCCAGGGACGTTGTGGATCTCCCTCTCTGGAGACATCCAAAACCCACCAGGATGAGTGCCTGTGTAACCTGCTGTAAGTGGCCCTGTGATCTCCAGACGTCACTCACAACCTTAACTATTCTGTTATTCTGTGGTTCTGTAACTGGAACCTAGTTACAAAAGACGAAAAATATTCCTTGTAGAGAACTCTGTGTTGTGCTTTGTTCATTATTTGTATTCCACCTATCTTCCTTTGGCGTTACAACAAGCAGCCCTGTTTCAAGATATCAGCTGTCTCATCCTTATCTGTGTATTCCTTCCTTGCAGTGTTCTCTACATATATTAAAAAAGAAAAAAAAATTAAAATCTGGAATGGAAAAATCCCAAACTGTCTCCAGTAGGTGATCTTAGTGAATGAAGAAGACACTCTAGAGGGACAAACACAGGCAGAAGCTAACTGCTGCTTTTTATATTTTCTTCCACATAAAACCAAACAGCAGCTAGTTTGCCCTGGGCATTTTGCTTTATACATTGTGTAGAATACATATTCTTGTCCATTTATATTCATCAGACCTAAATCTGGAAACTGCTATCATGCTGACAAAGAACCAGAGACAGAGTCTAACTCCTGTGTTGCTCCTGTGTATGATAATATGATCTTCATGACTGGAAATTTACTTGGTACCCTTGTACAATGGGAAGATGGTATCAATCTGCCTGAGTAAGATTAGTAACATCTATTCAGTTTCCAACTCTAAATATGAGGGAGACTGAACTAAACAGCTAGAAAATAGCAGTGTCCACAAAGAAAAGATTTAAAAAAAATATATTTTCTTGTGTACAATAGGAATTAATCAAATATTTTCAGTTGCTTCTCAAGTTTAGATATTAAACCATTAAAAAACTTAATCCATTACTCTTCACAAAGTCAACAAGAACTGAAGCAGAGCACATAATTAGAATTAATTTCATTGCTTGCTTGCAGGAGGAATTCTGAGATATCCACTGGAGCTCCAAAAAAGGCCCTTTTCACCACTTAGAGGACCTTATGTAAGGTATTTTGCCAAAACATCATTCATTTGGCGTTCCATAAATATTACAAGTCGAATCAAAATGAACAGTGAATGCTTTATGTTTTCTGCCCTTTCTGTTCAGCAAGCAGGAACATCCTAAAAATTTTAAACATGGACCACTACTAAACTTCAAAACAGGGCTTTGAACCCACCCATCCCATTATCAAAGTTATATGAGAAAATACTACAAAGATCACACAGCTCTGAAAACCAAGTTGGAATATTGTAACTTCATCTAGAATGAAGCCTGCAGCTTGCCAATCACTAACATGGTCATGGGAAGCCAGAATAGTAGCACAGAATGAAGGATCTTTTCAGAGCCATATTTTACAATAATAAAATTCACTGGCCATACGTGATTAAAGAAAAAAACAAAACACTTTCCTAATGGCTTCTTACACTAACTCTTCTTAAATGTGACAGAAAACTCAACTTTTCCATCTCTGTAAAACGTAATTTTACATTAGTCTTTGCACTCCTTGAGTTTGTCAGTACTCTCCTTATCAGCATTTTGACTGAAGTTTATGTTTTGCTCTAAAGGGCTTTACACGTGTATTTACTTCAGTGGTATATAAATGAATAGAACTTCAAAGTGAATGGCTGAATATTAAATAAATTAAAAGCATAGTTTCAACACACTTTAAGTGGAAAAATACTGCATTTAGAAAACTGTCAGATTTTTTATCCAATGTATTTGCTTTTGTAATACTGGTCCCAGACTCTCCAAAGGAAAGATTATCACTACCCCAGCAAAGAAAGCTGGAACACTGCAAATCGCTTTGTTTTTCCTGCAAGATATTAGTCAGAGATAGGTTAAACTACATAGGACTACACCTTTCTTTTCCACAAAGTCAGGTAGTCAGGGATGACAGACCTGTACACCGGAGAATTTAAATACAGGGAGGTTAGAGTTTCACCAAAAGCATTCCCAGGGAAGAATAATTCCCCATGGAGAAACAGGAAAAAAAGGAAAAAGCACTATCCCAATGACTTGCTACTGTATGTAACAAATATACAAGCTAAATCTAAAGAACTGAATGTTTAGTGAAAAAATTTTTTCGCCAAGTGAATTACTACATTTCAGGATAATAATTAAAATGATAATATAACATGCAATAAAATAATTATAAATATGGTGATAGAAAAATAACAGTTAAAGGGTTTATGGCTATACAATCCAAAAAGTCCAACGAAGTGAGGATAAAGATAAAAGCTGGCTCCAAAATGTTTGTCAAAGAATGAATTAGGCACAAAAATCCAACCAACCAACCAACCAACCAAACAAACAAAAAAACCCCAAAAAAACACTCATAAGAAAACAAAGAGATTTAAAAAAAAAGGTTTCAAAATTCTGAATAAAAATTCTGATTTCAGTAAGGATATTTGAAGATCATTTCATCCTTATGATTTATTAGTTCTTCAATAAAACTACTGCACTGAGACATTATGGTTCTTTTATTAATAGAAAATGATTAATGCCACTGCAATCAGTAACAATGACTTTCTCTTTCATCAGCTAGTGGTCTAGTGTTGATCAGATGATGAAATCAAGGAATGTGAATTGGTAAACCAGCTGGAGAAAGTATTTCTAATATGATTTAAGACAACAACAGCAGAAACAGAGGAGTTTTCTCATTTCTTTTAGTTCACTTCTGTCTGCAAGAGTGTGATTTCATTTATGCCTATAAAAGGTGTGTATAAAATCCTTATCTAATGCTTAGACTAACCACCTCCTCTCAAACAGAAAAATTACAGCACAATCCAAATACAGTGGAAAGATAAGAACTTGGGATTTTTTTGTGCCCTACCCTGTATTTTTACAATGGGAAATAAACCTGTACAAATTATGAGAAATTCGTATTTTTAATCCTTTCCACTCTATGAGTCAAAATGCAGGAAAGGATACCACATCCCTCTGCTTGTGAATCGAGTGAATGAGAATTTTAAAAGACTAAAGGACCAGCAAAACACACACAGACTCTCCCTCATTAGATTTTTTGCACAATAGTGACTACAGAGAGCTATGAATGCACAGTACTATGAATAATAAAACATCTGTGAATTACATAATGTCTCTAAGTACATTCCAAATGGTATGCATATATTAACCCACAAACACAGGCTGGTACTTATTTTAAACAAAATCAGCAAAAAAAAATGGTGTTTCACAAAGGCCCTGGAAGTCCATTATGTTATCCAATTCTCACATATTACTCTAAGGAATGTGATGCTATTGTTACATCACAATAAACAATTCTCACAGCAACAGCTCTCAGTGACAGGTAGCAATATCTCTGGGAAATCAATCAACTTTAATAAAACAGTTTAAGGAAATGTAATTTCTTCTTGTATTTTAAACTGGCTGGAGTCTACATGGAAAAAAATATGAATATGAGGAACCTTATACATACTAAGATTCTGTAATTTCACATAATTTCATATTGCCATTGAAATGCAGAAGCAAACTTTGAGCCCATAGCACCTTCTGACAATCAGAAAAATGTTCTTTTGTATCACTGCAGACTTCACACAGCTTGATCGGAACCCTCTGTTTTAGAAGTGCCCCACCACCCTGGTGATAAATCATTTTGAGATTTGCCTGCTTGCTGTTAGCTTTAATACATGATATGCCACTTGTTCACTGCTGAAGCAAGGCTTTTTTTTTAAGCAGCTATAGTAGTCTCTTGACAGTGTAATACAGACATGGATCCATAATTTTAAAGGGAAGTCAAAATTAGGATTTCTCTTCTGTATATTCTTCTTAATGACTAGCTCAGAAACAGGAACATAGGACTATTGTTTTAAACACAAGTCTAAAACCCCAAGAGGTTTAGATTAATATTAGATTTTTTTTAAATCACCTTTTTTCTCTCTCTGAAATCACCTCCTCTCAATTAACAGAAACCCATCACTTAGTAAAAATACAAAGTATTTTGTTATTCTATTATAGGCTGATACCATTATTTGAAAAAGTTTTTACTATGAAGTACCATAATGTTTATCCTCACCTAGTCATATATAACATCAGACAACTTGACAGTTTACCACACTAAAACCTGATTCAAACCCTCCTGAAGTCACTGACTCATATTTTCCTTTTACTTTCTTGAGTCAGAAGTCTTTTAAAAGTCAAATGTTGTTCATCCTTTCATTCCAATATGCAGCACTCCAAGCTCATCTCATGACCTCCATGGTAAGATAGTGCAGGAAAGGTTTATTCAGTATAAAAAACTTAGGATGAGGCTCTAGTGTTTATGAAATTACCAGATGGCCTCAGCCTAAGTATATTTAAAGGAGATTTTATTTTTTAATGAAAATAATTTGAGATTGGGTATGTAACCAAAACTCAGGTATGTATTTGATCTTATCCCAGAAATAATTCAAGATAGATCATCCAGGTTACCATATGGGCTATATTCCATTCCTATTCCTATTAAAAGCAGATTACAGAGTGGCTAAAGCTACTTATGATTTTTCAAGCTTACCAGTATTAATTTGAATGAGATAATAGATGAGGGAAGAATGATTGGCAGCCATTCCGTCCACACAAAGTAAAAATCTCTTCAGCAGAATTTCAATGGATTGCAGAACTAAGTATCAAAAGAGCTAGTGATAATTTGATCTTCCATTTTTTTAAATAGTCATACTTCAGGTAAGGTTATTCACTCCAGTTTTTCCGAAAAATAGAGATTTGCCATATTTATATTCTGTACTAAAATGCAGTACTGCAAAATATTACCAAAGTTTGGATATGTACACTGAGGTATTAGACATGCGCAACATAAAGTCTGTTGACGTGCAAAAATCATGAAGTGCACACAGTGAGTTATGAATCCAGCCTTAAGTTCCAGCCATTGATATCCATGTCTGAGGACAAGAATTCTATCTGGCTTATCTTTCCTGGTTATGGCATGTAGGGAAGCAACTAGTGCATTTGTACAGGCCCTGAGAGACAGATGAAAAAGCCAGACATGATACAGATGTCCAGAATCTTCCTACCTGACACCTGGCTGAATTTGCACTGATTATTGCAAGATGTGGATAGCCATCTGTCCATCTGCCTGGTGGATACACTTAAGGGTCATTTGTTTCAAAGAGTTAATCACTGGAGTAAGTAATAGGAAAGATTTTTGAAAATTCAACACTATTTCCTACATGAACTATAATATCATTATAAGACTTTCCTGGTGCAGTTCAACATGGACAGAATACTAGAAATCCAGCAGAGCCAGTGCACTATAAGAGAAATGTTTTAGCATATTTCCAATAAATTATGCAAAAAAATGAAATGGTTACATTTTAAGGACAATTCTCTGCCTTTTTTCCCCATCATATTAATAGGAGAAAAACTTGTTATTCTGACAATGGCAAAACTGAAATTATTATGCCAGACCTCATGATTCTAATTTTTTAACTTCATCATATAAAAACACTGTACATGTGCAGATGAAGAGTTTCCCTAAATTTTATATTAGGGCATAAATCAGCAAATTGACATTGACACTCATGTAACATGGGCAGAATTTACTTGTGCAGTTCTTATCATGTACTGTGATGTAAGCTGTTCTCTATGTATTTAATACACCAGACAGTCAAGGCACAGAGATCTAAGGTGGCTTCTTTCATCCCAGGATAGTAGGTCACTGTCATTAACAAGATCCCCAATTCCCACTTCCCAGTTCTACGTAGTAAACAGATTACTCATTTGAAATTAATGCAACTCATTGTATAAATGCAGCCTCTACTGAAGCAGTCAATAAGATAGAAATATGTCCTGTTGTATGCAAGTTTTATATTTAAGTAGAAATCTAAAAAAAATATCAAGGGGATTCTAGAAAGTTAATGGACTAAATGGCAATTCAAAAATCTTCTGCTTGTTTCAAGACTTGCTAAAGTATCATCTTCTATGATCACTAACAGTAATGAATTCTGTAAAACAGAGATCCTGACATTACCATCTGACCTCCCATAGTTATAAAGCCTATTTTTTGAAAGCACTTTTTACCTTGAAGTGTGTTACAATAAGCCACAAACTCAATCAAAGGTACAAAAAAAATATATAAAAATCACCCTAAAAACATGTATAAAAATTGTATGTATTTTTCAAAATTTATCCTATCCAAATAACTTTTCAAGAGAAATCAAAATCCGTCTGGTGCTGCTCAGAGATAGTTCTAATTTCAGTGAGAATTATTAAAAGCAAAGTGCAGAAGACTGCATGGAAGTGCTCCACAACACAATACAAAATGAAATTGTGTCATATTAAAAATCTAATGGTCTATTTAAAAATTAAATTTACTTTTTTAAATTTACATTTTTAAATGGGAGAATAAAAATTTAAAACCAGTTTATTAGTATATGTCTTTACTTTTTCATTATTTCAATATTAATGCTGGAAATCAACACTACCAATATTAGAAAAACAGAGGAAAACTAGAGGCTGCTTCAAGAGATTTTATTTGGTTTAGCTCCCTGCATAGACTTCAAGTTATTTAGGAATGATCCAATGTCTGTACATGAGAAACACATCAGCTTTGCTCAAGAGCTATGGTCAAATTCATAAAAATATTCAAACTGACCTTCCCTGAAAGATCAAAAACTAAATTCAACTGGTAACTGGCAATTATCAACTCCTTATCACTGCAAGATTCTCAGACTTCACATACTTTTAAGCGTCTGAAAAACGACCATGACATGGTGTCACTTCATGACATAAATTTTACAGACACATTTAACTGCACTATTTGCATTCTCCTTTCACCATCTTCTTTGCACTACAAACTCTTTATCATGCATAGGAAACACCTGACTAATTGCATCAGGAAGTCTGCCCTTTTTATTCCACAACACTGCCTATAACTGCTTCTTTCAGGCTCCCTGGAGCTTTAATTCACAACTTTTTAATGCCCTCCACAGGGAGTATTTCAAAATGAGGGATGGAAGCAGGATGAAGGAAACAAGAAAAACACTGAGTCTCCTACAGCTTGCTAGTTTTCTCTTTATAATGTAAGCTTCTCAGGACAAAGCTCATGTATCGTGTCACTACCAGTACTGAGTATATAATCAATGGTTTCGAATACTATTGAATCAGTTACTTCCAGGCCTTTTCTCCAATTTGTTGAAAGACTTTACCCAGTAACCATGTCAATATATTCATACTTCAGTCATGACATACTTGTATAAAAACAGATGTGCTATCTATATTCAAAACCAACATAAAATATTGATTTAATAATAAATTTTAATAATATTAAAAATTTTAAACATAAAAAATGTAACCTGTTTCTTTTCTTCTTAATTGCAGCATGGTTAAATTCAAATAATTTTTTGACAAAAATGCACTGAAGTATATATATATATACACATATATATATGTTACCATCTCGTATACAGAGTGATGAAAATTAATATCTCTTTCAAACACTTTGGCCAGGAGGCAGTTCATGGCTGTTAAGCAAAAAAAGGATTTGCTCTGTAAAGCAGTTCTCCCATCATCAGTGAAACAGAAGACATTGATGCATTTCTACATCATACATCTCTTTACAGACATTTCTGTGGATCTCACCGATCACACCTTGTAAGTAATTTACAAAACAAAATGGATCAAAGAATTTTCTCTCATTGAGACAATGGAAATTACCCTTTTCACAAGTGTAACCCCAAAGAAGTTGGTACTAGTGGCAGATGTAGAAACAGAGACTGATTTTCCTGGTTTCTAGCCCTTCAACAGCTAGACTGATTTTCTACCCCTCCATAGAAATGATGTTGTGATGTCAGTAACGTCAAATATACAAATTGTCTTCTATCATTAGATGTATGCTAAAACAAACCAAGTGTGATCAGACATTTCTACTTAAAAGTGTTCCATGTTAGCTGACATTAGATGCTGAAAGATTTTGAGTTTGAACACATATAAAATTCCTCTGAGATTAAATCTCTCTGTAGACTCTCAGAGACACACCAAAAAAGGTTTAATCCTAAATATTAGAGAAACAACTTAGGCTGAATGAAAGGGTGCCCAAATATGCCTACTTTCTACTGATTGTGACACTATGCAGCTAGGTGACATGTCAAACTTTACAATAATCATAATTCACCTGTTAAAATTTTGCCTATATAACTCGGTACATGCTAACTCCCTTCTTAGAGGTGAAAGCTGAGACTGGCTAGCTATCTTTATTCCCTGTATTCTTCTACCATTCTCACATCACAGGGCTGGATAGCAGAAGAAAATTATCATTCTTCCAAGAGTAAAAAGGAAAAGTAGATGGACACTTATGATATCGAACTCTGCCCACACTTCTTATGAGGTTAATTAGTTTATATACTACTCTTTTGCTCATATTTGCTAAAATAAAACTGCTCTAGACAATATTCAAGAAGTGATATATTTTATGCAGAAACAATTGTCTGCACACAGTTTCACAGTTTAAAAAAAGGTTATTTTGTGTCAAAAGCCAATTGAAAATCCTGCTTTCCTGAATAAAAACTCTGCAAATTGTAACACAAACAGATAATTAAGCCTGATAAGGTAGGCTATAGAGCATAATCAGGTTTATTAAAGTCCTGTAGAACATTTTTATCTGGCATAATTCTCATAGATAATACATAAATAAATATAGCATTTATATGTTTAAATAATAAATTATTATTTTTTCTAATTGGCTTGGTTGGCACTTGCTATCCAAAATAGTGTTATTGGGCTAGACTAAGACTGTCTAAATGTGAAAAGTAATCTGATTTAGAAGATAATTTTAAACTAAATGTAGAAACATTAATGCCTTTCTTGAATTCCACCACTGAACAATATTGAGGGCTCTGTGGTAACTGCCAGGGGTCATAACAAACCTTTTCTTTTTTTTCCTCATTAGCATCATAAATTCCTTACAACGGGCAACCAACTGGTTTACTGTGATAAATGACATTCCTAGGAACTACAAGTCAAAGGAAAACTAACTGCTGAAATAGTAATCTACTGGGGTATGATGGAGGATAGAATTCAATTGTGGCTTCTTGATATTTCAGGAACACATTCCAACAAAAACAAAAAGCTTAATGCTAAACAGTGAAATTGTAGGCATGTTCATGGTGATGGAAAGGATTTAAAACATTTGTCACATTCGTTATATTTGCTCTTAATGTGGATGTAAAATATTGAGAACCACATAGAAGATGAAACAGCATTTCACATATTTATAGTTTTCCCTAAAAAAATGTCAAAAGTCAGATATAATGTCTGCAAGCACAATAGCTTAATTTTTCCCTCATGAAAAGGGAGATAATACTGAGATTGTAAGAATGCATAATTAAGTATACATTGGAAATTTAAATATAGCTGGTGCATTTGAGAATACAAAGCTATCTTTTACTAGCTCAGCAAAATTCAGTCTATTGAACAACTCTCAAATAATAAAATGAGTAATGGGTTAAAGTATGGATTGTCCAGACTTTTTAAATGATGAGTGGGTGAAGCCAAGAGTCTGTGCTTATGAGCCTAAATGAAGCTTGCAAGAAGAGTAGGGACAGAGCTTTTTATAAGCTTGAGAAATCTCAAGTGAAGGTTTAAATTGTTTTTGAGCCTTTGCAAAAACAATTTACTTGAATTGAATTGTATTGTTCACCCTGAGACTAAAGTGTGATCTGGGTGGTGCAAGTTTACTTAATTTAATCCTTTAGTCTAGGTTTGACAGATAGTTTAGCAAGCTTCATACTACTGCAAAGACCATATCTACTTTTCCATTTATATGTAAAATTGCCTTCAGTATCATTGAGAGTGCCTCTACAAATTGTGACAGTACACATTCACCAGAAGTAGAACCATTAAGAAGATAAAAAGAGATCTTGTGCCATATCGCTTCCTTTCCCACTGGTTGCCACTTCATATAATATTCCTACTAATAATTTATCTAACTAGTTTTGTAACTAGCTAAAAAAATTGCATATCACAACTTCCCTGACAGTTTTCTACTGACATATTTTGTTCTTTAGTGTTCTTGTATAAAACAATTGAAAATAAAGTGATACTGGAAAAAGAGTGGTCTTATACAAGAAATCTCTAGGTGTATTTGGCTCATATGCGTAAGACAATTCATATTTGGCTTTAAAAGCTCCAAATTAATCTCTTCCTAAAAAATAGGAAAATGTGAGTCAGATGGATGTATTTTTTCTCTCATCCAAGCAGGACAACGGCAAACAGAAAGTAGAATGTCACTTGTCACAGATATCTTTACTCCTTCATTCTGACATAAAAAAGACACTACCCAACAATGAAGCAGCCGTAGGAGGCAAAGAGGAAAGAAATAGTTCATAAAAGCTATATTACCACTCGCAATTCTGAAGCTCCCAGTATCTTGCAAGTTGATGCAATAGAAGAAAAAACTCTTCATTTGGTCTCCCACTGTTTTGCTGCCCTTTCCCCACTGGTATTGTAGCAGGAGGCAATATAAAAGTGCTTTTATTCCATACAAATTGCTTGACTGATAAACTCTCTGAAATCTGAAAATTAGAGTAGTTGCACTTTTTTTTTTTTAAGGTTTCTTTCTTCACAATTGCTTCTGACTAGAAAATTAAATACAAAAGAACGAAATTGCAATGAACACAGAAGACACAGTTTTTATTTAATTTCCAGTTGAATAATAATTTTATTGAAATAAAATTGCTATATTTGAGATAAGAATCTGATCAGAGGTACTTAAGAATGCCTTTACATATTCCAGGATAATTTTTTTCTTAGACAATGTCTGTATTCAGAAAAAGGCTAAAATTTTCCCAAATATATTTGTATATTTAATGCATTTATTTCTGAAAAATGTTACATCTTAAATATTTTGGTGGGTTCTATTTTGTTTTGGTTTTTTCTCATCTTTAGATAAGATTTCAAATGCTCTGAACTCAAGATACTGTTCATGGACTGGAGGTATTTCATACACCATTTCTAAGCATCAATTGAACTAAAGAAAAAGGATATAAAATGCAAAAGAAACAACTTGTGGACTGATGTTTTTTTTTTACAAAGCTGTTGCTACCAATCTTTATAGTTCTCTGATATTCCTAAACAATGCATTCCAATAAAAAACTGCACTTTTCTTGATCTCTTTTGCCTCTTTTTCCTTCTCATTCCTGTATGTCTTAACTGTAATTTTCTTCCTTTGTGTATTTTATTAATTTTTTTATGCAGGATTACTAAAGATCCAGACTAGCAATCAAGTTTCAATAAACAATGTACACGTAGAAAACCTGAATCAATTCAAAAATGAAAGAATTGATCTTTTTATTTTAATTTTGCTCATTGATTTTGTTCACAGAAAACAAAATCAATATGGTAGCAGCCTACTGACTTTGAAGTTTGATAATATATTTCAGTACAATAAAGAGGTCAAAGCCCCTACTGTATCATAAATTCCTTCACTCAGAACTAATTACTCCAAATGGAAAAAAGTGTAGACAATCAGTTTTGAAGGGATAAACACAAACGGTGAGCTAATTCAGACATAAATGCATAAGAATCAGGAAAGAAAAAGTATTTTTCAGCATTTTTGTTCATATAGTTGAAAAGCCATACTGTGAAGGCAAGTCACAATATACAGTTTTGTTACAAATATAATGTCGTTTTCTCACACAGTTATACCAGATTTGCATCACAAACTTCAATGGGCTGAAGTTATGCTTTATTCCTAAGAAAAATACCTTGTTGGAAAATTATTATTCAAATATCCTCTTTTGTTGCTTCTTATGATGAAGGTTATGACTAAATAAATTATTTAGGAGAAAATATTCAGCCTTTCTCCAAATCATAAGATGGTATATAGAGTAATATCTAAATACATATATAAAATGAATATAAAAATTGGTGTGTGCATATATATAAAATTGGAGTTGGCACTATAGTCTTTGTTTTTATGTGATGTATATAGCTTACTAGTGACTGTAGAGTCAGAGGTTTTCTGTATATATGGTTTTGATTCTGGCAGTTGTACAATCCTTGATACAATTCCTTAGTCGGGAGTGCTCGAGTCAAGTGAATTCAGTTGTCTTTAGCAACCGAATTGTATGTGTACCATGTGAGTGACTGTTAATTTCCCTATATGCTGATAGTCATTTAGCATGTTTGGTTTCTTTCTTGTATCTACCTCAATTTCCTTGTAGAGCCATTTTTCTCAGCAAAATCGGAAGGACCCAATGCTGCTCGACTTGAATCCTCTTCCACACTCTAATGCCCCCAAGCAGGACAAAAACTTTCAAATACTAAGACTCCTTCTGGATTTACAGAATGAATTTTAGTCCTGAGGTATATTATTTTTCTTTGTTTATCTAGCATACCACCAGGGTCGGTTTTTTGTTTTTTTTCAGCAAACCACAAACACTTAATTGATTCGAACGCTGAAAATTCAACCTTGTTCACACTCACCCCCCAGTTATTAATTCAACAAATCATCTAATCAAATTTCAGTCCTTTCAAAGATGGAACAAAGAAGAAAACGGTGAGTGTTTTCATCCCAGTCCTACTCCTGAATTAGATGCTATTTGATGCTCTTCCTCCACTTACGATCAGTTCTGCTCACCAAACCTTTGTCATGTACCATTTGTTTTCCTGTTTTGGATTCTTGACTCCATCTAATATCTCTCCAAATGCATCCAAAATGTAATCTGAATCCTTGTTTTCAGCAGTTTTTATCATGATTTATCATGTTTTGTTTTGCTTTTTCTAATAGCTTTGCTTTAAAGGTCCACTTAGTTATGCAGTAACCCTGCCCCCTGGGAATCAATGTCTTAACATAAGAGTAAAGAGAGTTCGTGGATTTTGTGATCCAACGTCCCTTGGAGTTGGAGTGTCATTTCATAAATAATTCACTTACGAGTACATACATTCATTTTACATGATTCCTCAATGTGGCCAGGGTGCTGCGTAGTCTGCACTGTATCCACCTACAAAAAATACAGAAATACATGTCTGCTTACCGGGATGTGAGTAGGGTTTGGCTAACTTAATCCTCTACCATGGATCTTACTAGTGAGCAAAACACTTCTCTTCTCTGCCTTAGGTCCAAACATATGCCATAGAATAACTATTTTGGCAGCAAAGACAGAACTGTTTCATACAGACATGTACAGAAACACACTGTTTCATATTTCTTAAGGAAAATAAGGAATTAAGTGAACTATGCCCAGAAATAGGCTAGTTTTAAATTACAGATAAATTGGAATGATTTATAAATTCTTCCCCTTCTTACTCAGAGTTACTGCAGACAGAGTAAAAAATAGTATGTCTCAGGTATCAGTGATGAGCATAACTCTTCCCCATTAAACGATGGGATAAATAGTGCAGTACAGAGAGCTGAAAGAAGCAAAAAGTAGGAATTTTACAAGAAAACAAACAGGCCACTCCTCTTTCCCTTCCACCAAATAAAATGGAGTGAGCAAGCCAGATTTCAATCTGGCTATACATACAGTATACAACAACAATTCTATGAACACCTAGATTCTTCAAAATGCCAGGTATCAAATATCTTGCTCTTAGGTGGACATAAAGAAAATGGAGAACTAGGGAAGAACCTTCTTCCTTTGAATCATTTTGATCAATATGCTTTGATGGAAACAAGACACTGAAGAGACATGCATATCTAGTGATAAACAGTGAAGGTTTCTGTCCAATATATTCTTCAGAAACAGCACTTAAAACATCACTGGAATTGGGTCATCCACACAAAAAAATATTAACCCATTATTGTTGGCTACATAACACACTTTGTTGGCATTCATCATTCTTTTTAGCTTTTCCAGTACTGTTGAATTATTAATAATTTATATTTCTTTTACATCACTACTACTGCATCCTTATTTTAATGAATCATTTCTTCTAATCTATTACACATATGCAAATTTAAAACCAAATTACAGAAAAGTAGGATAGCAATGTCAAGCACCTCTATAAAACATCTTTTACTCTATGAACAAAATCCATAAAAGACTCCCAAATGTCCTCAAATAATAACGTCTGCTCCTCAGTCTAAATATGATCTTCTTACAGTAAGCCATCTGGGACAAGCAAGCAAAACATTCTGTTTTGGTTGCAGAAGAAATATATTTACACCTCAGTAAAATTCTTCATCATTACCAACCAAATTACATACAAATCTTTGTTCAATTTACACTGACTTAACTTGAAAAAACAGCAAAAACACTAAATAGGCCAAAACAATCAATAAAAAAATAGGTAATGTACATACCTACCTACTTATTTTTATTGATCTGTCTGTACCTTTCATTTAAGTTCATTGAGTACCTCAAAATTCTCAACTTAACAGTTATTCAAATTCTTATAAAAATTAAGTTTTGCTAACTTTAAGGAAACTACATTTACTGGAATAATAACTTGCATGTAATCAACAGGGATTTGTTAACATGTATTTTAAATACATTTTTCTAAAATATAAACACAATTGTGAGCACTTGGTTCATCATAAGGTATTTCTGAGGTTAAAAAAGGTTCATAGATGTGACATATACCTTCTCTAATTAGAGCTTTCTTGTATGACAGATAGTGATACTAATTTTTTTAGTTAAAAAATAAAATCGTAAATCGTGAGAGAAAAGCTAAAACAAGCAAAACAAATAATTTGGCACATACTAGACAAAATGTTGTATCTTTTTTATCAAAAATGCAATATATTATATCATTAAATCTCAAGAAATCATGGAAGTCTAAGTGTGTGTGTGTCAATATTACCTGCAGTACACCTGATGGAGCATACAGAGGGAAGGATGACTGTAATTTGTTGTGCCTCTTTGCATTACATCCTAAGGAGCAACAAAGTCTGCATCACCTGCCAGTCTTTGGCACACACAGTGCAGGCACAGAGAGCAAACTGATGGAAGGCCTTGCACCTGCACTGCAAGTGCTACACACTGCATGGCAATCTAAAGACAACGCTGGAACAAATCAATGCTTCAAAATACTCAGAAATATGTACAGAAGGACTCCAAACACAGACTGAAGACAAATTCACACCCAAATCACAATCCCATGCTCTGTGTCATTAGTAGATGCATACTTACGTAATAATTGACAGAAAACAATTAGAAAATTGTCTTCTCTCCCCAAATTTCTGTTAAATTAGGTGCTGTTTTCCCCATTTTTCTACAGCAGTTGAAGAATTTTGCTAATTTTCATGAAATTGATACTACTGCCTTGTTCCTCCTTCCATTTCCTTGCACAAAAATGCACATACACCAGAGTTAAATGTAGAATTGAGAGTCAGTACTTCAGTTGTTATGAGCAAGATGTTTGGAGCTCTCCACTAATCCAGTCCATAATACTAAAATATAGGCCTGGAAGTTTCTTATTACATACTGAGTACACTTGCCTATCATAGGCATAATTTTACATAATTTCTTGATAGGTTACAATTATTTTGCCTGAATAGTTCAATGGGAAATTGCTTCCAGAATTTTAATGCTGTTGTACATAAAAAATATTGTAAAAAACCCCCAAATTTATTCATGGATCTTTTTTCCTGTTTCTCCTTTTTATTTAACTTACATATTCATTGCCATTGGGAAGTGACCTTTTAGTATTAGTGATATATATATTTGCTATTAATTTTAATTATTTTTTATTAAATAAGTGAGAAGTCACACTTCAACAGAGTATAGTGATCCCAGCCATAATATATTGCTGTAAAGTCAGAATTATTAACTTCTGCAAATACAGTTTTATTGAGGGGAGGGGGTTGCCACTTTATTTTTAGAACTGTGTCTCTGTCTGTAAATATGTTATGATTGCAATATATATTATATATTCATCTGATTGACATGTGCACGACTAAAAAATGTGACAGATAACAAGTTTCTGCAGCATTCTTAAACAGAACTGAAAGGCACAACATGCTCATTTTTGCCCACTACAGAAAATGCTAGATAAAAATATATCTCCGTACATTTCCTGTTATATTTCACAAGATACTTCCAGCCTATTTTTAAACTCCTTATATACATGTAACTTCATTTTCAGTGTATGGCAGAAATCAAAATAGGCTATGGGGAACTACAGAAAGTGTATTGAATATATTTCTTTAGAATGTACATGTTGTATAAGGAAAGCCAATTCTCATATTCTTAAATAAAGAAAAGAAAAATAATCAGTAAATAAAATATTCACTGTCTTTATGTTGTGCCATTTGTATACCCATGTAAAGGCCACATAGAGAAAAAAATAGGCTAAATGGAACTCATGAACAGTCTTTTTCTGAATAAGAAACTAATGAGGATTTCTACACATGATTCCAAAGGTATGCATAGTTTTTGATAATTAAACTTTCTGTAATATATATGGTCAAAATTAATATCAACTTTTAATAATCCTATGAATAAAATTTAAAAAAAGAAAAGTTAAAGAAAACAGTTTTAAAGGGCAACACATCTAGAGTTAGTACACAGTTTAACATGATTGTATTCTCAGCTAATCTCATTTAGTCATATTTTTTCCTGTGACTACTTCTGAGTCCTGAATGTTATGGAAATCAAGTCCATCAAAACCAATATTTTTAGTTCTTACCAAAACAAAAACAAAACAAAAACAAAACAAAAACAAAAGAAAAGCCAAAACCAAACAAACAAATTATCCTCTTTACCCATCATTACAAGTATAAAATTGATAAAATAATAATCTATCATCCATTATCTTCACAAACTTCCTGGCTTATTGATTTCCTTCTCACTCTATGCTTATTTTGAACATTTAGGAATCCCACCACTTATGTTATTTTCATAATCACACTCTGCAGTAATATGATGACATATCAACCATTCTTGATGTTAAACACTAGAGGACTACTGGCTCACAGAGACAATGGTTATAGATTTAAGATCTGTGAACATATAATTGACCTGAAAGTAATTAAATCATCCCCACAAAATAAAGAATTTAGAATTTAGAATTTTTTAAAAATCACGTCCACTTAAATGTTTAGGAATCAATTCTTTCTAAACAAACCCAAAATGTTGTAAATTAATGATAAGCATATACATTCTCTTAGTAGTAGGTAGGAATGAAAACCAAAATAAAATATATACCATTTAACTCTCTAATACAGTCTCACAGAAGTAGTGCAATATTTTAAAATCGCCTCTTTAATACTATTTACTAGAATGACTTGACATTCCTGAAGCACAGAACTGTCTTCATTACAATCCACTTTAAAGATATCAATGTTCTATCTTCAGTACATTCATTTACTCATGTCAGGTAGACCATATTCAGAAATATAACTTGCTAACTGTATTTTGAAGGCACAGAGAGGAATAACATAGTATTAATCCATCTAAAAAGTCTCAGTAATGCAAACTTCCATATGGTTTGCATTCGATTTACATAAAATATCAAAATTCAGTCACCTTGCTTATTGATGTACTGCATTAAGAAGCACTGTAATGATAAGAATGATATCTATTTAAGTCATGTATTACAATCAAGCCACAGAAACTCTGGACCTCCTTAAAAACTGAGCAATACTGCCATGTCAAGAAAAAAAAGGGTTCACAGAAAAACAGAAGTGCAAGTACCAATATCTTTAGATGCCTCTGTTGCTACAAACACTGAGAAGTTTGTGCTGCTCCTTAAACAGCTTACAGAACACAGCTTGATCTTGATGTAGATACTCCTACTAACAGTTTAATCCATCATTATGGAACTAAGGCCTTGAAAGCACATCCCATGTTTTGTTGTTTTCTTTTTCCCTTTTCTTAGGAATACTCAAACTTACTGGAAGAAAAATATCCGTGTAATCCTCTTATTCTAAATGGATGAAGTTCCATTTCAAAATTACCAAGATATTTTTATGTTACCTCAATCTCAGAGAGTTGAAATACTTTTTTTTTTTCTTCAGTTCCTAAACTAAACATATAGTGGCACATATTTGGTGTGATGACAATATTTTTCTTTAATGTTTTGCTGATATTTATTCCCAGTATATTTATGAAGAGCAATCACATCTCCTCTCCCCAGTTACTTTCTTAAGGCTCTGAGGTAAATGTAGCAGTGGCTTAAAACCAGGAAGCAGGAATATTTACCATCTTCTCCACCCTTCTGATGGGCATTAAAGCCTTCAGGGCAGGGTTAGATGATGTGCCAGTGAAAGAACTCATGTATTATTGCAGTCTTCAGCTGGGTGTATTAAAGTAAAAGAATTCCAGTTTTGGTTTACCCTAATATACAAAGCAGTGGTTCACTAAGTGATTCAAAGGAGCTTCAAGTATTCATGCCTTGAGGATAGTAACAACTTTTGCCATCCAATTTTAGCTTGCCACAGCACGTCTCTCAGAGCCTTAAGTCTGAATAAGCAAAGCCCTTTTAGTCTTCTCTTCCACAGCTAAGTCTATATTCCACAGCTATTAGACAGCTTTTTCAGGAATATTTAAAAGTAAGCTTAATTCTTCTTGAAAATGGTTGTCTAGAATAACAGAACGATTTTTCAGAGGAAGTCTCATGAATGACTTCTCAAATGACCTAACTATGTCTGTTTCTCTCACAGCAGCACCCAAACTGATGCAGCCTTATATTGCAAAAATAAATTTGCTTGTCACTAGTGCTCCTAGTAACTCTTGCCTAATTTATTAAATTATTCTCTTTTTCTATTGCTCCTATATCATTATTTCCTAACTGAATTTACAACTCGTTCTTGATTTAAGATTTAAATCCGAAAGTCCAGAATGCTTTCTAATCCTTCATCTAATACAATCTAATTCTCACACAAATTCATGACGTTTATCATATTTGTTCCATAATCAAGTCTCCTTATAACATTTGCACTAATTTTGCTTTAAAATATAAAGCAAAAATGTTCTTAAGGCTGGTATTTGACTCAAGTAACTTTTTATAATGCTTACCTTTGCAAGAAAACCAATTGTCATCTCATTTAAGTGAATTTCTTACATATTTTTTGATTCCTTTAGTCGTACCCATCTTCCTCAGGTGCACACATAATTTCCCAAGTGGCACAGTATCAACTGATTGCTGAAGTCCAAGGAGAGAGATTACTAAATTTTCTTTGTCTAGAAAATTGGTTATCTTTTCAAAGAAAGTTATCAGATTGGTTTGTATGAACTCTTTTCAGTAAAGGCATTTTCAATTTTCATGCTATCTTCCCTCGCTCTTTATGTCAGTAACTTAATTTTTTTTTCATATAAACTCTGCTCTACTGTTTGATAAAAGATGAGATCACACTTTTAGACCTTTATCCTTTCTTTTCTATCTTCTCCACTACTTAAATATAAACACTGTATTTGCTATTCTCCAACAAAACAGTACCTTTTTATTTCCTTTATATTTATAACAGATTTATTTAAAAGAAGATGTAGCATGCTTTGCTCTATATCACTCAGAATTCTGTGGTGACACCTGTCTTGTCCTGCTTAACTTACATACATCAGATTCCTTAAACCAGGAGTCTAGCTTTTATCTCGGACGCTTCCAGCTTTTGTCTCCCATGTATATCTTTAGCACAGCTACATAACCTTTCACTTTAAGAGAAATAATAATTGTCCTGATTCTCTCCCTTGCTCTTATAGCTTAATAAAGTTTTCTTTTAATCATCCCTTTAGTGTCTACCTCAGTTGGCATTTGTCAGCACTTTATTCTGATGATGACCACACCCCTACAATGTACATCTCTCTGATTATCTGACTTCCCATATCCTACCTTTTCACATTCATTGCAATTTTCTGATCTTGTAATTTATTTCATTAAAAAAAAAATCTTCTCATGCATCTACATGGGTTAAACACCTGTGCAGCTGAAACACTGGAAAGGAATTTGAGACATTTTACTTCACAGACAAGTACGAATAATATTTCTGTATCAAAATCCCCACCTTCCTCCTATATGTCAGTGTATATAAAATCATTGTCTACCCTTACTATTGAAGGCCAATGCTGAAGAGAATAAACTGTATTGGTTGAACAGGGGACATACTTTTCCAAGTCCCAGAATTAATCTGCCTAGAGGCAAAATGTCTGTGTTCTCTATTAATGATGCTGTGACACTTCAAAAATAAATATAAAAATATTTATTTATAATTTCTCAAGCCATCATATTGCACTCACCAAGACAGAAAGAAAATTAAGAATGGCAAGACTTCAGAGTCTAATGTATAAAAAAGCTGAGGTAAAAGACAAATACGTTTTTTTAAAATGTAATTTTATTTTTAGAGGCGTTAATATTTGGTTGTTTTAAAGGAGACTTTTTAAATCACTGCCTAATATATAATCTACTAAATCATTGCCTAATATATAATCTACACAGAATGGTGGCTGTCAATTAAATTTTTGCTTACCAAGGTTTCCATTTGTACATAAAAGGCCAGAAAGAACTTTTAGCAAAATGTTCATGAGAAGCAGAATTACTCAAGGAATTCATTACTTTATAGATATATTTAAAACAGATCACTGTGATGTGGTAGAAATAGCAAGCTGATACATTTATTGCTTATTTTATCTTACTTTTCATCTCATGGGCCCAACAGACTTCACAGGAAAGCTGTATACTTCAGGCCTTTGGAGACACTGGGCCAGTAATCTGTGTTCAGAGCAGACTCTCCTACTCTAGCCGGGTACAGCAGACTGCAGGGGCTTCTCTCGCCCCACCACCACTGCTCAGCCCCCCTGCTTGCCCTTGATTGAGAGAGGCATTCATTCTCCTCTCTAGTTAAAATGCACCAATGCATGTGTGAAGCAGAGACCTGCTGCTCCTTCTTGGGTGAATAAAACTCCATCCATCAGACAGCAAAGAGGATTATCTTGAAGGCACAGTAGGGCTCTAAAGGTAGAGACTTACACAGCAGCCAAAACTAAAGAAAAAGTTATGGAAAGCAGGGAGAGTGAAAGACGTAGAGAAGTTGGTTTAACTGTTCTACACAGGATCTTTAGGCAGGAAATGACAGATGTACTAGCCTTTATATCAAATTCCAAAGTACAAGTAGATATCACTCTTACCTACAAAACTCACTGATCACAACAATACCTCTCCTGGCAGAGATGTTTCAGTGGAAAAAAAAAAAAAAAAACAAAAAAAACCCGAAAACTATGAAGAAAATGTCAGATGATGAAAAAAAGCACTTTTACCAGCGTACCAGCCATTTGAAAAAGAAATGTCACAATAGGCTTAGGTTGAACCCACTGTTTGAACATATCACAGAAAACATGGATGTAAAATACAGATTGAAAAAGCGACATTAAAGGAGAGTGTTGTTCAGTAAACAAAACATAAAATTAGGCTTCCAGAATCCCTCTTGAGTGTACCTCCAAGTTACAATCAAAAGGATTTTAAAAGGTACAAATTCTCAGTTAGTCTCTACATTCATTTAAATAATTACTCATGTTTTGGAAGCACCATAATGATAAACTAAGTTTATAAAGAACGGAGCTATTCTTAAATGTTATTTGTATGCAAAATGCAAATTGTTGTTGTAACAATACCATAAACCTGTCTGTATTGTCAACTGTTCACTTTCTTAAAATTAAGTTCAAAGCAAGAAGGGTTTTTTGTATCTATGCCTTCCTTTTCAAAGGAAACATAAACCCCATGCTTCTAAACCACTTGCAACTTTTGAAGTCCTTTATCAAGGAGAAGTATGGTGTTTCCTAACAAATAAGAGCTTATTTCACAGTGTGCCTTATGAGTACACTATGGTAGATTGGTTTAACTAAAGTCTGTCAAATTATCATAAGGTTTTTTTACATTTTGCAAATAATTGCTTTTTCTTCTCTATTCACTTTTTGGTAATAGGAACATAGAAAGTTATTCCTGTCTTTAATATATGATGTAGAATGAAGAAAAAATAAATTCAAAAAACCAGTAAATTATGTGATCTTCAATTTCTTAGATACACTTTTAAATTAAACCTAAAATGACAAAAATTAACCTAGATTTGACAACGGTTGTATATGTGAAATAATGTCACATATCAAAATAAGGCTGTCATGCTAAGAGTTCACATGTAAAATATCTTAACAGTGGAAAGCAACAAATGTTGCATTCAAGTATTTGTAAGAACAGTTTAATTACCTCACATTAGATTGCACTTGAATACAGCATTGTTTACACACTTACAGATTTTAGGTAACTATTAATCCTTTTGCATGTAAATTCCTCATGGTCAATCAATATATGTACAGAATTTGCATATGGGAGTACTAAATTAACACCATAAACTAGTCTAGTTAAGCATTTAGGGTTGGGCTTTTTCTCATATTTGATCAAAAATAAAAAAAATCTTATTCCAGTGAAATAGCAAAATTTTTATTGTAAAATGCAAAATCAATCTTAAGTGTGTCTCCACTTCTTTTGTATTAAATTAAATCTCATATACAGAGGGAAAAGGTTTTTCTCTGTCCAGGTAAGTTAACTGGATAGTCCAGTTTATTTTTACATGGCCGCCCCTACTCAGAATATTATCACCTGTAGTACTCAGGAGTGAGACACATTAAAATGACCCCATATCTTGGAGGGGGAATTAACAAAAAATATATTCTTCCAATTAAGTTTCAGGAGACTTGTACACCAATGACACTGTGCTTAGTCTGGCTGGCAAGCAGAATACACCAGACAAGACTGATAGGTTACAATTATAGATATTTATCTGTGGGGATTTCTATTTCAAATGGAAGGATGCCTCAGAAATTAAAAGTGAGTGTATACTTCTTATATATTTTAATTGGTTTTCTGCATCACTGTAGAGCATTTTGCAAATGAAAGGCCTCTCTCTCTTCAAATAGCAAGGCTCCTGAGCTGATTTCATCTTAAAATTTGCATAACCTTTTTCCTGATGCCTTTTCAGTAGTTATTTCTTGTAACTTGAGTCCTCCTTTAGATGCCCACAAGCACAGAGGTTAGTTTGAGAAATTTCTAAATAATGGCTTAGCTTCTTCAAGAAATTGAGAGACCTTCAAAGACATTTTCTTAAAGACTTCATGTAACATATCTGAGGGGAAAAAAAATTAATGCTTTACTCCAACTTCTGGCTTTCCTACAAACAAACAAATACATGGTATAGGTCCATAAACACCCTCTGCTTTGTAGGATGAAAAATACTTAAGTCTCTTCTGTGTATCAGGCAGGAACTTGAGAAATCCAAGGCTGTAGATCTTTTGTTTGGATCTGCTACATTTAAAATAATGCAAATTCATTTTGCAATACTTTAGAAGGGACTAAAAGAAGGAAAATATCTTGACAGGTTTTAGTATAATACAGGTATAATCTTGACAGGTTTTAGTAGCTAAGCTGTGTTGGAGCAGATTGCCAAATAAGACCAATCCATTGCAGAACACAAAGAAAACTACAGTAGCAAGAACTCTGCTGTCCTTGTCAGTATCTGCAAAGACTGTGAGCAGCACACAGGGTTTTTACTTCATGGATAGTGGGTTTCCCTCTCAACAGAACTTTAAACCTCAGTAAAGTCTTTTTGCAAATTTTTTTGAGTTAAATGTGCAGGGAACAGACACTTGCAGCAAGTATTATGCCACATTTTAAAGTAGCAGAAGAGAAACACACACTGGACATTTATCCTGCTGCTACCAGGATGAGCAAGAATTTAATCATGAGCATTTATATCTGCTCAAGTGGAGATCCACGCTCAATAAACATTTCCCCCTCTCCTACTTTAAAGACCATATTTACAAAACCTGTCTTTGCAGATGCTTGCTAGTACTCAAAAGGATTGAAACAAGCAGGCCAGATCAACTTCCTGATTCGTGATCCACAGAAGTGCAGCAGGAACCCATGAAACTGAGTGTTTAGAAAATCAGATCTGACAAAAATATTCTTCTGAAGTGATTTACAAAATCTAACTCTGAAGACTATAAGACTTCATTTCAGTTTCATTTTACCAAATTTTACATTGATTATCTCTTTGTAACTATGTTTCACGAAAGCCTGTTATGATTCAAAACTATCTAAAGATAACAATTAAACCAGAAGAATTATGCTACTCACAGAGTGTTTCACGTTTAATAAGTCATTGTTCTACCATATGCTTATAAAAAAGAGAGAAGGAAAAAAATGAAAAGAACTAAAAAGGTGTTGCATCTTCAGTGAGTGCAGACATTTTAGATCTGCTTGATTTACTCAATTTTTTTAAGAGTGAAATACAATCTTTGACAAAACCATCATCTTTAAAATATGGTGATATTTAATTTTCTCCCTTCTGCACTATTTAGATTGCTGGGAACTGAAATACTTCCAGCAATCACTGTGTCCAATTTTTCAGAGCTGTCACTTCCTAGCAAATCTGCTTAAGCAAAATGCTTACGTTAGAAAACAGAGCAAACATATGATATAAAAGACGTTCTACACTTCTTTGCAGGACAACTGGTATTCAAACACAAAACAGAATTAATATATAAACATCTGTAAGTTGAGTCCTATGGACTCTTTTAAATCGTAAATCTGATTAATTTCCAAAGATGATGGAATTAGCTCTTTTTTTTTTTTTACTTAGTTGATTTTATTTTTTTCACAGTAATTATAATCAATGCTATAAAATTAAAAAATAATCAAAATGCTATTTCCAAAGAAACACTCCAGGTCACTAAAACTAAAAAAATCTACTTCATCTGAAAGACAGAAAACCAGAAGATGCTCAGTTTTAACCTTCTGTAGTTCACATGTTCTTTTGGATTTTATTTGATGCCCTGCAAGGTAACATAAAACTGAAACAACTTTACACTTAGATGTCTTTAGCCTCCAATATAAAGAGAACAGTCATTACATGAAATGCAAGGAAATCCTGTATGCTGCTAAAAACTACACTAAAAATGTTAAGATCTTTACCTAAGACAGATTAAATGTTATAGAAGAAAAAAAAATAAGAAAAAAACCAAATGAAACACAGCATAAAATAAAATATTTCTTTCAAGAGTGAATTTTAAACTCAGGATGCCAAGAAATTTTACAAATGAAAAAATGCAGAATGGTGGTGGCTCTTACAAAACAGTAAATATTAAATTTTACTTTCAGAATTTTAAAAATATTTTCTGATTTTATTAATTTAATTATACAAAATTCTTATTAATATTTGAAGTTTATACATGAGGAACTATGTAAGACTAGTGTTACTCCCACTGCTTCAGAAAGCCTGTCATGTTACAGGAAAGTCAGTGCTTCTTACTGTGTACAGTTCAAATCCCAATACTCTGATGGCCCGTTAACACCAAATATGTCACCCTTTAACACCACAGAATCAATACACTGGAATGTCATAGCACCCTGATGAGCCACAAAAACTCTGTATGCATTTATTAGACAAAGATTTTGTATTACTTCAGGGAAGAAATGTGTCAAGTTGAAATCAATTTCAAGTTTCTTACTAAGAAGGAAATAGTCCAAGGTAAATAAATGATTTTTTTCAAATTTCACTCAATCAAACATAGAAAGCAAACTAAGATGTTAAAAGTCATTTAGACATCCCCTTCTGAATAAGGACACTTGCATGTGCACACTGCTCTAAATTCTACTCTTCATTTTCAAGACTTTTTTGACAGCTCTTTCCCACCCAGATCATCACCCACACAGCCTTTGATGAAATCTTCTTTCAGGATAGGATTAAAAAAAAAGTAAAGATATAACCTAAAAAAAAAGAATTTAATATACTCAAACAATAATATCTCAAATCTTAGGTACAAAAGACTCTTCTAAAGATTATTTCATCCATTTTCTAATATGATCATCTAAATATTGAGACTACTATAAGGGAGACAAGACAATTTCTTACTTTTAAAAAATGCTTCTGCAGCACACTATGAGGTATTGGAGACAAAGTTATTGACCTTTCTGACAGCAGTGGAAAATTGCAGATGAAACAAACCCATCAGCATCTTCTCACAATTAAATCTTAAAAATATTTTCAAAATTTAAGACAAGAAATGCTGATTATTTGTGTTCCATTCTTGGATAAGCAATACATACCGGCCAATCTGAGATTATTTGGATGTTTAACAGAAAAAAATAGTTTTTAAAAACCTCTTCCTCAGCTGCTGTGTCGCTGGCAGAGTAAAGATTGCTGTCTTTCTTTAACCTCTGGATTTCAAAGCTATATACATTTGACACACACATGCACACCTGATTCCTGTATATCTCCAAGGCCTTGCCAAAAAATAAAAATGCATAGTTCTAAGTACTCACATTTTCATTAAGTACATTAACTACTTAAATTCATAAAATCAAGTCTTCCTAATCCATATGAAAATTAGGTTTTTTTTCAGTTAAATAGTGAATGGCCAGCACAGATTATCAAATTCAAACTGGATTCTTACGAACTTTAGTGTTGTATTAATTCATTACAATATGTTTAGTATATGAAAAAATACTGTTGTAAAATGGGATTCTTCAATACTTTTTATAAATACAATTCTCCAACTGATTTATATATGTGAGATAGTAAATGTATCAGTATGAAGTTGCAATAAGTACTCTCATGTAAAAAAAGTACATGTAAAATATTTAACGCCTTTCTAAGGTAGACATGGCATAGGCCATGTCACTGAGAGATACAAGGTAACTTTTTTTCTTAAAAAAAATTTAAATTAAAACCTATCACATCCCGTGAAATTTCTCTTTATACTGACATAACATACTGTGATATAATGATTGTGTGCCATTCTGTCAACCCAACTGCAGGCTATCTTGCATAATACTAACTAAATTGAGGGGATTATTAGCAGGGCTTTCTATTAATACATTAGTGGCTGGCCATAAACACGCCAAAAAAAAACTCAAAAGAGGCAATACTGCAACTTTTCTGTGTGAAATCATTGCATTCCATCTCAGAGGCTATTTTCATACAGGTGCTGCTCTCCTGTTCCCTCAATCAATGACATCTAGAACAAGCAAAGATTAAAAAACACCCCAACAACAAAAACAAAAAAGCCACAAAAAAAACCAAAATAACAAAAAGAAGAGCTGAATATTGTTTCTACATGCTGCAATAGAACCTGAAAATTTCAAATGATTTTGCAAATGTCTCACCAAATAATGGGTTTTAGCCGTAAGTCATGCAAATTGCATACTGTGAAGAAAAAGAAAAAGCATTCCTCACACAAGATTGTTACTATTGCTACTTTTCCTGTATGTTAATATTTTCTATGGAATCTCTCACAAGCTCATGAGTATGTCTTAGCAGACATTGCTGTGCTTGGCTGTAAGTCTCGGGAGGGCTAGAGCACTTTTGCCAATTAGAAATAAGCAAGTTGTTTAATTAACACACCCTTTTCATTAATAGTTTAACCCAAAGCTGACAAAGGGTCTTTGTTGCAAACCAGGAACAAAGAAAGGAGCACTAATTAAACACCCTGAAGTTTCTAAAGCAAGAGTTGATTTCAGTACCCAAAGGACTCTTTGAACTCCTCAAAAGACCTCTAGAGCCTTCTAAGAGCACTTGGAATTTCTTGTAATTGTTCCACTCATTCTGGGAAAAAAAAAACAAAACAAAACAAAACCAACAAGAAAAAAAAGAAAAAGGAAAAACAAACTAAATACAAACCAACCAAGAAAACTAACCAAAAGTCTAAATACTCTGGAAAATTCTGATGGTTTTGATTTCAATGCCTTTGAACCAGACTAAAGTAAAAGCGATTTTGACTTCAGAGGAACACGCGTAAACTCAAACCTGGAAAACTGTTTTCACCTCTGACCTGACTTCAGGAGATTGGTGGTATGCAAGCCAATGTGTGCTACATGTTAGACATTACATGGAAGCTAAACTGATGCAGAAGGGGAGAGGAAAGGTGATTCTCTGCCCTGGCACGAAGTACCTACCAGAGGGATAAACAGAAAAGTCTGTTCTATGGCTGCAAACTTGTTACTTTCTACATTCTTTCAGACTTTTTGCATTTTATTGTACATCTGTGGTGAATACATTGTCTTAAAATCAACTGGCAAATCTAAGTAGCAAGCAAAGGTTTCCAACTGGATGTGGGTTTGAACTGAGAGCTTCTGCTGTAAGAAAAAGAGCAGCTTTCCTGGAAACAGAGAAAAGTGGTTTTTGCTTCAGCTCTCCACCTTTCTGCCTCCTCACAGATATCTACACCCACACCAGGAAAAGCAAAACTGTTTATGAGGCAGCAGCTAGCAGCTGCAGTTTACAACCTGGCACAGTGAGGCCAAAGAGCACTGCTTCTTTAATATTTGGGCTTCAGCTGGCACTGACCCAATAACTGCTGCATGAGCAATTCCTCTGCTCAGGAGCAACAAAGTGATAGAGGTGGTAAGTGTCACAAAGTTAGACATTCCTGCCCATAAAGCAGACCTCTAAGGTGGGCTGGGTATGAAGTAGCTTTAAATGTAATGTGCTTTCAGGAAGCAGAATCAGTATTACACTATTTTATTCTCCCTTGTACCCACATGTACTTAACTTCTAAATTTTCTAGAGTCCAACAGAATGACAATACAAGAAAACATGACCAGACTTTGGAAACCTGTTAGGCCTAAGGATTAACCTTAGGCCAGCCATCCAGACTTTCTTTACCTATTTTCCTTTCTATTTTAGAAATGTGCTATTTCCTTACTATTTTCTATATATTTATATATTTATTTCATTAATAACCAGAAAATTAAGCAAACAATTCTTTTTTCATTTAACCAAACCTATGTACTTGCTTGTTCAATCATGTATTCAGATGCTAAATTCAAGACTTTTGTGATAATGCCAAGGAGTTACTTTTTAGATTCAGAAAGATCCAGAGTTCTACAGGTCCATGCCTCATTACACCACAACCAGTAACAGATTAAATCCTGTGGACTACTGTCACAGACAAATGAGAAATAAACAATTTTGCAGGGTGAAAATTGAGCTACTCTTTTTATGCAGTAATGGATCAGAATATAGTTTACAAAATAGATTTTAAAATATTTGTTCTGTAAAGCTTGTTTATAAATACATTATTAAATGTATGCAGGAGTATCTATTTATCTTTCTTTTATAGTGCTAGTATTTTGGAAAAATTTTTAATAATATTGTTGACAGTATTCAGTTCAGTGTTTCTAGACACAAAAAGTCTGCCACGTAGTACTGCCCACATTAGAAAAAAAGCTCTAAGGAATCACAGTACTAAACCCACTGTCAACTACATTCAATCACAGTATGTCTAGAGATCTAAGAGTATACCAAAATCCACTGACCCAAAGATTTCACAGTTTCTTGTTTCATGATTCGGTGGAAAGGATATGAATGAACAAGTGAGAGAAGAACAAATAGAAGTGAATCAGGACATGCTCTGGAACTCTAACAGGCAGCTGGGCTCCAGCCAGGAGTCTGCACTTGCTTCTTTTTCCTCCCTAAGGAACAGTTCCAGCATACTGAACTGCTTCTTCAACTAACAAAAAGAAGTAATTTTTACATCCCCAGCCTGAATATTTAATCTAGTCCCAGTTCCATACAGAAAATACTTTAAAATCTAATCCCTATTTCAGGCTATGATCCAAAATCCTTTCTAAAGAAATTTTTTCAGATAAAATATATTATACAGAAAATATTCACTGTGAGATTCCCTTCAATGAAATCTTATGTAGATGGGATACACAGCAGCTGACTGGTACAGCCCTCTGGAGTAAACATTTCTTTCTCTAACTCTAACTCAAATTTTTCCTTTTCTAATTCTCTCATCCTAACAATTAACATGCATCTGATCTAGCCTGCAGGAGTTATCTTCAGAGAAACTAATCACCCACTGTTCTTCGCTGACTGTAGTAAGAATTGTCTTTATTCATCTGCCTGAAAAGCAAGCTTTTAATGATCTAGCATAACGCAACTTTATTTAATAAACTATTTTTTCTAACTAATAATTTTGTAATTTTAATTTAAATTCTATTTCCTAAATTATCTCATTTTTACTTTGAATTTTACATTATGCTCAAATGAAAAACCAGAAATAAGTAAATTATGCCAACATGGCACATAACTTCTTTTTTTCAAAGTAGCTTTTCTTCTAGTCTTTGAATTTCTTCTAGTTGTTGGCCATTTTTTGAACTGCTTTCATACATATACAAACATTACACTTTAATAAAAGTATTAAAGGAGTTGCCCAATCAAATGGAGTAAAAATAAAGGTAATTATTCTATGAATTAATATAAATATGAGAAATTAGGTGAAAAAAGTAAGTGAAAGTTAGCATTATGAAAATATGAGGAAATATTTGTGTATTTTCTTCTTAATGAAACAAAGTGAGTATTTTTTCCTATTTCTTTGAAAAAATCTTAGACTTTGATTCAGTAGATCATGAAATACAAAATATAGAAGCATAGTTGCAGTTACTTAAAGAATAAAAAAAATTACAGGAACACATCTATGCTGCATTTTTAAAAGCTGCTTTTAAATCACATTTTATTAATGGAACTTAAAAATCAAGTATATTAAATGTAAATTTTTTCTTCTGTTGAATTCACAAATCAAAGCCATGTTTTTCCAAAAGTTAATGTCATTTTGAAAAAAAAAAATCTATTTGAAAACTACTTTTCAAAGACATGCCGACATGAATTAAGACCTCATTTTGGCAAAGGGTTCAGCTGAGGCATAAGAGCTATATACTGATATCCTGATCATATATGTATGTACCCACAAGACTGAGGCCTCTCCATAGTATGGTTCTCTTCTCTCTTGAAACAGATATTACTTTCCTTTTTCTTTCTATGACCAGCTTTGTTAAAGTCTTCCCAGTCAGATTTCAGATTTTTCTCCTTCAGCCACTTCCCGCTCAAAAGAGTTGTGAAGAATAACAAAGGCTAAGAATGGAATAAATGGTAAAGCAAAAATGATGTGGAAACCAAACAGAAAAACATCTTCTTGTTGCCCTTTTCTCTATCAGCTAAGAACTGAACAAATTGTAAATGCATTAAGATCTTTCTCTCATGCCAATGAAAATTTTCTGAAGGGAAGGAGAGGAAAAATTTAAAAAAACAGTGTCTCCTTTAGGAATTAGAGCAGAGTCATAAAGCCCATGAGCATAACCCATGAACAAATAAATCTATTCTTTCTTGCTTCCATTACAAGAAGTCAAACTTGAAAGGAAGCCTTGCATTAACCAAGATAATAGCAATGACGTGCCTACCTTCACGGCAAGAAGAAACTAGAATTGCTACAGCTGATTTACTTCACTCCTGCTTTTCTAACTTCAGAAGAGCAAGAATGCAGATGGATTTAATTAGCAAGTCCAGACCACTGGAATAATGGCTGATATACAAAATGCATTATCAGCTATTATATACAGAGTTAGTATTTCAACCTTAGAAGAATTCAACTCATACAAACAAACAAGCAAAAGAAGAGTTTGAAGCAGCAGCAGTTCAGTTATGACTGAACTAATAATAAAAAATTCGATTTTATAGCGGTAGCAAGTATTTTGGCCTCTAGGATCAGGCCAGTGTCTCTGTGACTGCCAAGCTTGGCAGCAGTTCCATAGTCTTCTCTGTGATTTACAGGTAGGCTTACACTGCAGAGCCCAGTGAGATTGGATTGTGTAGGTAATGGAACTAGCTTAGTTCCAGTGTTAACCAGCTGAGTAGCCATGTAAGGAAGTGTGCAACTACAAAAACACTGAACTCATATTTTTACAGGGGTTGTTTTGCAGTTCATCCTGAAGTCCATACTACCATTACTACCAACACAAACTGGCTATGTTGTTATTTCCCCATTTACGGTATGATAACAGTATAATCAATGTATTGAGTATCAAATAATTGTCTCAGTGTCTAGTATTTAGTGAGTTTTAAATCATACTCTTTTAAATTTAATACATACATTTTTTCAAAGAAGTGAAAATACAAAAATATGAAACTGTCATTCTTTTCTAGGAGGTGCTTTGATTTTGATTTTCTAGGAGTTGTACTAGTTTAATTTATTTTGGTTAACAGTCATTCTTTCAAAGTAGGTTAGTTTATTCAAACATCATCTCATCTAAAGCCAGAATTGAAAGAATCTTAAGTGATTGAAAGAGGATATAGACTAGAGGTTCAATATTAACTTGCCCAGATGAAATGACCACAGCATTAGTGTTCTCCAAGGCATTGATATTCAGTTAGTTGAAAAAAATGCCATTTGGTAACTATCCACATTTCACTGGCAGGAAAAGGCAAAACTGCAAATGAGATGTTATAGGAATATTTCTTGCATTTGGCTCAATATTTCTTTCATCTTGAATAATGGTATATTCCTGTAGAAACTGTGAATGACCCAAAACAGGGAAAGGCTGTGAGCACCAAGAAGAAAGCAGGATTTGAATTCAAATGACCTTGACAAATGCACAGACTAACTCTATAGTAGAACTGCAGCACTGAAAAAGGGCAAAAAATCACAAATACATAACAAATTGCATTTTATGCTGCCTCACAGACAGGAGTTGTTCCAATGAAATAAACAATAGAGCAGAATGACAATGAAAATTAAGCCAAGATGTGTAGTAAAGAATCAAACACTGGGAATACAGGAAAAGGAATGGGAGTACAAAGGACACTGAGAAACCCATTTTCTATTCATAAATGATAAGACCTCAGTTATAATCAAAAGCATTGCTTGGCACTAGAATTTTTCTGACTGTATTGGCATCTGGTCTAAAATATACTGACAGGTAAGAAAGAACCCAGAGGACAACAACAATTAGAAGCCTACGAAACATAAACTATCTTTCTTGATACAATCTTATCAAAATATTACAAAACACTAATAAGAGTCTCCAAATTATTATAAAAGGACAATGAAGAATTTTTTCTGTGTACACTAAGGAGAGGTAAAAATGAAACTGCCTTGCCCTGGTTTCCATATTACCATTTCAATATGCTGATTTAAGCATTTTCTTCACACCCTATTCACTGACTCCCCCTTTTTGTCTCCTATTTGTTGAGTGCTTCCTATTTCTCGCATTTTTTTCTCTCAGTCAAATGTTTCCTCCATTAAACACTCGTTGTTTGTTTTAAACACTTAGAAAAAAACAAAAAAAAACCAAACAACAGCAGAAGTGACCTCTAGATATGAAGAAGGATTGAGCAGCTTAGGGACAGAGGTGAAGTACTCTTAAGCAGCACAAAAACTCCCAACAACAGTAGAAGCAAAGCTCTTAAGAAAAAAAATTACAGTTATAAATTCTATTACATTCTGCATAAATAGCCACTGAATGTTCCTTTTTTTAAAGGTTTTGAAGAATTTAGATGCAAGATGTCTAACACTACACCGCTAATGCTTCTGCAAGTTTTGCACCCATGGACAAAAATGTCTAAAAAATAATATGCTAGATAGAATCAAAGTTTCCTGTACCTCTCCTGTTCATTCTGAGTATCTATGTTTCTGGTCAAAGCAAAGTAAAAAAAGTATTTAAAGTAGCATCCGTTACCTTGTATCAAATTTATGAAAAAGTAGAGCTAAAACACTTAATAAGAAACATTTATGAGGGAAATCAAATGTAAAAAGACACAATTCAGCATGCACTTTACATATATTCCATTAGCCTTTCCCCCTTGTTCCTTTTAGGTAGTGTAAACATAAATAGAATGGATTTTTATGGCTTCTCATTTGTGAGTTTTGTAAAGTTATTGGTTTAATAGATAAATCTCTCATAGGTAATTTTTATAGCCTGGAGGAAAAGAATCCAACTATGTATTTTGTATTACTACCCTTTCGATATAGATCTACATTTACTCTGTCAATCTTGTGATTCCCTGCCATGATCTTCAGCCAGCTATTTTGTTTGGAAATCTATTCCATAAATTTATACACTGTTCATAACATGCTATTTAGGAACATTTGAAAAAAAAGAAGTTCTTTCACATCCCTCCTCCAAGAATTCTAACAGGATTATTACTTTTACAATTAGAGGACTCAAAAGAAACATGGGTAATCTTCCAAAACCAGGCATTGCATTCATCTATAAACAAGCAACCTCAACACTTTCAAATTTCTCAGAACTATTAAAAAAAAAAAGAACATTTAGCATGATACCCAGTTAAAGTCCAATCCCTTATTTCCTTTCCTTTTTCCTCAGAACACCATTTCTACATTTTTGTGCACTTTGAAATCTCTACCACAGGATGACAATTAAGCATGCTGTTCTGGGCCAGGAGGTTACTGCCCCCTGTTTTTACCAGCTGCTTCTCCTGACTCTTTCCTGTTGGAGGTAAGAAGCTCCTCACATCTGACAGGAGAACCATATGTGCACTTCTCAACTCAGATCTATCAAAATAGTTTCTTTTACATAAAAACAATCCAAAAAACTCCAAAACAAATAAACAACAACAAAAAAGAACCTAACCAACCAAAAAAAAAAAAACCAACAAAAAAAATATCTGTTTAGGAAGCATTTAAGTTAAAGGGGAATTGCTTGTCTGAATGTGTCTTAAAGGCAGTTTATCTTTAAAGTTCAGAAATAAAAGCCTCTGTTAACAATGACAAACAATGACAATCAACTTACACTTCCCAAATGGTTTCCAAGTCTCGTTCTTTATTGCTCAAGGGCTAAAAGATGGAACATCTGAAGGTAAATAAATTGTTCCTTTTCTACTAGATCAAATATTGACATATTTTACAACACATCATGTTGCCTTATGCAGTTAGCTTCATCTATGATTGTAGACAGCATTGTGACATATTAAGATATCATCATGTTGCCTATCCACACCAGTGTATATATACCATAATTTTAGATTTTCTTTATCATTATTCTGTACGATTGTAACATATTTCTCTGTCCAACTGTAGGCTATACAGAAGCCTTAAGGAACTCTGTTATAAAAGATTTTATCACTACGTTTGATACAATTGGACATTTGATGTAACTTCAGAAATAACTATTTACAGCTGTTATTCAGCATAACATACCAGCTACTAGCATGGAATAAATGTGAAAAAATATACTTCGAGACAATCCAAATAAAACAGTTTGATAAATATCTTTTCTGTATGAGTAGGTATAAGTAATTATGAACAATCTGTCTTGAGTTCATGAGAACTTATAAATAGATGCTTATCCAGATGACTTTCAGGTCAATGTTAAGACTTCCAATGGTTTTGCTATTCAAACTTCATCAGTTTCTGAGACAGAATCACCAATTACTGTCTTATACTCTGTGTTGTCTCATGACACAAGGCAAAACAATGAATTTTAGCCAATTATTTTACTGTTTGAAAATGTGAATTTTTATTACTATTATGATAAAATTACCATTAAGACTTAGTAACTTGAGGAAAAAATGACAGAAAATCAAAGCTCATCTAACTCCTTAGAAAAAAAATCTTAAACTATAAGGTAATTAAATAATTAGATGGCTGTGTGACACCTGTCTGCGACTGACTTACTTTTCTTCACAGCAGCACATATGGTACCATATTTCAGATTTGGGACTGAAATGATGCTGCTAGCACACCAATCTTTTGTCTATTGATGAGCAGAGCTTGTGCAGAATCGAGTTTCTCTTTGTCCCCTTTCTGCCAGTAAGTAGGCCTGGGGTGAGCAAGAAACTGGAAGGAAACACAGCCAGGACAGCAGACTAAATTGACCAATAGCAATATCCCATGTCATAGGATGCCATGCTCAGCAAGGAAACTCAGGGAAAGTAGAAGAAAAGACGGAAGTTTGGGGTTATGGCATTTGATTTCCCAAGCAGCCACTACTTGTGATGAAGGCACGGTTTTGAGGAAGTTGCTAAACACCTGTCTGTCAATGGGGAGTAGTGAATGAATTCCTTGTTTTGCTTGGTTTTGTGCACAGATTTCACTTCACCTACAAAACTGTCTTTATCTCAATCTGCAAGTCTTCTCATATTCCTTTTACTTTCTCCCCCTCCATGGAAAGGAGAGCAAGTAAGAAGCTATGTGGGTGCTTGGCTGCTGGCTGGGGTCATCTTGCAAAAACGGCCATATATAGTAATTAACTAAACAAAAATCAATGAACATTAAAGATGTAAACCTCATAAGAACTCCAGCATTACTGAAAATTTATCAATGTGTGATACTTGTTACTTGTAATATCAGTGTGTAATACTTTTCTTTTTAAATCTAATATAATTTCCAGGAAGGTGTTATCATGTGATCTTATTTTTTTTCAGTCAAAAAGTATCCTGCTTTTGTCAAGATTTTTGTTCAGACTAAAGATTCTTACATTGCATGATAATCTCTTTCCTGTTAAAAGCTTGTAATGTAATGCATTATGATTAACTCTTACAAAAAGAAAACCTCTTAGATTTCAAGCAATTTGAAATAAAACATATTTTCCCATTTAAAAAAAAAATTGAATGAAGTGATATATTTGGGCTTCTATAGCTACTGCAGTTGCCATGTTACAGTCAATTTCCCAGCTATTTGATGGATGACTTGTGTGTGTCCTGTGTAAGGCAAAAGGGATTTCAGGATATATTCTAATGAACCATGTTAAAGGCTAGTTGCTCACACACACCTGATACATTTTTTTCAAGCATTGCCAACAGTTTCATCAATCCCAAGCACATAAGTGGATAATAAAGATTGATTGAAACCAGAAGTATTTGAATTTGAGCATCAAGGGTTTGGAATGGCATAGCACAATAGTCTCACTGAACTGCTTTTGTAGCTAGAAATATTGTATTGTATTTCGTGTACTGCTCTTGTGAGTTTTATCCATTATGAGGTGGAAATAGTAGTTTTATTCCCAGCATCTATTTCTCATATAATCCTCAATGTATCTTGGGTTCTAAAAATTTTCATACTTGGGCAGATTTTTTTTCCCGCTAATTTGAATATTACCCCTCCAGTCATCTAGGAATATGATCTGAGTGTGAAAGAATGATATTTAAGTGGTTTTTTTCTCTTAAAAATGATTTAGTGCTTCTTTCCTTAGGTATTTAAGCATGCATCAAACCCTGATATTAGCAGTTGTACTACATTTTTCTACTGGTAGTAGCCATTTCAGAGCTTTTATATCTGCATTAACTCTAATGCATTTTTATTAGCTTATTGCAATGGGAAATTCCAATTGTGCCTCAAGAACTGAATAAGAATCTGTCATAACATTACATTGTATGAATTTCCTGAGGTTCACTCAATACCACAGACGCCTGCTGATAACTACTTACACTCTATTCAGGGACTGCTCTCAGCATCTTGTGGTACCCATGGCCATCCTGAGATAACATATTTCCCAATGACAGGAATTTAAGTTCCTACACAACTGTAGGGATTTCATTTTTAGTGTTGAAAGAATGTTTCAATTGCCACTTTGCAGGAATAGATGTAAAAGTATCACGGGACATATTCTACTTTCAGTTATATAAATGTAAATTTAGAATATTTTTTCTAGTGTGCTTTTATACCTAAGCTGAAATGAGAATTAGAGTTCGTAGCTCCAGTGGTAATATTCCTACAAAAGCAGTTCCAAGTGGTTAGTAGGAAATGCTGTGGGCATTATTTTTCCCATGAGATTTTATTTAATAGTCATATATTGGAAAGAGCAAAAGAACTCTGTTTCTGTATAGCACTGTAATCAGAGCAGCAATGCTCATATTTACTTTAGAAAGATTTATTTAAAAAAAAAACCCTAAAAAAATAACCTCCTTTAAACTTTTAAAAGAGGCTCAAAAAACAAGCTAAACTTAGTTAAGAATAATCATACTTACCACATAATATTATAGGTATTTTTTTGCTTTACTTTGCTTTTTTTGTTCCTGTTTTTACTTTTTCTTTTAGCTGAGATCTGAAATCAAAAACAATGATCCTACAACTAATAGTCTGCACAAAGTCCCAAGCCTGATGTTTATGAGTCATTTTTCTAAGTGCATGCAAAAAATATATCACATTAAAAAATGTGTGAATGCAGTCACTTAAAAGTCTACTTGATCTTTTAAGTAGATCTATATTCAGTCATCACATAAAAAATTATTTTCCATATGGAAATACAGTTATACATTAGCATCTTGGCATGTAGCTGCAATACAATTTTTTTTAATTTTTATATTTAAAGAAGTCCATTACTGCAATAAACTAAAAGCTTTCTGAGAGGACAGTAAAGTATTATTTATAGTAGTAAATTGTGCAGGGTCATGGCACATTCTCATTTTCTGATAAGTGAGTACCCATAGCACTAAATTATCTGCATGACCTTTAGTACAATTTTGGTTGATGACAACCAGCACTTGGTCCCCAAGAGTGCTTCACCACAGCTCAGCAGACACCACTGCCTAGGAATCATTCCCAATCCATAGTTTGAACCCAGTCATTCTGTTCTGAAGGGTAAGAGAAGCATAGTAGCTGGTCTGACAAAGAACAAGTATGATTCTATGAATTTAATTATATTAGTTCAATATTTTTGGACTCAAAAACTTTTCTGAAATAAGGTTTCAAAACGTCTGCAGCAACTGTAGCTGCATCAGCTACTTGCCTAGTACTAGGGGATAAAAAAAGCAGGAAGTAGACATTGTTGTATTTTATCACTGTACCTGCATATCTATGTAAAAATGTGACCTGTATTTTTCCTGAAAATACTGACTAATGCTACAGTTCATATTCGTATCTCTTTCATAGAGAGAAAAAAGTCAAAGCCCAGCATACTAGGTCAACTTTTGAGAAAGAAATTGAAACAAATTACATAAATCACTGGTTACTTTAAAAGAAAGCAAAATCTCTACCTTTCTTCTATCAAGATAGTATCAAACTAAAATTCTACACTGATATTACACTGCAGGGTACTACACAGATCATATAAGGAAGATTGTCCTCAAGTAGGTCTCATGAGAGGATAAATACTGAAACTGCAATGAGTAATACACTAACTTCTCTGGCATCCTCTGGGAATGTGATAACTTGGAAGAGACTATGCTGACATTTGTAACTCCTTATCACAGATACTCTATTAGCTGTTCTCTTCTACTGGACTTTGCCTGCTGGGATTACTGGGGAAGAATGGGATACTCCTGAGTATATCAGAGCGAATTTCGATCACTTCCGAAAGCCAGCAGACAGACGCTTACATAAGGAGCTTGGTCCCTGATCACTTTCACAGCCAGTGAATTAAACACTTATGGAATTATATGGCTTGCCAGTGTTTCCCTAGGTAGGTCAATGAAAATTTTATGTCCAAAAATTTTAAATCGTCAGAGAAATATCAAAAAAACAACATTTTTCATTAGCTGCTAGAAATGTAATTAATTATTTCAATGCATTGCACTAAGACTACCAGCAACCAATGGAACACAGCAGTGATCAACCAGTGCATAAAATTGTAGCCCTGTACTCTGGTACATCATGCTCCTTAAAACAAAAACCACAAATTAAAAAAAAAAAAAAAAAAAAAAAAAAGAAACAAGGAGTACCGTATCTGGTGAGTGAGTAATATGAAGCCTCTCATTTTGAACTAGGTCTGTATTTGCACATAAATTTACACACACACAGTGTTTATAAAGTTTCTTTATAAAATGTGACATAACACATTTTACATGAGACATTTTATATTCTGAATGTTCAGTCCTATAAAATAGTATTGTATAAATGATGTTGTAGGCAACCGTAAAAACATTCAAACTACAAATCCATTCAAGTTCCTACTCTCTCTATTCTGAGGTATTTCTCATGCCTCTTTTTAATGCAGACAACCATTTAACTTTGTTAAATAGTTGTTACATAATTTCAGTGCTCTTCTTAAAAATAACACATTTTGCATGAATGCCATGCTTGATTTAAAAAATTAAGCTTTAAATGGCAAAACGATTATATGTATGTAAATAGAAAACCAATGCACTTCTAATACATATGGTCATAATTTTTTTCTTCTAAATTACCCACTGTATGAATTGTAAGGTTTTACTAAAATAAATGCAAACTAGCTTATATACATGCTTATATACGTGCTAAGTCTCAAAAGTTCCTTAATCTGTTAGCTAATGGAAAAAATCTAGGGTAATAACTTTTTAAAAATATATTTTATTGCTTTTCTCATTTGATTAATAAAATTATTAACATAATTAATGACTGATATAATTAAATATATTTATTTCTATTTCTCTTCTATATAATTAATATTTAAATTTCCATGCGGAATATCAATTCAACACCACATAATAATAATTAATTCTATAAAGTAAACAAAATTATTCAATTACATCAGAGGTGCCCAACATAAATAACCTTTTCATTATTATTGGACAAAACTTCAAATAGTGAAAACCAGCTTTTAGGTATTGAAAATAACTCTATTGATTTAACAGTAAGTCTGAGAATAAACAGAATATAAAAATGTTAACCCGAGGTCCTGTAAACACAATATTCATCAGAGTATATAGGACTGTGCTTTTTTTTTTCTGTATGTTTCACATCCAAACTCTGTTTCTTTGTTTTTAAAGCTGGGAGATAAAAATACTAAGCCTGATGCACAGGTGTTTCCTTTCAAAATATTGCAATTCAAGATCAGAGAAAGGGATAGAAAATATCTCTTCAAAGCACTTTGAAAAATCATCATCTCCACTTTAGAGGTCACCTACCCCCAGTGTGAATGATAGAAACAGTTCTGTATCTGCACTGCACTGCTTCCCAAATGGACTTTTGCTAGAATAGAAGTCAAGCCTGCATTAAGGCAATAGCTTGGAGACAGGCACAGCTAAATCTTCAATGACTTCTCCAAAATCCACTAAACCAGGGACTAATAACATAAGAGTGATGACATTTCTAATTATGCGCTCAGTCTGGCTCTTTGCCTGTTTTATGTCTCTGTAGATGACAAATCCAGGAGGCCAGGAACCAGGATGTGGCCTTACAAATTTTTTGCAGTGGTCCATATTAGTATCCTATAATGTTAGAGAAAGCAGTCACAGGAAGTATTTACACAGCTTATAAAATTCTTTTTATCAGTCTGAGTTGTATAGACACCTAAAAATTCGCAGACTAAGCCTAAAACATTTGTGAAAACTGACCAATAAGAGAAGCTTGATTTGTGTAATATAACCATGTCTGGGTGAGAAATGCATTTGAAGAAATAAGGGTTAATGAACTTAAAATTGATTATTCAAAGTCCAGGCAACCTATATATTATGTCGTTTGGACATGAACAGTCTATAAGGTCATGTGTAAGCAATTATAACAACCATATCCTGGTATCCTGCACAAGATATGTGAAATAAAATATATTAGAATATATTAGAAGAACCCATGGTACTGAGTTACTGCTTCTTATCTTAGACACTGCAAGAGCCTGTAAGGACCTCTCTGTCAGAGCACTTTATTCCTCACAAAGACATAGCCATTGATGGACCCTATAGCCCTCATCTGCAGCTAGGCAGACACTTATCAAGGACATACAAATCCATCCTGGCTGGATGGATCTCTCTGAACCATTTCAGAACCAAATTCCTGCCACACCTGTCTCCCTGTTCAGCCACTATATTCCTGTCTGCAAATATTTCCAAGTTCATTAACTTTTTTTCCTTCCAGGGAAAAAAAAATGCATGCTTTTCATCTTCTCACTTGAATCTCCTTGATCTGCCTCACGACTTTTTCTACCTCATAAACATCAGCTGTTCCTCAGCAAAGAGAGAACATGACATAACTCTGAATGTACAGACACAGATTTTGGAAATATATTCATCTGACACTCAGAAAACTATAATTCTTCTGTTTTCAAGCCTTAAACTTTGTTTCTTAGAACAACTGCATTGCTATTTTTGCTTTATATTGTATTTTTACAAGTATATTTTGTATTTTAAGGGTAAAGAAAAATCAGTGGCAGAAAAAGTTTTTATAAAGTCACCATATAAACACCACTGAAGAAATTGTAACAAAATACTATATTTTGTTTTTGCCAGGATAGTATGATTTTTTTTCTAATAGACAATTGTCACAAAGTATTTTGCAAAAAAATAGGGTTAATTTTGCAAACAGGAATTTTATTTCTTTGTACTTCCTTACTACCTTTCCAATTTCTTTGAGTTTGTGGTAGTTGTTATTATTAAGATTTGGATATGGCCATTGCCAACATTTCTGACTCATTATTGTTTCTTTTTTTTGTTCCTGAAGAGGCTCAGCTTAGAGAAAAATTTACCAAACTTCTTTCATGATGTTCAGCACCAACACAATGATGAAGAATAAAACAGTGCGTTATTAAAATCTGGTGTTCCTACAATCCCAACAAAATAGAATCCCTGCCTTTGGCACATTTATATACAACTTCTATATCTGTATCACGATATAAAATTTATCTACCTGCTATTTTCTCTTGACTATTACAGTTCAAGCTGTATTTGTTAGATAAATGCCAAAGAGGACAAAACATAAAACAGTTTAGGACGCTGTGGCTGCTGCCTGTTATCTTAGTTATTAGGAAGGCGATAAATACTTTCTAGTATATCAGTTTGCATATTCCTCATTTTCTAGGCTTAGATACAGAGAGAACAGAATCCATCAATGTTATTTATGCCATGTGATGAACACTATAAGTCTTTTTTTCTTTTTAATTAACTTTGATGTTTACTGACTATAAAAAATGCCTAGGGCTAGAGGACAAAGCAAAGCATCAAAATTCTCTGCAAATGTGAGGTGAAATTAAAGCATGCATATATACTGGTGGTGATGAACTCACAATCTCTTGTACCACCATCACATAAGTACTTGCATTCCATCATTTATGCTTTTTACTTAAAAATAACTAAGGTATAGAGATAATTACAATTTATAGAAATAATTATATGACTGGTATTTGGAGATAATATCTATAGAGTATTTGCATTTTGCTTGCTTTCCTAGTTCCCTCAGTCATTTTCCACATTTACAGAAAGTACATGCAGACAACAGGTGAGAGGGCCGAAGGATGCATAGCTCCACTTCTTTAGCAGGCTTAGTCCCTGTGTTCTTATCACCTGCTCCCACTACAAAATGCATTTGTCTGTCTCCAACAGTCAAAACATACAGAAATACCTTAAAATATTTTTATTATAGGTCTGTGTCATCATTTGTGTGGATGAAATATACCACCAAAAAAATAAAAACTTACACGTGCTTTTGAAAAACCACAGGGCAGCTGGAATCTCAACCCAAATCAGTTACCTAGAAGCCACCTAAATTACTTTTCTGGTATGCTCAATGGAGAGAGCGGTCTGGGAGACAGAACAAAGCTGAAGTAGAGAGAACAATTTGACTTCCTCTTTAAGGCATCTATCCCTCTTCATGTGAATTGTCCCTAGATAAGTAACTTGGGCTAGATGACTAGCAAGCTGAGGTGAGATAAATTTGCCTAGGAGCCAAAGTACACCTTTAAGTAACAAGCTTTAAAAAAATACGTTCTTCATTAATAACAAACTTTTAAAAATATGTTCTTAGTTAACGTTGGCCTTTGTACCTCATTCTTCCCAGGAGAACTCAATTTATATACATATAACAATACATGTAACAATAGTTCTGTTGTTTGAAATACTTTCATAGAAATTAGTTAAATAATTCTATTCCAGTTAATTAAAGCTTTTAAGGGAATACAGAGTTAGAATAATATAGGGAAATTTTGAAAAATCTTATCCCTTTACAGTCAATATGTATGAAGTTAAGCTTATTTCCATAGTGCCAAATAAGGCCAGTATGTTCTAATGTTAGGACGAAATATCTACTATATTCCAATAATTAAACACAAACTGAACATATAGAAAATTTAGAGATCTGTTATCCTACTATCAACATCAGTAAATAGGATTTTAATTCTGATGTACTAAAATAAAATAAAACGTATAAGAAATTTAGTAAGACACGATGTTCTCAAGAGAACCAAATTTAAACTCTGTTAAGATGCTGAAATTCACTACAATTCATGCTTTAGTATATTGAAAGCCATTTCTAGAAATATATATAAGATACAATATCTCATCAGGGTAATTTCAAACTGTCCTACAAAAAAGTGTCCCAACATTTCTAAGAGCTGAATTCAGTAACCTTACAATCTGTGCTTGTTTGTAAATCCCTTAAGATGTATAGCACAACCAGATCAGAGAACCTGACTCTTAAAACATTTTGGACTCCAACTTTCAGACTTGAATCCAGAGTGTGGAGAAAAATCCGTGTGCAAAAATAACACTGGTTGATTTACTGACCTCTGTCCAAGCTTGTAACACGATTATGAAGCAAAAATTGCTATTATATACTTCCTATGGGCAAGAAACCAAAAGGGTGACATTAAGGGCATGTCTAGAATATGACAGACCTGAACATATGTTAAAGAACACTTATGACAGCACACTGTTAACAAGGTTCTGTATTTCTCACATGGATTCTTTCTCTGCTCCCCTTAAATACAAATGAAAATATTTGGTTAAAAAAAATTAACACCCCACCCCCCCCCACACACACACTTTGATGTGATTTCATTATTTTACAGTTATAGTAATCCATTTATCTGCCAGTCGTCACGAAACATCTACTATTTAGAGCTACCCTAAGACTTTGAACAAATTTAAGCCCAGGGCATAGAAAAAGTGTGATAATACTGCATCATACAGTACTGCATCATGTATTAATGTAATGAACTAAATTTTTTTACTGGATATTATGCGTTGTGGATAGTAGTTTGCAATGATTTTTATTACCTCTGCTCCATACTTTAGATGCTAAATATTTATTCAGCTTAAACTCTAATAATAGGTCATCAGAGTGTTTCTATTACTTTGTCTGTACCTCCTTTTTCTTTCTATGCCTGTAAAATGCCAACATATAATTTAATAATGAACTGCCAAGTAGATAGATAAATGTTTACCCAGAATTTTCCAGTCTGAATAGCTTTCTTTTAAATTCTCTTAGCCTCTTTTAAGACTGTGTGATAAACCCTTAAATTCTCTTAACCCACTCTAAGGCTGTGCTATAAACCATGAATCTATTCATAGCTTGGATCATTAATGAGTAAGTATATTCCTTCCTTTAAAAAGAACTGGCAAAGGCGTAACATTGCCTCATTTTCCCCCTTCACTGTCAATTACACACAAAGTCACAGAATAAGCTTCTCACAAATCAGGCTTCCTAGCTCTTGAATTATGGAAAAGTAGAGAACATGGGCACTATTTCATTTGTGCTCGAAATACTTAAGCCTCTTTTGGAAAGAAAAGGTTTCATGAAAGACAGAAGATTAGTCATAAAACTGACAGTGTCTCTGTTTATTCTCTCCAGCATAGGTCAGCCTTAGGTGTTTGCCAGACTGTGAATTTGACTAGGGGTATTGATTCATGGAAACAGAAATCAGCCTGAGTTGGGGAACATTTTTGCAGGTTTGGGTTGATTTGAGGGCTTTTTTGGTGGGTTTTTGGTATTTGGATTTTTTTTCACTTTTGATATTTTTTGGTTGATGTTCCTTTGGGTTAATAATTATAACAGAAAGAAATCCTTTCTTTGGGAAAACAGTATCCAAGAAGTCATACAGACATGCTGTTATTCCATGGGACAGGGAAAATCTGCAAACAAAGATCTTTACTCTGTTCACTGTCTTAACTTTCATCATATGTGCTCATAACTTCAAATATTTAAGATTTTAGAATAGAATTTAATTATTAAAAATAAAGAACACCAAACAGACACAAAAACAACATCAAAAAACTAATAGTAACATGCTTACAGATCTACAACACTTTCTGTAATCCTTCTGAAGGAACAAAATTGAAATAACATTCAGCCTCCACATTTTCATAACTTTTGATGCTCTGATTAAGAGATCTGACTCTTACAGTATTAGAAGAATAAACTGCTTTGGTGGGAAGAACAGAGACTGAAAAGAAAACCCAAAAATCTTCAGACTTCTACTGGAAAGATAAGATTATAAATGCAGAGCACAAAGCTGAGATTAGAGGACACATAGTATAGGAGTCCATGATATATGTGAGTGAAATTGTCATATATGTCAGCATATGTATTCTACTGCCACCTCAATAAGTTTTCTGCCCAAAACTCCAAACAATTTTACATTTATTTTATTTGCCTCTCAAAACAGCTTTCCATAAAGCCAACATATAAGTAATGTTTTAAGGTTCATTAGGTTGGTTTTTTAAACCAGAATCTTCATGTTTAAACAAAAGAAAAACTGGGGGGAAAAGATTTTGAAAGCAACTTTTCCATCACAGGTTCTCTTTGTTTTATTCCTTTATGTCTTAGTAGTAGTTATCTAGTCTATGCTTCCGTAAAGTGCTCTCAAAATCATTCCAAATATAAGCGTAGAAAAAATAAGTAAGCAGTCCCACAAATACAGAAAGATGAAATTTTCCTATCTGGGCAGCCCAGTGTCTTAAAAGGGCACTGCTTTTGATGGAGATGATGAGGAAGGTAGAGAGCATAAGTTTTACTTGACGAAGTTATACACAAATATTAATTAATTAAATACTTTCCCAGAATCTAGAGTGTTGGATGATTAAAAACTAGGTTTTCTTAGTTACAAAGAAAATTCTAGAGTTAGTGAAAAATAAAAATAACAGAACTCCAACTGTTCGTTTCTATAAGAAAAATCTTGCTCAAATGCTAGGCATTTCCTTGGGAGACAAAACAAATACCTACAGATTCACATTACAGGAAAAAAAAGTCTGGATTTCTTTTTCTCACGAGATCTTTCATTTTCCTCCTCCAGATTACAGGCTTACAATGCCTTAAACATGGGATGTACGTTACAACCTATCACAAATGTGCCTCACTCAGTAGCCAGATTGTCTAATTACAGAGCCAGATATTCAGTGAGAACATATGCCTCCTGGATTTGCAATTTTTTCTTATTAATCTTGCAAAGAACTGTAAGCTGTTGATTGTATCCTGTAACACTTGTCTTGTAAATAACCAAACTTTTCTCTCTATAGGTTTTATAAAATTTGTAGTGAATCTCGATTATGTTAAAAATAGGAAAGAAAAAAAATGTTTTCTTCAGACATTCAAGGGCTATTAGACACACCCTTGGTCCAGATTAGGATGGCTTTGATGATGTCCTGAAAATGTGAAAAAAATTACCAGCTCAGTGAGGATTTCAGAAAGGCAGAAGATTAATTCCATAGAATGATAAAGATTTTTAAAAATGAAGTACTAACATTTCTAGACATGTTCTTACTCAATTGCTTCCCTTATTCAGGACTTTCTACTACATAATTTAGGATTTATTTTCTCTGTTATCACTTTGAAAGTTTAGCATAAATATTACAGATTAGATATTTGGATTTTTTGTATTCTAATTTCTATACAACTTCCGAATGATGTCCAATTATTGTTGAAATTCCTGTTTCTATCTGTAATCCAAAAATTTGGTTTCTGATTTGAAACACTCCTATTACCTGTGAATGCTGCAATCTCAAAATGGAAGACATGATCTACCACATTTTGATTTATATAGAAGTAGTCGGGGAGTATACTTTTAGACAAACTTAAAATTTAGACTTCAAGTGCTAGGTACCTGTAAAAAAATTATTTAAAGCGTTCTTGAAAGTCTGGAGCATCCTTCTGATTTTTATTAATGTCAAACTTGCTATAGTACTTGCTGACCTTTTGTAAAGGACCTTTCCATATGCGATTACATGTTGTATATAGCATTCTGCACAAAACTCCTAGATTCCCTCATTGTTAAGAAATTCACTAATGTTGGTAAGAGCTACACATTTCACTATGCACAAAGAAACCTTCTCAAGCATACTCATATTAGTACTAAATTACTAATTGAAAAAGATCAGTAGCAGTAATAGAGAAATGTTCACTATTTTAACTTTCAGTAAAGGCAAGATACATTTTATGACTTCAGGTTTAGGGGCATTTTCTGACCATGTCTTGCACTGAATTTATCAAGCTCACAGTGATAAATGCATGTTGTCATAATCCTTCACTGTCACTGTGTACTGCTGCCCTAACAGCATCCACTCTTGTAAAACAGAATTGCAATCAAAAAGTTCAGAATTAATAGCTGTGAAATCTCAAGCACTCATAAGCATGTGTTTTTATCACTTCCATGCTCTGCGGATCGGGTACTCTCGTTATTTATTATTTGTGACAGTGAACAATTCCCACTTGCTTTAGTGAAAAAAGTGAAGAGCTGTTTGCATAACTAGCAAGGTGAAAAAAAATATTCGAAACTGTTGAAATCATTTCACAAGAACAATGTACACAGCCCAGAAGACAGTTTTCTTCCAGAACACTATAATGTGCTGACTGCAGACAGTATTTGCTATTCTACCATCTATTTATGTCTTGTTTAAAAGCAGCTTTTACAGTGCATTCTGTATTTGTGAAGCACCTGAAATGATGGAGTCTTGGTACAGTACTAGGGCTGCTGTGTATTTAATCACCCTCATCAACTTCACACTGGAAAAATGTGAATATTTAGAATGTCTTAATGATGTAACCTGTACATATGCTATACACAGTTAGTATGTGATCTGCAATCGATCCAGAGAGAACTCTGGCACCCACACCCCCAACAGCTAGTCCACACACACCAAGAGACAGTGAAGCACTACTTCCTGCTGCAGTTTCTAAGGCATATTCCTCAATCCCTGAGATAAGCCATAAAATATGCAATATTACATGTAAATACTTCTTTAAGTATCAACAGTATTTTATCTTCTAAAGAAGCAACCGTTTTAAGAAGAGAAGTTAAAGGGAAAATCATGGCTATAATGTTTCCCTTGAGCTTTTTTCTCATTTATGTATTTCTTTTCAGAAATTAAACATGAAGGTAGTATCTCCAAACAATATATATTTCCAATTAAGAAGGAAAGGTTAAATGTGGCAACTACAACAAAATTACTCCATCTGATGTAATATTAACATACAGAGAAATCTATCATAGATCAGGACAGCAAGTAAGATTTGCCTGTGGGCAGTGCTATTATCAGTGCACAATTAGTTGCAGATTGGAGACACCAGCCTTAGATCTGTTCTCAGGCCTGTAATCTGTTTCCTAGCTGATTGAAAACCAACAGCTCTTGATGAAATGCTATTTATTTAGCTACTGACAATTTGATTAAATGTAAGGGTAATAATAAAACTAGTAATGCCAGACACAACATGAAATGGTGTAGGTCATATTTTAATATTGAGACATTTTAGTGAAGGATAGGAAATTATGAAATGAGACAGGATATGTTACAAGAGAAGATTTTATGGCAAAGTCATTTTCTTTAGTTTTAAAAAAATAACCCACATTGTAAATGCTAAAAGGAATTCTTTTCTACTGTCAATTACTATAAACCCATCACAAAGTATGAATACTTAGTCCTTAATGCTAAGTCTTTCAAATCCTCAGACTTATTTAATTTATTTTTTTCTTTGATAACAGATGGATTTTCTTTTATCCTTAGTAATTTGCATCAATAGTAGATCATGAAGTCTTATAAATATATAAAGCCTTTTAGAAACATTTGGTAGAGTGATGCTTTAGCCAGCCCTTTCATATTTCTGTAACATTAATTCTCCAGGAAGTTTATGGTATAATTTAAAGAGTTCAGTCCCTTAATATATTTAACTAAGAACTAGTATAGAAAAAATGCATAAATTTAGTATTCAAGGTTCCTAGAAAGGTGCACTTATGTGCAGTATTAAAAAGTCCAAGATTAACTTTCAATTCATTCGGCAGCTTCTGAAGGGCCAACTGAATAAAGCATCACCCAGTCTCCTTGAATATGAGACCCTAAGTTATAAAACTATTTGCAATATAATGAAAACAAAATCTTCGTAATTTATGCTGCACAGAGGAATTTCACACTGTTGCTTATCTTCTCATCTGCATTAAAGAACAAACAGAAAGATCTAGAATACTAGCAACACTATAAATAATTATTTAGAGAACCAATGTTGAACAAAAAAGGATAAATTATATAAGCATCCAGTGATCTCTGCAAAGCACAGGATAGCAAAAGCAGAACCATTTTGTAAACACTTGGCACAAATTTCCTTTACTTGTAAACTAAAGCTGTCTTGTGCATTTTTTTAATGAAAAACTGTATAAAAGCACAGAAAAACACCACTAGTAGCAAGTATTTTAATAGCATACCTATTGCTTGTACCGATGTACCTGGTGAATTTAAAGAGAATGAATTACTGTGGTGCACTAAGCCCTAGTGATTTCATGTCTGCTCAAGGATCTGCCAACGCCAGGTCTGAAGCTATTGAGTGAAGCCACCCATTACACAAACCTACATGCTGGTGAAACACCTACTGTGCCTCACTGGTAATTCCCTGTCAGTCCATCAAGTACCACTCACATCTACACTGTCGTTAGTTCAGATATGTTATACTATTCTATTTCATATGCATATAGTAACAAATTGAACAAAATACATGACCCAGACTTTGTGTTGCAATTCCTTGGAAAAACACTCATATTTTAAAGACTCTATGAAAACAAGTACTGCTCTGTTTCATCTTGCTGTCACTTTTACTCATCAGAAATAAGAGCTGCTCTAGAAATAACTGAATTTTACTCATGTACAGAAAAAAATCCATTAAAATAAAATGGAATTTTATTTTACTGGATTTTTTTCTGAATACAATAAAAATTCAGGCCCTTAAGTTGCAAGAAGAAAAGTAAAACATTCAGTATATAGTCAGAGGAGCCATCTGAATGAATTGTCTAAATTCACTAAAGTGTGACAGATCTTACCCAAGATCTGGGCTGAGGTTACAGGCTGAGCATGCAGTGCCCTGTTAAGCAGATATTTCTAACTTCCAGTGCAATTATTCCCTCCATATAAGAACTCACAACATTACTTAAAAATTCAACAAATATTTCTTTCTTAAGTAAATCAGTTCTTGTCCTTCTGTAAACTTGTACTGCAATTGAAATGAAATCACTGAAAATAGCACTTCTCTAATTCAGCAGAATGATGGATATCCTCTCACTATCACACAAGGCACACGTTATGTCATTATAACCAATTTGGAATACATGGATGGAGATAAGGAAACTGATTAACGATTTAATTATTCAAATTTTTTGACAATGTAACTTCACTTAGAGCAGGTGTGACATGATGAGATGAGATGAGATGTATACTAAAACCAGCAAAACCGTGTAAATTGTGAATAGCAAAGGTGTGAAATAGGGCCTTAAAATATCACTGTGAAAATATTAGGAGCAGATGAACTAATGCTTTACTTTTCTATTGGTTTATTATCTGTATTTCCATTCTTGTCTTTCACCTTTAGAAAGACTGCAAATTACAGAAGCATTTTCTTTTGTTAAATATAGTGTTTTAAATAGGACTTGCAAAAAACTAAGCAGATTTTCCTAAGCAAATGGCCAGATTTCCTCTGAAGCAAAGTTCTGTATTATGAAGTTGATAGGAACTTTTAGGCCAAGCCTTTCTTTTAAATATGCCTACAAAGGGTAACACACAGCTCCATGAACAAACACCATGACCTGTCTGGGGATCAACAAAGGTAGCTTGACATATGCATGCTTGCTGTACCATTAGTTTGAGCAAGAATGTATTCAATACTAAAATCTCACTTTTTTGAAGTGTCATTAAAGCCACATCATTTCCAGACCCTTTTAGAAAGACAATTTTATATTTGTATGTAATATATGATGAAAACCTATTCTGTTATTTTGCAAACTATACTTATATACATGCTGATTAACTTAAATGTGGGGGATTAACATCCAAACTGATAAATTGGCATTCTCTATCTATATTTTACTTAATTATGAAGTGTTTTCTGAATATTATGACATCTGATACAATTTTCTGCAGTTAATGCTAGTTAAATTTGATTGACTTTAGTGGAAATACCTGCAGTTTCACCTGAGATAAACATCAACCTGAGAGGTCTGACAATAAATGGAAATTCAGTTAATTGTTTATATGTGGTCAGGTATCTGCACATGCAGATTCTGTTCTATTAATTGGTATGTGTATGGCACACACATTTGAAAATTGTGCTGAAGTTCTCACGGGAAAAATAAATTTCAGCCCTGTCAAAGTGCACTACATGCACAGAGTAGTAAATTTTATTTTAAATATTGTTCCGTTAAGTAAACCAAAGGATTTAGTGATTTGGTTTTTTGTTTGGCCTTGGGCTGCAGCTACAGAAGAGTATCACAGGAGACATCCATGTCTTGTGTCACACACTCTGTGTGTGCAGCACTGTGAAGATAGTTCAAGAACTTCTGAGTGCCTAAACAGATATTAGGATGCACACATTAGATAGCTGAATGCCGTGACAGTCTCCATAACTTCCTCTAGTTCATTTTCCAGCACAACACTGAAGTCAGAAACATAATTCTATCTCAAAATGTATTCCTTTAAAAGCATTGTCTTGATGAAGGGCCTTTTTTTTACCCAAGGATAAATCTCTTTGTCAAAGTAATTCTGCCTCTCAAGATTTGGTACCCAAAGGAAGTAGGGGTTACTTCTCACATTTTACACTACTCCAGGGCTGAAGAGACCTTGTCATTTATACATGGATAGACAGAAAAAATTACACCAGTCCCTTCCATTTCTCTTTGAGAAGTGCTACAACAGACAAAACATTTGACACATAACACACAATATGTTTCTGGCCACTACACCAGTCAAGAAGCTAATTTTAATGGAGTTTATGGCAGATTCTTCATAATCATCATGTGACCACGTAATTCAGGAATTTTTATGCTGTCAGGTGGCAATTTTTCTTTTACTTACAAGGTAGTACTATAAAAGAATTTGTTCAGACATGACTGCAAGATAATATTCTCTGAATTTTTGGAAGGTTTAATCTGTATTTCTGTATTCTGGTCTATCTATGAGCAATTTTCAGCATCAGCTAGTACCTACCTTCTGTACCTATCCCTAAAAAGCTAACTTTACATTATCCATAATTATCTGTAGATAATAAAAAAATCTTATATCAAACACTTTGACAAATACCAATTTTATTGCTTCCTAATACTGCAAGAATGCTACTTGAAAGCAAACATTCCTTTCCTTCAGTTACCAACTCAGACATTAGAACATTAAATGTGTAGCAAAATCTCATCTGACAAAAAATAGTTTCCCTTCAAAAAATATACTCACTCTTGTCAGTAGTTAATAAGGTAAATTTGGTTTTGAAAGACAATTATTTTCTTCAGCTTCTAATAATTGTGCTGTTTGTGATTCATTCTGAGTAAAACTGAACTTTTGAGTCTATGCTGCACCATTTTACAAACTAATGATTTCAAAACAACTTAATGAGAGGGGTTTTTTTTTTACTGGTATAAACAATAAAAAAAAAGAAATCACGTCACTTTTACCTACCTTACAGTTTTAAATGGAGCCAGAACATCGCTTTTGTTCAAACTTCTAAATTCCAAAATTTACTCTAAAGTTTTTCCATCTTCTCCTTTCAGAAAAAATAGTAAGTGGTTCCTCCACACTGCTTGTATGTGCTATATATACAGCTAATCTCTTGTTTTTTTAATACCTTCAAAAGTTGTTCTTAATTTTAATTTTAGATCTCTTGTCAGTGGAAATGGACACATAAGAGTGAGCAAATGACTCATGCTAAGCACAGGTGGACAACTTTAGTGTGTATCACTGACATAATTCAAGAACTTGACTAACTGGCACTTCAGTATAATCACATTTTGAGATTTTGACTTGTGTTCATGACTTGCTCTCAGTTAAATATTTATAGAGGAAATTACATTAAAATAAGAAATTAGGAAGTTTAAAATCTCCTATGGATTATTCTGGTCTTATTCTTGTCACTCATTTCAGATGTTTCACTAATCTTAGTTACTCCAGCATTACTGTGATATTTTGTCATCCGCAACAATAAAATACAAGTGACCTTGGGAAGTATGTTTCCTGAAATATGTGGAAGACAGTAAGTTAGTCCTATCTTGAAATACACCTTTATGCATGTCAGAATATTCTTTTACAAACTTAATTAAAAATTAAAACAATGGAAATTTATATACAAAAATAATAATAATTAAAAAATGTTTTTTGATCCTTGGAGTAGCTGTTGGTCTATTTCTGTCATTTCGATTATTGATTAAAATGAATGTATAGTGTATGGTAGAAAAGTCCAAAATCTGATAACAAAAACCAAATTTACTCTTCCAGGAAAGAAAAATCAGGGAAGAAAAATACAAAAAAGGACATTTTCTCAGCATATGCTGAGATAAAACCATCTAAAAAGGTATTTTTTTTTTTAAATGGAGAAATGTAGAACATAAATTACATGGACCATATTGCATGTAATATGGCCTAAAATTGAAAAAAGTATATTTTGTAGGTTTAACAGTTTCTGAAAGCAGACTTGCTTAGAAAATCTGCCTACTCAATACTATACTGGATTGCTCATATGCTTCTATCAGTATTTTCTATATATATAGTCAAAATTATGTTAATCTTGTTAAGATTAGTAATTAAGTACTAAATTTTTTGCAATAATAGTAAAGAGTTCAGAGTGCTTGTCAAGGATTTAGTTGACTTATAATGGTAACTATTTTTGGAGTTTGTTGATTTTCTTTTATATTTTAATGCAAAACCAAATTGATTAGTTTTATATCTCAAAGTAGCCCAGCCTATTACAAATATTATTAAGTACATAAACCTTCTAAAACTTCTGAAAGAATACACTTAAAGGAAAATGAGTCTGAAGCTGCAGATATGAAACAAAGCTGTACTGATGGTCAAACAAACAACGATCGCAAATACTAGAAAATCAGACAACTAAACACAAACTAAAATAAAAATAAAAATAAATGAGAAAGAGGAAGAAACACACTCAGAAACATAAAGACTGACAGCAATAGCAAAGCTGCTAGCCATGGTTATAACCCAAGTTCGTTATGTACAATGCCAGAGAGCTGTCTGAGTTGATAAATCAGATTCTATCCTTTTAAAGATGTTTCCTACTACCCCTTGCCTATAATAGTACTGTTCTTTACTTATTCAGAGCATGTATCCTCCTTTACTCAGATCCTGTCCCTTTTGGCTCTGTACATCCCCTGAGAGTGTAGAATGATTCAGTGGTAACTTAGTCATTTGCACACTGTACAAGATGATTTTACTGGAGAGGAAAAAATAAAAGCTGCACTTATCAGTGGAACACTTTCTGTTAAATAAAGATAATTAAAGCATCAACGACACATCCATTTCATGTTTAATTAGCCCCTCTCTCATCATAATTTGCTACTGAAGGTCAAATGTGGGTCACTTTTAAAAACAAATTGTCAAATATTTAACATAATGCAAAATGAGAACCAAAAATTGAAAATACTTCTGTACTCTTTCCACTAAATGGTATGAAAGTTAAATGTATGAAAGAAGTCACCAGTTTAAATGCTTATACTCAATAACAATGTTCTCTTTTTTTTCGACATGGCAGTTAATGCCATCATGACATTGTTATTTTTATGATAATTACACTGTAGTATATTTGCTTAGCTCAAAGTTGTGAAAAATTTTATTCTTTAGAGATGTTCGGGAATATAAAAAATAGCCTCTCTGCGTATGTGTGTGTCTATCATAAACAAGAGGAAAGATGATGCCTTCCTGCATGGTTAAACTGATTGCCTCCCTACAGATGAATCTGGGGTCCTATTAAGGCTTCTGGGTGTATGTGCATATTTATGAGGAAATTGAACGATTTAGTTTCTTGATACAATTGACATATATGATAACCAACTAGGCAAAATGCTTCTGAAATATTGCAGCAGAGTGATTAATTTTTGAAATTTTATTAAATAAATTAACTGAACAAGGATTTTTTTCCCAGAAATTAATTTCTATGTATTTCACTTTCAGGGAAGCAAAACTTTACAGGAAATGCATATAATTTAATTAGAGTGTCAGCACACTGGTTTGATAAACCTTTTTCTTCATGAAACAGTACATTTTCAATGAGAAAAGGAATTGGGATTTTTCCTAAAGAATTACAGAGCTGGTTAAGGAGCCAATATCTGAAGTACAGAAATAATTCTGCTCAGAAATTCCTTTACTGCTTCTGCAAGTTCCACTGGTACTGACCAATACCTTTTTAAAAAATAAGAAGTAAAAAAAACCCCTCAGCATCATAACTGAAGTGTTTTAAAGAGCCAGTAATCATTACTTAGTAGAGCAAGTAAAAAAGAAACCAAGATAAGATGATGGCCAAGAAATATAAACATATAAAGAGTATTTAAAAGGCCTGTTCTTCAAAGAGTTGTTGGTAACATGCTGATTCGCGTTTAAGTTTCACTGAAATAAAACAGCTTATATGCCACTATTTTGCACTGTGAGACAAAGAGGTGAAGCATATATTATAAAAATATATCTGTAACTAAATTATAAAATAATTATTTACAGTTAGAATTCATTATGAGATCTATGATTAAGTACGTAACACTCCAAGCTGTTAAGTGATTCCCCTTATGCACTGAGCTTTCATCGTCTTTGGCTGTCTTTGCTGGAAATTCCAATATCCAGGCTCCTCACAGGCAATGTGCAGCACCTAGAGGTTTCAAATTTTTAATCTGTGATCCAGAAAAACACTTACTTAAACTCATCCCCATTCAGTAAAACACTTCTTTACAGCTTTAACTTTTGGCAAGAGATTAAGACCTGTGGAACACTAAGTATTTTAAACATTTGTAGTGCTTTACCGAAAAGAATTGATAAGCGAGAGGCTAAAAGAATACTTCAGAGTAATACCATGCTAAGTAAGACAAGGATGAGAATTAAACTTGTTAAAGATCTCCTAAAAAATAGTGACTGAAATGTCAGAAGTCTACTGAATACAGAATTTTGTTTTAAACTTTATATAAAAGACATGATGTCAGAAGGAGGAAAGTTACAAATTGTTTGTAGTTTTCTCCAATTAAGTTCTCTTATACAGTCCTGTATCAAGCATGATGTATTTTGAAACTCATATAAGAATTCAATTCATCACCTTAATAATGAAGTATCAAATCATTGGAATGAAAACAACTTGTGTTCCCTGGGGTGCACCAGTCGGTCATGTAAGTAGAGACTTTATTTCCTGACTACTGTATTGTAGATACAGGAAAGTATCAGTTACCAATTCCAATTACACTAATGGGAAATTAGCATCACTCTCATTTCCAGTAACTTAGAGCAGGTATGTTCTGCTGTGTCCACTTATTTGGTCTAAAATTTTATACACTGTCTAATGTCTCTTTAGAACAAAGGGAACTGACAATGAGTAAATAAAGGCAGTCACAGAGAATTCAAGTAGTCTCCCTACCACATCCTCACCATTATGCTACTGGTTCTGTTCCAAACGTACAGCAGAACTATGAAACAATCTGATATACACCCCATCAGAACCCTTTATCTGCATCTGCTTCACATTTCTCTCTAAACAATTGTACTGAACAAGAGCTCTACGTGGTTTGAGTGTTAAAAATCCTTAGGTGTTTTGCCTGTTAAACTGAGAAATACTACACTGACAATGTTTGAGATGTTGAAAAGCGTACATATTGTTTATGCAAGTAAGTCTTAATGTCCTCGCTACTATGTAAAATGAACAAAAGTATACAAATGTCACTCAGCAACAAGCTGGCAAGTACACATAGGAAAGTGGTAACAGAGGGTTTGTGACTGACAGAGTCGCCCATAAAGTCTGTTATTTAACACTACCTTTACTGTTTTCTTGGACAATTTCCAATTTATATGTATACTTTACAAGTGTGAAAATACTGTCTGCATATTTAAAAATAAATACATAAGACATTAGAATACTGGCTATAAACTACTTGAATAAGTGAACATTCATAACAGGCTAAATATTTAACAAAAGAGAACTATCAACACTGAGAAACTGGTTTGCAGCAAATAACATAAGTAATGGAGCATTTCAAGGTGCATTTCTTTGTAAAAGTGCAATAAAGCCATTTTATTCTATTAAGTTTTCTTGTATATTTTATATCAAAAGAAATCCTTAGAAAATATTAAGTAATTCAAAATATATTTCTGCATTATAACTTCAGGGTTATTTTATCAAGCAATACAGTAATTTGTATTGCATATTCCTTTACCATTCCTACACTTTGAATGCAAATCATTCTTTTACACTGAAATTAAATTACACTTTAACAAATTATAATCCATATGTTTAGACGAATTGCAGCATCAAGAATGAAGTGGTATCTGATTAGCATATATTCCACTGCTACTTTTATTCCAGCATTTGCTAAAATGTCATCATTTATTCTGTGCTAATAAGCCTTAGGAGATGAAAGATATAGAACTTACAAATTTGTATTTTATACAGACTATTCTCAAACTGAAATTCTGATGTACTCTCTAGGAGAGCATTAATTAAATGCATCACACAGAAACTGCTGTGTCAAACATTCTGTAAGTCTGTATCACTTGCAAAACCACATCCACAAAAGCACTGGTGGATAGTACAATAGCACTATTTTGGTGACCTGAAAGACTGGAGGGGATGGCTTATACAATTAGTTTTATGCTACTGTATTTTAAGTATTTCTGAGCAGAATGCAAATACAGGCAACACTTATAAAACTTCAATTTTAGTAAGCTAGCAAACATTTCAAAGTATGAAAGAATGTCATGGTTTACCATATTTGCATGCTAATAAGTGAAAAAGAAAGCATTTTTGTCATACTAGTCAGAACTTCCCTGTTCTAGACTTGGATGTGTAGTTACATGAATCAGCATTCATTTGCCTCTAGCTTCCTGTGTTCCAGTGAGGTTGAGAAAACGTTCAGGACATTATCTTATACATACTATCAGTCAAAAAGTATTCCCCCCCAAAAGAGAGACCTCTGTTCAGGGCACATATGCGTCTTATAAAATAAACGGAAGCTTTTACTTAGAACCTTGATTCCCCTCTGTGCTATCCCTATCTTATTTCAAGGACTGTAAAGACTGTCCCTACCATCACCAGTTTTAGGCTATCAGAGCTTCAGTGAACCGAGCCCCGCCAGCACAGCCGAGACCAGAGCCAGTCACTCGTGGCACCCCTGAAGGCACATTTCGCTCCGAGAGGTCTCACGGCAGTCACATTACAGAGCTGCGCGGCAGCTGGGCGAGCAAATTAGGGCCTCTCAGCGTGAATGAAATTTCATGAGACAGGCAAGGGGCATTAGGAAAAAAAAAAAACAACAACAAAAAAAAAAAAACCAGTGAAAACATACTGAGGTGCGATTCTAAACTCACTAACGCTTATGTGTGTTCAGAGCAACTGCTGCAATGAGTGCAAATCTCTGTGGTGTGAATTAGAGCGCAGATAGGCTGTGTAGATTATTTAAGCATTTTGGTCCTAATGAAAGACCCGGTAATTACAGCTATTAGCGCTTCTGCGCGGCGGCTGCAAATCCACTCTCACCCACAGCTTTAGGAAGCGTCAGGCAGGCAGCAGCCCCCTTTCCCCGAAACAACTGGCTGCCGAGGTGAAACTTTCCTCCCGAGCCGGAGCTGACGCGTCCCTAAGGCTGGGAAAGCATGCCAGTGGGGGAAGCGCCGGGACAGGCTGATGGAGGCGGGGCCGGGGGGCGGGAGGGAGATGGCAGCTCCTCCTGGTGGGGGGTCCTGATCTCCCTTCGACCCCCCCCAAAACCGCCGGGTTTGTCCTCCGGGCGCGGCTGATAAAGGCATCTCAGGCTGCCTTACAGTTCTGTGTCGGGACTGGCGACAGAAGCCCCGGCCTCCGCGGCCGGCTGCCCCTGAGCCTGCGGCGGGGCAACGCGGGGCGGCCGCATGGACGGGCTGGTTGGCTGCCGGATCTGATAAACGGAGGGAATGATAAAAATTATAGCAATAAAGATGTCTGACTGTCCTCCCTTCGTGCTGCGTGCTGGTCTGTGCACCTGACTGCCTGGAAGGAGGGGGGCAGGGGCAGCAGACTGAACGGGTCACTGAGCCTGACGGGATGTGTGCCTGTGCCGGTGTGGGAGGCGGGGACGGGCATCCCGGCCCCTCACCCGCCCTGTGTGCCTGCGTGTGTGTGCTGGGGCCCGCGGGTGCAGCGCTCTTACCTGCTTGCTGTACTTGCTGCTGGCCTGGCAGCTGTACTCGGAGCAATGGTCCGAGCCGATGGAGATGTTGTCGCCAGCGCCCACGAAGGTGTTGGCTGGGGGCAGGTCCTGCACGGCCTGGTGCTTTTTGCCTGCGGTGGGGGACTGTGGGTGCAGCTGGACTGTAGGCAGCGGTGAGCTCGACTTGTAGTGCCTGGCCAGGTCGGGGCTGCCTGGGCCACCATTGACAGAGCGATATCTGCCCATGCCGGGGCTGTCCGAGAGCTTCTCGTTGACACTGTCGTAGCGCTGCCCATTGGGCTTGGAAGCCTCAACGGTAACAATGCTGCTATAGAGGGGCTGCTTGCCCTTCTTGCCTTTCTTGTCCTTCTTGGGCTTCTTGGCCTTGTCATGCTGCTGGGGGGTGAAGAAATCCTCGTGGTCCTTCTTGCCGGCCTCATAGCCATGCTTGCCCTTGGATCGGCAGTAGCGGGCCATGACCACCACCAGGATAAGAAGGATGACGGTCATGATGCCAGCTACAACACCAATGACTATGCTAAGTCTCTGCTTGCTCAGCTCATAGCTGGGGTCACCAGCAATATCCTGGGCCAGTGGGATGTGAAGGCTGCGGGCCACCTGGCTCTCCACCACAGTGGCATTGGACAGGCTCTCATTGACAAAGACATGGAGCAGGGCAGTAGTGGACTGGGGTGGCTGCCCACTGTCATTCACCTGCACAACCAGGCGGTGCAGGCCATAGTGCTTGGGGGCCAGCTTTCCCACCAGCGACACCACACCACTGGCCGGGTCAATTTCAAAGAGTTTGAAGGGGTTGCCCCCAACAATGCTGTAGTTGAGGTCAGCGTTGAGACCGGTGTCAGCATCAGTGGCAACCACTGTGGCCACCACGGTGCGCATGTTGCTGGAGGGTGGCAGCACGGTGTAGGAGCTGTTGCTGGGGAAGGTGACAGTGGGTGCATTGTCATTCTCATCCATCACAAAGAGAGACACGGTGGCTGTGGCAGAGCGTGGTGGCTCACCCCCATCCACTGCCTTCACCTTAAAGGTGTAGCTGGTCTGCTGCTCACGGTCAAAAGAGACAGTGGAGAAAATGGTTCCAGTGTCATTCTCTATGGAGAAGATGCCAGCTGCCTGGTCGTGGTCTCCAGGCTGGATGGAGAGGCTGAGCTCGGCATTGCGGCCCTTGTCAAAGTCCATCACAGTCACCATGCCCACAGGGCTGTTGGGCTGCAGGTTTTCTTTCACATAGAAGGTGAACACATCCTGCATGAAGCGTGGCTCATTGTCATTGCGGTCCGACACTCGCACCACCACTGTGGTGGAGCCCTGCAGCGATGGCACCCCCTTGTCCCGGGCTGTCACCTGAAATTCATAGGTGTCACGTTGCTCGCGGTCCAGCACTGCCTGCACCGACACATCCCCAGAGTCAGGGTCAATGCTGAAGATGTTGCCCGGTGTCTCTGAGGACAGGGGCGAGGCCTCCAAGGAATAGGTGATCTCAGCATTCTTGCCACTGTCCGCATCTGTGGCAACCACTGTGGCCACCCTCTCACCAGGCAAGTTGTTCTCTGGAAAGGAGACCTCCAGCACGGCCTGGCTGAACATGGGAGGGTTGTCATTAGTGTCCGCGACCCGCACCAGCAAGGAATTGTTGCTGGACAAGCTGGGGCTGCCTGAGTCCACAGCCACAATCACCACATTATAGTCACGGACAGCTTCATAATCCAGAGGGGCCGAGGTGTGGAGAAAATACTTGCGCTTGTTCTGTGGCTCCCCTTCACCCTCACTGGCCGGTTTGAGCTGGAAGGGCACATCGCCCACCACAGTGCAGGTCACCACACCATTTTCACCTTGGTCCCGGTCTGACACCTGTACCAAGGCAATAGGGGTGTCCACCAGCACATCCTCGGCCACGCTTGCCACCCCATCCCGGAGTGGGATGCGCCCGATTTTCCGGATGTCAATGGTGGGCACGTTGTCATTTTCATCCCGGATGTTCAGCACGACAGTGGCCTTGTCTGTCTTGGGGGGCTGGCCCCGGTCTCGGGCCATGACAGTGAAGCGAAGCTGGTTCACCTCCTCCCGGTCAATGCGGTGCAGGACGCTGAGCCAGCCCGAGGTCTCGTCCAGCCGCAGTAGGCGCCTGACGGACTCGGTGGCCGCCCCGAAGACGTACTCGATCTGCCCGTTCACTCCCACGTCCAGGTCGGTGGCTCGCAGCTGCAGGATCGGGGTCCCAGGGCTGCTGTTCTCCGCCAGGTCGGCCTCATAGACGCTCTTCTCGAAGCGGGGGCTGTTGTCGTTCACGTCGGTGATCAGCACCCTCAGGATGGCCTGCGAGGACCGCGCCGGGTCGCCGCCGTCCCGCACGCGGAGGCTGAGCTCGTAGGAGTCCCGCTGCTCCCGGTCCAGCGCCCCCTTGACGATCAGCTGCGGTTGCTTCTCCCCGTCCAGGGTGTCGGCCACCTGCAGCTCGAAGACGCTGCTGCGGGCCGCCGCCTCCGCCTCCTGCCGCCGCTTGCTGCCGCCGGCAAAGGGGGCGCTCTCGGGGGCCGCGCCGGCCGAGCCGCCCCCGCCGCCGCGCCGGCCGCCGTCCCCGCCGGGCTCCTGCAGCAGCTCGTAGCGCTCGATGCCGTTGCGGCCGAAGTCCCTGTCGGTGGCGGTGGGGAGCAGGTAGAGGGTCCCCACGGGCCGGTTCTCCTCCACGGTGAGAGTGAGGACGGGGGAAGGGAAGGTGGGAGTGTTGTCGTTGATGTCCAGGATGATGACTCGGCCCTCGAAGAGGTCCACCCAGCTCTGCGAGGGGCCGATGACCGACACCTCGAAGTCCAAGAAGCACTCGTTCTCGTCGAAGATCATCTGGCACTGCGGCAGCTTTTCGCGGTCGATGCGCCGCTCTGTGGTGCTCAGCTCCCCGGTCATGTTATCGATCTTGAGATAGTCGGAGCCCGACTCCAGGCTGAATGTCACCTCTCCGGAGCCCGTCACGATCCCCAGGTCGGAAGCCACGTTGCCGATGCGGATGTCGGCGGGTCCCTCCTCGGCCAGCCGGTACTTCAGGAGCTGCTTAGCCGCTGCCAGGCTGACCCAGAGCGGCGGAGGCAGGAGGAGCAAGAAGCAGCAGCAGCAGCAATGCACAAAGCGAAGGAGGGTCCGCATCTTCCTCATCTTCCTCGTACCGAACCCCCCGCCCTCCTCTCACTCACACCTGCTCCCCAATAAACTCCCCTGATAAGCTAACAGACCGGCTGAGAGTCCAGGTGATCAATCATAAAATCCTTCTATTTCTGGAAACTTATTTTCTCATGACTGGTGCAATTGGTGGTCAAAACCCTGCTGCTGGCTTCTCTGCTGCTCTCCCTGCCTTCCAGTTGCGATATACTTACAGTTCACGGGACAGTGTATTTTGCTTTTAAAAGATTCATCTCGGTAGATAGGATGGGATTTTCCTCCTCCTCCTCCCCCTTCTCCTCCTCCTCTCTGATTTTACTGTAATCACTTTGCAAGGTTTGCAATAAAAGCAGGAGCAGTACTGTACGATTCGAAGCCCCCCAGGTCGTCGTCTTCAACACTAGAGTTAACTACAATTCACACACTCTCTCTCTTTTCTCTCTTTCTCTCTCTCTCTCCCCCTCTCGCTCAGCCGTTTACGACCAAGGCATTAGCTTTATTCTTCCCCCTCTCTGCACACACAGGGGGAAAAAATTGTGATTCGCTTTATTCAAAGGGCTTGGTCCGGGAAAACTCCAAATCCTCTTAGCAATGGACAGTTCTTAAAAAAAAAAAAAAAAAAAAAAAAGTAAAAAAGAAAAAAAAGAAAAAAAAATCCCAATAATGTCGGTGCTGCACAGCTGATAGGAGAATAACCCCGAGTATTACAGTGCAGTCCACAGAATATCCCCTTTGGTTGTCAGAAAAGCACCCAAATCCATCTTCAGAGATCGCCTAAAATGTTCAGCTTTTTCTCCGGAGCGGATTTTTTTTTTAACAACTCTGCGCAAGGTCATTAGTCACAAAGCAACGATACAGAAACTGCAGAAGCCGTTTGCCCAGAATTTGCAAGGCTGGAGATAAGAACATAGACACACAACAGTCCCAAGTTTGTTTTTGCATCCGCAGTTTGTGTGTGTGCCTTACCTGCATTTGCACTGCATGTGTTATAGCAATCTGGATCTGCAGCACAGAGAGCGATTCACAAATGAGATTGCAGTCTCTCTCTCTCTCTCTCTCTCTCTCTCTCCTCTTCCTTCCCGTCCCAATGCAGGTAACCAGATCTGAACTTGATCCTTTCAGTTCAAAGGTTAGCAACAAAACTATGTGTCCAAAGGCGATTATTGGTCTGTCGTAATTATACCCGGAGCGGAACAAGATGTAACTGGATCCCCCATGTGAATTAACACAGATTCTGAATTACATCCATATAAAGCGGAATGGCAAAGGGGAGGGGAAAAGAGCCGCGACGCGATAAAAAAAAAAAAAAAAAAAAAAACTGAGTTCTATTTGCAAATAAAATTGTATCAGTCAGTTGTTTCCTGTGATCTGCACCGCCACAGTGGGTGAAATCTGCAATTGTGTATTCCCTCCTGTGTCTTTCAGAGAAGTGTGGATCAGGCGCTTTCACGGCAGAGCGGCTTGTGCTTTAAAATGTTGAATGGCAATTGAGAAGCTTCCCACTCGTAAGGAAAAAAAAAAAAAAAAAAAAGGAAAAAGGAGGAGGAAAAAAAAAAAAAGAAGAAGAAGAAGAAGCGGTAAACCGGCAAGTTTGCCCAAAGTGGAGGGAGCTGCTGAAGCCTCTCTCGGTAGCTCTTCCCTGACGCTGCAGCAGCAGAGCCGCCTGCGCTACATACACACAGAAAGAGAGAGGGAGAGAGAGAAAGAGGGAGAGCAGAGGGAGGGAGAGAGAGAGAGAGAGAGAGAGAGAGGGCGGGAGGGAGGGAGGGAGGGAGGGAGGGAGGAGGAGGAGGGAGGACGAGTCAAGCGCTGCACTCCAGAAAGCTCAGTCTTACCCTCTGTCTCTGCTGCTAGTGCTGCAAGTGGGATAGCTGCTCATCACAAAACATCAGTTCAGACCTCAAAACCGATCCTCATTTCACGCCCGAGTGTTGCTTCTGTTGCTTTCTCAAACCCCGTGATCTGTAGTGATTTTCTCCTACCCTTTCCCTCCCCACGTCCGCTATAGACTGTGAATCGAGCAACGATTTTTAAAGCAAATGTTTGTTCGCCTTTCTTTTCTTCTATTCTGCATTTTGCGGAATCAAGCTGGTAAGGAAACTCGTTTCGCAGATTCCCACCTTCCCCTGTTGTGTCGGTGCTTTTGTGAAATAGCTGCAGTCACTGTAACTGCATAAAACTCTAGGGAGGAAGGGGGACTGCCTTAGATCTCAGACTTTCGTCCTGTTTCCCAGCGCTGTTTCAGCCTATCGGTCTTTGTGATTGTGTTCTTCCTATAACCATGTTTTGAATGTGTCTTTTCAGCATGCTTGTGGGTATCCTAGGAGGGAAAAAAAAATCCCTCGGAGAAGATGATCAGAAAAGGAACGAGAGGGTTAGTAGAATAAACACATATAAGAAGTAACTGATTTATTTCCGAACAGAGACTTGCTGCTTCGATGATTGCTAAAATGTAGCGTCACCTACCTGGGTAAGTGGGAAATAAACTTTAATGGTAAAGCTCTCCGTCTCAACTTTGCTTATTCTGACGTCCCTAGTTCGCGTCTCCTTTTGACTTTGAGCCGTTTAATCGCCTGTGGCTTTTGTGTGCTCTCGCCTTGGTGGTGCCTGGATCCTTACCTGTCCTCTTTGCTCGGAGCCCTGAGGGAAAAGAGGAAGACTCCGGGGGCAGGCGAGCGTGGGGCAGCCAGCGGGGAGAGAACGAGCGTGTGCGGGTGTGTGCGGGTGTATGTGCACATGTGTGTGCGGGTACATGTGTGCGTGCGGGCAGCGAGGGCAAGGCAGGAATCCAGCTACTCTTTCTCCCTCTGTGAACACATGTGGGAAAAACAAGTTGTTGCGCGTTCTGTATGTGTTTGTGCGCAGTGCATTCCTCGTTACATATGGCTCTTTTGAATAAGAAGGCATGCAGACGAATGTAGTGAAATGTCTCTTTCATCGCGATGATATATTTGAGCGAAAAGCAGCCGGATATGTTGAGGTGGTTCAAAGCAGCGGTCACAGCGTGTCTTTGTCATTTGGGGCGGTGAGTGATTGTAGGAGGGAGGGAAGGTTGCCACCTCTTTCCTTGAGGAGTCCAGAGACACAGAGGGGCAGAACCACGCCGCATGGAGTCGGCGCTAGGGAGGGAGGGACTGCTCCCTTCTCCGGAGGGCTGCAGGGCTGCTCCTCCGGCGCCTCCTCCGGCCCTGGCACCGGCCCCGGCCGCCCCCTCTGCCTCGCCAGAACACGAAAACCCTCCCCCGCCGATGCTGGAGACACTCGGCTTTCTATCTGCAGCATCAGCGAGAAAGCCCAGCTCGGCGCAGGCTCAGTGCTCACCGCCGCAGTCCCGGACGGAGGAGGGGGGTTCGGGAGCGCAGCATCTTCTCAGCGGGTTAAGTAGGATTAGTACCAAATCCCTATTATATTTGCCAAGCAACTTGAATTTGTCAAAATTCCCCCTCGCTGTTCTGGAGCTCCGTGAGGAGGAAATTTTGCTCACAGTGTAAGATCCAGGCATGCCAGTACGTAGGAATACCAGCATACTGCATTACACTGGCTCCCTGCACTGGAAATACAACTGCGAGCAGCTCCCCCTGTTCCCGTCCCTTTGTGTTTTTAAATGCAGCCAGGAAACTTAATGTATTCGACATGGAAGGGGCGGGATGAGAGCGTTTTTAACCTCCCCGCCATAAACTTTAATCGGATTCCGGGCTGTTGCACGGCATGGACGCTCGCCTTCTTGCCTGCGTCTCCTTCCCCGTTGTTTCTACCACGGTCTGCTTGCGAGTGCCTCTTTCAAGAGGATGAGTGATTTCTTTCTCTTGCCATGTGCAATTGCTCCCCCTTCCCTTCCTACCCTCGCTGGCCTCTCTTACACACACTATGCCTTTCACACGCGGTCTGCGCCCCCCAGCCCCCCCTCCCTTTCTTTCTTTTTTGCAGTGTCTTCACATGCAATCTCTCTCTGAATGTGCAATGTCTTTCCTGCTCGGGAGTGCTGCGTCCTTCACAGTGGATTGGTTCCTCTTTCGGAGCAGAGGTAACGGCCCCCCCTTTTCTATCGTTCTCTCTTCCTCCCTCCCCTCCTCCTCTCCTCCCCCAGGGCAGGCGGCCGGCGTGGGAAATGGGCCCGACGTGCGCTGCATGGTGGATGGCCGCGCTGTTCCCGGTCCACGTGCCCCGGCTGCCGGGGGGAGGACGGGGCTGTGCTGCCCGTGTGTCCCCCGCGCCCCCCCGCATCCCACTCGTTCGCGCGGGGAGAGAGTGGAATTACCCCCGCACCCCCTCTCCGCCTTCCCTGGTCCCGCGGCCCGTGTGCCCACAGCTTCCCGGGTGTCGGTAGGAACAAGCCCGGCTTTTTCGGGCGGGGGAGGTTTGTCCCTCTCGGGCAAATCTGTTGCGCAGTGTAACTCCCCCCGCTGCCCCCCTTTTCCGATGCACACAGACGCCCACACGCGCTCAGACACGACACGGCATTTGTCCTCCTGATCTGCTGAGATCAAGTGGGAAGAGGGACCACAAATGTAATCGTCTGTAATAAATAAAATAGCCCGAGATGCTGGTGATATACAGAGGGGAAATAGGAGCTTGTGTCCTTAAAGGGAACATCTGATAAGGCCACCGAAGTGGCATCTTGTGTGTGGGAAGGAATCCGTCTTGCTGACAATCGCAGCCTGCTGTACGTGGGGAAAACCTAAAGCAGCCTGGGAGCTTCCCCGGCTCTCTGCATCCCCCGAGCTCCCGATGCGCTGCACTGGGGCTTTGTTGTCGTTGTTGTAGTTGTTGATTGGAAAGACAGGGGTCGTCGTTAAAATATGCAGATATAATTAACGGCTGCTTTATCTTCATGTGCTGGCTGAGCCCGGCTTCTGCCGCCGGCAGCCGAACTCGCGTCCGCAGTCGGCGCTTTCAGCCCACAACTTGGTTTTCACAGTTTAGGAATGTCAGTGGCTCTCACTGGAAAATTACTTCTGAGATCTGCAGTGGGAATCAGTCTCTAGTTAAAGAGAGATTATTTTCATATCCATATCACTGTATACATTAATAAATACGTACTGCATATTGCTATTAGCACTCACAAAGGAAAAAGAAGCCTCAAAAAGGAAAAAAAAATATTGCCTTGAAAGTAACGTATTCATAATAATACGTGGAAATGATTAAATGCAGTAAACATGACAGAAAATTCGAAAGTAGGGTAAAACCAAGGACAGAACCCCCCACATGAAGTACTTAAAGCCATTTGACGGAAAGGCGAAACTAACTCAAGAACTCCACCAAGGGACAAGCAGCTGAAATGACACCACAGCAGCGCGGAGCCCGCGGTGACCTTTCATCTCTCCAAAGTGTCTTGCTGATCTGGTGCAATTCTGTTGTGACCTCTTCGCTCCCTTCCCTACCACAAGTGCCCTCTGGCCGCCTCAGAGCTCCCTGAGTTCCTCGCAGTGAATGTACTGGGAGGCTGGCTGAGTTACAGGGAGTGCTGACACTTGGCCAGTGTCTTTCACAGCTTTGCTAATATGTCTGCTGTGTAGTAGCATGTAATAGGCAGCAGTGATTAAATTATTCATTGCAGCAACAGCCTTTCTGATGGACATTAAAATGTTAGAGTTTAAATAAGAAACCACAGATTTACTTTTAAGCAGATAAAACCCACATCTGTGCTTATTTAACTGAATGCTAGCTAAGCATGAAACCAGTTACTTTGTTTAAATCCTCTCTCTTTTACTCTCTTTGAGAATTTTGAGCTAGATTATGCACCATAAAAGTTACTGACAGAGCAAAATTAATCTATGTTGGATAACAGTGGTTAAATCTCGCATGATTATAATCATTCATTCTTAAACTCATATCTGAAGTCTGTTCAAAGTGAAAGGTTCTTGCATAGGCATGATTCCATCAGCCATTTCTGAATTCTCACATTTATAAAGAATGATCAAAATTAATATTTAGCCAAAGAGATAGTAATTCTGTTTACTAAGATTTTTGCAGTGTGCATATACTCCTTACAAATCACAATTACTAGCATTGAAATTTTCTTTCTTTTTCTTTCTTTCTTTCTTTCTTTCTTTCTTTCTTTCTTTCTTTCTTTCTTTCTTTCTTTCTTTCTTTCTTTCTTTCTTTCTTTCTTTCTTTCTTTCTTTCTTTCTTTCTTTCTCTTTCTTTCTTTCTTTCTTTCTTTCTTTCTTTCTTTCTTTCTTTCTTTCTTTTTCTTTCTCTTTCTTTCTTTCTTTCTTTCTTTCTTTCTTTCTTTCTCTTTCTTTCTTTCTTTCTTTCTTTCTTTCTTTCTTTCTTTCTTTCTTTCTTTCTTTCTTTCTTTCTTTCTTTCTTTCTTTCTTTCTTTCTTTCTTTCTTTTTTTTCTCTTCTCTTTCTATAGAATTTGACATGGAAAGCCTTTTACAGACTGGTTTTTTTCCAGATGTTGACAAAAAATCTAACCACTCATAGTCACACAGAAATAACAAAGAGAATATGCTTAAAATCCGAAGGAAAAAATAATGAAAGGTGTTTAAAAACCCACATGAATTTTATGAGGGGAGGCATATTTTTGTTAATTTTTTTTCATGTGCAACTGCTAACTTTCATATGCAACTGCTGACAAATCCCTGGATTTGCAGGGATATAAATGAGTGTTGCACCCAGCCTCACTATTTTATAGGTTTATTTTTAAATTAAACTATTGTTCATGTTCTCTAAATGCAAAGTAAATTATAGAAAAAATTAGGGTGAGTTTTCATGAATTCCTATTAAAAATAGAGGGAAATTATGAGTCATTAGTACATATTCTTCAGAAAGAAATACAATGAGACATTCAGTAGAGATAATTAAATCTGGACTTTATTTAAATGAAATGTATGATAACCAGGTAGCACTGCCAATAAAAGACAAATCTGTTCATCATCACTGGAAATATTAGATGTGTACACTTGATATGTATATAGATTCAGTAGCAGAGAGCAGCACAATTACTTTGGGAAATAATTTAGGGTTTTTTAAATTTTAATATATATATATAGTTTCCAAGGTGGATATCAGTAGTGAGCATACTGAAGGTTTCAAAGTGCTTTATAAATTATCCCTATGAGATAACAGGAAGTGCAATGACCTGTTCAGTCACCCAGACAAACCACTAAAAAAAATTACTCCTTCGAGATTAGGTTTATTAGACCAAAGTTTTGCATTTTTTTGTTATTTTAATATATTCTGGATTCACATAAAGATTTGTCTTTAAATATTTGGCCATCATTTCTGCTTAATTGGTGGATTTCTGGAAAGTCGAAGAACTCTTTCTGAAGCCCTTAAAATGGGTTTGTATTCCAGAGAACTACACATACAAAGAAAATCTTGTGTCATGAAATTTGATGGATAGCAGTAAAATATACTAAACTGTTATAGATATATTGAAATACAGATGTTTTTAAGCTTGTGCTCTCACTTACTTCTGTCAGATATCTTTGATATACCAAACTGAGTATACAGACTTTGTAAAATCATTTTGCCTCAATGTACTCTTGAAGGCTTCTTGACCTAATGTGATTTTTCAGTTCTATGCTCTACATTTTATACTGTTTTTTTTTAGGATGCTACAAATAATTTTTCTGTGAATTAAAATTTTCTTTCATTTTTAAATGAAAATCACGAAAGCATAAAATCTTTTGTCTAATATTCTTAGCTGCATCCTGTGCAGCTTTAATTTATTTTTAGTATCATTCAGGAGAGCATAAAAGATCAGCATGTCTTCATAATTGTACTGTGTCAGCTGCTTGTTGAGCAGAAGATAAAATACTCAAGCAAGATGGCAACTCTGAGAAGTTCTGAAGAAGAACCATTGATATTATAGTTCAAGCACTGCTATGGATAATTGAATGCTGTACAGCTCTATTTCTTTCTGTAAGTTAATCCCAATATATGTTATTGACTACATCTAAAATTAAATTTATAAATCTACACATATACTCATTTAGTTGGGAGCTTTAATGTTTTTGATGTTTTTGTCTGCTTTATCAAAACAATTATTGCTCTCTGGCAGAAAAAAGAGTAATAGTTGTATAGAGCAACAAAGGTATACAACACAGTTGTTCTATATTAGGGAAATATATGTGGTGGCAAGGAAATTAATTTGGTATGGGATCAAGCTGTTGACTGCTTATTCGACACACTGTTTGGCTTTGTTCTGCAATGTTTAAAACTTCTTTACTAGATATTTTATAATGTTAGGCTGGTCATTTATTTTCATATGAAAAGTGCATCATTAGAATCCTCAGAGGTCATGTTGCTATAAACCTTATTCAGCTGTACAGTGGAGAAGCAAAGTTTTCCCTTAATTCATTGCTTGACCCTATCAGAGACATGACTATTCACTGAGAAAACATAAGGGCTCTTCACCTTCTACCATCAACTACTAATGGTGAGCAAGAGAAAGCATGAAGAAGTGAAGTCCCTTGCACCTTTCCCTGAACTACATTAAAACATAAACTTCTATATCCATGCCTATACTGCTCAGGTCTAGTGAACAGCTTTGGTATTTAGCCAAAATGGCAATTAGAAGCTGAAGAAGGCCCTGGTTCTATCACCCTAAAACAGGATCCTTTTAGATCCAATAGGAGTAGCCAAATATATTTTAGGCTGTTAAGCACTGGTACATAACTGATCAGCTTTGCTTCTAAAATGTTTTGCACTGCTATCTGAACTCTCCAAAGTAAGAATGAAGGGGTTGTAGCCACCCTTCCCGTGAGGAAGATTACATAGCCTGACATTGAAATCGTCTGTTCTCCTGCTGTCTCACTTGCACTTTTTGCCATGCAGAGACTGCCATACTTTTATGTCTGCTTTAGCTGTTTTGCAAAGTTTCTTGGTGATCATCCTTTGCATAATTACATTTTTAGTGTCCTTTATAAGAGAAATAAGTACTGTACAGAGTAGGTTTTTATGACCTACAATATATCTAGAAGAAGAGAGGTACTGATAAGTTTCTACATTTTTCATCTTCTGATAGAAACCTGACATATCTTTTAGTTCATTCATTCTGTGAGATGATTAAAAAGTTGCTCTTCAACAAACTAAACCTCATCCAGGGCTCAGCAGGAAATAACTGCAATCTAAGCACATTAAAGAACAGACAGGGCAAGCCAAACTATACCTCTTTCTTTCCCTCTTAAGATCATGGGGAAAAGAGAAAAGCAGTCTAATATTGTGATAAAACTGGAGCCTGCAGCAGCTGGCTATGGGTAAGGATATAGAACTTAATCCAAAGCACACAGAAGTCAATGGAAGCACTTTGACTAAATAAGCTTTGCATTAGGCACCTAGTGAGTGAATGATGTTTAAAGCATTCATGTAGATCTTAAGCAGATGAGTGAAGAAGAAAATTATGTGCATTTGAATCAAAATAAATGCCATTAAAACACTTGGTGTAAATGTTATTTTTCTGACCCCAGAGTTCATCTTTATGACTCAGAATAAACTGATATTCTTGGGCACTGAGCCCTATTCTCCATTAGTGCAAGAACTCATGTTGCATGAAAAGCGTATATTTGAAATGCAACATGTTTGTATATATATGTAAAATTCTTATGTTGATAATCTTAAAATTCAATACATTATAAACATCTGCAGGCTCTTTTTACCCATTCATGTGTTTACAGAGTGAATTTCTCTCATCTTAGGGTTGTTTTTTTTCCTGAAAAATACAAGATTTTTCAATTTCCTTTCATGATCTAAGTTCTGCATTCCTGGCATTGTGCTGATGAACTTCCCCTTCACCGCCCTCCACTCCATTTTTAATGAAGTTTTCAGTGAATCCTTGTTTAATATGGAGGACACTAATGGTTTATGATTTTCATCATGAAGATGTATGCTACTTCATGTGGTAGCGTTGAACATCTCTTTCTTTAGCCCAGAAATATAATGTTTTATATTCTGTAGCTACATTTCATAGCTATATTGTGTTTTGATGACTAGTAGTCCTTCTTTAGCAGATTGGCTGCATCTTTCTTTTTCACTTTCAGCTGATAATCTCACAGTTTATAGCTGAAAATCTAATTACATTGCTCCTTGTACTATTAAATGTAATCCTATTTCTATTATAGAAGTCATCAAGTCATCTGATTCTTCTTGTTTGTTTTTATAATTTTGATGGTTCTCAGACTTGCTTTGCAAACAAATTTCAGCAGCATGCTCCGACTTTTATGATCTAGTTTTTAACTTAAATATCAGAAAGTTCTATGGCAAGACATCCCATAAAGAACTTCTTAGAAGCTTCCATCTAATCATGCAAACAGTTAGCACAACCTGATGTCCTCTCCTGATTAGTCCATTCTTTGTCTTCTCTTAAGTAATTCCTTTCATATCAGATTGTGTCAAAAACTGTTTTGAATTCCAGATATGTGAGATTTCTTGCCTTGAATAGAAGATAAATTATTAAAGATATCAATAAATGGTAGTATCTTATCTCAAATATGTTTAGATAGATTTTATTAAGTTTGCTTTTACTTCTGTTCTCTGTACTTCTGTACTTCTTTTATCAAGAATAGTGTGGCCAGCAGATCAGGGAAGTGGTTGTCCCCTTGTACTTGCCACTGGTGAGGCCACACCTCGAGTACTGTATCCAGTTGGGGACCCTCAGTACAAGAAAGACATTGAGGGGCTGGAGAAGGGCAGTAGAGCTGGGGAAGGGTCTAGAGGGTAAATCCTTCATAACTGCTTGAACTAAGGTTTTAGCTAGGTGAGGTTCAGCTTCTTCTCCCAGGCATCCAGCAACAGGGCAAGAGGACCTAGAGTCAAGCTGTGCCAGCAAAGGTTCAGGCTGGACATCAGAAACGGTTGTTAAACATTGGAATTTTCACACTCCAGGAACATGGTGGAGTCACCACTCATGGAGGTGTTCAAGAAATGGCTGGATGTGACATTTAGAGCCATGGTCTAGTTGACAAGGTGTTGATTAGTCAAAGGTTGGACATGATGATCTCAGAGGTCTTTTCCAATCAACATGATTCTGTGATTCTGTTCAATTACTCATTCTTAGCTTCAAAATTTACTTTGAAACTTTTCATTCTAAATCCATCAAAAATCTTATTGAGACATTATTTATTTTCTCTCTTTTCTTTCCCGTTTGAAACTGATATTCTTCCTAAAAACTTTTGCTCTAGACTCTTCAGATATATGCATTGATTTCTTCAGAATTCTGCAATGAAGGTTATCTGGACTATTGGCTTAGAATATTTTGTAGTCTTTGAACTGATTTCATTTCAAATGTGATAATTCTTCTTATATGACTTCACAATTCTTGTTGGGACCTGAAACAATGTACACAATTTATTTGGGTATTATTACTTAATTATTTATCCAGGTAAATAATTATAATTTTACTTATTTTTGCATTTATTGTACATTCTGCAAAAGTGGAGCTAATGCTTTCTTAGCAATTTTTAAATAAAAGGTTTACATTTGACACTTCATTAAAGAGTACAAGGTGTAACACTGTGAACATATTTGCCTATTTTACCACTGCATGATTTTTGTCTGTCTTGTCTATGCATTACCTATATATCATCTACATTATCTTTTGAAAATTGATTCTTTTGAATGCCTGAATGCTTTATATTAGAAGGGCAATGAAAGTGAAGATAAGTAGATCATTCCAGCACAAAGGAAGCTATACCTGACCAGAAGGAACTTTGAACTTTCAAAGAGTTGAATAATACACAGCTAGATAAAAAGAAAAATAGGTAAAAAGACTCTGAAAATCTGGATTTGGCCAGAAGAACAGAGCCATCCAGAATGTCAATAGTCAATCCAAATGACAAGCAATACTACCAGTTGCCAAGTGTTATCAAGCTGAATATACAGAAAGTGTATATTTATATATATAATCCTTGTGAACAACATTCCATGAAGAGTCTTGTGTCAAATACCTTAGAGAAGTTTAGAGAGAGAGATCAGAATGAGAAGATTAGAAATGGAATAATAGGGAGGTGAAGATATGAAGTGTTTAGGGTTTTTTTTAAATTTTATGGACAAATACAATAAAAATTTATAAGGGAGAAATGACAAAAAAGAGATTTCAAAAAATTGATGGAGTTCTAATTTTAATTCATCAACGCAGGTACTTCTTAAGTTAGTAATTTATTTATTAACTTCTGGTTTTATTTTAAAATAATTTTAGCATTTTTGTACTAAACATCTTTTTTTTCAAAGAGGACTGCATGACTCAGACAAAGAGTATATATTTAATTTACTGCAGTTTCAAAAAGTTTATAAACACAAAGTATTGATAAGAAAACTTTTTTAGTTTTCATCTTGTGTCATTCTTGGAAGGAGTTATTAACTTAACTTGGTATTATTATTCTCTGAAAGTTATAAGTAAGAATGATAACTATTATGACTTCATGACACTTCAAATAATATATCCCTCTTTTTGGTTGCTTATTACTTTACTGAGTTTTAGCATATAACTTCTTTACAAGTCCAAAATTATATTTAAATTTTTGAAAAAAGTAAGACTGATTCAATGATATCTGATAATGAAGCTAGATTTACCCATGATGAAATTTATAGGCAATCTTATTTAAATATTTTCAGTATTTTTATACATTTCACTATGAACTTGAACTTTTAAGATGCTAACTTTTAGGAGTTTTTTCATCTGAATATAAAAATCTATCCATCCAAATTTGTTGAAATTGCAATTTACATAAGAGTGATAAGGACTTGGCAGTTTTAGACAATAAGTTCCTCAAATATTTTATTCACATTTTATGTAAGCCCAACATGTGATAAACAATATTCTATTGACAATTTAATCTCTTTTCTCAGAAACTACAGTACTCTAATATTATGTGACCTCTCTTCTGGGACATAAAAATGCTAGCAGAAAGCTTCCATGTTTGAACACAGAGGGATGAAAGATAGATCTGAATAGAGAGAAAAAGGTCAAGAAATTCTATTGACTGTTCCAGGTATCAGAGATGACAAATAGCTGTGAAATTTGCTATAAAATTATCCCATTCATTCCCTCTCTAAACGATGGAAAAACTATATATATTTAGTTCAAACTTCAAAGGTTTTTGCAAATGACCAACCACATAAGTATCAATAAGAAAACATATGACTTAACTTCTCATCTTCTGTTGGGTTTTTTTTGTTTGGTTGGGTGTTTTTTTGTTTTGTTTTGTTTTGTTTGGGTTTTTTTTTGTTGTTGTTGGTTTTTGGTTTGGGTTTTTTTTGTTTTTTTTTTTAATTTCAGTTTTGGCTGAGAAATAACCTAGCAAAAAAATTTAAAGAAGTAAAACTGCAAAAACGAATATCAAGAACAATATTAATATTGCCAACTGTGAATATTGCAGTCAATATAGCTCTCAGAAGTCAGAAAATATCAGAATAATACTTTCAGCATACCCTTGAGTCAATTAGATTACAATCTAATTACATGTTAATGTATTCTTTCTGCACTAAATTTAAATTTGGAATAAAATAAAACAAAATAAAACAAAATAAAATAAAATAAAATAAAATAAAATAAAATAAAATAAAATAGAGAGAAAAAAAGTGCAAATGAAAAAATTCCAATAAATAAAGAAAATAATGGAATACCTTAAAAACTATTTTTATTTAATTTCACAGAAGAAATATATAAGGTTGGACTTATTAAGGAACTTTTTCTTTATGTTCAGTTTTTGTCTCATGGCCTTATTGCCCACTGTTAGAACAGCATCCTGCACACAATTATTAAATGGAACTTTTTACTCTATGTCACTGCATTGTGTAAAAAATTTAAGACCTTATTTAATTTGTGGAAATTGTATTATATTGTGGGCTATCATGATTCCAATATTAAAAATGGGAAGGTACTATGGAGATTGAGGTAAAAAATATCCATAGATTTTGTATATCTAATTCAAGTCTTTAAGATCCATATTTTTGAGGAGTGTTTAGAATTACATACTTTTGCATATGCAAACCGAAATCTTAGTGACATAAGGTGTGTCTGGAAATGTTCACTCTTCAGTGAAACAGTCTCATGATTTCAGGTAAGAACTCAGGGTGAAATCGCAATCAAATGGTTTTTTCTGTGATATCATGGGGGAATTCTATGCTGGAACTGAATGTCTGTCTCCGGCTTTAAAATAAAACATTCTAACATTATGAAACTGTGGATTTTGCCGTGATTTAACATCAGAGAAGATCAGTTCTGTACAAGACAGCAAGTAAGGATCTTGAGAAAAATATGGCTCTAATGAAAGGCTATGTCAGACTTCACAAAAACTGGTACTTTTACAGGAATTATGATCACACCTATAGCTTAATTTCATAATTTTCTCACTATGAAATGAACACTTAATTTTTTGACCCTAAAAATGCCCATTTAATATAATTTTGTGGCGTATAGTAGTTTCTGTTGCAGATAGAGGACAGCACAGATCCCTATCTCTACAAAAGGAAATGTACTTAGGTATGCAACACTTTGGAGAAGAAGGAACTGGGGTGTGGGGAGAGCTCTTGAATAAGCATAAGTGGGAGATGCACAGATGGTAGAAGTTCCCAAATGTTCTATGATTCTCTCTGGGCATCTTTTGCTATATAAGTGTGATAACATTTGTTAGAAGGCATGATTAAGGCTTTGTAGGCTTCACAGATGGAATATAATTTAGTGGAAAGACTTGAAAGAAAGAAGATTCAGACATGAAATGTACTCTGTGAAAGGAAGGGGTCAAGTCCAGGGAGACAACATAGATACAATAACTATATATTGTTCTGTAAACTTTTCTGTGAAAGAAAAGACAGGAATAAGTTCCCTTCACACAAGGATATCTCTGCTTTTCTCAAATGGATATATAACATAAAACATATTAGCAGTTCAGAAAACTAAAGTCATATATTAAATTAAATAGTGCATTAGGTTACAGCAAACCCTCCACCCTTTTAACTTTCAGCAAGGCCTCATATTTGCTATGCTGTTTATGTCTGGTAAGAAAGAAAGTATCTTGACGAAATAGGTCAGTAAACATCAGAATGGAAATAAACTTCTATTTCTCTTGACTTCCACTTGAGAGAAATGGGAGAAAGTCATACCAGAAAAATTAATTTACCTAGATTTCATTTCAGAGTTTCCTGCACAATGCACACATATATATGCTTGTATATGTATGCTTGAATATATTTGTTATATATATATATATAATGCTTGTATATTTGAATATATTTCTGTATATATAAGGTCACCTGATTATAACAAAAAAAAAATTGACAAATAACTGCCACTGTAAAATTTCATAAAATGCGAGAGTTGTCAATAGGACATCAGAATTATTTATAAGTAATATAGAGAATATGGTCAATTTTCTCAGATTCATCAATAGAAAGACTTGGAGTAAATAATTTATGTTGATTTTTTTTCCTTTTATATGTACTTCAGAAGCAGATATAGGTCTTAGAAAATAGTTTTAGTTTGAATAAAAAGGATTCAATGCCAACAAAATGAGTGTAGAAGAATGCAAACTTCATTACTGATCCCCATTTATGCTGGAAATTTAAGGTCTGAGACAGAGAACAACACATGTAGTAGTGCTTTGTCACTATACATGTGCTCCCATCAAAACCATTCAAGGCTCCTGTCACTTTGACTTGCTAATTCAAAAAATGGAACTCTGGGCCAAAGTGAGGACTACTCAATCATGAAATGCTGTTTTAAAAATCGTATTTTGCTCTCCATAAATGGAAAAGAAAACTTCCAAATATTCAGCTTGTGCCTTATTAGAACAGTAATATTTCTGTAAGCGATTTTTCATTAAATCTGGTTGTAAGCTAGGCAGAGACAAAAATATTCCCATCTTGTAGCTGGTTTTTTTGAACCTGAGATATAATTTTGAAGAAAAGAACATACCTTTCTAAAACAGGGCATATTTCCATTTTAAAGAAGAATGTCGAAGAGCCAAACTCTCATATTTGATGTACAAGTATATTGTGGCCAAAATCACACTTGCTGGTAGCCTGTTCTTGATAAGGTGTTTAGTTTTATTGGCTAGCTTTCCTCAGTGTTTTGTTTCCCAGAGCTGTCTCTCCTTCATAAAAATATTTATGTGCCAATTTAAGGCATTCTAAAGTCAATCAGTTGCAAATGTAAGCTTGTATTATGGGACTTTCCTCTACTTTAGTGTGGTTAATGACTGTGTTCCCGTGACTTTTAAAAGGACTGGTGCCTCAGCACATTTTCAAAATTATGCCATTTGAAGACATTTCCATTTATAATGCAGCTTAAATCTCATTTCCCTCAATATGTGCCCTCACTTAGTCTATTTTAAGGCTTCTCTGGGAAAAAAATTATATCTCAGCTGCTGCTCCTGCTCTTAATGCCTTCCTAGTCTCAGTAAGAGCAGAAACCAACTGATGCCTCATTCTGATACTCATACAGAGACAATGTGCAGACGCTGCACTATCCTCCATTCCTGGCTGAAGAGCTCTGTCCTACCATTTCAGGTTATCTACACACACAGCTGCTGCTTTGTATGTCTGCTAAAGCTTCATGCCTCCCTGTAGTCTCTATGACTTCACAGTTTCCCTGTAGGAACTTAAGAGTAAGACTGGCAAAGACTCCCTTAATTGCAAGATACTGCCGATCCTAATTGGAAAAAAAAGCGTGTCACCTGAAATGGTGGTACAGACACAGTCCTGGATGACTGGAAGAAAGAAAAATAGAAGGATTTATAAAGAAGGGGAGAAAAGAGGTGGAAGTTGTACTATTTGATTGTCCTTAACTTGCTGAGTCAGCAGGAGCCAAGAGCTCTGCAGGGGCACACTTAGCCTTCCTATTTCTCCATAGAAACCCAATCTGGCCAACTAAATTGACAGCAATTGAGAAGCCATGCAGGAAGCTGTATCCAGCTATTCTCATTCAGTGTGAAGGTTACTGTGTTGTGGAGGCAGTGGCAGAGGAAATAAGGAAAATATTGCAAGATTATGCCTCTCATGTACAATAATGGAAAGCATAAAATATGGATCAAATTTGGGCTGTTAACTGTTGTAGTTGTCAAACAAATAAAGAATTAGACATTGTGAAGAAATGTAGCTTCTATTTTAGAAAGACCCATCATCAGGCAAATTTTTGAAGAAAATCATCCTGGAGAAAAAAGATGAAGGTAATTCAATGACCATATTTTACTACAGGATTTGTGTTTGAATTTCAAGATCAAAAACTTTTACATGTATTTTTCTGTCAGATTATCTGAAAGAAATTTCGTGGAGCCCCACTTGGCCTTTGAAAGGACATCTAAATTCAACCTTCATTTAAAAGGCCTAGAAAAATTAAATGCCTTCTCTGGCCTGTTAACTTGTAATGTTCATTCAGATGCAAGTACTTAATGAGATATAATCCAGAGACAAATCTACCAACATTGCATAGAAGGATCCAGTATGTTATACGGGAAAAGCTCCAAAAGAATGTATCAGCCACTAGTTTATGTACTATAAAACAACAATTGCACTTTAGCCCTGCAGTCCTATATTTCCCAATAAGTAGGGTTGCTCTCACCAGAGAGATGTGCCAGTACTAAAGCTAAAGCACAGAATAGAGTACAGTCCAATGAATGTATTAGCTGAGGCTCTGTGCCCAGAGTGGCATTGCCAGCAGTAGCAAACTGAAGGAATGAAGATGGTCAAGTACAGCAGTGTGCAGAAAAGAGAAATGGTAGAGAAAAAGACAACACCGGGTCCAGGAAAGCTTGGTAGCAGTGGTTTGTCCCTCTGCTCACAGTAAAATAGGTTAAATGAGCCAACATCCCTTGCCATATAACTAATTTGCCTGATGCTGGTTGTTGCTTGGTATTGGCACGTTGTGTTATCCTGGAGAGCCGAGTTACACTTAGGTGGCTAGGTGTCTTGATAGGGCATTATTGATCAAGTCTTCACATGGTCTAAGCAGTTTACAAGGGCATCGGTATTCAGCTTGCAGTGCAGAACGAGTGATCATTCAGATTCAAAATTATCAGTCCTCTGTGTTTTATCTGGAGCATTTGAGTTTCAGGAAGAGAACTTAAATTTTAATTTCAGATTAATTTTTTCTTTCACTGATTAAACCTAGTTTTCTATAAGCCTTGCAAAGCTTTGACAACTGGGCATGAAAAAATTTCCCAGGAGCAAATTAGCTAGTTGTTTATAAGAACACTTACCACCCCATGAGTTTTCTAAATCATCGGTTCCCAGCCAATAAATCTGGAGATATGTGTCACATCACCAGTGAAGCAGAGAGCAGAACAGAAACTAATAAACTTCCCTCAAGAATAACACAATATACTTCATTTTATTAATGAACAGTTGAAGCTTGATATCAACTTTTTCTACCATCTTGCATCTATTAAGCTGCTACTTGGAGCGGATTTCTACTAGTTTCAGTTAATTTTAAAATTTTAGAAAGGTTTACATAAAGCTTTTATTTTTTTTTTTTTTCCCCCAGAAAGGCTACAGAAATGGACTGCTAACTAAATCCTTCCTAGCAATGAAGAAGTACCAATGAATGTTAAGTTACAGCAAGTACTGAAGAAAGTCTTACAGAAACTGACTTGCTGCTAAAACCAAAAACAAAAGTAGATTTATTAGGCTTCGTCTAGAAATTGTGCGCTCTTATAAAACAGTTTTTAATACAGAAAATATTTCTGTAATTCTCTGCAAAAATCATATATTAAGGATATATGTCTATAAAAATACCCTCCCCCATGGCTGCAGTAATCTTACTATATTTCTGTCCAGAATTGCTAACAAATACAAATGTAGACATATACAGTCTGTGTGCTTTGCAAAAACTATCTACCAAACAATATTCTTAATCCACTGAAATCACTGTCCTTTAAATATTGAATTTGAATATTTATGGCTGCTTTAGCTTTTTGCAGTGTAGTAACTGTGAGACACTATGCATGTTTGAAGCAGTGTTTCATTCCAGTGCACCTTTAGGTTACCTTCTGAAATCTTCAGGACATGTCAGAATGGATTTTAACTGCCATAATCATAATTTCTGTTGCTGCCTTCTGCCAGTTTAACAGAGTGCTCTTTTATTGCAAAGATGGCTCCCTACAATCACATCTGTATAATGTCCTCACAAAATATTTGGAGGCAGGAAGGGATCAATCACATGACCTTTGAACCCTAATCACAAAACGAACCTTTTCTTTCTTTCCATCCCATTGGGAATTTGCATGTTTTTCTGATGAGTCCTGGAGGGCTTCCCAGAGAAAGCTAATGCAGACTGACTTTTTTCCAAGCTTCAATTCCTCTTGCTCACTGAAGAATGGTGGGAACAAGCTTGTTCTCCTGTGGACTTCAATTCTATTCCTAATTCATCAACAGATGGCAGTAGAAAACTCCCTACTTTTCCATCATTAGACCAAAGGCCTTACAAATGACCCTAATAATGTCAAAGGAAGAAAAAAATCAAAATAATTGCTGTATAAGTCTTATATATATTAAAAATGTGTTCTAATCTTCTCAGGGTAGTGTGAAATTCTTCTAAAGATTAATTTTATGCTGAACCCAAATGACCAGAAGCAGCTACTGCTTTGGTAATGACTATCTTTCTTGTTGCCTTCTGTTTCTAAAGGATTCTTTCATAGATGGACTTTGTTTTCCTAGCAGTGAAAGAATATATTGAATAGAGATTATAGCAAATAATTTAGTTTCTCCACAGATATATTTCTGTGATAAGAAATCTGTTCTCTTATCTCAGTAAAGACTTTTTCAAATGTCATCATTGCAGTGACAGGACAAGTAATATAATCAGCAAGAATTTGAGACATGCCTTACTAGATTTTGCCATTTCATTAATTCCTCCTCCTTTAAATCAAGCAGATGGTATAATAAACTTTGTGAATTCTTTACATAGATTGAAACACTAAGACGCATGGAATTTACAGTAGTTTCTTATTTAATTTTTTAAAAGATGCTGATGATTGACATTACCAATCAAGGAGAAGGGATTACCATAAAAATTTCTTAGAGGCACGCTTTTCTGTAATGTACAGTAGTGGGTGTCTGATATAGGAAAACTTGTATTATGTAATTCACTTTTAGCCTCAAGGCACATGAATAAGGCCTAGGGTTCCTGATTTCTATTCCTGCCTCTTTCACTAACTTATCTTAATAATTCTTTGCAGTTCATAATTTTTCAGCATGCTTCTTATGGTGAAAGAAACTGATTTCAAAGGGAAGGAAGAAAGGAAGAAGAAATGTCTACTTCAAGCATTGCTGGAAGGAGTGGCTTAATGTTCTAAACATAATGGAAATGTCTGAATTTGCTGAGGCAATGATTTAAATTGAGGTAGGTTTGAGTGAAATATTCTTTGAGATGTGAGCACTGATTTCCCTTCAGTTTAGTGAGTGGATCTTTTCAGAGCAAATGCTAAACACTGACCGTGTGTTGGCTGTGTGAGGGTGCTACTGAGCCCTAGTGCAGCTAGCAAAGGAAAGTGTGTGTCGTAGAAGCAGTGCAGAGCATTCTGCCTCCACACACTTCTGCAGAAATATTGGGGGAAAAGCCAGCATTGTGTCAAAGCCATGAGGACTGAAACCTCATTTTTAAAGTATTTTTACTTTTTGCTTTCTCACCATTATTTCTTGTTTGGATTTTTTTTTGTTTTGTTTTTGGTTTTGTTTCTTTTTTCCCCCTCCTCTAAGGAAACAGGAAATAGAATATGTTTCAGTCCTGTTATCAGAAATATTTCTTGATTTGTACTCCTCCCCTCATCTGTTTTTGCTATCTAAATATTATAAAGTTTTCTTATTACTAGAGAAAGGAGATAAATAATGTGGAAAGTATTCAAATTATTTTAAATATATTTTGGCAGTATTTTAGTTATATAACTAGTTTCCAGTTGTTGTCATTTTCATATGAAAAAATGTTGAAAAAAAGAAGAAAGTAACCCTAATTCTTTGGCTAGAGGTATAAATAGTGGTCTTGAGCCTGGTACTTTCTTATTCTTATGAAAAATACAACTTGTATTATAAAAATGAAGTTTTAGTTCAGGTATATCTATTTGAGTGAGGACATTGATAACAAGTTTGCTGTGTGTTAACTAAAAGTAAATATAAAACAATAATGGAAGATATTATTTAAGAGATAAGTACTCATACATACAATTAGTTGCAGAATCTTCAATTAGTCTTATCATGATTCCTTTGACATATTATCAGGTTCAAGGTCGAGTGGACCTTGAATATTATTAGAAATAAAATATATAAAATATAAATATTAACGTATTTATTATTTATAATTTTAATTAAAAATATAGAGATAAAATACATTAAAAAATAAAAATTTTTGAGAAATTCATTCCATGAATGAACTGTGTATTCAGATTCTTCAGTCTGCATCCTCAGCTCCCTATGCAGTGAATAGGAAAATAAGTTAGAGAATTAAAATCACATCATGAACTCAATAGGATTTTCTTATGGTAGTGTTAATATTTGGAAGATAGTAGCTTCCTTTGTAAATAACTTTGAGATATGTTTTAATAAAATGTTATACAATATTATATGTATGACACTGACAGTATGAAGTTTTTATATTCTAAACTGAAAAAAATTAATCCACAAACAAATGCTTCTACACTGGGAGCATGTTCTGGATTAATATTGAACTTCTACACCTTTAAATTTACATATTAGTTTTGAGGAACCATCAGTGTCTGAGCCCAGCATGGAGCAGGTCAGAATGTCACAAGCCCTTTGTCTTCTTCTATGAGCCCTGGTCAGGCACAGGAGTGAATATTGTGAACATGAATGTATGCAGTGCAATAGAACAGCTGGTGAGAGGCTTTCTGGTCTGGATTAAGTGCCTCACTAATGGTAGCTGTGTTGTTTCTGCTATGGCTGGTTATCTACATTGCTGTGACCACCCATCCCCAAAGGTCTTAGGGTGCCTGAGGAAGGCTAAGACCCTGTTTATTCCACAAGTGGTAATTTTATAAAATTGCACGAAATGTGTGTGTTGTATGACTGGCAGTATGATGTGAGAACTGTTGGGCAGCAAAGATCTGGCTTTGCAGTGGAGGGCTCGGTGTGTACCATGCAGATGTGTATGTGTGTGTCTGACTGTGGTGGTGCAGACAGACCTGTTGTGGTCTTATTCATACTGCCTATAGGTTTACTTTGGAGTAAATTATCCCCACCTGAAGTTTCCCTGAGAGAAAATTAGCTGTGACAGTTCAAAAGGGAGCCCAGGAGCAAACTGACATACAAGCAGTGTGAACTGTCAATGAACTGCAGAGTGAAGTGAAATGGAGTGCTAAGTTGTTTGACAGCATGCAAAGGTGACTTAGATCAATGTAGCTTGTCAACTGTATCTGTATGGCAGCGATGTCCTGAGGAGACATACACTGAAACACCATTCTCATATCTTGAGTTAACTCTGCAAAGATTCCTGCGCAAAGACATGCATAACATAACTAGCTATTTTTTTGTGTGCATTGTCATTTTTGAAGATATTTTGGTGACAATGTCTTTCACTTTTCATGTATTTACTCATCTTTTTATGCTCAAAATACTTTACTTTTCAATTTTCAATGCAACTCTGAAAAAACAGGAAAATTAAATTAGTTTTCTTCTGTTGTGAATTATTTCCAGAAAGTGGCCTTATTTTCAAAACCCACTCCTTCTGTGTATAATAAACTTATAAGTGACTATTTCCATTATCTTTACTGTCTTTTTAACTTCCCAAGTAATTTTTTCCCAGTTTTTATCTCTGAATCCTGCTTTTGTCTAGCTTTAACCAGTTATTAGAAAATTTCATTTGTCTCTTTACCTTCCCCTTATCCAAAATTCTATAAGAAATTTTATTTCAGTAAGAGGGGTAAATTTTACCAGTATTCCTCTTGGATTGTATAATTTGTAGTTGTCTTTTAAATAGAAATATTGTCCTCATTCAATTTGTAGAGATTAGATAGGAAAAAATAAACTAACTTTTGGCAATCCAACTGTAAACTGCAAACCTTTCTTTTTCAAGTTCTTTAACGTTAAGAAATTATATGTCTGTAACGAATTTGAAGTATTTCTGTGTTTTGGAAAGTCCTGTTATTTCAAACTCTACTTTCTTAAAATACTGTTGAAGGAATACCAATTTTCACACACTGGAATATTCAGATTTGTATTGGACAATCAAAGTGAATTTTAAAGCAGAAATTAAACTCCTGTGTTCAAAACAACACTTCAGAATGTCTCTGTTAACAATAGTTCAAAATGGAGAAACTCTCATTTTGGATTACCAAACCTCTGTTACACTGTCTAAGGAGAACAGGCAGGAAAGAACCCAACTGCTAAACTCTCAAACTACCCTCTTTTCAAATTTGTTTTTTTAGTTCACTGCATCTCTGGTATGAAATGATCTCCACATTCACACCATATGCAAAATGTTTTGTCTGCTATGCTACAGAAATTGCATCTCCTGTTTAGGTCAGAAAATACCTGCATATATGGCTGAACAGCCTTTATAGGAAGTATAGACCTGAGATGTACGTTTTAATATCTCTTGGTTAGTTGAACTCTTCTCTGGTTTTCTGTGCAATTTGCTGTGCAAAACAAGACAACTAGCCACTGTTTAAAAACGAAAATTTTCTTCTGCTCACTAGGTTGTCTCAAGAGATAGGAGTGCTCTGATTGAACAAAACACCCAACATCTCAGAAAAGGACTGCAAGCTCAAACTCAGTTGTACAAAGTGTTTGTTGTTTTTTGTTTGGTTTTGTTTTTGTTAGACAGCTTTAGAAAGAATTTTTCTGTGGCCTCTGTTTAACTTTGTATTTTAAAGAGGTGTTAAAAATCTGAAAAAGTTGTGATGTAGCAGTCACTTCCTTTTATGTAGTGGGACTCCTGAAACTCATACTCATGGTTGAATATGGTTTTGCAATACATTCTATTTTTGGTGTCTTTTATGTAAAGAACTGCAGTCAAGAATGGAATTATAACACCTTTCTACTGGAACATGGAAACACAGCCATCTGGCATGTATGTGTTTCATCATTTTGCCAATTTTTTCCTACTGCCTATTTTAGTAGTTGGGAGAGCCTTCTTTTCCTTAGTGCTTTTGTCAGAGGGAAAAATGTGAAGAAAGGCATACATTCTATATCTGTAAGACCTGTAAAATCTCCTTTTTACAACCTACACCATGCTGAATGATTTGGTAAAGATTCAAAATCACCTATGCCAGCAGATTATTTTATAAATAAGAAATTTTTATAGAATTGCTGAATTTGTTGTCACCTGTATGATTTAATCAATTTCTCAGAACATGTTTTTCGACTGGATTTTTAAAATGAAAAAAAAATTGTTTTCTCTCAGTGTATTTACCCAGCATCCGTACAACCATGTTTTAAAAGGAAAACAAACAGGAAACACTTCAGGGGTCAAGAAGAATCCTACTATACTGTAATTAGATTTGGTCTGATAGTTAAGAGTTGTTCTTTCCTCCAAGAGTGCTACTTCTTTTTTTTTTTTTTTCTTTCTTTTTTATGGAGCAAAAATTTAATATGCAGCTTATGGTTCACTTTTGTGAAAAAAAAAACATCACTCTGGAGTAGTTTTAAATATATTTCTACTTATTCTATTTACATTTATTAGAGAAATTGCCATTTTTAATTTAGTGCTAGGTTGGGCCACAACTCAGTAGATGGAAAGAAGAATTCCTCCTATTTAAGCACTCCAGGAGGTATGTGTGTGGTTCTAGGAAGCCTTAATCAGCTCTGCTCCACACTGGCACTAGGCTTGTGAGGATTGTTACTTACAACTGCCAACAAAAAATTAAAGTCTTATTTCTCACTCATACTTTGTTTCACCAACTCCAGGCAGATGATGATCCCTTTCATCTTACATCTTCTAGATGTAAGAATCCTTCTAGAATGAGAAAGAATGAAACAATGTGCAACATCCACTTAATTTTGCATATTCTTGTATTCCTTTAAGTCTCCCTTACTGCAATGCATAGACATCTCACTGAACTAAAAATCTAGCTCTTACTTAGGGCCTCTAAAAAATCTCTAAGTAGGTCTCAAAAGTAAGAAAGGCAAGGCAAATTCAGGTCAGGAGCACTTCAGAACAGGTATGAAAAAGGTACCAGCCTCTGAACTATTGTTCATTAATTAGCTTCAGTCCACAATTTTGGTATGTTTTAAGTGCGTCATTAGCTATTATTTTCCATCTATTCTGAAGCTATATTAGAATTGGCCATCTTTTCTGTAGGTGACATGCAGAGAGTGGTGACACAGAAGCATAATCAAGGAATTCTTGCATCTATCATTTCCTAGACAGGGAACAGGTATCTGCTTTTTACTAGAAATAAAGCAATGAAACCTCAAAAAGCAAATTGTGGATAAGAATGCTGAAGAAGTCCAAAAAGGTGTAAAAAAATCTGGTGTGTGAAAACACATCTGTATTATTTCTGCATTCTCTCTGTACTAAACTTCCTTTACCCCTTAATAGGGTGAGGAGTTTGGAAGGCTATTTAGCTGCCTTCATTTTGCCAGTTATACCAGTAGATAGGGAATTAAATCTAAGAATTAGCCATAAAAGAGATTATAGTCCAAAGAACCCTTTCAGCAAACAGCATTCAGACAAATTGAAAACTAGTCAGTTCTGCTGGTATCCTGTGGATTGGAAGAGAAATTATAATGCCCCATTATAGAAAATCAGTACTTTTTGAGACCCAGAAAGGAGTTTTAAAAAGATGAGAAGCTAGAGTTGATAAGGATTTTTGGAACACACAAGTGACTGACAATCATTCATTTTGCCTTCAGTATTGTGCAACAATGGTAATTTTAGCAACATCTGATAGTCTCCGTAGTTAGGAGTATCTAAATATTTTCATTATGAGCAACATTTGTCAGACATGAAGGCTTTTGCTATTTCAAGCTGTGTAAGTATGTAATTTTAAAGCTGTAATACCACCATCAGTGCTTAACTTCTTGGTCACCCCACAAAATTCATGAAGTCATTTAGATCTGAATTGGAAATTTATGATGTTGCTGAAGTACCCACAGAATCATCATGAATTGTCACTGAAAAAAGTTAAGCTACTGGGAAAGACAGGAAAAAAAATATTTTTTAACACCAGAATAGAGCATGCAATTTTATTTTCATTATTGTCTACCAAAGATTTTTTTGTTCTATATATACTACTGCTGAAATAATATCAGTATCAATTCTATAACACCATGATAGATCACCAACTGGTCAGTCTTAATGCTTTCGCGAGAAACCAGCTCAGCAAGTCTGGCAAGTTATTTAAATTGCATGTCATCAGAGGCTTTATAAAGATGAGTGAAACTGCCATTTTCTGGTAACAATGGCAGCAGGTAAGTCTCTCAGGAATTTTTTAAAGATTTGTCAAAAATGTGTTCCCTCAAACAGGAAAAAAACTTTCACAGAAATTCCATGGGTGAATATGAGATATCTCTACATCTCTAAGGATAGCAGCAGTAATTGTATAAGTATTAAAACATAAAAATCCCATATTGTCAATCACACATTTAATACCATGCTTATTTCTATTCCTGTGCCACCCTTTCCTCCTTTTTTCTCTTTCTCCTTCTCCTTTTTCTTTCTTTTCTTCTCCTGGAATCTTGACACTTACACTGATAGAACTGTTAAAGTTACAATGTGCTTCAACAAATTATTGTGACATTTATTTTCTTTGTCTTTTTTAAAATGTATCATAATTACTCTTACTAAATCAATAATCTTAAGCCTAAAGATGTAATTATAATATCAGGCACCACTGCATAAAATAATCAGGACTAAAAATAAGACTCTGATTAGCTGTAAGGTTTACTCTACCAAAGTTCCGTTTTCATTTTTCAAAATACTGTTTTCCATGTACTTCTGTGTTTGCTTCTATGCAAGATGTATACTGCACTTTGCAAGCAAGAGAATAAAGGAAAATCAAAGAAATGCCCACCTTAGCGTTGTTAAAAAATACTGCACATATCATCCACTGCATTTATGATTGACAGTTCTTGAAACTAAGATTGACAACATGTAGGATGTAATGAGTGGGAAGACGACTGGAGTGTTCAGCTTATAAAAGAGAGGTCTGCCTTCACAATAGCACTAGAAGTTGTTACAGTCATCTGTTACTGCATTTGAAGAAGCATATGATAAACAGTGTCTAAAAAATCCCAAAATTATGCAAATGCCCACTTTTTAAAATTATGGATTGTATTTATGGATCTCCACGTTCACCATATTGCTTTCTCAGGGCAGTGCTGTACTAATGATATTTTTTCTTAAGAAGTTAATAGACAAAGAACAGGGAGAAGACAGATAGTAATGGCCAGTGAACAGACAGTAATTTGAGACTGTGCCCACAGTACTACGTAAAAACCAGTCAAGGAATGAGAACTGAGAGCTTCTGAGTTTCTGAGGTCAAGTGAAAAGGACTAGCTAATTTCCATACTGGTTAGAGATAGGCAGTCTTGCATAGCTTTTCCTGATCCACGCTACATAGTGCTTGATTTTGTCTTTTAGCAAAACTTTGAAGGCCCTGAGAGATCATCTTTAATTTACATGTCTGGGGGATAGAGGCAGGTGGATTTGCCCCGTCTTCACCCAGATTAAAATGTGAAAACTGTCTTGCAGCTTCCTAGAGTAACAATTTATATGAAGAAACTCAGAGGATCCTATTATTGGAAGTTTTGAGGTGTGACGTGCATTTGTGATGAGTGACTGTGAGAAGTTTGTGAGGACTGCATTTGACGACTCTGTAAAATATATGGAGGAAGAACTGGTGGAAATCTGACAGAGTTTTATCTATACACACTTTTGAGATTTGCTTATGAAAAAAAATGTCTCCAAAAGCTTGTGCAGGACTTATCTTAAAAAGAGGTGTTTGGAGCAGTCTAAAGCAACTAAGGAAAGAATTATCAAATAAGGAGGTGTAGATGTACAGAGGTCTAGTGCTTAAACAACATTCCTGTTTCATTTATTAGGACAGATGGAACTGTAGATACCAGGAGTCATGAGAGGGTTCTTTGCCCATAGTGCATGGAGTAAATTAGCATTGACTCATAGGCTAACAACGATAATGCACAAGCCTAAAAAAAAAGTCACATTATGACTCAAAGCCACAGAGTTCTGTGTTCTCACACTTCTATCCCACTCTCTTTTTCAGGTAGAGAAATGCACCAGTATATATCAGTCGTGTAATTAGAGTGCATTACTTTTCAGGACTCCTATGTATTGGAGAGTTCTATACCATTTATGGTTAATTTTCTAGTTCCACCTGCAAAGAGGGCAAACCAATGGTTCTGCAGCAGCTCCTTGCTTCCATACTTGCTAGCAGTTATATAGGCAGCAAATGTAGGCAGTATGAATGCTGAACAGCCTCATAATTCCTGGTGTGGGCACAAAGCCAGGATCACAATCTGGCTCTTCAAGACTTGACACATTCTCAGAACACTGTAATACAGTATTGTTATTTATAGAATTTTGGACCTGTTTAAACTTTTCTACTTTTATATCAGAGGATAAAACCTGAAGATGTCTTCTATAATCTATAAGACATGGTGTATCTTTCTGCAAACTCTGATAATTATTAGAGAGTACAAATTACTCTAGACCTTTCACATTCCTGTGCCATAGCAATGTTATTTTATCCTATGTATTTTGCTGGTTCTCAGCAATAAAGGAAACTAATTTGATCATTATCTCAGGATTTCTTTCTTTTTCTTATACAGAGCCAGTATGCCCCTTAACTTAGATATGACACAGCAAAATGGGGCAAAATCAAACAGAGGGTATAGTTTAAAAAATGCTAGAATAGTATTTGTGCTTATTTTGGTGTGAAATTGGTTCTTGAGAATTAAAAGATTAATTTCCCATACATAACAGAAATTTTATTGGAACAATTGTCCTGACACTTTTTAGAATCTTAAAACATGGTTTACTCTAAGTTATGACAGTGATTATCACACTTTATGTAAGACTGGACTGAGATGTCTTTGTGTTTCATGGGACTTTAAAAAACCATATTTTGCATGCAAATATTTGTTTTAAAAAGATGGTGAAATAGCCAATTGAAAAGATTCTGAAGAAAACTCACATGCACATAGATCCTGGAAAAAAGCTTGTAGGCAGTGTGTACCTGTTTCTACTTGTTAGAAAGAATCAAATATATTTATAAAACAAGCTTGTTATTGTTCATTACTGAAATAAAAATGCAGGGTTAGGAAACATGGCTCTAACCTCTGCTTCTGTCTTGTTTGACTTGAATTAAATTTGACAAGATGTGCAGGCATTGGGTCAATCAGACAACAGAGAGGAAGACATGAGCTGAGACTAATTGTCCTTTGGTCACCATTCTCAAGAGGACTCATAATGTTTAGTGGAAGCACAAGAGAAAGGATGAATCTACCTTCAAGGCACCAGCTAGCCATTGACATTTGCAATAACACAGTATAATTTTAATGGGGACAAATGACTTTGAAACTTTTGCACCTTGCTATCTGGAGTGCAGTTGCAGAAACAAGGTGCATGGAAGGAACACTTCACATTCTTTACTCCCTGGCTAGCAATTCAGGGAAAGAGGTTTTGGTGTTTATTTATCTCTGAAGAAAGGCTTTTGAGGGAAAAAAAAGTTTCTTTTTCTTTGACAACTTTATCAGTTGGTCTAATGAGCAAAATAACTTTTCTCCATAACTTTTGCCCTTTTCTTATACTGCAGAGTCCAGGAAAAAAAAAAAAAAGGGAGAAAGGTTATCTCGTTTATTTGCCTTTCCTTATTCATAGAGGTAAGCAGCATACAACCTCAGTTTATTACAAGTGTTCTCAGGTAATTCCATACATTTTTATTCTAAAGTATGAAATATATTTATACTTTTTAATAATAACAGGGGTTAATGAAGACATATAATATGTAAATACTAATGTTACCACTCACAGAAAAGGCAAACCCTTAAATTCATGCCCATTTGCTTTATTGTGTGCCAATGCAGGAAACAAGGGGACAAATACAACCATTTTCCTCTAAACAGGCTACTTATCTTGCTCACTTACCTGACAGCAGGCAGACACAGAAAGATATTATTAGCATAGAGCAAAACAAACTGTACAGCAGAAGAGGGGAAGAAGCTGATCATGGTGGAGTCATGATCCCATTTCTTCTTTGAAATGGTGCTGTGTATACACAGGTTGGTTTTAAGCTTGTGCTCTAATCCCAGATTTATTACAAACATCTGTATCTTGTAGATTCCATCCAAAACAATCTCCTAAAAAGCTACTATATTGACTTTTGGACATGTTTACATATTGGGAGGTGGGGGCATTTGTCAGATATTTACTAACAAGTAATGAAGATTTATACCATATCTAAGAATGGGCTAGATTCAATAATTTTTCATTCTCTGACATTCTAGCATTTGGGAATTTTTAAACAGGTGATTAATTTTTGCAAAGGAAAAATACTGTCGATAATCAGAGTTGGATAACAAAACATACCAATTCTGCATAGATTTTGACAAAGTTTATGCTTAAGGAATAATTGAATATACTAGTAATTGTTAACTTTGGAAAATGTCTCCATTTATCAGTGCAGTGATCCCTCAGATACACTCAGAAATGGTATAAAATTGCAACAATTTTAAAAATTATTGCTCAGATGCATATATATTGCATAAGACTTCTATTTGGTAGACTTAATAATGTATTTTTTAAACATTTAAATTTTTGTCTTTCATTCTGTTGCCTAACTCAATTAAATACAAGTGATTGAGGACTATGTCCTATTTTCCATTGCCTTATGCATTTGTGCTATTTTTTAATCAAATGAAAGATGAATTAAAAAAATTCAGTCATAGTATAGTCATAGGCTGATGAAAAAGTAGGTGTCCAAAATCCATTTGAATATGCATAGAATCATTGTCCTTTTTTCCTAGGACTGCGTTTTTCCTTCTTTCCCGCTGTTCTTGTATGCTTGACTCTTCACTGTACAATATTATTTAGATATACTTGATCTGAAAGATAACCTAATCTCCTGCTTCAAATTACTTGCTTGTTTCTAAAAATATTTTTGAAAAATATCAGTGAATTTCTGAATGATGTTTGTTCTTCTGAAATCTTATCAAGGAGACCTGAAGTCCTACCTGATTTCTAAACAGCTGTTCCATATGTCTGTGTCGTTTTACAGCCTGACTTTGTAGGCATCTAAAGGATTAGTTGACATCTTTGCTGCTTTCACACAGTTTAGTGGTATTTATTTTGGGGACATAAGTATCTATTTCATACTTATGTCTCTACCTGACTAGGGCACAAGAAAATAAACACAGATCTATAGGTGCATTCTGAAAGAACACCATGATCCTGATCTTTTAGCTTCTAGCACTGTTCAGCTTCTTCACAATCACTGTCTGCTTTTAGCATTTTTCAGAGAAATCTGAGTTTCCTTTTTCATTTTAATCATCTTGAGGCAGAAAAAAATTCTTCTAAATTTTGGAAAGCCACCTTTTAATCTCTACTGAACTGTAAATAAACTGTAAATAAACATAGTACTGAAAGAATTTATCTATTAGACTCCAAATAGCTAAAAAGGATCTTAGCAAATATTCCTTTCCTTTTTCCTATTCTTGACCTAATATAATACAAAACATGTATTATAATTGATGGCATATAGGCTTATTTTTTTTTTTTTTAGTTTTAATCCTCCCAAGACAGGAGCCTAGCTCCTTCAAGTGTCAGGTTTCTTGCCCTTTCAGCCTTTTCAGTATTGTCTTAAGGCATACATTTATTTCCCCTGCTGTTAAAGCAGACACAGAACACACCTCTCCAAATTCCCAGGAAGGTGCTCTAATATGAAGTATTAGACAAGAGGTAAAAAAGCACAGGTGCATATCCTTTGAAAGAGCCACCATCCATCTTAGAAGAAGCTGAGACAGATTAGATCCTGAGCAGAAAGAATTCCCTAATGGAAAATCCAGATAGGTATCTATCTTAGATATAGTGTGCTATACATTAGAGGGGTTTTGAAGTTAATATAGCTGTGATGGGCATTCTCAGAAATGCTACTCCTTCTTCACTGATGAACTAGAGATTTTAAACCTTGCCTTCTGAGAATTAAATTTTTCCTCGTCTTTCCTGCAGAGACAACCACCTAAAATTTAGATCTATCAGCTTAAAACAGTCATCTTGACCTCCAGCCTCTTTTTATATTTTCTTTATTCATACTTTATTTCCTTTTGAAACTAATTTGAGCTTGAATTTTGAGAATAATGATCTTTTCAAGTTTCATCACCACAGGATAAAGGCTTTAATGATAACATAACAAATAGTTCCTTAATTTTCTTAAAAATGACAGGAAATATTTCAATATTCTACAAGTATTCTGCAATACCAGACACTTTTCTATTGTTAATATGCTCTTAAGACAAAGAGTAGTAAATGCAGCTGTCTTTCATCTGAAGCCAAAACCAGTTCTCATCTAGAAGAAAAAGGTAGCATTTCCTAAAACTTATCTGTATCGATACTTAAAATACCTCAAAAATTAGCAAAAACCAGTTAGCTTAAAAAAAAAATAACGTACGCTATTTAAGTGCATTTTAGTCGACAAAAGTACCATTGACTAGATCAAATGTTGGCAAAAGCTCCATGAAATTTGAATAATTTTTCCCCTCAGCAGTCAGTATTTCACTTAGCACTACTCTGTAGTGAGCAAAGGAAAATTGCTTCAACATTTCCAGTTATCAGTTCTCCATGGAACAACAAAGAAAAAGGATGTAATTTGTGTCTTTTTTTCTTTTTTTTTTTAGCCTAAGAAAAAAATAATGGCATCAGTTAAAGCTGAAATCTGGGCTTTCTTTCTCTGCTTTATATTCTCTAGTGACATTTTGCTATTATGCTTCATGTATAAGTGTAAAGAACATCTTATATTCAGGTACGCCATCTACATGGATGGTATACACACACTGAACAATTTCATAGGGAATTGACTTGATTTTTTCCTTTGTTTTTCTTCTTTAAATATTAATAAGTTCATCTTTTATAAATAGAGTATACAACTGCTCTCTAAGTATTGAAAAGGATTACATTTACTGTCTAAAGGTAAAGACTTTCAAAATCACTGCGTCCCTTGAACAAGTTAGAGGTGGTTGTTTTCTTCAAAGTAGCTGGCTACCTTTTTGTTTGTTTTGAATAAATTGCTTTCATTAAATTGTACATTTGTCCTATTTTCTGCTGTTCTAGTGCTGACAACCCTGGACAATTTCTTTCTTCTTTCAGTCACCTTAAAACTCAATGAGACCTCTATTTATGGCTTGAATTTAGGAATATGAATTACAAGCTGTCATGCTTATAGTATGAGAAAGCTTACTGCCTGACTTTTAGAAAAGACAGAAAGAGTTTGTGTTCAATAGGTTTTTAGCAGCCTTAGAAGATAGCATTTGTTTATCCAGTTCTATGCATAAAAATATTTCCAAAAAAAGTGAATATTACCAGACCATTGTTCTTCATAATCCTAAATCAAGAAATAACAGCACGTTTCTTTATGGCAGAATAGATAATTGAATGGCACTATTTGATTCTACTCTGATGTTATCCCTTTTCAGATCATTATCTTCAGCATGAGCTTCACTGCTTTATCAGCTGCAATTTAAAATACAGGTGCTTTTAATGTTCTTTCCAAGGCTTAGCTGATAATATCAAGTAAAGTGAATTTGAGGTTTAGTACAAATAATTCCTCTTACCTGAACAATCATTCTTTGAAAGATGCAAATAAAAATGAGAGTTAGAAGTTATGTTCACTACATACTAATGTTCAGTTTTATAGTAATGTTGCTCCAGAATAAAACCGATATTTTTCTGTTAGTACCATTGCACAGTTTTACTGATGGTACCATTAGCAGCATACAAAAACATGACACTGACAAGGGAAGAAGAAGGATGTTAACTCAGGGACTCATATTTTTTTGAATGTGAAAAAAACCCCAACATTGTGAGGTTCTGCCTATAGTGCAAAGCAGATACATGTGTGGCTGATGTTTTTGGCAGCACTTCATAGCCTTCATGGGAGCATCTTGGCCAGGCCAACTGTCCCATGTTCACACTACTGCCATTCAGCAGGGCAGCTCTTATTATTTTCAGCTCCAAAGACAAAAGGTCTTGTACCAAGGAGTGCTAAAGACAAAGCTTTGCAGCATCCCTCATGCTTTGGGATTGAGTGGCCAGCTATGGGGCATTCATAAGTTTTACCTTCACTTATCTCATGTTCTATATCTTAAAATGAAGGTGGATTATTTCATTTCAAGATATCAAAAATGAGGAAAAAAAGCAGATATTTTCTTAGACTACTGGAATTGCATCTTCTGTCTTTGACATAGTATTTCTTTAATTGTCCTAGGAAAGTAGCTTAAACTAAGTTTTTAGTAACAGCATAACTGGAAATCTTGAAATATGAACTTCTGAGGAGTCTCACCTGCAACTGAAATGAGATCTGTTTGGAACATGTGAAGTGTGACAAAATACAAGGCACTCTGAAGTTCATACAATGAATATCATATTTGATCACCCAAAATTTATAGATGTTTCTTAAATACTGTGTTTCTTTTCACTACCTGACACCTATTCCTAATCTTTCATTTCCTCATATAGGGGTTGTGAAATAACTAAAATAAAATTGTGGAATATTCTATTAATTCAGAAAGTCCAATAAGTAAATAAATAATTCTCATTTTGTAAAAAAATCAGCAAAAAAAATTGGTCTGCAGTAAATAATTTGCAGTAAATAATTTTTAGATCATTCGTTAGAAAGACAAAAGAGCTAAAGAGAGACAGAAAGAGCTAAATTCAGGCTGCTTATTGAAGAGCTTCCCTCTCCAATGTCTTACAGTCTCTGTTCCCTGATTCTGGTTTTCCTACTCAGCAGTTTCCAGTCAGACCAGTACAATTCTCTGCTAGGTCAGGTTAGGATTAAGTAAATTCTTTCATAGTATCCTATACGGTACTGTGTTTTAATTTTATGTCCAAAACTGTTGACTAGTACACCAATGTTTTAGCAATTGCTGATTAGTGCTTACAGAATGCCAAGAACCTCTGTTTCTCACTCATCCCTGCCCAGAGTGGGCTGAGGGTGGGCAAGAGGCTGGGAAAGGAGAAAATCAGGGCAGCTGACCCCAGGTAACCAAAGGAATATTGATGGCATATGACACGGTGCTCAGCAATACAACTACCTTGTGGGGAGTTGTTTTTCAAAGATAGCTGGTGGACTCTCTGGGAATTGATCAGCTGATGTGAGATGGTAAATGCATTTAAACCACTTGTGTGCTGGTCTTTCTTTTCTTCAACTATTAAATAGTCTTTATCATGATCCATGAGTTTTTTGTCGTTTTTTTCCCTTCTGATTCTCTCCTGTATCCTGATGGGGTGGAAGTGTTAGAGGGAAACTGCACATGGACTTTGTTGTTGCTCAGCAAGGAGTCAACTTACTATGAATTCTAAGTAATTTGTTTTATTTATTTATTTATTCATTCATTATTTATTTTAATATTTCTGTAAGGATTTGTAGGAGTCTAATGTCTTCTCCAGTCCAAATCCCCCACATATTTTAATCAAAGGTGTTAATCTTTTATAATTTCTTTTTATCAGTGATGTGGATGGTACAAGAGAAGCAGATTCTCGTCTTTTGATTCAAGCACTGGGGCTTAGTCCAGAGCAGATGAGAGCAGGAAAAATCCCCCTGTTCTCTTCTACCCCAGAGCTGGATGTCAATTTCCTGCATATGTTGGTGAATGAGCAGCCTGATCACACTTGGAACTGTGATAAGTGCATATTTGTTGAGGAGAAAAATAGTCAGAAACTTATTAGCTAAGCACTATCAAGTACTCAGCAGCATGAAGAATAATTCTTGCATGCTTATGACTTTTCCAGACTTGGCAGAATTTGTTTTCAGATCTATATCTTTGCCTAAAGCCTAGTACCTCCTGCCAAATTTCCAAGTGGCCTGACTCTGCTTTCATCTTCAGTGGATTTCCTGCTTATGCTTGAGTAACGACAGGAGTCCCTTGCTCATTCACGCAGATCTTTTGCCCCTTGCAGGGGATTTTCCTGCCAGCCCAATCAGAAATCGCTTCCATTCCCTTCCCGTTTCTAAGGTCCCTTGTTTTGCCTGGTGGTGAGAGGGTGGGACATCCATTGTTTCTTGTGAAGTGGACGGTGGGTGCATTTGTCTGAGGTGTGGTAGAGTGCAGCTCCCCCAGAAAATCTCTTCCTCAGAGTTCTGAATAGCTCCAAGACACAGCCTAACATGTCTTTCCATTTCATCTCTCATCCCTGCCACTAGGCTGAGCTCATTGTTGGACTGATGGCATCTCACACAGCTGATCTCTCTGCTGCCCTCAGAGAGCAGTGCCAGGCTCTGGCACTCCCTGCAGCCTGGGACCTGGATCCTTGCATGCTCTTGTAATTGTTCCACCTGGGTCACCACAGCCTTTGTGGTGTGTCTAGAGAAATAAACTTTTGTCTGAGTGAACACCATACCTGAGCTCTCCCAACAAGAGGGATCACCACCAACTGAGCTAATTATTTGAGCTGACAAATAGATAATTATTATTTTAAAAAAAACCCAAATAATTTTTTTTAAAATCCCCCCAAAAAACCCCAAAATAACAAAAACAAAAACCAATCCCCTTGCAAATCATACCAACCAACCAACCAACCAAACAACAAAAAAACCCATACAAAACTTGCCTCCCTTTATTTCCTAATAAATTTTTTTATCAAAATGCAATATTTAGCATACTAATAAGTATTATAAAATATCTTAAGACCAGAAGTAGCAGAAATCATCGATGCTGGATAATGCTAGCAATCCTGTCAGTTTGAGAAGGACTTCTTATGAAATATAATCAACTAAGGTTGCAATATCTATCATTCCAGAGGCCCTTCTGAGGGCATAGAACTTCCCTAGTTGAAGCACAGTTAGGAAGACTTATATCTGATAATTTGCATCTTTCATACTGAGTTTAAATTTTTCTGCCTCACCTGCTCCTACAAATGTAGATTATCTAGTTTTCTATTATGTAAAAAATCAAAATTACTGTTCTATTCAGGAATCAAGGATATCTTCCTCATCTGAGGAATATTGAGGTGTCAAGGATCATGCAACTTCCTAAGGCTGAGTACAAATATTCAACTATGGACATTCTTCAGTCTCCTTGTACTTTTTATTTCACAGACAGGTAAACAGAAAGTACAGATTTTAAAATGCTCAACTGAATTAAGTATGTTCTCACGAGTACTGGATTTTAGAGCTAGGTCCATGAAGAAAGTGTGCTGCAACGATGAAAAATTTCGGTGTCTAATATACAGATATATGATTTAAGGAATTGACTATGATTCTTTAAACAATACTGTCTTACTAGTGCCAGTAACAGTCAGAATATTTTCAACATAAAATAGATTATATTATGGATAAAAAAAGTAATTTCTACAAATACATAATAAACTTAAGCTTTAGTCTTGCAAGGAGGCACTTGTGTGGCTTCATATTCCCATTTAAAAATTAGTTTAAAAATCTGGTGAAAAGTGTGAAAAATTATTGTTACATCTATTTACTATTTCAACACAGTAGAAACATCTCCTTTGTAGTCTCATTACATAGTGATTAAAGGATGAAAATATAATTGAACTTTCAAGGTATTAGTTTACAATGAATTTTTTGTAGTTATCAGGGCAAAACTATAATTACATAGAAATTAATTTTTCTCTTCAGGATATGAAGTGACAATGAGTGCTTTTGAATGAAAAGGATGGGAATAAGTTCTAATACCAATTCTCTGAACAACAAGCAGCCGTAACTCAATATATGTAAAAAATAATGAAACCAAGCTGAATAGTGTAAACTTCAGTGAAGAAGTTATCTCTTGAGATGCAGTCTTCTTGCAAAGCTCTTGAATGATTAATGGAAATGGTATTTCACTTGTGGTTGTTTTTGAAGTGGGTCAAGAACACATATGTTTATAACACACACAGAAATGATGTTAAATTTTAAAGTTATGAGCGATTCACAAGAGCCAGACATATTTAGGATTAAAACCTTGACTATGTCCACAGTACATTCCCCCTGTGCCTTTATAATTGCAATGTTGTTAAGGCTAGAAATCAGTGCTTTTATGTTACAAGTTAAAGATTAATTGGAAGCCTTATCTTTGAATTTTCTTTCTTTCTTGGGTTAAAGGCAAATCATTAAAACAGTATGAATGCATTTCCTTTTCCTATATAAATTTCCTTTTATTAATAGGAAAGGGGAAATGGAAGGGAAAAGGGGGAAAGGGAAGGGAAAATGGAAGGGGAAGGAAAATTCTAAAACAAATGTATGCTCTATGTATTCAGTTAGGGGGTATATTTATTTTCTCATTGAGAATAATTTGATTTTAGAATTTGTAAAAATGTAGTGTTAGTATAATTTGGATAGGAAAAGTCACTCTCTCTTTGTACAAGTAAATAGTCCAGGGTTTAGCCACACTGATTCTAACAATGCACAAATAACCGCTTTAACTGAATTCAGCTCAATAAAAATAGTTTTAATCTTTATCTCATTATTGCTTTTGACTTTGTTGCTAGTGCCAGTTATTACTGGTCAATATCTATTGCAATTATTGTCAAGTAAGAAGAAAAAACTAAGACTGTAATGGAATATGATCTTTTGGAACTTATTCAGTATTATGGTTAATTTTATTTTCAATATCTTCTTTTTACTGAATATTTTAAGTTATTTTATTCAAGTCAGATAGCAATAAAATCTCCTAAAAGAGGAATTCCCTTCAAGAGGCAAATTGTTTGGATCTGTATCTTATCTTGTTGACGAGGTAATGTTTCATGTTTAGAGAATGTCAAAATAATATTTATTCCCACCACACCAGTTTAACTATTTTAATTTTTTTTATATATGTGTCCATATGTAAATATATCTTCTGCTTATATTGAATTGTCATTGTTGAGCTACAGATGTGATTAATGAATCACTCCAATTCATGTCGTATTTCTCTTTCGTGAGAAAAACTTTTGAATGAAATAGAATAAATTATTTAACATTTTATCTCAGGAATGTTGCTGTCAGTGGTTAATTACATCAGCAGTCAGCACATACTTATTGATTGTAAATAATATTTTATTATATCAACACTTTTTTTTTCTATAACATTTTACACATAATCTGGAAAATCTGGAAGTATGTAAAGCATTATAAGGTTTGACTGAGGAGTAGATTGACAATTATCTGCACACAAAAGCCACCGTAACATACATGGAAAGCTGAGTCTATGACCTAATTGCTTTAATAGCTGTTAAAAATACTGCCCAAACCAAAAGGCTCAGTTAGGTAGCAGTTCTATCCTGCAGGATGGGACATGGAAGAGTTGTCAGTGAAGAGTCTGAATCACTCAGGTGGATGGCAGATACGGCTGAGAAACATAGCAAGAAAATGGGTCTAACAGCAGACAAAAATGGAGGCTGGGCTGCCTGTGTCTTTATCTAGATGTGAAGCAAATGTCAAGCATAGGCAGGAGAATATGCACTCTTTGTTTTTCTTGTTCATGTCAGTGAATATCCCTTCTGCATGCAAATAAATCACCTTTTGTTTTCAGAAGGGTGTATATTCTGATTTTGGGATACTCGGATTTTCTGCTGCCTTACAGGTTCCAAGTCCTGAACTTGGCTGATTCTATTTGGAAATATAAGAGGTATATATTGGAAGTACAATCAAAGTTTGCTCTTTTGACCCAAAAATAACCAGTAGAGGCCCAGTCTTTTGAAAAGGATGCTTTCACAAAAGTCTGAATGAAGTTTTGGATAACTTAGAGATCACAACAAAAGATTAACTTTCAATTTATCTCTTCATGAAGTTACTAGAATGACTTGAAAAACAGAAAATGATTGGTTGCTCTTTTGGTATGTGCAAACCAAGGGACATCCATCTTTGGCCAAAGAAATGTATCTAGCTTTCTGTATTGGGCACCTTCTATCAGACCAAGATCAATGTCTGCAGCTGCCTGCTGCAGAGGAGGAGAAAATCCTTTAGACATGGCATCTGAACACACAGGCTATTTCTGACAACAGATACTGCTCTCTTCCCAGCTTTTCAGAACTTCCCAAAATACAAATTTTTAATAAAGTTTTCTATAGGCTAGAGTGGGACAAGAGAAAGGCAGAAAATGAAAGCTTTAAGAGAAAAAAGAAAAAGATCTTTTAAAACCGGCAGAAACTTAAACATTGCACAGCTCAGTGTCTAGGCTGTGAGTTGATCAATATATAAAACTCTTCATAAGTAGCTGGCAGGTGAGATCAGAGTAAGTATATAAAAGTACAAAGGATGGATGTTTATAACAAGAACAGGGACCAGACACATCAATGCCTCCTTGCCATTTTTGCAATTAAACATAAAAGAGATATTTTAATCATTGTGCAACAATTAAAATGCATCTTTAAAAGTAACCAGATCAGATTAACTCTGAAATAAAATAAGAAGCTACTAAATAAGAACTCTCAATGTAGGTCTTTCTCACAGATCATTTTCTCCTATTCTGAAACAGATATGCTCTCCATAAATCTTGTGAAGCTAATGAGATTTATGAGTGCTCGTCAGCCTTAAAATTAGGCTACTTAGGTTTTCATATGCCTATAAGCCTCCTTTTCCCACCCAAATTTTGACATTTCCATTTCAAAATTAGCTTAAAATCATATTTGCTGGGGGGCTTAACCCCTTTCTCTTTTATGCTTTCAAAATTTACATTTCTAACATTAAATATCAGTTTCAGAAGATGTTGAATCAAAGCCCAATATATGTTTTGTTTTGCGTTTAGTGTTATCTTGAATCTTAGAAGCTTTTTTCAATGTGAACTCCCAACTGATTCGTAATTAACAAACAAACAAACATTAAGGCCCCCTACAGCATCAGAATGATCAGCTAGCTTGACACTAGGTGGCAGACAAGACAACTAGGAAGACCCTTGAGCAAACTATCCATACCTCTGTATTCTGGTGAGATTCCTTGATGTCTTGGGTTTTAGCTTTTAGATTTTTTTAGACTCTCTGCTGCTTGATGTATCTGCACTGTATTGTACACCGTCCAAGGTATATCCTTTCAATAAATACCTATTTTATTCCTTTTGCTCTGTTTGTCTCTGTTCCAGGTCAACCATTCTAGGCATCACCTCCCAGTTTAACACCACCTAATATATAGGCAACAAAATCAAGGAGTTAGTACTGCAAACGTGCTAATTGCAGCACAAACTTCTTGCACACACTATTGACTAACTATATCTTTTAGTGCTCGTGCTAGTGCTTTGAAGAATGAATAATACTCTGAGAAACCTTTGTCTTTTAAGCCATGAAAAAGTACACATTGATATAAAAAATTGTTTTGTTAGCAGTTTAATTATGAATATTATGTAGATACATGTGAAAGAATCTATATTTCATAATATATGAGAAACAATGCCCAGCTAAAACTTCTTGTTATATATTTATATATATATACTGTTATATAAATCTATCTGTATATCTATATATGTGTGTGTTCTATCTATTGGCCTATAGTCAACTTATTGGCAAATGTTCTAGGATCTGCTCCCCAATGCATTCAGAGCAATGCATTCCAAGTAAGACAAAATCAGACAAAAACACATCAGGAGGCCTGTGTAGATCAACAAGATCAAATTCAAACACAAAAATGAAGGCTACAGAGGGTGGAATCAAGGACAGATAGCCTGGGATGAATACAGAGAGATTAACTGAGCAACCAGGGATCAGAATACAAACGTTAAAGACCTGATGGAATTCAATCAACACATGAACATCAAAGGCTACAAGAAAAGCTTCTGTAGCTATGATGGTGATGAAAGGAAGATTAGGGAGTGTGGACTCTCTCTATAAGGAAATGGAAGACCTGATTACCCAGGAGATGAAGTCTGAGTTACCCAATGACTTTTCTGCCTTCGTGTTCAACAGCAAATGTCCCAGCCATGCTGCCTGAGTCACAGGACTCAGACTGAGAGAATGAAAGATCTCCCAGTGTGGGAGGAGACCGAGTTTGGGACCACCTAAGGAACCTAAAAGTGCACAAAACCATGGGACCTGATGAGATGCTTCTGTGGGTACTGAGGCAGCAGGTAGATGAAGAGGCTAAGCTGATATCGATCATATTTGAGAATTTTTGCTGCTCCAGTGAAGCTCCCACTGACTGGAAAAGGGGAAATTTTACCCCCAGTTTTAAAAAAGGATAAAAGGAAGACCCAGAGAGCTACAGGTACCAGTCTCATCTTCATGGCTGTTAAGATCATGAAGAAGATCTTCCTGGAAAGAATGATAAGGCATGTGTAAAATAAGGAGGTGATTGATGATAGTCAAGATGGCTTCAGTAAGAGCAAATTGTGCCTGATGAATTTGGTGGTTTTCTATGACATGGTTAAGGCATTGGTGAATATGGAAAGAGGCATTGGTGAATATGGAAAGAATGGCTGATGTAATCTATCCAGAACAAAACAATTGAACAAAACATTTAACACTATCTTACACGACAACCGTGTCTCTAAACTGGGAACATGGATTTGACAGATGGAATATGTGGTGAATAAGGAATTGGTTGGATGGATGCACTCAAAGACTTGCAGTCAATGGCTTGATGTTCAAGTAGAGACCAGGCATGAGTAGTATTCCTCAGGAGTCAGTATTTGGGCTGGCACTGTTTAATGTCTTTGTTGGTGATGCCATTGTGGGATGAGTGCACTCTCAGTGCTCAACAGCACCAAGCTGTATGGTGCAGTCAGCATGCTGGTGGGAAGGGATATGTCATCCAGAGGAACCTTGACAGGTCTGAGAGGTGAGCTTGTGCACTTTTCATGCATTTCAGTAAGGCCAAGTGCAAGGTCTTGCATCTGGGTCAGGGCAAACCCAAGTACAAATAATGGGCTGGGTGAAGAGGGGATCAAGAATAGCCCTGAGGAGGAAGACGTGGGTGTATTAGTGGATGAGAAATTCAATATGACGTGGCAATGTGCTCTTGTTACATAGATATAGATGGAGACTCACTGAAAAGTTTTAGCTGGGCTTTCTACCATGTTTTTATTGAATGGTTATATAATATTTTTTCACTGTGGCAGTGAAAATGTCTGTATATTGCTTCCTTTTTTATTATTTTTAAAATTTTGAACCATCTGTTGAATATGGTGATTGACCTTCCATGAGAATATGAATAAATTACATAATTAGGTCCTATGAACAGAGGAAGAACTTTGCTATAAATAAGCTCATAGAAATAAAAATTTGCTAATATAATTAAAAATTTATCACAAACATTAGTGGACATATTAACAATATTGATAAAAAAATTTAAAAGAAAATTACTTCCAGATTATTTTGACTTTTTTTTTTCACACCAGGAATGCAAAGTTATTAGTCCCAGGGGACTAAGTCTATAATCTGATTTCCAATTCTAAACAAACTGTGTTGAGTAATAAACTTGTAATGAGAAAACAAACAAATTAAACTGTCTAAAAGGTCTGATCTTTCAATAGATTTTTTTATTTTAATGAAAAAATCTATTGAGTGAAACTTGATATTTTCTTGCTCTCTTAGTTTTGAAGATACCTAAACACACACAATATCGCATCCTTTTTAGCTGTCAGCAAAACCAGTTGAAAAAGCATCAATAATTATTGAATTTATATAAAAGATAGCTATCCAAGTGATCTCGGACCTTTTCAAAAATATACATAAGCAAAGAGAGTACTTTGGCAGTGGCCTTTTTTTCAGACAGTTAAAAAGGAAGATATTTGAAAGTTATCTAAAAATAATGCCTTCAATTTTCACGTCTAATTACCTGTTAAATATCAGGAATACTGTGAATTCATAGATAAAATCATTGTGAAGGTTAGATGGAACATAATCCAAAGACAAACAGGAGGTTTTCTCATTGTTTAGCATTATTCATTTCTGGACTGAACTCATTACCAGATACATCAATCAAGCAAAGGTATTTATCCAGTGAAGCTGAATGTATTTGTTGCATTCTGATACCAATTCATTTGAAAATATGTTGCATAACAAAAAGGGTAGAAGCTCAGAAAATACAGGCTCCTGCTCTGCAGCTTGTAGGATTTGATGCCTCTGTGTGTGTCTATTTGTAAAACTAAACCAGGCTGCAGATGCAGCTCATGTTAATAGTACTGAATTAGTTACCTCCACACCCAGGACAACTTTTCTCCATTTCCTCCTTTATGTTGCATGTGCCAACAACATCATTGTCTGCCACAGGCTTGCTTTACAACAGATTGTGCTGTTTTGCTCTTATGTTGCATTCATTTTGGCTTCCAAGTGGAAGTGCTACTAATGCATTTCTTAGGCACTTACTATAAAAACAATTTGTCCTGTTGGCAGTTTCATATACTCAGGAATTCTATGTACTTGTCTTCACTTTGCAGATCATCTTTTTTTGGCACTTAAATATCACAGGAGGAACTTCCTGACTGGAGATAGCACTTACCACATTACATGAGCTGTGCATTCTTTTTGGCTCTAGGGCTACACATAGAGACAAGAATCTGGCTCTAGCAGGCAAAACAAAAATGTATAAATTACATCAGCAGAAAAATTCAGGTCAATATAGTTTTGAGCTGCAGAAAAATCACGTGATTTTTACTAGCCCTGATGAGTTCTGTGGGTCCAGTATTTTGATTGGGTTTTTTTGGATTTTTTTTGTAGTGCAGTGTTATACAAGACCACATTTCTTTTCACTATAGATAAATTAGTGTTTACTTCTTCTTATGAATATAGTTCAGCTTCTAATTCTGTTCTAAATATTTTTCATTATCTTTCCATTGTTAAATAGAACTGATATTTTAAAATGAGACTTTTTTTCTTTTTTTTTTTTTTCCCCAGGTGTCATGTTTCCAATGAATATAAACCTAAAAGGATGAAATAAGACTGATTTTTACAACTAAAGCTTTCAACACAGGTAATTCTTATTTCATAGCATATATTTCGAAACGAATTTTTTTTTTCTGTGATAGATAATAGTTAATTAGGGTTACTTCAGAATGCAAATTAAGTACCTGCCTTATACTAAATACATAGATGAACATCCTTTTTGAGATCCCTTGATATGAAAGCAATCATCAGTATTAATTGATCATGAGGAAAGGTAGAGAAAAAGTCATGAAATGGTATGCAAGGCAGAGTAAAACTTTCAACTTTTCTACATATTATGCCCTTTTTGAGATGCTGGATGTCTAATAAAGCAGAAAACAGAACTAGCAAAGTGTATGCCGGTGATACAACACAACCTTCTCCTAAGATAAGAATTCAAAAATTAGAGCTAGAAGATGTGTAAAATCAAGGGAAGGGAGAAGAAAAACAATAATCTCCCAAGGGAATATAATGACAACGCTGGATGTAAAATTCACATGAAGAATAAGCCAGTATGTATTAATAAAGGGTAAGATAAATTTGTGTAGAATTTAATGAGCCATTTGTATCAGGCTCAGAGGAAAAGATATTCCACTTTCCCCTCCCTTTGTAAGTAAAACAATATAATATATGTTGGGGGTACGAAATAATATCAACAGTAGTAATAATAACAGAGAAAAAAAAGTATGCTGTCATTATCCAAGTAGCATATTTAAGTAGCAGTACTGGAAAGCAAGGAAGATGTGCTGGAAAGTAACTGCAGATGTGTTGCAGACGTGGCTGAATATCTAGGTCTGTACCACTACATATGTGTCATATGATCTTTCTCCGTTTGCTAAGATTTTGCTCCTCAGTAAACTCAGCCACTTGTTCATAAAGCAATAGCAGGTGAAACAATCACTGACAAGTGTATTGTGGAAACATCTCACAAAGTCCTCCTAGGGAGCAGATTTATAACACATTTGTTTGTATATACTTAAATTTGGCATATGCTTAAAGGTGGTGTATACTTAAAATGCTAAGTCCCATATCATGAATTTTTGATGTAGGAGTGCAATGAATTTCACACAGGTGAAAGTTAAGCTACTGTAGTATTGTAAAATATGAATCAAGCTAATAAATGAGTATACAAATATTTCAGTTTTCCAGAAACTCTTTGCTATGTTTTCAGAAGGTTCTTATTTTCATTCTGTTTATTTATTCCCTCAGTCCCTTAGAGAAATGTAGAATGGATTGTCCATTCAAAAAAGCTGTGTGAACTCAGCTACTCTTTGAATCTCAAAATAAACTGTAATTCAGAACTTCACTTTCACAGGTTATGCAATCTTTATCCCTAGGATATATCATAGGCCAAAAGACATCCTGACTCTGCTCATTCAGTTTCAAGAACCTGGAAGAGACAGGAAATTTGGAAACTGTGGAAACCCTCTAATCCATTAGTTCATCTTATTATTGAATGATAACCATACTTCTCAAGGTTAATTCTGCTTTTCAGTATCCTTTTTCTTAGCATTATGTTAGAATGATATTTTGTAAAATGTTGCTGCATAGATCTGACAGTAAATTTTTGTTTTCATCACATATACTGGCATTTGACTATATAAACAATAAATGCAACATCAGATGTATGTAAGAGGGATTTAAGAAGTGGGGCTTCAGAGCTTACACTGGGAACAAGGAAATAAAAACAAGTTAATACTTTACAGTGGAGATTTAAGTACCATTGTACTTGTAGCTGTACTAGCCTTTCCTTTAGAGACTCAGTCAGGGAACTGAAGATACCAGTGTTCCATTGACTAAGGCAGAAAATTTGAATGTGTGAACTTCAGAAAAAAGAGAGAAGTAAAAAATTAATAAAATTTGATGGATTTCTAGAGATTATACTAGACTTAGAATGCCTTAAAAATACCTGTTTTTATATCTTCTGGTATGCATGGTGACTACCAGGTCATCTAAAAAGTAAACGGAGTCATTATGGTTTTAATGGTTGGGTTTTGGTTTGCTTTTTTTTTTTTTTATTTGGCGATTTTTGTTGAGGAGGAAGGGTGTTTCCACATGGAAAGTACCATTACAAAGTTATTTTTAAGTACAGACTCATTAACAAGTAAAGCCTCCCTACCAAAAATCTTTTTTCCAATAGTTCTCTTATACCCACTCTAAAATTTTCTAAACAGATTAGACATAAAGCATATTTTAAAACACAAATTTTATTCATATTACTCAAATAAACTGTTCCTGTCAGATATGCTTCTGTGCATCTCCCATATCCAAATGAATACATGAAATATTAAATACTTAGATATATTTTGACTTAATGTTTTACATCTGCAAAGTGGAGATTTAAAGAAATTAGATGTCTTGGACAAGATCACAGGCAAAATACTGACAGGCCAAAGAACAGAGTGTTCAGAAGGGACTCTGGTGAATCAACAGGTGTTTTTAATGAGTGTTTGAATGATATATGCATTTTACTGCATTTGTCAATTATTACTGGTGCTATTTTACAAGTAGAACCTATATTTTATAGTAAATAAAGAAGGATCACATGCATTCTTTTTAATTCCAGATTACTATATCATATAAGCATGTCCTTCAAAAAGCCTTCCAAATTCTTTATATCAAAATAAAAAATTCAGCTGTTTCTCAAGTGCTGAGCCCTAAGCATTAGAGTGTTCTTATCTATTAATTAATTCCTTAATAAATTTATATAAATAATTTTGTTTTGTTGGCTTTCTTTTTAGTAATTTATTCATTTTGTTTCTTATATCTTGATTAGAAGAATCCAATTAAGCTTTTACTTCCTCCTTTTTGAAATCTCTCCATCTCTTCTAACCCTAAATTTTGTGAAACAAAAACATTTGCTATCCAACTCTTCAGAGTTAATCAATCAATCAACTGATATTTTTTCTGTTCCATAGCTTTAATCCTAAGATTTTGTACTATTGCACTATTCAATTCAATCTAATAATAAAAACACACTGTGAAAATATGTAAAGAGAAAATGTAGCATCACATAGCATTGAGTAGTTTTGCTCAATATATTGTGAGTTTTAAGCCAGTTGCAGTGGTAGCTCAAAATATTGCAGTGAAAGTTATTGGAGTAAAATATTGAAATAAATTTACAAAGTACATAATACAAGCCAGTAATACTAACATATTTTTAGCTCTGCCACTGTTCACCGTATAATAAAAATATTTTATACTATGGCCTAAAATATCAAAAAGCAATGAAACAGCACAAGAAGTCTCTAAATTGGGTCTGAATTTTCTTTTAATGTATTGAAGTTAGCCTGAAGATAGAACTTTGTTTATGTAATTTAATATTTATAAGGGTAAACTAACTTCACAAAGTAATACATATTTACATCTCTAAGTAATTGCTCCCAGTAATTAGTTAATTGCATTACTAGGGATTGCAAAGCATTCATGAAAATATTTTTTGCATATCCAGTGATTTACAGACTGGACCTGGACTTCATATAGACACAGTGCACCTATTATAAAATAATTATACATAATTTATATGTACTTATTCTTTGTGCAGAAAACCTTACTGATATCAAGTAGCTGAAACTAATTAGTTGCCAAGGCATGTATGTAGAATTTTCCTCTGTGCCTGCAAAGTTAGTAATAATGTAACAATGTTGTTTCCACTTTTACTTGCATTTTAACATTATTTGTAATAATGTCATCTGCAAGTTTGATTCAATCTGAATGCCAGAAGCACAGAATAAAATATTTATTGTAACAAGAAGATACAGAGAGAATCTTGTACCTCTCTCATTTATTCTGGGGCTTGCACAACAGAACAAAGAGGTTAGAAATGAAAATATTTTCTAGATTTTATGTGCATCCATAGAATTAGTTTGATATTATATTTAAAACACGGATTATAATTCATTATTGACAGCAGTTTTAGAGGCTAAAAAATTATTTTAATAGTACTGTGATCTGTTTTTACAGACCTGTTTTAAAAGTCTGTATCTCTACTGCTTGCAAGTGATTATGACAATACACTGACAAAAAGGGAGGTTACCACTGCAGGCACATGGAGTATACATGTATGTGTGAAGAAAATGATATCATTTTCTCAGAAAATAGAAAGATTTAAGTTTTTTTTTTAAATAGGCTCTCATACTTTATGTTCCGCCACAGTGCTAAAAAGGCTTTTTGCTAAAGACAGGGGTGTCAGGTGGTTTAGTAAGTCTACAGATCTAGATTCTAATAATGTGTAGAGTTGGTTATACATATCTTCCAAATCCACACTGATAAGCTCCAACAAGCTTCTTTCAGAGATTAAAACAGATTTTAGGATTGCAACTGTTTGAGAAAATATTGCAACTATGAGCAAGATATGAAAAGAGTGACAAAGAACTTTTTTGAAAGTTGTGTTAGAATATTGCCCCAAATTCAGATAAATATTTACAAACTAAGTTCTGCCTAGGGGAAATCAAAGAGAAATTAAAGTAAGGAATGACTACAATAAGAATATCATTCTCTAAAGTGTATAATGCTTTGTATAAATAAAAAACTTCTATATCTCCCTTGGAAATAGAATGCAAACATGAAATGATGATACACATATCACCCTCAACCTTGTTTAAAAAAAAAAATACAAACACTTTCTTTTTCTAAGTTATAGTGCCAGAAGAAGTTTATAGGAAAAAAAAATCATTGAGGTAATGTATAGTTTTATTTAGCCTCACTTAATCTTAAAATATGCTAGCTGTTATAATTTACTGTATGTAGAAATAAATAACTGTTGCTGACAGCATTCCATTCCTCCCATCCCATTCAACAGTGACATTTGATTCTTATTTGGGTCCATTCTGGAAAGCCTCTCTGTTTGACCAGGTCAGTATGCAATATCAACTGAACAGCAGAGAATGCACATTTCTGCTTTCTTTGGAATTCTGAAATATATTAATGGAATAATATACTTCTGTTAATTAAATTTATCTGGATCATAAAATTAAAGCTATAACTCTAATTACTATACTCTAGCAATCATGGAGTATAGACTGAGTATTAGCATCCATTAATGGATGAAATGTTTGGGTAGCTGACCCTTGAAGCTAACTCTACACTTTGTAAAATGTGTAGGTTTCATCTTGTGATGAAAATTAATTAGCAAGGAGGAGACCTCTGTTCTTCTCCTGTTTTACTTGTTCTGTTGCTCCTTCCTGTGTTTTTGTCTTCTTCATGAAAGAGTTCATATGCAATACTTCGAGAAGAACATTACTCAGTGTAATGCCCATGTTTTATTCAATTCACACTAGCAAAAACCTGCTCTGATTTGGTTTGTAAACAAGCGTGGTAATCTCAGCATCATCCATTACACTACCCATGACTTTATGGTATTTCACTGCCTCACAACAGAGGATTTAATTTATGTTCAAAATGGGTTGGAGAACTGTAGAATTATCCTCATTTTTGTGACTTGAACAATGAGATGCATTATCTGAGAAATGGAAGACTGGTTTGAATATCTAGAAACTTTTTTAGAGTACTTAGACCTTCAGCTTGGGCTACTGGTCCCAGTACCTTCAAATGAAGTTGCAAGCATCCTATAGTTCATCTGGTAGCCGTTCATGACATTCATTGTACTGCCAGAAAAGAAGGAATTCAAAGTATGCTGCATAAAATAAATGGGTTAATGGTGTAATTCAACTGTTCTAATTTGTATCACAAAGTTTTTGCATGTCTGGACCCGGAAAAACTCAATTAGAGGAGAATCTTGAGGCAAGTAACTCTTCATGTTTCTTTAAATGAACACATCAAAAGACATTAAAGGCTCTCAATCTTTAAAAATGGATTATTTAGAAGATACATAAGCTAAAACGACGTAATCCTGTAAAAAAATGAGATGTTTTTAGTTTCAAACATCAAAATTACCTGAGAAGTTTTTAAACAATTCTCCTTTATCTCCACCATTTCTTTTTTTCTTCGTTTGCTTTTAAATCAAATAATTCACTGTGTTCTGAGTCAGAAACCCCATAAATTCTCTCTAGGTCTTCAAAATTTTATTTTGCACAAGTTTGGCTTTTGTTTCTACCTAAAAGAAGCTCTTTGTTTTGAACAAGGTCTCAATCTCCCTCATCCTGTAGGTTATCCCTCAGCATCTGCCTCACACGATATTTTTCAAGCTGACCAGATGTTCAGCCTAAGATAGCAGTCTTCCCTTTCCTGTAAGCATTCTTTTTAACTAGCAACCTGGACAAGTAGCCTTTTCCCCTTTTGACCATCTCTTATAGACAGAATATACAATCATAGAATCATTAAGATTGCAAAAGACTTTGAAGATTATCAGGTGCATTGAAGTGTGTCATAAAGTGCCACGTCTGCTCCAGGGATGGTGATTCCACCACTTCCATGGGGAACTTTTTCCAACATTTAACCACTCTTTCAGTAAACAAAATTTTCCTAATATCCAACCTCAGTATCTCAGCATGCAATGGCATACATATGTAATGGACTGTCAGATAATTCAGTTCATCATAGAACTGTAGAAATCACAGTCTTCCAAGTCTTAGAGTCAAAATGGGAATAAAAATCTCTTCGGCTTTCATAGATAATTTGAAGGGTATACAGTCATAGTTTTTCCCTTTCGTGATTTGGTCATTAACCTTTCTGCCTTCTATCAGTTCTCTCCTCCAACTCATCTTACTTCACTCATTTCCCTTATTCTTTCACCTAGGCTCTCTGTCATCACTGAAGCTTCATATAAATACATTGACTCCTCACCAGTCATCCCAATTTCTTTTGTTCTGTTTATTCTCAGATCTCTCCTTGAAATTTCTGTTTGCTATCACAGTTTTTGCTTTCTGTCCACCTACTGACCTTTTCTCTTTCCGTTTTTAGTCTCATTTGCCTTCTAATGGAAAAGAGCCTAAGAAAGTGAGTTTCCTGAACATAGTACCAATATGGCTATCACGAGTTCCACACAATGGCAGTTTTCTGAGGAAAGATTTGGTCAGTTCCGTATTACTTATTCTTACTCATTCAATAGTGAAAACTTTTTAGAGTCTTATACCTTGAGCAGATTTGAAGATTTTAATGGGATAACAACAGATGCACTCTTGGCAGACTTTGTAAAAATCTCTTTTCCAAAATGTGTAGCATTGCAGATTTTTATACAAGGGAATAGTATTTAATTTTGCCTAATTTTCTTTAGCACTTTCTTGGGAATAGCAGATCTGTTTGATTGAACATTTGTGGCAGAAATACCAAAAAAGGGCAAATTATTCCATTCTGAGTTGTTCACTTAGCATAGAAAATGTGAGTTCAGGCCATTTAACCTACACAAAGTAGTAATCAACTGAATATATGAACCACTGGCCAACCTTAATAATAGGTGGTACCAACAGTCCTACTTAAAATCTTTATGATGTTCTTGTTGTCATGGAAACAATTGTTCCAACAAATTCTCCTAAGACTTCATTCTTTGATAATAAGAATAATATACTTCATTTAAATATACTTGTATACGGATCAGTTTCTTAGAGTGAGAACACCACTGCTTCAACTCTCATCAGCAGTGTAAAATATCTTAAAAAATGTATATTCTAGGCAAAAACATACTATGGAGTAAGATTTGAAGTATGGAAAAGTTGTGACGTCTCAACATAGAGTGACTGAAATCTGCAATACAGACGTATACGTACATTATGTTTTGGTAACATACCAATGTTTTACTGGAGTAGAAATGGAGTACAAACAACTTCATAAGTATAGTTGCATTTCCTCCTACACTATTTTTATGGTAAATTATACTGATTAAAGTATTATTGATTCTATGTAGAGATTGGTGCAGACTGCAGTGAGGTTCTTTCCCTTATTTTTACATCTATGTACATCTATTTTATATTTGAACATCTATGCTAAGGAACATTATTTTTTCTGGCATTTGGGGAAAAAATGCTTTTGAGGACTTTGGTGCTCTTAATGAATCATGGCTTTAAAAGATTTTTGCTAAGAGTAGAAGTAGTTTCCATGACCAAGATGTAAGTTAGGTAGGTAAATGGTAGGTTAATAATTACTAGATATTTAGGCTAGAGCTAATTGGTATAATTATCTGCTATTATAAATTTACGTACAGAACGACGTAAAATAAGTAAACTGTTAATCATGAAGCAAGGAGCCTTGGATTGTGCCAGAGGGTCACAGAGACATGATAAACACTCTCCTGACTTCATCCTTTGGGACCACTGACCCATTTCGAGACCACCGACCCAATTCAAGAGAAGAAACGTGCAGGCGTGAAGGACTGATGGGCTCATTTTAATATGGGGTGGGGATGGGAGGTGCTGGGGTTATGCACATGTATTGTATGTAACATCTTGGGCAATAAACAGAGGGCAAAGAACCTTGTTCGGGGAGGTCACACCTTTCGGAGGTGACTCCCGTGCCGCCTGCCGGTGAATAACCATATCACTGTCTAACTTTAATTAGTTACAGGGTCTTTGTCCGTGATTATACCGTTTTTTTTAAACCATTCATTAACACTTCTTCAGTAATTGAACCAGAACTGTGCAAAACAAAGGAAAATTTTCTAGATAGGTAAATAAAGAATATAGAGAAAAATGTAAAGGGTAAGTGAAGCTTGGTTTAAATAGAATAGTACTCAAGACTTTTATTAATTAATATTGTTTATACAAAAACTTTGATTTATAGAACTACCTATTCTTATCTTAAAATATGAATTATCGTCTAACTCTATATAATCACAATACAATTGAATACAGCAATGATACTGTTCAGTTTTCTATTCATCTCTAATGTTTAACATTCCTTACACCAAGCTACCAACAGCAGAATATATCTTTACTTGGCAGCAAAGGAGAAAGAAAAGCAATAAAACCAACATATATTGAATCCCTTGGCTCCAAAAATTTTCACTGGTTTTTGAAAGTGCTTCACATTTCTATATAAGATCTGTTTTAACATAAGGTATCTATTTCAACTTTTAGTTTTACTTATCTTCAGGAGGAAAAAAAGAAAAATATCCCTCCCCCATCATATGTTCATATGCCTTCTTTAAATATTTTCTAATTTGCTGGTATTTTAATTTCTGTTACTGTCAGTTACTCTACCTATGAAATATACCTTGCTCATTTTACAGCAAAATTCACTGCTGTATTTTAAAAATTATATAATTTTGCATTTAAACACCTTCAAGTAGTGGTTTCTGAACCCTTGTCCACTTTTCCAGTGTGGGGTAGTGAATGACTGGCTGTGTGGACTGAGCTGCCTACTGGAGTCAACCCACAGCTGCTTATTCAGGTAAGAGCCTGCATCAGTCTGCATCTGCTAATAGTGTCACTGCAGAAGCCTCTGGAAGTTGCTGCTAAAGTTGAATCCTCACAGGCTGGATGCCAAGAGAAGAACATAAGGAGATAGGATTTCTGCAAGTATGCAGTGTATATAGTGCAGCTCTCAAACTTTTCATTTCTGTGACAGAATTGGTTGAGGCTGGAAGGGACCCCTGCAGATCATCTCATCCAACTCCCCTACTCATGTTAGGTCACTAAAAACTGTTTTCTTTGGGCAAACTGAATGAGGGCTGTGAGAGACTAAAGATTGATGTCTCGAGATATTTTGGGGTGCATGTGTGTGGGGGAAAAGGCAAGTCAGGCCTTACCCTGGCAAGGCAGTGCCTTGCCCTGCAGCTGCCATCCCTAGAACCTGTATCCCAGCCCATCAGTGCCTGTCAATCCCTGGCACAGCACTCAACGCTCCACAGCTGCTCCTGGAGCCCCCAGCCCTTCTCCTGAGCCGCCAGATGAATGGAAGTCCTACCTGAGGGATGGGCTCAGGAAGGCCAAGGGGTATTTAAAGCTGAACACAAGGCAAGCACATGACTTTACACTACCTCCTCTTGGAATTTCATCTGCAGAACACTGCTGAAACCCAAGAGTTGGTAGCTATATGTGCCCTTTTCTATATCTTTTCTGTCTTTATCTCCTCTTTCTTCCTCTAATTCTCTCTTGAAATTTTTGAGTAATTTAAAATAAAATGGGCCTGGAGTTTGTTGAGTAGACTAAGTTAATACTTTGAGAAGGGTTTTATGTTGACTGAATGCTGCTCTAAGCCTTTGCCAAAATCCTCTCATTTTCTGAGGTTGCTAGTGAAGTTTTTTGCTGTTTTGACCTCTGGAGAATATCTTGTCAGTATTTCTCCTGTGTGTCTAACTCAGAGTACATGAACACCCCTAAGCCATTTTAAAACTCTCTCTGAGCAAGTTTTTTGGGGCTTTAAATGTCCTCAGTCACAGTATAGAATATGATGCACAATAATAAATATAATGAAATATGATAGAGTATGGATTAAATTTTCTGGTTTTGTCCAGGTTAAAGTTGATTTTCTTCATGGTAGCTATTATGGGGATGTGCTTTAGATATGTGCTGAAGAGTGATGCCTTTCAAAGTAGCACAGTATTGTTAGCTTTTATATACAAAATTATCTCACATTGCCCGATTTTTATAGCGATTTTCTTTTTGTCCCTCTTTATGTATATTTGTAAATTTTAACATGGTATGATCAGCAACTGGTTCAGTCTCCAAAGCCACTTAGGAGGTTAGTAAAGCGTGTAAGAAAAAAAGAAGACCAAAATTACCAAATAAGAAGTTATCAATATAAGTGATCAAATAAAATTCGTTATAGTGGAAAGCTTCTGTTCTGATTCCAGTTACTCAAAATTTCTTCCAGTGTCTGCAAAAATGAAACTCAGATAGGTATGTATTTTTTTTGCAGCCTGCAGGTTTGCAGACAGGAACTTGTTCTGAGTCCAGAGTTTTTTATGTTTCTCAAAGGTTCTCTTATAAGAATGGAATGAAGTAGACAGGCAAGCTGAGTATGAGTTGATTCCTGCTATAAAAGAGGATTAAAAGTTAGGGTGGCCTCAAAAGCTACTGCCACCAGCAAAGTAAAACTGAAAAAAGAGCAGAAAAAGCTGCTGTACAAATTGAAAAATCCATTGGATAATATTGCTTTTGATTCTAGAGCATCGGTATCATACTTCATAAATTGTTCATTATCGCTGACTTCTAGTTGCAAGGTCACTGTAATGTACTCAGTGTCTGGCCACTTTATTCACTTCTAAGAATACTAGGGAAAAACCTTAAATAAGCTGCTTTTGCAGCTGAAAAGTAATTTGCCACAATATCAGCTAAAAAAAAAAAAAGAAAAGAAAAAAGATTCAATTCATTGGTACTGCAGTTTTATGCTCAAACAAATTTTGCGACTGAGGAGTACTGTACATGAATTCAGAAACAATTTGGAAATAGACAGGGTAGATGTTACACTGACCTCTGCCCAATGTGATAGATAGTTTGGTTTCTCTTTTTTTACCAGATCATATTACCTCTAGGGAAATCATTATCAACAGTGCATCTTGAAGCCATGTGTTACCACATATTAGATATTTATATTTCTTTTGGGGAAAAAAATAGTTCAGTTGAAAACAAAAACTGATTTTATAACAGTATGAAGAGGTTAATTCATAAATGTGCATATATAAATAAATATGTGGTCCAACAATAAGAAGTTAGTAGATGTTTGAATTGCTATTTTAAAAATAATTTGCCATCCTCTTTTTCATAATACTTTTACTGAAAGATCCAAATGACACTTTTAAAACTAAAAAGAGAAATAAAAAATGGATTGCTGTTCTAATGAAAAAATATCCCATAGATTCTTTCCCCAGAACCTCTTTGGACTTGTAAATTTGCATCTGAATTGAGTTCTTGTTGGTGGTTTCTCTACAATTTTTGACTCTTTAATAAAATCATAATCACATGTCTCATGAGCTTTTTTTTGGCTGGCTGATGTCAAAGCAATATGTATTGCATTTAGAACACACAATAACAAAGCACTAGTGAAAACACGTTTGCACAGCTTTGTGAGAGCCTTGAAAAAAATCTGTTCTACTGTTTCCTCCACAAACTGATTTTTATCTTACCTATGCTAATTTCAGGTGTATGAAGAGTGGAAGAATTTTATTTTTCCTTATTCTTAAAGATCTTTTAATTATTTAAATCATTAATTTTCATTATAATCTAAAGAAATAAAAGATAGAGATAAAAAGACATCAGTAGGGAATATTTCATATTTTGTAAATGAGATGGGATTTAAGAGACTTTAGCCTTCCGTAGCGGGAGAAGTGCAACAAGAAGTCTAAGGAAAACTAAGGTTATTTATATAGAAGGTTGCTAGTGATAAATGTAAACAAAAACTCCCCAAATGCATACGTTTTTTTCCTGAATAAAAAAAGATCTTTGGACTTTCGAACTGTTGATCTAGGCAAAACATATACAGATTGATTATGCACAAAAGAGGAACGCAATATAGTTGTCTTTCTGGAGTTATTAATTCTATTCTCTGTTCTCTGGTTCCATTTATTACTAATAGCAAAGGGTTTTTTGACACAATTTTGCATGATATCAACCAATATGGTTGTCTAAGCAGAAGAATTAGGTAAATAGACTAAAATATTGAGTAATAGAATATTAGATGTATATATTATATTGTTGTATATACTAGACTATATTAATGTAACAGGATCTTCAATATGAAGTTATAGAGTCATAAAATCACAGCATGGTTTGTGTTGAAAGGTGCCAAGGGCACCACCCACTAGACCTGGTTCCTCAGAGCCCCATACAGCTTGCAGACTTTCGGGCATCCTCAGCTTCTCTGGAAAATCTGTTCCAGTGCCTCATCACCCTCAGTGAATAATTTCTTCTCATCAGTGTTGCCTGTGCCAGAGCTGATGGCTGCAGGGGATAAGGTGCAGAAGGGAAACCAGCTCACTCACCCTATTCTGCAGCCATCTCATTTTGCCTGACATTGCCTCACATGGCTCAATGCAAAGGCCATTGCTTCATTTAACAATCATTCAATTATATCTACTCATATTTTAATCTCTTCCACGCACAACAGTAAGATCAAACAACTAATAACTCTTTCATTTAATTCACACTTATGTAGTTGCCCGTTAAATGGACAGATCTCACATTTAAGTCTGTCATAAGTGTATGGAGGATTATTCATTTAAATTGCTTCATATATATTATTTTCTGTACACGTATATACTATGTTCAATTAAAGTGTCAATGGATACTGCAAACTCCATCATTTTCTTTAAGTATGTTTTAAATCTTCCATTTCACTGTTTGCTAAGTAAATTTAGTACATAAACTGTTGTGAACAAGGCTGAATTTCTCTATTATAATTTTTACTTATTAAAATGATATTCTTTTGTGGGTAGGAGGAAGATAAAATTTTATAAATAGATAAAAGAAATAGTTGTTACATTTGGTTAGCAAGTTTCATTTTTATATTCCACGGCAAAGAAGATTTTGTAATGAAACAAGATACAAGCAAATGTTTATATATATATATTTATGCATATATTGTGCTATACAGTATGAAAAACATCTGCACTGTATTGATACATTAATAATTTAGTTCTATGTTTTGATTCCATCCAAGATACAAAACCAAACCTTAGTCTTACTCAAAAATTGCTTTTCTCTTTTTCTGATACACGTTTGTTAGGAAATTGAAATTGCTATTTTATGTCAGAAAATATTGTGCATTGGCTCACAATATTTTAAATTATATTCTATTATTTCTTTTCACAATTTTCTATTTTATTGTAACGGAGCAGGATTTTCCAGTTGATGGTCCCTTAAAATACAGTGACCTAACTTTGTAAGTGGATAGAACTGATTTAAGACTGCAAGTTATTCATGTGTTTAGCAACTTCCTTTTATGAGAATTCGATTTCCATTGTCATTATGGAAGTAAATTTCAATTTTTCTGGAAACCTTATACAATTTCTTCAACCTTGATTAGTCTGAATAATGTTGTGTTCCTAAAATACATCATGACCTTCCTCCACATCATCTTTTTCATATCAGTATTGAGTATATGTGAGTATCACAACCACATTCCTCATGCAATATTTTGGAAAATCCAGTTATTAGCTTTTTTGTCATGCTGAAAATTGAAAATGTATTCTTACACTTTATTTTCAATATCTAAATCTCTTTAGAATGTATCGCAGTATTTTACCTTTCTTCACATGAGTAGGAAGTTTCTACAAAGGACTTGCTAAAGATTTCTGGAAGGCCTAATAAAATTACATTAATATTTCTCATTTATCCACTATTTTAGTAGATTAAAGGGGCTTGAATTTCCTTTATAGTAGCCATATTGTGATCTCCATCTCTGTTCTGATTTTCAGAGTAACAAAGCATGGCTAATAGTGGATTTCCTTATTCTGTGCTGACAGGGAAGCAGCTTTGAAGAAAATTTGTAACTTCTGTTCAATGACTAGCAATCTTTCCTAGCAATTGGTTTATTTGCATAGTCTGTGTTTTACCTGACAGCTGGTGTTCATTTTGTGCAATGACAATGAGACAATCATTCTTAGATCTGGAAGCACTTTTCCTGCAAGTGGTATGGGGGTTTTTTGTTTGTTTTGTTTGTTTGTTTGTTTGGTTGGTTGGTTGGTAGGTTGGTTGGTTGGTTGGTTGGTTGGTTGGTTGGTTGGTTGGTTGGTTGGTTGGTTGGTTTTTTACCCTGGGAGGGAAGGGGGAAACTCAACTGGAGTTACAATGTGAATATAAAATATTCAGTTGGCTTTATGAATAAAACCTACAAAATCAGAACAAATGCTAAATCTATTTTTATATCACAAGACAATTTTCAGAATTTAAGATGATTTTCAAAGTCTTGAATAGGTGTCTCCTTCTCTCCTTTTATTCAAAATTTACTTTTTCATGCCAGCCATTGCCAGAAAATATAGCCTATATAGGCATCCAGTATGATGCAGTCTAACTATATTATTGTATCTTTTTAATCTGTTTTTCTTCTTTGATGATGTACATAATTTTTACACTTATCTTCACGTGTAATTGAATTCTAAAGAAAGAAAAACCATTCGGGATTCAAAGTAAATTTAATTAATGGCGAATTTCTATTTTTACCCTGATATTTGTGTAGTTTCTTCAATGATATTCAATATTATTTATTCTTCATTAAGTGTGGTTTTATAATTTTCCCAGGTTCTATCTATTTTGCAAAAGAGCTTATATTTGCACCCTGAAATCTCGTAGCTAGAGAACCATCTAAAAATATATTTGGTATTTGAGCTCACAGTAAAAGAAGACTGTCTTTTAATTTAAACAGAATCCAAGAATTTGGTGTGACTCTTAGCACTTTCAAGGTGAAGGTTAACTTCTCAGACTTTGATGCATGTCACAGGATTTTCCTAGCTAATGAAGCAAGATCACTTGAAGAAAGTCTAGTATATTAGAGTAAAGGGGCACTTCCAGACTCTGAAACTCTGCTGTTCATAATTTAAAATTTCTAGAATAATCCCTGAAATACTTTTGCTTTGCGAAATGTAGCAGTCCTAGGCACAGTCTGGAAACTAATGTAAATCAGAAAAATCCCTGAATGGAAAACACCTGTTTTGGAGAGTAACAAGGTTGAAAGTAACAATGTGAGATATTTTCCTCACTGACCTCAATATCAGAAAATGATCCCATGTTTTTCGTGGTAGTGTGGACATAAATTCACCTCTGTGTCTTTTAAATGGCAGGAAGCAGTCTATTCTTTTCATTGTCAAAAATGTTCCATTTAACTGTGATGGGATCCACGGGTCAGAGACAGCACACACTTTTGGAGATCCATGTGACAACAACAAAAACAACCACCCATTTTATTGTTCAGATCCTCCTTAAATAGGAGATTCAGAACTCCCTGGTCCAGACAGCTGACTGCTCTGGCTTTAACACTGTCCAGCTCCTGGCCAGGGACACATCTGCATTTAGGGCTGACTGAGACTGGCTGAGGGTCCCTGTGTAGGTTTGAATCCAACCTATTCGTGCTCACCCAGGGATTTGTTTACTTCTAGGCTAGTTCAGTTTAGGGGACAGCTTCAGACCAGCTGCACTGTGTCATTTAACTAAATTTTAGCGTTGTCTGCTCAAAGGAAAAGAATTTTTAAGAATTAGCCAACGCACATTTAGCCGTATAAACAACAATAAATATGAATGCATAATATGCTTCACCTCAAGCTTCATGTGATAAATTGGTGTGTATTTCTTTGGACTTGGAGAAGAAAGTTGTATGAGTCCTTCAGCCTTTGTAAATGTTTCCCAGTCTGGATGTCTTTGTAATTAATTCCTCACTCTGAAAGTTATTTGGGTTAATAACAGTTTTTTCTCCCTTTGAACTTTATTTATTATTCTTTTATCTAAATAAGAAGGTGTTTATCTATATTTCCAACAAGCCACATTTTTCTACTTTTTTTGTTTGAAAGCTCTAATTGCAATTTTAATTTGAGATTTATGGCAGGTATTTAATAACTGTTTATCCGTACCTGAGTTATTGACAAGCTAAAAAGTCATTATGAGAAACAGTCCTCTTCCTCACTAGAAAATGCTCAAGGATTTTGTCACATGGACACTTCACACCTTAGTGTTAACAGAGATCTGTTAATTATACTTCTAACAGTTGCATGAGTAAGTTAACAATATACCTCAGAAAAGACCAGAGGTACTGGTAATCATGATATTGGCACAAAAATTATTTAAGGAATTTGTTTTGAGTGATATAATTAAAGCTTACTACTTTGTTTAACTAATCATCTCTAGTAGAAGAGAATATTTTTCTTTACATGTTTCCTAGATACCTAGCTGGAATTAAATTTTTAATAAACAGTTTCTATATTTATATCTGCTTGTGTGTTTATGTACCATTCTTATTACATCAATCAAGCCATATGAAAAATTATATTTGTTCTCTCTAATGTCTCCATAAAGTGAAACAAATAGTTCTTAATAATAGTAGCTACTGAATATTTCTTTAATTTTCTCTCCTGAAAAAAAACAAAGCCATTTACAAAGAAAAAAGAAATTGTTTTCTCTCTTAATCCCTGATAGAGAAATCGGTATGTTATTAAATAAAATGTGACATATTGTCAGGAATAGGATTGACATGACTTATCTGACCAAGTAAAACTTGCTGTTGATGGAGTTGGACATTACACATATGGGTAACAAATAATTATCATTTTATATATATATATATATTCTGCTCCTATACATGTTAGAACACCTGAAATGTAAGAGATGCAATTAATTTTACTAGCATAATTCTCTTAAAAGTATATGCCTAACCACCTGTTTTAAGTGGAGTTCACTCATTTTTTTCTGTCTTGTATTAAGTAATTAAACACTGATTGGCCCATAGCCGAAAGTGTTTGATTCTTTTTAGACTATTTGCTGGCTGAGAAAATGAAAAATTGCAGAGAAAATGAAAGAAATAACACAAAAGTCAAAGAGTGGATGCAGCTTTCTAACTTGTGGTTTATCAAATAAGTAGGGATAAAAGAGTCACCTAAGCACTGATTAGCTTCCTCAAATGAGAGGAAACCTTCTTTACTAGATAGATAAATATGTAAGCATGGAACTTTGAAGAAACAGTTTGTAGTTTGGTGTTCCAATTCTGTTTAAATTGCACTCTGTGTAACTAAATCTCTAATATCTTTTATGTATCTAGATCTAATTTTTCAAAAATTCAGTGCTAATTAAATCATATATACCTGCGTTTACTTGCTAAGGTTTCTTGAAAATACTTTTAGATTATCTAATTGGGACATTTTATAAGTGAAAAATTCAATACATCAGTAAGAAAAATACAATATGTGATGCTTATGATTTTAGTGTCTAATACATTCTGTGCTTCTGTTTTACAATGAATTATGCTTCTGACAATACTTTTCACAAACTGTATTTATTAAATGGCATGCTCAATATATTTTACAGTCTCACTGACACTGTATTCATTTAAAATTCAGATAAACTATATCAGTTACTGCAAGCATCTTCAAATAATGGTTGAACAGCTGATACTAATTTTTTATGGATGAACTGACCATTAATTAGACAGATTCTTCACTCATGGGAGACAGGGCTAGTTAATTTGTAAGAGTAATTATTCTGTCTTTGGACTAGGAGAGTTAATCTCTTTGCTGATTTTTCAAATGTTGTTACACTGTTACACAACCCAAAATTTAACAATTAGTATACTGTGTGAAGTAAGAGATCCATACCATTACATATATCTCTGTATGAGAAGAAACATACGGTCTCTCTGAATTAATCAAATGAGCTAACAAATTACAGTGGGTAATTACAGGCATCTAGAGATGTGAGACTACTAGCAATCAGACACTTGCAATGCTAAGAGAATAATTACATCTTGTGGTTTTGTCTTTGAAAGGATTAAAAGATATTCTACCAATCTGTAATATTTTGAATTATTTTACTGCTCATTAATGATCATGTGGGGAGCAAGGGAAATAAAGTATTTTATTAGTCTTTCTAGAACACTACAAAGTACTTTCAAACAAGGTATCAGTGAATATAACAAAGAAATTAAAATATGAAAGTAGAGGGAAATGAAAGAACACTCTCTTAGCTTCAGCTTATATCTTAAACTTGTGAAGAGGGTTTGTGATGAAAAATGGAGACCTAGAACTTAGCCCACCTAGATGATCAAGGAAAGCCAGCTAATATAATATTTTTTGGATTTCAGTAAAGCTTTTTGTCTCTCATAGGATCCTTTGGAACAAAAGTTCCAGCATTCAGGTGAATAAAAACATCATGTGATGGGTGAGCAGCTGGCTCATGGGTTGGGCACAAGGGTTACAGTGAATGGGATGACATCAGGGTTGTGATCTGTCACTAGTGGAGCTCCACAAAGCTTTATCCTTGGACCTGTCCTCTTTTACATCTTCATAAACAACTTAGACATGGGAATGGAAGGGATACTAAGCAAGTTTGCAGAAGAAAAACTGTGAGGAGCTGTTGACTCAAAGTCAGGGAGACCTTGCAGTGAGACCTCAACAAATCAGAGGTCTGGGCAATCACCAACCACATGAAGTTCAATAAGGAAAAAGTGCTGGATTCTGCACCTAGGATGGGGTAATCCTGGATGCAGGGACAGACTAGGGACTGAGATGCTGGAAAGCAGTGCATCAAAAAGGTATGTGAGGATCCTGGTTGACTGAAAGCTGAAAATGAATCAGCAGTGACCTGGAAGCCAGAAGGGCTGAGCAAATCTTGGGGTGCATCAGGCACAACATCACCAGCCGGTCAAGAGGATACTGGTAATGTCCCCAGGGATCAGTCCTGGGTCCAGTCCAATGATTCCAGGCGATTCCAGGACACCCACCACAGAACACATCTAAGCCCATCAGCTGGTAATGCCTCTAGGAAACTATATTTAAGGATGGGAAGAAAATTCCAAACAGGCAGAGGGAGCACAAAGAGTGAGAAACAGCAGAGGGAACACCACAGTCACAGAAAAGAGGAGGAGTAAGAGGTTTTCCAGGCACTAAACAAGATATTTAACTTGCAGTCCATGAAGGACCCACATGAGATTAGAAGAAAAGTGTGAGATGGAACAACAGAGACAAACCACTGTGCACTAACTGTGAACTCTCCCCAAGTAGTTTCACCGACTCATTGAAGGGTGAAGGGATTGAGGCAACCTTTGGCAATTAGGAAAGGGAAGAATTGAGGGGTGAGAAAGCTGTGTCTTTTACATTTCTTTAATGACTGAAACAAAAATCAGTTAATTTGAAGAACTATTAAAAAAAACCCAAACCATTCCTGATATTCTGATGGTAAACCTCACTTTAGGATTACACCTGAAATATCTGCCAGATTTTTTCTACTTCTGAAGTCATGCCAGTGAGGGAATTTCTAAAACTCTTTTGTTTACGTTTTAAAAAGATGAATGTGTAATCACCTTATGCTGGGCTTTCTTTGAAACCATCTACTTAACATTGCTGTGTAGTCTTGTTTCAGATAGAAGATTGATAGTCAGACTGTCCCTCTGGGAAAAGAAAAGAAAAAAAAAATAATTATCACCTAAAAAGAAGCTTATGTATCAATCAGTAGCATCTACAAAATGTGACATCTACGAAAGCTGCAGAGGTTAGTTTTTATAGAATGATTCTGGATTTGAACTGTCACTAGGTACTGCTGGCCACCTTTAGAAGAATAAGACTAGTTTTGGACTTGATGTCATCACCTAATGTATTTTTTTTGTGTATTTGTAAGGAAGATAGATTTTTATGGCAATATGACTAACAGAAAATGAGCATTTTGAGAAAATTTAAGACATCAAAAATTGACACCTTATATACTCACACACAAATTCAAAGGTTTGACAGACTTTTCAGTCAAAATTGCCTAACCATAATAAGATGAACATTCCTCCTATGGTAATCTTCTGTTGCATCACAAAGTTGAATCATTCTTGCAAATATGTCATACCCAAAATTCAAATGCAGCCTGGATGAAGACATTTTTTTCTGATAAGAAAAACTGAAAATTAGCAAAAATTTATATCAAACTCTCTGTAGAGTCTGTGAGAATCCATAGGAAAGAAGACATCTGAGGACAAATGTTCTTCATTCTAGTAAATTCATGCAGTATATACTTGTTTATTTGTATTTGTATGCATTTTAATTTTGTCTGCAAAGAACAAGATTGATGCCATTCCTTCTTTGTCTGTTTTTGGAGGACTGTAAACCTAAGTCTGTTGTTTTTGAAGTGAGTACAGTGTTCTGTACTATATTGATTTTACACATATTTGTAAAGCTAAGTATTTTTATTGACCAAATTTCAAAAGGAAGTCAGCTTTGTTTAGAATGTCTTACCTTTCAGTGGTATTTATAGGCATTCAGTTATTTCTAAGTCAAGCAAAAAATGTATTTTACGTGATTGTTAGGATAAGGAATACTTGGAGCTGGGTTTAGCTCTCATCTCAAAAATAATTTTTGACTTTGAGCAATGAATGGAAAAATATGACACCTTACTCCTTGGGCAAGGCTTTGGGTTTTTTATTTGTCTTCTTATTTTCTGTGTAAGAGTTTTCTAAAGAGCCTATATGAATACTCTTCTCCATGTAAACACTTCCTTAACTCAGCTAACTCGGAGCAAAGGATTCTGCCATGTAGTGGTGCATGGGAACAAAAGCGTCAATGTTTAATTCCTACACTCTTTCATCTCTTTTGGGACATTGCTAAAATGTCCTCTGCCAGCTGAATGTACACTTGCATATTTAGTTAATCAGTGATTCAGATTTCCATTTGTTTAAATCCTCTTAATGGCTAAGTGTAGGAGGTACTCTTATATCTGTATTCTTCTCTGTCTGATAACAGAAAACATTAACTGTGGAAGTGTATTTGTGACTGTTCTCTTTAAAGTTTTTTTTTTTTTTATTTTAGGAGATTGGTTTATAATGTAGTTCCTTGAATGAAGACTGCCTTGTTACATGGATTGATAGAAGACTGTCTCAAAATATGCTATTGACAGACCACTGATCTTTTCAGAGTGAGGAAATTCACACCCAGATTCACTTTCATCCCAAACTTAATGCTTCAATCAACAGCCTGCACTGTGGGACAACTATTAAAGGGAAGAAGAAAGACATATATGAAAAGGAGGTGTTTCCAACTTTCCTGTTTTATCTGTCCCTGTATAGTTAAGAACATAAGATTTATGGGGAAAGAATGAGAGGGAAAGTGGGAAAAATGAGAAGAAATGTAAGGAAGTATGATACTGAAAACAAGTGGTTAGAATATTTTGGCAGGATGGAAAACAGAGTTATTCTCTCTGCTGCTAAGATTCTTTTTGAATTTCATTTGATTACCTCTATGGAAAAAAATAATACCAGGAAAATATTTTTTCACTAAGTTGTGAGTAATATGACTGAATTTTGGAATAATAAAACACAGCTCCATTTTGCTTTTTCTACATAATGTGGATGCCTTCTAATGCTTATTTCATATTGATTCAGGACACCTCTCTCTGTGAGGAATTTGCAGACTTGTTTCTAGATCAACATGTTTTGAACCAACACATTTTCCTGAATGCTATTTGCTTGTATGAAGTGGTCCTCTGAGGTGCCAGCTTTTTATCATTTTGTCTAAGTGAAGTGCTCTGAAAAATTTTCATGCCAAACAGAAATAGTGTTCTAACTCTAGCAAAAATGGGTGAAAGAAGATCACTGATCATACTACTAAAGAACCAGTGCCTACATTTTTGTGGATGGATTCAGGATTTGAACTATATCTAATATTCCAGGTGATAGATAGTCCTGATAGATAGATTTTCAGTTTGAGATGAAGTTGCTAGCTTTATGCCTCTGGCTAAACCCACAGAATGACTGCCTTCTGGAAAGTAATTACTGAGACATCATGTGTAGAACAAATTTCTTCATTAGAAGAACAACTTTTTATTAATAGCCCAACTTTGTTACTGAGTTGGCCTTTACTCAATAAAGTGATTGCAGAGAGAGGCTCTACTTTAAGTGTAAATTAGTCTGGCCTACCTTGTGCCCATTAGCAAAAAAGTTGTTCTATTCTAATTAACTATGTCTCTCTTTCACTCTGTTAGAGAGAAAACCTTACCATACAAAACCAAAATGAACCAATCATAAAATTTATCCTCACAGTGGAAATATCCATATATTAATTAAAAAATTGAAAGAAAAATTACAATTGAAAAATAAAACAGGCTTGTCTTCAGAGATGTTACCTCTATTCCAGAAGAATGAGTAGGAAAAAATACTTCAATAATACAGGAGTGAAAGGGAGTTATACTACACATACCACAATAACTTAGGAGGTTAATTTGTAGTTAGTAAAAGACAGACATATTCACAGAAGCTGTTAGTGCACCATTTAATCCATACATCATTTACTTTGCTTTTCATAAGATCAGTTTAAAACCATTTGAAGGATTTTAAATTCATATGGTTGGGTTTTTTCTTATTTCGCCCATGTTATCTTGGCATTAGGCTACTTAAAACCACTTGGTGAAAAAGTTGAATAGCCTCTTGGATTGTAATATGACAGCAAGGTGCATAGGCCACTGTGTTTAAATCTGATGTTGTCTAGACCAAATGTTTAGTTGGTAGAAATCCAGGTATATACAGATATGCCACCTTGGATTAAACTGTAGGAGATGGCTGCTCCCATTAGCTACTGCCTATCTGCTGAAATGTGTTAAGTAATTATTTGAAGGTTTTTCAGACCTTTTCAGTGCAAAGTAAAAACCTTTATTGGGGACCCAACAGATGCTTCTACACAAATGGATGTAACATGGGGAAAAAAATAAGAGGAGTTAGAGATAACTGCATATCTATAGGGCTATGACCTTATTGTCAACATGGAGATATGGTGGGATGGCTCATGAGGAGCAATGCATCCCAGCAAAGAAAAAATCAGGCAAAAAAGACAGGATGTCTGTGTGAATAAATACTGTCCTGTATGACATCCTTGTCTCTAAATTGAGAAGACATGGATTTGACAGATGGAGAAGTCAGTGGATAAGAAATTGGGTGGATGAGTGGGCTCAAAAAAGCTACAGTCAGTGACTTGATGTCCTAGTGGAGACTAAAAATGAGTGGTGTTCCTCAGGGGTCAGTATTGGGTTACACTGTTTGATATCTTTTTTGGTGACATTGAGAGTGGAACTGTGTGAAACCTCAGCAAGTTTGCCAATGACACCAGGCTGTGTGATGTAGGTGACACACTGGAGGGAAAAGATGTCATCCAGAGGGACCTTGACAGTTCTGACATGTGGCTCTGTGATCCTAATGAAGTTCAACAAGGCCAAGGGTAAATTCCTGCACTTGGGTAAGGGCAATCCTAATGCAGGCTGGGGACACAATTAAAGAAATGTGGCCAGCAGGTGATTGTCCCCTCTACTCTGCTCTCATGTGATCCCATCTGGAGCATTGCATCCAGCTCTGGGATCACCAACATGAGAAGGACAGGAATCTGCTGGAGCAAGTCCAGAGGAGGGCTGTGAGGATGATCAGAAGGCTGGAGCATCTCTTCTATAAAGACAGGCTGAGAGAGTTTGGGTTGTTCATTCTTGAGAAAAGAAGGCTCTCTTTATTTACTCTCTTTATTGACTGGAAGGCAGCCTTCCAGTAAATAAAGGGTGCCTACAAGAAGAGTGGAGAGGCACTTATGACAAGGGCATGTAAGTGAAAGGGCAAAGGGAAATGGCTTTAAACTGAGAGAGGATGGGTTTAGATTAATGTTAGGAGGAAATTCTTTGCTGTGAGGGTGGTGAGGCACTGGAACATGTTGCCTAGAGAAGTTGTGGTTGCCCAACCCCTGGAAGACCAGGCAGGGTGGAGCAACCTGGTGTCCTTGCCCATTTTAGGAGTATTAGAATTAGATAAAATTTAAGGTCCCTTTCTATACAAACTATTCTATGATTCTATGATCTAACAGAAAATACAATCAGAGTATTTTTCAAAATAAAGAAACATTGAAGAAGACTAAATATGAGAGAAATTAAGAACAATATCCTGAGTACACAATTCTGGCTAGTCTCAGAAGTTTAGTTGTCTTTACCCTGTTTTTCATTTCCAGAGATGAATATCTGTGTATTTGAGGATTCTACATATGAGTGAAGAAAGTGTGAGAGAACAGGTCATTCACACTAAACAATTTGAACTTTATCAATAGATCCCACCTAACTGCATTACTGAGAGAGTGAAAGGAAATAAATAAATACAATGCCCTATACATTTATCAATATTGCAAAATCCACTTCTTCAGGAAAGGTATCAACAAGATTATGATACCTTCATTTTGATTTTGGCAAATAATAAGTATGTAAAATGGAGGAAGACAGCATGCCTTTACTGAAGTATATTAAAGTGTTTCCTTTGAAATCATGTAGAAAACAAGTATTCTGTTTAAATTATATAAAAGAATAAATAAAAGTCTGGTTCTCGGATTCTGTTTAAAAGAGAGGGAAAAATAGGTTTTTGAATGTGGATAATTTATGAAATTTCTCTAGGTCAAAATTATAAATATAATTTGAGCTTACTTGCAAGGGAAAAAAGCACCTTAATAGATAACCTCCAAGTACAACAAGAAAAAATATCTTTTTTTTTTCAGCTGAAGAATTTGTGTATTATATTTTATTTGTCTCAATAAGTACTGAACAAGGGAAGAAAACTCAGACATTGATGGACCGAGTTGGTGTGGAAATAAAAATGACCTAGTTTTGGCCTCAGGAACTTCATATTTCAAACAAAGATTTGAATGTGAATGCTGAGGATGAGATGGCTATATTAGACAGAATTGTTATGAGGCAGTTTTCCTAGTTATTAGGCTTAGAAAACAGGAATGTGTGAATGTCTGTGGTAGGTGGGAAAGATGTCCATGTCCTCATAAATGTAACATTTCAACACTGTCTGTGTATTTATCTAGGGCAGAATGAGAACATGGCCAACATATGATGGTTTATCCTAATGCTTACCCATGCTCTATCTCTTTCAGCTCTGAACTTTCTAATTCAGATAGCCTGCTTTGTAGTTTTAGTGAATATCTAGCATGTGGTCAGGTCTTGACACTTTCAGACTTAGTATATTTTTGATCTTTTCTATGTCCTGTGGCAAATTCAGCTTCTTGCATTGAAGCTGATGAAGAATTGCATTTTTAAAAAAATCTGACTGTTAATACCTCACTGATACATTCTAAACATTTTTTAAGACAGAGTGAATAACCTCCATCCACTCTGTTTCATCTGCTATTTTCTGATTGTTGAGATTTCATGTTGGCAAGAAAATGAGTTACATAGTCAGTCCTTATACTGTGACCCATTGAATACAATTTACAACCCACTGAATATAATTTTTGTAATTCCTAGTAAAGGATCACATGATTTTGAAGGAAGTAAGAGAGCAATGTGTCAGGGACCTGGCCTCAGCTCATTTTGGATTTTTTTAGCAGCTGGCCACTCAACACACCTGTTACAATCGATATAGTTATTGCATAAAACCCATTAATTTTGTTAGTGTCGTAGGATAGTAAAGACCATTGGCTACCTAGGATCTGGGAAAGCATCAGACATAAGGATTCATCACAGGACTGATAGAGCCCAATCCTCACCAGCCAGTGCCTGTCCCATGAGATAGGGAGGGGGCAGGGAGGCCCTGATGCACTGGGCATAAAAACCAGGGTTTGACAGCTGAGGCTGCAGGGAGTCTTCTGTGGAAGTAGTGCATGGACTGTCCTGTGCTGTTCACAGTGGATTCCAGACAGCTCTAGATGGAGGGAAATAGTCCATGACACCCCAAAATTTCAAACCCCAAACAGAGGACCACCTGTCATTTCTTTCAGGCATGTTTGAGGAAGAATGCAGCTGCTGGGGCAGGAAATGCAAGAAGGACACAGGAGGTACAGGAGGACACACAAAACAGGACACATGAGAAAGTAGGTGAAGAGGAGTATTTGGAGAAAGGGGAGTAAGAATGAGGGAAACGAGTGGAAAGATAAATTTTTGGGAGCATGTAAAGGGATGAACCCCTGTGTGATAGGTTGACTTGGGAGGAAGAAACTCAGAAGTTCTTCCTGGGAGAGTTTCCTCTGTGGGAGGTTTTTTGGGATACTTGTAACAGCCAATCAGAAAAAGTCGGTTCGCTCCCTGCACACACATTTTAAAAAAAGGGTAATCCCGGAAGACGCCCCTCTTTGTCTTTCCGGCGGCTGAACAGGTAACACCAAGCTGAGCCGCTCTCCCTCTCCCCCATGCGGGGGAGGGGGGGGAACGGCTCGGAGGCCGCTTGGGCCCCGTTTGCCAACGAGGGGGGCCCGATGGCTGAGGGGAGGAAAAGTTGTGTGATAAAAGCTTCACGAATTCTTCCTCCACCAGCTTGTGGCTCTGGCGTGGGAGGATGCTGGCCTTTTATGCTGCCGGCCAGGCCGGGCCTGCCCAGGTGGCCATGAGGGTGCGGGGCCGCAGCCCGGCCCCGCAGGGGCTGAGTGGCGCTACTGCCGCCGCCCCCCCCAGCACGGCCGAGCCTGGCTCAACTTTTGTAGTTAAGTTAAACTTTAACTCTTTAGTGTTCAGATAAGATTTGCAAAGCCTCCAGCCTTCCCTTTAAATATGAAAGGGAATAAGGAAAGTTCTGAAGTCAGTGATGCAAGAGCTGAGTATTTTTAAGATGGAAGGAGAGTGAGAAGATGCTGAAATGGCTGAAAATCTTTTTGGGAAATTGTAGGAATGAACTAATGTACTGAATATTCCTTTAAACCATGGAAAGAGACATGGGGGGATGGAAATGTTCCTTCTTAGGAGATAATTTGATTAAAGAACACCTGTGTTAAGAATTTGAATTTCTGCCCTGAGAAAAGAAGGGGATTGCAGTTTTCTGAAGATGAAGCCTGAGCAGAGAAAAGAGAGACGAATAAAAATCGTTGCTGTTGAACATTTTCAATTCTTAAAAGTAATACCCCATGAAATAGACATGACCCATATCTACAACTTTGGGACGGCTGTAGAATTGGGAGAAGGTCACGGTTGCAGATTTCCCGGGCGGATGCAATCGTGAGAGGTAAAACTACAAGAAGACTTTTTTTCTTCTTGTGGAACACAACTCCTACAACTTCGACAAGAGGAAACTTCTTTTCTCCAAAAGTACACAGAAAAGGACTAAATTAGGCACTGACTGAAGTATTTGTTGTATATTTGTTTTGTTGTTGTGAAGACTGGGAGAGGGAGGGACGGAGTGATGTGAAAAATCTTATTCTGAAATTTTTTTTTCCCCGTTTTTGTTTGTGTAGTTAATAAATTTTCTTCTATACCCTTTAAAGTTTTAAGCCTGCCTTGCTCTTTAACTCCTGGTTCTGTCTCACAACAAAAAGAAATAAGTTTATTTAAATTGGCAACTTAAACCCTAGACATTAATTTGGTGCATTGGCCGGGAAAGTAAAAATTAAACCATACCTGTCTTTTCAAACTGAGACACCCTGAAAGAAAGTGCTTTGTGATGGATGAGGGATACCCCTGAGGAATTATATCCTTTGTGCTACCTGTGCTGGGGCAGCTACTCCTCTGAAGTGACTGTGGCCCAGAGGCAACCTGTGCCAGAGCACGGGAGCACTAAGAAATCTCTGTGTTCTGTTCCCAACATTCTGCACTGCCTGTTTCCTCATTAAAAGGGTTTGGAGGGGCCAAGTGTGGTGTTTGGTGAAAACAAGAGTGATTGATTCAAGAAAAGAGGAAGAGTTGGACTGAAGCTGAGTCTGGACAAGAGGGAGGGAAGGCATTTCCCCAAGTATTTAATTACTCACTACCTTAACAAATAATTAAAAACTGATGCAATTTGCAATGCATTTATTTAAATGAAATTTAACGAGCTGAGATTTTTCAGCTTGTTACAGCCAGCCATGGTGACCAGAGCCAGAAACAGGCTGATGTCGTCAGAGGTGGATGGTGGCAGGGAGGGATGACACAATGTTGAGACATCATCCGGGATATGGGTCAGAATAGGCCCGATGAGGGTAACTGGTGTCACACACAGACCTAGAATGGCTGGACAGGGTGGGGGAATGGAGGAAAAGCCACAAGCAGGCTGGTATCTCAGAATGCAGGCTGGACGTGTCTCAGGTGGCAGGGAGGTGATGGAGCTGTCAGTTTTGTCAAGCCTTTTCCAGGTGAGGGGAAACTTACTGAAACCAACGAGAAGGAGAGGACTGTTATTAGAAAACACCGAAAATAATCCCTAAATGATGTCAACACTGAAGAAGAAGGGACATGCCCTTAAGTATGCCAGTGATTTTCTGTTATTACAGCTCTTCTCTACTTGAAGAAGGTTGGTGACACAAACCTTAGGACGTAGATGGACTTTATAGGGATGAGCATAAGAGGGGAGGAAGGATACTTTAATTTTTCTTGTACAGCAACAAAAACTGCTATTACTAGAGGTTGTCTATATTTATTAGGACTATGTTTGCTGGTATAATTATTGCTTGCATTAGCCTGATTATATTGCTCAGTTTTTATAAACAAAAATTCTTGGCAATATGTATTTGTATTTAAATATTTATGATGCATTTCCTTTTACTCATACTAAGATTTTGATCTTTGGGATGTTTTTGCTATACATTTGATTTGTTTCCATCTTCTTTTCCATTGTTATTTTATTCTTACTGAGGAGAATGAAACAAAATTTTACATAGTACTGAAAATGCAGGATAATATTGGGTTTGTACATGTAAAAGTACGCTTTCTTTTTTTTTTTCCTCCACTAATTCTAATATCCTGATTTGCTTTTATGGCCACTCCTGAATATCAAACTAATGATTTTGGTGATAACTGCTTTTGTAACCCCTAACCACGGTTCTGAGGGGTTGATTGTCAGCTCAGAGCTGATCATTTTTATAAGAAGTTAGACCAGTTTATTAAATTTTTATTAGAATTGTAAAGACAATTATTATTGCCTTTAATCTTATCTTTATTCATATTGAAGTTCATCTGCCATTTTAGTAGCTAGTTTCTGCTAGTTCCTAGATTTTTCTACAATTACTTGCAACCAGACTTCATCCTTACTATCTAGAATAAATTCCTGTCACCAGCAAACTTTGTCACTTTGTCACATTTGCTAAACTGTAGATCAATATTTTCACAACTCACGTCAGTGTAACTCATCCTCAATTACTCAGTGATTGGTGGTCACCAGTAGTTGACCTCTCTTTCCTGTGAGAACTGGCTTTTCCTACCTTCATTTCCTATCCTTCTCTAAATAATTTAACATTGCAAATCTCTTTCATGTCATTGCTGATCAGTTTTTTTTTTTTTAAAGCATTTGGCGAGAACATTTTCAAACTTTTGGAAACCCAAGAAGATTTTATCCATTAGATTACCTTTATCTTATGGGATATTCGAGAAAGCAATTTGATTTTCAGTGATGTTCACAAAAAGCCATAAAGCAGTCATGAAATTTTTTGATGACAGAAAATTGGAAGTTAATACCAATATAGAAGTGGTTCAGAATATCTAATGAGAATTAGATGATCTTAGAAATGGGTTGAAATATGGGTGCTCATCCATTTATATATTAAGAAAAATAATTTCTGCCATAAAATGGGATTTTTCTTCTTCAAAACATCCAAAGTCAAAGAAATTAACATTCTGAGCAATTACAGAATGACTCCAGTATTAAGGGCAGAATGGGAAGAGGTGAGGAGTGGGACATACCACAGGCTCTATCAGAAAATTATTTCTGTTACAGAAAAGGAAATATCAATAACATTTTACAAGGTATTGCTAAAATCCTGTATTGAATCTTTTATATAGTTCTGGACATCATTTTTTTTTAAAGGTGAGGTGACCAGAAGGATGAAACCTTTATTTTATTGAAGGCAACTTATGGAGCACAGAAAGTTTTGTAAGGTAAAAGCTGGGAGAGGGTGTGTTTTGCCTTCCAGATATGAACACCAGAGAAAAAGGATGATTTAAGGTAAAATACGTTTGCACAAGATGAAACAGGTATAAACTTTCCGAGATCAAATGTATCTTATATGTTTCAGGAATATTTCACAGCATGAGGGAAATTAATATTGAAAATACTATGAATGGGATTATTTCATGAAGTCTTTTGTGATAGCAGGGCACATAGTCTATTACAAAAAAAGTCTGCAGCTGAAAAATATCTGTGACCTTTGAGTGAATGAGTTAAGTAGAACTATATTTGCTTGCTTCTTCCTTCCCCCTCTTCTTTTTTTTTGGTCTTCTTTCTCATAAAAGTTCACATATATTTGCTTAAGGGTATGGTTCAATGAAGCATAATGATATAAAAACCTGGGGTGATCCTTATTGTGATTCAGCTTTGGAGTTAGTTAGTTTTAAAACTCTGAAATCATAGTTTACTCAGTTGTCCTGAAGTGATAGGAGAGCATGAGAAAGAAGCTCAGCTCACTGACATATGAAGGTAACTATCTAACAGCGGAGAACATTCTCTATGATGTGTTAATTCAGTCTTATTAATAAGATGATCAAAATGGAATTAGGCTATGGAAAACATTGAAAACTGAAATACTAAAGGAAGAGGAAATACAAATATATTCATAATTAGGTGGAGAGCATAAAGCCCACCAGGAATAGCACAAGTACAGTTTATCTAAACTGCGACAGTAAGAATATTGTTGATCAGAAAAAAAGTATTTTCTTTTAGTTGCTCATGAGTGTAGTTATACTGTGCTTACAGAAAAATTTTTATTTAGGATAGGTTCTATAAAAGTTACCAGTTATAATGTAGCCTTCATAATGTTAAAATCTTTAACTTTTTCCAGACAGTACTTCAGCCTTTGCATGCAGTTTACTATATTTGCATGTTTATGGGGTTTAGTTACACATTGCTGAGGATATCACTTAGAAGTCACTCTCAAATCTGAGGTTTTGTGTGGACAAGGAGTCTAAGTGGAATTTGACACAAAGTGGCACCTTGCCACTTACAAAATATACAGAGGAGAGGAGGAAGATTAGTCACATGAGAAGTAACAGGGAAAGAGCATTTGGTCTTGTACTCTCTGCCATAAGCGTAAAAAAGAAAAAATGGGAACCGAAGAGTGACTTTCCTCCTTGTTGCCCTTCACGTCACCTTTCCTATGAACTTTGATTTTTTAACCTTTTTACAATGCGACTGAGTTATAAGGGTTTTTCAGAGCTTTATGGTCAACAGCAGAAACGTAAATAAAACTTGAATTTTTCTGTCTTCTTCCTCTTCTAGCTTGAAGGTTGTTAGTCATGCTCTGCCTTTTAATGAGTGGTGGCAAAAAAGCATCATGCAGAACAGGAATGTAAAGATGTAGTCTGTCTGATATATTCCAACAGAATGTGCTGACACCCTTTGCCAATTTCATATATGTCCTTCATTGTTTTCCTTTTAGAATTGTTGTATTTTTATTAAAAATTCTCATATCTATTTTTCCACATTCAGATTTTCATTTCAAGGAAATATCCAACAGATGTCTAATGTTCCTAAAATCCCTTAAAATTACTGAAACATTAAAAATCCCACTGCACCTGAGAAAATATTTTAAACAGAATGATGATTGCTAAAGCACTAAAGGTAGTATGTCAGCTAATAGGATTTGGAAGAGAACAAAATGAAGGACAAGTATCTGTTGAGTCCTGCCTTTTCTTAATTGATGTGTACAATGACAAGGTTAAGGATGCAACTATCTTTTGATAATCTTGGAAAAGATTTTTTAAAGGAGAGGTGAATGCTCTTGCCCATAAAAGGGGAGGGAAAGTGTTGCCTGAGATCCAATTCTCCAGTGAATTCTCATTACATTACTCTCATTAATACTTATATGATGGTGCTACTGTAAAATACTAGGTAAGAGATACATAGCATAAATAGAGAGAAAAATTAGTCCCAGACTGAGTGCCTATAAATAAGACAAGAAAGGATTTGCTCACAAATCTTCTTTAGGCTGGCAAAGATCTAAGAGTTTTCACTAATTCTCATGTAGCTGGGAGATAATATGTGAATACTGAGCATATATATATGCAGTCTGAATCAGTCAACTCTCTTGCTTTCTTACAACACAATTGACAGAGGGCTGTGAGGAGGAAAATTTTTGTATGATGATTGTTAAAACTTAATGAACCTTGTAAGTTGGTAGTGCTGCAGCTGAAAAAGGGTATATTTGAACTTGAAAAAAAATGGAAAATAACATATGAAGTTTTGAAATTTTCTAAGGTGTCTAAAAAGTCAAAGTGTTTCTTTAGGCAAATGGTGAAGATGGTTATCTTTGGTCTAAGCAGAAAAAAGATAACTTTAACTTTCTCCGGTTTTATATTTATATTTTTGTGGAGTATTTTGTGACCTAAAGCCTGCATGGTCCCTATCTAAATATTCAAGTTCTTATCATTGCTTTATTGAATTTTTTTTTTGTTTTACAGAAAAGGCTTAATTGAGTCCTTTCCTGTCCAAATGGTTGTCTGACAGTCTGATTTTTTTCAAGGAAATAGGCCCCTTCCATGTCTGCCCCTTGTCTATCCCTTTGGAAAACAATAATAATAAATTGTATTTTTTATTTATGAATTGAAATACAAGAACTAGAATCTGAATCTTTTATAGTATTTGTATCAAAAGGACAATTCATTTCAAGAAAATAGGTTGGGGATCAAAGCCTGTTCTTATTGCAACTGTGTCTAAATTAACAGTTTCAAACTTCTGCCAGCCCTTACTTGGTGTACTACCAAAAAAGACTGTTGAGGAGATCAGCAATGTATTTAGGCAATTTGGGCTCCTAGACTCAGACAAAGCTATTATTTTATACTTGTGTATGTTTACTCCCTTTCAATATTGCTTGTTTTCATTTGTGGGATAGAATGTTCTCTTTTACACGCAGTAGAGTGTAGAAAATTCAGTCAGCAATCTTTTCCTGATCCCTGGAGTTCATGGCACACAGGAGGAGTAATCTGCAAATCCTATTCCTACTAAAATTCATTTAAGTGAAAAATACTCAATAGCTTGTGGGATCATGACTTTTGTATAATGTATTGTCAACAGCAGCTTGAATGGGAATGTAGCACATTTTCACATGTAATTTGTATCTTGTCTCCTTTTTCCTGGATAATCTGGACCACATAGAGAAAAAATATTTTTTTTCTTTAAGAGACAGGGGGTTGCAGTTCCTGCTGAGTTTACAACTAATAGGTGTTGTAAGATAGTGCCTTAGAGCACTGATAGCGCTGATTAGAAATATCTTCCCTTTGAGAAGATAAAGGACTCCCACATTCCACTGACTTTCAAACTCAGCAGGAACACAGAGCCAGGAGCTATGCTTTCTTTCATATTTACCTCTGCCTTTGTCCTCGTTTAATAACACTGTCATTCCACATAGAGAAAACGCCTTTTAGATTTTCTGAGCTAGCACCATAAAGGTTGCAGAAAATCCTAGGAAGAGTTTGGGAAAAAAAATAGGCATGGAAAAGACAAAGTGAAATGAGTTATGAAGAGTTTCAGCTATTAAAAATAAAGTGAAAATAAATACAATGAGGATGAGTCAGGTATGGAAAGAGAGGAGGAAGTGTCATTAAGATAAAACTAGTGACTTTCTCACAAGGAAACAGCACTTACAAAAGGGACAGTTATGCCTTCCTCACTCCTCACATTTTGCCTGTAGACTTCTTGTGTCAACACTCATGACCCTGTATCTGTGCAGTTGGAGGAATAAGCAAACTGTTGTAGCTAAAAATTCATCTGTCATTATGTTGGTTGAACAATCAGAACATAAACAGCAGCTCATGGAGGTCTAACAAAGCACATAAGGAAAACTTCAGCAATGGGAGATCTCAGTCATAGCCCTTCAATCAGTAAGGAAGGCAGCAGCTCAAAATTAATGGTAGAAATTGAACATAGCTCAGAAAAGAAAAAGTTTTGACAATTGAACCTGGGAAGGATAGTTAAAACAGAGCTATGTGTTTTCAGTTTGAAGAAAAGAATGGTAGGGACAGTTGTAATGACTATATATGTAGTCAGAAATGTAAAGGGACAAAATAAAGGTGAAAGGATCAATTATTTTCAATAGCCAACAGGTACAGAATAAATAGTAACGGAACAAAAAATAGTAATAACATTTTAGAACCTTTGATGTGTTCAAAATCCAGGCAGAACTAATTTTTACAATATTTCTCTGTATTTAGTAAATATTATAAATGTATTTTAAACATGAAGATACTGAAGTAAAAAGGTTTTCTTGCTTTCCCTAGTTCAATTAATGTAAAGCCCAGACTAATACTGGAAAAGATTTGTATTTGCTTTCATTATGAATATATCAGTGCTCAAGACTGAATCCAAAAAGGGACTGACCATTCCTGAATGATGAATTGAACACCTGCACTCCATGTATATTGAAAAGAAAACAAGCACTTCACAACGAATTCTACAGAAAAGAAAATAAAAGGCCTATTTGCTATTAAGAAAAAAAAAAAAAAACAAACCAAACAACGAAAACAAACCCACAAGGATTTCATCTCTCTTACAGACCCAATAGCTTTACTTGGGCTTCTCAGAGACAGTATTTTAGGCTGACAGAACAGTCTTTCCCTAAAGGTGAATCCTTGGGAATTTAATCTTAAGGACTGAAGTCCTTCAATTTAAATTTATTCTTCAAAGGATATATCATATTTCTCAGGAGGAAAAAACCCTGTTTTTTTGTGGAGATTTACATACCAGAAAAAAATATAAAATACATTTTGGGATGTTCATATTATAGAGCATATATGTTCATATGCAGAGATATTTTCATATTTGGACAGAAAACTTGCTTCATAAAAGGTCAAAATCTCTTAATTGTCTTCAAAGGTGCTAGAAGTTAATTTTCGTATTTTATATTATTGTTTTAATCAGTTCAAAAAATATCATTAAAGGCCTCTTTTAGGGCATCTGTGTAGAGTCCACAAAAGTGTGTTAGATACTTCACAGTCATGCAAGAATATAAGCTGCTACTTTGAAGTGATTTCAGTTTAAGCAGACAGTTTGCACAAGGAAGGGAATTTCTTTTTAAAAAGATAGGATAGAATTATTTGCCTTTCCCCCTACAATTTAATAATTTGCTCTCACTTCTTTGGTTTCACTTAGCTACCTTAGAATGATATAATAGTGCAAGTTCTTTTTCTTCAGTTGATAAAAAATAACAGTATATTCAGACACCATCTCATTGCACATTTCAAGAGTTTTAAAGTGAGTAAAAAAGTAACTTTATCTTCAGCTGATTATCATTCTCTCTACTTTATTATTTCTCCAACCTATGCTCCTTACTTCACTATGCTTCAATTTAAAGCTGTTCTCATTATATCTGTTAGTATGCCTTGTCAAGGACTGTTTTGTCATGCAACCTGATTAGGAACTTTTTATAGATTAGACCAAAAAGAGGTTCTGTTTTGAACTCACTTGATGAAGAAATTGAGATTTTTCTCACATATGCATCCCTTGGATAGAGGGCCAAGCATTCAACGAGAATTAAGATATTGTGAAGACTGGGCTAATTTACCATAGTCTTTTAATCTCTGTAAATGCTTTTAGTACTTTTCACTACAGCATCCATCCTTAAGGCAAGAAACTGTTTGAAACCTTGAAGCATAGGGCTGCTAGCACCTTCAGGCAACAGCTTAAAGAGAACTGTAGACAACTTCATTTACCCAGTTATTAGTTCTAACTTGATTTAAAAAGCAGATGATACAGCTTTTTAAATTCTTAATAAACAATTGGAAATTAAGTTTACTAGGCAAGAAAAAATATTTTATTACAGAAATTGGTAGCTGACTTGAGCTGTTTGAAACATTTTACTTCATGCAAGGTACTTGAGACATAATGTGATCACATTCATACACCTGCTATTGTTATAATATGATAGAATTATTAATTTTTTAAATCACTCAGCACAGAATCTTTGATTCTATAGGTTTATTCAGGATAATTTGAGTGCTAATCATGAATTCTGGAGAACCTGTTGTGGATAGACTCTTTCTTATACTCAGAAAAATACAGTGAGTGGCTGAAATTCTGTCCAGTTAATATTTTAAAAGATATGGTCAGAACATTTTCCGTTGTATGGCTTTAATTCCACAATATAGGAAGTCACAGCTAAAGACCATCTGCTGTAGCAGATAACAATGTACTGATGCTGTCAAATCTCACGAGCAGAACAGGATTGCTGACCTGCAGAATACTAGAGGAAAGCAGATTTAGTGACTCTATCTGTGGCCTTTACAATCCCTTGCCTGCTGAAGTAATTTCTTTAGAAGACACAAAAGTTGAATCTTCTGATGTCAAATCACTAGACGACTTAATTGCTATTATGCCATCTAGGTAGCATGGTCTTTTAATCCCAGAAACCTGTTGTAATGAAGCTAGAGTAGTCACTCCTAATGCTTATTAGAAATGCATCTTCTTGAACCCTTCTGCTCTCATCTTTCCAGTTGTGCACTTGCTTACACAATGTTCACTAATCAGTTCAAATCACTTTCAAGCTGCGTTTCCAAGTTTCAGTCCACAAATTTTCAACAAAGTAGCAACAAATCTTTACTTACAGAAAAGATGTCTCCTATTGACCCTGGCAAATTATGTCCTGTCTTTTTCATACTGTAAAGGTTGACTGCAGCAGTAGTACCTCTTAGTTCACTTAAAACCTTTATATAGACAAATTTGTAACAATTGCTTTTCCCCCTTTTTTTATAATGAGGTAGAATTATTGGACTGTAGCGGTTTTGCTTCTGTATTTGCTTCAGCTTTCAAAACTGTTTAAATCAAAAAAGTTAATAGCATTCTGTTATAGTAAAAAAAAAAAAAAAAAAAAGAAAAGTATTTTTAAAAAAATTAATTTAGACCAGGAAGCGTTATATATCTACTTTAATAAAAAAAAATTCCACATGTCCAAACGTATCAACTGTGAATCAGTGTATATTGAGAAAGAAAAAATTCTACTGAAGGATAAAGGAAAAAGACTGTGAGAAAGACAGCAGTATTTTCCTTTTCCTGGAAATTTCCCTTCATATTTTACTTACTTGGTTTTGTTTTGGAATTAAGTTTTGTGTGCAAAAGGTTTAGTTACTTAGTCTCGTGGTTGATCCTCAGCCAACAACTAAACATCACACAACTGTTTGCTCATTTATTCCTGGTAGGATGGGAAAGAGAATTAGAAGGGTAAAAGTAAGAAAATTTGTAGGTTGAGTTAAAGACTTTTTAACAGGTAAAGCAGCATCTGCATGCTCATGCAAAGCCAAATAACAAATTCATTCACACCTTTCCTTGAGCAGGCAGGTGTTGAGCCATGTTCAGGAAAGCAGGGCTCCATCACATGGAATGGTGGCTTGGGAAGACAAACACTGCCACCTCGAATATGTCCCCATTCCTTCTTTTCCCCCCAGCTCTATTCCATATGATATGGAACAACCCTCTGGTGATCTGAGGGCAGCTGTCCTGGCTGTGTCCCCTTCCAAACTTTTCTGCAGCCCCAGTCTCCTTGCTGGTGGGGTGGTATAAGGAACAGAAAGCTCAGTGCAGCTCAGCACTGATCAAAGGACCCCTGTGTTATCAACCCTGTTTGCAGTGCAAATCCAGAACACAGCCATAGGTGCTACTATGAAGAAAATAAATTCTATCCTAAGCAAAACCAGCACATTAGCCACTAATGGAATAAATTTAATACTGAAAGGCTGCAACAGTACTGATGCTAACAGACCATTTTGTATTTCACTGCAGTTTCTTTTTCCATTCCACTTAAAAATGTCAAAAATTATCATAAAAGAAGATTAGGAAATTGTATATTGCTAAGTTCTTCACAAACTTCTCTAGGTTTTTGTTTAGATTTGTTAAAATGAACTGTGGAAAGTAAATGGCTTTCATTAATAAATTATTTTTCACAGGACCAAAGTCACCACAAGAAGCTTATAATATGTGTTTAATGTCACTGTTCATTGTATTCTGTTGATTCTAATCAGTTATGGTAATTTGTGATAACTTGGACTATCTTACTGCTTCAAGAATTCATTTTTGAAGACCACCACTCTCATGAAAATTGCCAGTCTGTTTATGAACTGCTGTGAGTCTTGTGATGCCTAGAACTGTAAAATCTAAAATTTGGAAATTCTCTTTAGGCTCAGCAGAAGGTATAATGCTGGAAAAAAGCACAAAGACCCTCTCCTGAGGAACTCTGGCCAGCATGTGTTCATTGGAATTCAATTTTCCAGAAAATATTGGGTAAATTAAATTTCTGTCACATAATAACAAGACAAATATCCACATAAACCAATTCTATAGTGCTCTTAAATAAAATGCATGATTTTGCAGTAAAAGGACTCTTTTGCTTTTTTGTGTTCTTCATTTAGTGACTTATTATTGTGTTTGGATTAACGATAATGATATAAATGACAGCATGGTACAACTAATAATGGGGAAAAATGAATTAGAGATTCATGGAAAAGACTAGACTCTTACTCTGAGTGTGCTGCCTATCATGATGATAGGGGAAGAGAGTGTTCCTGGCAAATGGAAAAAGTTTTATGAACATCTTTAAGACAGTAACAAAAGCCTGTATATTTTAGACAGGTCTGTCCAATCTCAGTGCCTGTAAAGATCAGGGAGAATTTCCTTTTGAAAAATACTTCCACATGGAAAATAAAAGAAGATAACGAGATAAACAGGTAAGATAAAACCTGGTAATTAACCTGATTCCTTTCAACAGTGCATTGAGTGTCAATGGGTAGAATGATAGATCAATGAATAGAATATGCCTTGCAGTAGGATTTCTGAGATTTTCTCTTTCAGCATGCTCATTTGGAAGTGGAGGAATTGTGGACTGAAGAATTGGATTGATAGAGATTTGGATGCATCACAAGGGTCTCAGGATAGCAATCAATGCCTTGATAGCCATTTGGTGGTAGGTAATGGTATTTCTGTGTTGATATTGTACTGCATCATGAAGATCCACCTTCATGACAGGTTAAAATACATCTTCAGCAAATTTGTGGGTGATGCTAAAATTGGGACAGCAAACACAGCAAACTGGAGTTTCAGTCCAAAAAGATCTTGACAAACTAAAGATTAATCAACAGAATTTTACAGGCAGAACTGAGAGAACTGGGCTTGTTAATACAGTGACAAAGGTATGAGCCAAATGGCAGATCACAGCTTCTTGACAGAGAGTTAAAGACATGATGGAATAAAGTAAAAGATGGTAAATGCAATATCTTTGAATTATTGCATGGAGTTCAGACTGAACATAGAAAAAAATAACATTTTCACTAAGTAGAACACGTAAACCAAATAACTTGTTGAATCTCCTTTCTTGGAATAGCTTAACACAGCTCAAAAATCAGGTTTCTGAAAGAAATGAACAACAACTAAAAGAACCAGTATTTTCTTATCACTCGTAGAGACAAATATTATTAGAAGAGAATGATGCAATACAACAGAGAGAATATAAGCAAAAAGAAATGGAATTGTACGAGAAAAGAATGGTATATCCTATGAAATCCATCTTGATGCAGATGAATGTGTTTGGAGAAATAGGAAAAAGATGAGGCAGTGATGTCATCATGATGGGAAAAGCTATCTTAGTGGTTATGGGAACAGGAGTGGGCTTAGCAAGTCACAGGCTAAGAGTTGAAAATGTCTTACACATGTAGGACAAATGAAGGAAAGCAAACAGAATTAAATCACAATCCTAGGGGGGTATGTAAGGATTGTTATCATTATAGTTGATTAATGAAGAAAACAGAAGCTCCTGTAGAACAAGAAAGGACAAGTTCACTTTTGATGTAAGAAAACAGCCTTTTGATGGGCTACAGCTGACTGAAAACCATGTGAAAAAGATCACATTCCTTAAAATAGAAAGAATATTTTTATGGTTTATATTTCAAAGTTTCTAATGAGACTGAAAACAAAAAAATATTTTTAGGCCTTCAGAGGTTTGCAAAATATTTTTTTTCTTTTTTTTCTAATTACAGGAATGAAGCAATTTTATTAACTATGACAAAATCATAAGCTCTTTCTCCTGCTAGCAAGCGTGTGGCACTGCGAATATGCAGATTAATTAAAATGACTCTATAGACTTTCTTCTTCTTTACAATAAGTTCAAATACACAGAAGAAATTGAGGATAAGAATAGCCAGATCATGTTATATATTGTCAATTTCTGACTACATGTGTTTAGAGAATCTTCTGATCTGATTGAGTAGACAGCTATGAGAATACTTCTTACTGTCACTGTGCAGTTTTTGAGAGTAGTTTTAACAGAAAAAAGTTTTTTAAATTAGAGGTATTTTTCATTTCCTTATTAATACATTTATTAATATTTTTTAATGTTACCTCTATTAATATTTGGGTATGTCTTTTTTAATAAGTAAACCAGTGTTGGAAAATAATAACAGAATGATTAATTACTTAGTTTTGGTGCTCTTTATAATTTTTTTTTGCATAGCAGCTGTCGTACCAACAACTTACGTAAAACTTGTATACCTCAGAGCTGAGAGTTTCTATTCTAGTTGTGTCCACCAGAAAAGTCTCTTAGAATCTGTCTGTAAAAGCGAGGTAGTTGTTTTTATCCCTGTGTACAGTGTATGATTGTGAGTAATTTAAAATGTAGAACAGAAAAGTTGAAAACTTTTAAGATGGACCTTGATAAACTCATAAACAAATTAACTTACAATGGAATTTATGGTAGCAGGGGAAATAAGCTTGACCTTTTGGGTCCTTAGTAATGTTATGTTATTAAGAACTGCAAGTAACTTGTAAGATTTTGAAGAAAACTGTAAAACTTACAAAGTCTGATAAAATTTTCGATGTAAAGATAACATAAGAGAGGTAATGTGTTTACATGACTTCTTTCTGTTGTGCTTTGACTTTATTATTGCTGTTAGTTCTGAGTAGTTAGTTCATTAACATTCCAAGTAAGTTTGCCATTGTATAAGCCTGGAAAGACAGGTAGAGAATAGATAAAAATACACGTCTCTTATGAAGGACTTAAATGTTTCTTTTGATTTTCCAGGTGGCATAATGAGCATAAAGTCGTCAGAAAGTAGTAAAGAGTTTGGTACTGTTTCAGCAACCAAGGAAACATCTCTTTCTTTGTGGTGTTTTGGAGTGAATATCTTGAATATTTCATTTGATATTAAAAGCTGCATTCCAAAAGAGATCTTGAAACTGAATGAAGTTCTGAGGACAAGCTTAAAAAGCAATAACCCTCTTCCACCAAACAAACCAATCAAAAAAAACCCCAAAAACCAAAAAAAAAAAATTGAACCAAACCAAAACAAAAACAAACGAACACAAAAAAATCCCGAAAAACAAAACCAAAAAAAAAAAAAACCAACCCAAACTGTATATCAAGGAGACGGTGGGATTGATTTCTCAGGAAAGATAAAAGAAGAAAGTATGTACAGCTTGCCTCAGCAATGAAAAGGGGCAGAGAGAATTAGCATGCTACAAATAGCCAATAGTGTGAAGTATTAAGTCAGAGAGGAATAATTAAATGCAGGACAAGATGATATAGCTAGAATATTGGCATTAAATTAAGGAAACGAAACTGTAAATTGAATGCAAAAACAACCATTACAGAGTAGCTATGTTGGCCGTCTGACTGCATCAAATTTGCAATGCAATGACAGTTGTTATACTACTAAGGTTGATTTTTAATAATTTATATAAAAAAATATATATCACAGAGAGACATAATGACAGTAAGTCAGAAATTAAGATTTTTGGTGACATGGTTTTATTTTAATATCTAATAAGTCATCCTGGCCTGTGTTATGGGGATAGTTGCCAGCAGGTGGAGGGAAGCGATCCTTTCCATTTATGCTTTTTAATGGGTTAGTTCCTTTGTTTGAATTTATTTTTAATGAATTGCTGCCATGAACCTATACACACTAAGTTATCATGAGGAAGAATGAAGAAGAAAATAGTAAAGGATAATAAGGCGAGTTTTAAAACATGAAAAGAGAGAGAGAATAGAAGTTGTGTGAATAGATCATTTGGATGTAGAAGTAGAGGTTGATACTGTCAGGGCCCTAAGGACAATATCAGGCTTTACTGTCCTTGCTCAGCCTCACCTGGGACCTCTCTGTGCCCCCGTGTGGGGCTCTGGACCCCGTTACAGCTTGCTGGGGCCTTCAGTCTCTGTCCCAGGGCTGGTGTCCAAGTGCCCTCAGCCCTGACCATCCCTAGACCAAGCCCCCCTGCCAGCCCATGCCTGGAGTCACTCCCCGCCCCTCCCCAGCTCAGGGGGCACCCGGGGCTTTCCCCAGTGACCCTGCTCCCCTTCTGGCTTTGGCAGGGGGACAGGACTGTCTGCCCAACCTGGGAATTCCCCAGGGCTCCCAGTTCCCAGCCCACAGGGAACTGCTAGCTCACACCTCCATAATAAAGAGTATACTCAAGAGAGCAACTTGTAAGTGGGTGAGAAAGGACTCTTCTAAAACATAAGTCATTTGCCTCAGGGAAAAGAAAAATACTCCCAGCTGTTATTCAGCTCAGCTTCACAGACAGCTCTCTCTTTTAGAGAGGTGACACATTGCATGCTATTTTTCTATGACAAGTTAAAGTTTTCTGTGCTTTTTTCAAAGCAGAATCCTTTTCTGCTAGCATGTTTTCCGTAAACTTGTATGGTCTTCTTGGAAATGCATTGCTTAAAAATGTGACGTTTTCCTTCATATGCATAAAATATATGTACACTTCGATAAGACATATGCACTTAGCAATAAGTTTAAATTAGTATTGCATTTACATTAGCAATGCCATTGTGCAAAAGTTACAAGTTACAAAACCTTGAAAAGTTTTCACAGCATTGAGAACTCAAATAAGTTTTGAAATTTGCTGTGGTATGTACAGAAACCTGTCAGTGTTCTAACACTTGAATTGAAAATGGCCAAGATTATTAAAAACAAGTAAATCGTGCATTAACATTATATTCATTTCATTTTTTTTCAGCTCTTTGAGAACTCTTCAATTTATTACATTGAATCAGTGTCCTTTGAAAAAGACCTGATTATGTTGCCCTTGCAGTTCCAGAAGTCATATTTTAAAAAGGTCAAAATGTTTATCTTTATAACAGAAAAAGTCATAGCTACTTATTGGCCTTGAAGTTGTTTCCTGATCTGTTCCCCTGATGTTAATTTCAGTGCTTTAGCTTTCTTATCCTCTTCTTCTTATAAACCTGAGGTATATGCTTTTGATGTACATAATTCAAGACAAATAAAAAATCAAACCAAATAGAAATGAGTTCTTTGATCTTCTAAATAAATTGTTAAACTAATCTCTTTTTCTTACTTATAGTTTTTGAAAAGGACACTGGTGCTTTTGATGTACTGACAGAACAAATTGCCTCTTAGTACCTCAGTGCTCTTCTAGAATTACTATTTTCCTCTGTTTGTAACAAAAAAAAAAAAAAAAAAGTAATACCTTGGCCTTCTAAATGACAATCAGCTTTCCAATGACACAAAGGAATCATAGGTTTTCCTTTTATAATTGTTTTAAACTCTTTGGTTTATTCTTTAACACTTCTATTGAAAGCTCAGGGAAGAAATTTTTATCCCTAAAGCATGGTCCCATGCACAGTTGATAAATGTTCCAGCCCTACTTGTACATGTATAGATGAAACTTTACAGCAATACAATAGAGCCTTTTAAAGTGGTTTTGTGTCTAATGCCATTGAAACCTACTATTTTAGTTAAAGACTTGCTATTGGAAATCCTTGATCTCCTTGCAGATGCTAGTTCCTCTCCCTAGTGCCAAATACTGAACTGTTTTATGGTCTTACTCAAAACGTGAGATTTTTCTGGGAAGGTGATGCAAAGATAATGATATATTTATTTAAAATTAATTTCAGTTTCTGGGTTAGGAAGCATAAGGGAAAACTTTTGACCACGTTAAATTTTTGGGTAATTTTTATGATGAAAAAGAATTAATGAGGAAATTATCTTGCTGAAAACTTTTTATATAAGCATAATAGAAAAAGAAGTTGTCTTTATAATGATGAAAGCACCAGTTGATGTTTTCTATTTGGATGAAATATAGAAATTTAATTTCAGTTAATGAAACATAAAACCCTAAGGACTTGTAATATATTCATTTTAGTAACTTTGGAGAAGGTGTTTCTGATATATATCTATTTTTACAAATTATTAATGAAGTTACCCTAATCCTATAATAATTTGATAAAATATTTATGAGATTATTTTGTGTTATAGTCTTATAATTTTACAATTGGTGTAAATGTAAATACATTTGACATATAGACAATGTAACAAGACTTTTGAATTCCATAGAAAATACGCATAAGATCATTAATTGAACTTATGCTTAGGCACAACTAATGCTTTTTCATCTGGCAATCATTTTTTTTTTCTGTCATGAGAGAAAGCTATATATTTTAGTATTAAAGGAATAAAATCTTGATGGGAAAATGTTGCTTTTTAACAATGTTTATTTTCATAATAAAATTTGCTAATTATTTTTCGTAAGTTCTTTTCATGTAAACACCTGTCTTTTAAATAAATATTTTTTTGTTCAGATGGTGAAAAAATTGTGTAGTCTGTTTTGGAAAAAGAAAAATGACACCAGTCAATATTTTTGCATATGAAGTGTCTCTGTCTTTGGTATGAAGTTATTAGTTGTTGTAGAGACTTGGTAGCTTTGGACATATTTCTTAAACTAATATTTATAATATTAATTGGTAGAGGTGACAATTAGACTAGGAAGTATGTGACAGAGGAACGGACAGGCCCTGTGTTGACAAATCAAGGCAGACTTTTGTTATTTTTTCTCTCTATTGCCTTCAGCAAAGTATTTTCATGGCAACTTTCTCTAGCCCTTGCTGGAATAAAACATCAGATAATTGATAAGGGAATTACCCCTCTGCTGAATAAACTCTTTTCTTTGTATTAACAAAAATGTTTGTTACCCAGTCAGCTGGGTGTGAGAAGGAGCCAACTTCTTTGTATGACATTTCTAAGTAACATTGTCTTTTATCCTGTACATCTTTCACAAGAGGAGAGCTCACATTATGGCCATCTAAGAATTTGCTGTTCAAGCAAACACTGAAAATGATTTTGCAACTTTGCCTACTGTCCAAATAGACAGCTACAACATATTTTTAAAAAAATCATAGATATAAATATTGTTCATAATTCCTCTCCATGTTATATGGACAAGCTTTGGATTGAGTCAAATCTCTTAATTTTACTCACGAGAATTCCAGCAGAAGTGGAACACAAAATTATCTTGTGGATACTAACAAACTTTGGACCTAAGCTGAGTCCTTTGTTATTCAACATTCCTTGGACTTGGAGTGCTCTCAGTATTACCAAAAACAGAATTTTGTGTAGCAAACAATACATTTGGAGTTTCACAGCTGATCTAAAATAAGTCATGTTTGTATCTACACAGTGTAATATTGATGCTTGAGCCAAGAAACCCAATAGCACGGTTAGGCTGATTTTTTTTCTGAGTCAAGCTTGACTAGAAACTTGTGTGGTTGTATTCCTAAGTTTTGGTATCTTTAAGAAGTTTAAAGCCTGTGATTGTCAGGGCTCTTAAAATGCTCATAGCTCTTAAGGACCCTGACCAGCCTCATCTGGGGCTTCCAATCACACCATCTGCATTGGTTTCCAGAACTCATTCAAGCTGAGGTCTGATTAACCAGTCCCATGTCCTGGGCTAGGACTGGAGCATACTTGTCCTGTTTATGTTCATGTCATGTGGGCAGACCTTGGACCTACTCTGAAAGTAACTTGTCTCCTGAAAGGACCACTCATATGGTAGTTATATCTTGCTTCCAGTCTTGTCTGTGGTCCTGTCTTCTGCTGCTCCTAGCTGGATCTCTGGATAAACTCTGTGCCTGGTTCATCTCCTTGCTTTGTCTGGGGCTGATGCTGGACTCCATTATCAGCTCAATGACAGGTCCACGTTGGTTGGGAGGAGCACCACCCTCTGAGTGCCCTGGATGCTCTTAGCTGCTCTCCCCTGTAGGGTGCCCCTGCTCTTTGTGCTTCCCTGTGCTGCTACAGTGTGGTAATTCCAAACAGCAAGGAAAGGGGATGGTAATGGTAAAAAACCAAGCAAACTGACCAACCCCAAACTAAAAACATTCAATGTTGAACAAGAGAGTACAAAATTCTTAGTGTGTAATGAACTGGTGAACCTCACCTTGCCTGAAAAAGTAGGAGATTGATGCACTAGCTGAGGGCTCAGCAGTCTTTAGTATTTCTTGCTTGTACTAGCGAGATTGTTCTGCTGTGTGAAAAAGAAAATCAAGATTCACACTAAGCAGCTGGTACTTTTAAGGGAGAGGTTTTAAACTGAGGGCCTCCTGTTATCACTGTTCATATAGTTTGTCGAGCAGCTATTGGTTATTCTGTTTTCACTCTCTTGATTTCCTAGTAAAGGTGTAATTTTATATGTGTAATTGAATGATCCAGAGACTTGAGTCTTAAAAGTGGAATGATATTTTAAAAATATGAATTCTTGAACCACTATAATAGTATTTATTTTTACAGATAGAGAATATTTTCTCTGAAGGAGAGCTTGAGAGACACATTTTATGAAACACTTTGTGAGTCTCTTGATCAAAGTATTTATATGTTCCCAAGACTAAGCCCTCAGCTTCCTGAGTAAGGAGATCTAATGCTGGGCTTCTTACCTGTTTGTGCACTTTTTGTCTCTGACTGCTGTTCTGTATAGAAATATTTTCCTGGTTTTACTTAAAACTGCATCCTGAACCAGCATAGAACCATTCACACAAAAAAACAGTAGTAGCTATTTTTGTCCCATTTTGGTTTTTGGGTTTTTTTACTTTCAAACAAATGAACATTTGAAAAGTTGTTGGCAGGAAATATTTTACTGACCCTAATCATTTAAACTACATGCATGAAAAGGGAGATCAGTAAAGAGTGTTATGGACTTGGAACATTCATACATTTAGCAAAAGTAGAAAAGTAAACAAGCATTGCTCTCTATTTCAACAAATGTTGGCAAGATCTTTGATATATTTAGATATCTTCAAGAAGTTAATATATTAGGATTTTGCCAAGATTTCTTCATATCCATTGTTTCTTTACTGTGGCAGAAGCTAGCAACTGCTGCTCAGACCCAAGCAGCTTCTGAGTTATAGGTCTGTTAAGATCCTAAAATTAATCTCTAGAACATATTTTTGCAACAATTAGATATAGTTTTCAGTGTATTTTTATAGTCTTCCTATAAATGGCTGCTGTTTATAAAACAGAGATACTCTATCAATTTAATAATATTCTCTCAACCTTCTGAAATTATTAAAAACAAGAATCGTATATTTTTGGAATGCATTATATGTGTTCATTTTGATATATCTGTTCAAAATTTACATTACAGACAAACATTATTAGCTTTAGCATAGACTTAAATCACATCTTAACTGCATCTGAATGGATATGGTGGTCTGAAACATCCTTTGCTCCTATTTTTTTTATATTATGATATTGTATTACATTAGAAGCTGCTTTTGCCACTTGAAAGATATACATCATTTTCTGTCGCATACATCAAACTTTACAGAAACCATGATTATTGTATGAAAGTATTTTTAAGTGTGTTTCATAATTTTTAAAATTAGATATCATGGAACACTTATAAACACCATTGTTAGCCCCAAAATTCTGGGGCCATCATGACTTAATAGTCACACTTTTTACTAGCTCTTAAGTTACTGTGTAATTTGGGAGAAAAACAAAACAAACTACAGGAATAACCAATCAGTTGGGGAGTTTTAGGATATTAAAGATACTGCTGATTTTGTGACTATCAAAGCAATTTGTTCAGCTGATAGCCAGGCATCTTCATTTAGTATGTGAAAAGGACAGGCCTAAAACCTCTGCAACCTTAACTTTATCTTCCTGCATGTATGAATTAGGATAGCAATTTTAGTTACATAATTGCATGCAAATTAAGATTTTATTTCCTTGTTTGTTTGGGTTTTTTAATGATAACACTATATCTTACTTCATGTGTTGTAGTTTAAATTCTTGTCTAATAACTGAAATACTGTAGTGTTTTTGTTCCTTTTTCCTTTAAAGAAGCCATATAATTATGATTCTTTTGTTAGATCACTCAGCTGTTTCTCAGTACTATCAGTTTTTACAAAGCAAAATTGCCTCCAGAATAACATTATAGATTTGTTTAAAACACTTGTTGATGTCTTTGTAATTGCTCCTCCAGAATTTGGAATGATGGAATTTAAACTTGAATGTTTTATACTCAAATATTTCCTATTCAGAAAATTGTAAAAATAAAACAAAAAAGACTATTGTATGAAAACCCTTTTTCAAGTATATTCAGTTTTGCTTATAGGAAAGTTTTTGTTATTTGGCTTTATATCAATAGTAGTTGTACTCTAGCAATGTTATCAAGCTTGTGAAAGTGCCTGAACTCAGAAAATTCTAAGTACAAAGTAGAACTCATATTAGGGAAAAATGTGAGTGTGAGAACATATGAATTTATAACTAAGGAGGTTAAAGTAAATTAAGTGCATCATTTCAGTGCTTGTATAGATAGCATGTGTAGTACAGAGACTCTGAAAGAGTACGTTATCATTAAGAGCTTATTAAATTTAAGCTTACTTACCTTAAATCAATCTTCCTATGGTTTACAATACAGTTATGTAATTACATGTCGTAGAAAAATTCCAAAGAATTTCCAGTCAGGTCAGGCTAATAATGACAGTAATAGGTCAAAAGGCAAAGGCAGCTATTTTCTGTTTTTTAGTGGATATGATCAAGGTAAATGCTTCAGTTTCTATTGCTATCTCATAAATATTAAAACATGCAGTTTAAAGGTAATATTCTTTGGTTTGTCCAACATTTTTAGGGACAATTTCCTTAGATTTTTTGAGTGAAAAGCACTTTTCTTTGTATTGCCTTTTGTAAATAAAATCATTCTGGGTCAATCTGCATTAGATTTTTTTGCAATCTAGTCACATTCCCCACAATACAATCTAGAAGATTAACTCAGGAAACATCCTCTGTAGATGTGGGGTTTCTCTAATGTTTTGATAATAAAATTTTTTGGTTGCCCTAAGGTGTAGCAAGTCCCACAGTAGAACACTGTAAAATTACCATCTGAGAGACTGGTCTCTGTCTATTTTTGTGTTCCTTTCTTGTAGTCTGCTCTGTAATACTTAAAAAAATCCCCACAAGAGTGCTCTTTTAAGGTAATTTGTATAAATAGAGTGTATTGAGAAGTCATCCAATTATGCTGTTCCTTGACTACTTTTGCAAATATATATCTTCCTTTGATTCATGTAATCACACAGAATTCTGAAAGTAGCAAAAGGACCCAAACTAAAAATCTCCCAATGTTCCTTATCAGTCAGCTACGAGCAGCAATACAACTGTTCGTGGGTTTAAGGATGTCATCTTCATTAATATACTTGACACAAGAATAGTTTAATTGAGCTCTCTCAATTAAACTGAGTATTTTGTGAAACCAAAAGCTTAATTTAGTTTTTTCCTGAGTAATAGATATTGAAAAATGGCTGTTAATGGAGACCACAGAGACCACAGTTAATATCATACACAGTACATACCTCTGGTGAACATAAATTTTGGCAATGGTAAACATAGTATTTGTTTCGTGGCTTGAAATCTAGAATAAAAGCAAATGTGATGAAAGGTTCAAATTTAAATTGTGGGATAGATTCCAACAATGAGTGTTAAAAATAGAATAATTTATATTTATAATTTATATTTATATTTATAAATTATATTTATAATTATTTATATTTATAAAACCCTTTTTAAAAAAAAAAACTTAATAAAAAGCCTCATGACCATTCCACAAACTCTCTGCAGTAATACAAATTCCAGAGGCTTATTTGGTGGTCCCTCGCTCCTAAAAAACCTGAATTTTTTATAGCAAACTGTGGGGGAATGTTACTGACTATCAGGAATCTGATGGTTCTAGTATTTGTTCAACAAAGCCTGTAGCTTCACTGCAAAATCTTGTCCCAAAAGGGAAGCTACACACATACCTGAACTTATATCATCTGAGTGAGAAATTTCGTTATGAAAGCATCACTCAGTTTCTTCTATTACCTTGCAGAGTAATCGTTTTTGCAAAAAACATAAATTTATTTTCTTGGCATCTTTGGATGAAGCCTATTTGGTTGGAAAAGAGACTTATATCCTATATATTTGTCATATTTACAATTACAACATGATGCTCCTCCACCAGCAACAGATCTTATTGGCTATTCTGCCTGAAGTGATTCTTGGATGTGTCTGATCAAGTCATACTCAAGCACAAAGCCCAAGAAGTTAAGTTGAAATTTTATCTTAGTCAAAATTTGTGTCTTTTCAGACTTTCACATTTATATCTAATACTTTTCTTCTACTGATTTGAATCAGATTGTAAATTTTAGGAAAGTCAAGTAATGTGGCATAAATATTTTTTTCTCCTTCAGACAGAAAGCTTTTCATGGCCTCTTTTAAGGAAAAAAAATATGAATTTTATTGATGCTGAAAGGACTGGCTTTCTTCATGCTGAGGTGAAAGTCTTGTAACTGTGAAACACTGAAAACTGATAAAATTTTTTATCTGGTTAATTAGACATATCTGCAAGAGACTAGACACTAGGAAGTGAAAGGTTGGCTATGTCATATAGTATAAAAATCTTATCAGTCCATTTGAAAAGAAATGAAATTGAGAGCCCTTGCACCAAAGCATATGTCTGACTTCAGCTTAAAGTATGATAAAGAGCGCAAGTCTGAAAATGAATATCCAGCAAAGCCCACTGTTGTTTTGTTGACACTGTCCTATACAATTCAAAGATCAAATTAATGTCATTTGACACAAAATAATCACTGGTGATGATGATGATAACGATTATGATGATTATTCATTATTTGCCTGTATTATTATTTTTTTGTATTCCTGTAGACTGTGGATATGCTTATTGAAAACTTGATTCCAGGACTTCTGACTTAACAAAATCTTACACCTCGTCCTAGTAGGTTTTTGCACCTATTGTAAAGGTCCAGAATGCACTGGCAGGATCTGCAGAATGCTTCAGAAAGACCTCAACAGGAGAAATGGTCAGAGAAGAACCATCTAAAATTCAGGAAAGGCAAGTGCAGGGTCCTGCACCAGGGGAAGAGTAATGCCATGCACCAGCACAGGCTGGGCTCTGACCTGCTGGGGAGCAGCTCTGCAGAGAAGGACCTGGGGCTCCTGGTGGACACCAAGTGTCCATGAGCCAGCAGTGTCCTTGTGGCCAAGAGGGCCAGTGGGTTCCTGGGGGTCATTAGGGAGAGCATTGCCAGCAGATCAAGGCTGGTGACCCTGCCCCTCTACTCAGCCCTAGTGAAGCTCATCTGGAGTGCTGTGTCCAGGTCTGGGCTCCTCAGTACAAGAGACATGGAGCTCCTGGAGCAGGTCCAGGGGAGGGGGACAAAGATGATGGAGGGACTGGAACCTGACCCTTTTGGGGACAGACTGAGAGAGTTGGACCTGTTTGAACTCGAGAAGAGGCTACCAAGAAGGGAGCTCATCCATGTCTGTCAGTACCCGATGGGAGGCTGGCAGGAGGAGGGAGCCAGGCTCTGCTCAGTGGTGCCAAGCAACAGGACAAAAGGCAAAGGGCAGACACTGATGCACAGGAAGTTGCAGTTGGATATGAGGAAGAAATTCTTTACTGTGCAGGTGACTGCACTCTGGAACAAGTTGCCCAGAGAGGTGGGGTCTCCCTCACCAGAGATGCTCTAGAACCATCTGGATGCAATCCTGTACAATTATGTCTGAAAGTGAATAGTTTAACAGTTATGCTGCATTTTTCCTCTATCAAGATTTGTGCTGTTCAGCAGGCAGAGGTGGAAAGTTTGGATTGATCTGAATTACAGTTGCTACTTCTGCTTTATATTTTGAAAGATTATTTTTCTCAGATGAACCTCTTCTTTTTAGTTTAGTTATTGGTTGCTGAATCTTTATTCAATAAATTAATATGTGTTATTTAGGGGTGGGATATTCGTTCACAAGAAGCCTCTTTTATGGTCCTCTTGAAGATAGTGAGAAACCTGAGACAGCTTTAAAAAGGAGACAAAAAGTAGTCTTCAGATGCTTCAGTGAGATTTTGACAGAATTTATGTGACCTTTTGTCTTTGTTTTTCAAGTGAAAGTTATGGTTCTAAACTACTTAGAGAGCTGAAAGACTTGCTGATGCTAAATCACTGTATAATCCATACTAAAATTTTAGTCAACCAATGAAATCTGGGTGATCTGCACTACAGATCTCTGTGGAGGTACAAGACTAACCTTTTTATTTTAATGATTTAAGATTCACCATTCCCAAATTTAGTGTGAAAATCTTTAGAAATTTTAATATTATGTGAATATTTCTATAAACTTGGGAATTTCTCAGTTCTTATGTTATTGTTATTTTTATTACAGGCAGATTTCTGTTAAGCACAAAGGTGTAGTGGAAATAAAAACACATCAATGTCCCGGCTTGAAGAAATTGTTAAAAGCCCTTCCTGGGACACTCCCACCCCTACGGTGTGAACAAATTTGCCAGCAACAGGTACAGTGTTGCTCTTGTAGAGGTTTCTGTCTAGCAGATCGGGCTGCCAGCTGAAAAGATAGTGTGGGAAACCCCTGGTGAGCAAGTGCAGTATTTTACAATATCCTTCCAGCTGGCAGACTGCCTAGGATGGTATTTCTGTGCACTCTTCAAAACACTTCAGGATGTTTATTAAGATTGCAGGCAGCAACCATGACAACTGGTAGAAGGTATATTTCTCAAGTGCACTGGAAAAGCATATATACAAATAAATGTATGTTGTGGGAAAGTACAGGTCAATCCCATTCTCTGTTGTAATTTCAATATGCATTGAATAAAGTGGTAGCTGGCATCTGAGCATTACAGCTTAATCCAGGCGAGAAGGTTAATGGAACAAAGCTTTACCCTAACATTTTTGCACCTGTTTGTGCATATCAGGTGATAAGTTTTGTGGTGCTGGATCATATTTTTACATTCCTAGTGACACCTGCTAACCAGCACGGTCAGTTAACAGTTATAAAAGAAAACAATGAACTGCTATTAGCATGTGAGTAATTCTAATCTATTTACTAAAGACTAGGAGCTCAAATAAACCAGGTCTCTTGATGGCTCTGTGTGCTATAGTCAGATCCTGTAGAGCTGTGCTCTCCTAGAGAGAGCAGTGTCTGTGCTGTGGCCACCTTTTGTTCATGGCTTGTAGCCTGCAGAGCAACACTACTCTTGCTGCTCTCTAACACACAGACAAGAATCATCCTAACAAGTAATGTGAGGAAAAACTAAGTAGACAGAAAAAGCAAACTCAAATAACGACTGAAGGAAATTAGTTGAATTTGAAAGGAGAAAATGAAAGTATGGTGAAACCAAAACAAAATTTAAAAAATAAAAGGAAAAGTGGGAATAAAGAGTAATATTTACATTAAAAAGTCATTAGCAAAAAACAAATGAAATCAAAATCTAACCAAATGCAGGCAAGGGAAATTGAGACAAAAAGATCTAACTTAATCATGTAAAAATAAAAAAAAAAATCTCACATAAATCAAGACTTTTAAGTTAATAGTTTCTATAATCTTTCTGCCAGTGATTTTAACCATCACAATTTTAAAATCTAGTCTACTGGAAAAAAATTCTGTTTTGAGTAGACAGAAACTTGGACAATGTTGGTTGCATTAAAAAAAAAAAAAAGTTGATTAATTTGAGGTAATGTGATTTTGATCCTATTATTAAGATTATCCACTTCTTGTAAAATTGAGTTTTCACTTTTATATTTTTTGTATAATAGTTGTAGCACACTGTAGTACACTAGGAAATAAGTTATCATAATACAAGCAGTGAAGAATTTGTTCCAAGGTATTACCTGTCCCCTCACTATATTAAGAAAAAAAAAACAAAACAAAAAAAAAACTCCTAACATTTGATTTACTGATGATATAAAGAGGGGAGAAAAGGTAGTGTGATTTTAGCTATAGTCAAATATAATGAGATTGACAAATTCTAGGACTACTTATACTAAATATACTAAAAATTACTAAATCACTACGTATACTAAATATACTAAAATATTAAAATATTCTATTTTAGATTTAGATTAAGTACAAAACATTATTAACACTTTCTCAGATTTGTTCACTGCCTTGTATATCCTTGGAAACAAGGGTACATTTCTGTTCATAGTCACACTCTGATTGTTAGCACAAGACCAAATCCAAATATTTTATCTTGCTTGGAAAGTTAAAGCTGAATACTTACTTTTTATTCTCAAAAAGCCATTTCTGTCTATAAAGATTTCCTCTGGACTGTTTAGAATCTGTCACCTCTTAGAGTAGAGAAAAGGGTCTCTGTGTAAGGATACTTAAGCGTCAAGAATTTTATAGTAGAAACACCAAATGATTTAAATCTATTTTAAGGATCTTTCTTCCAAGAAAACAAGAGTTCGATTTTCCCTTTTAGTCTTGTTGCAGGAAAAATTATTACATAATACTATTAATGTGAATTGCTGCCCCGTGAGAGGTGGCTGAGAATTGAAAAGGAATTACTTTTAAGGCCTATTAAGTAGAGAATTTGCTACTTGTTTCCTGCAAATAATTAAAAAAAGCCAAAAAACAAACAAAACAAACAAACAAAAACAAACCAAAAACAAACAAACAAAAAAAAAACCACAAAAAAACCCCCAAACCCAAAGTGTTTTGATAACACCAAACCAAAACTATTTGGAGTCTGCTTTAGAATATGGTTGTGTTCCAATTAATGACAATTGTTAATATTATAGAGTAAACAGTGATAAAAGCAAGTGAACTACAACACAGGAATTAAATTCTATTTAAAAATCATCAGAAATCAGTAAATCACTAAAAGAGCAATGAAGTCTAACAAGTAAAAAGTTTAACAGTAGCAAGTAGATTATATAGGACAATAGTTTCTAACCTTTTCCTCGGATTATTGGCTAAAGCTTACAGGAAACATTCTGTTCTTAGGTATGTGTGTAACCCATCGGCTTCTGTCTCTGAGAGTTTTAGTCGCATCAGCATTTCTTATAATGATCTTACAGTCTTATTGCTACTGAAGCAAATATCAGTTGGGGCCAGATTAATCATTACTTTTTCTTGTGTACTCATTTAAAACGTTGTTCAATGGGTTAAAATGTTTATTCTGATTTGTTGGATAATGATGAGGAAGGTGTCTTACAGTTGCTAGAATCAGGGAAGAGGAGGGAAGGGGAAAAATTGTGTAAGCTATTGTATAAATAAGCATTTCAGACAGCTGTTTTTATTTTTCTAGTAGATTTTTAAAAGCCACTAAAAGGATAATTTTTCCTCTACATATATATTTATGAATAATAATCAAGTTTTATGGAAGTTTTGCTAGCCTTAATATACTAACACTGAACCCCTGCTTACAGCTATCTGATAAAACCACTCTGAGCTTCTAAAATAAAATAAGAATATCCCTCCAGGCAGTAGGAACATGGGTAGGGAGAACCATTTATTGAAAAACATTTCCTTTGTAGTCTTGCATAAAAGTTTTATTTGCTATCAGGATTTCTACAATAAAGTTATGCTTTGTTGTGAAGAAAATAGACAGATGAAGACTAACTTAAAGTGAAAAAAAAATGAAATTGCTAACCCAGAGTTTTAAGTAACCCATTAAAAATAGTCTAAAAAGATTTCTGGAATTCTGAAAAGTGTGGGAATGACTTTAACTTTGCTGTATTCCTTATTTGTGAGCAAATATTCGGTATCTTGAACAGATAGAGTAGTCATGCAGTAGCTGAATTACTTGTGCAAGGCCATGTAAAGAAAGTATTATTAAGCAAGAAAAAGATTTAGATATTTTGTAAGCTAGGCGATAAAAAACCTTTCTGCTTGCTGAAAATGAAATGAGCTCCATCCAGCTTTTTGTTGCCTCTTTAGACTTCTCCTTTCCACAAGTTTCTCCTGCATATCTGTTTGGGACCTCAATAAAAGTAATTCTGTGAATGCAAGGAAAATACAGGAAGGGAATTATATGGAATATATTCCTCTTAGCAAATTTTGAAATTAGTGCCTTGGACTTTATGTGCATCAGGACCCTTCTCAGTGCTGGTAGAACTCTGCTCTTGCAGAGTCATTGAAGTAATTTAGATTTGACACTTTAGATTTCCTCTCAGGAACTCACAAGGCTCTGGGACCCAAATAAACACTTAGCCAACATTTGATGACAGTTTCCAGTCCTTCTTGATATGTTTGCAATTATAGTCAAGTTAATATTCAATATTAGGTACTGGAATGTGCCAACTAGGCATTATTAATACTATAATTGTGCTCCAAAATGTCGTACTGAGTAAAGTCTTCTGTAATTGATAATCATTCTCTCATGATTTTTTCCACATTTTTATATTATATGTAAAATAAATTACAACAGTACCAGATCTACTCAGAAAAAAAAAAAAAAAAAAAAATTGCACACGGTTTGTAGTAGAATATCCAATCACTATATGTGTCTAGAGAAGATGCCTTAAAGTTTGGAAAGTATCATTACATCAGCTTGAAGATTGTCATTATTGACAATACATTCCACACTCCTTTATGGTAATATTTTAGAGAATTTAATATCTTAAGGGTCAGATATAGTCACTGATTCAAAGAGAAAAGATACCTACAGGTAGATCTTCAGTACAAGAAATATTTCTGGCTCTTGGCAGGATTTTATGCAGTAAGCTACTGCAACAGCAGGGTTCCCTTTGCAGCTCCTGTGATCGTGTTTACTTGTTATCAGGTAGCAATTGCAGATAATGGACTCTGACATAGGCTCTGGGGTGAGATACAATCCTCTTTAACTAACCCCATGCCTGAAGAAACAAGTAACTGCTGAGGCACATCAGCCATGTACCTCTCTGATCATATGCCTATTAATCACCTAGCTAGTTTTCTGTCCAGTCAAGTGAATAACAAGATCCTCCATTTCCCCCATTTTCCCTGCTCTTTACAGAGCAATTAACCTAAAATGTTAAAATCTACATGGGAAACAATTATTATATCAACAGAGGAGATAATTAACAAGCTTAGCTGAAACAAAGGCTCTATGTACTGAACGAAAAGGCTTTGTGCAAAGGTATGTAGGGCTGAAAAGGTGCAGTTAAAACAGACTTAAGTGATATGAGTAATGTAGAGAAAATTTACAGGTCTCAATTATAAGGAAATGTAACTGTAAAAGTAAATCTTTACTTTTTGCTCTGCGGTCTGTGGAACAACGAGCTTGCAAAATTCACTGAAACATTAAAAATAATGTTAGCAAAAATGTCATAAAACAAAGTTGTAAGAAACATGTCTAGCTGCCTACAAGATAAGAAAAACTGTAAAAAGTCGATGTGTGTACTGGCACAGAGATTAGGCATCATGACAGACTCCATACAACTACGTGAAGAACAGATATTCTGTCAGCAGAGAGCACAGCAGGCCATGAGCAAAGGGTAAAGCAAAAGTTTTTTCTCACCAATCCATAGCCTTGGGACCATTCCAGAATTCTGAATTCCCCTGTGAGAATTCCTAATCTGAGGTTCCTGGAGACATAATGCTAAATTTGGAGATCATTTCCTAAGAATCACTTCTATATACCCAGATCAAAAAACTCAAGAATCATAGCGTCATAGAATGATTTGGGCTTGAAAGGATCTTAAACACCACCTATCTCCAATCCCCCTGCCATGGGCAGGGAACTTTTCACTAGACTAGGATGTTCAAAGCTCCATCCAGCCTGGTCTTAAACACTTGCAGTGGTGGGGAGGCCACAGCCTCTCTGGGCAACCTGTTCCAGTGCCTCGCCAGCAAAGAATTTTTTCCTAGTATCTAATCTAATCCTGCCATCCTTCAGTTTAAAGCCATTCCTCCTTGTCCTACCACTGCATTCCCTTGACAAAAGCCCTTCTCCAGTCTTCTCGTGGGCCCCCTTTAGGCACTGGAAGGTTGTTATAATATCTCCCTGGAGCCTCTTCTCCAGGCTCAACCCCAATTCTCCCAGCTGGTCTGCACAGGAGAGGTGCTCCAGCCTTCTGATCAACTTTTCTGATCTCTTTTCTGGACTTGTTTCAACAAACCCAGTGTTTTTCTTGTGCTGGGGACCCCAGACCTTTATGCACAGGTGGGAAATCCTACCATTCCTATAAATCAGTTAAATCCAACTTTCTGCATTGAGGATTATTGCACTATACTTTTGGAAATAATCCCCAGCTTTCAGATAGTTATAATTATCAAGGAAAGGACTAACAAGTCACTTTCAAACATGCATTTTTAAAATACCATAAACATACATTAAGCACATTTATATAAGTAGTAGTCGTGGCATATGGAGTAGTGTACATAGTGAAGCATTTTAATGATTCTGCATAACACTAAAAATATTTCTTCTAGATTGTGACATGAAATTGCATTGACAGGAGTCTGATGAGACTTACTACAGAAGATAGAATTGCTAATGAATGGTGTGCTTCACAGTAAATAAATGCCAACTTTTTCAAAAGGATTTTCACATATGCAGACGTTCTTGAGCAAATATTATGTCTGTCTATGCCCAATTGCATAAATAATTCCTTCTTTTAAGTCTTGTAGCAGATGGCTGTTGTTCCAAACCTGCACAATGTACATATCTACGTGAAACTTGAGTTGATCCTACTCCTCATCCCTAAGAGTAGAATCCTACTCCTCCTCCCTTTCTTCACCTGTGTAATTGTTACAGAAAAAAATTGGTGAAAGGAATACTTTTCCTAAGGAAAATGACAATACCACAAACTTCAAACTCTCTCCCCACCTTTATGACTGTTAAACTTTTAAACATTCTTTCCTAATCTTTTTTTGTACTGTGATCTGTATTGAGAATTGAACTTGAACAACATTCTGTAAAAACTGCTGGAAATAATACAGTTCAGTATGTTATAACTAACTACAATTACATTTATGTTATTATGAGGTTATTATGTCATTATGAGGGTTTTTTTGTTGCTTGCTCTGAGTTTTTTTCATTATATGAATAATCAGATTATCATTTGATTTTCTTCAAAAACCATGATTGGGCTGTAGAAATGTCGACATTTGAAGACCATTAAGGACTTTTTGAGCCTAGATTTTATTTATCCAGTATGGTAAAGGCAATAACCAGAGCTGAGTGTTTCAATCTTTATCTCATAAAGACCTTTCTTCACATTTACGTGTAGAAATAAATTTAATTTAGTCATAAATGGCAAAAAGTTTTCAGAAATGCAGGAGAATTTTTAGAAGTTTTATGTTTGTTAGATTCAATTATTCATACAAAGCATGTACTGAAGCACTTTGAAAGTTATTACTAGTAGTAGGGATATTCTGCTATTATCCTGCTATTGTCTCCATTTTCTAAAATTCTGTATGTAGGTCCAAATTTCCCTCTTTTCTCTCCCCTTTTCATTCCTGCTTTGTCCCTTTTTTAATGGAATAAGACTTGTGATAACTGAGAAATTAAACAGTAACATCTGTAACATCACTACAATCATAAGCATGAAAGATTATGTTTTACTAAAATCTGAACTATTGCATTAAATGAATGGACAAATATTTTTAAGCTAATCTTTAAAATCATACCTGACCAATTTCACATGTATGATTCTGTATACAGTTTCTTAAATATAATTTTAAAGTAACTATCTACATTAAATCTGAATAGCTGAACAAATCAGAATTTGGTATCTGAATTTGATGATTTACCATCATTAATGAATAAAGCAAAGAAGTTGGAGATGATAGGAGGAAACAGTCTGTAACTTGTTTTACTGATTCAGAGTCTCTTTGTGTTTCTTTGTGCTTGGAGGGATTTTTGTAACATATATTTACAACTAATTGTTCAGTATCTCATGTAGTAGATAAACATTTCTGTAAAAAGAAACACAGAACAAAATAAATACCAGGTTAGTAGTTAGGTCTCAACTGAGCTAGACTGGAAACTCACCTAAGTTATCTTACTGTATATTTTTCTAAGCATGAAGAAACTGTAGCTTATACTTTTTTAGATATGTTACACTGAATGTTTAAAACTGATTTTTAAAAAAATTGTAATTCATTATTCTGGGTACTTATCAGCAATAACACTTCATCAGCTAATCCCTTAAGGTACTTAAATGTAGTCTGGATAAAACCATCAATGCCTAGACTGACCTTTATGTAATTAAAACTGTTTTCCACGAGCTTTACATTGTGCACTTGCGTATATTAAAGCATGAGGAATTCTGATACATTTAACACATTAAAGCTTGACATACTTCAGAATTACTTAGAGATAATGCATATATGTTCTTTCAAAGCTTTTCTCAAACAAAAATAGCAATTACAAAATGAATTGAAATGTGAAGAATACTTCTATTATATTTTTTAGCTTAAAAAAATTAAAATTATACTGAAATATTTAGATCAAGAGAGTTTTTATAATTTTGCATTACATTTTTAGCATTTTATTTATTGATTCTTCAAAATATAGCACTCTTTCAATAACAATGTAAAATTGGGTCAACTCCTTTGACAGTGGTGCACACAAAAAAATTTATTGTAACTTTGTTAACTTTTTAACTTGCTGTTCATTTTATAGCCAGAACTCTTTAAAATCAGCTGCTTTCTCCCTTTGAGAAGATCTTTATAAGTGAAAGCAATTTTACCTGCTTTGCTTTTTTACCACAAAACCAGAAAATGGTAATGGAAATAGACACCTGCCACCAGAAAAAAAGAATTAAAAAAAAGGGCATTCAGCTCCCAAAAACACTTTTCTTTTTAACATAACTGGAAGTTTTCTTGTACATGCTTTGAACGAAAGCAAACTTCTGTAATATATGTTGCAACATGATTATGTATTTATAGCTATGGTAGTAATAATAGATATAATGTAAAAATTAGTAAATGCTTACACTAAACTGTTCTCATTAATTCTTTTTAGACTTTTGCTTATGACCGAATCATGCACTGTATTTGTCCTGCAAGAACACTGATATGCAGCTGTTATCCAGCTAGAAATCTTTTTCCTTTTGGACGATGTATCCTTTACTGCCACAATGACCTGATATCTGGGTAGAATAAGAAGGTGTCTCAAATGGAGTAAAAACCTAAAATGTGAGAAAGAAGAAAAAGCAGATTCGTTTTCAGGACTTTGTCAATACCACTTCACTATTGATCTAGGACATCTAATCATGGATCATTAAGCCAGTGAAGCACCTCATGGTCACTTTCGTCTTTTTCTTTATTCATCCAAAATTCCCTTTTGTATTAAGGAATTTAAAAGGGAAATATGAAAGGGTACTAGTGCAAGACAACAGATAGCGAGTTTAATCAGGGCAGAAACTGTGAATGTCTGCGAGGCTGAGGAGCTTTTTTAGTTATGAGGTATCAGCAGGTTACTGACAGCAAGCCAGGCCTTTTGTCCCTGTAAAATTTGGAGATCCATACAGAACCACTATGCTTAGATTTCACCTTTTCCAGATACATTTGCTAGTTTGGGCAGAGTTGATGATGGGTATGAATCATACTGTTCTTATTTAAACAAATATGAGAGATTTTATTTGACTGAAATATTTAGTGAAGCAACAGTTAAATTGGACAGCAGTAGAAACATGCTGATTTTCCAAAAGACTGTAGATACAGTCCTCGCATATTTGAGACTGTTTTCAGCTTCCTGGAAAAATTCTGTGACACAGAAATTCTATTGCAGGTAAGAAATGGGCTTTCTCTAATTTTGTATATTGATGGTGCTAACACAAGCTCACCAAAATGTTATTAAATGATTTTTAAGATGATCTGTGTTCTCGGAGAAAATAATTATTTCACCTAACTATACTAAAATATAATAAAAGAGATCAAATATCACAGTAAAAAAGTGATAATCACTTGATTAATTTTAACAAGCTCAACACTTACACCTAAAGTCTAATTTGCAAAGATGTTTTGTGCTCTCCTTCTTGTCAAAGATATTCCATTAACCTGAATGTTTCAAATTCCATATTCATTGTCTAAGATCATAACCATTGACATATTCTATTTTTCTGGAGTTTCTGGATCTTCTGCTCCAAGAATTTACAGAGCCAGTGTCATTTCTCCTGAAACAGTGAGGCAGGGAAGGAGAAAAATCAAATAGAAATACTAATAAAAGGCTCCTAGTCTGTTTCAACTTTCATTTGGGTTAGCATCAGGTATAATGTGGAAGGCAAAATTTAAATATAAATCATAGTGAAAACATAAGCAGAAGGTTGTACCAGAAAGAAACAGCATTTAGTAAGACAATTTCAAAGTATTAAGAGTCTGCTAAACTAACAAGACATGCTCGGTGCATTAAGAACTTATATAAACATGGAAGTAGCTGTATTGAACAGCATGTAATGTCTGGATTTCTGTAGACTGGGCCTAGAAATGTTGCCATTTGAGGCTTTATTAAATATATGAAATCTCTGAATCATATTTGGTAGGATGTGGTAAGATTCCATTCTTTGGCAGAATGATTAAATCATTGAGTTTCATCATCAGGCACAATGATAAGAAGAGGATACTGATGTAAGACCCAGCAATCTGATATAATATTGGAGAAAGAAGCAGAAGTAGAATATATTAGGAACAAAAAGAGGAATGTAAAAAGAAACTTAAGAGCTAAGGCAACTTACGAAATTTCTTATTTTAGTGCTATGTCAATGAGTGGTGATGCACAAAATTTATGTTATTCCTAGGATAGCAAAGTCATAGCAAAGCTTCAGATTCCTTTTCTATTTTGTTATCAGAAATTAGTTCTTGTCGACCTCCATTAAAAAATGTCAACAATTCACTTTTCTAAAGTTTTTGCCAGTCTAGCTTCTGCTATTGCTATGTGACTGACTGTATTTACTATATTCAAAGCTGTCTAAAGTTCCCAAAGTAATATTTTACTTTAATACTACATATGCAGTAACATTTTACTGGTCTTGCCATATGACCTGGTTTGTGAATTATTATTCACACAATATGAGACTATAATCCTTGTATAATCCTTTTCTCTTAAAAACATAATTGCATCAGTGGTTGAGGCAAATTGTAGGCATAGAATGCTGTCTGATAGCTCATTTTCAGGTGATATGGTATCAAATGGATTTATAGGATTCCATTTCATTTAAGGACACTATTATGTCCCCTGAATGCAAGGGCAACTCAGGTTCTTGTTAATAGAGCCCTTGGGGCAGATTAGAGTGAAATGACAGTGAATGACTGGTATTTGTAAATAAACATATATATGTAGGGTTTATTTTAGAACAATTTAGTTGCAACGGAAAACAGCTAAGTGGCTTCCCTAGTAATATAACAATACAAAAGCTTAAAGATAACACTTAAGGGAATGCACAAGGAAGAAAAATAAAAACAAATGATAAAAGATTGTGGAAAGATGTCACCACTTGTGGATTCAGTGGCAAGACTTAATTGTTGCTATTTCAATGTCTGTTGGTTGAAGTGATCGCAGTCGATCTCCTGGGGTGAGGGAAGCCCCTAAGACATGAAATTCAATGGGTTAATATACATTTAGTTAATGTACATTTGGTGCACCTTGTACTTCCTCTTGAGGAGGCAGAGTTTTACACTGTCTGTTGCAACACTGGAGATCATACACAGTCCTCAGATGGAAGGCCCAAGAAATTAGTCAGGGGGCACTTTGGGGGTCTTTGATGGTGTGTGACACCTTCTAATACATGCCAGCTGCCTCTCAGGCCAGCATAGTTGAGCCAGTTATGCCCCATCAGAAGGAGCAAATACCTTCAGGCCTGCATGGGAATGTCCTGTGTGAATATGAACACCTCAATAACTTTCCTGGGGAAAGTGTTACAACTGAACCAGTTGTGTAAGGGAGGACATCAGCATTAGAAAAAGCACTTTGACTCCTCCACAAGATCTGCTTCTTACAACCTTCTTCTCCATCTGGGTCAAAACCCAGCCTGTATTTTCTAGGGGTGGGTATGCACATTCTCTGCCCTACTTAGATCAGAGGTTTTGTCACCAGATAAAAACTGTCTTGGTGAAAGGCTCCCCTTTGGTTGGGGGTGTGTGTGCAAACCTGGCCTCAGTGAAACACCTGCTGCTTTTGCAAGTGGCCAGTTGTGTGAGTCATTAATCTTTGACATTTCAATCTCTCACACACACCTTTTCTGGCAAGGTCTTTTGAATTATGAATTTTTGATTCACGGAATCAGAGAATGGTTTGGATGGGAAGGGACCATAATGATCATCTAGATCCAAGCCCCCTGCCAGCAGCAGGGACACTTTCCACTAGATCAGGTTGCTTGGGGCCCCATCCAACCTGGCCTTGAACACTTCCAGGCATGGGGCATCCACAGCTTCTCTGGCCAACCTGTTCTCATGCCTTACCATTCACAGAATAAAGAACTTTTTTCTAACATTTAGTCTAAACCTACTCTCACCAATTCCTTGCTTGCAAAACTCTTGTACTGTCATGTAAGATACTTTGAGGGCTTTTTGATTATACATTTTATATTAGTTGAAAAAGTTTAATTCTTCAGCCATTTTTTCAGATGAAGAATTAAATATCATTATTAGAGTACCAACATAAGCTCATTTCAAAGTATTCATTAGTGCATGAATGATATGAATGCTATCAGTCCAACAAATATTCTTTCTTTTCTTCTAAAACTTGATGGACTATTGGAGCCAAGGTGATACACTAAGCATGAGGTGAGAAGAATCAAAGGAGAGAATATTAATTTTGAATGCATTATTTGCTTCCATGTCTATATTTCTTTATATTATACTTAAAAATGATATTATTTTAAGTTCTTATCATGGAAAAGTTCTCCTGTGAAGAAATTAATATGATGATATGAGGACAAGTAGTCCTCTGAAAAAGATGTACTGAAAAATATAGATAAAATGAAATATCCTATATTGATTACAATGAAACCTAAAGTTAATAGGACAAAATTGTTAAGCAGAGGTACATGAAATAAAGTATAGAAATGAAAGAAACTGCATCAATTTAATAATCAGATTGTGTTTATGTAACTATGAAGAGATTTAAAATCATGCATTCAAATAAGATTCAAAAGCAATTTGTCTCCCATCTTTCCTTTTAATGAAAGTTGTCTTAGAGCCAATGACTTTTGTCACTGAAGTAAATACTTAATTAGCCCAAAACTGAGTGCTTCTGGAAAATCTTGCCCTAACATTTACATAATTAAATTACCATATAAATGACTGCATTCCAGGATAAAAGCAATTTTATATTACAATTGCAATTGGGTGGTTTTGTTTTCTTTTGTGTTGCTACATCTTAAGTACTTGGTGCAATTAATAGTAGTTAAATATTTATGTTTTTTTCTAGTGTATTGTGTTTTAAGAATGCATCTAGTGAATATAAAAATTACATATTCCTAAAAGTCTAATGTTTTATTAAATACAAAACCTTTTTTCCTCTTAAAATAATATTTTAATCTTAAATCTATCAAATATTTTCTTGAACTTGTCTATGGAAGACACAGAACAAATAAAGACTAATCAAGCTGTCATATTTATTAAATGTTTGCCAGTGGTTGCTGAGTGCCTAAATTTTAATTAACTGCACATGTTCTCAAAGCTTTGCTATGTTTTTTTTTTCCTCACTCAAGAGCTATTCTGTAATAGAGTAGGTTGTTTGTAATATCTAATTGAGAAATGCAGAATTCAAGCTGTGTGTAGGTGATACATGAATTTTTCACCCCTGCTGACAGCCACATTGACTTCTGTGTAATTCTTTAAACTGATTCAATCAAACTCATGCTGTTTATGCTTTTAATTGATTGAATTAAAACATCATTTTAAACACTTAATCATTCCATTAGGCAGGATTGTGTTTGCCTAGTCTGTGCTCAATCCAGCACAAAATAAGCACAGATTTCTTATTCACAAGGGATGAGAAAACTCATTCCTCAGTCTCTCAGTCTCCTTGGTTTGGTAGCCTCATGAAAGCTTTCATAAAGGAGACTGAAGAGGTACTCTAGTAATAATGAACCTATGAAAAGCTACAAGGATTCCTCTGTTTTGAAAAACCAGATGTGAGCATTGATGTATCATCTCAGAATGAACTGGTTCATAAACCTTAAACTCTGCTGCTTCCAAAATGGACTCATAACATGAATTTCTACTCCTTAGAGTTTTCCAGTGGAAGCCTTCAGAAGAGTGATGTCAGCCTGGAACATATGATATTTTCATTAAATTTAATCTTTAAGAGTTTTTTTTACTTAACAGAGTAAGAAGTATTGACACATCCTGAAGCTTGCAAACCTTGGCTGCAACCTTTTGAGAAATGTAACAACAGGAAATGTCAGAACCACCAGATGAATGCTATTGAGAAAGAAAATTCTCTGACAAATTTCAATTGCTGTCACAATTCCTGGCTATAATTTATGGCAAACTATAATTTTTCAGTCTACATTTCTGATTAGATTTACAGTTAGTAATATATTTATCAACAATGGAAAAGTAGACTGTTCTCTCTCTTATTCCATTTATTTTGACTCTTATTATTTGCTTTCTTCCTACTTTTTTAACTGTAGCTTTTCTACAAAGCTGAGTTTTTATAATTTTATTTTAATAATGATTATGGTTCTATAATGCTACTTTTTGCATATTTCCAGATAGTACAGTATCCATATAGTGTAGCATCACTTTCATTTCTCTAAGATGGTTGCATAAGCATATTTTAAGATATTGACTGTGTAAGTGGTGATAAAAATATTTTGATAAGTCATTGAGATAGATGACAAAAAAAATGGTGGGAGGCAATCAAGAAGTCACATGCATGATCACTGTAAATTTTCCCTTAATTCCTCATGAATGCTGCTTATATTAAAAATTCTTAGAAGCTTAAAATATTATCCAGAATATTATGCAGAAATGAGACTTTTGAATACAAAATTACTCTGGTTTTATCCAAACATGAGTACTATTTCTTTTGTATTAAAATTTTATTGACTTAGAAGAGGCATTATTCTGTTCTGAAATGGTAAGGAACTTTTACTACATCTTTGGTCTAAAGAGCCACTGTCTCATTATTTCTATGCTTGATGTCTCTCAATGATATTAAATGTACATATCTACAATGCTAATTTATTTATTTCTAATTTCACTCCTGAAATCACAACCTGAGCTGTTGGGCTCAAGCTGTGTTCTTCTTTTTGTATGTGTCATCTCTGTTAATAAGGATTTGCATGCCAAATTAGGCCCTTGGTTACAGATTAGATTCCATTACATTCGTATTATGTCCTCACTGATAACTTCATGATATTATAACCTTCATTTTGATGGTACACCTGTAACTAAATAAATTTTAAGCCTGATTCGAAGGTTATTAGAAACAATATGTCTTTATACTGACTTTAATAAGCTTTAAATAAGACCTCTATTTAACACCTGTGTTCATGACGTGCAAGAAGGATTAATAGTAATTCTCTTAGCTATGTTGGTTAGTAGCAACAATCAAAAGTATTATTGATTCTTCTTTAAGAAGGTAAATTTTAAACTCTCTGATTTCAGACATGTAAATAACAATTTTATGCTTAAGAGCAATGTAGTTAATGTTAGTAAAAAAACAAGTGCTGCTTTTAGTAATCACAGCAGACAGTAAAATAGTATGTTAGGTTTAAATAGAAGATTTCTTCATTGTAGGAATATATTCTTTATTACTAACAGAGTAAAATTTCATTAGGACATATTTTTGAAAGAAAACAAGGGAGAAAATTGTCTATCTGATAAATATAGAATGTATAAGGTGACAAAATAAAATGCGTCTACTATGGGCCATTAAGGTGACAAAGTGTTTTTTTTGGTATGAGCCCCCAGACAACTGCAGTACGAACACAATTTCTGGAATTATGGAAAGGAGTGATAAAAATTTTGTAGTGTGCTTAAGTTGGTTAGTAGCCTGTATATACATAAAATTCTTTAGGATACTCCAGAATATTCCTAATTTGGATTTTATCTGACTTTGGATAAACAAATGAATTTTACAAAGAGAAGCTGGCTATGTATTATTGTAAAACGTCAGGTCAGGAGGAAAGAACCCTCTATGAACTGCTTTTATTCTAAAAAACACTGTTGCTATGACTACTTGAGTAGGTCTTAAAGTGATGTCCTTTTTATTTAAAGTATTTTTAGTACTTTAGTTACCCTAACAACAGGCTACAATTAAAATAGTAACTTCTAGCAAGTTAGTTCTTGTTTGAAAAGAAAATCTCATCTTTGTCATTCCTGTTGAAGTTCTAGTCATTAAATGATGGAAAGGATAAAAGAAACTAAGCTTCAAAATCGTTTCACATATTTATCTTCCCTTAATAACATTAGTCCACACAGCATCAAATAATCTCTGTTGATGATTTCACTGGATTTTTTTTATGAACAGACCAGATTATCCAGACGGAAGAGTATGAAAAATATTTTGGCTGTCAGAGTATAGTATGATATTGTATTTAAGTAGATACGTGCTTTTAAAATAGGCTGTAGTATTTTATATAACCTCCTTTACTTTAGTTAATAATAGAGAATAATACATGGTCAGGCTCCATTCCTGTAAAAAAAAATGTTTACTTTTTCTTCCTAATCCTGATGTCTTTATCAGACATGAATGGCATTGTGTGCTAGAAGAATCATTCTTCTCACTCATTATTGAATGATCGACAACACAAGTCAAGAGTATGAGAACTGGATGGGTCATTCTTTTCTGACACTCTTTTCAATTTTACAGTGGTTTGTAGTACATGCACTCTGCTGAGTAGAAACAGTAGGTCTCATGTTGATAAATTTTGCATTATTAATTTTTTTTATTTATTCCAGTGAGGATTTTTAAAATTTTGGTGAACTGCTGTGAATATCCTCCGTCTCATCTAGCAAGAAGCTGTTTCTTATCTTTGTTTCAAATTTGCCACCTATTCCTTTCAGTTGATCCAGTGAATAGTCATCTATTCAATTTCTCCAAGTCAATCTTTATTTTATACATCTCTATCATGTTCATCTCTGGTTCTGTCTCTATATGCTCTATATGATGAAGAATATTATTTGAGAAAATCTTCAGTGCTAATATGCACTGGATGTTAGATGGATTTAAAACTGGGTAGTCTATAATTTTTAAAGGGTGATGGTTTATGTCTCGAATTCTGGTTGCTAATAATAAGTAGAACATCCCTGGAGTTCATATTGGTCAACACAAGCTTTATGAAGCTCATCAAGAACAACCATATAGATCAAAACAGTCTGGAAAAGGGCTGACTAAGAGCTTAGCATAAAAGAATTGGCTAAATTAAAAAACAACCCAGTGTGCAGTAAGGCCAGATATTCTCTAAACAAGAGGCTGATGGAAAGTCAAACACAATAATATATCCATCACAACAGGGGCCTGGCCAGTCTGAGCTCGTGGCTGAGATGGTCCTTGTGCAGCCATTCCTAGGATGAAGGGTCACACAAAGAGGCAGTTCACAGTTGATTCTCTGAGCTGCAGAAATAATGAAACCAAATTCCTCAGTAGTAGCAGATTGTTGGCCATTGTTACACTCACAATTTGTGGCTTGGAAATTTGAGAGTTTTCCTCCTTCTTCATGTGGGAGGGTAAGGCAGCACATGAACTGTCCAAAAGCAGACTACCAAAAGAGACTGGCCTTGGCACATCCCATGGTGGTGCCCAAAGTCCAGGGTTGAGGCTGCCTCTGGCTCTCCCCAGCCTATCCTGTTTCCTGACTGCAGGTTTCTCTCCTGCCACTCCCATGGAGAACCTCTGCCCTATCCCCAGTGTGGCAGATTTAAAAATAGCCTATTTTAAAGAAGTTTTTGTATGAATCATAACTATGTTCTAGTTGCTAATTTTCCTATCACAATGAACTGTAGTCAGATGAGTACTATATGTAAGTGAGTAACTGTCTGAGTGGTCATTTAGAATGCCATGTAAAACAGACTGGGGTGCTGGTAAGGCCTTGGCAGCTAACCTAGAGTCTACAATAAGGTACCTTTAAGCTTCATAATTTATTTTCTGAAAGTTAAGTAATCAGAAAACCAATTTGCCACTTGATCACAAACCCCTAAATTCTTAGTTTCTCATGAAATCAACCAAACCAAGAATTTTGACATATCAGTAAACACAGCATCTGTAGATTTTCCATGATCATAGCGATATAGCTTATCACAAAATTTAAATATTTAATATTAAACTAATGTAGTCCATTATGCCATACAACCAAGACGGAAAGATGGCGACATCGATCATTCAATTTCCACTTCTGGAGACATATGTAAATGGTGTGTACATACAGGATCTAAGCAAAAGTCAGCTGCAATACCTGAAAACAGGTATGTTTTCATAAAAGGGGAAAAAAAAAGGAACGGTAAGTGGAAAATCACAGAGTTTTATTAAAGTGTAAAAGTATCACAGGAACATGACAAAATTAGATATAGAGATGCTTCCTCTCTCAATGAAAGCAGAAGTGTTAATAGATATAGTCTTAGAGGAACATTAAATGAGGAAATTTCCATCACAAAATTGTGGCCAACATTCTGTTCTTATTTCAAGACTATAATGTAGAACAATTCTAAAGAATAAATTGTGACTTAACCCTAATTATCATTATGCTTTGTCTGTCTATTATCAGCAAATATTAATTTCTATGCCAGTCTAATGGACTGGTTATTCAATTTTGCCATAATCTCCCTGGTGTTTCGAGTGGGAACAGTTGCTGGAGCACCTGAGATACTGGTGGTATTTACATTTTAATCCAGCTTTTCCTAGTAGGTTTTTGGGGTTTTTTATATTACTTCTTCCTACTCCATATAAGAACATAAATTTCCTTTCCTTCTGATAATATTTTCATATTTTTAAGTGCCATTTCCATATTTGCTACCTCATTCCCAATTCCATTGTGCATGGTATTAATATTTTCTCTCTGGAACATGAAGCTGTACATTCATAGAACTCTCCTTTGGATTGAGTATGACCATGTTCAAGTTGGCACTTCCTGACATTGCACAGGTTATGCTCATTTTATCTGCCTTACATCTTTCATCTTTCTGAGCCTCTTCTTGAATTTATGATTTTGTTTTTCTTGCTCAAATAACTAAGGATATTGCTTCCTCCTTTATTCTACCTATTAACAACCTTCCAATTTAGTATTATTCCAAATACCACCTAATTTAGGATTATAATCCCAAGGTAGACAGAAAATTTTATGATGACAAAAAACAACCACACCTTTTGAAATAGGTACATGAAAAACCATTTTAAAATAAGAGAACACAAAGAGACTACTATGAAGACACAGGAACATGACTACATTATTTTGGCAGATCATGTTTTGGATTTTTTTTAAATTATAAGTGATTCACAGCCATTATACACTATATAGTGTGCTTTTTATTTGGAATGTTTCTAAGTGCTGCTGGCACCTTCTCCACAAGGAGTTGATAAAGAAAAAAGAGCTGAGAGGAAATTAATGAACACAAAATAAGAGAAAATTATCAGACTATTAACATGTAAACTTTGATATTTACTTGGGAAGATGAAAGTATGAATGGCTTATATTTCCAAAATAATGTACATCATGTGCAATAGAGGGATCTTCTGAGTTTAGGGTTTTGGAAAGACTGCTATCTAAACCTTTGAAATAGGAGGCTCCCCAGGACTTACGTCAACAAATACACCAATATGCATATAATAGAGGAGGTAACATTAAAATTTTAAAGGTATTTTAAAGGTATTTTAAAATGTTGTCAAGGTTGCTGTGCATATTAGATATGCATACATCATTAATAAATGCATAGTCAGTTTATAAATGCATCCATTACTAAATATGCCCAAGAGAAACAAGATTCATTGAGAGATTTCTTTGTAGAAAAAACTACATATTTTGTTTCCAGCAGAGAAAAAAACAAACACATCCCATGGTTGCTAGTTTAATCTTCACTGCAGGTACTGAAAAACATCAACAGTTGCTTCAATGAGGTTTAGCATGCGCCAAATTTTGTTTTCCAGTAGGCAAATAGAAAGTCCTGTCTCAGTAAAACCAGGTTCATTGCTGCTTAACACAAGTGCAGCCTTCTCAAATATGTCAGTAGAGAGATTTAGAGATGTCCTGTGGTCCATTAAGCAGGTGTTAGATACAGAGATGGATTGTTTTCCTGCAGGGCTGCAAAGTCACTAACATCTTTGTACTGAACAGTCATTTAGCACAGATAGCTATCAGCAGGCTCTCTCATATGAGAGTTATTGCAGGGGAGCAAGAGAAAAGAAAGCTGTCTTTAGTAGAAGTGGTTTTGCTCATGTAATATTTAAGTACAAGATTTACATAAATATGGATTGTCTCAAACATACCAAAAAATGGGGTTTTTTTGGTTACTAGCATCCATAACATTTTGAGGAAGATTGGTAGTATGCTTGTCGTCTTCTATAATAAGGACCCATGTCACAGTTAAAATGAAAAATAATAATTTATCCAAGTCAAGACATTCAAAGACACACTTATGTGCTGTTGGTTTTACCTAATTAAAGGTGTATTTAAATCCAAATGTGCATTTTAACCTTTATCAATATATTGGATTTGAAATTAACTTCTATGGTATATCAAAATAAGGCAAAACAAGTATTCATCATTAAAAAAATATAATCAGTCGTGCAAGTCTTGGATAGCAATTTAAAGTCTTAAAAAAAAAAAAAAAAAGAAGAGAGTTGATTCCCATACAGAAGATGGCATTTCCTTCAAATAGCTTCCTAACTTTTGGCAACTAGAGCTGAATATTTCCATTAAGACCTTCTGATTTTATAGGTCTTGATGGAACTCTCATACACAAAAGTGTTTAATTCCCTTTATAGATATTTATACTGGAGGCTCCTACTGTATTCTAAACTCTGTGATGCAGTTTTTTAGCAGGTGAAAAAGAATTTCTTATTGCTTCATTTCAACAACTTTATTATTACATTGATTGCTGCCTACTTCTTAAGAAGTGGTGGGCTTTTGCTATTCATCCTTTTTATACCACACATGGCATTTATAGACCTTTATTAAAGCTTATTTTCATTATATCTGTTCCTGATAGTCTTGCATGACCTATTTACTATCCTCTAATATGTCATTATTCCTTTTTTTTCTTTCTTATTTCAGGAAATCTCAGAAATTGATTTCCGCTTCAGTGGTAATTTTGTCAATGTGCTCTGTATCTTTTTAATTCATTTGAAAACAGGGAGACTAGACTTGACCACAATATTGAAGATCCAGGTGCATCAAAGATTAACATAATGATATAATTATATTGGATATGCTTCCTAACATTCTAGTACCACTTCCAGCTGTCACTTGCAATTTTAGAACATATTCAAAAGTCTTTCTAAGGTTTGTTTCCTGACTTTTAAGGACTAAGGCTTATTGTTGTGCATACATAACTAGAACTGCTTTTCTAAATACTCTTCATGTTGTTTTTATTAATACTGAATTTCCCCTGTTATTTCATTATCCAATTATATTTTAAAGCCAGAATTACACTGATTAACTTGAATAATTTGATAGGAGCATTGAATATTGTTAATTTTTTTCCCATTTCTTTTGTGAGATCATAATACCCATACATTAGGGTCCTTAGCACAGATGCATGCTGTTAATCTTCTTTCATTAAAAAATTAACTACTTATTTCTATCTTTGTTTCTTACCTTCAAAATATATTAACAATGAAGAGATCATGCCTCTTCTAATCTGTTTCTATCAAAGTTTGGTGGTCAGTGTCCAAATTTCTTTTTTAAATTTATGAATGCAATTGCAGCATTAACATCTTCATCTGAATGCTTTTGATAGTTTCAAAGAACTTGAATTTATGATGCATTATTTCCTTTATTTCCTGTACCAACGCTAATTCAGTATACAGTATATGTCTATGGGATGAACCTACATTAGTACTTTAGTTCAGATCAAGATGTACTTTTCAGGTCCATCTCCTGTTTATCCTTAATTAGAATCACAGAAATTTTAAGTTTGGAAGAGACCTGAGGAGGTTGATACAACTTCCTGCTGAATACAGGTTTATCTGTGATATTGGACTGGGTTTCTCAGCACTTGGTTCAGTCAGATCTTGAAAACCTTCAAAGATGGAGCCTTCATCATGTCTTTGGACAACCTCTTGCAGTTCTTAATGGTGGAAAAGTTTTCCTTAACTTCAGATGGAGCCTCTACTGTCTCAGTTAATTCCTATTGCTACCAATTCTCCTATCATGCACTACTGTAGGAAATCTGAATCCATATTCTTAATATACTCTCATAGGTGTTGGGAGACCCTTTGACTGCTTTATCTTCATGTGAAGATCAGGACATTTGATCAGAAAAGTTGTTTAGACTGATGGCTCATCCTTAGTTGATCCATACTGAGTGTTTCCAAGAATCTTTTCTCTTTCATGAGTCAATTACAAACATTTAAATTAATTTTACGCTAAAATACATAATTTAGCCTCTGAAACATGGTTTATTGTTCAGATAGTCAACTCTGATGAATATAAAGGAAGTTAAAACAAAGTCTGGATTGTCCCCCTAAATAATTGAGATAGATTTTTAGTGAAAATGTAGATTTATTTTTTGCTACCTTTAAAACTCAGTCCTTCAATGATCTGTGCAAAATGTCCTATATTATTTATAGTACCACAAACTTTAGGAAAAAATATTCTGTATTTATAAAAGGTGGACTACAGAATTTGCCAAATCTTTACTATGGCTTTGCGATCTTATTAAGAATCTGTATTCAGCTGAAATGACAGAAAACAAGTTATTTTTATTATTATTGGAACAAATTGACATCATATGCCAACTGAGAACAGTAACAGCAGAGAAGACATGCTTTCTTCAAAAACTGAAATATCATATCAGTAAGAATATATTCTAGTCCTGCTGCAGGCTGAATTTTAATGGATGCCCATGATATGCTGAGAGCTGTAAATATTTGTTCCTTATTTAATGAATTCTTTCTACCTCCATCTGTTGTAAGTGGCATTTTATGGGAATGAGTTCTTTAAAGCAGTTTTACTGCTTATAGTGTGATGCAAACAGTATCACATTACACTCCAAATAGAATTAAAAGATGTAAATATATGTTTGCATTTGTGCACAGCTGTCCAGTTACATATACTGTTACAAAAACTCTTCAACATACTTATGATATAAATTACTATTAGGTCATTTTTATGCATACCATTTTAACAAGTTTTTGACTTTTGACTCATCTGGACTAAAACATTAATTTATTAAAAATTACATTGTATTGACCAATATTCTTTAATTTAGGTAGTTCTCTGGAAAATAATTAATTAATCAACCAGACTGTTTTATTTATTCCTCTCAGCTTTACGTAGAGGATTTAATCTCAACCCTTACTCAGCAAAACACAAATTATTTCATAAGTGTGTAGAGCACGTGTCTACTCATCTCCATTAAGCAGAACACTGTAATTCTCAACCTATTCACCCCAGCCATTAATCATGTGTATGCAGAGAGTGAATTAGTAAAAGACTTTTGCAGATCTGCTCTTAAAATTGATTTTTTTTTCTTTATTTTGAGAGCAGAGGAGGTGAAGTTTATATTATTTTCATATTTGTGGACAGTTTTTTTAGTATCTACTTCCTCATGTCTTGAAATAAGGCATCCTCACAGCTATTTTTGCCTCTCAAATTTTCTTCTGTTGTCTTCTAGTGGAACCAAATGAAGAAAATTACAAAAATGAAGAATTTTTAGGTTCCCTAAAACCAAAAAAGGAAAATATTGAGAGGAGGTAGCTTGAACTAAAACTGTTCAAATTTTTCTTAGTTAGGTGGACGATAAAACCTTTGTTTAGTATGGAACAGAGTGTTTTGTTTATTGTGTCACTTGAATTGTTAAAATTGCTTCAAGATTATTAGATTTACTTTAAAATTAATTTACCATTTTAAAGTAGAGTTTTTAAAAAGTATTCTAAGAAAATATTTAGTAGTTCCCAAGTAAAATATTTTAATTACATGGCATTCTTCATTTACCAGTTTGGTATTTTTTCAGGTCATGTGATGCATCATGTTTGATTGTAATTAGAAAAAAAAATAAATAGAACCAAACCCTCATGAATCTCAAGCTTCCAGTGAATATACTGTCCTTTTGGCTTTGCTTCTGAGGCTTATTGCTGAAGAGGGCAGAAGTTTTAAGTGGGATATTATATTTTAGAAACAATTTCTGACTCTTTACCATGTCAGACTACCTTGAAATAGTAAAAATATGGTGCTGGTACTGGTGAACGTCATTTGTCTCTGAATTTTTCTGAAGATGAGAAATTAATTACTGTCCCCTACACTCAGGCAAGAAAAGACCTGTAAGTAGAAAGGTTTCTGAGGCTGTTCTCAATGACAATAACATTTATGGGGAAGCTTGCATAGGCCAGCTCCAAGACAAATCCACAACTGGCCAAGACCGAGGCCATCGGCAACAGTGGTAGTGCCTCTGGAGCAACAAATTGAAGAAGGCTAAAAGTTACTGTGCAGGAGCAGCCAGAAAAGAGAGGAGTAAGAGTATGTAAGAAGAACAACTCTGTGAACACCAAGGCCAGTGCAGAAGAAGGGGAAGAAGGTGCTCCATGTGCCAAAGCAGATTCCCCAGAGCTGTGCTGAAGACCGTGTTGAAGCAGGTGTTCCCCTGAAAGTTGTAGAGTTCCATGGAGGAGTAGAGATCCACCTACAGACCGTGGGGGACCCCACGTCAGAGCAGGGAGATGCCTGAAGAAGGCTTGGGAAGTCTGCACTGAAACAGATTTCTGGCAGAACCTGTGGCCCCTGTGGAGAGAAGAGCCCATGGTGGAGAATGGGCATCTGACCCCACAGGGAACCCATGCCAGAGCAGCCTGTTCCTGAAGGACTGCACTCCGGGAAAGGCACTCAGGCTGAAGCCATTCATGAAGAACTGTAGCCCATGGGAAGGACTCATGTTGGAGAAGTTCATGGAGACTCTCCCCTGTGGGAGAGATGCCATGCTGGAGCAGGGAAAGCGTGTGAGTAGTCCTCCCCATTAGGAGGAAGGAGAGTCAAGAACAACTTGATGAAATGGATGCAGCCCCCATTCCCTGTTCCCTTGCACTGCTGGAAGGAGATAGAGTGAAGTTAAGCCTGAAAAGAAGCAAGGTCAAAGGTGTTTTATTTCTCTTATCTTACTATGATTTAATTTGTAATATATTCAATTAATTTCCCTAAGTTGCATCTGGTTTGCCTATGATGGGAAATGGTGAGTAATTTCCCCTTGCCCTTATCTGGACCCATGGGCTTTTCATTATATTTCTATTTCCCTGTCCTGCTGAGGACAAGAATGACAGAGCAGCTTTGGTGGGCACCTGGCATCCAGCCATGGTCAGCCTACCACAGAGACATGGAAAAACTGACAGCATGGTAGTGATTTACAGCTGGACTTCATGATCTTAAAGATATTTTCCAACCTACATGATTCTATGGTTCTGTGGTTGAGAACTGACAGAGAACAAGTTGAAGTCAGACACTGACAAAAAGAGATAAGTGAAATTGAATAGTCATTGGCTTTCTTTTGCCTCAGTACTTTGTGTATTGTATATAGAAAAACTGACATAACCAGAAATTTCAGTACATAGGTGACACAAATTAAAGAACATCCAAAGAAAAAAGCTATGGCTCCATTTTTATTGAGATATGGCTAACACTGACTCAAATAGAACTGGCTTTGCCCCACACATTTTTTTTTCAAATTTTATTATCCAGTGCATTAATATGAATTGCATTCAATAAATATGTTTTATTGAAGAAAAAACCAAGCTAGTAGATATTCTACCAAAATTTGTTTATTGTCAAATAAAATAGATGTGCTTGAACAAAGGTTACAAAATATGCTGAAACACAGGGGGAATTTACATTAAATTTCAAAATAAACTTATTAATTCTCATGGATGCATTTGATGATGGTTTTTCAGAAGACAACCAGAAGCATAACCTAGAAGAGTAGAGAGAAGAGAGAAGAGAGAAGAGAGAAGAGAGAAGAGAGAAGAGAGAAGAGAGAAGAGAGAAGAGAGAACTTTCTCTGTAGAGAGACATTAAATCTGAAGGCAAATGTGTCATACACTCTTTAGACATGTCAGAGTCCAGTGTTCTCATGGTGTGTTGACAAGTGTTTTCTTTGTGACCATATTAGCCTCCTAAATTAATAGAATGTGGTAAGTTCTTTGTTTTGTTTTGTTTTTCAATGGAGTTATCTTCAAGCAAGTTACCTTTGACCTTTACTTGAAAATCATGGGATGAAAATTTTGAGCTGCTAAGAATATTTCAAAGTATTAAAACTACATATATAAAGGAAAAAAAAACTGTGGAGATCTAAACAACCAGCCATTTTGTTTAAGGATATTGTCATGCTAAAGTGATTTTACTGTCTTGGGATATTGGGATGTAAATAAGAACAAGCTTGTCCTAATTGAAGAATAATGCTATTTTGCTTGCATAATTCTTATCCTGAAGGAATAGGAAGCAGTAATATTATGGAAAGTTGTAGAACGAGCTGAGAACCAAAAGACCCCACTCTAAATGGAAGATAATTACTTTAAAAATAATTTTAATGAAAAAATATTAACACTATTTAATAGAATAAAAATAATATAATAGAAACAGTGTTTAAACTTAATACATACATGTTAAATTTATAAAACATCAGAGAAATATAATAATTTCCAAAGAATTACTGATTTAAATTAATAAAATTTCTCAGGTGACTGTGGTCTTTCCCAATCTGTTACTTTGTGATGAAATTAATGTCTCATTGCTAATGCAAGTAGAAACTTCATAAACACACTAAAGAAAAGAATTTCCAGGATAAAGATTCTTTTTATTGTAAAACCACTAAAACCAAGCTCTGTGGGACGTGAAGATATTTGTTTCCTTGTGTTGACTTCAGGCAGATATGATTTCACCTCTAATATAACCTTTATAATCTGTGGTTGTTTGAAACAGCTTGGTCTGTGGCTGTTGTAAATTGGCCGGGGAAAAAACTGAGGTTTTCTAGTCTTTTGTATGATTTAATTCGCAGAATAATAAAATTATTTGGGTTGGAAGGGACTTTAAAGATTATCCTGTTCCAAACCCCTGTGTTGGACAGGGACACCCCTCACTACATCAGGCTGCTCCCAGCCCTATTGAACCTGGCCTTGCATATCCAGGAATGAGGCATCCACAGCCTCTCTGAGCAGCCTGTTCCAGTGTCTCACCATCCTGTCAGTAAAATAATTTTTTCGTAATATCTCATCTAAATCTACTCTCTTTCCATTTAAAGCCATCACCCCTTGTCCTGTCACTCCATGCTCTTTTAAGATGTCCCTCTCCAGATTTCTTCTGGGCCCCCTCTAGGTGATGAAAGGTTGAAATAAGGTGACTCTGGAGCCTTCTCTTCTCCAGGTTGAACAGCCCCAATTCTCTCAGTCTGTCTCCACAGGGGAGGTGCCCCAGCCCTCTGATCATCTTCATGGCCCCCTGGGCTGCTTCAGCAGGTCTGTGTCCTATTCCTGTTGGGGACCCCAGAGATGGATGCAGCTCTCAAGGTGGGGTCTCACAAGAAGAGAGTAGAGAGGGACAGTCACCTCCCTCAACCTGCTGGTCATGCTTCTCTTGATGCAGACACCTGCTGTTTTTCTGGGCTGCAAGCACACATTCCTGGGCCATGTTTAGCTTCTCATCAGCCAGCACCCCCAAGTCCTTCTCCTTGCAACTACTCTGAATCCGCTCTCTACCCAGACTGAATTTTTCAGGGCTGGGGATTGCCCTGACCCATGTGCAAGATCTCGCATTTAGCCTTTGTTTCTTCTTCCTTTGAAATCTTTCATGGTCTAATTTAAATTACAAACCCTCTTTTAAACAAACTTATATGAAACATCTAGAAAAGTCTGAAAGTGTTAATACATACTCTCTAACATTCTCTCTTATGTGTGTTTTCATAATTTTTTGCATTTGAAGGAGTTTGTATTTCTACAGTATTTAAGATATGTAAGAACATTTGGGGTTCCTTGATACCAATAAAGGTCTTTTGAACCCATTCTTGAAAGAACTGTTGTACGACAGAGAGAACTACCACTGCAATTCTGTTTTCTGTTACAGAGTTGCTTACACACAACCTGTCTCATGGTCACAAAAAAAGGCCTGAATGATTTATTTGGTATTGATAATGTGTTGTACAAGTGCCTGGGTTAACTTGGAAGAAAAATCTTTGATACTGTAATTTTGCTTTAGCTAAGCTGCACAAGTTTCTGCAATGGATATAAAGGGAGTAATGGTAGAGTGCCTCTGAGCTACTAGTCCAGATCTCATGGTGAGTAAAAAATGTGTCCTGATCCTGATGTGGAAAATATACTCTAGTATCTGAAAACGTGGTAAGGAGGGGTCCCTGAAATTTCCAACTTAGGAAGCACTCTGTATGAAGCATAGTTAGGATATAGGCAATTCTTATCACTGGAAAATGAAACACTTTTCATCAATGTATTATTTTTTATATAATACATCTCTAATTAGCAGACATGAGCAGTATTTTGGCTATCAGTATTCTGTTATCAGTAATGGAAATTTCAAACAGACTTATCTATACATTGCATAAAAATATATCTGAAAACAGATGCAGTTTATAAATCTGCAGGTTAGGATTTATAATTAAAATGTCGTGCCTGCAAAAAAAAAACCCCACATTTCTTGGGAGTGCTCATTTAAGAAAGATAATCAAAGATGATTGTGGTCATTCTTGCATGATTAAACTTGGACCATTTAATCAGGTATTTTTAATAAAAAGAAGACCACTGAATAGAAAAAAAGGCATAGGTGCAATCCAGACATATCTAGAAATACCTTTACCTCTCAAAATGAAAAAGGACCAGAGGCATGAGACATAACACAGCAGATCCAGTCTATAGCTCACTCATAAGAATATACAGAACCTAAAGAAATAACTGAGAGGCAAGTCAAGAATTTCCAAGTAGTATTTTTACTCATTGCAATATCTTCAATAGTATTTTCCATTCAAATGCTAATTGTGAACACTAGTTATATGCTCATAATACATTTCTGAAGAGACCAAATGCCATTTATCATGCTGGGGCTCAGTTATCACAAGGGACACAGATTCTAAAACTCATTTTGAAAAGTCAGGTGCCCTAGTACATCTCATTTAGTTATTCCTATTTTAAAAATGTAATCTTAAGGTCATTTCATGTTTGCAAAATGATGCACATGAAAAGTGTCAAGCTCAGTCAATAGTGGGAAATAAGGCTCCAGCAACAAATCTCAGTCTTATTTTGCATGTATTGTCACTGTTATCATCTCATCATTGTACATCACTTTCTTTGGGACACAAGAGTTTATTGGAATTTTAGATTCATTTCTGTACTGTTGCAAATGACTCTTGCTGATTTTTGATTTTTTCTTTTTTTTTCCCCTCCGCAACTTAAGAAAACTACAGAAAATAATTTCAAAATATATAACTGAGTATGTCTATATAGTCTATATAGTTTCTATTCTGGTGATGGTATGATATTAGAAAAGGTTCAAAGGGTCCATTTGAAGTGATCATAAAACAAGAGGAGGCTGTGGCTTTTTGCAGAGCTGTACATTAATGGCTCTGTTGTCAAAGTGGCCACTGAGCTGTAGCTGTTGCAACATTGCACAGAAATACAAGGATACACAAGTTAGTGGCATTACATTTTAAAGCCTGCTTTACAAAATATTAACTTTCCCAGACAGTAAGTTTTGACAGTTGCATGGTATCACTTACCTTAACAATGTGTTTTAAACATGGCCATCCTCATTTAATTTGGTGATTTTTATTTAAATTTTATGTAATTAAAAATAAACTGATGTTTGCCACTATCAAGTTCAAAATCAGGAAATAACTAAAATTCATGTTTTAAAAGAGAAAAAAGTATATATAATCAACATCTTCTAAAACTAAATCTATTAGGACTACAGAGTTCAGTAATATTTCCTTATTTTTTAATGTAAAACAAGTGAAATCAATACAAATTTTTCACTATTTCACTGGGAGGATGATCATGCCTAGAGTGAAAAAATGTATTAAATGCTTTATTATAACTAAAATGTCAAAGTAATTTCAAGTATCTTGGCAAAAATTCCTTTTCACTTCACAGACTCAGTATACAATGAATGAACTGTTTGACTATGGAAATAGAGTGTCACTTCCTTATGCCCTATGCAATTGCACTGCACTCTAAGACCAGCTTGCTTAGGCTTATGGAACCCTTAGTGGAAATGTTTTAAGGTGCAGTCTAAATGCTTAAAAATATCTAAATGAGTTTAGACTAACCCAAGTTCCATATTTAGGCATTTAGGAAGGTTAAGGTATATAGATCTTGTTAAAACACCACTAAAGAACCTATTTTTCAGAACTTCTTGAACGTGAACAGTCTAAAACGAATGATTGTCTTCAGTATTAACTGCTCACTTAAATCTGGATGCACATACATTTTCGGAAACACATCTAAACTTAGGAAAAATTATCTGATGTTGTGATATACAGGGAAAATATCTTGCATCGATATACATGAATTGCACTATACTTTTAATCTCTGAAAATTGTTTAGCAACTCCAAATATTTTTGGTCAATGAAGTGCTAAACATAAAACATAAAATTCTAGTTGAAACATTTTCACAAAAGCAAGGAAGCTTATTTCACAAGATTCAAGTAGATTATTTATTTTTTTCCCCACTGTAGAGGAATATCCCTGTCATCAGGCTACAGATAGATTATTTTCCCCCAGTCTGAATAGAGATCATTTAAAAACCTAAATTTAGAGATGTTCCTATACCAGAAGCCACCTGAACAAGGGCTTCACCTTGTCAACATCAATGGAAACTTCAGGTTACTCAGTTTTCTCCTGAAAGTAGGGCCAAACAGCATGGTGATTAAACAGCTATTTTAACAAGGAGTTTTAATTAAAAAAAAAAAAAAAGGCAATCTCCTTATTTTTTACTCCAAAGTAATAATTTGTGCTAAGGAAGTGAAGGAACTGGAATAACTAGATTTAGTCATTTTCGCCAAGACCACTTCTCCTTTGCTGTATGATACTTGAAAAGTGAAACATAATGGAATTTTACTAGGGGTGCAATGAAAAGAGAGGTCAACCTCTATTTTTCCTTTATAAAGTGTGGGATTGCTGTAGTCAGGTATGGACAAATTATAGGTTCAAATAAAACAAATTTACAGGTTATAGGGGATGAAAAAGGGAGCACAGTATTTACATATTTGCTTCTAGGTCTTTCAGTGCACTTTGCAAATTCACCAACTAAAAGTCTTAAATTATATATGCAAAAGAGGTGAAATTCAGCTGCTTGCATTCACAAAAGAGTACTGTAATTATTAGTCTCGGACATTAATGATTCTTCACTTGAGTGGCCTAAAATTAAGAACACATTTTTCCTCCTGTCAGTTCTAGAGCTTCATTTATTTTAACATTATGGAACCAACAGGCAGTGAGAAATCAAGCATGTTACACACTCCAAGTAGACTGCAGCATATCAAAAATACACAGATTTTGTAAAGCAAAACAAAACATAAAATGTATCTGCATAGAATATGTGTATCATCATAGACATAGTTGAAAACTTCATCCCGTATTTTACTATCCTCATTATCAATGAAATGATTAATGGAATAAAGAATAAGTGACTGTTAAGAGAAAATCATCACAACTTATATGTATTTCAATAGCGTCAATATCACATTCCTCCTCATCAATAAATTGTTTCTGAGAAATAAGTGGAAATTCTAAGAATAGTGGGATGAATCCAAGCATGAAACTTTTGTATTGAAAACCATTTTCTACTGAAGTCCATTACACTACTCAGTAGATTCTGTTGGGAAACTGTAAGAATTTGAGTTTTGAGGTTTTTTCCTAAATGAGATTAAATTATAATGGTTGAGACAGATAAAACAGTTGAAGCAAACCTTTTGTAGCAGCTATAGTAGACCACATGAGCAATAAACTTGTTGGGACTCCTGGTTTCAACTTCTAATATTATAAATAATTTTCTTTCTGGTCCGAGTATGAATAAAGCTTGATTAATTAATCTAAACAAATTATTTATGTGTTAAGGAAGAAAAAGTGAGGAAAGTCTGGGGGGAAAAAAATCAAAGAGTGGGAAGAAATGTACTGAGTATTTATATAAAAAATGATTGTGTTTTACCATGCTGTTTACATAAATATATATTAAACCATTCTGCTAAATCTTACAAGAATTTTTATTAGACATTTCTAGCTCAGGAGAATTTTCTTCAGACCCCAAGTCCTAATTTAGAGAAAAGTTGAGGATCACATGCTCGATTGATCAAGATAATTTGTACACATCTAAACTTTCATCGCTATTTCTGCCATCTAGAAGAAGATCTTTCCAAAATTTATATTTCCATTATTTTGAAAATGAAAGGGTTCTTCTTTACTACAGAACACTTACTGTTGAGGACCTGAATTGAGGACCTCTCATTTCTGAAATACAACTTTAAGAATAAGGGGTCCCTGAGTCAGATTTGTCTTTTGTTGCTCAGTTCCATCATTGTGCCTGATCAAAGTACCTGGCTTGCAACTCTGTTTCTCTGTGAGCAGATCATTCTTGTTATAGTCTTTGAAATCGCCTTGACTGCTAACTTCAAAGTTAGAAATAATGTAATTTTCCTGGTGTCTTGAATATTTTTATTTAAAAGCCTTGGAAAATAACAGGATTGGGAAACTGTAGAACAGATATGTATAAACGAAGTTTGGTCATTTTGCTAAATTATTTAGACCAGCTGGAGGTGGTTTTGAAGCAAAAATGCAATTATTAACTGACTTGTGTTTGGCATTCCCTTCAGTCTCTACACAAATATTTATGGTGTCAAAAAAATATGGTGTTTGAGAACCCAGTAAATTTTCATTTATGGTAAATCTTGATTCTCAGTATGCCCATGTCAACCTCGAGAAGCTGACAGCTTCTGCCTCACTGTAGGGTTCTCCCTTTAATAGGTTGCTGTTTTTTCATCTTACATCTTTTGACTAGAACATAAAATCCTCATTGCCAAGAATTGAAGTGTAGAATCTTCCCAGCTTCAAATTTCGCTATTTTTTCTTGAGTGAATTTTTCTCACCAAGAGCTTTTTTCCCTCCTCTTTTCTGCTAAGCTTCTCTATCCTTAGAAAAAAAACCTCTGTTGCTATACATTCAGGCAAAGCAATGCATCACATATAATTTTGAGATGTGTAACCAGTATGGTAATACTTAAGGCAAAATGAATATATCTATCCTACACAAAAATGTGAAGAATACACCTTATTATCTAACAAAGACCTCTAAACAGTCTAGCCTGAAAAAGGAATTCAACATATTCCACAGTGTTTATTTTCCCTATTATAAATGGCATTTCAATGAAGTTAAGTATTGAAAATAGGATCATAGTCTATAATGATGTGCTTATTTTTTTTTCTCATATTTTCTCAGAGAAGTTTTAATTTTAGAATTTGTAAAAGCTTTTTATTTAAAATATTTAAGTTCCACAATGCCAATCTATATGCATACAAATATAATCATGCTGTTATAAAATTGTAATAAATATCTCAATTTATTAATGAATAAATTAGCAACTTCCTCTTTTAATCAGAGAAAAAAATTGGAATTGCAATTATGACATTTTCTAAAAAGTGAAGACTTTGATACATGTGTATGTTTAGGCTTCAGTACTGTCAATAATCAAGTGAGACCAGTGGGAACCACTTTTGCATTCCCTAAAAAACGTTTGCACCGAAGTACAGCACTATGAGACTTACAGTTTGCCCAAATAGCTATTTGAAGTACTTGAAACAATTTCTGAAACTAACAAGCTTTTCTTCTGAAATATGAATAATAAATCTGAGAAACAACTTTTTTGCAAATAATTTCCCCAAACCTAATCTTATTTAAGGGTAGTTATCCCACCACTGAAAAATGAAAAAATACGGGAACAGGAAAGGAAAGCCTTGTTGTGCTCTCCTCTTTGAATAAAACCTTATCCTGAATTATGAGTTCTATAAAATTGAATCTGTAGAATACTACAATACAATATTATCACCATTAAAAAATTTCCATAATGACTAAGCACTAAATACAGGCAGCCATAGAGATTCGCCTGAAGTTTTTGTACAGGAAAAATATCAATTAATCCAAAATTAAATTTTTTTATCCTAACAGAAATATCTTGATTCAGCTCTTGTTAGGTGAATTTTGATATAATGTGTTCTGGAAGACACACTTGATTTTCATTGTCAGTAGTTTATATTTCACCTATTTCTATTTGAAGTGATGTGCTATAACAGCTGCCCAGTGTACAAGGCAGACACCCAGGAGGATGGCTGTACCTAAGTGGGTTATTAACACAGGACTGCATTTGTAAATGTGCTGCAGCACACCGTTCTCAGTTATAGTCAGGTTAAGTGCCTTAATGTCAGCTTTACAGTGGACAGCTATTATGTCTTCTCTGACACAAAGTTTGAGGGATAAGAGTTGGTAAGAAATCCAAGAAAAGGTAGGCTGATACAAGAGTAGCCTGCCAACATCTTGTTAATAACATGTGCAAGAAAATATACTTTATTCCAGATTAGCATTTCAGATCATGATGGTTTTTGATGCTAAATTCTGAGCTTAAAACTCACATAAGTATTTGTTTATTTTTCTTCGGATCACCTCTGCAAATATATTTTAATCTCTTAAGGAGGAGAAAATTTTGGAGGGAGGGGAAGCAGATGGTCCAGGCATCAGATAATTTTTTCACCCAGAGATAAAAGATCAAGATCAACTCACCATGGTTCCTTTTGGTGAACAGTGTAGGACCTGAGGAATTCAAGACAAGAAGAGGTAATGGGCAAAATATGGACTGAATGGAGCTAGAGAATGAGGAGTGAAATGATCATGGAAATTTCAGTTATGTTGTGGTGATGGTACAAGGGATGGAATGAGTGTCTGCTTTTACCCAGAGTTGTGATGATATTAATTTGATTTTGCTGTGGGGAAACTTTCTTTATAATGTGACTGAAGTTCGTGAAATTTGAGAAGATTGTGTAACAAATGTGTATTTTAACGATAATTTAATTCACAGAGGAGAGTATGGAATTTTTTGGGCTTCCATGGCAGGGTTTTGGACGTGAGGTGCTGTAAGAGTGGCTTTTCTGAGAACTGCCAGAAGCTTCCCTCACATCCAACAGAGCAAATGCCAACCAGCTCCAGGATGGACCTGTTTCTGGCCAAGGTCAAGCCCATCAGTGGGGACAGCACTGCATCTGGGATAATATAGTTAAGGAGGGGAAAAAAATCTCTTGCCCAAATGTAACCTGGAGAGAAAAGTGAGAATACCTGAGAAACAGCTCTGTAGACACCAAGGTGAGTTAAGAGGGATGAGGATGCTTCAAGTATCAGAGGTTCCCCTGAAGCACATGGAAATTCACAGTGGGGCAGATGTCCACCAGCAATTTGTGGAGGAATACTGGAATCATACTGGTACGGATGGATGCCCAAAAGAGACTGTGACCCCATGGAAGGTCACACTAGAGCAGGCTCCTCAAAGGACCTGTGGCCCTGTGGAGAGAGAAGCCCTTGCTTGCAGGTTTTATGGCAGGACGTGTGACCCCATGGGGGCACACTGAAGCAGTTTATTCCTGAAGAACTGCACCCCTTGGAAGTGACACATACTGGATCTGGGTTTGAAATAGAACTTCCAAAATATTCTCCTGATACACAGATTCCAAATTAAAATCCAGATATCATCAGCCTGTTAAATATGTTTGGATTTTCTAGAAGAACCTTTCTAGTTTCATCCATTCTAGATGGCCCTTTGCTTGTCTCTAAAGGACTGTTCAGGCATAAATTAAAGTGCTGAAGCTATGAAATACAAAAGCTTATATGAGGAAAGTATGGATTACTGCTTTGTTCCTGCAAAGAGCTGACAGTTCACTGCAGATGGCTGTGAAACCTCTATTTTGAGATGTATTTAAAAAATTCAGCTGCAGCTCCAGATTGGTTCATTGGCAGATTGCTCAATCAGGAACAAATGAATCAAGTCTATGTTTGAAGTAACAGTCAATACATAAAAACAGAATTCCTAAATCCTCAAATATCTAATAATTGTTTTGCTCTATTTCATCATCTCTTAAACCAATTGACCAATATTCATGTTAAAAAAGGTCTCACTTGAACAGTTTTCTGTTCCTGTTGACAGCAACCATAAAACAAATTGCGTTTTAGTATAAACTGGAAAGTTACAAGTTTAGAAATACTTTTCTTTCACAGACTTAAGAGAGCTTCTTATACTTATTTTCATACAGAGTACAAAGCAATATGCACATGTACAGGATGTAAAAACATGTTTAGGCGGGCATTAAAGATTCTTCAGAGTATATGCCCACTCTCATGTGCATCATCACGATACTTGTACCAGAAAGATACCCCAACACACACCAGAAATCTTGATTGCTTGCATCTTGCTGTGTTGCACTTTTGACAGATATCAGTCTAAAGTCCTTCCTGAGAACAGAGACTCCCAACTAAAAAAAATTCACCTCCCTGCCAGCTTTCTTAACTCTGATTACTGTCTCTGTCTCCAGTATTAAGCTCCATGTTTGCTGTTATCCCAAACAGTCTCAAAATTATTTAATAAAAACACCTGAACTTTGTATTTTCACAAAAAATTTAGTTCAATCAATCCTTCCTACAAAATGCAGGTAAGAGTTCTGTAATTAATGTTTTTACTTTGTGACCAGTCTAAGAGGTCATGTAGGAATATAATGGAAAGAGATATAAATCGATCTGTGCTTTTATAGCCTCTCTGGGTCCAACTTTAAAGAGGCGTGATTTTCTTCCTTTTTTCTCCCTCTTGTGAAAGTTTCCTACTGCCCATCCTGCTCTGCTTTAAATAGCATCTTAAAAAGAAAACCCACAATAAATTCAGTGTGAACCTTGTGCTTTGCTGATCCATAATTTCGGCAATATTGTCATATACTATTGCTGTTAACTCTGTATATCTACTGTTTTCAAATAGAAATTTCATGTACTAACTACAACATTGTAGCTGGTTATATTAACTATGGACATAAACTGATGGAAAATAATCTGATGTGAAATAAATTTAAAGACTTGCCTTGTTGAAAAGGTAGAAATTAATTAGGAACTTTAAAGCAGTAATTTTTTTAATTGTCTGGATGATGGGGTTTTTTTGGTTACTTTTGCTGAAATGCATGTCTAGTCATGTAATTACTTGAGAACCTGGAGTGAACTGAAGACAAGTGTTCAGAATTGATATATCTCTTGCAAACTCTGCTCCTGGGCAGAACAAATTCACTGGAGATGAGAAACCCCAGAGTTGATCATCGAGGCCAATTAAATGAATCACTGTAGAAGAGCAGAAGAAAATTCATGAGTGACATCTAATCTATTCTAATTTAATTGAACAAAAACTTAATGTGGGTAGTTTCAATGTCTGTAGTGTATTGTGCAATGCATCACACTTTTAGAAAAACATTTTCTGAGACCTGCAGTCAGTTTAATGTTTTGTAAAAGATGTATAATATATTGTTCTCCATTAGAAATATTGTTAGAGAAGCCCCGTGGAGATAAATGTCATTGTGTCATCTTTGTATTCTGTACAGGGAGACAAAGGCTCCCTCTGACCTGCAGGCACAAATTGTAATTTTTATGAAGAGCGTTTTTTTCCCCACAGATAAACGTGTTAGCTTTTGTCAGTTTGAGAGGCTATGTCACAGACAGGGAGAAAAAATTGTTTATATTTTAATTCCTTCCACAGAAATATCTTGCAGCAAGCCAGATCTTGGAAAAAAAAGAAAAAGGCAACAATGAAAGATGGAGATGCAGAATGGACAGAATGAATATCTATACAGATCTTCTACCTTGTTATAAGCCAAAGTATGATTTGGTTTGTATATATCTGCTTTGTTAAAAGAGACATAAGGTACTACTTATGCTGACATGCCAGTTGCTTGACCTAGATAGCGAGTAAGAGCAGAAAAAGAACATTTTTGTCAAATGATTCTTTACTTTTGCCTTCATTATTGGAAATGGCTAAGTAGTCTTTCACTTTTTCAACTGTCTCACAGTACCTTAAAAAAAGACAGTATGTGTTAAGTTGTAGAGGACAAGAAATATAATGCAGCTAGGATGGACTCAATAAGGTTCTGCTATCTTTTATGCTGCCCCTTGTTCAGTATAATGCTATGTTTTCTTGTTTGTTCAATCTGCCCCTTTTATATTATGGTTAAACATACCATAATACTGATTGACAAGAAATCTATAATTAATGTGTCTTGTGTGAATGTCTCTCCTGAGGTCTCAGTCATTTCTCCTTTTTGAATCTTTACAAACTACTTAAGCTATCTGCATTAATATATTTTGAAACTCACAGAATCATAGAATGATTTGGATTTGTAAGAATCCTAGAGATCATTGAATATCAACCCCCCTTCCATGGGCAGAGACACCTTCCACGAAAGCAGGTTGCTCTGAACCCTATCCAGCCTGGCCTTGAACACTTCCATGGAGAGGCATCCACAGCTTCTCTGGGTGACTGTAGTAAACCTGGACAGTGAGGAGTTGATGTGTCACTGCCTCTAACAACGAGGGCCATTCCAGTGTGTAAGTTAGAACAGGATGTGGCTGGAAAAGAGGGGTAAGGCAACATTCTTCTGAGGCAAACTTCTCTGTTCTGATCAATGGAGACTGCATAACACAGAACAGTAGAAGTGCAGGAATGGGATCAAGGAGGGGTCAAAACCCATAGCGGGGAACAAGACCAACAAGAGACTCTCAAATCCTCCCAACAAATTCTGCCCTCAATCCCCCCTATTTCCAGATAGGTTCAGAATAATGGACTGCACATTCCAACTCATTTCCACAAACAGTGAGAAACCTAAGCCTAGGGTGGGGTAAACTTACCTATAAAAAGGTACCCCACAAAGCCCAGGTGGTCTGGACCCAGGTCTGGTGATTATCTCTCACTTTCAATCTGTCATTCTTCTCTCTTTCCTTTCATACTTTTATTTCTCTTATTATTAGAAAGGAGGGGCAAAAATATAATTTCCATTAGAGGTGTGTATTTTGCTAATAAAACTTATTGAGCTTTTTCTTTTTTCTTGGAACATTTTGGCTTTTTCAATTCTTTTTTAATCATTTTCAACTTTAATGTAACACACTGGTTCCAGGATTACAGACTGTACATAGTGTTCTTGTATGCTTTGTGGATAAATATTTTCCTGTTTGCTCTTCTTTTGAAATGCAGTGTAGCTGAAATCATCCTTATAAGAAGGGATTTCCCTTATAGGAAATCCTTATAGGAAGGTTTTATGGGATTTCTGAGAGTTTTGGGATTTTGTTTCTGGGCAAAATAACCATCATAAATAAAAGATAAATATTTAATGTGTTACCTCAACATGTTTAAAATACCTTTTTTTTTTTTTTACAAAAAACTTTCCTGTGTTGTTGCTGTTATCATTAGTACCTCCGTAGTGAAAAAATATTTTTTAATCATGAAAGGTTTTTACCCTAATATATATTAATTGAATTTTTAAAATACATTATCCTAAAAGGATCGGTGCCATTGTGCTAATATAAAATGGAGTGAATAGATACTGGCTGTATTTCCATAAATTCTAAATTAAGTCTAATTGTTCCATTGGGAAAAAATATAAAAAGAAAAATGGTATACATCAAATTGAAATTAAAATATCTCAAATAAAAATGGGATATATAGTATAAAATAATTATTTTCATCAATTGACATTTTGGCTCACTGGGCTTATTAGATTTAGTATACGGACCTACTTAGGCTATTGGAATAGACTTTTATTATTTAACTCTATGTACATTAGAAAATGCATGATTAGTGAGGAAGTCCACATCATTGATTAGATTGGCCATCCTGTGATTCAGCTAATCCAGGTTCAGATTTTTTGCTGTGTGATGGGTTTTAAGAGCAATAGCTCTCTAAAAATACAGATAGAAGATGAATACAATTTCAAAAGTACCAGAACGTTTAAGTACTGTTTAAATCAATAAATAGTAGTAGTGAGATCCAAAAATGCACTTAGGTATCTGAAGTACAAGATAGGCACCTGAGACCCAGAGGGTTATTCAAATGCATTTAGGTACTAAGAGTCAGAAGGTATTTTAAGATTGCACTTGTCTTGTTGCAGTGAAGGCCCAGGAGATACTGCTGCTACTTTGGCAGAAGCATTGAGGGGTGCTTTCATTTCCAATTTTAAAGACTAGGCTGTTTTTCAGATGAGGTAAGTGTCTTATGGGGAGAAACAGGACAACAACTATCTATGAAATTTAATATGAAATTTAACATTTTGTCTATCTTGCTAGACATGCCTTCTAATCTTGAAATATTTTCTGCTTTTATCCAAGGTTCCATACAAACTCTGGATTAGTGTACAGATCACAGTGCTGCCTTGCACTCCCTGGCACAGTAATCTGGTAGCTAGAATATGTTCCTGCAGACTAACAAGGCCCAATTTAAAAGGAAGTCCAGAGCTGCTGACTCCTGTGGCCATAGAAAAAGTGAATATAAGCACTTTCCTCCTCTCCTGTTTCCAGTCTTCTTAAAGCAAACAAATAAACAAACAAACTCAAACAGTAGTTCACTTGCCTCTAACCAAATATGCACTTCAAGCTTATGCACTCTCAGCTTACTGTACTTGCCTTAGCTCCTGCTAACTTTCAAAACTTTGCCAGACAAGACATTGTGCTCTTACTTTTTACATTTTTTGCATACCTAAATATTTCGAAGAGATTTACATTTTCTGTATGTGAGCTTTTCTATTTGTTTAATATAACAATATTTCCCGACCTTTTCTGGGTATTTCGAGGTTTGTAATATTAATGATTGCAAGGGAATTACTTTTTTCTACAACAAAAAATATATAAATACCACATATACAATTCCTAGCATCACATTTCAAGAGAAAACAAGCTCATTCCAGACAACTGCAGCACTGATAATCTGAGTCCTCACAACTATAACTACTGAACTGAGCAGTATTTTATCATTTTTTCATGAAACTTTCTGGAGCATGTCTATGCTTGAGCTCACTATGTCCTTTCACTAATTATAGGCAGATATACAGTTCTTGGACTAGAGAGAGTATTTTTTCAAAGTGCAGTCAAGGTCAAAATGAGCAAATCGAAACAGAAGCATATTTCTAACAAATATCTCCTTCTGAAATAAATAAAGCAAGCTTGGTCCTTCAGCATGGAAGAACAAACTGGCAAAACTTCAGCTTTTATAAGGACAGAAAAAATCAGTCACATGAAAATTGTCCTCTAAATTTATAAGAAAGGACTATACAAAATCAAAATATTAACTATTTGAATTTGGAGAGATAAACGTGATATTAATGCTAAAAACCTGGAAGGAATTAAATCTTTAGGTCATTCTACACTGTTCTTACTTATCCTTCTTTCTCTATAAACTAACTATTGGCCACTGTCAAAAGTGTACTACAACTTTTTAGATTGACTTAATATTGAGAAAATACTTTTATAATATCAAAAGATGTATTTTCAGGCTTAAGATCAAATTGAGTCTCAGCTCCAAAAAAGTCTGTTTTCACTAGAACTTTTTGATGGTTTATGTAATATGCCAGTAGTGATATATAGAATTGGGTGGATCTTCAGATACTAACTTCTCTATTTCACCAAATCACATTGGGGCAGTTAATTTTAAGGGTTTTTTTGGTTAAGAAGTCTATATTCCTTTGAAGTATTTCTTGATTTCCATCTTTTAGAGGGACACACATTTTTTTGGTTAAGAAACTAAATGACAGTTCTTAACCAAAAAATGTAGATCCTTCTAAAATATTAAGATCAGGAAGAAGAAATCAATAAATACTTCAAAGTAATACAGACTTCTAGACTGTAAAGAACTAAGAAAATTAAGCAAGTAGACATGTCCAGATGTGACACCTGGGGACAAGGTATAGTGGGGGTCTCGGTAGAGCAAGGTTGGCAGCTGGACCCAATGATCATAAGCTTCATTTCTAAATGAAATTATTCTAGGATTGTTTCTGTGATTCTATGATTCTGTGATGCCATGATGCTATGATTCTATGCTGTGAGTTGCTAACCCTCCTTGTAATCAGTAAAAGACTAGTTTATGGCCCCTGTATTTTAACAAAACCAAGAGAATAAAATACATTAAGCTAAAATTCTCTGAGCAAACCATGATTTAATTTGTTGAAAATAATTAAATTCTGGATATAATATTTTGATGCTCATAAAAGGGGAAAAAAACCCCAGATTTACTAAAAAACTTTTTTTGAAAATTACTCTCTGTTTTTTTCAAATTTACATTTTAAGGGGAATGCAGATAGTTTAAAACATCTTACTTAGTTTAGAGTAGTGCTTTCCATTGCAAAGTGCATGTGTATGTGTGTGTGTTTTAAACAAATTCTTGTTTGCTGACTTTGAAATTCTTGGCATTATGATTTTAGACGGTTATTTAAGGATTAAATGGCAAAAATTAAAGAGATAAAAACCTTTTGACATCTGTTTTATCTGAGATGGGAGGAAAAAACGGAAAGCAACCTAAGCAACAATGCTTATTACGTGAAATGTGTTTAAAAGAACTCTATTTATCAGAGAAATATCTACATGTCCTAGCAAACCCTCAGTTCTCAAAAATAAACCCAAGATTACCCAGACAAGATCACATAAATATGCAAATCTGAATAACCAATATCACAAATATTTGTTTAAAAACTCTGGAGAAAAAATAGAAAAGCCCCAAATATGCTTAGCAAAAGGTCATAATTTTGCATTATGTATAAATGTAGTCACTTTGAAATAGAATGAAGAGCTGATCTAAAATACAAGCAGATTATTGATTTTTCAGTGACAAAACAATCTTTCTCATCACAGCGAATTTTCTATGGAGGTAGATAATATGCATCTGATAATGAAAAAAAAATCCCAAGCATGGCATGGGCAAGCTTGAGATTTGCTGATTTTTCATAAGCCTTCCTGTATTGTGAGACATAAATTGACACTAAAACTCAAGTCAATACTGCATGAAAAAATGCCATGAACATTTCAAATGCATCTCTTCCTACAGGGTATGGTATAGCCATTAAAGCATCTTAGAGCTGATTCATAGCATATATCAGTTTCCTTCCTACAGTATGGGCATCCAGCTCACTAATTTTCAGCTAAAGTTTTAAGGAAAAGAATAGCTTCCTCTAGCCTTAATTGACTCAAAAGGTTATGGTTATACAGTGTCTGGATCTTTTAATACATGCTTCTCATGGATAAACATCAATAAGGAGCTTAACTCGCTAAGTATTTTGCTAAAAGTCGGTTGTATATATATATAGAAGAAATGTGATACGTTGAGTTTGAATTTTCCCTTCGGAGTCAAGAATCATAGTGCAAGTAAAGAACACCATAAAAACTGCTAAAGCATTTAGCAGGGGAATGTTGAATGAAAAGAGGTTTTGCAGATGGCATTTCATTCCTGCAGAATATTTTCTTTCTGGAACTGAACGTCATAGTATCTCATTTCAGTGATATTGAGATGTTTCATCTTTAAATTCGCAGTTGTGGATTCCACTTTTTCTGTCAAGGGGTGGTGAAAAGTAAACCACTGCGGCTTAGGAATACTTCACACACTTCATGGTCTATTATTACTTCCTATTTCTTCCTTATATATCAATATTTGTGTAAAAGAAATAAGCACTAATAGAGTTAAGTTTACTCTATCTCACAGGGCAGCTTTTAGGGTTTTTTTTTTAGGTTTTCCACTGTTTTATAAAGTGTTAGGACTATATATTAATAAGAAATTGCTTCATATATCTACAGAAATATTCAGTGTATTCCTGGACTGTTATATAAGTAATGTTAATTTTCTCCAAACTGCAAGCCTTTTAATTTTAAGTAGTATGTTCATCGGTTTGTATCCACAATGCTAAGCTTTTCAGTCTCAGAATATGTGCTGGTTTAGGCTGGGATAGACTAGTTTTTTGCTCAGCACCCAATATGAAGATGTGGTTGGGTTTGTGCTGAAACACTGTTGATAACTCAGGGATGTTTCAGTCATTGCCAGTCGGTGCTTGCAGTGTTTTGGCCTTTTCTGCCTCTCACCCTCCCCAGTTAGGGGGTACAAGGGGTTGGGAGGGGACACAGCTGGGACAGCTGACCCCAAGTGACACAAGGCAGAGCCCATATTCTGTGGTTCAAGCAATTGTTTTCATTTGCATTACTTATCTTTCTTGGGTTTTATTTCTCTCTCTTTTTTCCTTTCCTTCTCATTAAAAGGTTTTATTTTCTTGCAATTATTAAATTGTTCTTATCTTGACCCATGAGTTTTCTCACTTTTACTCTTGTATTTCACTTCCCCTCTCGTTCTGGGTTTTGGGAGTAAGTGAGCAGCTGTGTGGGTTTTTATTGTCATATGGGGTTAAACCATGACACAAAGAAACCAAACATTATGCAGCTTACTGATTTCATCACATAAACTCTCCTCCTCTCCAACCCCTCCAAAAAAAAAAGCCCTAAACAAGATGAAGGAAATAAGAAAAATGCAAATACTTTTTGCATTTAGTGTGCAAAAGGATCTTGCTTCTAGTGAGCATCACTCAAACAAAATAATAATAAATTCTTGAATAACTTAGGGAAATTTTTGGATAATATTGTAAAAAATCTGCTAAGCAATATAGAGAACAATGAATTAATTAGACATTGATAGAACCTTTTGGATAGTTCTCAACATACCACTCTTAAAGAGCACCAGCATTATCAGTATACTGTAGTTTATTACGGAATTTTCCATTACCCTTACTAGGTGGTTGTTACCAGAAGTACTGGATCCTTAGTGAAGCAGCTTTCAAGCAAAAAAAAAAAAAAAAAACCCAAAAAAACCCAAAAAACCAAAAAAACCCAAACAAACAAACAAAAAACAAACAAACAAAAAAAAAAAAACCAAAAAAAACCCCAAAAAACAAAAAACAAAACCCACACCAAAGCACAAGAAAAAAAAACAAAACACCCCAAAAACACTGTACCAGGTTTTGGCGTTTTAATAAAACTGAAAATTTTCTTATATGAAATCACTAGGGTTCACACAAAATAATGGAATAATCTCATTATGCAAGTCTTACTGAACTTCTAGGAGGTTTATTATTTTAAGCTGTGTCCCGTCCCATCCCGCCCCCCCACCCCCCAAAAAAATACATTAATCTCAATTTTTTATTCTATGTGTTTGGTATATTTACAAAATGTCTTATTTTTTGCTGACACTTTATGTGAATACTGAAGAAAGGAATAATTCACCTCTTCTAAAAGAGTTAAACCAAGTTCTGAATACCTGCAGGTAGATTATATGAGTGGTTGCTTATGCTAATCTTGCCTTTCTCAATGCCATAGCTGCTGGCCTAGTAGCAGGAGTTTCCTGTGCATCCATGGCTGTAAGGCAATAACCCTCTTGCCTACAGTGCTCGTTCTTATAACCTAATTTTTCTATATGTTTTGTTTGATCTCTTTTCTTAATTAATTTGTTTTGGTAGTGCTTCTTATCTATGTTAACCACAATGACTGTGAGGAGGAAATATAAGAAGACTAAGACTCTGATTTAGGCAACAAACTAAAACAGATGCTGTGAATATCCTCTCTCTGTTACTATTCTACCCACAAGCATATGAAAGGAAAAGAGAACCTTGTACTCTATATAAGATTTTCAACTTGCCCTCTAACATGGGTACCATTCTGAATACTAGAACACAAGACTACAATAGGAAAAATTAATTCGTAGCTTACTCTGTCAAGGAAAATTTGTCCAGAGGAAAGTAAAAATTCCTGATGATAGACAGCACTGTAGTTTAACAATACTCCCAAACCAGTAAATTGACAGGATAAACCTTTTCCATTTAGTCTGACAGCAGAACATTAATTATAAATTACACCATATTAGTGGCTTGCTACTTGAAAACCAAATGATATGAGAATATAATTTATAGATTAACAATGATTTGAAGGTTGAAATCTGTTTTATTCTCTTCAATGACCATAAAATGGTCGACATTTATTTACACCTAATTTAAGGAAAAAGTAAATAGGAGCCTGTGTACTCTTTTTTGTTTTTTTTGTTTGTTTGTTTGTTTGTTTGTTTTTTGTTTTGCTTTGTTTTGTTTTGGTTTTTTTTAATGTGGAAATGTGTTAGGGTTTTTTCTCTTAACAAAGAATTTTATTTACCCAGAATTGCATTTTAGTATAATTTAGCATTTTGGATTTTTTTCTTTTTTAAATTAAGGATTTCATTTTAAAGGACTGCTTACATGAGAAAAAGTGGAGTCACTGTCAGATATGGTCTTCTCTGTTTTCAGAGAGAAATAGATCTTTCAAAAGGAGACAAAATTTATGAGCCGTTTAAATATACACCATGTATACTGCTCTTGACATTCTGAGTGCTGTGGTATGACTGTTTTGGTTGTAACAAGGTCAGATGAGTTTTGGCTTTGTTACTTTAATTTTTTTTTATATGCAAATAGAGGTTCTCAGAATGTTTTTTTTTAAATATTTTGTTTTATCTTGGTCTGTCATATTTTCTCTGGCAAAAGAAGAAATTATTTATGGTTAGCAAAACAAAAATACTCGTTTCCTTTTGACATCTTCATAAACCTGAAAAAGTTACTCAGAAAATCCAGGAGAGGTAACTCTACTTAATTTTATATCATTTGAAACTGAAAACATAATTTTGGCATTCAGGTGGCTAAAACAAAACTTTTAATGAATCTCTGTGCTCGTGTTGAAAGAGTTGTTTGTTTCTAATAAATATTTCACTAAAAGCAGATGGGAAGAAAGATGAAGAAATTAATGCCTTTCTGTGGTTAATGCTGCTTGTTGGAAGAAGGTCTCTTACAAATCCCTGAAGTACAAAGTATACAAAGGTAACCCATCTTTTTTCCCCAGTTTTTCAATTTTATTCAAATGTGTATATAATTATAGTTGTCACAAACAAAACTGCCACGGAGAAGAGGAAATAACAAAACGAAAGAAAGGGGGACTGTAAAACTTAAATTAAAGAAATAGTGTTTCTGCAAAGTGGCACTTTCCAGGATACCATTAAGCTCAAAATGAAAACAAAAAAAAATGTAGTCGACCCACAAATTGAGTGGAAAAAGAGTAGAAATTAAATTTAAATAATGCATAATATTTTCAGTACCCAATATTTTAGGAAGAAAATATATTTTAACAAAAGAGTTTTAGTTAAACTGCCTCAAGGTAAACAGTCTCTGAGACTCAAAATAAAGAGTTATCTGACTGAACATGGGAAGAGAATAAGTAATATGTCATATACATATCAAGGCCAGTGATGTCTTTCCATGGAGGCAGCAGTTTTTGCATTTTAGTCAATATCTAATTTCCTCTAGACTAATCAGATTGATTTTTGGGAATAAATTATTGCTAAAGGTCCACTTTCATAGGTTCATAGAGGGAAAGGGGTATTCATGCAGTTTTGGAAATAAATGGGGATAATTTCATCGAAGGTTTTCATCAGTCTTCTTTACACAAAAGAAAGAAAAAGAAGGGATGCACTAGGAAAGTCTTCTAGTGAAACAGATATGGAAGGTTTTATACAGAAAGAAATGTAAACGAAGAAGAAAGAGATTATCTCAAAGACTTGAATAAAAATAAAATTAAATATATTAATACAAAGTGCAGTGCTGAGTAGTCATGGAGAATTCTGAAGCATTAGGGTCCCAAATATGCAGAAACTATGAATCATGCCTTTGAAAGAGTCTAATGGAACTGACTTAAAAAATTAAATTATACATTTAAGATTAATTTTCCTTGCTATTTACTAAGAAAATACTTAAAAGGGAAGGCAAAGAGACTATATAGAAGTCTTTTACTATATGAAAGGTTATAGAGTCCCTAAGGGGGGGGGGGGGACAAAACAAATAGAAAAAGAAAAAAAACAAAAAAACCCAAAACAAAATAAACAAACAAAAAACCCCAGCCCAATCCCCTCCCCCGCCCCCCCCCTCCCCCCAGGAAAAGCGAACCAAAAATCCCACAACAAAACAAAATAACAAAAAAACAATACCTTGAAATGGCAGTATGAATTTGGAACATGTTGTGGATGAAAATTCATGTTAAGGCAGAAAGTTGTAGAACTTGGATGAAAGTTTTAGATTCTTATTTAATATTTAATATTTTATTATAAAATACAACATCTTTTTTGTTGCTTTTTACAAATTTATTACGTAGTTGTTTTTACAGGAGCGAGGTTATTTTTCTCTCATGTTGTTTTGTGGGGAATACAAGTTTTGAATAATTTTTCCCCTTAATCATAATGATTTGAACAGCCTTATACCTTTGTGGAATCTGGCCAAAGACAAAAAATGAAAATCAGTTGTGAAATGTGTTTTGTTTTCTTTTGTTTCAGGGAGGGTAGAATTCTTTTCTTATTTTGCTTACTTTGATTTTTGGTTTGTTTCCCCTACTGTATATCCAGAGCAACTCCCATTTAAATCCCAAAGAACATTGAAATAGAAAAATATGAGACACTCAATCTTACTGACAATATGTTAAAAACCCTTGTAAGAAGCTGCTGCACAAATTCATTATATCCTACACAAAGCCCTAGAATCCCCCAAAAAATTAATCAAGGATTTTTTTTTGTCCAGACAATAATTTAGCCTGTTTATATTCCAGCTGAATGTCTGTGTGCAGATATGCTTTGTTGTGCTTCCAAAATTCATTGATCACACAGCAGCATTAGATTGTCCAGTCAGCCCACTATTATGGTTAGAGGTACTTTTCGTAAAATCATGAGATAGAAAAGAGATTGATACTGCTTTCCAGACCTGTGGTTTGGTTTGGGAGGGTTTTTTTTTTTTTTTTTCCAACTGTTATTTTTTTCTTATTACTGTCAAGGCTCAGTTATCTGAATCTAAGAGTAAGGGTGTGCTTACAACCCTTTCCATGCATCTAACCAATGTGTACATTTACCAAATCACAGAGTCATCAGGGTTGGAAGACACCTTCAAGATCATCACCAACCCAACACCACCACAAGCACTCTTAAACCATGTCACCAAGTGCTGCATCCTGATACCTCCTGAGCACTTACAGGGGTGGTGACTCCACCAGCTCCCTGGCAGCTGATTCCAATGCCTAACCACTCTTTGTGTGAAATTTTTTTCTAATATCTAATCTGAACCTCACCTGATGCAATTTAAGTCCTTTTCCTCTTGGTCTGTCATTTGAGACATGTCAAAAGTGACTGCCCCCCAGCTGGCTACAACCTCTTTTTGGGTGGTCATAGCTCTCAGTGACTTCCTTCCTCAGCCTACTCTTCTCCTGATGAAGCAACCCCAGCTCCTGCAGCCGCTCCTCGGGAGGCCTGTGCTCCAGACCCTTCACCAGCTCTGTTGTCCCTCCCTGGACTTGCTACAGCCCCTCAATGTCTGTTTTGAAGTGAGGGGCCCAGAGCTGGACACAATAATTCAGGTGCAGCCTCACCAGTGCTGAGCACACTGACACAGGCCAGGATGCCTTTGGCGTTTTTGGCCACCTGGGCACAGTGCTGGCTCGTATCCAGCTGGCTGGCAAAGAGCACCCCACATCCCTTTCTGCTGAGCAGCTCTCAAACCACCCCTCCACAACCCATAGAGATATATGGCATTGTTATGACACGAGTGAATTGTGCATTCATGGCATTATCTCCTACATTGTCACAGCACAACCTGCTGAACCTCACACCATTCACCTCAGCTCAGCCATTCAGCCTGTCCAGATCCCTCTGCAGAGCCTTCCTACCTTCCATTAGAACAGCTCTCCCACCCAACTTGGTGTCTGTGAACTTACTGATGATACAGTAAGTATCCTCCCCATCCCAGATCCCTCTGCAGAGCCTTCCTACCTTCCATTAGAACAGCTCTCCCACCCAACTTGGTGTCTGTGAACTTACTGAGGATACAGTAAGTATCCTCCCCATCCTCTCATCCAAATTGTTGACAATGATTTTGAACAGAACTGGCCCCAGTACTGAGTCCTGGGGAGCACCAACTGGATTTAACTGCATTCACCACCACTCTCTAGATCTGGCCATCAAGCCAGTGATTTTATCCAGCAAAGAGTATACCTGGCCAAGCCATGAAAAGCCAGTTTATCAGTCCCATCAGTGTCCAAATTCTTCATGCTTTCTGCAGAACTGATTTTTCAAGGAGAGAAATTTGTAGGGGGATTGTTTCACAATTAGCTGCAAGTCCTTGTAGTGTGGATACAAAGGACATGAAACAAAAAACTTTCAGTTTGAGAGCAGTGCATTTGTAGTGTTTACTCATCTCCACTTGTAGAGAGGGTATTCCCACAAAGTTCAATTATTTAACAACTTGGTTTAATTTTGTTTAATTTTGTTTTATTTTCAATTTGGGACTTTGTAGAGTTTTTCTAAAGAAAACCAAATAACCATATTTATAGATTTATTTTGTGTTGATGCAGCTTTTGTTTCACATATAGAATAAGTGATTTGTCCTAGAATAAGCAAAGATACATTGGTATGCATATTTTTGTGTAAAGCAGCATTTTACATGATTTCTATACTTATTAGAACATTACAACTCTCTTCACAAATATACAAATTTGCAATTGCCTTGTTATCTTAATTCCTTCTGCTCTCATAATTTTTTTTTAAATTAGTCTTTTGATTACTTTGTTAAATTTCAATTTATAGCAATAATGAAGTCAGTAGCAAGTTGCCAGAAAGAGAACTTATTTTTCATTAAAATATCCTTACACAATGAAATATTTCTTCTCTCCAAAGTAGTTCTATTTTTTTTTAGACCTCTATTTCTTTTGTGTTGAATTCGTAAAGAAAACTGTTAACTACTGAATTGATAAATGATAGTGAAGTCCATTGTTGACAAGAATTACTATAGCATTATATATGTGACCTTTCAAAGCTTTTGTTACCTTCCATTCAATGTTATTTTCTAAATAAATTACATTTTGGCCTGCTGATGATTTCTCACACAACTAATTTACTATGAACAAAGGTGGTTTCTTTGAGCTCTGATGGTAAAATTATGGAGGAAATATTTGAATTTCATTTATTTGCTCAATATTTCTGAGATATTTTATACATAGGGTTTTTTTTGCATACACATCTTTATTCTCATACACTCACATCTTAATGTAATTATATTGAATGAAATTTACAATAATTATCTTCTTAAGAACATTCTTAACACAATACATTTTTTGAAATAATTTTCTAAAATTGAAACCAAAAAGACATCCATAATGGTCTAGTTCACAAATTGCTTTGTATTAAGAGTTTCCATTTAAGTAAATTGCCTAAGTGCATATCATTTTATATCTAATTGTCACTCTTATAAAATTGAACTGCTTTGGTGCCTACTATATATAAGTTCAACATTCTCACCGACTTCACAGCTTTGTTTGCTCTGTTTAATAATTTGCAGTATGCAAGAGCTGCCAGCATCAAACTGTGATGAAGCACCATGACAGAAACAACAGCTCAATATTTTACTGCAGTGAGTTTCCCAAGCAAAGGAGAGACAAGCAGGTAAGCTCATGTAGAAATTAATATTGTAGCCATGACCCATAGGTTGATCACTGATCTAGAATAAATGGAGTCCATGAGAGCTCTTTTGGTTGAAAGACCAAGACTATGATTTTTAAGACTGGGATAACACAAAATATCAACCATAAAATTAATGAATGTTTGAATATTGCAACTTGAAATAGTTAAAGACTTACTGGTTTATTTTTGGTTTGGAGTTTTAGATAACTATAGTCACTAAAAGACTATTAAGTATTAATCAGAAGTTGTTATGAATTTGTCAATTCTTCCATATAATCTGAATTTTTTTGTTTCTCCTGAAATGAAAATGAAGTAAAAAACATAAAGATTTCCAAGTGTTTAAATAAATGGATATTTTCATGCACTTAAAAGGGCAAATTCAATAAAGTACCTAAGCGTTGCATTTGTACTATAAATTGTAATTTTAATTAGTTTTTCATCTCATCCGCATAAAAAAGTGTTAAAGTGGATTGTCCCAAAGTACCAGGCAATCTATATTCACAGTCCAGAGCAACCGAGTAACTGAGTAACACAAGCGGAGATGAAAACTTACAGTTCAAAGTTAGGCTGGTCTAGGAAGCCAATGAGACTGTCTCACAGGAGGTGAAACTATTGCAGTCAGTGCCATCAGGCATCTGAGAGAAGCCAGGACACTGACAAATGGACATAAAACACCTTTTCACCATCCTAGTTCAAGCTAAAATACCTTATCCTAGGAAGGTTAGGAGGGTTTTTTTTGTGGTTTCTCCAAAAGCCAAGTGTTTAGACTCCTCAGCCAGTATCAACTATTTCTCCCCCAAGGGATTCACAGCCATGTGTTTTATTTGTTAAGTGAAATGTGGTACAATTATAATATTGTATGTTTTGTGAGTTTCTAATTTTATAGTGTTCAAATTATTATGTTTTGCATGTCATATTTGAATATGCATTAAGCATAGACTTTGAATCCAGAGACTCTTTCCCCACTAGCACATATAAAAATACTCCAGTTGCTAAGAGATAGAACTGAGGGCTTTTTGTTTGCTTGTTTATTTGGGTTTTTTTATGCTCTGGTTTAATGAAATGGCTTTTGGCTAAAAGCACCTTTGAATTAAATTCTTCCTTTTGAAGACATATTATGTTGTTCTTTATTTTCTTTTCTTCTGTTAATAGACTTCATAAAGGAATTTTCCATTTGTGTTGAACGAGAATCCTTTGCATGTTCCAAAACAAGTAGTTTTTCTTTTATAAAAATTTTATCAGAGAAACAAAAGACATTACCTGATTATTTTCTCTTCAGCATTTCTGTTCATCAGTTAAAACACACTATCAGTTACTGAGAGAATCTATTGAATACATATGACTCTTGAAAGAATAATATGCACAGTCAGTATGGTATACAAAATATGACTGCTCTTAACAAGAAATTATGTGTTTTAGCAAAGTTTTATTTAGAGGAATTGGAAATAGGCTACAGATGGTAAGACTAAAATAATTTTCTGAAACCATACCTTAGTCTACTCCCAGGAAATTGTAATATCTCCCAAGAGTATGAGAAAAAAATAAAAACTCCACTGCAAGGTTATTATTGTCTTTACTTAATGGATTAAATTATTTCTAAAGCCTTTCTATTTAGAAACATTCTGAAAATTAGTATCTGTGCTATATTTTAGGGAAAATACTGTGACTTGTTTGAGGTGGACCAACACTTTATAGACCCTTTCACATATATTGTGACTATTTTCAGGGAAAAAGAATGATGCAAAAATCTATGTCCTTCAACATCTAATAGCGGGATTTGACAATCTTCATAGGATCTCACTATGAAAAGTTAGTATTTTGTAAAATTTTTCACTGCTCTTCATGTTCTTTGTATTAAAACTATGTCCACCTTATGAGTGAGCTGAATAATGTTAAACTCATAGAAATTCCAGGTTAGGAAGCTCATATTATAAGCAAGTATATTATTGTATCGTATCACATATTGTCGAGGCTAACACATGATGCATGTATAAGGTTTGTTGACATTACTCCTGTGAGAGTGGTGGTATTACTGATGTCCATATAGCACCAAGGTCAGTGGTGTCATGTGATAAAGAGAGTTAGATAAGAATAAAGATTTTAAGTTATATTTGGACCAAAGTGTGATGAGAGCTGGTGTAAAAAATCAGTTAAAGTCTGTTGTAACCAAAAGAATTCTATCCCCTATCTAAATCCAGCTGGTTGCACTGACTGCTGCAATGCCGGACTTGTTTTGTTTCTGAGGATACAGCTGGAGAGTGTTTGGTATTTTGTATGCTTTAACTGAAGTACTAAAAAATAGATAAAAGTTAGTACACTGTGTAATAGTTTTAAAGAACTTGTGAGAACAGCTTATGTCCATTACTCATTGGAAATCTGGTATAATTCAGACTCAGAAGTAATGTGATTCATTCATTAGCTACATTCAGAAGATGTGCAGACGAATGTAAAATTCAGAATGACATTTACTTGTTTTTTTTCTCTTTTTTTGCAGTCAATTTCAGGAGTAATTGCTTCATAATTTTATTAAGTTGTTACTACTAAGGTATTTTACTGCTGTTTTCAACTTTTGTGAATAAATGGCATCTTAGAGATTGCTGTGATAGAACTGTTTAAATAGTGATCAGGCCAGTTTTAAAGTTTTAAAATAAACTTTCCCAAACTTTTAAGTACCAATACATGCCATCATATTTCCATCTTTCTTCTTCATGCTTGATGCTTTAATGCTATTACTTTCTCTCTCAAAAGAAGGACCTTAAAATTGCATTTTGATGATATTTTCATTGGGTTTTTCAGTACTTCTTCTAATTTATTAGTCAGAATATATATATTTTATATATAATATATATATAATATATAATATATATATATAATATATATATTTCTCTTGTTCTTGGTTTTTCAACTTTATGCTACTTGGATGCCTCCCCTGTACAATTTAGGGAGGGATTTGCCTTCTTGGTGGTCAATCTTCTCATATGTCATTGCAAAATGTTAAGTTACGTGTGTCAGAAGGCTCTTCCTCTTCTATAAAATGATAATCTATAAAATATGTAGATATACTTACATCTTTCATATGAATGTATCTATTTTTTATGAGTCCAGAAACATAGATTGTTATGTTTTGCTAATTTTTTCTTAGCATATTTTTTTATACATCGTGCTCAAATGGGAGATTTCTGTGTTAGAAATACCATCACAATCGATACAGTTTAGTTATTTATATATACCAAATGCTAGTTCCTGAAAAGCTAGTGTGTGCACCAATACTTGCTGGTTCACTGAGTAAACAGAGATAAATGTGGATCGTTTGCTAAAGTTAAAAAGTGTCACTATTTGCTGTAGTGACAATTTGGCTTCTGACAGCAGAGCTGGCTGCATATGGGGGAAGTGTTGTGAAGGTGTGTGCATTGGGACGTGGGGATATGGTTCAGTAGTAAACACAGTGGTGTTAGGTTAACAGTTGGGCTTGATGATCTTGGGGCCCTTTTCCAACCTTGATGATTCTGTGATTCTATGTAAATATTGTTGTATTGGTTTTTTTACTATTTTATAAAGCATACATATACTTGAAGTGCTTTATACCATCTTTTTTTCCCCCGTCATCTTTTATTTTCATTTACATTTTTTTAATAAAATGTTTCGTCTGAATTGTTTATACTTATTAGATGAGGTCCTAACTTTTTGAAAATATTTATACTCAGAAAGGATATTTTTGAAAAATATTACAAATTATTTGTTCATCTTTCATATGGTTATTTTAAAGTCACCAGAACTTCCTTAGTATGTAATTCTAAATGATGCATCTGCATTTTCTAACTCATGTACTGCATAATGCAAATGGAGAAATAAATCAGTGATAATTTTCCAGTCAATACTGTACAGTACCAGGCAGAAAAAATATCTATTGTTAGCTTGCACTTAAAACCACTAGTAATTTGAAAAAAAAAAAAAAATCTGAGCTCCATTTACTTTGATGGCCTATTGTATAGGCAGAGAACCCTGGGAAATAATGAATGCCTTGTGTCATGAACTATGACAGAGTTTTGCAATGTATAGAACCCATATGACCTTCATAATCTTCAGCACAATTAGATATCTTCCACAGTAATTTTTTGAAATCCTATAAAAAACACAATGAATGGACCTCAGTGGGGTATACTGGTATTATCTTAATTCATTGCTAAATAAAATTTCAGAGCAGAATATTCTGAACAGTTTCCAGATGTTTTGTGTTTATACTCCTGGGTGTATGTGCGTGTGTGTGTGTATTCATGAATGTTTAGGTAAGAGATAATTATTCCAATGAATCTCAGTGTGAGAGTATGGAGCCTCCTTGCATCTCTGGTTTCAGCGGGAAGAGAACTTTTCTCACCTGATAGGAAACACTGAGCACCTTGCCAAAATAAGGCGTCATATACAACGCATATGAAGAATGCACCTGGGTATTTGCTGCATAAGTAAAACCTAAAGATTTTTTATTTCTATAGTGAGTAAAATTCGAGATTAGATATTAAGGTCTCCACTTACTATCGGACCAGATTCTCTACACAATTGATCTTTCTACACTTTGCTCTAATTGAGGCAATAGTGCACGTTGCTCTCTCTGCTGTGTTCTCCAGGTTATTCTGCAACAGTGAAATTATGGCTTCAGTTGTTTTGAACATCTCTTATCCTTATTTTCCATTTCAATGGATTTCAATTCCTCTTTCAATCCCTTATCGTGCTCTGTCATGTCATATTTAGCATTAGATAAGGGAATCATTTTAAAACTAACTCAGGAAAGAAAGCAAAAAATGTTAATTTCTCAGGTGGATCAGTTAACTGTTAACTGTCTTGATCAGCCATACAGACATATCTGCTTTTGAAACAACAAAAATAAAGGAGGATAGATAAACTTTCAAAACTGCCTTTTTTTTTATTTTTTAATTGAAGGAATACATGCTCAGATTTTGTTTAGTTTTAAATTTTCACACTGTTTTCATCTTCTGGAAAATTCTTTGAGATAAAAAGAATAAGAAATATATTTTCACAGTTAAGTGACTTTTCTTGAGAAAATTAAGACTGTTTAAAAGTCATTATATGATATATAATTAAATTATTTTTCCCCCTAATTGACTATGATTAAAAAAGAAAGAAAGAAATAATACCAGATTAAAAAATAAGTAAATAATACTATGTCTAAATAAGCTGTCATAAAATCATTATTGCAGTTTACCTCTTAAATAAGGCACTGTCATAAATATCAGAAGGTTCAGAAGTATTATAAGTATTAAAAAATAATACCAGAAAAAAAAAAGTCCTGAATATTTGAAAAGTAAATAAATTTCACAATAAAATGTCATTCTGTCATATTAATTTCTGACACTGGGGACACAGTGTTAAAAGCCTTCCTGAAGTCCAGGTAGAAAATATCCACTGCTTTTTCCTTGTCTACCAAGCTAATAATTCAATCACTGAAGTTTATCAGGTTGGTCAAGCAAGTCTTCATCTTCATGAATGCATGTCAACTACTCCTCATCAACTTCTTGTCCTTCATGTGTCTGGAAATGGTTTCCAGAATTAGCTGCTCTGTCACCTTTAAAGGTATTGAGGTGAGGCTGACAGAACTGTAGTTTCCTGGCTCCTCTTTCTTGCCCTTCTTGAAGCCATATGTATCTTTTGCTTTTCTTTAGTCCTCAGGCATACCTGAGTGGCCATGGCCAATCGAGGGTTATGGAGTGCAGCCTTGGCTCTTGTGGTTGCATCTCATCAAGATCCACAGTCTTGTATAAGACTACTTGGCCTGAATATTTCGTGACCTGATCTTCTTCTACCACAGCTATGTCTTTCTAGTATTACTGATAAAGTTAGGGGCAAAGAGGCAAAGAGAGAATCCAATACCTGAACCTTTTCTTTGTCCTGTGTTGTTAAGGCCTCTACCCTGTTCAGCAGCAGGTTCTCATTTTCATAGTCTACCTTTTGCTTCTTATGTGCGTCTAGGAGCTCTTATTTTTGGTCTTCTTGCTGTCCCATTTGAATGGCTTCAGTACCAGCTGCAAACTTATGATTCATCAGAAAAAAAAATCAAACTGTGATATTTTAGTAAAACTTTTACACTTTGTATTGTTTCCTTAAAGAGTATCTTGCAACTAATAGGAAAAAAAAGAAATGTAAGCCACAGTGAAACAGCATTTCATTTCAGAGTTCAATTATTTTTCAGCTTAAAGAGCAGGTAAGAGAGCTCTGAGTTCACTAACGTGTGACATACCCAAACTGATAAGTTTAGGTTTCAGTTAATAGAGGAAAACATTGTCACAGTATCTAAGTAATCTGTGAATGACCAGAAGTAATTACGAAATACACTTTTTACTTGTTCTAGTGCAAGCATTTTGTGTCACTATTTCCAAACTTCCTCATACCAAAGCTATGAGAGATCAGTTTTAAAAAGTCTAAGCTAAAGTTATTTTCTTGCTGTCTCTGGAAAATGTGCATAACATTTCTTTTCTTGCTTTTGGGAAAGTGTACCATGATCTCTCAGAGATGATAGGGAGTATTCCAGTAGAAATTGCTTGACTCCTTTGGTGCCTTTGCTATTTACTCCCATGAACCAGTGCTTATCCAGTTGGCTACATTATTCCTGAATTCATCTTCCTATCTCATGAACAGTGCTGTAATCCCTTAGACTATGCCACTAGGCAATGTGAACCTGAAACATTTCAGAAGCAACATTCCCACTAAAGACAAAAGCCAAGGCAGCACTGTCTGCCTCACCTTTTTCTGAGTTCAGTGTCAAGAGTTCTTCTGCTTTTTCGCATGAGAACAGAATTTATTTTAGCTTTAGCTTTACTTCAGCTGTAAATGTAGAAGCCATGTTTCAGCTTTCTCCGTCTCTTCTTCATTTCCAGGTTCAGCAGAGGTCTGCCTTTATTACATTTTTGAATGTCTGGGTAATGTTTCTGTGTTCTTCCTGTGCTCATTGAACATTTTCTGTAAAGGTACTGATGCCTGCATTTGCTGTTCACTTAATCATTAATTAACATTGGCAGATCTTTTCTTCTTTGAATGCCATTTCCTTGTCTCTTTCCTAGCTCCTACCACTCTTCACTTACAGACGCAATTTTAAGACCTAACACATATCTGTAGTATTGTTCTCTATTTCATACCAGATGAATACTCTCTAAAACGTGAAGAATCTACCTTACATGGGAAAAGACTTGTCTATGATGAAAACAGGAGAGGACCTGAAAGTTTGGATCAGAAATTGATACTTGCATCATCTTTCCTTTCCTCATTATAGTGAAAATATGGTAAGAATATATTTAGGAAGTCTATTTTTTTAGGGTAGAGATTAAATCTTTTGCCATGACAGAAAGAATGCAATGATGTTTAGAAAAGTGAAATCATGGTGGTTTTCTACTTGAAAATACCTAATGTTGGATATAGTATCATAATTATTTATTTTAAAGCCAGCAATTTTGAAAAAATGTACCTTGCTTTCCTTAGAAGCAATTAAATTATGTGGGGAGGCATTTAAGGTGATTCTTTCTAAGACAATTTGGATATAATTAAAGATTCTGAAGCACCGAAGTGAAAGACTTGCTTTTTGAAATACTGTTGCAACAGCTGCATATTCTAGCACAAATAAAGTGTAATCTTGCAATTAAATATGCGCAACTATAGTTTTAAAGTCAGTTTCTTTTCATATTTGGAATGAAGTTCTGAACGCGTCTATGTATTCATTTTAAAGCAAAGACATTGACCTCAAAACCCAGCCACATGTTTACATTCAGGATAAGTGTTACATAAAAAAACCTTATTTATATCTCCAACATATAGATATTAATTCAGATGTCTTGTGTATCAGTTTGCAAGGGTAATCAGTAGCCATTTCAATCCAACAGCTCACCTCTAGTTATAAGAATTGTTTTCCTCCTGTGGGCATTGATCTTATGCTCATGTCCACGTTGAAAAACTGAAGGAACTATAATTGTAGTAAAAAGTCTGTTTAATGAAACTCCTGTTTCAAAAGCAATCTTTGAATAAGAAATATATTTTGACAGTGCAATCATCAATTTCAGGTCACACTTCAGTCTACCTAAATAACTCATATGATTGAATATATGTTTTTACCTAAGAATGTGATATTGTAAATCTACTTTTTAACAGTTAAGATTCTTTAAGACAAAATTTTCTGTTTAGTCAACTTTGAAAAACATCTGCCTTAATTAAAGTTATTCCTTTCCCCTCTTGATACCCCTTTTCCCCTCTGCATGAAAACAAGCATAATAGATTAAGGCAATATCTGCTGTTTCAAGGACTTATTCCTATAAGGAATGGGAAATGAGAAGCTTTAATGTAAAAAGAAAATGGAAATAAAAATGTTTTACCTCAGAGATCTCTGATATGCATTTACAATATATATGGGGATGGCACAAATATTTTACAGGACATCAGAAATCTGGGATGACCTCTAAGCAGCTGCTCTCCCCTTTGCCCTTCAAAGACTTTTGGCAAGAACTTCACTTTTCAGTACTTTTAATTTCCTAAAAAGAGGGAAGATTTTAATGTCACTGAAATTGGCTATTCATGCCAGTAACATTGGAATGTACCTATATGCAATGAAGTATTATTAGTCTTTACCACATTTTTTTAATCATCTCAGCTATCTGAATAAAAAATTTATGTATTTCCCAGGTGATAAAATAAATCTACTGAATATAATTGCTCTCATAGTTTCTTTGTTTAGTACATATTTGGACAAATGTTTAAAATAATTTTTTAGAAGGCCATACGACTTTTTCTTTAGCTCCTGATTCTTTATTTTTTTATTTATAATGCATGTATCTGTGTATGTATGCATGTGCACTTGAATATGTGAAAATTTTAACAGCTATGCCTTTGATTTAAAATGAAAAAAAATTTCAGCTGGTCAAACCAGTCACATACAAAGTAAATTAAACTCCATGAATATAAAACTAGCTACAAATAATTACTTAAAAGTAAAATTTAGAAGCCTGATTTTGAGTCCTTAAATCTCAAATTTCCAGAACTTTACAACGTTCAAGAAAATGAGGCAGAGACAACTCAGGAAGGCCATATCTACCTGCAAAAATGTAACATTTGTAATATGACGCAGATATAGAAGAAGTATAGCTTTAAAAAAAAATCATTATACATCATGCAAAATTAAAGGAGTAATTAAGCAAAAGGTAACTTTCCATTATATATTCTAATAGTAAAATATTCTATGCGTTCCCTAACATGTTCATTTCATGGGAAATAATTTTGATCATTTTGCTAACTTTGATGATGACTTTTAACAAAAGCTTTAGGAATGTAAAAAAGTCCTCCACTCAGTAAAATTTTTATATTACCAAGAATGTAGGATTTCTAACTAAATACATAGCTTATTGGGAAGAAAAAGATTAAATAGTAAGAAAATACATTATTCTTTCATGTAGTTCAGGATTTCCAAGCTGGTCAATATTTTTTATTTGGACTTTGAGGATTGAATTTTGATAATGGTAAATGATATCACCAATAATGGATCTGCAGAGGTCTTTATTGTGAATACTTTTATTCTTTCATTTGCTCTATTTCCAGTGCATGCTGGGATGCTCAGTTATGTGAATCCAGGTCCTAAGTCATACTGCCACATTTTCCCAGATGATATTAGCTTGAAAGAAAAAAAGTCTTGGCTCCCCTAAGAACTTCTGTACAAAATGTGTTTCCTTGTAAACCAATAAATATTTTTAAAATCAGAAAGCTTTGTACCAAAAAATGTAATACTTCCCTTTCGTGAAGACCCAATTTAAAAAAGAAAGTAAGCAAAACAAAAAAGAAAAAACCCTGTTTAGTAACAAGACTAAAATAAATGACTGCTTTTGGTAATATCATTTAATCTCATATTAGTTTTCATAATTCTTTTCATCAGGAGTCATTTTTTTCCTCACTTATTAAGGCAAGAACTTCCGCTGACCTCAAGAAAGCTTTTTTGAGGGAGGACCACAGGATTCAAATGTTGGAAGTCATGTTTTAAAATATACCCATGATCTGCTTTTCTGGGGACCAGCCACAAATACGGTGTACACACATTGTATTGATCAAAAAAGATATCTCTGTTTAAATTGTTTAACATTCAATGTCAGTAGGAACATGCTGACTTGTTAATGATTAGCCATTCTATTGCACATTATCTTACTCTTTCCATACCTTTATTGATAATGATTTGGAAAAGACATGATCATGTCTTTTAAAATCTTCATTCTCTTCACTTGCTGATAAATTTAGGGGTTTAAGGTAAAAATGGGTCCTTTCATTGTGTTCTTATGTATAGGGAGTACAAGAGACAGTAAATATGTTAATGCCATGTCTAAACATACGTAGATTTATTTCAGTGTTGATTAAGAAATAATTTTAACATTTACTAAGTAACTTAATGCAATCAATTATTAAAAATCCAAGAGAATAAATAGAGAAGGGCATTTTTCCAATTTCATAATGATGAACACTTAGTAATTAATATTTTTCATTCCTTAGGTATTTCTTTCATTCCCCTACCCCCTAGGGTTCCTTTCACTGTGTTCAGCTGCATTTAGGTCTGTAAAATATGTTTGTATCCAGTCTGTGCTATTAGGTATAAAAACTTCTTTGCATATGGATATGCTAATTACATGTTTGTTTGTAGACCATATTAGTAGTACACAAGGCTAATAAAAAATAATTTGATCTAAAATTTTAAAACATACTTTCAGAATGAATTCTGCTCACAAGTACAAATTAATTCAGATGCTGAGCATGCTTTAATCCACACTGTCATTCAGGATTATAGGGGCGAATAGACCAGCTATGTCCTGAGGGTGTGAACTGGGACAGATCAATCAATTTACAGAGCTTTGGCAAAGGTTGAACAGCTGGTGCTGAAAATCTTTGTTGGAGAAATGACCAACTCACCAGAGATTACAAATTTAAACCAAGATTGATGGTTAAACCTTGTAAATTAAATCCTCTTCAAATGTGTTCTGACTGATTATAAAGCTAATTTAAAGGCATCACTCCACAGCACTTGCTTAGAACAAGATACTCATTAAACTTCTGGTGTTAAAAAAATTCTCTCTGAGGCCTGTTGTTAGTAGCAAATACATTAGTGTTTTCATTTGCAGATTATTTTTAAAAGGTCTCTGTTGGCCAATTTCTTTTTATTTAAGCATTCACTGGGGTGAATCAAGGTTATCAATAATTACTTCCACATACTTAACACAACACAGGGTAAAATGTATTTGCCCTTTGAGCAACCAGCAGAAGCTCTCTACTAGCTCAGCAACTTTCTAAAGGGTTCATGAGAAAGCTTTGATTACGTAGTAATGAAAGTTCTTCTAAAGAAAAGGATATGATTATCAGTTAAGTTGAACTTGGTGTAGTTGCTCTGCTGGAAACTAAAAGCCATGCAGCTGCTCATTCACTTCCCCTCCCATCTGCCCCAGTGGCATGTGGAGGATAATCAGGAAATAAAAGAAAATAGAACTTTTCAATTGAGATAAGAGCAGTGTAATAATTGCAACAAAGTTAAATAATAACAATAACAGTGACAATAACAATAGCTAGTATATTGTTCATAATAGCAATGGCATTGTTAATGACAGTAATAGTAGTAATAATAAAATTGCTACAACTACTAATGATAATTATTGTAACAATCATAATAAAAAGGAAAGGAAGAAAGGGAGTTAAAAACTAAGAGAAAAAAATTGATCGCATCTCACTGACCAAATCCCAGTCTGTCCCCAAGCAGTGATTGGTCCACTTCTGAGTAACTGCATACTGGGAGCGGCATTCTATGTTATGGAATATCTCTTTAGTCAGTTCAGATTATTTGTCCTGGCCATGCTCTGTCAGTTTTTGTGCACCTTCTCACTGGCAGAGCATGAGACACTGAAAGCCCTTGATTTAGAGTAAGCTCTATTTAGCAAGCATTATTCTCATACTAAATCCAAAACACAGGCCTGTACCAGCTGCTAAGAAGAAAATGGATTCTGTCCCAATTGAAACCAGGACAATGGGACTAGAAAATGTCACTAAAGAAGAGAAATTAGGATATCTGAAACAGTGCAGTAACAACACATAAAGCTGTGTGTTATATTTTAGGGAAAGAAGCATATTTTAGGGAATAAGGAATGGAGTCAATTGACTAAAAAATAGCAGGTAAAGATAGGAATAACATGAGAAAGAGAGAAGTCAGAAAAGGAAGAGAAATGTGCTGTATGATGAGCCAAAAAAAATGCAGAATTTTAAGCAAAATAAAGAAGGACCCTTTATCCTTCTGCACCAGAAGTCTTGGGAGTTATACAAACACATAAAAGAAAACACAGTTTCCTCTAGTCAGATCATGTTGTGTGTGGTTCTGTTTGTGAGATACATTGTCCCAAAAATTCCATCAATAATAAAGTATTGCATCATCTCCTTGACATAAGTATCAATTTCTCTTTATAAGCTTGTTTATAGATAGTTGGACTGGATGAGAATAGTCAAAAGGAAGTTGAAGGCATTAAAAAAGAAACTTAGAAAGAAGACTGAAGATTAAAAATTAGTATCATTAGTAGAAATTTGAAATGTTGAATTGCAAAATCTTAGGTCTTGTAAAGTAGATATGATGGCGGAAGGACTTCCTTCTGTACAAAATTTTAAAACGAATTTAGAAAATATGTTCCACATCATATTTTAAAATTTATTATTTCCATTTTTCTCCAATTGAATCTCTATCAACTGAATAAAAAGCTAAAGAAATCTAAGCTATAACTAGGCCTACAGAAGACTGTGAAAGGTAGGACATGCAACCTGAATTTTAAATTCCATCTTATTAATTGAGAGTGCAAGAAAGGTGTTAAGAAAACAGGCTTTAAAACCTTAAAAGTTTAAATAAAGTCATCTATCTTTGCTAAAAAAAATCAAAGCAGGAAAAATACCCCACAACCTATGTAAGAGATGGCAGGGAATAAAGAAATGAACCGATTTTGTGTGTAAGGGATATGACATCTTTGCCGACAGACTAAAGAGTCTGCTTTAATTTTTTTCATGTAGATTTAAGTCTGACCTGTTACTTAATGGCAATAAGTTTTAAGGTATTTAGGTGGATTCTTTAGTTCATTACTGTCAGTTGTTGCAGCCTACATCAATACATTGTAGCTTTTCATCACCTGTTCCTTTATTGGCTCAAGTGGCTTCTCAGACTGCTTTAGAACTTGGAGACCTGGAAAGATTTTTTGCTGTAGTTCTTGAAGTTATTCTCACTAAATAGAATTAACTCAGTTCCCTTGTCACAGAACCAGTTCTCACTTCCAGATTGCTTTCTGTAATAGTTAGTTCCTAACTTGGACACAAATAGCTCGAGAGTTACCTGAAGAGGCAACAGAGCTGTATTACCCTTGATCATTAAAGAAGCCTTAATAAGAAACAGTTTTGTTCTTCTTTCTCAAGGAAAAAAAAAAAAAAAAAAAAAAAGGAGATTTCTATTTTAGTTCCAACAACAAAAAATGTACCTTATGGATGAACTGTCAAAACCTGTGGAAGTAATATGAGATTATCCTCTATCCAATATACTGAATTCAGCACGAAAAATAGATTTATAGAAACGAGGTGGGTGAAACAAAAGAGTTAAGCCCTTGGATGGTTTTCTTTCCTATCCTAGACAGGAAAAGAGTTCAAACACAGAAAACTTTAAGTGCTGATGCTCAGAATTCCCGAAAGACCAATTTGTGTGAGTGTTAGACAGTGATGAAGGTTACAGTGATGTGGGGATAAATTATGTTTACATATATGCTCTTCAATGAGGTAGATAAACTGAAGCACCAAATACAGTGTTTAAGTACAATTCTTTGCAGTGTCCAGGGAAGGGGAATCTCCTGTCTATGAAGCATTATGAGAAATCTGTGGCTACTGATGAGTTTTTGAAAATAAGACTAACTGAGCAGAAGCTCAACAGAGACATAGAATTCAGTTTCACAAATCAAATCAGGCTCTATTGTAAAAATATCAATAAAGACATAAGTTTGCAAGTTTGACCTTGGGCCAAAGAACAGAATCAGTAAAATGAAAGATGAAAAATGTAGCTTTCAATCTCTCTCTTAAAAAAAATTAACACCTCAGTATAGCATAAAATTTTCATAAATTCTCAAAATTGAAAACCTTATGCCTAGAAGATTGAATACCCTTATGCTTAGAAGAAACTTAAGAAGGATTACAGTTCTTACAAAGTAAGCCAATAACATGCTGTAGAATTAACATTTCTAACATATTTTAAAATAAATCATATGCTGTGTTAAACTAGCAAAATTAGAGATGTTTAGATTTCAGGTTTTTTAAACCTGCAACTTCCTCTGACCTCATGGATTTGTAAAAAGCACCTTAAAATCCATGATGTTGCTCTCTATTGCTGCAAAGATGAAGCTGGACAGAAAAAGAACCACAACCTTTAGTTATTTCCCTTATTCTATTAAATATTATGAAATTATAGTATGGTATCTGAATGAAACCGTACCTTAACTGAAGGCATACATAAATGATAAACAAAATAAATATTTTTCTTTGGAAAAACTAGATATGCTCTTCTAGTTTTCACCAATGCAACTGTTAATTTTCGAGAGAGCTGCTTCACAATTTGTTTGGAGAAAGGAATTTTTTTTTAGGAATTCTTTTTTTTTCATTCCTATGCAATGAAAGGATGGTGTCACCATTCTTTTCCACAAACATAGCTAACAATATGAAGACCTACATTAAACATATATGCATACACATGATACACCCACTCAAATGTTGCATGGACCATAGAATTTTTATTATCATTTTTAGAGGTGATGCAGAAGAATCATTTGTGATACCCAAAAGAAAAGGAACACTTTAACATGAACAAGTATACTCTTTTGAGGGTGAACCATTTCTGTTGATAAGAGCCACAGATGAGTAGAGCCATGTCTTTTACTGATGACAATATTTGGCAATACCCTTAGCTTAATTATTTCAGCTCTTCCTACACTCTAAACATCACCTTTAGTAATCTTCTGTGATTCAATATTATATGTCTTATAAATGCTGTCAAACCTAGGTTTGGGACTCTAATTAAAATGCAGAGACAGGCTTACAATGACATTTTATGTGGTTACAATAGAGTGGATGTATTTATTTTCTCTGAATCCCTTTCATGTCTTATACAGCCTTACCAAACATTCTTTATGCAAACTCTTTACAAATAATTTACAATTTGACCTGACAAGTTTTGTTGTGACCTATCTGTAATGTTAAATTACTTTCTGGTCCTTTTGTTGCTAATAAAAGAATAAAAATAATAACAGCAAAAATAATACCCAAAGTAGTACATAGAAGTTTTTATCTGTAGATCTCTCTGCACTTTATACCTGGGTTAAGAAAATACTAATTGTGTTGTACCTCAATATCTCCTTTTTAAAGTGGAAAGTATTTAATGTTCATCCTTCACATTCTCCCTCCATCTTATTATTTCTGCTCTGTGGGGTTTTATATTAAGTTAAATTGTGTTCATGTAACGAGACACAGTCATACTGTGCTCATGATTCTATCAGTAGGGTACGGTATCCCTTCTTTGTACCAAGAGTCCAATCATATCATTACTGAAGTGCCTTATTTAGTTTCCTATGTTTTGTTATCGTAAGGGTGATTCACATGCAACAGTTAAATACCTTTCACATATTAGGACCATAAGCTTGATTGTTAAAATATAGTAATCAGTTGAAGTAACCTGGAAATTACTTTTATTAATTCATATCAAATCCTGTTTTTATAAATTCTACTCATTCGCCTTTTATATACGCTCTGTGGGGCTCACAATCCGAGGTTCACTGATATGGTACTAAAACAGCAAACAGAAATGAGAATCATGCCCTGGATTTTTCAAGGAACTTTGTTGAATGAAACTTTGTTCTAAATATTTTGACAAAGGCAGAATTTATTTATTTATATTTTCTGTTTCTTTGGCTCATTTATTTACGTAATCTTGCTGCACAGCCATCAGAATTTTATTTTTTTTTATACAAAGTGAAACTGGCATTACCAAACTTTTCAAATCTGAAATCTTTTTGATGTTTAATACAATCATTGGATCTCAGTTCACAAATTCCACCTTCATTGGTTTCCTAGGATACAAACACACAATCACAAACAGAAAGCAGCACAGAAAAACAAGGTAGAAAGCCTGCAGCACTTCCACTTTTTTGAATCTTTTCAAATGCTTTGCATTCTCACAAACATATCAGTGCTAAACCTCAAACAAAATAGCTGGTGATGTGCTTAAACTATAAGTCATATCTGTGTCATTTATAAAAGTTGACAAAATTCTCCTGAGAATTCTGAAAAGATCAACTGAAACAAAAAATAAGAGCTTTTGCACACAATGCATCATGGCTTCAGAAGAATGAAGCAGGAACAATTAATTTCAGGGCACTGCTTTCATAACAAATGAAATAAAAAGGGAGATATTAACTGACTCCAGCCGTTAAAGTAGAAACGTAAAAGGCAATTACAGAATACATTATGCATGCTTGGTGACGGATATTTTCAAATAAAATAGATGTCCTGTCAAAAGCAATTTTAACATTATTCTCTCATCCTTCAAATGTCCCAGTGCACACATGATTGTACCTACACATGCACAAAAATTTAGACAATAGCTACATTATTTTTAAAGAAGAAGTGGAATTTCAACACATTTCTTAAGAAGTCAAAATAATAACAGAACTATAATGTTGGATTTCAACAATGTTGGATTATGAAAAAAGAATGAGAGCATGGCATGTAAACCTGGTGATAGTCATGCTGGAATATTTTATTTAATTTTTAAATTATATTTTTACGAGGAGACAGACACCTAGAAAACAGTGTAGTAAAAAACCCTGCCAAAACGAAAAATACAAGAGCTTGAAAAAACATTTGCACAGGAAGAAATGAAATTTATTAATTCTTTGTAGGTAATCCTAAGAAACCAAGTGAAGAATAAAAGGTGAGGTGACCCAATTACAGTATAAAAGACCTCATGGGTACAGATATCACCCACTTAAACAGGAAGATTTAGCAACACCAAAAGCAAAAAACATGAAGTTTGATAAATTAAAGTAAGAAATAAAGCAAAAAAATTCTGTAAACAGAAAGCATGATTAATGATTGGAATATGATCATAAAGAAAATGATGACTTGTAATCTCACTACTCCTGAGATCAAGGTTTGTATGTTTCATTCCAGTCCATAGTTATCTTTGTGTTTGACTGCAACATAAGTGGAATTGAGGAATAGTGGCATTTAAGTTCAACAAATAAGTTGTTTGTTCTTCCAGGACTGAATGCTGCAAATCTCTGACTTCAGAGAATAAGTGAGTTGGAAGGGAGCCACAAGGATCAGCTAATCCAGCTCCTGGGCCAGCACTGCTGAGAGTCACACCATGTGTGTGTGAGCATTGTCCAGACTCCTCCTGAACCCTGTCAGCCTCTGTGACCACCTCCCTGGGGACCCTGTTCCAGTGTATCACCTGAGACTTGATGGAGAGATCACTGTGCTTACACCCATGTTGCAACATTAGTAATATTGATGGCAATTCAGTGCAAGAAACTTGAACCATACTTGTTAAATATATTTAAAATTGCTCTCAGAGTTTCAGTTTTATTTCACAGCTACTTACTTGTTATCAGGTTACTGGAGCTTTCATAATGCAGGAAATAGCTTTGATAAAAGGTAAGGACAGCATTACAAAAATGGGATCTGTGAGTGACATGCTGGTATAGGGAAGTTAATGGATATTGTAATGTCAAATTATTTAGGCCAGCGTTTCACCAATCTTTTGGATGAGTAGACAGAACTAAATTGAAAAACGTCTGTGTGAGAGAAGGGACTCAAAACTTGTTTAAGAAAGGCTAGTACATAAATGAGAACAGAATACAAAACAACAGAAATTGCCACAGTGGATTGCTTTTTTTGTCACAGTGTATGAAAAATCATAAAAATCATAGAATGGTTCCGGTCAGAAGGGACCTTTAAAGATCATTTAGGAAAAATCACCTGTCACAGGCAAGGACACACATTAGATCAGGTGGCTCAAAGACCTATCCAACCTGACCTTGAATATTTCCAGGGATGGGCTCAATCACTTCTCTGGTCCACGTGTTCCAGTGTCTCACCACCTGCATCATAAAAATATTCTTTTATCTTTTTTAGTTTACACTATTTCCCTTGTTCTATCACTGCACACCCTGGTGAAAAGTTTCCATCTTTTTATGAGGCTCCTGTAAACGCCTGCTCTTAATAAGCTTCTTAAAGGGGATTAGTTTTTTTATACTCTGGGGGAAATGCAAATACTTTCAGGAGGTTAAACGATATATCATACTGGAAAACTTTAGAAAATAAGGGTACTTGGCAAATTTTAAAGCAACTGAAATAAAGTATTTCACAAGGCATTGGCTCAGCAAACTCTCACCCATCTATCTTTAAGTTACTCAGAGAAGTGGAATTTAGAAGAAACAGAGAGGGAGAAAGAGAGGGGGATACAGAGAAAAATTTATATTAATTTCTTGAATTCCAGAATGTTCTCAGCTCCTATAAAATCCAAAACAATGGGCCATGACCACACGTGTCTTTGTGCATCTGCTTTTATCTGCTTTGTTCTCCCAGGCCTGTCCCTCCAGGTGGGGTTTCAGGTGTGCCAGTGACTCACAGCCATTCTGGGCTGCCCTGGAGGCTCCAGGGGTGGGGTGTACTTTTCACAGAATTTGCACTGCTCCCCCTCCACACGCACTCCAGGTGTTTTGAGCCAGTAATTATTTTCTCCAGTTTCTGACACCCTCTATAAGTATTGAAAGGCTTCAATAAGGTCTCTCCAAGGCTTTTCTTCTCCTGGCAGAACAACCTCAAATCCCTCAACATTTCTTCATAGGTAGTGTGTTCCAGCCCTCTGATAGTTTTTATGGACCTCCTTTGTACCTATTGTAGCATGTCTGATATGCTAAGATCACCAAAGCTGGAAGCAGTACTTCAGATGAGATCTCACAAAAGAGAAATAAAAGATCAGAATCACCTCCCTCGACCTGCTGGCCACAATTCTTTTGACTCAGCCCAGGATATAATTGATTTTCTGGGCCACAAGCTCACATTTCTGGTTCATATCCAATATTTCATCTACCAATATCCCAAAGTGCTGCTCTCAGTTCATTCATTCATGGCCTCGACCCAGGTGCAGGATATTGCCCTTGGCCTTGTTCAGTTTCACAAGGCTCACATTGGCCCATCTCTCCAGCCTGTCAAGATCCCTCTGGAAGGCATCCCTTTCCTCAAGAACCTTAACTGCACTGCTCATCTTGCTGCTGATAAAGAGCAAGGATTCAGAACACTCTTCAGTATGAATAATAAAATTTGGCTACGCTTGGGAAAAAAAAATAGCTTATTTTTTCCCCAGTTTCTCTCAAATAATCAACAGGAAACAACAAATTTTTGTAAACAAAACAAGACTTCAGATCTATCTTTAGGATTATTATTATTAAATGCCAATCAAAAGTAGACTGGTTCTACCAAAGTATAAAAGCTGTCAGGTCTTTTGAAACACAAAAATATGTCTTTGAAATTATGGTGACAACATAAATGTTCATATAAATCAAGATTCCAGGCCATTTAACTTGATCCTTACCCATCTGGGTCCAGTCTGCAGTAATTTTTCAGTTAAAATTCCAGATTTTTCAGTTGAAATGCCAGATGTTACCAAAAAGCATAGATGTTATGCACTTAAAAACCGATACAAATGATAAATGATACTGAAATGGTAGCAAAACATGATCAGAAAGGAGACTCAAATCTTGGCTATCTTCATGTTATTCAGTAACACAAGGTTTTTAAGTGAAACTCATTTGATAGGTTTTTTCATGTGTCTCATTTCCCTGAATCTCCTTGGATTAAAGAGATTCCCAAAAGTGTTGCATGTAGGACATCAAATTTTACCCAACTACCCTAACTGAAAATCTCTTACTGACACGGCCCGCCTTCTCCACCCCGCTCCGACTCGCCCAGCTAGCTCCTGAAGGCGAGACCAGTGCCGAGAGTGGCCCACTTCCAGGATTTAGGGGAACCCGGAATGTGGGTAGGGCTCTGAACCCTCACGGCCGTACACGTGTCCGGGGAGGAGCAAAGGATCGAGACAGAGTCCTTCTGAGGTTCCGGGGAAGCGGGATTTATTGCGGGAGAGAGGACAACCGCGATCGGGGAAGGGAACCGCAGAAGGCAGGGAACACAGGTGTACAGCAACTTAAATAGGGGCCCGCCCCCAAGGGAGGGTACAATACAGCACCAATGGCTACAGTTTGGGGGTGTAACATAAGGCAGGGCTGATTATACATACAACGAATAGGGGGAAACATAGGCGGGGAAATACATGTAACATCAAATCATATGCTAAGAAGGGGATGACTGATACAGAAGATACTAGAAGGATGGGGGGGGCTAGGAGGGATTGACAGTCTTCGGGGCAGGGACTAGAGTGAGGGACAGGGAAGGTACTGGAAGGTGGGTTGGGGCTTGGGTTGATTGATCAAGGGAAGGCGGGAATTAGGGCAACTGAATTATAACGGGGGGTGTACAAACAATAGAACAAAACATCTAATAACAATAAAATAACGCAATACAACATCTCCCCCTTTTCTTTTTAAGAAGGTTAAGTTGATGGTATCAGTGCGGGGGAGAGACCTTTGAAAGTAATCTTAAAAACTGAAATGGTAAGGGAAATAGGAAACAAAACTGACATCATTAACAGAACTGTTCAAAATGTAGAAGTGAACCATCCCGATAAAGTCCTTTAGTGTTTCAGATTTGCTTCTGGTGACTTCGCCTGAGTGTCTTGATGTTGGTGATGGTGAAGACGACTTTTGTGCTGCCCACAGATATCCTTAGGGTCCACCGGAGACAGGGTTGCATCCTCCACGGGGTGCTCCAAGTACAGGGAGCATCCCGAGGAGGTCATGGGGATGGGGAAGGGTTTGCAGGGGGAACCCCAGGGGCGCTTAGGGTATTTTGAAGGAAAGGGGAGGTTATCCTTCTAAAAGAAAAGAGGCAACGTAATTCACGCAACACTTTAGGGAATTGAGGAAAAAGGGTTTAGGAAAGGATTCTGAAAGGGGGTGTCTGAGCCAGCCGAGGACTGTTGATGTCAAATGGAGGAGCGTCTTCGACGACGCAAGGAGGCGACCTTTACGTCCTTTAGGATTGGCCCCGGCTGAGACCTGTGTATGCTGTCAGCCAGAGCCAAGCCCAAGGGGGGATGTGGATCCCATTCTTGGATCCTCTGTCGCCTCCAGTAAACGTCCTCCCCCGAGTCCCCCTGGCAGCCTGCCTCATTTTTCTCCTCACACGAGGCAGCACTGAGCTCCGCTCTTTTTTGTTCCTCCTGAGATGACCCTCCTGCAGGATCACAACAGGAGGGGCCTGCTGGGGGCAGAGCTGAATGACATAATTGGGTGGACTCTGACATGGGGAAAGGACAGAGGGTGGTAACTGGGGAAGGGAATGGACTGGGATAAGGATCAAGGGGAGGATCCGAGGGAGAAGAAAGGGACGGGCCAGGAGGAGGAGCACAAGGGGACGACCACGCCACATGGTCGATGCCCTCTTGTGCTCCAGGGATAGGGGCGCCATTTCGTGGCTCAGGATAAGATGCAAGGGTGGGTCCCGGGGTAGGAGCAGGTGCGAGGATAGGGGTGAAAACCGGAGATGGAACTGGGGTAATAACTGGGGAAACTGGGGAAAGAGGTTTCAGGGCAGAGGGATTTAGGAAAGGATCCCTGGCAGCAGGGCCCTTGCTGCCAGGGCTAGGGAACTGGGGAGCCTGCGGGGGGCCAGGCGAGCAGTGGCTGGTTTCCCTGGCCAGGCTCGCCTGCGATCGTTGCCGGGCTGCCCCGCCCAGATCCCCCGGTATAGGGATTGAGGGGTCGGGAAAAGGGAAAGGAGAGACAGGGTAAACTGGGGAGGTTCGCTTTGGCTTACTGTCCACTCCCTTATTCTCTTTTAGAACAGACCGAATTGTAAAAAACAACACAATGAATTTTCCAACTGAGTAGTCCCCCTGGGCCCCTAACTCTGATAACCTCAAGCCCACCGCGTCCCAAAAGGGGACAGTTTTTACACTTTGAGGGGACACTTCAGGAAAATGCAAAGTAAGCCATCTAACGAACTTTTTTAAACTTCCCTTAGAAAAATTTTTCTTCCCTCCCACCAGGGTACCCACAACTTGGTTGTAAATCTCTCTCTGCTGCACCGACAATTTAGCACCCATACTCTGATCTTACTGGTCGGCACAGCAAAATCCACCCCTGCCTGCAGCAAAGGACAACTTAAAAAACTAAAAATAAGGGCTCGGGGAACCACCTAGGGCTAGAGCCCGTTGCCCCCTCCCGGGGCAATGCTCCCTGCCCTCACCATGGGGTGGCCAGTCCCGGTAAGTCCCTTTCACCCCTAAGGTCCCTGGGGGATACTTACGCTGCCGTGGTCCCGAGCGTGGTGCTGCAGACAAGGTCTCCTCCCCCGAGGACAGCCCTCCTGGTGCTGGAAGGTTGTTGTCCTCACCCCCGGGAATGCTGCCGGAATCAGCCTGCTGTCACCAGGGTAGCTAACGGCCAAGACTTCCAGATCCTCGGATCCTTGGAAGTTCTTCGTGGGGTCACTCCGTCGAATGGCCCCGCGTTGGGCGTCAGCTGACACGGCCCGCCTTCTCCACCCCGCTCCGACTCGCCCAGCTAGCTCCTGAAGGCGAGACCAGTGCCGAGAGTGGCCCACTTCCAGGATTCAGGGGAACCCGGAATGTGGGTAGGGCTCTGAACCCTCACGGCCGTACACGTGTCCGGGGAGGAGCAAAGGATCGAGACAGAGTCCTTCTGAGGTTCCGGGGAAGCGGGATTTATTGCGGGAGAGAGGACAACCGGGATCGGGGGAAGGGAACCGCAGAAGGCAGGGAACACAGGTGTACAGCAACTTAAATAGGGGCCCTCCCCCAAGGGAGGGTACAATACAGCACCAATGGCTACAGTTTGGGGTGTAACATAAGGCAGGGCTGGTTATACATACAACGAATAGGGGGAAACATAGGCGGGGAAATACATGTAACATCAAATCATATGCTAAGAAGGGGATGACTGATACAGAAGATACTAGAAGGATGGGGGGCTAGGAGGGATTGACAGTCTTCGGGGCAGGGACTAGAGTGAGGGACAGGGAAGGTTCTGGAAGGTGGGTTGGGGCTTGGGTTGATTGATCAAGGGAAGGCGGGAATTAGGGCAACTGAATTATAACGGGGGGGTACAAACAATAGAACAAACCATCTAATAACAATAAAATAACGCAATACAACATCTTACATGTCTGAAATCGGTGTGATTGAAGAACATAAATGTGTATATATGTATTAAAGTCACTCACTACACTTCTGTATTTAGGATGCGAGGTAGCTGTCTTCTAGATAAATGTCTTCTAGATATGTTCTAATATTGAGCTGATCGGTAAAATTTAGTATCTCTAATTCAGAGTTACAATTTAGAATATACAAAAAAGGGTACAGCTGTTGAATACTGCATTACTGAATTATATTTTTTATTATTGGAATTATAGTGTAACATTAGATAGTGACAAGCAACAAAAAAGAAATATCTTTCCATTTGTATTAATTTATGATTTTCCTAAATGTTGGAAGCAAAATTCTGATGTCTGTATATGAAATTATATTGCTGAGATGTACATTTGCCAGAAATAGCTGCTCTAGGGAGAGGAAAAAAAATCATACAATATTGCAGGTAGTTTTGAACATAAGAGTCTTGCTTCTGTCTCATGAAAATAATAAAAAGTAGATATTATATCTATGAATTAAAAAATGGAAAAAACTTTAATAGTATATATTTACTTTTAAATTCCATAGCACATAGGATAATCAGAGTATATGCATATATATTTATTTAAATTAACTGGCTCCATTATTGAAACTGCTGTTTAAATTTATTGAACTACTTCTGCAGCAATATGAAGGAAGTGATTTCAGTTATTTTTCTTTTAAGTTGGTTGGAGTGGTTTTTTTCCAGGATTTATATATTTTAAACCGTATTTGCAGGGAAATTTGACAGCTATTTGCAATTGTTTGTGAGTTGAATGAAAATATATGGTTTACTCTGTACTGGGAAATTATTATGCCCCCATAATTTTAATGGTGGGAAAAAAAATAGAAGTAAAAATACTGTAGTTGGTCAGTCATTTGTCTTTTCTCTATTGTTGTCTTTCTCTTTTCTGATGCAGCATCGTGCAACCGGAATCTAGAGGAAACAACATATTCTGCACATATGAAATTTGTAATGTCTTTAACTTAAAGGGAAACAGGGGTCAGCAACAGCTTAGTTTACAAAGAATATGGGTAAGCACATCACATGTGAAGACACCTAAGGTAATTCCTGGAAAGGATGAATAAATTATCTCTAAAATCTGAAAGGTTAAAATACTTTTTAATGTATCATACCTTGATAACATATAAGCCATATGTACACCACAACCACAGTGGGTTGTATTAGAAACTTTGTCGTCAGCTTTTGATGTGTACATAAGGAACTTAAGTTTGGGATCTTTTTTCCCTTGTCTCAATAAGTAAAAGTTATCATCTAAAAAAGTTATTCCTAATTACTGTTAAGTGTAAAAGCTAACACAGACTCAGTGTTATTCAGTGACAGGCAGAACAGTGCACTAGAGAAATTCACTTCTAGCCAAAGGCTGTTAGGACCATTTTTTAAAAAAATATCTGTATGAGTTCCAAGTTCTTACAGTAGCAACTCTTTTGGAGCTGGCCTTCAGACATACATGTTCAAACTGAAAGTGTTAAGTTCTACTCATCTTAAGCTGAACTGAATAAAATTGCTTGCCTTAAGATCTGTAGATTATATCTACATGTAATGCCACTGGGCAGATCATGGTGTTAGTGAGCAGAAGCCCTGTTTTTTAATAGAATGTGTATCCCTGTAAAACGTGTGGGCAAAATTATGTACCTAAACTGTCAGGTAGAGATTCTACAAGATTGAATGTGCCTTTCTTATGGGGGTGAAAAAAAAAAGGTTGTTTTTTTGAAGGTATTAAAGCTGGAGAGAGTCCTGAGGGCACCACCAGCACCAGCCAGGAGCATTTCCCTCCTCTTCCTACAGTCCAGGGCCCTATTTAATACCAGCTTGGTGCTGCTAGTCCCACCCCAGGGAGGATATAAGAATGCAAAACTCCAGCATTATCTCTGATTTTGTCTACTGCAATGATGTTGTAGCTTCTCTGGTGCTCTGTCTGTATGGATCCATGTGTTCCAATACTTGATTCTTACTAGTGAAATATCCCCACTTTCAGCCTCTACTTATTTACTTATAATGACCAAGTAAATACAGCTCTTAATCCAGCTTTTTAAAACTCGAGCCTTGACCTGTGTTTCAGCAATTACACTTTCAATACAGACTGAAAATAATAAGTGAGAAGGCAGAAAAAACCCCAAAAACTTTGAAAACAAGAGGGCAGTTATGCATTTATAAATGTTGTCTCTAACACCTCTCTGAATGTTGTTTGCTTATGTAGGATCTGGTCTGAATGGAAATAATTGACACCCTTTCAACTGCAGACCAACAATTACTGAGAGTATAAAATGTGACTCAGTACATTTTAGTTGGCTTTGCTTGTTTCACTTAGTGTCTAGATAAAAGTAAGAGCAAAAAAATTGCTAAAAACATTGTTATTCTATTTATGCTTAAAGAACTAGCTTGTTAAAAAAAAACATACAATATTGCCACTTTCCAGATTACTTCATAACTGTTCATACAAAAAGATATGCATACATGAACCTTTGTCTATGTAATATTAGTCAGCTTCATTGGAAAATTTCTTTTGATTCAGTTGCTCTTTTGCAAAAAGAGCACCTTATTAACCTTCAGTTAATGCAAGTTATCCTGTGAATCAACTATAAACAAAAACTCATCTGATTCTGTTGCCCAAAAAAAGCACAAAAAAATCAAATAAGCAAATATGGTAATAAGGTCCAAATCTGGGAAAGTGACAAACATGAAATAATGATGTTTAAAAATATATCATTGTACATTGATATTTAAAAAACAACACTAGAAATATTAAAAGTTACATTATGCCAAAAGTACCCACACCTGCTCCCTGCATCCTCCTCAATCAAACATATTATTCTCTGTAGTCCTATTCCAACTTCCTTTTCTCCCCCATCTTAAAAAGCTCTTTATAGATGAATGAAGAAAAGCTAAACAAATCTTCCTCAAGAGAACTTCTTATGGTACTTATTTACTTACAATTATGTTTCATTTATGGTGTCAGATCAATGCTTAAAGATGAAAAAAAAAAACAAACTTCCACTAAAATTCATAGTTTCTTTGGTCTACAACAGCTCCCCAGAATGACTTTCTGGCTATCACCTTGTGATTTGAAAACTTGCCCATAACTGCAGTAGCAAAATTTATTCTCCCAAGTCATCAAGAACAGTCTGCACTCATTGCACAGTCCTACACTAACACTTCTATAGGGAGTACAGTTTTGAATAACTGTTTTAAAAATGGGTTTCATATGTTTCTTCATTTCTTTATTTAGGACACATTTCTAATGTCCTGAATTTTTTTCCTGCTATCATTTTAGTATTCTTCTTGCCCTTTCCCCCTTTCTTTTAATGTAACATAAAAATGATGCCACTCTCAGTTCCAGCTGTACAGATCTGAAGACTATTGGTGACTTCCTATGCTGGTTCTACACTTTAATGCCAAAGAACAGTTTGTTAATAAAATTTGTATTTGACAGTAAATGTTGACCATGTTTTGGACATTTTTTCTTACAGTTGAGTGTACTTTCAATTATTAAAAACAACAACAACAACAAAATCCTCACTGGAATTTTAGGTTTAAATTTTTCCTAGTCTTCTCCATTTATTTAATATTCAACACTGAGAAGATTTTTTCTTGCTATGAGTCTTAAGACATAGATGTTGTCTGCAAATTATGTAACTGTGCAGGTTCATGTATTTGAAAGTACTTGCACAGTGTTTAATTCAAAATTCCTCTGATTCCAGCAAATTATTTGTTCTGTACCTATCCATACATAGTACATACTGAAAAAAAAATCTGTCTCCTTCACTTCTGGATGAAATAGAAGTTTTGTCATTTGGTTTCCTTGCAGGTTGAAGCCTTAAATTTGTTACTTAATCATTTCACACTTGCTTAATACTTGCTTTAATGCTTACAGAATTTATGTACTCTAAGACACTAAGGAGTCTGATAAAAAACATTGTCCATCTTATACCACCAAAACTCCATAGGTCCATCCTGAAGAATACACTGTATCATTTTAAGATGGTGCATGAGATGGAACAGGAAATTTAAAGAAGAGTAAATGTGAGAAATGACAAAATAAATTATGATCAGTATGAATAATTTAACCCACCTTTCTTTATAATAGGATACCAAAATCATAGTTCCTAAGCAAGAGATGGACATACTAGGAATTTTCAAATCTAAAGACAACAACAATAAAAAGAGAGAATTAAAATTATGGCTGTAGTCAGAACTGCATGACACAGTATTTCAAAATCAACCTGTACTGTAGAAATTCAGGGGTTTTAGGGTGACATAGCTTTGTTTATTTTAGCATGAAATGAAAAATTGAGGAAATTTTGTGGACCAGAAAAAGGAAAACCACAAAATTATCAGCAGGTCCATAGCAAGTTGCTTTAAAATGAACATTGTTCATTTGTACCAAACAACCCTCTAGCTGTTTAGTAGATGTTAGGAGGCAAATTCAGGTAATGACAGAAATCGCAAGTGACAAAAATGTTTTGAAGTTACCAGACTTAAGATCAACTGGCTTGCAGAGTTTCAGATGCAAAGATACGTCATTTTTTAAGACAGAAAAATAGCATGCAATATACTCTATCATTATATAATATTTATCATTTTAAAACTCTGTCATTTCAGAGCTATCACTTTGTTTTTGTTCTCAGGCCTGGAATCAGACAACGCCTATTTATTTGCATTCAAGATAACCTATTCTTTTTCATATAACTGTAATAGTAATTAACACAGCTGTACTCAGTTACTGACTGATCTGATAATTTAAAGGTCAGAGTGTAAAGCTAAGATTGTAGCCCTTTGACATGGTTACAGCATCTGGTGAAAGGGAGCTGTTCTCAAGTGTAGCTGTGTTTTTTCTTTCCTTTTTTTACTCTGTTTTTGTTGTCTGAATTTTTTTTAATGTATGTGTGTGTTATAAACCATCTTTCATAGTCTGCCATCTTAACTGCTCTAGGCAGAAGTGTGGTTCTTAATTACAAAGTGTCATAAATTCATATGCCATTTGTAACTTTAATGGCAAATCATCAGTGAGATTTGTTCTGCCAGGGCTGTGGAACATTGAAAGCAGAATTTCACAAGTTAATGGCCTGCCCTTTTCTGACAGCACACCAAGCTTTCACACTATTAACTAACACTTTGCTTCACTCAACCACTGAACTGTTGACAAAAGCACTTTAGCAAGTCTGAACAGCAGAAAAAAAATCAAGTAAATCAAAAGCCAGTTTAGAAAGAGACAGAAAAACAGGGAAGAAAGATGAATCAAAGGGAAAATTTTAACAAGCAAAACAAAGCAACTCGGTATGCTTTGATAAACTTTATCATTAATGCATCAATATAATGAATAATACCTGTTATAATTTTTCAGTTTTTGAATAGTTTTTCTTCTCAATACTGAGGAAACAATCTTTGAATATCCAGAATTATTTCGGTTTTATTTGAAGGTTTGATCCTTTATAGCTGAGGTACTGCTTATTTTATTCAATTGGTTTTGAAACATGAAGAAAGTGAAATTTTCCCCGTGGAGAGAACTAAATTTCCCCATTCACAATGGAAATATTGATACCTGCAGGGATTACAGAAAGAGATGTTTTAAGAGCGTGAAAGAGATAGCAATTTTTTATTAATAAAATAAAATAATATGTTTACAAGCAAACATGAAAATATAATGTATTCAAGCACAGTAGTTTTCTGGCACATAGAGATATTTAGTTTGCAATAATCTATCTAGAATTGTATGTAAGTGTATCTTTATCTGTTAAATGTATGCAGACATACATATCTATTTCCTGACCACAATTTACTTATGTGCAATGACAGATCATTGAGGAATACATATATGTTATTTTATCCAGAATATTCTGGGAAGTGTACCTTAATTCTTCTTCAGTAGAAGTGGCAACATATGAAAATTTTATTGCAGTGCAGGATTGTATGATTTGGACTGAATTGTGTATAAAAATTAGCACATAGAGGGGGATCTGCAAAAAAACGACACAAAGTTTCTGATCCACTTCATGGAATCTTGTGAATATAAATGCTAGAAAATGAAGCTGCTTCTTAGTTAAGGGATCTATATAATCAGAATTTTTGGCAGAGGTCTCCATTCTTTCAGTCAAAATGACTTAACATTTGATTGTAATCATGATTAATAATGTTTTCTTTGCCATTGCATCAAGCAAAATTTCTTACTGTCCTAATGTCTTAAAGCACTTTGGAATACTGCTTTCAGTGAGATGTCTGTTTTACACAGGCTTATGAGAAGAAACAAATCAAATATTCCTAACAAAATAATTTCTGCTTCTGCCTTCTTCTGTAACCATTGTCATTTTCTCTGAATCAACGCCAAGAATTTGATGCAAACTAGTATACTGATGGGTTTGCTGCAGCCTATTCATTGTTTGGTTCAAATAATTAAAAAACATCTGAGGACAGGAAAGACAGTAGAAGTTTTTCAATTATATTGTTTCAAAATCCCATCTTTGGTAAATTTGGACATCTACATTAATTCTTTAGACACCTTGTAAGACATGACAAAATGAAACAATATAATCTGCAAATTAGTTAAAAAATCTGAATGCTATAATGAATATGACATAGGATTAACCATGGAATTTCCTAGGAAAGCAAAGGGGTCACAGCTGCCTTCCACAATTGCAAAGCTAAGGCAGCATAATGAATCGAACTTCAACTGCTAATCCTAAACACGACATATGCAGTTGAGGTACTTAGTACACATTTTTAAAGCCAAGTAACAGTAAGACAGGTGCCAGAGAAATGGGAAAATGAAATGGGATGTAGGTGGGTAATAAGAGAGAGAAGTGACAGAACAACCCAAGGATAAAAAAAATAAAAGGCAGTTTAGCTGTCAGTCAAAATTTCCCGTGAGATATTAACAAACTTAGACATTATTACTTTCTAGTTGTTTGCTCTTTGTCCAATTTGTCTCAATTAAGAGAGGATGTACAGCATCCAGATTTGTATCTAGTGATATGAAAATTTATACTTAAGATCCTCTTTCCTTGTTCATCCATGGACACAAAATATTACTGCTTTGCTATTCTCTGTCCACTTTTTTTACTTTTCAGGCAGAATTCTTCATTTATTTATAAAAGTTTGGAGATAAAATCACAAGAAAAACAAATGGAAAGATTACTGGTGATAGCAAGAAATTTAAAACACTTAGATTTAACTCCTGAAAAACAGGGTCTTGTGATAAACTTAGGGGTAATTTTAAAGTCGCAGGATCAGTCAGCAAAGAAAATAAAAGTTTAAATAAAGATAGAAAACTTAACAAATATATAGACATTCCACATAACTACATGTGCAGTTTTGGGGAGAAAGTAAAGGTATTTCTCAAGTAGATTTGATGTTTAAAGTGGAGAGACTTCAAACGGAAAAAACCCCTCAGCTCAGTTTAAAAACAAGAAGACTTTGTAAAGGTCATTCTGCATACATAGATAAACGTGTTAATTCTCTAAATACTGTTTACAGAGAGTACAAATACTCTAAACACTAAAAGAAGGACTGTGTGATACACGACTGAAAAATGTCTTTGTTAGATATCTCTTCATTCTCTGTCGAGAGTGTTGTAAACATTATATTCTTTCATATCATGTCCAAGTCAGGGTTAGTTGAGAAGACTACCTTCAGAAGACCCTGTGAGCTAGAATTAATGGAAGACAGCAACATTAATATCCAATCTGACTAAAATATGACACTCTTGAAAATAAAACCTATATTTGTATAGCAGTGTAGAGATGAGTGAAGTATCATTTTCTACTCACATATGAGTGATTTTAAGCAATTTTTAAAAGTTTGAATATTTATAATGAATTCTTCATTTCTATTAAAAATAATATGTTTTATGCAATTTCATATATCATTCCATTTTTTGTTTCCATTCGAAGCAGTAAAGCTGTCTTTTTTCCTTCTACTACATGATATCCCTGAACTCACAATAAAAAGGTATGATTTACTTTTTATGTTTTGTCCAACTGTTTCATTATATTCTCTCATTCTCTGTAAAGAGGTTGATCCAAGAAATGTTGATTCCATAATGGAGAATTCTAGCCTCTCCATTTATATCTGAATTTATTAACTTCCGTGTATACAATCATATAGTAAAGACATTAACTTTTGCACCAAATATTTGATTGCAAGAGTAAGAGACATTAGCTGAACTTTTTTCTTTTTTCCTTTTTGGTAAGCATTTTATTTTGTGATTCACAAAATGAAAGTTTAATAAATTCATTATCTCTCCAGAGAAACTTATTTCTCCAAAGCTCAAATAACCAGTAGGTCATAAGGTCAAGTATATGAAAGTTATGAACAAAACAAGTATGCAATAAGTGATTCTTGAGGTTTTAGGAACAAATTGTGAAACATTTCTGTGCAACCAAAAATAACATATTTCTCTAATTAGGCTGGTTAATGATGTTTACATTTGCATAATCACCACAATGCTTCCATTAATTTTTGCACATTTCACATTTTTCTTTCCATTTTGCAATTTTTCACATTGTTTGTGGGGCAGTACTGTGGATTAATCCTAGAATATTTGCATTTTTCTATAAATAGCATTTTGCATTGCTAAATAAATAGAGAGTTGAGTGGGCGTTTTTGCCTATTTTGCTAATAATTTGAATATATGTGTTTCTGTTACATTTTCTTTGTATATTGAAAAAATACCTCCTGGGCCAGCATATTTATGAATCCTTTCAGAAACATCTGTAAGGAGACTTCATTAAAGTAATACTTCTCTGTACAATATATTTTTCTTCAATAACATAGAAAAGTAATTTTACTTTTCATAAAACTTGGCCAAACTGATAAAATAAAGCATAGAAGAAAATAGGAAGAAAGAAGTGTTTGCTACATTCATTTGCAAACAAACAAAAAAAAATAATTATAAGAAAAGACAAGTGATATTTACATTTTTAAAAAATCTCAGAAAGAATAGTCAGCACAAAATCTTTTCTTAAGAGACTGGTCGTTAGGTTTGTGTCACATATCATTGACACAGAGCATGTTGAAAATGCTACTAGAACATAAAATTCAGTAACAGTAGAAATACTACATTCTTGAATACATGTTAGACAATAATGTAAAATTATAATAAAAAATATAATCACTCTAATTCTACAAGATATCAGGTCATGTTGACAGATTTTCTGCACAAAAATAAATAGTTATTCATATGCTATGCACAGTATTAGTTTATAGAGAATATGTGCTTATGACTGCAACAGAGACAGAAATTACAACAAAAATAGAAAAATTATTTTAAAAATATTATTAAAAAAATAAGCAGAGGAGGGTAGGAAAAAAGACTGAATGGGAGATGTTCCTGGTTTAAAAATGTTGCTTCTTTTACCTGAAATAATTATTTTATGTGTTGTGTGAATGGAAACAGCTTGTTGGTCTATGTGAAATCTACCATGAAAAAACACAAAACTGGTGTCCCAACTCTCTCTCCCTATGACTGGCTGATGACTAAAACTAACACAAGGAAAGGTTCTAGGGATTATGAAGGCTCTGCCAGTCTAATTCAGCTTCTATTACAAGTGGAATATCATATTTATTTTTACCGTTGGATACATCTTTCAAAACTACAGGCAAATAAAGCCTATGTTATGCCCCAACGGAGGCCATGCCCAAACTTTTGAACAGTTACAGCTATATGGACAATTAACAAAAGTAGAAATCCAGAAACATAAAGAAAGGTTTTGATTTGAACAAAAAAAGCATGTCTGGAAAGATGCACAAACAGAGATATGGAAGCTGAATTTGAATTCATGAAAGAGATTATGAAGGCATGAAGCATAATGAGAAAAGACAGAGAAAGCATAACTGCATTTTCATTTGGAGAGCAGATGGGAAGAAAAGAGAACAGTGAACTGAAAATAAATTGTCACTTTCCATTATTTTAAATTCATGTACCTTATATTACATTTAAAGGAAATGCAGATTCTTTTCTAATACCACAGTGTGTATATATATACTTTTTTTTACTGAAGTGGTAAGGGGTGAAAGTCACATCTATCATAGTGTTATGACTGCTTTCTCTAGTGTGAAGAAAGGTTCATCTTTCAAACTGGTGATTTTTATAAAAAGACAGATATAGATATTCTCATTATTTATAAAAAAGAATTATAATTTTTCAAGCCATTGTACACTCACTCTTGTAAAAATACCCAACATATCAAGAGATCTTTAATTTTGACCATCTTATGCTTTGTGCGACAAAATTTACTAATTGCTCTTTGTTGCAAATGATTGTTTTAATGTTGTTTAAAGAATCCTTGGCAAAGGCATCAGCATGAACACATTTAATATAAAAGTGCAGGTAAGACAAAGTTTATTGGTAAGTTTCACTTTGCAACTTACTAGATGGTTAAAGACACAGAGAAAGATCAAACTAAAATCTATTATCAATCAATCTAAACCAAAAATCAGCCCAAAAATTATCTATATGAAGTCCAGGGCAGTGGAGTCAGGTAATATGGTAGGAGAAAGAACAAGGATAAGAGAGAGTAAGGATAAAAGGAATATGAGACACCATTCCTTAGGTTTCAGAGTAGACCGCTTTGCCAAACTTGGCTCCAGACTACACCACCAGTTTAGGTCTGAAGTTTTAACAGCACTTAAGTTTAACAACACTCAATCAACAACTTAAGTTTAAGAATTTAGCCAAAGATTCATACAGAATTTACTATAGCACTGCAGCAACTCACAGGTCTAACTTATTTATAAATCTTAAGTACCTAAGAATCTAGGAGAGCAACAGTCATAATATATTGGCTAGGGCATATTCACACTCACATGCAGACCTAAAAGAGTATGTACAAGACTTACTTGTGGAAAACTCCCCTCAAATTCAGTGAAATACTCATGTCAGATATCTTTGTATCTTCTCAGTGGGAAAAAGACTGAGCCTCGAGGAATGTGGGTATCAACCCAGGCTCCACTATCATTCAGTGATCCTCCAAGATGGCAAACTCCCATGCAGAGGGATATTGTTGGATGCAGCCCACTGGAGTCCAGGAAGACTCAAAAGGTCTCACTTGGAACCACTATTTATAGGGTTCCAAACCAGTTGATTTTAGCCCTAATTTTTCACTCAGATGCATTTTGCTGAAGCAGGGGCCCAGGACAGGTGGGGAAGATACACAACTACACCCTTCTCCATGTTATTTGATGCCATAATGGATTTTCATTCACATTTTAAAAATACTTCTGATTGCATTAATAAAATAACTACTAGGTTGTATGTTCATACAAAAGTCTTCTTTTTGTCATCTAGTAAATTCTGAGCACCTGCAGAAACATAGTTCACAGGCATCTAATGCTTGGCATTTTTCACTAGATGTTTAAATGTTTTATTACTACTTTGTAGAAATGCTGACAAATTCCAGAAAGTCCTAATTCTCCCATATGCAGTGCTTAACTCAGAGGTTTGGATTCCATTTTTCAGGCTGGGCATAATCAGCCACTGAAATGGCTAACTTATAAGTGCTAAATTTCCTGTTTGATTCTTTCATAAATGAATGAAGCTTACTTAAATATTCTTTTTGGTTTTTGTCATTCTTATATATAGTTAGACTTTATACTCTAGACAGCATTATTTTTATTTTTAGGATCATTTCAGTAGAGAACATTGCTGGTGTTTGACAGAATAAAAATCCATTTGGTATTTTTATTCTGCTTTCTGTGATGGAAATCTACTCAGTATCACCGTCTAGATAAAAGGTTGATGCATATAATACACTTGTTAGCATTTTACCTGGATGCTACCTGACTACTGGCACTTTATCTTATGGGTTATCTTCTTTCATATTTGTAGCTATTTACTTATCTCTTAAAAACACAGTACAAGTCACCTACTACTTGAACCTTTTCTAGGTACTTATGCTCAAAATAGTGAGGAGAGAACTTTTGTATTCTCTAGAAAAAAAGCATAAGTATTTTCCATTGCACTGTAACATGAGAGCAGAAGTGGGGAATTATGTAGGTTATGTCTACTTTAGCAAGTAAAGATGAACTGTAGAAATGGACTTGCAAATCAAAGTAGTTGCCAATAACTTGACATCCACGTTAAGGTGTTTCATGTGGGGTTACTTCAGATTATCTTCAATCTGCTTTAACGAACTGAATGGCATCAAAAACTGAGGGTCATGGAGTGTACCTTTGCTGTGCATCATCAGATTAGTTTCACTTGAAATTAACACAGCTGTGCTCTGAGAATGTCCTGCAAAGTGAATCAAAGCATGGTCTATGGCGATGTTATAGCACCAAAAACATGCTCCTAATCCAGAATGGAACTGTGATGTAGATGTACTCTCAACCATGTTCTACTAAGGCAAATTTAAGCACTAGAGAGATCTCAGTTGATGAGAACTTCATTAGACCTTTGAGTACTAAAACTGAAATAAAGAAGAATTTTCTCTTGTTGAATGGACTGCTGTTGGGACTTTTTTGAGTCCTTCCATGTTATGGATTTTAAGAAGGAATCTATGGACCAAGTATGAAAGCTAGAAGTGGTCAAGGCCAGATTGAAGAGGTCTGAGCAACCTAATCTATTGGGTGACATCTCTGCCCATGAAGCAGGGTTTTAAACTAGATGATCTGTAAGGTTCCTTCCAAACCAAGCTATTCTGTCATTCCATGTTTCTATGTTCTCATAGAGGATTTGTTGCAAAACACAATTTATTAATACTAAGATACATTTTTTTTTTTAATAGATGATGTATACACTTGCATTTCTTGTACTCAATATTAAGTCATTTCCATTTTCAATACAGCTTAACAGAATTCCTTCCATTGCTCTGTTACCAAATGTCAACTTTTAAGTTTATTTTCTCTGGAAAGTATTTGTAGTCTAATATTCAATGTTAGATCTATAATGTTTAAAGCCTGAAAGCTTGAAATTAATGTGCTTTGTAGTAGAGTCTTAGACATCGACATTTAAAACCTACTCTATCCACAATTAAGATTGAGGGTTTTGTTGTTGTTGTTGTTTTGGGGTTTTTTTTGTGGTCAGAACTCTTTCCTAATTTTTGAAAGAAGCTGGTTACCTAATTCTTTATTGAGCATACTTCTAAGTAAATGTAATTATAGGATTTATACCCTTATTTATATGTGGTCCACATTTTGAAGTTTATTTTTTTTTAATCAAATATGTTTACAGTTATTTGTTCATTAAAGAACTGAAATGATTTACACCTTAGTAGTAAATGTCTGTATTTTTAATTTAGAGAAGAAATTATTTTGATAAATATCTGACATTTTAGTGTAAATTTTACAAGCCACATAACATAGCATTTCATTGCTAAATGTGAATGTAACATATTTTATTTTTAAATGAGACACAACAGGTGAACATTATTTAATTTTTACTTTTCCCAGTATTTATTTTTATTTTATATTGGCCAGATGTTATAGAATCATAAAATCATTAAAATTATAGAAGACCTCTAAGATCGAGTTCAACCATTAAGCAAGCACCACCATGTTCAGCACTAAAGCATATCCTCAAGTGCCACATCCAGACACCTCTTGAGCACTTCCAGGAATGGAGACTGAACCATTTCCATGGGCAGCCTGTTCTAATGCCTGTCCACCTTTCAGTGAAGAATTTTTCCTCCTAGCCAAGGTAAGCCTCTCCTAATGGAACTTGAGGTTGTTTCACCTTGTGTTGCCATTTTTTTACTTGAGAGAAGCCTGAGTAAAGTCAGTTTTTTACCCAGTGAACAGTACACCCATCCAAGCCATGGGCAGCCAATTTCTCCAGAAGAGTGATTTACTGAAATCCTCTTTGGGTCACATTGTCATAGAAGGATATAAGGTTAATCAAGAAAAGTCAAGCAGTTTTTTTAATGGCATTGAATCTTCCATGTAAAAGTGCTATCCTTTTTCTGCTTGAAAACAGACATGTATTGACAGACCCAATCCAAGATAAAAATTAAGGTGCAGTTTTTAGATCTCCGCAAGGTCAATACAATTAGAGGAAATTACATTCCAGCCTGCTGTGTATTTGTGAGTTTTTTCAAAGAGGATTCCTGAAAAAGTGTTCTTTATGATATTCTTCTCCTTCCAATAACAGGAAAGAGCTTGTTGCAGTATTTCCTGGCTGAGGTCCCCCTTCTTAGAGCTAGAAATAAAACCTGAGACTTTGTATACATACATATGTCTATGTATTCTTCTTTGTATATACATTTGTATCTTCCCTTGTTTCATATAGAGACAGGTTTACAATGTATCAATTCAATAGGAATGCAATTTGTAGTAACAATCATCTTTATATAGGTATCCTCTACCTCAGTACCAAATATAAGACTCTGTATTTGCCTTTAGTGATGAAGCATCTCTAAACGTACTGTAAGTCAGCATGTATAATTTAAAATGCGAATGATGCATATAATGAAAATGGTGTGTCTGATACTTCTATGTCTGATTCACAGATATGTACACTTTCCAAGACTTTTTCATTCTGGATCTACACTGAAGATTTCTGCATGCAGATTTCTAGTTGGCTTCATCTTACTGGTTTAAAAATTAATAGGAAAGATGAGGATAGTCTCATATATGCTTTATAAAATGGTGTAATATCCAAGAAAATGAGAGAACTTACATCTTTGGTCAAAAGCTAAAAGTAAACATGTTGACCACCTCAACATTTTCCCCTTATTATTTTTTTTCTTTTTTCGCTAGTTGCATTTTCCTCTTGAAGACACATTTATACGTATAAAAGTAATGACACCAAAAAGAAAATAATTAAGATTTCTAAGTACTTACAGTATTCAACTTTAGTTTTGTCTCTTTAGGTCAAAATATATGTAAAGCCTAATTTAGTCAGCAGAAAAAATATAGAGGATCTTATTTATTATTATAGCCATGCCCAGGACTGGGTGCCTTTTCACATCTGCTTTCCTCAATCCATTCCTAATTTTGGTCCTTACAACATTCTGGATACTGAAGTAGAAATTGCACATCAATAGCGTGATGGTTGCAAAATAAGAGACAATCCTTTCATTGCCTGTAAATACAATAACAGTGGGTTTTTTTGTTGTTTTTTTTTTTAATAGAAAACACAAATTCATTAGAAAAGTTCTAGTAATCCTGGTTTCAGTTGGGATAGAGCTATGTTCTTCTTAGCAGCAGTTACTTTGGATTCAGTATGAGAATAATGTTGGCAACACGCTGATATTTTAGCTATTGCTAAGTAGATATTACTTTAAATCAAGGACTTTTCAGTTCTCATATCCTGTGAGTATGTGCAAAAGAAGTTGAGAGGAAGCATGGCCAGGACAAGGGACCTGAGCTGGCCAAAGGGATATTCCAGACCACAGGATGTTATGCCCTGTATAGAAACTGCTGGAAGCCACTGATTGCTTGCTGCTCAGGACTGGGCTGGGCATCAGTCTGCAGATGCTGAGCAATTGCTGGATGGTTAGTTGATTTGCAATAATAGGCAATAGTTATCAGCTGAGAATTATACAGTCAACTTGCCAAAACTTCTTCTGAAATGCTGACATGTCTGTGAGAAGTGCTCGTTCATTTAATGGTATAAATGAAAGATGAAGCTGTCTAAAAAATCTAAACAAAAAACCTACCAAAGGGGCTGGTTTTGTTAGACCATTTGAAAAAGCGTCAACGGCAATTTGAATGTACTCAAATGTCATTATTATTATTAGTTCAGTTGAATAGCTCTAAGCTCACCAATCTAAAGTACTTTAATTCCTTATAGAAGAGCACTAGATTTTAAAATATATAGTTTTTAGTAGCAACTAGTATTGCAAGAATTAAAGCCTCTGACATTTCCATAACATTCATCCTTATTACAGGTTATGGGTAACTAGTTGAGAGCAGCCATTACAAAGAAATTATTTTTATAGAAAGGGTCTAATATAAAAAATAAAACACATTAAATCTGTACAAGAAAGATACGGTAAAATTACATGCAGAAATTCAAGCATCTCTTAACTTGTCAGTTTCCATGGCAGCAAACAATTTGTATATTACCTAGTATTTTAGGCATAGTATTTTCTTTTTAATGATTTAGAAATATTCAGAGACAATTAGAATCTGTTATATTTTTGAAAAAATGAACTCTGATGTATTTTACTTTGTTACATTATGAGATTTTTTTAAAGGTTCTTAGTAATTCAAACTTTTCTGATTTTGTGTTGTGAATTTTCTTGGTTTCATTATTATGAAGAAATGATATTAACACATTCACAACCTGAAAATTCAGAATTTAATAAGTTCTAGAAATACTTATTGATATAAGAGACAGTGTGTCCAGCAACCAGTAGTATTATTCACCATTAGAGACAGACATGAGCAGTCTGTTTTTTTCTTGCCATTTCTAAAGCGTAAGCAAGGTTCAGATGCAGAGAAGGTAGGAAAAGCAGGTTTTCTTCTTTAGTTTGAACTGATTAAAAGTGTTTTGAGTTCAAAGAATATTTGAAAGTTGATCCACATGCAGATTTTAGGTACCATACATTATATATTACCATGATTTTAATTTGGAGAATTACTGCGTATAGGCTGAACATAAATGAATATATACATCTGAAAACCTAAAAATCTTCTATATAGTGCATATATACAATATTTTAAAAAAAGGAATAACTTTCTGACTCATTCTTTTAATCACACTATGATATAAAAAATAAAATCTCAATAGAATGCAAATTTATGTCAGGGTAATAACAACAATACCCACATTGTTGTTCCTAATTAATGAACAGAACAGAAGGAAATCAGAATGTGGCATTTCAATATTGTATTTTCATAGCCTGGTTCTTTTTAAGAATTAAAAGACCAAAAAAAGAAATAAATGACATTTACCATACACGGGGGAAGTTCAGATGAGGTAGTAGGAAAAAAAGGCGTCAGTGAAAGAGTGGTGAGGCATTGGAATAAGGTGCCCAGGTGGGTGGTGGAATCACTCACTGCCTGTGAAAGTGTTCAAAAAGCACCTGGGTGTGACACGAGGGCTGATTATGGTGATGCCAGGTTGAAGGCTGGGCTAATTGAGCTTGAAGGTCTTTTCCAGTCTTGATGATTCTGTGATTTTGTGGTAACGGAAAAGTAATGAGAAAAGAAGTAATCAGGGTAAGAAATAGTGAGCTGTAGTAAAACAGATCATGTTCCCAGGGTTTTGGTTTTTTTATGTTAGCAAAGGAAAATTTCCTAGGAGGCAAACTCATTATGAAAATAAAATAGAAACTGCTTTTAAGACTTACCTGTTCTTGTTTTAAAAGTGCCACTAGAGCTTGAAATTTTACATATTTAATGTTTTACAGTGACATTAAAAAAAAACCTGAGAAATATATTTGGTGGACATTGTATTCACTCAATTGTTGAATTCAGTAGGTATATAGAATTAATTTGTAGTAACTATTGAAAATTAAACAAGCAAATAAGTTAGCATCCTTTTTTCTGCTGCTTGGGTTTTTCAGCTGATTTACATTTGAAAATGAAATCTTCATATACTAGAGGTATAAACACTAAAGCCTATGTTTTGTAAGAAAATTATCTCTTACATATTCAGTCTTCAAATTTTTTCTTGTTTCATTGTACTTTGATGGTCTCATAATATGAAATCTTGTTCTTCCATGATTCTCTTTTCATTGACAGGCAAAAAACATTATTCTTGGGGTCATCTGTGAAATGTGTGTGCTTTGTAATACTGTATTCTTGGTTTTTTTTTTTTTTTTTTTTAATACAGAGACTTCAGTTTATGGAAGCACCTGTCTAATCAATGCATAGTTGCAAAAATAACTAATACTTAAATCCTACTCAATTCCACTGAGCTGAGTGCATCAATAGTCAACCATATGGCTGATTTTGCAGAATTTCTGTCTTAAGTCAGGCAACGATCACATCGTGGTGGAATGTTTGACTGATAGGGGCACAATGTGAGGCAACTTTCAGTTCCCTGTGTAGCCATAATGGAAAATTTCTGGTGAAAGTAATTAGTACAATATATGACCTAATTTATGATGACAATACATTTCTTCATTTTCCCTCATGTTTCACCAGAATGGTAAGCCCTGTGGATTTCTTAGAAAAAAAATCTATATACTACCTGTTATTTGCATAATACTGTCAAATAGCCATAGCATGTTCTTGTCCTCAGACAGAACAATTGTAACTAAACTCCCTAGGGAATATTGACTTTTTCCATCTAAAATTTAATGATCACACCAGACAATCCTATGCTGGAGGCTTATTGAGACTTAGAAGTTAGGAGGTCTATTTCTTCAAAATGTTGGTATTGAAATGTAACATTTTAAAAACATAGTGGAACTAAGGTAATGTCATACAGGATCTGACATTAAACCTCATTGTTCTCTAAGAGGTGTTGAGAAATTTAAGAGATTATGACAATAGTATTGAGTTAGATAACTAATTTGAAGTTGATTCCCTATTTAATGAACACATTTCATAGATCAGTTATTTTCTTTAATTAGAAAAAAAATCATAATCTCCTTAGAAGTAATATTTTCAGCAGAGGCTATAGAGTAGACAGTCTCTATAATAGAGTATTTTGCTATGTAGCCAATGACAACTCCCTTTTTCTCTATGAAAAAGTGGATGTGTATTGGCAGACCAAAGAAATGTAGCTATCTAAGAAAATATTCTGGAAATTGGATGTTTCAGCAATTTATGTTGCTTGGTTTCCCCCTCTATTATAGAGCCTACCAGAAGATTTTTTTAGTAAGTATAATTAAACATTCTTTAAAGACATATTTGACTGATAGCAAATTAAAAGGAAGTGATTTGCACAGTTTTTGAAAAAACATAAGCATAGGAAATAAGAAGGACCAAAAATCTTGAAGCACTATGTCAGAGTTCCTTACACCCATGCCACGGTTGTTTCTTCAAGGCTGTGATAAGAAAAAGAAATATCAACTTTCTGCACTTAAATCTATCTGAGGTTTATATTAGGCACTGATGCAGTATCTGCATCTGGTTCTCAGTATCTCTTGATGCTTGAAATTTTGGATCTGTGGTACAATTATTATTCCACTGATCATCAAGACATAACTGTTAGAGTTGTAGGAAGCTCAGGCTTCTTTGCTTTCCAGTACTGATACTGCAGAAATATGTAAATCCTCTATTTTTTCAATAAGAGGGACAATAATGACTTCTTGATCCTGCAATCCTTGTTCCAATAAAATTGAAGATTTTTGTCTCAAGAAAAGTAGAAGGAATAAAATCCATAGTAGAACTGAATGCAAATGTAAAAATTCCTTTCTGAGGATAATAATGATCACCCAAGTCAAGATAACGCACGTGGTTTTTTGCTCACTGGTTATACAGATAACTAATAGGAAATTGGGATCTATTAAGTACCCCCTGAATATGGACACAGATATACAGAAGGATATGGTTATTTTAAGAAAAAATGAGGTTAAAACAAGAGCAGAGATTTTCATATTTTGCATTCACCATCTAAGTCCCAAAAGGCAGACTACAATCTGCTGAAGTCTGAAGAATTTTTGACCCCATTTTTCTTCATGACTGATCCAATTACTGGTAACCACAACAAAAAACCTCTCTATTTTCTTTCTGTGAGTAATGGCAACATCTCTCTCATCTGCCAGTTAGAAAAGAGCAAATAAGAAGAAGCATTATTACCAATAATAATCTGATGGGTGATAATTTTGCATTATAAGGGAAAGATCTCTTGGGTCAGAGCAAAATTTCACTTTAAGTGGAATGCAGCTTCTCAGGTAGAGAAAACCATTCTAAATCTATTGAAGCAAGTCAGGGATTTTCCTCTTTCACATGCAAAATATAATTGGAAGTTTAAATGACTGCTGATACTGTGGAGTGAGGTTTTACGTATAGTTTACATCACTCGTTCCCACTTAAATCTGAACATACTTTCTAACCCTTTTATTAGGATTAATTTATCAGGACAAATAACATGTAGTGGCCATACAATGAGCCATGTTAAGTTGTTATTTGTTTTTTAAATGTGAGAGAAAGCAAGCAAATGGGGGAGCTGAGGATGGTTCTAGAGAAAAGATTGTGCCATAAACTCTTCAGCCCCATGGATTGTCATGTTTAAGTTTACTCAGTGTAAAAGAGCTACAAAACTTGCAAAAGATAGTTTGGACAACTCTCTTTAACTTAATAGAATCATCCTATGTGTAGTCTGTCACTATATTTTTTAATGTTTGAAAAGTTTGCTGTTTAATTAAATTATTTTTGCTGAAGCAGAATTGTTAGAATATTCATACAAAATATGTTTGCAATGCTCAGGGCATGCTTTATGCAAATTACTTCAAAAATTCAAACATATTTTTCAGTTTTAAAATACAGCATTAGATTGCTATTTTCTATCCAGTTTCTGCTTTCTTAAAAAATTATGTACTCTTTTGATAAGG